>CM075244.1:7500-2407500 GCA_037678475.1 x Bolboschoenoplectus mariqueter | reverse complement strand
AAAACATTATCATACTGCTGATGGATGTTAATTGTTGATATCAGAGAGGGGCATTTAGCGTTGCTGCCAAGACTGGGGCACCTGTAGTGCCAATTACTCTTTTAGGGACTGGAAAGCTTATGCCTCCAGGAAAGGAGGGAATAATAAATTCAGGTTCTGTAAAGGTTATCATTCACAAACGCATAGAAGGGAATGATGCTCAAGCACTATGTAATGAGGCGAGAAGTGTAATTGCTGAATCTCTTCTCATGCATGGCTATGGGGTCCATTGAGATCAGCATAATTCTCTTGTTTAAGTATGCTGAGATCTTGTAAAGGAAGAATTTGTTTGAGGTACAATTTCTATTATTATACTTTTGTGATTTATTATCATTATTTGGTTCCTTTTTTTTTCTTTTGCTTTGCTTGTGTGTATGTGTGAGTCAGTTGCTTGAGCTGATCGTTCACTTGACAACTTTGACAATCTTTATTTTTGAAATCCAACATTATAGGCATAAGCTATATGGTACACATATCATATCTATAAAAGATTACGAGAATCATATAGTATGTACCATATAGTCAGTTTTAGATTTAGAATCACTCTACTTTTGCTTAAGACACAATGGTTGCATGTGGTCATCTTTGTGAAAAGCTTTTTATATAAATTTTTGATAGAACTATCTTAACCTGTCTGTGTTTGATAGTCAACTTCAGTTAATTGAACTGTCAATTATTATATAAAAGTCCAACTTATGTTATATTTCAATCTGAGTTGAGTACATGAGTATATAAATTGGGAAACCTGATAGGTTCAACTTTTGTCCAGGGGTCAGTGCCCACCCCTAGATTGGCTGAAGAACGGGGGGCAATTTTACACCGACAACCAAGCATCTCACTTACATTTATGATTAATCCCAACTTTTCTTAATATCGGAATTCAATATTTTTTCATTGTGTTAATTGACAAATGACAATTTTCATGCAGGAGACTTTTTCTTTTGCTGTCATTCTTGATGAAGTGTATTGAGAAGCATTCATTCTTTTTGGAAATGGTCTTCTTTTTCCTTCTTGGTTAAGATAAATAAGATAGCGAATTTTAGTTATTTGTGAGTCGTTAGTCATGTAGGTTGATGAAATATGTAATTAAGCCTGTTTTGCAGGAAAAACAAATCATAAATAATAATCAAAGGAAAAAGTCTTCCTTTTCTTTTTTCTTTTTTTTTCTCACCATTCTTTTATAAGCCTTCATATTTTAATTGTACCTCCATTGACTTGATTACTGACATTATGCAACTCTGGGGACTTAGATGACTGACATTACCTTTCCAAATGAAGGACCAAATCATCAAAGCAAAGGAATACTAACATTTTGAAACTATTTGGAGATACAAATGTAAAACAATGAAAAGCACATTTCTGTACAGAGGATTGATCTCTCGACTCTCTCGAGAGGAGCTGGTGTACAGATCTGATTGTAAGAAAGGCTGCCACAATGGGATTCAGACTTAAATGAGGAGTAAAGGTATTACTGTTTTGACCTTCAATTTCACCTGCATGTTTGTTCCTGCAGCTACTATGGACCCTGGATGGGATTAAACTATGCTGGTAGCCCTTGCCTAGTTGACATGTGTGCTAAAAACTTACATAAAATATAGCTAATTTCAACAAATTAACTGTCATAAATGTTTTAAATAATAACATTATAAGCATCCAAGATGATCATCTTGTACTTAAGATTGTGCATATAAAAGTAACTTAGTTTCTGAAAGAGGGATATTGTCACAGTTTAATTATGTCGGAATAGAGGTGATTGCCAAATTATAAATTCAGGAGACTGTCATAAACCAAAAGTTCAAGGACTCTTAAGGCATTATCCCAACAAATAGTAACTTGTAATGTACTTGTGAAAGTAGTGCATCCATACCAGCATGAGGCTTGACCATTGGCAAATGACCAGAATTAATGTTAGCTACCACACCGCACCAGTAACAACAAAAGGGAGAGTAAGAAATGTTGAGCTTATCAAGCTAGCAATAAAATGCACATATGTTGTGCTCTCTGAAATTGAACTTATGGAGCTCGTGTAGTATGCGCCGGCCTAATAAACACGAGACATTCCTCATCTCCACGAGCTTCTTTTTGGTACTGTAGGAAATAGAGATGATTATTCCCAGGAACCAAGAGGCAGGAAGCGGAGCCAGAAATACTTAAGGTGAGACGAAATTTATAAAAAGAAAAATACACATTTAACTGTCCTTACTATAATTTATTTATATGAAAAGATTAAAAAAAAGTATAATCAGCCTACGGCGAGAGAATCCAAAAAAAAGAAAAAAGAAAAAAGTATAATCCTTTATAATTTTATGTGGGTGTTTTTTTAATTAGGTCATGTGTAACTTCAGTATTGAGTGGATAAATGGAATCTTTTACAAATAAGATAATTATTAGGAGAAAGTTCAGTAGGAGCCTACTGAAAAAAAAGCAAACAAATAGAGAAAGGTGTTAACAATCTGTTGGCTTCTGGCCGTTAACAAAGCATATGTAATAATAATTTCTAATTTTGCATATTAAGAGGGTAACCTGTTACATCTTGATGATTATAGATCAACCTGTTTCATGAAAGTTGAGGACATACCAAGCAGGATAATGATATCAAAGAAGGATAATGGTATCAAAATAACCTTACTAAGTGGCATCGATGGTTTACAGTATCAGCAATTAATACCCAGATTTCCTTTATATTCTTAATCCTTGCTGAGAGTAACACTGCATATTCCAAAATACCAAGATGGTCTGTTTAATTACAATATTAGAAGATATTGACGTGTAAATAGAGTCACAAATAAAAAAGAACCTCTTTGAGGGGACCCCTTGAGTGTTTTTCCTTTTGCTTTTCTAACATTTGTAAATGGTTTTTTCTCAGATTGAAGAATGGTATCTATGGTTAATATATTTTTTTCTAAACAGCAGCGGTTTTAAGTTGCTGATGCATAAAATTTAAAAACATAGTTTTAGTGTATCCCTAATGTTTATGTACATTCATTTGGTACTTTAAAAAAATATTGTTTAAATTAAAAAAAACAAAAATTACACGTATGTTATGATAAGTCACTGACCAATAAATTCCAAAAGACATTTACTTCTCTGCAGGATCTGTTGCAAGTGTTGATAGGATCTGTTTATAAAATGATTTTGCAATAGTAAATAATATCTATTCAGAGAAATTGTTAACACCAAATCGACCCATTGTCAGTACTTGAAAAATCAAAAACTTCCCGGAGCTCCTGCTGCTTTGAAAGACCCAAACGATTAAACAAAAATAGAAATTATCCCAACACCTTGTATCTTTTTTTTATACATCAAAAGTATTTATATTAGACATTAGTTTATTTATTTCTAAATTTTAAAATATTTATAGTTAGTATAAAAAATATTTATCATTTTTTTCATTAATGATTATAAAAAAAATTCCAGTCAAAAATTTTATTATATAAATAAAAATATAGTTTTCAAAATTTATAATACTAATAATATAAAATATAAATATTTTTATTATTAAATATAAATATTGTTTGAAAAAAATATAAATATATTTAAGATATAATTAAGAGATGCGATTAAAGATTACACTTATCGCTTCTCAAACAAAAATTCGCCTAATAAAATAAAGATATATCCATCGGCACTCCCCGTCATCATCTCCTCCTACTAGCTCTCTCCTCATCTTTGTTCGTGTAATCGTCAATGTCGCTTTCTCATGCGATGCATCGGGGCCCAAAATCAACATACCAACAAAAAACGACTGTTGACAAAAGTGACCCAGATAGACTTTGACTAAGTCGTTTCGGCTATCTTAAAGGCCTTCTCTGCCTCTTTGCGAGGTAGGTTTTAACTTTTAAGTTTTTAACCTGGTGGTGAATTTCGGGTCGCAGCAGGTAGGTGGGCGTTTTGGAAAGAAAAATAAATCGACGAATTTTATGTGGCATGAAATAGACACGCTAGTGTGTGTGATTTTACTGAAGACGCAAGTTACGGAGATTATAATGATCCGTTACAGATAATTGTATTGGTAAATTTCACAGATAACCTGGAAAATGGAAGTTTCAACCAAAGATCGCTTTCACTGTGCTCTCCACCTCTCCATTAATGAAGTGCCACGTGGCACCGGATATACTCTCGTTGCGTTGATTTGGAGTTTCGACAGTACAAGCGGACACGCCTCTGCTCTCTGCTCTCTGCTCTCTCTCTCTCTCTCTCTCTCTTCTGGTCCTTTTGGGTTGAGATGATAGTTGTTTTCTAGTTTCGATCTGGTTTATTTCTCTGAACTATCGGTTTGTTGGATACCGCAAACAAGAATTGAAAGGAAGGAAGGGTAAGTTTGATCTCTCTTGAAAAATATCAGCTGATTTTATAGTTTCTTCGTGTGATAATTTTGATGAGCCTTCTTTTGTGATCTGTCACAATTTGGTTTTTTCTTTCTATGAGGAAAATTTTGTATAATTAGGTGCTTTTAGCAATCGTAACTGTTGTTCCTTCTCGTCGTTGGCTTATATGATGTTTGAATTGAAACTGACAAAATTGGTATAGTTTCTTAAAGAATGAAAAGCATAATAAAATAAGAAACTTCAGTTTCCAATTGGGGGAAAATATAGAAATCTCTCTTGTGGAATATAAAGAAACTTCAATACCTTGCCTAAGATTTGCCCTTAATTTGGTAATGATTTATTTTTCATATTAAAAGTGTAATCAATTATCACCTACTTGATGAATGGTTTGTAACAGAATTGAATAAACACTATACAAATGTGATCATGGGATCTCTTTGAACAATGAAGTACCAATCAATGACAGCTACTTAAAAATCCATTGAACAAGATTTAATGTTCCAACAGTGCAAGGATGAAGCCAAAGGGAGAATTAGTTGGTGAGTACTTTACGCTGAACACTGGGGCCCGCATCCCAGCCATAGGCATTGGCACATGGCAACAATGTGTGTCAGACATCTGCATTGAAGCTGTCACCACCGCATTAAATGCTGGCTATCGCCACCTGGACTGTGCGCATCTCTATGGCAATGAGGCTGAGGTCGGCAAGGCACTTTCAACAGCCTTCCGAGCTGGCCTCAAGAGAGAGGATTTGTTCTTAACCTCAAAATCATACTTCTCTCACAATTTGTACAAAAAAGTTGAAAAATCTGTTAAGGTTTCTCTGAAAAATCTTGGAGTGAGTTATCTGGATCTGTACTTGGTGCATTGGCCGGAGAGCTCGGCAGTTGAGGATGCAACAGATCCGCGTGGGAGGGGCGAGTCAGAGTACCGGCTGTTCCTCCAATGGCTGACACCAACGTGGCGGGCAATGGAGGAGTTGTTGGGTACTGGCCTCGTGCGGGCCATTGGCGTCAGCAATTTCAATGTTCAACAGATCAGTGAGCTGCTTCAATTTGCAAAAGTTGTGCCAGCAATTAATCAGGTCTGTTTGTGTACTTCTTGTTGAGTTGTTGTTCATTTATTGATGTGAATTGAAAGGTGGGAATATGGCTTGTCATGTTTTTTCTTTAATTGCTGTTTGCATGTTTGGTCTGATATGTTCATCAATTAGGTTTGGTGGAGCCAATTGCAGTTAATATCTCAGAAATTGAAATTTCATGTTTGTAGTCAATGTTCGGGCTTGATGACTACTAAAATTGGCAATTTTTATTTTTCCTGCACATCTCACTGAACGTGATTTAGTTCCTTTTATAGGAAGGTACTTATTTTAGTTTACAGAAGTACATAATTGATGTCTGAAGTAATTTTCTTGTACCACTATGAGTCTGTTCATGCTGGTATTTTGTTGGTATTATCTTTTCACACCAGTAATATTTTCTAGTAACAAGAGCTGTACTATAAGGATCAATTAAAATAGTGCCAGTATACCCAATTTCACTTTATCTCTTAATTTTGCAGAAAAAAAGAACTTAGAAACAATACTTCTGGTAATTGGTACCTTGTTGGAGAGCTAGATTTGGAGCCAGTGGTGTTAATTAAATATTTTCCTAAGACAATATTAGACAATACTTCTGGTTGTTTTATTTTTAATTCATTTAATTAGAGGGTTTTTTCCTCTATTTTTCAATAAATCAATTACTTCTGGATGTCTCTGCTATTGTTCAACGTCACACCAATATTTTTCCCTACTATATAGGTGGAGTTGCACCCGTTTTGGAGACAAGATGAATTGGTACAATTCTGTCAAGAGAGAGGCATCCATGTGTCTGCCCACACTCCATTGGGTGTGCCCCGTTCTTCCTCCGGTTCACAAACGCCAGGTGCAGGGATGTCTGACAGTGGATCTGAGGATGAGCCCGGGACACCCACCTTGTCGTTTAGGCGGTCCAGATCAGTTCACACACAGATGGTGAAGCTCTCTGTGGTTGAGGAAATTGCAGAAGTACATAAAAAGACACCTGAACAGGTATACCTAATTTAGATATTTTTCTTTTATCAAAATGTGTTAGATTCTTTTCATTATTTGTCCAATTTCATTGGATAATAGTGACTCTGACTGTCTTTTTGCCCTCAGTCAACGTTAATTATTTTTTTCCTTGTACAACTTCAAAGATTGGGTGATTTGCCATGAACATGCATGCTTGAATGGCACGGCATAGGTCGGCCATCTTAGTTTTGGTCATTTGAGCCTTAAATATGAAGTACAATGCATGCAACACCAAAATAAATGGATAAGAAAACTAAACAAAAAATACAATATCAGCAGTATTGGTGTACTTGTGCGAAGCCGGCATGGTTCATCACTTGTTGGGTCTGGTATTGAATTGAGGTGATTAATGGTGTTGGCACTTGTTCTTTTAAGTCTATGCTCAGTATTTCTTCATTACTGTGAAATTCTGTACCGATGGTTAACTGGTAGATTATACATGATCAGGTTATTCTAAGGTGGGGACTCCAACGCGGCACCAGTGTTCTCCCATGCAGTTTGAATCCAGACAGAATAAAGAGGAATATAGATCTGTTTGATTGGTCTCTTTCTGATGAAGAATGGCAAAAAATTAACTCATTCGAGCCACAAGCATGTCTTTTCGGGAACTGGCCCGTGAATCTGTCAGAAAGTGGGTCTGGTTTCTTTTCCGGAAGGGGGCCCCTCCAAGTTGTGGATGAGCTGGAAGATGATTATGAGTGACTCTTTTGACAAATAGATGTTGTAAGAACAGTGGACAAATTTCAGTCTTTGCTTTGTTGTCCTTTTTTTTTTTCTTTTCTTGTAAGTATTCTACAGTTAGAATTTCATGTTTGCGAGAAGTATGGTGCAGGGAAATCTGTCCTTGCAAGATAAGTTTTTTTTTTGTTCTTTTGTGGTATTGGCATGGCGGATATCAATTGCTTATACTTTTTGTCAGTGATTATTTACAGGATGATGCTTTGGTTTCTTAACATGACTGGGGCAAATATTATATAGTGATACTTATATAGTGATACTTTTAGGTATTATGTAGTGATACTTTTAGGTATATCTATAAGCATATGACACTGTCTAGTAGCACTAGAGAATCTATTAAAATTAAATAATATTTGCCATAACCTCATCTTTTTTTATTAGAGCTATGGACATGTCTTTATATCTCTAACAGTTTATTTTACTGGACCGGGCTATGTAAACAGTACATGTAATATAAAAAGACATGGCCCATTCATGTTTTCTCTCTTGACTACCCTGTTTCCCTCTCAGAGAGTTCAAAAAAACAGAGGGGATGTGATGTGATGTATAGCAATACCGAAGTATTATTTGTTGTAGAAAAACTCAACAATTTATTTGTAGTTCTCAATACACTAACAAACTAGAAGTAATGTGCATAGTATTTTATCAGATTTTGTTAAAGAAAAAAGAAAGTAGATGAAAAATTTTGTTATTTACAAGAGATCGATCAAGGTTTCAATTCATAAACTTGTTCCCAATTCAAAAGAAGGGTAAATTAAGAAGTTAATAGGGATCTGTACAAAATGGCTCAGTTCATCTGTCTTATTCCACAAAATTTACAAACTCAGCTCTTATATCCATGTCACAGCGTCAATCTCACTTCTTTTATGTATAGGAGAAAAAAAATGCAAAAGAAATTACTGAGCTTAAAATTACATCATATATACAAACCGAAGTCAAGTCATTCTACACCTACTTCACCTAGGCCAATGGCATCAAGCCATGTCACTAGCTGATGAGATGGCGGCCTCGCTTTCGGGGAATCGCTCACGCAGAAGCACGCGATTTCAAGCATTTGCATCATTTGCTTTTCATGCCTTTTCTCATACACAACCACATCAAAAACTTCGATTTCTCTGGTTTGTTTCTTCATCTGAGTAGCCCATGAAACAAGTTCTCTACCTCCCCTAGGCTTGCACATATCAACTGGCCTCTTGCCGGTTAACAGCTCCAACAGAACTACACCGAAACTATAGACATCTCCTTTGTATGTAGCGACTGAGGATTGCCCGTATTCTGGTGGTATATACCCCAAAGTTCCTACCAAATCGGTTGTGACATGTGTGTCATAAGGCAAAATTAACCTAGCAAGCCCGAAATCAGCCAAATGAGCCTTGAAATTCCCATCTAGAAGTATGTTGCTTGACTTGATATCCCGGTGTAATATATGCGGTTGACATGACTGGTGCAAGTACTGAAGACCCCTAGCGGCCCCTTGTGCTATTTTAAGCCTTCTCTCCCAATTTAAAACCGACCCACCATCCGGTTTTTCATGTAACCAATAATCTAAACTGCCATTCTCCATGTATGAATAGATCAAGAGCCGATCATTCGCAATTCGGCAATAACCTTGAAGAAGAACCAGGTTTTGGTGCTGCACCTTAGAGAGGGTTTCTACCTCAGCCTTGAACTCCCTCTCCATCTGTCCGTAATCACCCGAGAGCCGTTTGATCGCGAGTTTACTTCCATCAGGTAGAGTTGATTTGTATACCAAACCAAAACCGCCACAACCAATGATATTCGCTTGATCAAAATTATTTGTCGATTTTAAGATATCATTGATGGTCAACTCTTTGTTATCTCCTCTGTTTTGGAAAAGAACAACTAGTGACGAACCGTTTAGCTCTAAGCTGCCGTTCGAATCTCCGACTGCTTCTATGGCACAATCTTGTCTTCTTGAATAAACCCTGGATACCAATATATAAATTATAATGACTAGACATGCCATTCCAAGAGCCGCACCAACAGCCACGGTGACAATTAAACCCTTGTTTTTCTGGTTTCCAGTTGAGGTTTGTGTTGTAGCATTTGAACCACAAGCGTTCATCACATGGTAGCCACACAAATTCGGATTCCCCTCAAAATCAGAGCTTGAAAATGTAGAGAATTGACCTCCTGTTGGGATCGGACCCGATAAATTGTTGTAAGCCACATCAAAATTCGAAAGGAAATTCAAGTCCACCAATGTAGAAGGGATTCTTCCTGTGAGATTGTTGTGTGACAAAACCATGAGCTCCAAGCTAGACATACCGGATAACTCATCAGGAATGGTACCCGAAAACCCGTTATAGCTGAGATCAAATATATGGAGGTTCTTCAAATTCCCAAAACCAGGTAAAATCGGACCCGTTATTGAGTTATGCAAAAGGTACAGAGATGGAGGGAAACTGCTGACTTGGTTGTATTGCAATCCCTTTCCGGTCGTATTTCGTTTTACATAAAATGGGAAATCATCGGTCTGGGTCGACTGTTGCGAGCTGTTGGCAGAGATCAATCCCTTCATTGTTGTCAAACTAACAGGTAGTTCGCCCGTCAATGAATTATTGGATAGATCCAAATAAAAAAGGTTTTCTAGGTCTCCTATCCAGGTTGGGATCGACCCGTTTAACCGGTTCCAAGACAAATCCAAAACCTTCAACGTTGCCAAATGTTTGATCCAAGGAGGAACAACACCATAAAGAGGGCAACTTGCAATAACAAAAACTTCAATGCTTTTGAATCCGTTTATACCATCGACCGGTAAATACTCACCATTGAAAAAATTTCTTGTCAAAACAAGGCTTGTTAGGTTTGGCAAGTCTTGAAGGTTCAACAAAGCTGAGGTTATATTTGAGAAGCTATTGTTTGAAAGGGAGAGATAGGACAGAAATTTCAGGTTTTTGAAAGTGGTTGGTATTTCACCACTGAGGCTATTTCTGGCAAGATTGAGGTTTTTTAATTGTAGACAACTACCAAAAGCATCTATGGGTCCAGAGAACTGGTTCAATCCAAGATCAAGTGAGCTCAATTCAGTAATGGTTGAGCAATTGAGATTGATTTCACCACTAAGAGAATTGTTTCTAAGATACAAAGATCTAAGTGATGCTGAATTTGCAAGGGAGGAAGGTATGGTGCCTCTAAGAAAGTTACAATCGGCATTAAAAAATTGCAATTTCGAAAGACTAGCAAAAATATTAGGGATATTACCACTAAATGAATTGAAGGAAATATCTAGCGCGAGAAGGTTAGAGAGGTTACTAAACCTTGTACTCATGCGGCCGGAAAGTTGATTCTCTTGCAAATACAAGTATTTCAAGGTTGTAAGTTCGAAAAGATCATCTGGTAAAGTACCGGAAATCATGTTCAAATCCAACCAGAGCTCCTCGATGGATAAGCAATTGCCGAAGCCGGTAGGGAACTCACCAGTTAATGAATTCATGGTGTAGTGAAGGATACGTATTTTCGAGGAAAAATTGCAGAGAATTGGGTTAACAGGACCATCAAAAAGGTTGTAGCTCACATCGAATATTTCAAGATTTGAAGAACCGTTCATGGCCGGGAGTGTTCGGTTTAGTGAATTGTACGACACATTGAATACTCGGATCAAAGGGAGATTCGAATAGGTTGGAATTGCGCCCGATAACTCGTTACTGCCCAAATCAAGCTGTTCTAATTTGGGGAGATAAAAGAGTTGGTCGGGTACCGTACCGGTCAGAGAATTAGAGGTAAGATTGAGCCATACAAGTTCATCCAAGTCAGCTAGTGAAGGGGAAATGGATCCTCTGAGATTCATGGACTGGAGATCCAATCCAATTACACGCCCGGTCGAGTTGTCGCATGTGACACCGGTCCAGTCACAGCACGTGGCGGTTGCGGTAGAGGATGAATTGAGGCTCCATCCTTCTATGTTTGAATGAAGGGAGCTCAAGAAGCCCTGTAAGGCGGAGAGGTCAACTGAGTTGCAGGAACTCTGTTTCTGGCAAGTGGTGAACTTGACTTGAAAGAAGATCAAGGCAAAGAGGAACCAGCTGATACAAGTGATCTTCATTTCAGATATGATAGCCCAAGGGAAGAGAATTGAGGAAGAGCTTAACGAATCTATCTAGTACAACGAATTCTTGTTCTTCTTCCTCCTCCGTTTCAGTTTGAGTGATTGTAACTTGAGATGCTCATGGTGTGTGTGTGTGTGTGTGTGAGAGAGAGAGAGAGAGAGAGAGAGAGGTGGTTGGTTTTGACTCCTCCCTGTACTACTTAATGAGCTCAACCTTAGACCTATATATTTTTGTTTTCTGGCTATCCTTGAAGAAATAAAGGAAATGTCAACCAAGCGGATATATTTAATTCAAAGCTTGGATGTCTTTATCTGCTCCAATCTTGGCCTAATCTTTACACTTGCGTTGTAACTTGTAATTATTTTTTTCTGGTGGCGAGTTGAAAAATGCTCGGATCCTTCGACAGGGAAGTCGCAAGGGCTGCGTTAACGACATTTGACGGTTGATGGACCAGACAAATGCTGCTCGTCCCCAGTTTGCACCCATCTTTGTCTTATGGCAGCTGATATATATATACGGTTGTTGATACTGTTATCGATACGGACTTTATTATATACGTTAAATGAGTTAATATGTATGTTAATGATTTTATTTTGCAAATTTATTTTGTACAGTTCTGTTGTTATTCAACTTACATGAGTTATTATATATATTAATGATATTTAAATTGAATAATAAAAATATTGTATAAAATAAAATCATTAATATATATAATAACTCATTTAACGTATATAATAAAATTCGTATTCACGACGATATCAACAATGATATCTTCATAATATTTTCGTTGTCTTTATGGCAGTGGTTGAATATTTCTCAGTCCAAAAATTTTCTATTTGTGTATAAACATGTCAAGCTTACTATTTAATAGGTTTAGATAAAAGTAAGTATTGAATGAGTCCTTGGTAGAGAAAAATAATATGGACAGTCATTAATAATTTAATTAGATTTTCTTTTGACAACATATTATTGTAATTATACATCTACCATTATGGTTGACAAGAAGCAATGTTGGCAAAGCATGAAACATTCTCTTTCTCATTCTATTTATACCTTAAAAATAAAGATTTCGCTAATCACTCAATTATCACAAAAAAAAAGTATAACATTTATTACCAAAACAAGTGCATTTGATTGAATTCATGTTTTTTATATAATTTTTAATTCATTGAATGGTCAAAATTAATTTCAATTTTCTTTATTACAAAATAATGTACTAGAACAAAATTATCTTTATTAAGGGATTTTGACCAAGGGCATATAAATAAACTTTAATATTAGTAATATGAATTTTGATTAGACTTCATTAGTCTAATCAACTTTAGGATAGTACAAAGAGAGCAACTCAAGTTTGTTTTCTCTAACTTACGTTGTTACTTAAAATAATTTTTTTTATTATTGACATGTTTCTTCTGTCTGTTGGTATTTACAATATTTTTTTAACAAATTAATCTAGAGTAAGTATGAAAATAGTATTGATTCACAACAGGGGCAACAGGCATAAAAATTAAGGAAGGATAAAAATTCAGATGATGCATAATTCTCTAATTATTTAAAAACAAAGTATATTTCTATAAGATGAATGATAATTGTACTTTTTAACTACACTTTTTATTTGTATCTCATATATATTTATATTTTTTTCATAAAATATTTATATCTAATGATAAAAGTGTTTATACTTTATATTACTAAGGATTAAAAAT
This sequence comes from x Bolboschoenoplectus mariqueter, assembly GCA_037678475.1. Lineage (NCBI taxonomy): Eukaryota > Viridiplantae > Streptophyta > Magnoliopsida > Poales > Cyperaceae > x Bolboschoenoplectus > x Bolboschoenoplectus mariqueter. The sequence goes on along the minus strand of CM075244.1, from coordinate 2,394,530 downwards.
TATGTAAGTTGTGTTTTTATTTGTGTAACGAAGTTTTTAACTTAAATTTTACTATAATCATCTAAAAAAGAAAAAAAATGATTAACACTCACAAATTTACATATAAATAAATTATCTATTTAGTATAAATATTTTGTAATCTGCAAAATATTGAGCACAAGAATAATTTTTTTTTCTATAATTATCTTTTTAGTACAATATATTTCCACATGCATATTTAAGAAAAAAAATGTATAGAGCATCAAATCAAAACTATCCAGCACACTAATTCCTCATAACATGCATGCTCTTTCTTATTTGCGTAAATATTAAAATGATCCAACACAACAGTTAATATCAGCACTGTTACAGTGCTAAAAAATTATGATCATCACATAAACAAATTTGAGCCACTCTTTTTGAATCTTGCACGGACCTTGATGAAAAAAATAGAATCATGACATCAATCTCAATCAACCTCATAATTAAACCCTACATTATCTAGCTACAATTAAGAAGGAAAAACAATTAACTCAATCATTATGGCAACAACAACATAAATATTTTTTCCTGGAAATGATTTCGATCATTGAAGAAAATTTCATCTAGGTTTTGTCTAGTAATTTTTTTTAATCATGCAGAAAGAACACATTTTGTATATTTCATTGTTCCATACATATTTTTCTTAGTGTTTAATAATATTGACTAATTAATGTGTTTGGTCTCTAATATTCATTTTAATAATTGCCGGAGTTAAACTATCGAATATGAACACTAAAAAGGATTTTTTTAACAATGAATAATATCACGTGTGGACATTCAAATAGTTAATTAAGAATACGTAGAAACAAGTGACTTTCGGGACGGCCATAAAAATTTTGTCAAATATTCTTTACTAATACTCTAGTTAAATATCATTTCTTGATTTTGACGTGCTGAACAATGAAAGCCGAAATTATTGTATCAAAAAATAATCTTTACAAAAGTATATTTATGAAGAAAAATAATCCTAAAAAAGATATAATATTTCATTTTTTTTCTTTTTTAAAAACAGAACTTACAACTTCTAATACAAAGAATCTAAATGCTATCTCATTTCTTTCAAGAAAAGATTTGTAACAAAAAAAGAAATTTACATAGACATTTTCTCTTGACACGTGGCCAAAGCAAAACGGTGGAGATTTCCTACTTGTTTTCCTTTTCCTTTTTGCCAATATGTGGAGGAGATTTGTAACAGCCCCATCATCAAAAAGCGAAAAAAGAAGTGGCGACGAAGAAGTGCCCGAGCGAAACCGGCAACAGCCGGTGTCGGTGTGGTGGGCCCACCCGTTCGGGCAGGGGCAGCTGCGAATGTGACCGGTTCTGTACGTTTAAAAAGTCAACGGTCAAAAATCAACTTGACACGTGCATCGCCGCTTTCGCCAACGGCCTGATGGGACGGACTCTATAGAGAGCGACCGCACGAGTTGATATGTTGTCCCTTCGGAGCAGGATAAGCAGTTGCTTTTCGGCCGCGTTGTAGCACGAAAAGGAACAATTTGAAATTGACTCTGCGATGCATGATGCATGCGAGTGTTCGATTTTTTATTGTTCTCTTGTTATTGGTTATTACTGAGAGACAATTACAAAATACAAGCTATTAATTTTTTCTCATGTTTCGTCGATCCCAATTCCCATGCACGAGTTTTGGATCGTCAATTAGTACACGTGAAATTTTTGGTCGTGCCGACGAAATTTAAGTCGTTGGATAGGACCACATAAGATAATTTTTTTTTAATTTAAGATAGAAGGTTGGAATTAATAATTAATCGAACTTAATCACCACATACTTATTCTGAATATTCAGATTTTTTTATAAATAATTAAGCAACCTTGATTCCCTTCTCACGGTTGGAATGCATGGATCACATCATGTACATAATTATTTGCATGATTATAATCTTAATTTCTTCTCTAACAAACCCAAAAAAGAGAAAAGAAAAAGAAAAGAAAATAATCCCCCAGTAGTTCCGTAACCAAATTTGGAATTGCATTCATGTAATCTGACTTTTAATGACCTTGTGTTATAATAAAAGTAGTTAGTTCACTACAATAATCTAGGGATTAATCACAATTTCTAATTGTGTAATAGTTGTAAAAGGACTCCAAGTCACTGTCCTCTTAGATCTTCTAATTATTACGTTGACATAATCAAAATAGAAAATAGAAAATAGAAAATAGAAAATAGAAAATAGAAAATAGAAAATGGGGGTATAGAAGAAGATTACAAGGGGAATATGATATCAAAATATAAAATCTAGGAGAGGCAGCTAGTAGGTGCAACTTTTATTTATATATGTAATCTCCAGGAATTAATCCTGACCGTTTGATCTGTAGACAGCACGGTTTTCGATGAATCGGATGGTTGTATTTAGCGACGATTTAATTATTAAAAGGATTGTACTATTTATTAGATTGTTAATTGTCAATGCTACATTAGTTAAATTCATTTTGATAATTGGCTGATTGAGGTCATTTTTTTTTACATATCGTTTTGATTGGCTGATTGGTTTTTTGTAATTTTTATATATTCATATCTGATGGCTGATTTACATAAATTTGATTTCTATAATTGATGCAATAAGGGATATTTTGTAGTACTGAGGAGTTTTCATAGTGAGTCTTTTCATAGTAAATTTGACAGTAAATTTGATTTACTAGTACCATGTGTGCCCGAATTTAAAAAATATAATAAATTTGTCTACAACAATTAAAATTTTGACACTTCTAAGTTGAAAATAGTAGATACTTAACATTTTAAGAATTTTTTATTTAGTAAATAAGTGTTACAACTTGTCATATGTACAACTCATATAGTGCTCACTGAACTTGGGTGAGCATTTTCTGCCAAGAATTTTTTTTTTGAAAAAAAATAACAACAATTAATAGTAAGGAAAAGAGAAAATTATGAGAATTTTTTTTAGATAAAGATGAGATTAAAAATATCCAACTTTAAATATCATAAGAAATTTTTTAATCAAATTTCAAACCCGTGACTAAGAAAAATAGACGCTAACTCTGTATTTGACAAGTGAAATAAGGATGAAATAAGTACTTTAAAACACTTTAATGCATTAAATGAAGATGATTTAAGATAAAGTAAGTTAAAATATTTATGAAAATGAAGTAAAGTTAAATCATCAAATTTCATAGATTTTAATATATTCTATTCATATCACTTCATCTACTATCAAACATCAATATTTTAGAATGATTTAACACTTATTCTATTTTAATTTTACTTCAGTTGTCAAAAGGAGGGCAAGAGATATTCACAATACTATATACAAATTGAACTGTTGATGAAAGCTAAATTATATATATATTTTTTTTTAAATTTCAAATTTTTTATTGGGATGAGTCTATTAGACTGATGAATTAATTTAATACATGAGAATATTTTAAAATACTTTTTTGAGACAAAAATATGGGTCATGTCCTCAGAATATTTCAACTACTTACATCATCATCACTGCTTAATTTCTCAAAACACACACATAATTTTATATAAACTATTTGCACCCAATTAAAACCAAACAAGGTCAAAACTGTTTACATAAAGAAAGTAACTTTCAACAATCAATAGATGGAGTGCACGCCTAGTTTTGGCTACAATCAATCAATTAATTAATTAATTGGATTAATTATTAAGTCAGTGTTGAGATTACAACTTAATTATCTTCTCATAGTCAACAACGGCCAATATCAAACTCTGACTGAATGTAATTTCTCACCATTTTTTTTAATATCATTTTGACATTTTTATGTGTATGTTAATATCATTTTGACATTTTTATGTGTATGGTCTCATATGGCAACTTAACTAGAAAAGGAAATTTCAAAAAGTAAAAAATAAATTTACCATTAAATTAACCGTTTAGTTGTTTGTTGGACTCCTAGCGTTGAAGGGTCATGATATCATCAATTTACCATCAAAAAGTAAAAAATAAATTTACCATTTTTATGTTTAGTCTCATATATGCATGTGCATCCTCATTTTCAGGACATGATAAGGACAAATCGCTTAACTTTTTAATATTTATAAAAAAATTTTATCCGTATTTAAAATTTACAACCTCTCATATAAAAAAATATTATATTTATCACTAAATTAAAAATTAATTCTCACCAACAAAATTTATACGAGTATAGGACATGGAACGTCGTGTTTGAATTTTGATACATATCTGTTTGAAATGCTTTAATAAATTAATTAACCTAATCTCTTTCTCGTCTAAGTTCAGTTTGTAAAGTCGATCAATTTTGCGGATATTAACTAGCGGCCGAAGAAATTTATTTCATCTATTTCTTTATTAAAAAGACTTTTAAATTCATATCTAAATCACTAATTAATGGCATGTCATGTACATCCATCATGTATACACTAGAGATAAGGAGGAAAATATATAAAAAAAAAAAACAAACCTAGCTCGTTTTGGTCGCATGTGATTAGATCGTATTAGAGAATCTAGTTTTATAATTGGGAGCTGATGTATAAATATCGTTATTGATATTATCATTAATATTGATTTTATTATTCAAATTAAATGAGTTATTATTAATGTTAGCGATTTTATTATGCAACATATTTATATAGTATTTTTATTATTCAATTTAGGCGAGTTATTATAATATTATTCGGATTACTGGTATTTGAGTTGAATAATAAAATATTGTACAAAATAAGTTGTATAATAAAGTTATTAATATGAATAATAACTCATTTTACATAAATAATAAAATCGATATCGAGACAGTATCAACAATTGTATCTCTCAAACATTTTTCTTTATTATAATTATTTAATTTGTACCATACATAGTCAATACATACTCCGTATATACATACTCGGATAAGACAATAAAAAATTTAAAATAGAGAACTAACTACCTACCACTGCGTTTAGTAAGCAGAGTAAAAATAATTTAAGTATTTTAAAACGTTTTAATACATGAAACGAAAGTGATTTAAGATGAAGTAAAATTAAAACATTTATATAGAAATAAAATAAAGTTAAATTATAAAATTTCATAACATTTAATATTTTTTACTCCCACTATTTCCATCTACTTATTTCACTACTATTAAATATTAATATTTTAAAATAATTTAATATTTATTTCATTTGATATCAAATGAGATACGGATGTGAAATAATTAATGAACCTAAAAAGACAGGTGCATGTCAATTGTCAATTAATGAACCTGCGCAGGACAAATATGCACAAAATCCGGCTCATTTTTTTTTTCCTTGTATGTATTAATTAATGGCTATATACCAGCAAAATATATTCTTTCTTAATTATTTCGTTTACTAATGTTACAATGAGACAATTCTGGTGGCAGCTAACTGTTGACCTTTTCCTGTCTATACCTCTCTCTTTCTGTGTATGAAATTATATTTATATAGTAGGGATGTCAATGGATTGAATTGAATTCCAGTATAATTCACATGCTGAATTTATTTTATTAAGTACAATTCAAATGATAATTTTCTCTTTATAAAATTCGTATATAAATTCATGTTTAATGAAAAAATTTGATAATTCGGATGTGAATTGGTATCTATTATTGTAGTGGATTTTGAATTAAATCATATTTTAAGAACAGTGTCTTTAATAAAACTAATTTATATGGCTGATTATGATTTAAATTTTTTGAACATATATTTTGAAACAACTCAAACTTTATTTGAAATACTAAAATAACATTACTTAACAAATTCTTAAGAAAATTTGAATTCGGATCATATAAAATTTAAATGCTAAGCCAAATAGATAATATATATCATTTTTAAATATATATATATATATACAGAGTAAAGCTAGCATGAGTTTAAGCTCACAGAATTTTTTGGTGAGTTTAACTCAAAAACATATCAAATCGGCTCCAAACAACATATCCAAGTTGCTCAATAAATTCTTCATATCAAAATCTCATAGAATCCCGAAATTTTCTATTTTTAGAGTTTTCTAACTATTTTTTTGGATTTTTTTTGAAAATGATCTATTCTCATGTAAAAACATTCATTATTTTATTATTATTTTAAAATCATTTTAGAAAATCTCAAAAAAATAGTTAGAAAACTCTAAAATAGAAAATTTCGGTATCCCGTGAGATTTTAATATGAAGAATTTATTGAGCAACTCGGATTTGTCATTTGGAACCGTTTCGATGGATTTTTGAGTTAAATTTATCAAAAAACTTGGTGAGTTTAAGTTCACGTTAGTTTTATTATATATATATATATATATATGTGTGTGTGTGTGGATCCAAAATCTATAGATTTCAGGTTTTAAAAGTAAAATTCTGTTTTTTCTTCTCCTTTCTCATATGCAGTCTGTTTCATTTAAACAACGGGCCAAATCAGATCAAGATTCATGCATGTCATGGATAAAAGAGCTTTTAATTTGCCTTTTATTCAAAATTATAATTTATAATGCGTGTAATGACAGTAGGGAAGAACCACCTAGTATACGCCTGGAAAAAAACTAATTAAAAACGGCGTGATTGAGACATTTAATTTTAAGTCAATAATTTCAGGCACAGTGATTAATTAATTAATTAATTAATTAGGAAAGACAGAAATTCAAACCGCATCGTCTCTGCTTCTTAATTTCTGTGTGTTATATGTTATATTAGTAAATTACATACAAACAAAAGGAGATCCTTAAATTAAATCAAATTGATCGAACTAATTACCCCGAATTTTTTGTTATAAGTTTTCTAGAATGTTAAATCCGTTAAAAATCTTTATTAAAAAAAAGGATTGTTAAAGTCATCAACATGCTTTTGAGTGTTTTTTTTAGACGGGGTTGAAGTCATCTAATTTTTAAATATTGATAAAATATTTACTATTCGGATTTCAAATATATGATCTTTATGTAAAGAATATTATTTTTATTATTAAATCAAAAGCTAAGAAAATATGTAACATATCTTGTGTTGAATTAGACTACACGTTATTCATCTTAGCTGAATTAATGGACACAACACAATAAATGTGGTGTATCATGTTATAACATGTTTTGATAAAGTGTGGTGTATCATGTTACAACATGTTTTGATAAAATGTGGTGCATCATGTTACAACATGTTTTAATATGTCACGTCAGTAAGTTAGACATACAATATATTGTAATTCATTCATAACCAATCATAAATTGTGTTTATTCCGAAAGATTAGTTATATATTTATGATTGACATTAAATTCGACAAAATTAATAGAAAATTCTTTAATCCGGATGGCAATTCATATATGGTTGCCACACATCCATATTTTTTTTTAATTTTTTGAAATAACAATTCTCATCAAACATCTCTTCGTACAGAAACGAAACCTATCATTACACATCCACGTCTAAAACGTACATTCGTGGGGAACACCTTGTCGCCACACATCCAAAAATCAAAAGAAATTAAGGCATTGAAATTGAAAGGCTCTGAATTGGGTTCTCAACCTCTTCTCTCTCTCTCTCTTTCAATCTCATCATCTTCCAATTGTGTGTGCGATTTCTCTCATGCCCCACATGACACCTTTCCTTTCCTTTCCTTTCCTTTCCTTTCCATTCCTTTCCTTTCCCCCACATAATTAATTTCTCTCTTCAGTATTCCTTTCCTTTTCTGAGGTTTCTTTTTCCTCTTTTCCGGTTTGTCAACGCTGGCTGCATCTTTGCCCTGTGATGGCGCCAACTTGCTTCTCTCTTTTTCTTTTTTTCCTTTTTTTTGTCATCGTTTTGTTTGGTATGATTCCACTTAGTTTGTTATAATTTATGTTTAAATACAATTAATTAGTCTTTATTCTTTATTCTTCACTATGTATATATGCATGGTGTTTGTATGTATGTATGTATGTATGTATTTGATTACACCAATATTATGGAATAAAAAAGATATTGTTTTTGTATTATTTGTAGTTAGATAATTGAATTTTTTTTAAATAAAAATGAGCGTTAAGCTATTCAAATTTAAATATTTATAAAAGATTTTTCATTTAGATTTTGAATTTATGACCTCTCACACGAATAACATTAATTGCATTTGTTATTAGATCAAAAACTAGTTCTCAATAATTGAAGTTTATATGTATAATTAATTATATCTTTTAGTTTTCATCACTAACAAAAAGGATAACAAAAAAAAAAGCTATCTTTCCAGTCACGATAGCAAATCCAAAAAGCAACAAAACCAACCGTGTAAGCCAAAACAAACAAAAATTTGCCCTCTTTTTTTCTATTTAAAATAACTAGTGAGGATCGTTTCCAATCTTCAACTTTTCGTCACTCAAATTTTTTGTTTATACTAATTAAATGGCCGTACATGGTGGGACAACAATGGATAATCACCGAAAGGAGGTAATTTGTAAATTTGAATCATGTGGTGTATTTCTCGCGTGTGGTGTTCGGTGTAGCGGGTTATATAACAATCTGATTTCTTTTTTTACATAAAGATCATAGCCAATTTACTCAATTTTAAATATCCATAAAAGATCCCTCTTTGGGTTTTGAACTTGCGATTTTTCATACAAAAATCATTATTTTTATCATTAAATCAAATGTTAGTTTTCAATAGTTTGATTTTTAAAATTGAAAATGAAAAAAATGTATATTCAGCTCGTAGAAATCAGAATGGATTTTTTTTAGGGTGATAACTGCACTCTTTAATCACCTTATTTGTACTCTAGATATATTTATATTTTTTCAAAAAAATTATATCTAATGAAAAAAGTATTTATACCTTATATTATTAGAATTAAGAGTTTTGAAAGCTTTATTTTTACTCGTGCAATAAAATTTTTAACTTAAAATTTTTTATATCATTGAAGAATAAATATTTTCTATGGTAACTATAAATACTTACAAAAAAAATATAAATATAAATTATTTATTTATTTAGTATAAACACTTATGGCATGCATATAAGATGTGCAAAAAAAACTTTTTTTTTTATATAAGAACCCCTGTTAACCCTGCATTTATTTCTTTTCAAATATCTCTTGTAAAACTTGAACTTGCGTTTCTCTATAGAGAGGTGAGACTTATCATCACTGTGTTAGACCTGCAGTTCAAAGGGTGCAAAAATATTTTCTCTTTTTTCTTGCTTGTTTTAATCTCTCTGACGCCCCATATTATTTCATGCTAATATTCTTCTTGTTTAAATAAATGAAGAAGGCTTACATGTTCCTGCTAACATACATTTATAACTTGAAAAATGGATGGAGCACACAATCCAGTGATTCATGACACATTTTCTTTATAGAAAAGGTGAAAGGAGAAGTAACCCATTGTTTTGCTTGCACTGTATTTGAAAAGATTTATTAGTGATTAGTTAATGGGTTCCTGGTAGGCAATTTAATTATCACCCCCAACCAATCATAGCATAGATTAATTATGAATGATACTGATTCTCAGATGATATATAAAAATAATGACAGGATAGAAAATGGGTTTTGAGGGCTTGAGAGGCAGATGTCAGCTTGATATTAAAAAATAAAAAAATGCTCTGAAAAAGGCATGTTTAGTGCCTTCATGATAGTTTTTCCAATTTTTGAATGACTTTGGTTGTAGCTAAGCAGGTAATGGTTGGTTGCCTTTAAAATTAGCCAATCTTTCTCTAGCTAAGTTGGATGCCTCTCCACCTAGTGGCTGTCAATTTTATTCAAGGGATGGATAATATTTCTTATATATTTTATTTTGTACATTTAACCTTTGAATATATTCCTCTATAAAATGGTCTTTTCAAATTTTGAATTTTTTGGGCTGGTATGTAAGTACTATATGAAAAAGGGAACTACTTTCTCAAAACTTTGATTATATATACTTGGAATTATAATACAATTGAACTCTGAAGAGCATATTTAACAAATTGATAAAGATGTGGGTGGAGAAGCATTTTTTTTAAGGAGCTGATATACATATATCATAATCGATACCGACTTTATTATTCAGATTAAATGAGTTATTATTCATATCAATGATTTTATTATGCAACTTATTTGTACAATACTTTTGTTATTTAACTTAAGTAAGTTATTATTCATACTAGTGATATTTCAATTGAATAATAAAAATACTGTCAAAAATAAATTGCATAATAAAGTAATTAATATGAATAATAACTCACGTAATATAAATAATGAAATCAGTGTCAATTATGATATCTCCCAAATATTTTCCTTTTTCTAATTAGATATGCAACAATAAAAAAAATGGAAAAATCAGTTCCTTTGGTATGCGAATTGCATTGGTCTGTGTTTCCATTTACCACTACTGAGAAGACCGCCCCAAATGGTGATAAGGGAATCCTCACTAGCAATACATAAATGGAAGCATTATGAAATCTATTTGGACTATATGCTCTCTATATATATGTTAGTGGTGCTTTGTGGGGGCTATGGGTATAGGTGCATGTCTGCCATTTAATGTCTGAAAACTCATTTTGAGTTTGTGGATAACAGAACCAGATATAGGTGTCTTTTCAGTTTATGTTGCTTTTCAAATCCCCTTTTCTTTGTTCTTTTCCAAATAGCAGAACTCATATCAGGATCCAGCATGAATAAAATTACCAGAATTGATATCTGAAATTGTACACTTTTTCAGTTTCTATTGGTCCACTTGGGCTTTTTTGCAAGGAAGAATACAGGTATATTTTTTTCGAGTTTCCGGTACTGGTTATACTACGGTGGATGAGTACTAGTTTGATATATGACTAATTCAACAATTGTGTTAATTGACATATATGAATTAATTAAGCATATTTGACATATTAATTATTCAACTTACTATAACCCCAAAACATTGAAAATCTCAGATGTCGGTGTGACATGCTGAGCGTTCGGTACAGCTATGCGATGGAAAAGTACCAGTCAGTACTCAGTACAGAGAACACATTGACACTTTCTGTTTCTTAAAAAGGTTTTTGAGGAATAATTTTGGTCCAGTACCAATTATGAGGAATAAATCTTGGAAAGGTTCTGTTGATACCGTACTGGTTTGGCACAGTACCAATTGTGAGAGGAATAATCTTAGAAAATGGTGAAGTAGGAAAACCAAGAGAAAGAACATGAGGTAATAGAAATTGAGGAAGGGGAGAGATAATATCATGTAATTAACTTGATTGGGACAAAAATTAAAATTCCTCTTTTTTGTTTGTGTGAGTGTGTGTTGATGTTTGTATCTCCCTTTTCTTTGAAATAAAGAAAATAAGGAAAACTAATGGACTATATTATTATATAAATAACCATTCTTTTTTCTTTTGAAAAGATACACTCCCCTATGGGAGCACGGACGAGTGGATTTATAGAGGATTTTTTTTAATTTATTCTACATAAATCTTATTAAAGTAATCAGACAAATCAAATTATGATTCGTATGGCATGACACAGCAGAGGATATAAATTATTCCTCTGAGTGTGTTTGTCTTTGTGAAGAACTGATGCACTCACTAGTATAAAATTTTGTCATGTGAAAATTTCAGTAGCACTTTGCAAATTCTTAGGGTAAAGCACGGTCCAATCCAGACCGGCCCAGTAGTGCCAACCGGGTTGGTTTTTATGGGCCGGTCTAAACCGATACCATTTGCTAATTAAGGCCCAATGCTCAAAACCTCTCAAAACCTCTCAAAAGTCAAAACCCTAAACTTACACCTGATGTCAAAGACACGTGCGCATAGTGGTCGAGAGAGAGAGAGAGACGAAGCTCCGAGTGAGAAAGGATGGCGATTAAGCTCTCCAACCTCCGCAAACTAAATCACCATTGTTTGCTTCCGAGACCGTATTACCCTTTCCTGAAATCTTTTTCTTCCCTCCTCGTTCAAAACCCTAGTGGTTGTTTCAATGCTTCTACTACTGGTAATAATGCTCGCAATCCGGATGTATCCACCGTTTTTCGCATAATCACCAATTCCCCTTCGCCTGAATCCATGATTGAGTCTCTCGATTCCTCTCAAATCCCCCTTTCAAACGATCTCATCGACCAAGTCCTCAAGCGGGTTAGATTCAGCCATGCCAATCCTTTAAAAACCCTGGAGTTCTTTGATTTCGTCGCCCAAAGAAGAGGGTTTTACCACACCCAGTACTCCTACGACACCATGCTCTACATCCTTGGCCGGTCTCGCAAATTCGAAGAAACCTGGAGGGTATTGAAGGAAATGCGCCGTAAAGACCCTGCTTTCGTTACACCCAAAACGGTCATGATCGTGCTTGGTCGAATCGCGAAGGTTTGCTCAGTTAGACAGACAGTAGATAGCTTTAAAAAATTCAGACACTTGTGCCCGAATTTTGAAGTTTCCTTCTTCAACGCATTATTAAGAACCCTTTGTCAGGAGAAAAGCATGTCTGATGTCAGAAATGTATACCATAAATTAAAGCACGAGTTCAAGCCCAATTTGATCACATTTAACATCCTCTTGTCGGGCTGGAAATCCATAGAAGAGGCAGAATCGTTCTATAAAGAGATGCAAGACAAAAATATCAAACCTGATTTGGTGACATACAATTGTCTGATTGATGTGTATTGCAAAAGCCGTGAATTGGATAAGGCACACAAGGTGTTTGATGAAATGCGTGAACGGGAAATTTACCCAGATGTTATAAGTTACACCAGCCTTATTGGTGGGTTGGGGTTAATTGGTCAACCTGATAAGGCGAGAGCGGTTTTAAAGGAGATGAGAGAACTTGGCTGTTATCCTGATACCGCAGCCTATAATGCAGCTATGAGAAACTTTTGCATTGCAAAGAGGTTGGGGGATGCTTTTGACCTAATGGATGAAATGGTTCAAGTGGGTCTAGAGCCAAACGCCACAAGCTTTAACCTCATCTTTCGCTGCTTCTATTGGGCTAATGATATGAAAAATGCATCAAGCTTATACGAAAGGATGAAAGTGGTACATGGCTGCTTGCCCAACACACAAACTTGCATGTTTCTGATCAGGCTTTGTAAGCGGCATGGGGATGTGGGTCTTGCTCTGGAGCTGTGGGAAGACATGGTCCTTAACGGGTTTGGATCTTTGACCCTGGTCTCAGATGTGTTATTTGATTTGCTCTGTGATGACGGGAGGTTGGATGAGGCCGAGAAGTGTTTGTTTCAGATGGTGGAGAAGGGTCAACGGCCGAGTAATGTCTCAGTTAAGAGAGTTAGAGTTCTAATGGAGCTTGCGAAAAGGCATGAGTCGCTTCGTAAATTGCACGAAACAATGAGTACTTTTGAGCATGGTAGAATGGAAAATAGTGGATTGTCTCGTTAGAATAGAAGTTTTGCTGTGGATCTCGTTCCATATCTATGATCCATTTTACTGAGTGCCTAAGCTTTTTTCTTTGCAATTGGATTAAATTTTGGCCTAAGTTGCAATGGCTGTAATGTGCAAGTAACAGCAAAAGAAAATTCTTTTGCTGGATCTCAACGACAATCAATCTACAGTATATACTTTCTCATGAAGCCTCCCAGTGGTGCTTAGATGTGCTGGTTCAATTTGGTACTGCTATACTAAGTATAGTAGGATTGAATTTATTTCTGTGATACACCACCAGCAACAGGACCGGTATGATCTGGTATCTATAATGGCCGTTAGCTGGTTCATGAATTTACTTTGTCCTAATCAGATATCAAGAAACATGGTGATTGTTGTCATTTCTCAGGGTTATTGGCAAAACAAATCAGGATAGCATTTTAGGATTATGTTGTAGAACAAAATTGCACTCCATAAATATGTTTCAATCATCATAATTGATATGAATAAGATACTCTGCGCACACCAACCTATCTCAATTATTATGATTAATTTCTTTTTTCACATCTCTAAGATTTCAGAACAGTTCCAAGTTCGTGGTTGCATTATGGGTCCTAATCTTTTACTGCATTGCACAACATATAGATGGGTGAATTATAGGGGGGTTTGTTTTGAGATTTATTTTATATGAATCTTAATGTGATCGGACGGACAACATGCTCAGCAGAGAATACAAATCCTTACATCATAAACGTGACAAATTAAATCCTAGCTCACTTCCAGGAATCTCACACTTATTTAATCCGATATGATACGTCTATGATGATATATAGCCTTGATTATTACAAACAAAACGCAACAAACAATGAACTAGTACAAAACATATAATGGTCCACAAATCCATACGAGATCATATATCGTGCAGCTAATGTTTATACTAATAAATGTACCTTCAGATTAGTTGAGAGATGCTGTTTGATACTATGGGTTAGATGGTTTTTTATTTTATTTTAATAATAACTATTGTTTTATTTTTGTCATTTTCTCCATGGTTTGTTAACCTCTCTTGAAGAAATGGTAGGCCTCAGCAAATGCTGTTGGCATGTTATGAGATCAATTATTGGATTGTCTGTTTAAACTGTTAAGCACATACAGATATACCAAAATATATAGCTCACTTCCAAGAACATAGCATGGAAAGATCGTTTGGGAATTATATTAATTAACGTACATGGAGAGTTATAAGCTCATTGAATATTGCTTCTTATCATTGTTTGTTTTGTTTGCCACTGCCAAATCAGATGGAATTTCATACAAGGCATTATGGTACTTCACATTTCAACTCTACAAGTATTAATTCTACTTCATCTTTCTTTTGTATGAACTACAATATTTATAGACTAAGATAACCAATATCATAGAGCAATCAATTTATGTACTGTATTAGCAGTTTGTTAGTTGTATAGATCCTAATTAACTATTAAACTAGCTAGTTAACAGTACATTGAAATCTGATTTCTTTTTTTTTTCTTTTTTTTTTGATGAAGAGCTTAGAGTGGCTATCAAATGCAAGGTTGACAGTCTAGGTTGGCATGAGAGAAAAGCCCTCGGCATGACAATCGACCAAGGCAAAATCTACAAAATAGGGCTCCCTACCTATCTCATTCAAAGTGGCGACGAAGAAGAAAAGCGGGACTGCTTTGTAGAACTTCGTGTTGCATCAAACGCTTCCTCAAAGATAATCATCCAGTTCAAGAAGAGCAACAAGGGAATGCTCATCATTTCGAGAAAGGAAATGCCACGGCATGACCTCGGAAGTGAGCAGAAAATTATGTCGCAACTGTCTCCGAACTATAAGGAAAGGAATGCAGCTGATGCCCCACCAACTTCTTCTTACCATCAGCCATCTGCCTTCTCTTTCAACAAGCATCCTATGTAGTGTTTCTTCCAGTCAATTTAACAAACATTCTATGTAGTGTTTCTTCTAGTCAAGAGCTAAAATTGATGTTCCTTTTTTGTTGTGCTAGTATTTCTATTTACATAAGTGGAGTAAATATAATGCTACAGTACCATGCTTTGATTTGAGATAATAGTTTGCTTTTCTTTTTTTTGAGATAAAATGAGGATCAAACCATTTAACTTTAAATATTTATGATAATTATTCGGATTTTGAATCTATCATCTCCTACACCGAGAGTATCATCTTTACTACCATACTAAAGGAGAAACAAATTCATAGTAGGACAAGTTCTGACATGTGCCTAGGCTTAAGTTCCAAAATATTGTATAATCATTAATTTTGTTTTATTTGATCAGAATAAATTAGCTTATGTCAATGATTAGATCTGTCACTAAATCAAAGACTGATTTTCAATAGTTTGTTTATTTCATTTATATATTTTATAATTTTACTCTGTTATCTCATGCTTTGAGATAATAGTATCTCTTGTTTAAGTATATAAAGTATTTCTTGTTTATATATGCGAAGAATTAATTAAATATTCAAGTCATTTTTTAATAGAAAGACAATACGCACGCATGAAGTTGCTGAGCCATATATATTAACTAACCAACTCAAATAATGAGCATGATTTTATCGTGCGTATAGGGAAAGGTTTCATAACCTTAATTTGGGTTCTGGCAATTTCATAAAAAAAATATGTAGCTAGCTAGTTGACTAACGAGAGTGTTGGAGACAGACAGACAGCGGTGTGTAGTTTTGAGGAATGTGAGCAATTTCGTCAAGAAACCCTTATTTAATCAAAAATTTGACAAGTGTTACATACTAGCTACTTGCTACCAAGTTTTCAAAGAGGAAGGACATGACCATATAAGATAAATATACTTTTGCCTCAAAGTTAAATATTTTGTCTCAAAGTCCATGTAACCATACAAAATAAATATGCTTTGACTTAAGGTTAATATAACCATATAAGATAAAATATTCTTATTCTTCTATCTCATTCTGCATTTTTTATCAGCACTCAAAAATATTTATATTTAACACAATTTACTTGTATTTAAATTTAATAACAAGTGTTTATATTTAATATGCAAAATTTGCTACTTCTTTTATAAAACTTTTTCAACCAAATAATTATTTGTATCGCTTTCATATTTAAAACCATATTCACATCTGTATTTGATGGAATTTGGAAAAAAAATATTAAACTGTTAAAAAGCAGCTACATATATTCTTGAAAATGCAAAATTGTTTGAGGGAAAGATCAACATCTTTCAAATTGTTTCGATTTTGATGTATGCTTATTCAAATAATTATAATTTGACGATATTTGTTAGTTTGAATGATATTATCAAAAATATCAAATTTGAATGAACCTAAAAAATGAACGTATGATAGATAATTATATATGTACATAATTCTTTGGTTTAAACTTCTAGACCAAGTGATTTTTGGATGAGTCACACCTGATTTTTTTTTTAATAAGGATTTCTATTGGTCCCGATATTTATTTATTTTTAAATACCTTTAGATAACTCGAACCTGAGTCACACTTGATGTTAGCTTTATCTGGTAACGCTTTCGAGTTTTTGTCTCAAATGCTGGTACATATGATACACCAAATTTCTTCAATCCAAAACCACAATAAAAGGCTGGGTCAGAACAGGCAATGGGTTGGTGGTCTAGTTCAGATACTTTAAATTTGAGATTTATTATGTCATTTATTGGAACCGAAAAAATAGCAATGATTTACTTGTATTAATCATCGATAGGAAATAAAAAACTAATTAAATGTTTTTGATGCTGCACGTGTTATATTTAAAACGAATTTTATTCGAAAATTAAAGATAAGCTTATATATAGTATGTAACTAAAATCTATCTAAGATGTTCTTCGCATAAACTTTCTGGTAAATATTTCCAATCAGCTCAGCACCTTTTATTAAATCACCTTAGCAAATCTACCCAAGGCAAGTTACGATTAATGTGTATAGGATACTGGTTCATGCAAATGGGATTTTAAAAGTGGCAAATTATGTTCCAATTCATAAGATTTGTTGGAATATCTGATCCCCAAATTCAATTGGGATCAAGACTTGATTTATATGATAATTTTGAAAAGTTATAATATGTGATCCGGTCCGAATTCAAGCCAACTCAAAATTCAATATAATCTGTATTTGAACATTCCAAAACTTGATTCTTCAAGGTTGAGATGATATAAAACGCGAGACGATCTGAACTCAAAAAGGATAAAAAGCTGAAAGCAACTAAACCCAAGATCCCTCACACCTAGAATGATCTGACACAAAACAATCCAATCTTAGCATGATCTATGTATATCCTGGTATTTAACTGCTGGGTGCAGCACTGGTACATGGCTGATCTGATAGCCTTTTGCCGTAATATTTCCATAAAGAGTCGGATCATCTAAATTTAAAAACTGTAGAAAGGCAATACTTGAATTTTTCCTATTTAAGATCAGGGTTTATACCAGCACTTGGTCCAGACTGATTTGGTGGCCTTGGTGATACAGTACAATCTTAAATCTGTGTGGCCGGCAACTGTCTCGTGCTGGTCTCAACTGATAGTAATGACCATTTGCAATTATTGTATCAGAATTAAGATTTTTTTAACTCAAAATAACTCTTTTGATGTATCTGAGGTGTCTCATTAATTTTATACTGTTGAGCTTCCTATTGAACATTACCAGTAGAAAATCAATGACATAGTGAAACACGCACAAACATTCTGGTTGTGGTGGATCTCTGAATTTCCCATCAGATCTATAGTTGTCTCAATTAACCCTCAGTGCAACAGTGATCCCTTCAATTTAATCAAGTTTCATCTCAAATTTAACCTTGCACATCAAAGCTTCAGTTGAACTTATCTCTTGACGATAATTTGTAAAACAACATGATGAATGCTTGTCATACAAACAATACTTTATACAAAATGCTGAGCTGTTAAAGTCTACGCTCTGAATTTTTTAAAATTAGGCACCACCCTATCCAGATTAACTGAAATAATCGAAACTTATGTTGGGATGTTTCCTTAGAAGAGATGTTAGTTCCAAAATATACATTTCATGCCACCACTCAAGGTTTTCTTTAATCTTCTAGTTCTTGCGGGTCAATCTATGTCTAGCTACCTCTCCTGGCAACACCATATGAAACATTCAATCTTGTTTTGGAGATTGTTTTGATTCACTGTCGAGAATTAAGTCCATAAAAGGCTCGTCCGAGCTGAAATCATGTGCTTGTAGATTCTCTAACATCCTATGTTTATGTTGAAGTTCTCTCTTCGACAACAAATACTGATATCACCATATCAGTAGCACATCTGGTACTACCTGCTTTATAATCTGGTACTGGAAACCGGCAGGAACTGCGTAAAAGGTCCCATGCCCTTTTCAGACCAGAATACACATCATTTGTCAACATGATTGAGACTACTATCTGCAAAACCAAGCGTTTTTTGCAATTTCAAACAACCTAAGGTTTTCTAGGGATTTAGTTTCTTGCTTTATCGTTCATCCTGGCATTTATTTGTACCATTTTGTTGTGCTAAGGTGATTTGTTCATAGAGGATGCACTTCCTTTTAGTGATTTTGCTCATGCAAAGATTATCATAGCATGGCAAGTTTATAGTGCATGTGCCACAAGCCAGTATGGCACTAGTTAAGATTTTGTTGTAGATTTAATTTCTAGAATTACTTCTATTCTACAAATTAGATTTTCATAATAAGCCCGAAGAGGGCAGAAAAAAAGACTGGATTCAATTCTAAAGATGCATACACAATTCTCAAGTTACAAAAAACAACAAAAACAACATATGCGCAAAACCATATAATATCAGCCGTTCAATTGCTCTGAAAAACTGCAACAATGATCAAGACAGATGTTACACCTAAGGGTTTCAACGTTCTACCAATGAGGGAGAAAAAAAAAAGAAGACATGAGAACAACAGACTCCGAAAAAAGATCAAAAGAAACTGAGAGGGCAACTGAGACAAACTAAGAAGACACAAAAAAAGATGCTCGTTTAAGATGATTCCTTTTCCTTTTTCTCCTCAGCAACCTCCTCAAAAGTCTCTCCAGGCACCAGATCAGGAACCTCATCGTCGTCCTCTTCTGGAATTGTAGGAGGTACACCAGCTGCTGCATCAGCGCCACCAGCTGCAGCCGCCTGTTTCTGGAACTGCTCAGCCAATCTCCTCAGATTGTCTAAGTTATCTGGACCTGAAAATTAAAACAGAGGGGGAAATCGTATTTTTTTAGCTTAGGACCTACACATTTGGAAGAACGAACCACCGTTGTTTTTGGAACAAGTATTTATTAATAACATCTCCAGCAAGAAACAACATACCAAGTTGGTTGATGATGGAAGGCAGCAGCTCCTGAAGCTCTGCAGAAACACAAAATAAATAAATAAATAAATAATTCAGAATTGACTTTGAAAACCTGATACACGGATACATTTATTTCATCTCAACATTTCAATTGTTGTGATAAAAAGTTGTTCATGATTAATGTAGCTACACTACAACTGAAAAAAGCCAGATATCAAAACAGTACAAGGTTCAGAAAGATGGCTTTAGCCCACATCTAACTTTATCACATACTAGGAACCCACACACACACGTCAACTAAAAGAAGAAACAAGAAAATAATTCTATTCCAATTGAAAATGATCACAGAAAGGAAAACATACTTTTGGTTTGAGGAGTTCCACTAACAACCCAAGTGTTGGCCGCAATTGATGCTTGCACTGCACATTCAACATACAAACAAACCAAGTCATATTTCAGCACCAATAACTAACATATACCAACAATAGGCATAACATTTTGTAGGCTTTTACCTTTAGGGTTCTGGAACTGGATAACAACATCATCCTTGAAAATGTTTACTTCTTCTATGGCGGGTATGGCGTTTACCCCTATTCTCTTTAGAGTGCTCTGGAGCCTTTTGTCGTCAGTTGTGGCTGTTTTGTGCACTGCCTTCTTCTTTCTGATAAGAAATCAAAAAGACGATCAGAATTGATTTACACAGAGATGCCAACAAAGATTAATGTGTGAAATCCAAAAATTATAGACAGAATACTATTTGCAATTAGTAGTTTGCTTCTGCAACAGTTGATGTGCACTAGAAATGCACTATTTAATATACTTTCTGAGGGTTTTAAGCAGGACTAAGTGACATCTTACAAAAATGATATCTGACGTCTTATAAAACAGTAGGCCCAAAGCTTAAGCTAAATCTGTTTGAGACATTAGGCAGCAAAGATCAAAACTTTAGGCCTAAAAATTGCAGGAAGAGAGACAAACCTGCGCATGCTGCCCTTTCCACCGGTTCTGACAGCACCGGCCATCTTCATGAGCCTTTCTCTGTCCATGTTCTGTTAAAAAAAACTGTATCAGTCAATCTGACACTTAAAACAGTCAAAGCTCCTTAATCAGCACTAACCTTGCCTCAATGCTTTTCACTATATATCAATCAACAGATATAAAGCAGTATTAATTTATTCTAACTTAAAGAACAGTAAATCCTAAGAGAAATTATTGTTCTTATCCTCTCATCTACTCTCTACAATCTTTCATTTAGCTTAAATCTTAAACCCTAGAAACATCTATAACCCAAACAATTCACCATTCCATTTCTCATCTGCATTAACTAGAATAAACCCAATCAATAGCTGTAATCCAGGCCACACCCACGCAAGAGGCTAGAAAACACAAACAAGAGAAGATGCTACTACTCGGTACAACAAAGCACGTTCCGAAATCTGCTCATTACATCCAAAACGAATTGAAAAAAGTTCGAATCTCACTCCTTGCTTGAACCCTAAATCACAGTTTCTTATTTGCTATAATTAGAACAACAACAACACAATCATTCCAACCAAACGAGTTCCACAAGCACCGCGCATCAATCTACACTCAGGTGAGTCAAAATAAGAGGGAGATTACAGATTAGATACTCACTGATGCAAATTTAAGAGAAGATTCGCCTTCGGCGTGGGGAGAAACGAGGAAGGAGAGAGAGCGGATAAGGAGAGAGGCTACTACTTATCCAAAGGGGGGCGACTAGAGAGAAGAAGGCTATGGCATTCGCTTTTAGGGCTTTACGACGAGAGAATCTCCACCGTCCGATCAAAGAAACGAACGATCGCGAATTCTCACAAATTCAAAACAAAGAAAAGAACAACCAGCGCATTCGCATATGATCCTATATATACAGCCCGCATAAAAAAGACGGTTAACGGATTGGTTGCGGGTGTGCATCTGTCTAAACCCATCAAACCAAATAGAAGTTATTGGATCTCGTTATTGTTCGGATCAAGCCCAATAAGGGATTGTTTGCTTGATTGGGCCGGAATTGGTCCGGTTTAATATATACTTATTTCAAAATTATTTGCACGTGCACAAAGAATGACAAAACCATTGACACTATTATGAATTATTATACAATGTAAACATCATTTATTCTCCCTATATATTCTCACATAATTGAAATTAACATTCTTCTTATGTATTAATTCTAACACACTAACTTGGTTAATTAGCAGTATCTTCTAACCATTTTTTTTAGAATATTGACATGTACGTGCAATACTTTTATATCATGATTAAAAACTGTATTTTATTCAAAGAACGTTAATTAAAAAAAAATTTCCCAAGAAAAATTACATATGTATAAAGGTTTTATTTTCATATGTATATTACTCTACACATTAGTAGATTAAATAAATGATCTCGAAAATATCATTTCTCTACTATTTTGGTTCGGAAATTTCAAATATAGTTTTTACGTTAATTTTTCAATTTGTAAAATTAAGCTAACCCGACCATTATTACCGGTCAAAAAAACTATATTATGATCTACACTTATATTTTTGTCATAATGATATTTATGATAAATTTTAACTAAGCATTTTTATTTTTAACTAATTTATGATGATACACATTCTCAATTTAATTGATACTTGATATCATAAATAATTCTATTAATTTTCATGTTATATGTATTGTTGGCAACAACGTACGTACATCTACACTACTTTCAATATTAAAAAAATGACACTTCGATAGGTTTAATTAAATATTATTTTTTTCGATGGACATTAAATGCAGGATCAACTTAGAACAAATTAAAAACTTAAAAGTCAAAATCACATATTTTTGAATTAAATCTTGAGAACTAAAATGGTAAACCTATAATATCGTAATTAATCTACTAATTATATACGCATTAAGTCTTAATTAATTAAATGTTGCTTTACTAAAAAAAAAATTCTTAGATGTTGCACCGTGTGACAAGAACCACGGATCATGGCTTTTTAATAGCTTGTAAGTGAATTTTGGTATATTAGGCCTAGAGAACTATAATTTAAATTTAAACATTGTTCTAATTTTGGTATATTAGGCCGAGAGACACTATAATTTAAATTTAAATTGTTCTAATTTTGGAATATTCATCCAGCACATTTTTTGTCTGAGATTGTCAACAAATAAAGTCATGACACGTCTACTCTTCCAAAAAAAAAAAGGAAGGAGAAAAGAAATACACACTCATCAGTGATCTTTTTGTAATCATTATTATGTTAATATTCATCCGCTATATATACTATCATTATCATATAAAATTTTGGCACCACAAAATCATTACAATTTTAGGTTATTTCTATTAAAAGAAAAGATTTTTTTTTTTGGCTAATGATAAAGGATAGATTGCTAACTGAGCAAAACTCACAAAGGAGAGCATGGCAATAATGTGAAATTTATGGAAGAAAAGGATCGACAAATTTTTTAGGGGAAGTCGAAGACGACGTGATTATTCGGAAATGACATCCAATTGAATATATTAATGTGGAAAACACACTGTTAGCACAATAAATTTGTTATGAACATGAAGGATTTTTTTGCTTCTCTGTATATATTATTTTTCTTTCTTGTTTGTACATAATTTTTTTTTTACAAAAGTAATGAAAATTAAGTAGCTAGGCAATTTGCCTGCTTACCTAAAAAAAAAGTTTAAATTTCTATTATGCCGAATCGATAATAATTTCATATGTTTTATGAACCTAGTTCGCCTTGAATGTGAAGGATCGTTGTTTGTTATAATGTATAATATAATTATTAGGGAACGGATTTGGAGGATTAATTGGAGTTGAGATATTGTTAATTAGACGCATTTTAATAATTAAAATTAACTAATAGTAATTACAAGAACAACAACAATAACAGTAACAGTAATAATATTTATAATGATGATAAAAATATAATTAATTATAGTAAATTAGCAATTACAATATAAAAAAAAATAATAATTACTATTCTTCTATCCGATTTGTTTGCTAAAAGAACGAAACAATCTATTCTCACACTATTTAAATCTCTCTAATTACAATTATATTCTTCAAATGTTTTAATTCAATTTAGCCGATATTATATTCGTAAGCTCCTATACTACCATGTTACATAAATATACTCCAACGAACGCAACATATACACCTTCCATCTGTATCCAAAAAACACACAATCTATCAAATTTTATATTGAGAAAAAAATATAAGAAAGGAAAAGTACACACCAATTAATCCGTTCACATTAATTTGTTCAAGATCCAAAGCAGACCATGTTCGTATGCACATTTATTATACCATGCATTAGAGCCAGCTGGCTGGCTCAAATCAAGTGCTCAAAAGAAAGTGCAACATGGTTGTTATTAAAGTAACACCACTGGTTGAAATATTAAAGAAAAAAGGTAAGGTACAGTACAGTACAGTACAGTACAGTACAGTACAGTACTGGTACAGCATTGGCTGGCAATGGCACGTTGAAAATCAAACCAAGTAGATGTTGCAGCCTTTTCATATATCGTATTATTTTATATAATAGAACACGCTTGGAACGAGGAAGATCGATGTGCAAATTGTATATTATATTGCAAGCCAAGTTGTACTTCTGACTCGGTCGGTCATGACACGCACACACACACACACAGCTGCCCGATCAGACCGAATTAATTGATTAACGGATTAAAGCGGAGCAGTACGTGTCCAGCCCATTTTGCAATTTTGCTCCTTTTTTTCTTTGAATTTACACCAGCTCATTTTGCAATTTTGCTCCTTTTTCTTTGAATTTACACCAGCTCATTTTACAATTTTACTTCTCCTCCTTTGAATTTACATCATCTCATTTTGCAATTTTGCTACTTCTTTTTTTGAATTTACATCATCTCATTTTGTAATTTTGCTCCTTTTTCTTTGAATTTACAACAGTTCATTTTGCAATTTTGCTACTTCTTCTTTGAATTTACAACAGCTCATTTTCCAATTTTGCTCCTTCTTCTTTGAATTTACAACAGCTCATTTTGCATCTGAGTTTACTGCATCATGAGGATTTTGTTTCTTGATCGGGGCCTGTATTGATCGATATATGAAATATTTGAATAAATTCACTAGATTGTTTTTATTTAGTATTTCACCATAAACATTATCTTATCATTTCACTAATCAATTATGTAAAAAAAATTAAAATAATAAAACACAAATGTTTTATTTCATGGACGATATAAAACAAACATATATAATGCAACAAAAACGTTTGGGAAATACCAAAATCGACATCATAATCGATACCGATTTTATTATTTATATTATTTGAATTATCATTCATATTAATTACTTTATTATGCAATATATTCTTTATAGTATTTTTATTTTTCAACCCAAATACTACTAATATAAATAATAACTAATCTAAATTCACATAAAAATATTATACAAATAAATTATATAATAAAATTATTAATATAAATAAAAATTAATTTAATCTTAATAATATATATATATATATATATATATATAAAAACTCTTTTGTTTGAGATTGAAATAAATGAAATATAAAATTATCATTTTTCTTATAAAATATATTTTTATCTTAAAATTATCTTCAATTTATTTCACCAACAACCTAACGTAACAATAACCCGCGGAATTGAGTAAGAAACCTACGCATGGTAATTGCCTGACGTGGAGCTGCCTCACATCGACGGAACAGAAACAAAAAGAAGCTAAACGGTTGTCAAATTGGGTGGTCGTGGGTCCGCATGCGCTGCATTGACAAGAGACAAGAAAAGGCAGATACTAGCTAGCACCGTAGCACGTGATGTTTACATTTAAGATGTACGTACGTACGTACGTATGTATGTATACATACATACATACATACATACATACATACATACATACATACATACATACATACATGCGGTGTCAAAAGAAAGAAAGAACCCCCTCTGTGTTTGTGTTGTGTTGTGTTGTGTTGTGTTGTGTTGTGTTGTGCGGATGAGGTGTTGTGACTCACAGTTTCGGAAATCAGTGACTAAACGTTTTATTTTGTAATGTAGCCTCCAAAGTATCGGCCCAATCACATGGCATGTACGGCTGCACCTACACTACTACCAACTGGAGCCTACACTTTGAAGTTTCTTGTTACCCATGTAAGAAAAACAAGCAAAGTATTTATTAGCTCTTTTGGTTGATAAATGAGATAAGATTGAAGTGAGATAAATATTAAATTATTTTAAAATGTTAATGTTTTTAATATTAGTAAAGTAAGTAGATGAAAGGATGAAAGTAAAAATATTAAAAATTATGAAATTTGACGATTTAATTTTATTTTATTTTTATAAATAATTTATTTTATTTTATTTTAAATTGTATTCATTTGATGTAATAAATTATCTAAAAGCATTTAAATTATCTCTACTTCAGTTATCAAATTGGGTAAAAAGGTATCTTTTGGTTATTAGTTTATGAGAGCTGATATACAAATATCAATATCGATATCGACTTTATTATTCATATTAATTATTTTATTATGGAACTTATTTACACAGTACTTTTATTATTCAACTTAAGTGAGTTATTATTCATATTAGTAGTATTTGAGTTGAATAATAAAAATATTGTCAAAAATAAATTGCATAATAAAGTTATTAATAATCTGAATAATAAAATCGGTATCGATTATATATCTCCCAAACATTTTTCTTAGTTTATTTATTATACTTCTGCATTTTCTTTTAACTTTTTTCAATGAAGTAATTAATGTCCAGGTAAGTCAAAAAGATCTGCTAATATGTGCAAGTTATGGGCTTTTATATTTTGGAAAGTAAAGCATAAAACATTCCCTATTGTTTCTTTAAACAAAAGGAGAATTTGCTGACTCATGCTTTTATTTCTTGTCTTCCCCTTTGTTATTGTTTATTTTCTTTTATTTATGATAAAGAATATTACCTAAAACAAATGCATTAAAAATAAGAAAACTAATTATGTATACCTAACATATTTACTTAAGATAATTAGTGCTCTCCGTACAAAAAATAGAATATTTGAAAAGTGAAATCAGTATAAGCTGAAATTTAATAAAAAGAGATAAATTAATCCTTTACTCCAACAAAAAAAACTCTTAGAAATAAAAAAATATTATATTAATTCGTAATTAAGGTAGTACTTTGAGATTTTCAAATTTAAACCTCCTTGAGAAAAATACAATTTAGATGTTTGTGGCGTTATAAACGTTCTTGATTTGTCTTAAGCAAAAATTAATATAACAACAACGTACCGCTCAGTTGTTGTTTTCTAATTAAGTCTTATTGTTTGTTCATTGACATATGTACATAAACATGGTGTTAATATGGTCAATTTTTTTCAGCAATTTCTAAAAATCAGAATTTTGTAACTGCTAATTATTATATTTTGTTTAACATGACTTAAGAATATCTTTTCCCTTTCTCTATATGGATAATATACAACAAAAATTTTCGTAAAGCCTATATATATATATATAAAGTAAAGCTAGTGTGAGCTTTAAGCTCATCAAGAGGATCATTTTTTTCAAAATGATCAATTTTAATATATAATTTATTCATTATTTTATATTATTTTGGAATCATTTTAAAAAATTTGAAAAAAATAGTTAGAAAACTCTAAAAATGGAAAATTTCGGTATCCTACAAGATTTTGATATGTAAAATTTATTGAGTTACTTGGATTTGTTTTTTGGAGCCATTTGGATAATTTTTTGAGTTAAACTCACTAACTTCCTTGGTGAGTTTAAGCTCACGCTAACTTTACTCTATATATATAGTAAAGTTACGGGTCAAATTTTAAAATCTCGTATCCGAAACGTCGATTTAAGTAGCTCAATAAATTATTCGTATCAAAATCTTATAAAATACCAAAATTTATCATTTTTAGGATTTTCGAACTATTTTAATGAATTTTGAAAAATGACCATAAAATAGAAAATTATTAATATTTGAATGACAAAAAAGATCATCTTTAAAAAATCATTTAAAATAGTTCAAAAACTCTAAAAATGATAAATTTTAGTATTCTATAAGATTTTAATATGAAAATTTTATTAAGCTACTTAAATTGATATTTAGGATACGAGATTTTGAAATTTAACTCATAAGCTTTTCAGATCGAAATGCTTATGAAAACACCTTAGTTTTACTCTCTATATATATATATTAAATAGGTTTAGTTGAGAAATGTATTCCAAGAAAATTAAAATTAGTGGCTTAATTTCAAGAAGTTAATTAGACAGAATAATTTGACCAGGTACATGCATGTATCTAATTAATTGATGGTGAAAGATCAATATACGGAGCTAAGGATTGACAAGAGACAAAGACAAAAGTATTATCAACCAACAAACAAAGCACATGGTTTTTCTCTCTATAAGGGAAATTAAAAACGAAAATTAGTGGCTTAATTTCTCTGAGGCAGGAGAGCCACTCCTTCCTTTGTTCGTCAAATAGCATGCACACCATGATCATGATATGATCATGATGGAAGTTTTATATATACAATTAAGTTCTAACACTGTCTCTTTTCAAGCTTTAATTAATTAATTAATTAATAACTAAAACCATGGTCCATGAATTAGAAACTCTCTGTCGGAGGAACATTCCCATGTTCTCTCAAATGGATTGCTTACGTTTGTTTCTACTTCATTCTCAGATTTCAAAAGTATGATCTCATTGCTGAAAAGTATTTATTAATTAAGCTATATAATGTGGGGACTGTATGTAGACATATAGTCAAGGCTTACGCATGTGAAACCTATGAATTAAACTGCGTAAATATACGTGTGATTTTCATGTTGAAATTTAAAATTACGAAATTATCTCCAATTTCGTAATTTACCACATATGAAATTTATTTTTTAAAATTAAAAAATAATAATTTCATGAAATAATAGTGAAAAATATTAAATTATGAAAGTATGCTCAATTTCATGATTTATTACATATAAAATTTATTTTTTGGAATTAAGAAATAATTTCATGAAATATAAATTATGAAAATATGTCTAATTTCGTAATTTGACACTTATGAAATTTATTTTTTTGAAATTAAAATATAATTTCATGAAATAATTATGGCAAATATTAAAATTATGAAATTATGCCTAAATTAATTTTAATTTTTAGATCAAGTTAACAATCTTAAAATCGCTCTAGTGAATCCCTAACTTCAATCGTAAATTACTTGGTTTAATTTTTCGATCAAGTTCACAATCTTAAAATCGCTCTAGTGAATCCCTAACTTCAATCGTAAATTACTTGGTTCCATATTTTTTATCTTTCAGAGAAACACAACATCATTTGATCACTGAAAATCCTTTAACTTCTCGATGATATTCCTGAAGACCTGATGAAAAGACCTTAAAGAAACGGTTTAGAAATCTCCTTCTCACTCTTATCTAAATCCAAAAAATCCTTTGAGAATATTTTCTGGAGAGAAAGATAGAGAGAGAAGAGAGAGAGAGACAAACTCAAAAAAACAAATCTAATTTCTGAAGGGTCTCTCTCCCTCTTAAACACTATTATTCAGTAACTGAAATGACGCTATAATTGTTACAACGATTATGATAACCGTTATAACGATTTCTCCATAAATATTTTCTTTCTCATCTGTTGAATTTAACAATACAAATGTTACAACGGTTATACAACCATTACATAACATTTGTCTCTAGTCTGAAAACTCTGTATTTTCTTGTTTCTTTTTTTCGAATTTATACAGAATCGTTACAACGGTTTACACAACCGTTATAATGTTTATTTCAGAATAAAAAATTACTAATTAGTTGTGTTTTTTGGGGACAAATAGCTTAATAGTATTAATTTATAATTTTATATAATTCAACCCATCACTAAATTATAAAATTACTAATACGCAATCTACATATTAAAGAATTCACTTCTCATGACACATATCTATATCCCGATAATATACTTAATTGATCACTTTAATTCGGATGTCAATTTAATTATTTGACAATCTATAATCCAATATATAATTATATCATATATATGCTCATATATTGAAAATAAATCCAACAATGTGAACATGGAATATGTAAATATATATATATATATATATATATATATATATATATTCTAGTTTCTGGACCTAAAAGAATCTCTTTGGTTTGATTAAAAATTATATAGTTGTTTCGAATGGACTTATAACTACCTCATATTTGGGGACGATGGATGCAATTGTCAAGGGAAAAAAAATATCATAATTAATAACTTTTAGAGTGTCTTGTAGCATCGATCCTAACTTTAATTCTTTAATTTTGTTCCCTAATTCTTTCAATATATATATAGTGAAAAACAGTAGTTTTATGCAGTCCAAACATAGGAAAATTTTGTCAATAGGCCTGTCACATGTGGGGTCCACATGTTGAATATGTGTCCATACTCTAAGACTCTTGCCTATAATTAATTAATTATGAGGAGGAATCATAATGGTTATTTTGACAATTTGATAATGAGTTTTTTTTTAATTCAAAATAAGCTCTTGAAAATAGAAAAAAAATATAGATATATTTTTAAATTTAAAAGATTCTCATTGTATTTTAAATTTCATATAATTTAAATATTATTTGATATTCTATTAAAAGTTATCAAAATAGAATGACATATGCCGATGTCTCTTAT
This sequence comes from x Bolboschoenoplectus mariqueter, assembly GCA_037678475.1. NCBI lineage: Eukaryota > Viridiplantae > Streptophyta > Magnoliopsida > Poales > Cyperaceae > x Bolboschoenoplectus > x Bolboschoenoplectus mariqueter. Next base: position 2,364,293 of record CM075244.1, on the reverse strand, counting down.
GGAATATCAAATGACATCTAAATTTCATAAAATTTGAAATAAAATTAATCTATAAGTTCAAAAATATGTCAATTTTAAAAAATTTTATTTTTAAGATTTTATTTCAATTTTATTTAAAAATTTATTGTCAGAATTGTCAAAATAACTATTGTCAAGTGATCCCTTCTCATTGATTATACTTTAGATGTTTATACCTACAACATGAGATACTTTGACTAAAACTACTAGGTGTTTTTATATTTTAATTATATATAATCACTTCATAGTGTAAAGATAATTACTAACATGCATAACCAGGTGACATGTTTGAACTGTAAGATGTTTAATTAAGGTTATATACTACAGTTGTATTTATAGTTGTAAAGTTAAAGTGTTTAATTTTTTTCTTTTTTTGTGTGTGTTTGTGCCTAAATTGTAAGTTGTTAATATCAATGCCATGAGGTATTTATACACTTACTACTATGCTAGATGTTTATATCTTGACTGATAGATATTTGTAACTGGCAAATGACTAAATAACATTACTGACACCAATGAAAAAAAAATTTTGGAAATTACTACAAGGATTAAGTTAATTTAAAATTTTGGAAATTACTACAAGGATTAAGTTAATTTAAAATTTTGGAAATTACTTGGTTATTAATTAAGTCGCATGTTAAAAAAATCCAATATATAGTAATTCAAAATAATTGGAACCTCATCTCTTGTTAAAAAAAAAAATACTTAATTGTAAAGTATGGATGGGAATGCATGGATGATTTGCATCTGCATGTTATCTTTATTGCATAGCTAACACATATGCAAATTATTCATGCGAGTTATTCAATTTGAATCAAATTAATGGTCGATGATTCGGAATAAAATTTTTATCTTTTGGTAAGGAATTTTTTAGATTTCATCTGAAATTATCTTATTTTGATCATACGGCTCAGACCAACAATTAATTAATAACACATCTCTTATTATCATCAATAACTTTTATGATAGGAAATATGAAATTACTGAAATATTGCAGCAGCTATAAACTTAGAAGTTGATGGAAATGTCTCGCAAATGCACAATAGTTGTGGTTAACTAAAGTTTAGTTTCTTTTGTTATTTTTTGGAAAATGTGGAATATAACACACCACTTTTCATATATAAATTTTCTTCAGGATGAATAGACACCACTTCCATATATAAATATAAAACAAACTAAGTACGCAAGCAGGCCCTCAGTTTATTTTAATCTTTTTCCTAATTACATTGCTAACTGAAAAATTAATACATCTTCTTGAGTCCTCTCTGAAATATTCCTGTCCCCACTAAAGCCTTTGTAAACATAAAATCTTCCTTTTTTTTAATATAAAGATTTTTGTTAATTCTAACATTTAATTTTTTTTTTCAAATACCTCTTGGGAGATTTGAACATGTGTGTTTATGTAGAGAGACGAGACATTTCACCACTGTATTAAGTATGCGCATCTGTAAACCTAAAATCTTAAAAATCATATGTTATATATATGCATCCACATCAGAATTACCAAATACCAGAACAATCTTGTAGCATTAGAAGTAACAGATAATTGCAGATAATGTAACTGACCATAATACAAATTAAGTAGAAATTATACAGCCAATATATGTCCTTTCCCTAGAGGCAAGTTAAAATTGTTTGGATTAATATATGTGTATTTGAAAGAGTGAAATTAATATATATCTTTTACTTCACTATCTCCAAGAAAATTAAATATTGTAGCATGCATGATTCACGAAGAATTAAAACAATAAAGATAATTAGTTAACTTATACCGCTGTATCATCTCATTTAATTAACTACTGGTACATAATCATACACATATATATGTTGATAGTTTAGTAATATCCATTGGGCCAATTCACCACCTAGCACTGGTTAACAAATTGAGACATTTTTTATCTCGCTACTTAATTATGCTCTTCTTTGAATATGTATATAAAAATATATCATATCAGTAGGATCAGGTGCAAGTAACGAAGTAAAACCTCAATCAATCGACCATTTATGTACGACTCTCTACGCAGAGATCTCACCAAGTACAAAAATTCAAAAAGCGCATTCAATTTTTAACAGAAAAGTAAAGTACTCCAGAGGACTCAATAGTCTTTGTGCCACGTTTGTATCTTATCAAGTACACAGTCAACAAACTACTAAATAAATAAATTAATAAATATTTCACTGCTTTGCACCCACCACATTGCTCCCTTTCTTCTTCTATTGATATCTAGTCTTTCTAAAACCATATATGCATGTAAGGATTCTTATTTTTTATTGCGCATCACTGTGTTATACAATGATCAGATGTGATCGGACGGATTTCAACGCGATCAAATAATATTTTATAGAAAGTTTTTTTTAGCGATTTATAATACGTAAATCTCAACGTGATCAGATTAATAATATGTTGGCTGCACGATATAATGCAGCAGAGTATATAAATTGATGCAAATTCATGCATCCATGATCGATCTACCTCTCTCTAGCTTTGATTCCTAGTCAAACCGACAACTTTTTTATCCCAACCCCTGCCATTTTGACACGTGCCTCTATTCTGGATCTCTCTCTGGGATCATGCATCACTTCATTTATTCCATGCAGAGAATGTAAACTATAAAAACACACCTACTATGGAGTAGTTTCTAATACATTCATTTATTCAATATGCACTTTACAACTCTGTCGTCCCAAATTATAACTTCTCCACCACCAAAAAGAGGAAGCACCAGTGCCATGCAAGAAGTAGCGCGTAGAGAAATATCAGAACCGCCATTAGCAACTAGCTACCAAGCTTTGTTATTACAGAACAATGATGACTTCCATTATTCATCCATTAAAAACGAAAACATTGTTGTTGTACAAGAATTAGACCTCCCCTTGATAGATTTGTGCAACCTACAAAGTGAAGATAGAGAAAAGAGGAGGTTGTGTGCGAAAGAAATCGTCAAGGCGGCGACTGATTGGGGCTTCTTCCAAGTGCTTAACCATGGAATAAGCCTTGAGCTATTGGAGAAGATCAAGAGAGAACAAGTGAAGTTATTCCGGCTGCCTTTCGCGAAGAAAGTTAGTTCCGGCATCCTGAATGATTCGTACCGGTGGGGTAATCCGACTGCCGCATCTGCTAGTCAATTTTCTTGGTCAGAAGCGTTTCATGTGCCCCTCGAGAAGATCCCCGATGAAGATTGTAACTATGGAGAATTTACTTCTCTTAGGTATATTGCATTTTATCCATGTTTTTGTTTTCTTTTCTTTTGTTCATTATCTGCTGATAGATAGTTTCATACGGGTTAGTTGTTCTATTATAGGTTTTTGATTTGGTTACATTAATTAAACAACATTTTTTTCTTTTGGTTGTTGCACATCTAGTTAGTTGAGAACATGGGATATCTTAAAAGAAGTTTGTACTATTTGGTTTTATTCTTATCTAGTAGTTAGATTCTGCTACAATCATAGAAAACTGTCTGGTATCATCAAAGCGCAATCTACATGTATCTCTTTCCATTCAATACACAGTTGGTATACTCTCACTTTCCTTGTTTAGAAAGGGAACTTTTGTATTTTCTTTCAAGTTGTATTGTTGGTAAAATTAATCCTGGAAATGTTGTTGCCGATTACGATGTCAGAACAAAATTTAATTCATTTGCTTCTCTTTAATTAGGGAGTTGATGATGAAACTTGCCGTGGCGTTGACGAACCTGGCGCACACATTAGCTGATGTTTTGGCCCAAAATTTGGATTATGCATGCCGTGACTTCCCTCAAAACTGCAACGAAAGAACATGCTTTCTTAGGTTAAATAGGTATCCGCCATGTCCATTTTCCTGGCCAGAAACAGGAGGGGCCTCTGGCTTGGTCTCACATACCGATAGCGATTACCTGACGATACTGTACCAGGACCAAGTCGGTGGGTTACAAGTCATGAAAGACTCCCGCTGGGTCGCGGTCAGACCCAACCGCAATGCGCTCATTGTCAACATCGGAGACCTCCTTCAGGTCCCTATTTTTTTTTCTTTCTTCCTTTCTTTCTTTGTTAGATATATAAATCATTTTCCAATACAGTACTAGAATTTGTTAGGTTTCCGGCTTTCAGCTAATTATATTTAGTATACTACGTACCAACATATATATATACATATATATATATATATATATATATATATATATATATTTCACTCATTAATTATTACAAAGATGGATCAGGTCCAACTTAGTTTACAACAATCAACCAAATATACACACTTAATTTATTGCAAACTCGAGCTTGGATTATTTTTTTATTTTGGGCCACTTCAGCCCAGTACAGTGTAAAGCAAAACCAAGCCCAAAATAGCCGTTTAGCTAGTCTTGGGCTAACTGGTAAATAAATATGTAAGCTTTTTCCAAGAATTTATCTTCCCATTTAATTACTTGATTGATTTTTCATGCACATAATATGTGAAGGCATGGAGCAATGATGTGTACAAGAGTGTCGAGCACCGAGTGGTCGCGAATGCCAAAAGAGAGAGATACTCCATCGCCTACTTCCTCTGCCCCTCGTACGACTCCACCATCGGCGCCTATGCGCAGCCGTCCCGGTACAGGAGCTTCACCTTTGGAGAGTACAGGAAACAAGTGCAAGATGATGTGAAGAGAATTGGCAGGAAATTGGGCCTACCAAGATTTCTGGTGTAGGCCCCACTCAGACATTGGCCCACATATATGTGTGTGTGTGTGTACACAGATTTTTGAATTTATGATTTGTATGTGTAGTGTTGGAGCAATGTGCAAGTGAGAAATTTATAGAGAGAGATTTTTCATACATAATCCAATGAACATATTGAGTACATCAATCAACAATCTTTTTGGTAATTAATTAATTTGTTGATTTGATAGATGATATGTACCTTTTGTTGAAAAATTGCTAATCTTTCAAGGTTTGGTTTTGATTTTTGAACTTTCAGCATAGGAACTTTTGGTGAATTTTTATTTTGTTAATAATAAACAAATAAATATGCTGAGATTAAATTAATTTTCTTGGAGAAATAGCACATCCCGTATTTTAGAACAATTTTCTTTTTGTATTGGTCAAGCTAGCTAGATTCCAAGGATATATCACTAGATTATGATTTTGATGATAAGCATATATACATATTCAAATTTGTATAGAATTTATGTTGGAATATTTTCCAATATTTATTATTGAAGGCTTTAAGTTAATTAAATCAGAAATTTGATAACCAAACTTCTGGAAAAAAAATTAATTAAGTAATTCTTGTAAAAAAATTGAACAGAATCAATAAATACAACAAGCTTGAGACATGCCTTGTCTTAAAAATAATCATCTTGTATTGAGTTAATTGCTTATTCATTTTTAAAGTTTGCCCCCAAGTTAATTTTTCGAATTATTTTTCGACAGTACGGTTACGGATTGGATGATAACTAGTTTAAAAGAACTAATATCGGAACGTTCGAACATCTCATATCAATAATGTATAAATATATTTTGTGAAAAATTATAAAGTACAGAATATTAGAAGAAGAAAAAATTTATTTCATTCTCGCTTTGCCTCTGTATAATGAATAATACAGAGAAATTTATTTTCCCCTCAGTTTCCTCTCTGTATCAAATTAAAGATTAAGTTTTAGAACTTAATAATAGTATTATTAACAATTGATACTTCATTAAAACAAAATATGCAGAGATTATACGTACTTAATTATATTGAATATTAAGCCTGTACAAATTCAAATATATATACGATGCACAATTAATAAAAATAAGCACATGACTCATTAATTATTTAATCTACTCGGTTAAGCATGGATTATTTATATATACAATTCCTTTGAATCAAGTCATAGATTGATTCGGTCCATAAAATTTCACATGGTAGATATGTGAAATTCATCTATATTTCGTGAATTTTTATTGTATATATTTATGACAATAAATCAATAATAACGATTATGGAAATTTTAATTTTTTTCGTGACAATCTTATTGTATATTTTTTTTGGCAACTAACTCCGAACCAATTCAAATTAAAAAGCCATAGCACTAATTTTGTAATCTGATCGTTCATTCCCATGGGTTACCAAGTTAGTATTTAATCAATTTTAAGTAAAACTTTTATATATGTGTATATATAAATCAATTCTGTAATACTTTTTTTAAGGAAAATATTACGGAGATATCATTATTGATACAGTCACTTATTTATATATATTAAATGAGTTATTATGTATATTAATGATTTTATTATGTATAATATTTCTATTATTCAACTTAAATATCATTAATATGTATAATAACTCATTTAAATTACATAATGATAATATTGTATAAAATGAATTTGTATGATAAAATCATTAATATGCATTATAATTCATTTAAGTTGCATAATGATGATACTGTACAAAATAAATTTATATAATAAAATCATTAATATGCATAATAATTAATTTAATGTGTATAATTAATATAATATCAATAAATGTTTTTTGCATCAGTTCTTTTTTTTAATTATCATGATAATAGTCACTTATTATGTCATTACCTACTTCCAACCTAAATATATAATTGTTTCCATTTCCGATGAGATCCGGATGATTACGTGTCAGGGCCCACCACGATGGCAAATCAATCCATCAGCATTTAATTCTAGCCTCATTTTCTTGTTCGAGAAACTTCTACAGAATCCAGATGTCAAAAGATAATAATAAAAAGATAGAGAATCCTGGTGTGTCCGTGTGTGTCGTTCCCCCGTTTCGAATAAAGGTGCCGACACGGTGACACGGAATGGATTAGGAAGGAAACGCCGACTACTTTTGGATTCTTTCTTTCTTTATGAGCCGTTAATTGCCTTTTTTTTTTTTTTTGCCTTTCCAAAAGGGATACTTTTCTTTTTCTTCTTGAAACTTGAATCATCTCCGACGGGAGGGACACGTCTAGGGGTTTTTAGGCGTAATTTGTATGTTTTGTTTTGGCCATTTAGGAGGAATGGAATGGATAATTTAATTTATTGTTTTTGTTGTTATTATTTGTAAATATGATATTTTTATTTATAAATTATTATTTATATTTATTTCTTGTTTGCAAAAAAATGCGGTTATAAATACGAATTTGATTTTAAATTGTTAAAATAATATGAAGATTTAAATAATTTCGAAATAAAAATAGATGTTATTAGCTTTTTTTTTAATTCAGGAGAACGTTGATTTATTAAAATTTGTATTTGTGCATCTCAACTTGTAGTTGTTTTTTTTTTCTTATTTTTGTTCAAATCCCTCATATTTCATATATTTGTTACTTGTTATAAACATCATCTATACATTTTTTTATTGTAAATCATTATTCTATTATTCTAAATACTTTATTTTTTTTTAACTTTGTATAGTTTGTTAGTAATATATATTAACTATCCATCTTGTACATGTATTCGAATTTATATTCATCAAATATTTGCTCCTTATTCATATTCAATAAAGACAAATTTGATATTCAATTTTAACATTCATCTAATATTTCCGTATTCATATTCATTTAATAAATTAAATAAATGAAATATGAATACTGATAATTAACACTATTTGTCTAAATCCATTCAATTTACATCCGTACTAGTTCAGAATTCAGATCGGATTTGACCCACTTATTAAACGGTTATGATTCAACGATCAAAATGGCCTAATCTGGCTCCGATGGTTCAGATTTTCCTCGGATACCTCTGGTGTATTGACACTCTTGGAGACGATCCACCCCAAAATCTCACTTAAAAGGAATGCTACTTTCGGAAAGCAAAATGAAGCTACTTATTTAGTAGGTATAACTAATTCACGTGCTATAAAATACTTCATCAAATAAAATAATTATTTTATAAAATATATTTTTTTAAAGTATTATACGAATTTTAACATTATTCGTTATGATAATCGTTTATTTTTTCTGTCGACTTCACGTGGTGAAATAACTACTCACTTTATAGAATATAGACTCATAATATAACCCCCCATATGATATGGCCAGCTGATAATAATATATTTGACTTATTTTAATGGAATAAATAAATATTTACTTTGATCGTAATTTGATTTATCAGAAACGATCTAGGTGTTTTTCTTAGTCGAGAATCATGAAAAATCAAGTGATGATTAATTCTGTATAGCCCTTGACATCTTTAAATTGAGTGGAATCGTTGTTTGATTTTAAAATAGTAATTTAATTTTATTGTAATTTTACTTTGGTTAGCTATATGGTAGAAAATGAATTAGTGGCCTCAAAATAGTGCTTAATATATAGTTAGTTTTTATGTATCAAATATGTGGGTATATCCTTAAAATTATAAATAATGTATAATTTATGTTTATTTAAAGGAGAGAGATCATTTGACAATGACTATTTTAATAATCCAGACAATAGGATTTAAAATAAATTCTGAAAAATCTGAAAAAAATACTATAGATATATATTTTTAATTTATCGATTTATTGTGTTCAAATTTAATGCAATTTGTATTTTATTTGATAGTCAATTGAAGTTAATTAAGATTCATGCAATGTAAAACAATTTATATTTAACAGTTTTTTTATAGAATATCAAATGTAACTCAGATTGTATGAAATTTGAAAGATAATAGTTTATAAGTTCCCAGAAAATGTCTATAAAGATTTTTTTTCATTTTAAATTTTTGTTCAAATTTATTTGAAAATTCATTGTCAAATATATAAAGTTTACAAATATGAAATTCATTGTCTATAATAGTTTCTTAGATAGATCAATATAAATTTTTCTAGATTTACAAATATATATTTTTAAAGAATACAATATTTCTTTTAATGTTGTTAGTAAGTATTTTCTTTAAAAAAAAAGAAAACAGAGCTAATAATGAAAAAATGTTGTTATAATTATAACTTTCTGAACCACTCAAATATAATATTAATTTTTAAATTTATGGGACGGATTTTTAAATGATGGCTCTAGTAAACTATTAATTTTTTTAAAACTGGATCGATTTGAGGGAGATGACCCATAGGAAGCATGAGTCGGGGTTTCTTTGTCCGGCCCTTAGCTTACGTCGAATTGACCTATGAGATGAGCCAGCTTACGACTTATGAGATGAGCCAGATAAATAAATGATGACCTTTATTAAAAAAAATATTTTCAATAAACAACATAGAGATTAGAAGTTGTAGGCGGATTCTAAAACTCCGACCCTTCTAAATGTCGAATTTTTTTCATTTTCCTATATATTTAAGTTTGAATATTCATTTTTTTAAATAAAACAAAATCGGCTGGTTACCAGTTTAGCAAAATTAGTACCTTGCTTCCTCTCTTTTTGCTTAAACAGTAGCAAATTAATGCCTTTCTTCCGATACAAAAAAGAAAAAAATATTTCTTCCCTTCTTTATACGTTCCCCGTTTGGCTTCCCACTCCTCCGTTCTCCATCCATTAAAAAGGCGTCAACCCAATCAACAATAGATCCTTCCTCCTCCTCCTCCCTCCTTAGAGATCCGATCCGATCCCTTTTGAAGTGTGGATTTAATCTAGGCACCTCGCTCACTTCAAAACCCCGATCTCCAGATCCGATCTGAGCTACTTTTGATACGATACAAAATGGCTTCGAATGAAGCTTCTGCGCCTCCTCCGGCCGTGGAGGTAGCGGAGCGAGACGGCAAGGCGGCGGCGCACAAGGAAGGCACGACGAAGAAAAGGAAACCGGGGTTTTTCGTTCGAATATGGCGAGGGATTTTTGGCGGGATGAGAAGCGAGGATTACGAGAAGAGACTTCAGTACTTGTCCAAGGAGGAGGCGACTGTCCATGCCAGGATTAAGAAGCGAGCTCAGTCATCGAGAAGGATGGTACGGAATCTCATTGCCATCTCGATTCTCTCCGAGGTGAGGTTTTTTTTCCTTCACTGTTGATTGATTCGTTTTGTTTGATTTCTTTCTTTCTTGCTTTCCTTCTTCTTTTTTAGTTAGTTTGAAGATATATGTGGTGTTAGTTGTCCTGGTAAAGAATAATTCTCTTTGAAGTAGCAGCAACTGTTCTAATCTTAAGTGTTTTTATCTGAATTTGTCCGACCTATGAGAAAATTTACTGAGGAAATTGTCATCATCCTTTGGTTCATTATCTTATGTAATTATGTGTACATTCCTCAGGAAGATAATGAATACTTCACCAGCTTCAGTTTAGACAGTAATTAGATGATTTCTTAGGTTTTACTGATATAATGTGGAAATTTGAGGAGCTACGATGCTATGTCTTGTTTATCTGATTAATTCATTTTCACTTTTTTATCCTGGTATTTACTCAATTCAGAGCTCCCCTTTGTTTCTAATATGTTCATGTTTCATCGCCTGGGCAAGCTAAGGCAGCACAGTTGTAGTAATGTTGTTCTTATTTTCTTATTTTAATTTATTTCAGATTGTAGCAGTGGTTTATGCTATTGCAACAACCAGATCACCTGACATGGATTGGCAGATGAGAGCAGTTCGAGTTTTACCCATGTTTCTGTTGCCATTTGTATCCTCAGCAGTATATTCAACACTGATGAGACTGACACACATGTGTAAGTATTGATTCCCTGCAATAGATAGTACCTAAAAGGTTGATATATTTGGATTATGCTAAATTTGGTTTTAACATGTAGTGGATAGCAAGGACCAAAATACACTGGAAAAATTAAGGGCTGAGAGAAAGGCCAAGATAGATGAGCTCAAGGAGAGAACAAATTATTACAGTACTCAACAGCTTATTCAGGTGAGATTAAAGCTTCCTCTCTCTTCCAAGATCTTTTGCACACCTGCCTCCTATTTAATTTTCTCAAAAAACTCCCCAGATTTTGTGTTTTAATTTATAACACTTTAAACATAAGATTTTAATGCTTCATATCTTGATTAACTTCTCCTATTCTACTCAAACACCTTGAAAAAAATGTTGGAAAGATAAACAACAAGATTCAAAGATTTTGGTGATATTGCAACCATATTAGTTTTATGAAGAGGCAACATACCAGGGTCTATTCCAGATCCAACATTGAGTCTTGTTATTTCCTTTTTCTTTTCAGAAATATGACTTGGATCCAGCAGCCAAGGCTGCTGCGGCAACGGTGCTGGCATCCAAATTAGGTGCTGACTCAGGACTCAAGGTCTTTGTAGGGGACGAATCAAATGCCGACCCAACACTTGCTAAGAGCAGTGACATAGAACTGTCCCAGTCCAATGCTGGCTTGAGAAACAGGAGATTGCCTCAAGCTGGGGCCCACGCCATGGGAAGCACAACTGTGGTGCAGAATAGTTCAATGCATGAAGTTGGACCTGATGGTCAGGAGTTGAGCAGAGCACAGGGACCAAAGGTGGTGGGCCATTATAATGGCCCTGCAGTAAACGATGGTGGATGGATAGCCAGGATCGCCGCACTGCTAGTTGGAGAGGATCCAACCCAGTCTTATGCTCTGATCTGTGGCAGCTGCTATATGCACAATGGTAAGCCTTAGTGGTACTTTAATTGCTAGTAACTCTATTCATAGTGCAGAGACAGATAAGATCATCTGCATCACCTTAGCGATGACTTGAAATTGGGTACCTGAGAAACCACTAATTACTGGTCATTTGTATCTCTTGGTAAATCAGGAAAGGGAAAAAGGGCTAAGTGGGTTCTCTAAATGCATTATCATGCAATGGCCACGGAAAGTAGTAAGAATAAAGAAGATATAAGAAGTTTGCGAAGAAGATAAAAAGAAAAAAGAGAAAAGGGGAGAGCTAAATAAACATCCTCCTAACTAAGATAAATTATTTCAACTTTCGGATTCAATTCGGCCGGTGCGCCACCCACCACTGACCAACCTACTTCCACCCACTCACCTTACCAACCTGACTTAGGAGAGGAGGCTGTACCTATAATGATATTTACAACATTTTGTGGGGCATTTTGAGATAGTCATTAAATTTAAGGGTATTTATGATATTTCTGTTTTTTAGCATATGCATCAAAATTTTACTAATGTCATCATTACTGTTATATTCCTGGCCACTATAAACATTTCTGTTATAGGTTTAGATTTGCTATTTACATACAACTACCTACATTGAAGCAAGGGTTATTGTATTCTAGTTGCGTGGAAGTTAGTTTGTCTTGATTAAATCAGTGATCTATTTGTTAAATATGACTACATCTTCATATATTGGTTCCGGCTTTAGTGTAAAGTTTTAACAAGTGATTGCAAATGCTGCGTCTGCCGCACGACACTTTCCAGAGGAAACATGTTTTTTGCTTTCTGGAAGATAATCGCTTTAAATACATCATCTGCTTTTTTCTTTCTTGGTTGTTTGCGTGTTAAGTTTGTGGATTTATCTTTGATTACTTCTGAATAATATCTCAGTTCTGTGTCACATATGTTTATCAGGATTTTAAAGGATTTTTTTAAATTCTTAGATCCTAGATGAGCCATTATAAGGCCTTTACTTTTCATATAACCAAGTCAGCTTAGATGAAATTTTTAATCCAAGTCAGCTTAGATGGAACTTTTAATCCAAGTCAGCTTAGATGGAATTTTTAATCTATGTAATGGGGAAAGTTAACTCGCTCAAAAATAAATTTTCAGGCTTGGCAAGAAAGGAGGATTTCCCACACATAACATACTACTGTCCTCACTGCAATGCACTGAACACTTCGAACCAATCTGAAGTTAGATTGCCAAGTCCCTCCGCAAGAGATCCTGAAACTTCAGTTGTAGAAGCACAGGCTGCAGTTATTGCTACAGATAGCAAAGTAGTACAAACTCCAGTTACTGGTACAGATACCAAAGTAGTGAGCAGTATACCTGTGGTACAGGATTTGCCTGAGAAAGATGCACCCAAGGAAAACAAGGAAAAACAAGAAATAAACGAACAGGAAGAAAGCTAGGGTTCTTATTTTCTCCATGCATTTTTGTTACGAAAGGGGTGTTTGTGTGTGGTGATACTCTGTTTTCATTTTTTTCCTTTCCCATCCCCCTGCATCAGAAAGAATTTGAATACTAGTTTGTTGATTTAGGTGTAAATTGTGGTCGATCCGTTTAATTTTGAGTGTTCGTAATATAGACATAGTGTAGATGTGGTATTTCAAGCTCCACCTTGAGCTACTAGCTATCTCAGTAGCTCAGATAGATTAGTAGTGTCATTTTTGTTGCCCCTGTACATTGATTTTCAGATTTTGATGATGCTTTTTAGCTTTTTGCTAATTTCCTTTTCAAAGCATATCTTTTGCGTCAGTATTTTCATTAGAGATATTTCTCGTGTAAAATAACATGCCATGTTAAATGTAGTTAATATACTGCATTGGATTCGTTATGTTTTGAGATGGTACAACCGTATAATATATTGGATTTCGTTATGTTTTTTGAGATATTCATTCAGGTAACTGAATTCCAAATTATTTTAGTTCTTGCTAGGAAGTATCTTTCCCAAAGTACACTTGTCATGATAGTTGGTATGATTATAACAAATGTGAGAAACTGGAAAATGAATCTCTAGCTGATCCAACCATATCTTATCTTCACGGTCACAGCTTTTTAGACGAGATTTTTTCTACTTCCAAAAATTCAGCTGGCAAGTGGCAAGGGGAGAGAGAGGATTCTAATTTCTAGGAGCGATTACTAACTGATCCAACCCTTCCTTTTTTCCCCCCTTTGCAAAAATCTCCTCTCGGCTTATATTATATATAGTGAAATATTGATTACTTCCCACATGACATGACAATTTGCTTCTCGTATTGACAAATCAGAAGAGATGTTAACTGGCAACTGTATCTGCAAACAATGATTAAAGGATATTGACACTGTCGCACTAGCTGTTCAGTCGTTGTAAGAGAATTTTCAGAACATGAACCTCACTCAGTCAGGTAGGTTGAATTAATGGGGAAAAAGGTGAACTCCGCCATTGATTGAAGTGTTTAAAGGATGCGTGTTCGAAATTCAATTTCAGCTGAAATTTAAGAATGGGGACTGGTCCTTACAGAAAATTTGGAAAATAGTTATCTAGGTCAATGGACCGAGTCTTCCTAATTATTATTATATGATAATACCTAAAGCTATCAAACAATCAGATACTTTAAAAAAAAATTAAGAGTACTTACTAAATCCGACCCGTTTGATACAAGCTCCTGGGTAGTATATATATAGAACACCTACAATGAATTGGATCAACATTGACAATTCTCAGTATTCTCCTGTTTGATTAAGAAGCAAAGAAACCTTTTTCCTTTTCCACCTGATATATGTAGGTGCAATTGTGTAAACTCGCTCTTCAAAAATATAACTGAAGAAGGAAAAAGGAACAACGGTTGATTCTTGCGAGCTCTTTAACTACACCAACAAGTAAGTTTTATCCTTTATATATTTCCAATATTTGACAAATGTTTGCCTTCGTACTTTCTTGCCATTGAATTTTAGAGAAAATATGGACGATGCAATCATGCGAATATCAAAAGAAAGAAAATGAGGAGATACAAAGCTTGATTTCCTCTCTGTTTATGTCTGGGATCGAGAGATTCGGATTGAAATTTGAAAGTGATTTTCTTGATTAACTCGGATTAAACGGGTTCGGAAGCATTAAAATTCCTTTCAATTATCCTTCTGTTGGGATTTGGGAGTAGAACAATTCAATTTCCATCTAATTTTCTTTTGAAAATTTCCAATTCCTGATGATATCTGCGTACAATTTCTCAAGGATTAATTGTTGTTTTAACTTAAAAAAGTAATTAATTAATTAATTAATTAATCATAGTATGATGATTGATGGTCAAGAAAAATAATAGTAAGCCATTTTCTTTGTAAAAAAGAATATAACTTGGTTTTCCTTTTGCCCCCTTCTGATTGAGGAAATCAAATTTTCTTTTTTTATTAAGCATTTCAACTTTAATATCTTTAATCAATCATGTGCTTATAGAATATTTCTAAAAACAATTTACTATTGACAGCCTAGTTTTCTACTTAAAGCTGCAAATGCATCCCATCAAAAGGTTAATTAGAACAGTAATATTGTAATTAACAAAAAAATAAAATATTTATTGAACTTTTGCTGGAAAGCCCCTATAATAATAAAATTATTTTCTCATGTTGATCTCTGATCCTCATATATCACTAATACTAGTTGCTTGTATTTTCTTCTTTCTTTATCTTCAAGCCTTCCATGAATAAATAAGTATTGCATAAAGTAGTAAATAAACTAATGATAAATAAGCGAAAAAGACCCTAAAATTCACTTATATTTAGGTTTCTCTTTTAATTAGGCACAGCAATGAAGATGAAAAAGATCGAGTTGATGGGTTGTTTATCACGAATTAGAAATTGCGCTGTGGATATTTTGACTATCGAAGATGTTGTTAGCGAAGAAGAAGGAGAAGAAGAAGAAGAAGATGAAGAAGAACTGCGGGATTTGATCGTGAGACAGCTTCAACTCAAGACAACCTTTCTTTATTTCGATCTGAATCGTGTGATCAGTAATTCGAAGGACGGACATAAGGAGGCGCTAACCGAGCTTGCGAACAAGTTCTTTCATTGCATTCAAGAGGTAACATTGATTGATCTTTTGTGTTTTTTTATTTCTGTTTTAATCTGCCTTTCTTTAATTTGGTCTTATTGCATTGCTGATTTCATTTCTTAAATAAGAAGTTCAATTCAAAGTTTAAGAGAGAATTTCTGGCAAAGTAATTTAGTGGAGTAGACAGAATTTATTTCTAAAAAAAGAAAATGACTTTACACACATGTTAATTAATTACTTTTTCTATAATAATTAAGGGTACATAATTAAGGAGCTTTCTCTAGTTTTTAATATTAAAAATGTGAAAGTCAAGTTCTCACTTGTTTAATTAATTAATTAATTATTTTTGCATGTGTGTGGTGTTGCAGAGTGGATAATTTAATTACATTAGATGTTAGAAAAGTTATTAGGAAATGACACTGTCTTTGGGGAAAAAAAAAGTTTGGTCCAAAGAGTGCTTTGTGAAAAGGAAAAAGAAAATGAATGGAAAGGTGCTATAAGCAATTAGTTTGTTACAACTGTATGTTAAATTAAATTATTCATTAGCCATGTTAGCCTATATAATTAGATGGGGTTTAATGTCTTGACTATCATTTCTAGATGTCAACGGTCAACTTTTTAAATACTTATTCTTGTTTCCTGTACTCTTCCTTTGTACACAATTAATGTCTGTTCTTCCCTTCATCAATTGTTAATTGTGGGCTTGTTTGACTAATCCTTGAGCAGCCATAAGGGTAAAATAAAATTAATTGTTTGCTAATTTTCTGACATGATTTGAAGACAAACAAAGTTAATTTGCTATTAGTTATATACTTTTGGTTTGCTTTATATTGGCATTAATTTGCTCTTGTTGTCTTACTCAAATGACTTGCTAATACTATTTGCATTTGCTTAGAAAATCATTAGGCAAAAAAAAAATTATGAATAATATTTCATCTAATTTTATCATGATGTTATTACCACATCTTGGGTAAAAAAGAATGTTGCCTAAAATTAATGCATCCAAATCATAATCATATAATATTGCATGAAATGCACAGCTTACTGATGCAATGAAGACTAGAAATGTGCCTAATACACAAGCCTTCTTCAATGATACTGCTAGTGTTCTTCATCAACTCATGGATGCTCTTGTGCCTTCTCCTTCATATTGAAATGAAATTATCTATTTTTTTTCCTTTTTTTTTGAGCCCAATTTCTTGTAAACAGCTTGGCTAGTGAAATGGAAATAGATATTATATTATGCTTATTCTTGTTTTCTTGCAAGAGAAATATTCCTTGATGGTTTTCTTCTTTGATTTTTTTGATTTGTTTGTTCATTTCATTGTAATGAAAATTGAGCCGCAACGTTAATGCCGGCATCGTTTACCTAGTCGAACAATTCTGAAGTAAAATGATCGTCATAATAAAAAAAAAGAAAAATTACGTATATTTTTATTTTTTCAAGTTTGATAGATTAAATATTAAATTGATATAATTTGAAAACGATCATTTATTCATTGAGTTGTTTAAAAATTTAATGGTCTAATTTTATCGACACTTGATCGAAAATCCTACGATTCTCAAAATATACTAACATCTAACTATTATGATTTGTTAGTTATTATGTCTAACATTTTATTTTGTTATTGAGATAATGTTTTTGTCGGTTATATATTATATTTATCATAATATTTATTGTTGTGAATAAATCCCTTCTATTTAATATCTATTACAAATCCATTCCATTTAATATATGTTATGTTAGAAGATAAATATGATACATTAAAAGTTGAGTGGGAAAATAACATATTAAAAAAGTTAAAGGCACAAAAGATATTAAGAAAAAAGAAAACAAACATGCATTTGAGTATACTAATTAGAGCCTAAATAGTTTTTTGTGACATTATACATAAATATAAAATAATTAAAAAAATAGTTGAAAAACATACATGATATATTAAAAATTGACGGTTGGTAGATAAATTCAAAATGTGAAAAGAGTAAAAAGCGCATTCAATATTAAGCAAAAAAAAAAACAACAAAAAAAATTATTCTTATACTTTATATTTTGAATCTACACATAAAAAATATTTATATTAAATAAATAATTTATTTATATATATATATATATTCATAAATATTTATAATTAATATACAAAATATTTATTTTTTATTTTTAAATAATATAAAAATACAACTTACAAAATTTTTAATTTTAATAACATAAAATATAAATAATTAAAAAAATATAAATAAATCTGAAATACATATAAAATATAATTAAAAATACAATTATTACTCCTCCCTACATTATTCCTTTCAATTCGACCTCCGGCTTTACGAAACTTCTACGCACACTATATTTGATATATTGTAACTTGTAAGCTGTCTCTGTTGAAGTCACTAATGAAATGTGACAGATTAACCATGCAAACCCGACCAAAACCGAACCCGACTCGACTCAACCCGCTAATTCATAATTTGATTCGTGGTTGGTTCGTTACCTTACCTACCTGACTCGGTTCGCGCTCGCGCGCAAGGAAATGGAGACGGAAGGTAAAACTTCGCCAAACCCTAATTCGCTGAAAATCCCAAATCCTCGCTGTTTCCTTCTTACGCTTTCTTCGATTACTTTCGAGTTCTCTCTTCTCACTCGTTCTGATTTTCTTGTGGATTTGAATATGAAATGGATTGGGAAATTCAGGGCAAAATTCGGGCGGGTTGAATCCCTCTGCCAGTTTGTCTGCTCTAGTAAGCAAGAGGGCTAAATTGCAAGAAGAGCTTCGACATATAGAAAAACAGGTTTATTTCCCTTTTCATTTTCGTAATTTGGTCATGTTAAGTATATATCCTTGTTCTAATTTCTGCAATTTCACAAGCACACATGTTGTATTACTGGTTCAGTTCAGCTTTATTGTATTCCTAAGAGATATGAAATGATTTGTATTTTCAAATTGTGAAATTGTGTATTGTCATTGGACTTCTTCTTGCACTATGAAAAATCACACTTTTTAAAAATTTCAATCTGATGTGTTATATCAGTTACTCATTTCAACTAGGCTTTGTTTCAATTAATTATGGTTAAGTTTCTGTCTCGGGTGCTCTCAACTAGTGCTTATTGATCTTTGTGATACTTTCACAAGGTGTATGAATTGGAGACAAGCTACTTGCAAGAATCGAATCAGTTCGGAAGCGTGTTGAAAGGTTTTGAAGGGTTTTTGTCTTCATCAAAGAGCACTGCTAAGTAAACTTTTTTCTTTCCTTTTTCCTGGTTTTTATTTGTAAATCCATAAAAACTAGGTACAATACTATTAGGCTGTTTCCTAGTAGGTATTGAATGTTCATCCAGTGACTTGGTAGATTACTTATATCATGGTCTGATAACTGAGTTTAGAAATATTGCAAAAATAAAATAGGATCACAAATGATAAATGAGAAACTGTATGAATATGATAGTTCCGGTCAAAAGAATGAAACACATGAAACAATAATATTTCTTTAATAAGAAAATCAGTTACATGTCCATTAGAAACTTAATGTTTTAGATTTTGCACATTAAATTTTTTAACTTGTAATTTGCCTATTCATGCTCAAATACTTCATGAATATCCCCATTGTCAGTGTAATAAATTTAAATTACAGATTAATATTACTTAAAAGAGTGAAATTATTATGCCCTTATCTTTAATTGGGAAAAAACAAAAGAAACCTTGTCCCATTATTTGTCTCTTCATGATTCAACACCGGTTAATGGGTAAATGCTGAGATGTATTTTCATTTCTCTTTGTTTATAAGGCCAACAAATACTTCTGAACAGTTAATATAATACTGATAGAAGTTTCCAGTGTTGAAGTACTACCTGGCAGTTTGGTTTGAAGCACTAACAGAGAACCACATTTTTCCTTTTTGGCACAATTTGGATTCACACCCACGACGAGCATACCTAATCAGCTCTACAGCTTAGTTTCAGCCTACTATTTCGATGTTGAAGCAATAGCCCACAATTCTTCAATCCTTTGATGAGTAGAACTGAAATCATTGGTCTTAGATGATAAGGCACCACATGGAGCTACAGTACAACCTATAGAAGTGATCAGAAGTTGCTCTTTGGCTTGTTATATGAGATAATAAATTACAGGAGAAATCATGTATGGTATACAAAAATACTGGAAACTTCCGTTTAGACTTTTCTTTTAGTTCGTGAGGCATTGACTATGTTAAGTACTGGTCAGGTCCACAACAAGTTTTAATTTTCCTCATCACCTTCAACTTCTTACAGATTGGTATATCTTTAGCTGCTCAAGATATTTTCATTTTGAGTGGTATTGATACGGTTAGAGTTTCAATTTCAATCATAGAATTTGGGTTCGAACTAATTATGAAGAAAGGAAAAGATCATTTAGATCTTCTTCCATGAAGGTCTGCTTGGCAAGGTGAAGAGCGAAAGAGATGATGTATGGGAATAGAATGGAGATAATTATATTAATCTGTAATTTAAAATTTGAAGTTAAGGATATTAGTCTCTTATCTCCACAGAGAGATAAGAGAGTAATTGATCTTCTCTTTTTTTTTTCTTTTACCATTTGAGCTTAAAGGATAATTATATTAATCTTTTACCTTCACAGAGAGATGAGAGAGGAACATACTTTTTTTTTGTCATTTACGGAAATTATATTAATCTGTAATTTAAATTTATTAAACTGAGGAAATGAAGATATTAAATAAGGACTTAAGTTCGAATAGGTAAATAGAAAATTACAAAATTTTAATGAAGAATCGCTAAAATTTGATGTTTTAATGGGCATATAGCTAATTTTCTCTTCTTTATTTCATGCTTTCAGTCTGAAGCGTTCAAGGAAGTTCCAGTCGGATGATAGACTCTTCAGTTTATCATCAGTTACTTCGCCTGTTGTAAGTTCCTGCATTTTCTGAAAATGTCAATAATTCAAAATTTAAAGAAAACTGTAGATCTATAAGTTGTTCAAATTCATGTTACCTTGTACAGTTATGTATCATGAAATGCTAGGGATAAGATGGTAATTTTGTTTTGTAGAGAAATACCTACACTCCATGACATGTGTTGTGTTCTACAATGTTACGTCAAGATCTGGACAGAATCCTGCAATTATACAGTTATATGTTAAGCTGGATAAGCTGAACCAGTCATGTTAATCCTTGTGCCTTGCTTGGCTTTGATTATTTATACTTTTGTGAGTTGACACCTTTATTATTTATTTTTTGGCAGGTAGAAGAATTGGGAAGAGATGGTAAATTTCTTTGAAATGTTTAAGAAATCATTTAATTTTTGCATTTAGTATAGTTGCAACCTTCTTACAACCATTATTTTGGTAGATGGACGGGGTGATTATGGCCCTGGGCGTTCAAAGGGAGGTGGCAATGCTGCAAATGGACAGTAAGTATTTCTGAGTATACTAGTTTTGCTCTGGGCATTAATGCGCTACGTTTTAACATATGAACATTTTTAATTTAACAGAGGGAAGCCGAAAAAAAGTGGAAGGATTGCACCGAGAGATGGGAAGAGGGTTCGACCTTCAAATGATCCTGATTTGGATGATGAAGATGACTATTAAAGCTAACCTATTTGGAAGTAATTTATATTTTTAGTAGCGCTGTTTAGGGTTCTCGAAGTCTAAACATGGTTGCTCTATGTGATGCCAACAGAAAATGTTGTTTCTTTTTTTCCTTTTATATTGTTTTAGTGTAGCTTACTGCTTGAGCATTTTGCTACTAAATGATTCTTTTTTTTCTTTCTTTTGATAAGGTTGTTACCAAATGCTGAAGCAACAAAGTTCAGATTAGAATTGTAGAGCTGGAGATGCGCTTGAATATTGTAGTAAATTTGACTTGGTTTCTCATCTTGTGTTTGAATTATAGATTTCCCTTCGTCTTATATGTAATATTAATGTATTTGGTTGCAATTCAATTACTGTAGACCTGCAACTTGCATGTTTTGGGGTCGAAATTACATTTTCCTTGTAAAAATGATTAACTTGGTGTTTGAAATGTGTAATAACTGAAGAAATAGCTCTCGTCCTATCTGAACCTCCGATTTTTATTGAAATTTGTCTGTATTCTGTGGATGCCTTATCCAGAACACATGGATGTATTGACTAGGGAGAATTTCAATGACACATTCATGGCTTCTTCACACTACACCTTCACAAAACACTGCTCAGGTCTCTTCCATTCTTTCAAGACTTGCTCAATATCAAATCATAAAAAAGCCCCTGAATGTTTGTTAATCAGTAGACGGTGTTTAACTTCATTATCTCTCGGCGCAAGTCTTCTATACAAGGATTTCTTCTACACATCCAGCGCTGCTTCCTCTGTCGAATTCCGGCTGACATTGCCCGACCAGTCACTGGAAGAAGCTATCACAAAGATAAGACTTCATGCGAGAAATCTATTGAAAACCAAGGCGTCTATAGATTCAAAATCATGGGACGAAGCACACATCACACTTAGAGATACTTCATCGTTACTTAAACAGGATCTGTACACCATAATTCAGAACAAACCCCCAAATGAGAGAGGGGAGCTAAGGAGGCTATATAGTTATCTCTTCAACAATGTCACTACTGTAAGTCAGAAATTCTATTTATGCAGACAAACAATTGTTTTGGAACTATAAAGAGACTTATTTCTGGCATTTTGGAATTAGTCTCAATTTCTTTCTTTGTTTTTTGGTTATTTTGTAGTTAGATAACGCAGCAGCAGATAAGGATGAGAATCAAGTACAAGAGTGCTACAATAACATTGTTACAGCTCTGGATAAAATTTTTGCCAGAATATAACAAATCCAATTTTTCAAGGAACAATAGGATTTCTCTAAACACATGTAGCACATACCACTGGCACAAAGGGGTTGTTTCCATTCTCTATAATTTCTGTTAGCTATTGTAATAGAATTTTTTTTGTCTCCTACCTCATACAACTTTGCTATGCATATAAGCTTTTATCTAACACTTCAGAAAAGAGAGAAACAAATGCAAAAAAAACTACTTTATACTCCAAACAAAAAGTACCCAACAACCCGATTACCCGACCCCCCTAGAAAAGAAGAAGAAAGTTAAAGTAAAGTGCAACGGCTGCACTCACATATACAAACCTGCATGGCTTGATCAAATTTTTAGGAGAAAACAGAAAAGTTCTGTCATAGTACTAGCTAGCATGAAATGGAACAAAAGCCTTATATTTTGCTTCCATCTTGAATCTTCACGAGCACACTTCATGGTCGGTATCAGTAGTGCTATGTGAAGTGCCAACTTCTCTTTGCAATTAAGCATATTACAACGATTTTTGCAAAATAGAGACAGTCTTGATCCCTATCTCACCAAACTTGAGGCTCAGCATTTAGTTGGTTAGTCCTTGAAGCATTTGCCTTCAGGTTTAAATGAATATTAAGTTCAATCATGAGTAAGTACATTATATACATAGGGGCATTGCAGGGAAGGTAGAAAATTACCAGGTTAAGTATATAGTTGGCAAGTTGCTCATTTGGTGAGGTCGGTACTGGAGGCATGTTGCTCATGGCACCTGGCAACTGATTCATGCTACAAAAAACATAGTAATAATATCAAATAAAATTGTCACCAAAATTATCACCAGATGAATTAGCTGTAAAAGATGAAGGATGGTGGTTTCACCTCTGCAGCATAATATTGATGTTTCTAAGAGTGCGATTGAGGAGCTCAATGTTACGCTGGGTCTGGACAAAATATGACAAACATATGAAACATCAAACAAAACAAAGAGGAACACACATGCACAGACATACAGACATAAGGAGGCGAAAACACTTCTGAAATCTACATACCTGAGATGTTGCAATATTGTTAGCAATTTGAGAAAGAAGCCTATTGTTTTCTTCTAGTACTTGTCTCATCGCATGGTCAATTTCAGAGTCTAGAAAAAGGATATCAGTTTGATGTTTAATTTCTCCTAGAAATGTGAGATGAAACAATGAGGGAATATATGTAGATCACAAAAGTATAAGTAATCTGAGATTAATAAAGACCTACCAACCTCCACATGAAACTTGATTGGTGTATTTTGTGTTATTCCGAATATAAGACTGAGAAGCTGCATTTCCAGGATAGTTCATGGCCCACAAGGTAGACTCCACCGCCAGGTCCTAGTAGAAAAAAATGAAATTTATTTTGATAATATAATTCTGAAAAGAGATAAATTGTACTGGTTAATAGAAAGTTTACCTTGGTATCTTTCATCTTTCTCCCTGCACAGTACTCTTCGGCCTTCCGTCTCTTTGCACTTTCCTTTCTCTGTTCAAATTGAGCTATCAATTTCAGTAAGATGCATATCGTCTGAGAAATATATCAATATAATATATTCGGAATTTCTGATACTACTGGTTAGCCACCAGAATGTACTAGCTTATAACTATATTAGTTATGACCCATTACCACTTACCAGTATATCCATGCCAGTATTGAGACATGACAAAGATATCTTACCATCATCCATTGGCATCTCATGGCTACGTCCCGTACTGTTTTTTCAGGAAGCCGAGCTGCTATCTTTACATACTTCATTATACTTTGTTCATTTGCATGCCTGACAGGAAAATGAAAGAGAAATACTATACTTATGTTTGAGTTCAGTACAATTACCAGTATAGTAACAAACAGGGTAGCAACATGTTATTCAGTTTGTTTTTTATTTTAATTTCTTGTTTCAAGTATCTGCATGACTTAATTTTTTGAATAGGATTCAATGAAAAAGGCTTGATCTGTCCTTACGAGCACCATTTCTGGTGCAGAAAAGGGTATGAATCAGCTTCTTTGTGTAGGTGCGTCATTATTCTAATTTTTGTTATTCCCTTGCTTCTTCTGCGGATGAGCAGAACGGGAATAAAGGTGAAAAATTCCAAGTGGAATTGCTTTGTACCTTATTCTTCTCAGGGCACAACTTTGGGATAATATTATAATAATCACTGTACATTAATAAAAATAAAATTTCAAATAAAATCCAAGTAAAATAATATTTGAAGTACCTTGCAAGTCCATCTCTTAATACAGCCAATTCTTGTTGTGACCATTCGACGGATATAGAGGATCCATATTTCAGATGTGACTGGTCGACAACTAACCCAGTAGAATTACTCATGTCACTGGAGCCAATCATGCTACTTGTACCAACCATAGTATTGTTCATCGGTACAACCGTGGAACAGCTTGCATTCATAGTTCCTGGTAGACCTCCAACCCTACTTGACACCTCAATGCTTTCATTTGCTGTTACTGGTACCATTCCTAAACTGGTATTGTTAACCATACCAGTCTGAAACGAAACCACATTCTGATTGCAAAATGATTGAGGAAATAACCCATAATTTAGGTTTTGCTCTGACGCCATTTGCATTAAAACTCCAATAATTTTAATTTTTCCAGTGCCAATTGAGTACCGAAAACTCTTTCTTTGGGTTTCTGGTTTAAGAAGATATATCAAACTTCTGGAAAGATTCTCTTAAATTTGAGGCAACTGAGTGTAGTGGCAAGTGCACATCAATTTAGACTATATCCAAATTTGGGAAATTTTGACTCCAAACATATCTGCAACAACCAATCGTATAACAGTACGAAGATGCTTCCCGGACAAGTACCTACAAAAAGGGACAATAACTGATATTTGATCAATTGAAGCAATTCTTGAAACTAATTTAAGCAATAAAAGCACTCAAGTAAATTAAGAAGAAATTTCCTGATTAAAGCAAAAAAAAAAACTCCAAATATAAAGATTTAGACTATGAACCAGAATATATAAATTATGCATACCGCAATCCAGAAAAAAGAAGAAGAAAGAAACATGAGATTATCTTCTTCTTGGTTTAATTAACAAAACTCAACTTAATCACCATTAAGCTAAGCACAAGAAAGATGACAGCTTTTGAAGAACATGACAAGGAAATTAAAAGAACCAAGAAAAAATAATAACTAGGAGCATTAAAAGGGAAAGATTTTACTTGGGTTGGAGCAAAAACCTTATTCAAATCCTCCAAAACACATGATATAATGTGTGAAATTGTATGGCCTGATGAAAAGAATTAACCATGAGCTGATGATTTCTGATCAGGAAACAACATGGCAATAAGAACTAACAGTAACTCGATGATGTATACATGGAGAGGAAGAGAAATCTCTCCCAAGTCAATACTAGTTATGTATGGAGATAGAGAAAGAAAGAGAGAGAGAGAGAGAGAGAGAGAGAAGCTTTCCACACAGCAATCATAAGATTCGTCTGTACCTTTTTTGTTGCTTATTTTCTCGAACCCACTTGAGTTGGAGTTCTCAACTTTTAATGGTGCAAACAATCAAAAACCACTAGAAAAGACAATTATTTCCACTCTCAAAACAAAACGGAAAATCAAGAATTGTTGCCAAGCTCCCAAATTTCACACATCGGAATAGAGAGAGAGAGAGAGAGAGAGAGAGAGAGAGAGAGAGAAGTATACTCCGTACCTGGCACAAACGCCTGATGACTAATCTTCCCACAGAGAGAGAGAGAGAGAGAGAAGTATACTCCGTACCTGGCACAAACGCCTGATGACTAATCTTCCCACAGAGAGAGAGAGAGAGAGAGAGAGAGATAAAAGCGAGGCTCCAATATGGCAATTTAAGAATCTATCCTCTGTCTGTTTCTCTTTCTCAAATTTGGGTTTTGTATGGTGAAAGCACTAGGGCTCTATGGAGCCGACTCGGCTTTGGCTTCTCCAATGGGAAGGCTGGGAAAGGGAAAGGTACATGGGACCCCTCTCCATATATATAGAGCAAGCCAAATTTGGTACAGTATTTAATTGGTACCAAAAGGAAGATCTCTCTCTCTCTCTCTCTCTCTCTCAATCTCTTGGAATTCAGAGAAACCAGTTTAGACTGCGACAATCCCCAGTTCAGAAAATTGCTAATTTAAGAGGACGATTCCAGTTATATTATTATTATTGTTGTGTTTTGTTTCTTCTAATTTTTTTTATGAGAATTGATATAGACTCACACAGTTTATACACAGAATTTGTTCTGAATGGTGAATGCATAAAATTGTGATTGTATGATGATTTCATTCAGTTATAATATATACTATAATTATAGTTGGAAGTTGAAACATTATGATGGAATTATAATGTAATTTTTGTGATAATGAATAATTTTAGAAATAAAAAGGGGCTGATGTATTATATGTACAACAGTGGGAAGATTGTTAAAGAATTTTTTTAGAACCGACGCGTAATGGTCTTGAATGATTTACAACACATCCATGCAAATAACAAGTGTCACGTACGCATGGCCACGTGCAACGGTTACGTGAAAGGTTCTTTATAGCTAGTCCAAATTCTTAATTCACCATTTTTTGCATGCATATACATGTAAGCAAATTGAAACGTATTGCGCACATTCATTAAAAGAAATATTTCAAAGGAAGATTAAAAAACAAGTTTCTTTTAAAAACTATAAAAAAATCTATTGTACAACATGAGTTTCGAGTTGACTTAAAAAAATGACGATTACATTATCTTTATAACTTTTGCCTTCCTACCATCGAGTGATTTTTTTAATTATTTTTATGTATGGATGTACTTGGTTGTATTTATTTTTGATAATTTGATAATAAAAAATAATACTAAAAGTTTATTCTAAGAATTTCTCTTAGCTTTTATTCTTCTTTTATTTTTTCATTACATATATATATTCAGACCACAAAATAACTTCCTATAGATTTAATTGTGCTAAATAATACTTAATTCATATAAAATTTGGAGCACATCACTTTTACAATTCAAGATATCCTAGAAGACAAAAACTATCTATATCTCCATTAAAAAGATATACTCTCAGACACATTAATTTAATTATTTAACCAACTAGATTAAATTTTATATGACATTGGAAGTTCACAATCCACCTCAGTAAATTTTATCATGGAGAATTTTATTTGTGTATTTGTTAATTCAACCAAATGCAAACAATATACAAAAGATTAACATGTGTATGAAAATATGAAATTACTATATTATCTGTGACTTCAAACTTCTTGAGGGTTTTTTCAATACAAAAACCTAAATCAACCTTATTGAAAATTAAAATCGTCTAATTATTTTTTAAATTATTGTATTTATAAAACTAATTAAGTGGGGATGTTTCCCTCAATTATTAAACTTATATGTGAAATTTCCTTTTGAATTCAAGAAGTAGATCATATGTAGCTCTCATTGATATTAATGTTCATTTAATTTAAAAGTTTTGTTTTTGTGTTTTTAAGTATACTATGATGAGTTCCAATAGACAAAGAATTCAAGTCCATTGACAAATATGTGTAATTAAGACATGAAAGCATTTCCTATATAATAAAAATGACATAGCACCAAGGTTAAATATGCAATTATTTTTTTGCTAAGATATGTGAAGTTGTACCTAATTTGTATAAGTGAATTTGAAATCCAAACATTTAAATTGCACAAAAACTATATAATTTATGGAGTAAATCACAAAGCATCTAATATGATCATGTATCTAAAATTTACTTATGAGAGCTTAAACAGACAAACAGAATCATTTTTATAAAATTTATAATGTAAGTCATCATGAAAATTGAATGTCAATCAAATGAATCAAAACTGATATATAAAATTTTGTGATTTTCTAACGATGAATACTAACGCAAAAAAAAAAAAAAATCCGTAGCCTTTTAACTTTGAAGGTGCTCATTTCCGGTGATGCGAATCTTTGCAAGCTCCATTGATATAAAATTTCATCGGTCAAATTTGGATCCCATGTGACTATTTTAATGCGGGAGTTTGTATTCCGAATGGCCTAATGCAATTAATGGGGAATCTCTTGCCTTGTGTAATACATAAGACCAAGTAATAGTGTGGCATGGCATCTTATTGGTGCTTATTCTTCAGGATATGGATGATATTCTTTTGTAATTTAATTTGATTCTTATAAAATATGAACAATTTAATTTCTTTTAGTTGGATTTCATTGAATTTTAACGAAATTAAATCACTTGTAAATTTTAATTTGTATTTTCTATTCATAAATTTAAACTGGTTGAAAAATATCATACTATATCAACCTAACAATTAGATGAGTTGCAGAAATTTATTGTGGATTGGATTTATATATATCTCTTGCCAGTGAATTTAAATAGTCAAATAATACGTAATATATCTATTTTATATATGGGAGGGATCACTACAATGGTTATTTTGACAAAATTTTGACAATGAGATTGCAAATAAATTTGAAAAAAAAAATTTAAAATAGAAATTTTTTTATAGATTGATTGTGTTCCAAATTTCATATAATTAATTTAAATATTATTTGGTAATTCATCAAAGGCAATTAAAAATTATACAATTTACAACGGTCCCAATATAATGACCCTTAATGGAATACTAAATGATATTTAAATTGCATAAAATTTGAAACATAATCAATCTATAAGTCTAAGGATATATCTATATTTTTAATATTTTTTGAAATCTCATTATCAATATTGACAAAATAATCATTGTCAAGTGCTCCCTCCCCTACAAATAAAATGGAAACAAATACAGTTATTTATGGCATTAAATATCAATTAAATTAATGCTAACATTAATGCATGTCCATCATAAATTAATTAAAACAATAAATAAATTATATCTTTAAAACTTTAAGAAATAAAATGATATTATGAGGGAGCATATTAATGCTTCTGAAATTTCAAAGATCAACGTCATAAAAAAATAATATTTTGGAGACTATTTACATAATTTATTGAGAAATAATATTGTTGATGCCAACAAGTACATTGTTCTCTGTTAGATGCACAATGGAGAAACTTCCACTTCCACACATGAGATGTGTCCTGGACCAATCAGCTCTTGAAGATTCTCTTGAGGAACTTTTTTGAATTGAGTTAGTATGAATTTTAAAACAAATTAACAATGATTTGTATAGAAAATTTAGGTGATTTCTATTCATACAGCAAAGTAGCTATGGATCATATTTTATCAAGATTTATTCTGAATTATTGATATTTATATCTAATACTTTAGAGCATAAAGACTTCATATGAATTATTTTTACTTGATAAATTATTTAAATAATTAAGCGTTGTAAATTATTGTATAATAGATTAATTAATTTTTAAAATTATTTAATGTTTGTATTTTTATATAATACCAATATAATTATAGAAAATTTAATAAAGGTTCATAACAATAAATTAAACATCATAGACATAATCAATAATAAAAAAATTTATAATTATGTGGTCAATTAATTGCAAATTGGCCGAAAAACAATCTTAACACCCATTTGGCATTCAAAAAATAACATCATTGTTCATGATACAGCTTATATATTTTTCATAATTATGCACATTATTTTAATAAAAAAAGAGCGAGTATTCTGTGATCTTGACGACCCATTAATTATCCAAACCATAAATATTTCTTCATACAATATTATAATTGATAGTTTAACCTCTAATATGACTATATATACACACTGATCTTTAATCTTTAAGGCCCTTTTTTAATTACAATATTTTAAAATGAAATAAGAATCACATTTTGTGCAATTAGCAAAAACATTGTGATATAGATGAAAGGTTATATACAGATTCTACATCAATGCATGTCATTCGAGTTTAGTTGATAGCTTTAACTTCTCTCATAAGTCATAATCATAAATAAAGTACTGATAAACATCAACTCTTATAACTTCACATCCTCAATATTACTACATGATGAATTGCAAAACCTGAACTGTTTGATATAAATCTTAAAATTATCTGCTCTATTAAAATTGCTTAGTGGATAACATCCAGCGTTTCAAATCAATTAGATTATCTATTCCACGTATAAAGTACTACAGAGAATACAAACTACTAGGAATATAGCATTAAGACTACATGCAGTACTGTAGTGCATATTTGAGAGTGAGCAAGCAAATTGCTTTCACTAAAAAACTTTTTGAAAGTGATTCCAAGTTCCAACCAACTAAAAAAGAATGCACAAAACTTCAAACATTTGATCATTTAAAAATGAAGACCCATAATATAAAAGGCGGTCATTGCATGTGTAAAGGCTTATTGTTTTTATAGTAGATATATATATTCGATCAAAACAAAAGAGAAGAAGAAGAGCAGGCCTTTGTTAGAGAGAAAATTATTCTACTTTGGAGGATATATAAGCATAGAAATTTGCATCATAAAACATAGAACCCCTATGTTGTTTCATTTGATGTATTTAGTTAAACTAGATATAGATATATAATTAATAAAGAGGAGTATTGGTTTTGATGTTGGGATTGGTGGTCCATGAAGAAGACCTAATTTGGTGTCCAAATTTATTATTAATGGACCTCTGAAAATGAATTTATTGAAATTTATTGATGAACATGTTCCATAACAATCTAAGTAGATTCCTCACTAATAAAATAAAATATCAATCAGGCTCTTTCTTTCATTAACATTTCACAGAGACTGTGCTAAAAAATAATTATATAATAGATATTTCTTAACTTTTATTGTTTAGTTTAAGAACGTGTCAATATCAATACATGGATAAACATATACTTCCAGGAGCATATCAGTGTACTCTTCACTTTTACTTTGAAAAAGTTTGTAGTGTCAAGGAATGATTTATTTGGATATGATCTCCTAGTAATGCATTTTGGGTTTTGAAATGATTGTCACAGATAGTTGTTCTGACATGTGTGTGTGTGTGTGTGTGTGTATTATTTATTTTTAAGGTAAAACTACAGGAATTGACATGCTGTTGTTTTAATGTATATAAATTGAATGCACTAATCTGGCAAAATTCAACGCTCTGACTTTCTGAATATGCGCATTATATGGTCACAGTATAAAAAAACAAGAAAATAACAATTCCACATCACCACCAGACACTTCATCATTTATGAAATATATTTGGTAGTTAGGTTCTTTTGTGGCTTGAACCTGTATGGCATCCCAGTGACATCTCAGTAGTGTAAAAGTGATGCTGTAAAATTTGCAATTTAACAAATTACAAACCTAGTGATGCTAAAATATTGCATTTTCTCTGTCTTTTAATTTACAATAAAACAAATTTTAATGTCATTTGAAGTTTAAACATGTTCTAAATCACTACTTAAGGAGTCCACCCCAAATATCATTTCAATCCCACCAAAGCTGATATATATGAAGCACCTTCATAGTACCAATTTTGTTTGATAGAGCTACCATATATACTTGCACTAAAACATCTTGTACCAAAAGTGAAGAAGCACCAGTAATAATACTACACAGATTGTCACACTGATAACTGCCACAGACAATCCAATCTGCACTTATTATAGTATTGTGCTTTGTACAATTACTGCAGGTCGAGATGCGTACTCCCAATTGGGTGGAAATGCGCAGCACTCGTCTCAAATTGCCATTCCTTGCTGGTTACCACTTATTACCACTAAACACACACACACACACACACACGCACGCACCCCCCCCCCCCCCCTCCTCCTCTTTCTCTCTCTTCTCGTGGGCCCCTGGCGCAACCAAATTGGGCTTGCCATCTTTATATGAGAAAAATAACTTGGGTCCCACCCTCATGCCTTGTTCTTTTCCAACACCAAACCCAGTTGGCGTTATGGAGTTCTTGAGTTGGATTCTCTGCGTTAAAATTAACATGAATCAGTGTGTGGTTTGTTGGTTGAATCAAATGTCAGAGACCCGCCACACGGTCACAGTCTGTGTGAGCGCCACAGGATGATTCCGACTCTGTTCATTTTTTGTTACTTTGTTAGTTCTGTTTGTGTGAAGTTTGGTAGTGGCTTTTGTTAGATTCTGATTATTGCATGTTGGACCTCTGAGAGGGATAAACATTCTTGTGCCTACTTAATTCTGATTACATGCGGCAGTTTTCCCTACGCACCTTTGTGTAACGAACCGTCATTTTACGAGCCCCCTGGGAGGTATTTACAATATATACTGGTATAGTAGTGTACCAGGTTGTACCCCAAACTGTACAGGTTAAGGTATGATCAGATTTCCAATTTCTCAATAACTTGGTTCTTTACTAAATTTTGTTGTTTGGTTGACACTTTGGACATATTCAAAGCTTGATAGAGACATAAACACCATTATACTATAATACCAATATACCATAATTAATCACACTGAAACAGCAATGGTATTGGGATTGCTACTTCTGTACCATCTTGTACAAGTAATTTTGGTACTGCCTATTACAAAATCTAGAGATACCCCCCCCCCCCCCCTCTTTTGTAAGTCCACTGTTTGAAAGGACATTCCACCAATAAGAAAAGGGGAATCACCTTCTTCTCTAAAGAACATGAATCTACTTTATTCCTTGAAGAGGAGCACCCATGAATTGGGGGGCTAATATTTGCATTTACAAGTGTTAAGTGTGCGTATCTCATGACGCAAAAAGGCAATCCTAAAAAAAATCGGTTCTAACCGACAAAAGTAGGAGCAATGGATTCTTTGAAAAGCTTGTATCATTGAGAGAATCCACTTGAAGAGATTCCTCTAATGGAGCATCTCTAATTCTCTAATGCAATGGATGCATTTGTATAGTAGAGATTCCAATTCCTTTTCTAGTGCCTTTGCAACTTTGAACGGCCATCAATGCTTCTTTCTGGTCTTTTCTTTTACAGAAAAAGTATTTGCCATTAAGGTACTGGTTATATGGACCAGCTATTCTTTCCAGCGTCAATGGATGTTAAAGTGTGATAGAATAATGTTAATTAGTAGAAAGCTAAAGATTTTCCTACTGTTTCTTGTAAAAAAGAAATGCTAGCCACAAGCCTACAAACCTAAAGGGTACAGGGAAATTATATTCTAGTTTAGCAAAGTTGGTATTGTAGGATATATCTAACAAAAGCACTCGAGTTCCAGTGCTGGTATTTTAGCTGGTAGAAACTGAGCAACAGTGTCTGTGTGTTTTGTTAAGTATAGAAAAAGGCGACAAGAAAAAAAAAATTAGGCAGCAACAACAGTACTAGTAGTAGTATGTTTCATACAAGATTTCAGTGTTTTGACGATGCATTACGATGCAATTCGCCAAATACTTTTTGATTCTATGATGTGCAAATGAAGGGGAGAAAAAGGTGCTTTAGGAAAGGAGCAAGTGGATGTAACAAATAATAAAAGTGGAAGCTATGCTGCTAGAAGCCTATAAGCAAATCAACAGTGAGGCACTAAAGTGGTATAGTAAAGAACCTAACAAAAACCCAATAAAAGACGAGAAAATGGTGCGTTTTGGTAAAGGATTTTGTTACTGATTCTGACAGAAACAATGATTTCACTTTTACAAAATCAGAGCATCTTGATGAGGTGCTTTAACATGATACATACTGCTGTGCTTGTATCTTATATCTTAGCAACTTAAACGATAATGATGTACTAAAAGATTTGCAAGTGGCAACAGGATAATTCAAATCTGCAGTGGCAGCAACAAGAACTTTCTCGACCGGTTTAATGATGCAATGTTTACCAATAAATAATAAATAATACCAGTACAATATAGAAAAACACATGAGTAGCGGTCCAGCTGTGACAATTCGCATGAGGCAACAGTGGATGTAAATCTGACCTGATCTAATTAGTTACATGTACTTCCACAATCCAATACCGACCCACAGCACAGAATTTTCAAAAAATAATCAAACCTAAGCCAGCCCCACCCAAATAACACAGCTTAGAAACCTAACGCATGTCACTGAAATAGCACAGAATTTTCAGTAGGACAGTTCTCTATGTGAAATAACACAGCTCCAAAACCTAATGCATGTCACTGAAAATAGTTTGCCTCATCTTATGTTAAAAACAATTAAGTTCCAATTATCTTTGTTTACACTAGTTAAAGAGATTTCCAGCGCACCTGTGAATCCCTAATCCATAGATGATCAACCTAATCCAGACATATCTGGCCCAAATATTCTATTACTTGACTATCCTATATCAAAATATAATCCGATCCATGACTTGAAATGCTAAATTGGCTCTCAACCCCACAACAGGAACGGATCTTTTTCCAAGAAAGAGGAAAAAAAAGAAATACTTGCATACATTGATTACAGACATGTCGTGAGAATTTTTGTAAACACCAAGGTAAGTAATACACTTGTTCACGGACCACAATTCCAGAAATAAAACTGCACTACAGAAAATCTAACACATCTAATTACAAAGAAAACCATTTGCTTTGCTCCCATTTATCACTATCAAATTCAGATGCCTTTTTCCCCCCTCCTCAATATTTTCAAATTTTTAAAACTAACCCAAATTAACGAAAATCACCTCCTCCTGCCATACCCATGGTGATACCCACCTGCGACATAAAATGACCTTGACCTCCCTTGCCCGCCTGACCTACTACCACTACCACTGTTACCAGAGGCACCAGCCCCCCCACTGGTACCACTGCTGCCGAGCGAAGGCCAGTTACCGGTTACCAAAGCTGCACTTCCGTCATCTTCCTCCCTCTCATTGTACTCCAAGATTTTCTTTTTGATGTCCCTTTTCTCTTCCATCTCAGCTGCTTCTTTCTCTTTCACCCCCTGCAACAGAGAGCACTCACCAGGAATGTACATTTGCTTGGTCTGCTGCTTATTACCTTTCTTAACTAAGACCTTCACCCGCACTTTGCTGCCGCCACCATCAGGTTCTTCATCTAAAGTTTCTTCACCGCTCTCAGATTCTCTGTGGCCTCCTTCAAATATGTTCATTGGTATCATCATGTTCAGGGTTGCAGGCCGGACTCTTAGCTCTTGTTTGCGTGAATCCAGGCT
Source organism: x Bolboschoenoplectus mariqueter (assembly GCA_037678475.1). Taxonomy (NCBI): domain Eukaryota; kingdom Viridiplantae; phylum Streptophyta; class Magnoliopsida; order Poales; family Cyperaceae; genus x Bolboschoenoplectus; species x Bolboschoenoplectus mariqueter. The sequence goes on along the minus strand of CM075244.1, from coordinate 2,328,978 downwards.
CTCCTGCATTATTTTATTTTACATTTCCATGTCAACAGAGGTTTTAGAATTGAGGAAATGGTAGCAACAAACATTAAGTCCCCTGGTAACCTTGACCTACTTTGCCAAGCAGATCTCCCTTTTATTTTTTACCAGTGGAAGTTTTTTTAAAACTTCATTGATATTCCAAAAATTAGTTCTGGCGAACTTTTCATTATAGACTGGCCACTCAGTAATATTGAAGGTCAGCACCATTACCACCAGCACTAGCACCAGCAGATATGGTAATTCATCCCATGAACCACAGAAAACACAAGGTCGACAAACATTTTAAAAACATGTATATAATAAGAACAAAGCATGCTCAGATCACACTGATCTGGAACAAGAATCTGACCAGCACATACGTAATCTTCCACATAGTACATGAGATATGGATCAGTAGCATCCGTAGATTGCATTAGGAAACTAGGGTCATACAACTTTACCTGCAGCATGGCCTTGAACTCGCGGTCAAAATCTTCCATCTCAGCAGGATCTACTTCAGCCCTCTTCTTCCTGACAGCCACCTCATCCTCCTCAGACCTACCAAGACCTGCATCCTCATCCTCATCATCACCATTTATACTCTCGGAACCCTCATCATTCCCTTCTGACAGTAGCTCATCTGCCTCCTTGATGCTGCTCCTGTCAGAATAGCTGTCACTGTCACCCATCCCCGTTCTCGCATCATCAGCCCCATTTTCTTCAACCCCATTAGCCACATTCTTGGCAAGACGCTCTTTCTCTTCAAGTTCAACTAGTGCCGTTGTTATGTCATCAAGTGAAGTATAGCGCATCATTTTCGGCCGTAGTTCAGCGAACATGTCCTGTAAATGTTCAACATCACAAGAAAGCCCAAGTAATAGTTTTGGAATTAAGAGAAAAGTTATATTCAAGATAAGAGATTACTAACCTGAATTTCAAATTCAATATCAAAGGGAACCTGCCCCTTGCTGAGGATATATCTTTGAAAATGAAGCAAAAATCGATCGAGTTTTCGTTTTGAGGAGCCTCTGTTGAAATAGGAACCACATGTCTGGAGCAGTGTGTTAACCATCCTGATACGGAAACAATCCTCTGGTGGATCCAGCACATCTTGCTATAGGAACCAGAAAACAGGTTGATGTTAGAACAATAGATGTATCACATGCTTTTGTACAAACCAGGGCCTGGAGGTCTAGCAAGTAGACTTACTTCAGGGGTTCCATGGCCAAATATGAGTGCAAGGTACAGTGTCTCAAATATAATAGAAGAATCAAGTTGCTGGTAGTTATAAAGCTCCCCTAAAAATCGCATGTGTGCAAGCCGCATTTGTTGCATGTTGAAGTCATTCAGTTCCAGCCCCACTCTTATCTCCTCAAGCACCTAAAAGTTCACAGAAGAAAATAATAATGATAATAATTAGCACTACAAAGTATAAATATGATTACCAATCTTCATATATGGTGTGCATTCAACTTACCTCATCCACAACAGCTACTGCAAAGTCATCATGATAGCGACTGAGGCCAGCAGTGAGAAGTGCGATGAGATAGATATGACTGTACTTCCCTTTGTGAACTTTCAAAAAGCATTTCAGGATGTATGACTCACAATCCGCCCATGGCATCCTGCGCAGCTGTCGAAGAATATATGCTGCATTGGTCTTGTCAAGATCAGTGAAAATCAACTTCTTTATGTACTGCATGCAAAAATTAGAAGAAATAATCAGATCTCAAGCACTAATTGAGGTTGCATATGTAGTCACGATGATAGCATAAGAAAACATCAAGGAACATGGTGGTGAATCTGGAAATCATACTGCTATCCAAAAAATAGAATGTGATGCACACTATTCCTGACAAGCTTTTCACAACATCGATATAACAGTGCCTTCTGCTCTATATTGAGTATGTCGACCCTGTACAAGATTGTGGTTTTTAGCTGATTTCCACGATACAGCAGATTTGGTGCTGATTTATTGCGAATACCAGCCATAATATGCCTGCAGCTCATATCCAAATCCATAGTCTAATTTGCTTAGCCTATAAGCCTATACAATAATATTGATATTAAGATGTTATTTTAATATTCAATTGCTGTGAATTTTATTTATGGTGTTATGCTTGATCTACTTTAGACTTACTACTTGCTTGCTTTTGAGGTGGTGTTTGAACAATCATTTGGACTGCATAGTAATTAGGAAATTTTTACAAGTATTGTAATAGAGTTACTGTATAATGGCAAAATTGATGTTTTATTATGTTATTATGCTAGACATGTGCAATAGATATTGGGACTTCGTAAAATGAAGGAAAGATGGAATTTAAAACAAACTGCTTTCAATATTTATGGCTGGCATATCACACTAAAACGTTAACTGAACCCGTCGCCACACCACCCCGCCCCCCCCTCCACAAACAAAAAAAAGGGTGTTATTTGCTATTTAGAACCTTGCTATATATGCAACTATTTGCAGGTACACTATTAATTAAAAAAAAAAGCTGTATAAAGTTGTTCAAGGACTAATGAGGCTGCAATTTGTAGTCATAATGATCATATATGAAAGTATTGAGGAACATTGTGCTAATTCCTAAATATACATAACTGCTATCAGAATTCAGACAACTGCACTGTAACAGACTGCTCATTTTGCACATGTATGATTTCATCAAATTAAACATGCTTAACATAAAAAGGACGCCCTGCAATGAATTTCCCTCCAAATGAAACATGCATGTTTACATTCGAGACACCAATCATACTCAGTATTTTAGCATTCCATTAGATAGCCTATTGGACAGGGTATTGCTTGTGTGCACACATTTAAAAAAATAATACTCACAGGTGTAAATATGCATAAGATTAATCTCAGGAAAGAAGTATAACAGGAAAAATGACTCACTTGATGAAGAGGCGATCGAATTTTAGATACTCGAGCCGACTTTTCAGGAGGCTTGCACAGGTAGTATGCATTCTCGACAAGAGTGCTGTGGCGGGGGTCCAGGTTCTTAATAATCTTGAGGCGCATCATTACATCGAGCATGCTTGCCATGCGAACTGTAGTCTCTGGTGACCGGTACAGGAACCTCCCACAAGTCTCGAGCAGATTGCATGCCACATCTATGTTGTGATGAGTGAAATCGTCTAGACATTGCTGTAATAAAATAAACAGATAAAGTAAACTATTATATAAATAGACTATAACTCAACCAATGTGGAGTCAACTCAACTAACTGTATTGGTACGTACCCAATGGTAGAGGAAAGGTACTGACAGGCAACTGTCTGACCACAAGTTTGTTCACAGTTTCTCTTGGTTTTGTAGGAATCGGAGCTTAATTCAGCCTTATAAACAAGCTTACACCATTGAATAGATTAATAAATGTACTGTATAAAGAAATTTACCTTAAAGCAAGTAAAGATGAGGCCGGGTGGTGCAATTTTAAACTTGCATAGCTCTCCAATAAACCGAATGTTCTTTATCTTTGTTTCAATGTTGATTTGATCCTAAGAGAGAGGAGGACAAAAAACAATCTAATTCCAACATAGGATAAAATTAAAAACTAAAGATAAGGTACTTGAAAGGGGATGCAGTTCTCTTTTGGTTGGATAGATGGAATGGAGAATGTGCACATAGTAGTATATATCCAAATACCTTTTTTAGCTTCAAATGTAAATTTGCCTGTTAGGCAAGCATTTAAAGATGGAGTTCTACATCTCTCCTTTAGGAGACAATTTGTAGGATGTTACTTGGCTGAATGGAAAGAATTACAGAATTTTCTTGCATTGTTTACACCTTCACCTTTGTAGAATGGAAGTATTAGTTGGAGGTGGCATTCTTCAGGAAAATTTACAGTGCATTATTTTTCTACATGGATTGAATTTGCAGGTATCATTAATCATGAGCTTGATGTGGTCCTGGTAACTAAGATTTCTCTTAAAATTAAGATTTTTGTGGTTAGTAAGAAGGAAACAATTTATCACAAAGGATCAACTAATTCAAAGAGGATGGCAGGGTCTAAATACTGAAGTGTTATGTGATTAGCCTGAAATTGCTGATCATTTGCTTGTAGAGTGCTCAGTAACATGGACTATTTGGGATCAGATAGCTAGTTATAATATTTTCAATTTAACAGGGATCTTTTTCAAATTATTTATGGTACATAAATTCATGTGTACCTTTTGAAGGATAAAACCTTGCTACGATTGATTAGAAGTGCAGTTTTGTGGACAATTCGGATGAAGAGAAACATAATATGTTTTCAAAATGTTACTTCAAAATTTTTGAGATCCTTCAGCGTGAAAATTATAAATTTTGCAAGTTCTTAGTGCAAGTCAATAGGTAAAAACTTTGTTTTCAAACTGGTACTATGGATGTGGAAGGCATCCCTTTTCAGGTTGGGGTGCCAGTGGAAGGAGGTGCCAGTGGGACACCCTTGGGTCTGGACAAGAGATTGAAGAAAATGAACTTGAAAGTAGCTTGTTTATGTGATTTGTCTGTGATCAGTGCTGTGAGGAGTGTTATTTTGGAGATCTTGTTGCTTGGTCACTCTCTGTTAGAAATCTTAGTTTAGTCCAGAAAACAAGTTCTTTAATCTGTTAGTTTGTTTTTATTTTGTAATTTGTGGTACCAGCTGTTTGGTACCAATCTGTAATGAACTTCTATCTCAATGAAACAGGCGGGTTATATCCCACTTTTATCAAAAAAAAAAAGAAATAATGTAGAAGATAAGGTAGTTGAGGTTGTTAAGAATTTTTCGCAGCTAACAATAAAAAGGAAAAACCTTCTTATTGATGAGAAAATTGAACTCCTCCTCAAGCATATTGAGAAGCATAGTAGGGACATCTCGCATACAAGTGGCAAGCGTGGCAACCATCCGAGAATAATACGGCAACAGCTCCAGAGAAGTCCTTGGCACACCAAATAGGGCACGCACCAACTTCTTGCGGGTTGCTTTAGAATTCAGATAGCAGAACTCCACCTGTGAGGATCAGGTTTATCAGGAAAAGAGAAGAATTTAAAAATGATTATGTTGACAGAACATAATGCTAGAAAATAAATTAGTATCACCTTGGCATGCCACCATTACCAACTCCAGTGATGTCAACCATTTAATCTTAACAAAGTCAAACAACTATAAGAGAATACAACAGACAAACCGTGAGTTGATCGATCAGGTCACGGCTAACGCAACTAGGAAGCCTCTGTAGTAACGCATCTAAACTCGCATTGTCAGCACCTTTACCTCTCTCCTTCTCGGTCTCCCCTTTTCTGTCAGCATCCTTCCCTTTGGTCGTCTCCTTCTCAGTAACTTTCCCCTTTTCTTTTTCCCTGTCTTTCTCCTTTTGTCTTTCTACCCTCTCCTTGTTTTTTTCCTCTGTTTTACCTTCATGGTGATGCTCAGAGGTCGGAGAAGATGTGGCATTTGCTTGTGCATCGCCATCTGACTCCTTTGGTGATTGCTTATGAAAATAACACAATAATTTAGTACCAACTAATTGGGTTTCAGGAATACTAAAGTAAAATTCTTGTTTCCAATATGGGTTAGTAAACCAAAGAAGAGAAAATGATGGAAAATCAAGCAACATTTCTTTCAAGTGATAACACTAATTTCCAATTAAAAGAGATTCGCTCAAACATTAAAAAAACATGGTCAAGTAATTCAAAATATTACTGGCTGCTCATTCGCTTTTCTCTCTTGATCGTTTGTCTTTGGTTCAGTTTCTCCAAGCAACACTGCTGGAACAAAAGCTCTGCCCAAAAAAAAAAAAACTGATTCAAAATTAAGAAAAATAATATTTAATTAACAAGGTCCCCAAGAAGGTCATGTTCAATCCATCTCTTTTGAACATATTATTTTAAATACAGCACAAGTTACACCTGTTGTAGTTTATGGAAACTAAGAAATATACCTACCAAATTTATGTCATCTGTCTCTCACCAATTCATAAACAAACTATCAATTACTGCATAAGCAAATATTCCTCTTCTCAGATATAAATTACTACCACCGAGATCTCTATGAACAAAAATAGGTTATTGAAGGCCATTCACCAATTAGATACTTCTTCAAAATGTCGCATAGAATATACTAACCTGAGGTCAGGTAAAGACTCATAAAAGGATCTCGTATCTTCATCATCCCAAACTGGTTCCATGGCTGGCGCCTCTTTTCCTTGCCCATGAGAAGACCCCTCAACTACAGTAGTAACCCTAGTGGGCCCATCATCAGGCATAACTGGAGGATCCATTTCAAGAGCTTCAGCCAAACTATGCAAAGAAGAGGAACTTTTAATTCAAGGGTGTTTAAAGGAAAATTGGGCAAATGTTTGAGCTTCAGTTATCACATACACATATCTCATGTAAAGATATGCTAATTGGCCAACATCAGCAAGGTTAGATGCGCAAAGAATTAAAAAGAAAATTCGAACTGGTTATGGACCAAAAGAAGAAGAAAACCTGAGAGGCCCAAACACGACTAAGAAAGCTCTTATTGGAAATTTGGTATCATAAAAATGGGCTTACCACTACCAAATCTTCACATTGCATGGCAAATTTTACTCCAACCTTATAAGTGAATGTTTTCCTGATTTTATTATTGTACTTAACATGTCAGTGTCATATAGTCATATTTCTCATCAAGGTAGCATTTGTGAACCTCTCAGAATATGAATGATGCATAAGCAAGTGATTAAAAAAAAGGATAAAGTATCAAACAATTGGAGGGTTCATAAAAGACAAAACTCACGAAGAGACGCTGCGAAGCAATTGATCATAAGACTTCCTTTGTTTTTCATAAGATGAAGTGCTATCTTCACTTAGTTCCCCTCTAGCATTAAATACCTTCGCATTCTCCAGTTCCGTCATTCTCAGTGACTAGAAATAAAATTAGAAAATGGTGACTTTTTTTTGCCAATAAAATCTACAAAAAAATGCAATAAGATAAGTAAACTTACATGATGCTCAGAATGTAGCAGTTCAACTACTGCATCATGGTACAAGCTGAAAGCTTTCTTAAAGAACTTTTTCTGGTCTGCTGTAACATTGAGACCCTTAAAAAACTGCAATTAAAGGAGAAATAATCTGAGGCGCAGATATTTTAATAGTTCAATCATGAACATTAAACTTGCTAGAATAACGAAATATTACCTCCTCGAGAATATCACCCTCGGGCAAGGGTAGCCCCAAGAAATACTTCCCCTGCTTGGCAAAACTAGTAAGGAGAGAGAGATTAGTCTGAGTAGCCTCTCGATCTTTCAAATGCTCAATTGAAGTGAGATCTTTTATAATGCTAACAAAAATAGTGGCATCTTCGACTATTCCCACAAAATAGAGCTCCATGAGTAGCTTAAGAGTGCTTCTTCTTTTCATGGCCCTGGAACTATTATCTAACTCCTCTCCAGTTTTGCCAGGAGAAAATACTTTTAACAGGCCTTGGATTAGACAAGGCGAGAAGTCCTTGTATCTCTGGTGTAACAAGGAGCACACCTAGAAATTACAAGAAAAATTAAAATGCAATTGTTATTCTCTTATTCAGAAGGAACTGACCAAATTGCTGAATGATTGGTTAAAGGTTTCAAAACACCACTTATCCAATTTGCAATTATCACCCATGATTTTTGCCATATACAGAAAAATTCATATTTGTATGGACAAAGAAAATATAATGGAAAATTCTGTTCTCTCCAACAACTTCTCTTCTCCTAGATAAATCCTTCATTATCATTATACAATTTTTTCCTAATTAAAAACCATGTATAGCAGGACTTCATAGAAATGACATAGAATAAGAGCAACCGAAAGGAAGGAGGGAAATAAATTTGACTATAAGAGGAAATCATTTTATGGTATAATAGTAAGGTCTACATGGGTTTAAATCACATTGAAATTCGATATAAGGGCAAACTGGTCACAGTGTATCTTATTTCCTAATGCTAGGTGTTCATGTCAGTTATTACACTGTTGGCAACTACCCCAAATAATTGATGCATCTCTATAGACAGCTGAACAGTAGTGGCATAAATTGCAAAAACCCAAATGTTAAATGTGTGTTCAATTTTACCTGAACAGCAGCTTGAATGTCAGAAGTCTTGAGTTTGGCCTCACAGATATAAGACACAGCCTCGCTAACAAATTTGCTCAAGTTAACACTTTTTATCTCCTCTATCAAGGCCTCTTTCTGATCTTCGGTTATTTGTTTAAGTTTCCTAATTACAGCTGTGTTTCGTTTGATACTTGAATCAAGCGTTCTGAGAAAGCTGGAATCTGCATTAAAATATAATGGACTACATGGTAATTATTCCTTACAGAAGAACCAACAAATGAAACAGATCATGCAATGCGAAACTTACCGGGTCTATTAGGATTAAGATTGCTTTGTCTCAGAGCAATTTTTACTTCAATTGTCCTTTTCAATTCCTCCAGACGAGCAATGTTTTCCTGCATATGGTAATATTTTACAAAAATAAATTACAGAAGCTAGTTACAGCTTAACCAATTCTACCTTCACAATAAATTTATTGAAGAGGTAAAGTAAGCTGGTCCAATTTTGTAAAAACCCTAGCGTGTTTCTTCCCCTGATCTCCAATCCCTCAGACCTCAGTCCCAAGACCCCCATGCTACCTCTCCACAACAGTAGATAATTGAAGTCTTTGACAAAAGATAAGTTAGAATTTTACCTCGTCATCTTGCTTATTAGCGCGGTTCTCTTCCTCCGCATGCTCCATTTCTCCTTCAATCCTGCACAGTACCAAATAAATGGAGCAAATTACTCAAATAACTCAACGGAGAACTTGAAATTGAATAGAGGAGAATATTAAAACCTTATTGTTCCTTCCTCTTTGATCGTCCAGTGACAAACTGGAGGTTTATTCGATCAGCAACCCCGACTCTGAGTCGGTTCCGACTTCACCACAGAGCGAAGAACCGAAGCGATCAGCGAAAAATGGCGGTTGGGCTTGTGCTTGGAGGATTAATTGGGTTAACGGAATGATAACACAAAGAGAAGCGATGAATAGATTAGAGAGGAGAGTAAAGGAAAATAGAGGTTGGTCTGGGCTGGGCTGGGCTGGGCTGGGCTGGGCTGGGATGGGATGGGCTATAATATAAGAGTCCTTTTATTTGTTCTCTCTCGGTACTAAAAAAAAATGTCTAAAGAAGAATGGTTTTCCAAGTTTCTTAGTTATGTCACATCATTTATACGTTCTCGAAGAATGAATTTTTTATGCTTATATTATAATGAATCACATAGGATTTTTTCATTACACATAATTCTTGTGTTCAAAATTTGTTATTTTTCATTGTACATTACTCTTTTGTTCAAAATTTGTTGAATGTAATTTTTTTTTATACGGATTGTTTTATTTTAAAATTGACGTGTTATGTTGTGGATCAAAATTTTATAGCGATTTTTTTTTATATTGAGATGAATCATAGCTGTCAATTTTGATTCGGCCTCTACGTTTTTAGTACAAATTATGATCCATCGTAGAATCTGTCTTTCAAACTTTTTTTTTTCAAGTAGATATTATTTTTGGCTGAGAAGCTCAGAAAACAACACTAGTCATTATGAAAATTAATTGTGCATCTTTTTGTGCATTATTTTTCATAAATGAACTAGTTATTTAACTAAAAACCAGAACTCTTATGTCATTTTATGATATATTAGTTAAGATCTGATGTGGACATTGAGTTCTTGCAACAGCCCCTTACAAACTGAATAATTAATTCCATATCCTTTATAATTAGTTTAGCGAAATTCAAGTTTCTGTTGCTATGAATTAGGTCGATTTTATTGAATTCTGTGAGTCGCTTTTTGTCTGAATTTTGCGAGGATTCTGTTGGATTTTCATAGTGATTAGTGTTGTTTTTCGAGCTTCCTTTTAAAAAAACAATATCTATTTGAAGAAGAATTTAAAATTTCAAAGACAAATTTCACCTTGCATCAGAATTTGTATTAAATAAGTAGAGACCAAGACAAAATTAACAGTTGTAATTACTTCAAATATAACAATCACTATAAATTTCTCTTTTATTTATAGCAGAACACCTCATTTTAAATTAGTTTCTGTTGCTATAAATTAGGTTGGATTAATTAAATTCTGTAAATAGCTTTCTGTCTAACTTTTGTGGGGATTCTGTTGGATTTTCTATGTTAATTTTGTCAGCGTTGTCCATATAGGTTACACCCAAAATTGATTGATGTGCTAAAGCAATAATAGGGATTTGTATTTAATATGTATTTAATTATGTTTAATTTATAACACAGATCTTCTTTAGATCTATCCCAACTACCCTTTTGTTGCAAAGTTATGATGAACTCACTTTATGTATTAAATACAAACACTTATAAGTTCAAATACAAAAAGAAAAATTAATCTTAAATTGCTTTATGCATCCACCTAAGTTTATTTGTTGCTTTCTATTTTCATATAATTCTTGGTATTTTTGTCCGGTCCGGATTTATCATGTTTTTTAACTTAATTGCCAAGATTTTTCTGATTAGACAAAGCACCTAACCAGATCTGAAATCCAGTTAAGATATTTCTGATTAGACAAAGCACTATTTTTCAGAATTTGCATGTCCAGTTACTAGTTAATTAAAGTGGTAGTCTAGTATATATGCAGGATCATAATATTAATTGTAAGTGCAAAACTAGTTAATTAAAGTGGTATTGCACTAATTTTATTTGTAAGTGCTAAACTACTTTTCTGAGATTCCTGAAAAGAAATGGAATAATCAAATTTCATTTTTATCAAAAAAAAAAAAGAAGATAGAGGTTGCTAACTACTTTTTAATTTCTCTAGAAATTTTGCTCAAACTTTTTGTCTTGTACAGAATTTATCCTTTTCGCTTTAAAAATTGTGTAAGATTTATTCTTTACATGTACAAAAATTTATTCTTTCCGAGCAAAAAAAAATTAAGTTTATATTGCAGAAAATATAGACAAAATTTTTTAACAACCAAAATCATTCTTCAGAAAAGTGTTGCACTTCATATTTTTTAGAAAAATCCCTCAACTTAAAATATTTATAAATGATCTTCCAACTGAGTTTTAATCATGTAATCTGTCATATGAAAAGTATTATTGAATCTCACAATTACAAATTTCTTATTGAATAGATTGAAGTTGATTGTAATCAATCGGAGGTAGGATGATAACAAATTTATTTATTTAATAAAGCAATATTTCATAATTAGTACTTTTCATGATTAATTAATTAATTAAACTTTATATACGAAAATTATTTGATCTAAATACCATGGCATTTAATGCGCATTGAATGGCCATGAGTGTCTAGTGACTTGATTTCATGACCCACATGATGAGCAAAAATATTAGGAAAAGGTAGTATGTTGCATTAAAAAAAGTTTCTACATGGATATAGTTTTGATATTAATCTTGTCTAGGAAAAGATTGATATGAATTAGGCCATAGAAAGTAGTAATAATTGCATTCTCTTACATGCACATAAAAAAAGTTTATATTTTTTAATTTTTTAATACTTGCACAAATATTTATATTTTGTGTTATCATTAATAAAAACATTTAAAATTGTAATTTGTTAATTCAACAAAATCTTTAACTTTAATTATTTTTTAGGATCATTCAAAAAAAAAAGTAACAAAAATTTAGTATACGTACTAAACACTTACAAATCCAGACATGAATAATTTATATATTCTTTTTTTTATATAAAGATGAAATTGAGTCATCCAACTTTAAATGCTCATAAAAAATCTTGATTCGAATTTCAAATTTGCAACATCCCATATTAAAAATATTGTCTTTGTTACAACACCAAACCTAATTCTTTGTAACTGAACATTTTCCTATATTAAATTGCACAGCAATTAATTCTCTACACAGAATTGCTACACAAAATCATCACAGATATTACTTGAATTTGTGTCTGTCACTGGCGAGCTAGCATACAACATGATACAGGAGTTGCATCAAATAATGCAGATGCAGACAATATATATGATTTTGAATTTAATTGTTATAATATATGCAAGGAAATTAAATGGGTCCCTTAGAGGCAGGTCATGATTAAATTTTTTTTGTTGCAAATTTGATCCACATGCTCATGTCTTCTGTCAAAGACTCAAAATTTCCTTTCTTTCTTTGCATTCTCAATCTCGTCAGAATTGTTCTTAAATTTTTTTAAAAAAAATTTCCTCTCTTAATAAGAAAATTGCACATTTGCCAACAAATTAATTGCTCGAAAATCCGGAAATAAATATGGTCAATTTCTTTTCTAGAAATGTAAGTCAAAAAATTATTGTGAAAAGAACAAGTACAAACCAAAATGTTGTACGCATCATTGATAAATTGAAGGATAATTTATTGATTGCCTCCGTGTTTTTCATCCTATATAATTTTTAGTTCATCAATTATATCTGAAGAAGATTTTGAAGTTGTATTTATTCACTACCGCCCAAATATATTATTTTATAATAGATAGTGATTTAAGTCATCCAACTTCAAATATTTATAAAAAAAATATTTATCTGAATTTCGAACTTATGATTTCTTATATAAAGAATATTGTCTTTTATCATTAGACAAGTTCTAGCATGTGTCTGAACTTATGTTCCAAAATAATTATATAATTCTTAATTTTATTTTATTTGATCAGAATAAATTAAGTATAAATTATAAAGAGTGTCCGAATTTGTGTTGGTGGCTAGATCTGTCACTGAGTCTTTCTCTACTATCATAGTAACAAAGTTTCTAAATAATATTTGTCTTATAAACTCATTACTCGAAAAAATAGCCGTTTTATATCCATGTTACTTTTTTCTCAATATCTTAATTTTTTGAATTATTTCTGAATTCGTCAAATTTTACATACAACACATTATTTATCTGATATTTATTTATTTCATGAAAATATCAAAATTTTGATACATCATTTACATTGTAAAGCAACAAAAATGATTTCTAAATTATACTTGTACATATTATACTTTAGTTCACATTTTAGATATCGTCAAACAATTCATATTTACTATTGGGAGTACAGTGAGCACAAACATAGCCATATACATGTTGCACGTACGGATAGCTGTACCAATCTTGCCGCATTTAATCAAGTACACATACAAGCATTAATTAAACATCTAAGACAAAACAAAACCAGGTAATGACAGAGGAAGAATTCTTTCTTGGTTTAAATTAGAAGCACTAATTGCTTGTCCTCAAGGCTCATGCATGGCTACACTCCAAATCATGTGGCATGTCACTGCCAACATAAACTTAGCCTTTTTCATTATAAAATAGTATATATAATGTCGGACATCTTTAGGAATAAGTGGCAAGTTGGCACTTTCCAATTGAAGTAAGCCTCGGATGCACCAAATCTATCTAGGATTAATGCAGCCAAAATCATGTTTCTCTGCTGCTGGGTCCCACCATCTTCTCTTCTGCTGTTTCTCTGCAAGTCTGTATGCACCACGGAGGAGACAATCAGACAAACAGAGGCAACCTGTAATTAATTAAATAATTGATTAACTACTATCTGATATTCTGATGTATGTAATTAAATTTCTGGTCAACAGCTACAGAAAGACTTCAGATTTTTTTTTTGTGGGGCTGTCAGGATAACAGATTCCCATCAGAGCATCAGTACTGTATAGATTTTTTGTTTCTCTAAACAAACAAAATATAGGTACTAGTGTTATCTTTTAGCAATTATCCTTTTAACACAATATATATATATGTACTAGTGTTATCTTTTAGGAATTATCCTTTTAACAAAAAAATTATATATGTACTAGTGTTATCTTTTAGCAATTATCCTTTTAACAATATAAATATATAGGTACTAGTTTTATTTTTTTAGAAATTATCGTTTTAACAAAATATAGGTACTGTTTCAATTTTCAGAGACTCTAATTCCAGTTTGATAACGGTTGCGGGTCGAAATTAATATAGTTCGCTATTAATTATGCTACTTCAATGATTTAATATTTGCTCATACATTCAATAATTAAGTCTCTTGCATGATAATAAGATACAGATCAAGCGAAATAAATCATAAAAGTGATGGTGCAGACTTTTTTACCATAAGTCAGAATCAGAAAAGGATGCCTCCATATGAAAATTATGATTGATGATGTTTAAGATAATTAGATAAATAAATCCCACACAGGTTTTATGTTGCACACGATTAAAAAAAAGACTCGGAAACAGGAGCTAGCTGATATGGCTGAATATCATATCAGCACAAGATCTCTTCCATTAAAGCATGTCTCTTTCTCTCATCTTATTCTTTAGGTACGCAATAGTTGCACACATTCCTACGTCAGGGAGGTGTTTATATGCAGTCAGTGCTGTGAATATCAATTTTATTATTTAAAAATTATTATTAGATTAGAATATTTTAATTGAATAATAAAATTATTAATATAAATAAAAATTTATTTTATATGAATAATATGCTGAAATTAATTTCTATTAATTAATTACAGTATATATGAATTTATATGTAATATAAATATATATTGAATGATGGATTGTTAAATATCTAATTAGGTCCGTTATGAAGTTATCAAATTAAGTATTATTTATCGCGTTTAATATGTGTTATGAAATGTGAGGTCTTTAATGTGTAGAATGCGTATTAATAACTTTATGATTAGTAACTAAATTATATAAAATTTAATAATAATATAGTTATGCTATTAGCTCTAGGATAATAGCATAATTATAGATAAGTTTTGAATTTAGATTCGCTAAAGATCCAATATATTACCTCTTGAAATTCAGAGGTTGTTTTTCCCACTACTAGCACCTCTTATTTTCCCTCTTTCAGTGTAATTTCGGATCTCTCTCTTTAAAGAAAAATATACACAAGAAAACAGAAAAAAATTGAGAGAAGAGAAAGATAAGTGCTTTGGGTCAAGAACTTGAGAATTAAGTGTCTCTTTCTGTGCAGAAAAGGATTATCGTTGCCGCCTCTCTTGCTCTTTCCGTCGGACTTGAGAGGGATTGCTTGGAGATCTGAGGATTTCCAATGATCGCCGGTTATTGTGTCTCTCTGGAAGATCATGGTTATAGATCAAAATAATTTAGAATTAAATATTAAAGGTTCACTAGATTATCATGGTAAATTTATAATTTATGAATTGCAATGTGGTTATGTTTGAAATAAATTCTATCATAAAAAAATCAATACATTGATAACGATATTAATAATAATATCTCCCAAACATTTTTCATAATTTATATATATTACAAAACTTTATATAATAATAACATGGCAAGTTGAATTAAAGGACCATTGCTCTTGCTATAAATAGTATCCCCCCCCCACCCCCAAACAAAGAACAAAAATAGATATCCACATCCAATCCATTTGCCTATTCCATCCATCCATAGGGAACTGAGCAAAAAGCTCAATTTTTCTCTCAAAACCCCACCCAAAAATCTCACCACCTCCTTACTTTGTTTTCTCTTGAAACAAAGAAGCTTATAAAAAAAAAAGGTGCATGTTTTTATACAAAGTATCGATTCAAATGGAGATTATTAGCCTCCTCTACAACAAAGTACATGCCTTGATCCTCCTCCTAATCCTCTCCCATCCATACAAAATCATCCAGAAACCTATTGATTTCAGTTCCTTAAACCTCCTTCAGACCACCGACACGGCCTCGACGGACTTTGGTCGGATTCAATTCAATCCTCCAGCTTCAATTCTCAAGCCCAAAACCCCAAACGACATCTCTCATCTTCTCAGCTTCCTCTCCGTTTCATCGTTCTCTCATGTCCCCGTTTCAGCACGCGGGGCTGGGCATTCCATCCATGGCCAAGCTCAAGCTCTCGACGGCATTGTCGTAGAAATGAGCTCTCTCCCTCCGGGTGTAAAAGTGCACAGAAATGAAAGAACGGATAATACTAACAGAGGTTTCTCTTATGTGGATGTCAGTGGTGGTGCTCTATGGATAGAGGTCTTGAAGGACAGCATGAAATTTGGATTGGCGCCTAGGTCATGGACGGATTACCTATACTTGACAATAGGTGGTACACTGTCAAATGGAGGCATTAGTGGCCAAACTTTCAAGTATGGACCTCAAATTGCTAATGTGCTTGAGCTGGATGTGGTCACAGGTAAGAAGATTTGTGTACTATTGTACGTGCATGCATGGAAAGTTGGGCTCAAGATAAAAATAATAAAAGGAAAGAATTTAGACCTCTATTTTTTTTTGTTCCTTGGGAGAACTATATATGACTTTAAAGAAAATTTCTATTATAGAGTTTAATTAATTAATATAAGAAAGAAAATTTCTTCTGACCTGAATTCGGTTTGAGTAATTAATTGTACAAGGTATGGCCACAATTAATAGTTACATATAAATTGGTTGTCTAACTTTGGCTTTTAAATGAGGAAAACGAAATAAATTAGCAAATATTTAAGAAAAAAACATGCACGAAATTAATGGGTTTTTTTTTATGAATAAACATTTTTCGTTGGCTTTTTTTTCTCGAACTCGTAGGACGAATTAATCTAAGATTGTGGGCTTCATCAATTACTTTATCCTAATAAAATTAGAGAAAATCTTTTGATCCTGAAACTCTGAGAGTCTATCCCCCAAAATCATCTTCTAGCTTTTTTGTCTTCGCACTTTCTTTTTTTTTAACAATATTTCTATTTTTTGACAATTTTTTGTAAATTAATGCAAAAAAAAAAATTCAGGCAAAGGGGAGATGGTTACTTGCTCACCTACCAAAAGTTCAGAGCTTTTCTATTCAGTTCTTGGTGGTCTGGGGCAATTTGGAATTATTACAAGAGCAAGGATACTCCTGCAAGATGCCCCAAAAAAGGTAAAATACATTTGTTCAGCATAAATTGAAGTTAATACAGTGCACTTAGACAGTGTAATATAAAAATAGTAAATAGGTAAATTACTGGTGCATGTATAATTACCATTAACATTGTGGTCTATATTTTCTCAAAAATAAAAAAAAAATTGTGGTCTACAATCTCTATCAATAACTACTCTTTAGTTATCATTGTTAGGGCTGCTAAGTACCTAGAAAAAAGATTCAAAAACTTGGAACATGTGAGAATGATTGTTATTATTTTTGTTCTATTTATTTTTCAAGTACCTTAGATTTATTTTATATATTTTTTTTGGGAATTTGTTAGGTGAGATGGCTGAGAGCCTTTTATGACGATTTTGACACTTTCACTGAAGATCAAGAGCTCTTGATCCTGATGCCAGAATTGGTGGATTATGTTGAGGGGTTTGTGGTACTAAACCAGCAATCCCTCCATAGCTCTTCAATTGCTTTTCCTGCTCATTTGCAATTCAATCCAGAGTTTGTAATAAATGGGAAATTCAAGGTGTACTATTGCATAGAATTTGCAATCCATGACAACCAAGCTCAAGGCTTTGATGTGGAAAAGGTTAATAACTTTTCAAACAATAATTATTATTTTTTGGGGTTTTGCAGAAATCTTTTATTTTCTTTTTTTTCTATAAGAGGAGCATCATATGACCTTCAAGTTTGTGTTTGGCAATGTTGTATTTTCAGGTTGTAGAGGAAATTTCAGGGAAGTTAAGTTACATGCAATCCCATTTATATAGTGTGGAGGTCTCCTATTTTGATTTCCTAAATAGGGTTAGCATGGAAGAAGAGAACCTTAGGAGCAGGGGCCTATGGGAGGTACCACATCCTTGGCTTAACATGCTCGTACCAAGATCCGGTATCAAGAAATTCATGGATTTACTAATGGAAAGCATCTCACCAAATGAATTTGAAGGACCCATTTTAATCTACCCTCTTCTTGGTGACAAGTAAGGTTCCATTTCAATATGTTATATATTACTTGTTTTTTTCCAAATCTTTGCTACATTTCTTAAGCTACATACATTTATTTTCTTAATCAAGTCAATTTCGTTTCTTATAATAACTCCAACAAATATGCTTAAACCGAATATAAGCTTCTGACATTTCTTTTACAAATCAATTTCAAGTGCAACACAATAAGTCTAAACCAAAGAACAAAGGAAAGAACAATAACCTAATAACCATCTTTTTATAATAATACTATATTATGTTGTTGTTATTATTGTTATTATTATTATATGTATTTGTCCCCAAATATGGTCTGCCACCTTGAAGCATGACATGTTGGTCCTTTTATTCACAAGCCATTAGGTTGTCACCTTGGAGCTGTAACCTAGGTATGCTGTAGCAGACTGTAGCCCAAAATGGGACACTTTCTGCTCTGCTTTTTCTTACAGTTACCACCACACATCTCTGTCTCTTTCCCCAATATTATTGTCAACATATATAGCTAGGTTCTATAAATATTCTCTTTTACAGGAAATCCATTTCTAGAAAAGTAAAAAAACACATAGGTGCTCTGTTGTTGTTCCTTAATGTCAAACATAGGCTTTAATAATATTTGCCTCTGAAACGAACACCTTTAGGTCTACTGCTAAAAAGTTTCTAGGATAAAAAGATAAGGTCAGTGTCACCCTTTGTAGATGATTTAAGCTTGTTTTCTCTGTGTTCATAAGTTTAGATAGTGTTGTTACTTTATCAATAGTAATGCTACAATACTTTGTAATGTTTTTTTTTAATAAAATGGAAAATAAATCATCATATTTTAAATGTTAGTAAAAAATTTTCTATACGAATTTTGAATTTGTGATCTTTCACATATGAAAAATATTATTTTTATCACTAAATAAACAATAATGATAGATACAGTATAAATTAGCAGTGGTGTCATCTTTAAAAAAAATTATAACATCTCGAAAATATTTATTAAAAATTTAATTGTATCTAATATATTTTTTGTTGAGTAGGGTCAATTACATCCAATTATCTACTGCTAGCTTCACCACTGACCAAAAACTCGTTCTTACAATAACGTTTTTTTAAGTTGATTTACAAAAATGTACATACTTGCAAAATAGACATTTGGTTCACCAAAATTTGTATTTTTCATTTACATGACAATAAAATTAAAAATTTTATATCCGGAATCAGTTCTTCATCCTCAAAAGTTTAATGTGTTTTTACATAATATAATCTTCAAAAAAATGGAGAAGACTCAGTGGTTCACATCAACTGTTTTGGGAAGATTTCACCTTTTAATTTACCATTGACAGAAAAGTCATGAAGCCGATTTAATATTTTAAATTCAATATAAAAAATGCTATCAGGTATATACATTGAACTAATTTCATTTTCTTGAGGAGTCAATTTTAGAATTATTTTTTGAATTGTACGCAATAATATAGAGGATAATAATAGAGGAAATGAAAAAAGAAGAGGATATGTATTCTATATTTTATGTGATGTAGGCTGATTCCAATCTCAGATGTGTACCTTGGCAGTAGTAGTGCAGCTTTAAGGTGACAGTTGTTTCTTTTCGGCACAAGAATAAATGTCATGTCTTAAATAGAGACCATGATGGGATACTGATATGTATATAAATATACATACATATATATATATATATATATATAGGCTCCAATTTTATTTATTTATTTTATTTTACCTCAGCTCTGCTCTGTTGCACAGTATCCTCCTTAATTATACTCCTTCCCCTTCCTTTTTTTCTTGAGTCTTGGATTAGGGTTTCCAAGGATTTTGCTCTCTTGCACCATATGGCATTTATTGGATTTTCCAGGATAGTAAATGGACGGTCCTGATTGTACTTGACCGATTAGTTGTTCAAACTTTCCATTTTATGAGATGAACATTAATATTTGAATTAGGAAAATGTTAGAGAGATATGATTGTTGATACTATCATCGATACTGATTTCGTTGTTCACATTAAATGAGTTATTATTAATGTTAATGTTTTTATTATTTACTTATTTTGCACAATGATTTTATTATTCACTTAAATATCACTAATCTGAATAATAACTTATTTAAGTTGAATAATAAAAGTACTGTACAAAATAAATTGTGTAATAAAGTCGGTATAATTAACATAAATAATAACTTATTTAATATGAATAAAAAAAGTGGGTATATGTATATCAGCTCCCTTTGAATTAATCCTCCGACGAGATCTTGACTCATTGATTTTTTTTAGTGATTTGTGTTAATTTAATTTCAAATATTCTCCTTATAATGTTAAGGACGTGTATTAGAAAGGAATTTGTTACCTTATCTAGTAAGTACACAATAAGAGCTGTTTCTAATCATTTTTTTTTCTGTAGTATAATTATACATATAAATTAAGAGTTTTGCTAATGTGCTATCGTTAGCATTTCAGCAGAAACGTTAACGGTTCGAATTTTAAGTTTTCATATTCGAAATTTCAATTTAAGTAGCTCAATAAATTCTTCATATCAAAATATTGTAGAATATCAAAATTTGTCATTTTAAAAATTTTTTAATTATTTTTTTGAATTTTCAAAGATGACTTTATTTGACTTAAAAATAAATAAAAATAAAAAGTATATGTATGTCAATTAAGGTTATCTTTGAAAATTCGAAAAAATAGTTAAAAAATTCTAAAAATGATAAATTTTGGTATTCTATAAGATTTTAATATGAAGAATTTCTTGAGTTACATAAATTGAAATTTCGAATACGAAACCTAAAATTTGAATCATTAATGTTTCGCCCGAAACGCTAACGATAGCACATAAGCAAAATTAATATATGATAAAGTCTTTATTCACTCATTCGGTCATATTATATATATTTGTGATTTCTTTGAGATTGATTTCTATGATATTCAAAATAGTATTCTTAGAGGTTAATATATTTTAAAAAAAAGACCAATTAATGTATAATTTTTTTGTGGAACATGCGCATGTTGCAGGGTAAATTCCTGTATATGCTTATTTATTATTTATCCGAGTAGATAACATATATAATCATTATATTTGTGAATTGTCAATGGTTTGTTTAATACCAATCAACTTTTATTCAGAGTATGAAATGAACAAAACTAATACTTAATTAATACAAATAAAATACCAGTATTAAAATAATATTTTTTTCGGGTATACCTGTATAAATAAATAAAAACCTTTTTATCTGTATCTGTTGAAATGACTTCCCGCTGACAGAGGCAGAATCTGTGTTTCCAAGGTTCATGTGTCTTTTTCTTTACTATTATTATTTTTTTTGGTGCATTGTGTCTTAATTTATGAAGCAGGTCATGTTCTTCTAAGTTCTAATCTCATAAGAGAAAAGAGAGAGACATATTATATGGGTTGTAATGGGCTCTTAACGGGCTCAGTTATTTCTATCTACATTGTTAAGTCATGTAGAAATCTCTTCTGAGATGAATTTGAAATTCTTAAATATTATATGTTCATTTTTACCCTACTAATCTAATCAGACGTCCATGCTATTTACTTTCAGGTGGAACACAAATGCATCAGTAGCACTGCCGCGAGCAATCGAATCCGGATCAGAGCAGGTTATGTACGTGGTCGGCGTGCTCCGATCCGTTAATCCGATGCTCTGCAAGGAGGAGTGCCTAAACAAGATCCTTCATAAACACCAACACATAGCTCAGACTGCTACTGGGCCCCACATTGGTGCCAAGCAATATCTTGCACACTATCGTTCTTCAATTGACTGGCATGAGCATTTCGGCTCGAAGTGGATCAGGTTTGCAGAGAGAAAAACCCGATATGATCCACTCCACATTCTCGGGCCAGGTCAAGGCATATTTTCCAGAGTCAATGCTGACTTGTAGGAGATTTATTGTTGTTGTTGTTGTTGTTTTAAGAGAATGGTAGAAATTTTAGATTTTAGAGGTAGTATACAATGTAGGGTTAGGAAATTGTTTAGCCTAATTTTGTTTTGTTTTGTTTTGTTTTCCTGGTTAAATGTTGTTGTTTTTCTCTAAGAAAGTGCGTCTTGGAAAACTATATATCATTTCAAAAGGTCCAGTAAGCATTATGAAATTTTGGTAGAAAATTAAACAAAAAAAAAGGGCATGTGTTTGCTTGGATGAAAGGTGAAATGACCTTATCACCTCAATTTGTGCATTATTGGGCTTGCTTATTAAACCTATATAGTTTTTGGTTCCGGGAGTAATTTGTTTTCTTTTCTCTCTTTTTTTTTTTATTTTGACTTGGTACTGTTTTGTGCTGAGAGTAACTTGTGTTGTTTCTTTTTTTCTTTTTCCCTTTAGAGTAAAGCTAACGTGAGGTTAAGCTCACCGAAGGGGTTAATGAGCTTAACTCAAAACTCATCAAATTGACTTAAATTTTTCAAATCCAAATCACTTAATAAATTTTTCATATTAAAATCTCATAGAATACCAAAATTTTCTATTTTTAGAATTTTTTAACTATTTATTTCATATTTTTTTTGAAAATAACCTATTTTTATTTACAAATTCTTTATTTTATTACGATTGTCAGAGTCATCTTAAAAAATCTAAGAAACGTTAGAAAACCCTAAAAATAGAAAATTTTAGTAACTTATAAGATTTTGATATGAAGAATTTAATAAGCAACTTAGAAGTCGTTTCGATAATTTTTTAAATTAAGCTCATCAATGATTTTATTGAGCTTAAACTCACCCTAACTTTACTTTTTTTTGTAATTATTATTGTATTTTGGGTTTTAATTTCGAACTCCAGAACTACAATCTTGATAACTGGCTGGAATGACAAAAAGGTCCATGACTTATCCGATCCATCCGGCCTAAGATATTGTTGGGTAGGTTGGATTAGGCCTAGGCCTGAGCCGAGCCGAATATGGGTTTGGAGTCAGACCTAGCCCTACCATAAAAATATATCAAACATATAAATATATACATGTATATTTTTTAAAATATTATGTATACTTTTAAGTTAGTACTAAATATAAATTAAGAAATACAATCATATGTTTGATATATTAATTGTTCGCTATTTATTTTTAGTTATGTGCTTGTAAATGCAACATATATGTATGTGCATATGTACGGATTGTATGTGCATGAATATATATGTCCATGTTCATATTCAAATTAAATTGTGAAATATAATTAAGAACTTAATCAATTAAAAGAAATTAATTGATACATGTAATGTCAAATAGGACTTGGTCAAGAATGTGATAGAGTGGATTAGGCCTTAATTTTTAGATCGTAGTTTGTGAGCTGAAAATATTAGATATAATATCGGAGAGGAAGGTTTGAGTCTAGAGATTGACACAAATCTGATCCTACTTGGTTCATTGTCATTCCCAATGAGAATTGAGGTAAATTATGTGAAAAAACAAGAGTTATTGAATTCATCACTATTAAAATGAATTGACTCTGAAAATTCTTTTTGCTCCTATAAGATGTTAAGAGTTTTGATTAAGTGCGTTATATTGGTGGTAAAGCGCAATAATTTAAAGTTTGATTTATCATTTTATTGTTATGTTTACTTATGGATGCTATTGTTATGTGGAAGTAACACCTCACATAATCACTCTTCTACTCTCAAACAATTACTCCCCTATAAGAATTCATCTAATTATTTTTCTGATGTGACCGATTCCCAACTAATTACGACCAAATCCTACGCTCCGTTTTGCAAAAACTGGAGAGGTCTTA
The DNA here is from genome assembly GCA_037678475.1 of x Bolboschoenoplectus mariqueter. Lineage (NCBI taxonomy): Eukaryota > Viridiplantae > Streptophyta > Magnoliopsida > Poales > Cyperaceae > x Bolboschoenoplectus > x Bolboschoenoplectus mariqueter. The sequence goes on along the minus strand of CM075244.1, from coordinate 2,305,439 downwards.
ATCAATTATTCAATAAAAACCAGAGTTTAATTTCCCATAAAAACATAACCTCTCCATCTGCTACTCACTTCATAGACTCATTCGGTCAAACACGAGAGAAAAATTTCATCTGACTATTTCACATCATTAAAACTTATTATATTGAAAACTGAATACATCTATTTTACAAATTAAAACACATGCGGGACGGATAAATAAAAAGGCACCTGAACAGATCTCCTGTCCTGGATTTACTACGGATATTAACTCTACTCAAATGACGACATGTGGATATTCCCTTTTTTGGCAATGATCCCCTGCATCTCTGTAAGTAAGGACAGCTCCTGCATCTATGAGGATATGCATGATTATATTAGTTATAATTCAACAATTGTAGTATTCTTTATCTTTTTTTTTAACAGAAGAAGTAAATTAATAATATAACAGAAATAAAAATGAATGATGCTTGCAAATTTGAAAAGATCTTGCCTCTAAAAGTTAATGTGCTGAACTCAGCATCCCATTTCGGACTTCTGTTGCTTTTAACAAGTGCTTATTTAATTGAGAACTAAGTAATAAATATCAAAACAACCTCTTTTGCGCCACAACACTTTTGGAGAAAATAAATAAGTATTAAATGATATGTTTAAATATCTCAAGTTACTACGTAGAGAAAATTTACATAAGAAGTAAAGATTACGCTTGCAGAAACATTTATTATGTTGTAGCAAATGAAATAGAGGTACCTTTTTTTTTCTTTCCCTATAACTAAAAAGAAACTTTTTAATGCTGGAGACATTTATTTAGTTAAAGAGCGAACAAATATGACATACCTAAGAATGTTTTGTAATAATTGTTAGAAAATTTTAAAAGACTTTTTTTCTTTTTCTTGTCTAACACAAATTAAATGGCATTTTTAAGCACTTCAAATTGAATTCAGACCTCTTATGTAACTCTAAAATTTAAATTATTGATGAAATTGATGATTAAATGTGTTGAATATATGGGTTTAAAATTTTTGACATGTCATGAGTCCAATCAAGTCATAGTCATACATTATCTATTGATTTATTTACGATTTGTTGGAGTTAGTTTGAAATTTAGTACAAATTAAGATTTAATTGCATATAAGATCTGGTTGACTTGTGACTTGTTTAAGTCAGGTCTGAATAACGCTTTGATCGGAATGAAGTTGTGTTTAAGAAAACGAAAAAGAGAATTTGCAATCGTGACTTTTTCGTGATCGAAATGACTAAGCAAAAAGAAATAAAAAACAATCAGAAGGATTTCAGAGTGATAAAATCCCTCACAAAAGTTGCGTTAAAAACCTTGATATTTGATGTAATTTCACGGTGATTAGTCTTTTCTACCCTCTTCTTCCTCTTTAGACTTCTAGAGTTTCAATGGCAAGTAGTAAATAGAATGAAATTTTTGGATATTTTACAAATTTATTGAATTGAATTCTATTTTCATCCAACTTTTATTCTGGTCAATGAAATTCAATTCCAAATCTATTATATTGAACTCTATTAAATTCTTGTTATCTTTCCATTCCGATCAAGGATAAAAAAGCTTGTGAGTTTGTGACTCGTATCATATCAAATTGGATTTGATCGTTTAATGTGACTCGTATCATATCAAATTGGATTTGATCGTTTAAAGAAAACAATAGCATAATATTAACTCAATTAGAAGTCATCTCAACCCTTGGATGCCCCTAATATCAATTATTTTCTGTGCTATTTGAATATCTTTTCCCTTTTAAACGTGAAAAATCTGTTAATTACCCATAAAATATCTTAACAAGTAGTTATGATTGTTATTTACTACAAACCACATCTAAATTATTTAGGACCATACATTTTTAAGTTCAATAAATACAACAGCCCGAGAGAGAGAGTGTGTAACTTGAACAGTCCCTTCCCTTCTCATTTCTCAAAAAAAGAAAAAGAGAAAAGATCTTACTCATTACAAAGATCTACTCATCAATAGCCGTCGCATAATCGACGTCAGAATTACGATGATGAAGTGAATATAATAACGATAGCTCTCTGACCTTGTTCCGTTTTTATGCAACGAGTCGTTGAGTACTGCTTGAAGAATCAAGCTTCAAGCCGGCATTAATATATTATTATTATAATATGTGTATATTCGAGGAAAAGACAGATGTGCAGTGGATAATCCCGCATCTGATATCAGTCAGTGTACCAGTTGAGATGAGACAACTGTGACGACAAAGGTATTGTGTTGTTATTGCCTGTATCCGACGTCGGAGATCTTACTTTTGTGTTGATAATTTATTATTGAAGTCAGCTGACACTACTTTTACTTTTACCATGGGAGGGGAGGAGACCTTTTGGTTTTCTTTTCAGGTGGCGTGATCTTCTGTGTCACTACTCAATGGCTAGACCTAATTTCTTTTCAGGTGGCATGATTGGAATCTCAAACTTGTCAGTTATAGTATATTAAGCATTTTTTTATTCAATTTCTACCCTTTTCATTCGATAGAATAGCTAACTAATATAGAGAATACGAACTCATTGTTTGAAAATTCCTTGACGTTGTGATTGTGAGTATGATATATATATATATATACTTCTTTACTAATTTTACAGAATATATTATTTGAATATATCAAGTCTTTTGGGGTCATTTTATATGTGATGGTTTCACTATGATAAAAAAAATGTACTTGAGGTTCTAATGTATATCAAAGAATAAGAAAATTCTGCAGTTTAATTAATTTGATCCTAGCCGCGGTGACAATTTTTCTTATAATTTGATTATTATATTATTAGTCTTCATTACAAAGTTCATCGTACCGGAAAAAAAATGCTAATTTAGTGGAAGTGTGCTAATTGAATTGGTGCGCTCGTGCATATATTTAGATCCAATTGTGATGCTTTTTTGACAAAATTTTATAGTTGAAAGCTTAATAATGAGATTTGCTAATGATTTGTGAATTGTTCAATTTCAACGCCTTAATTTCTAAAAGAATAGATTGATTAAACAAAAATTTGAATTTTCTTCAATCACGAACTCTATAAATTTTATGTATTATCCACAAAATTTGTTTTCTTTATTATTAGAATTTTGAAATATTTAAATTTACTATAAGTAGACACAATTTTCAAATTTAAAATTCATTAGATTATTCTCAAATGTCAAATTTGTCGCTATGGTATGTAGAATTTTTTTTAAATAAGGTCTCCCATGAGTCTCGACATTTATTTATTTTTAAATATTTTTTACGGGATCTGAACCTATGTCTCTTCATAGAGAAAATATACTTATCATCACTATACGATACTTATGATTTATGGTACGTAGAAATTATGAGTGATGTAGTTATTATACGTGGATGTATTGCTGCTTAAACTTATAACGAAATTTGTTTTAGTTGAAGATATGCTAATTATTATGAGATGATATGTTGGGTCTTGTTAACATATTTAAAATAAATCACCCCTACCATTTTACATCACATTTTCTCTTAATAGCGCCAAATCTATTCCAACAGCTCATGTTACAGTTGAGAATATTTGTTAGATTGACAATATCGATGGTTGATCATTCAATCTTAATTGACAACAAAATATATTTCTTCAATAACATATTGAGAAAATGATAAATATTCAAATACCTACAACATACGTTCTAATTCTTGGAAGTTAGATTTAGTTATATTTATAGCTAGTAAAAAAATGAATACAAATCAACCACAACTATGGTGCCACTTTTATACGGTTCCATGTAAAAAGTTTGTCATATCTTAGTTGCTTTTTTTGAAATAAGGTATCAAGTTCGCTGATGCAAATGCTCTTGATGTGTAGCAATATGATATGTATCGTGTAGTGTTACAATGGGTTACTCAAAATTTTGACAATACTTTGTAAATTAATCCGAAAATAATTTAAACTATGAAAGAAATTCATAAATATGTCAACTGTAAATATATAAAACTTTTTAATAAAAAAAGTAGGCTAGCCTACTTATTTCAAAAAAAAAAAAAATCCAATGTCATTTGATGTTCAATAAAGATCGTTAAAAATATTTTATCATTTTTAATAAACGAAAGCAATTGTATTACATTTCATAATTTTTCACATGCATGATATATATAAATATAATATTTTTATAGTCTAGTTAGTACTTTGAAGATGTTCTTAGAATATATCTATTTAAAATGCTGAATTCAAAATCATAATCTATTTCTAACAGGTGGCAATTTAATTAATTAAAATAATCATTGCATCCAAACCCTCTATATATCATCTATGTTTTGACTTTCTTGTGTGCTTGCTTTAAAAAATGCGAGCTAGAACCAATTAATTTTTCAAAACAATCGACACATTTAATAACATTTGGGTGACCAGAGAAGATCCGCATGCAGTATATCATTTTCGCTCCGTCACCTGTGTCAGTGACTTCTCTCTCTCTAACTCGAAATAGTATCATTATATCAATAAATAGACATGGTTCATTAAAGCGAAAAATATCAAAAAGAAGAAATATAAGTAAATGACAGATAGCTATCAGCACATGAGTGTCATTTATAGCGCACAGATCTTGTTGCCAAACTCTCTTCGATCGCTATATATCTAATATTTCATATCACTCCTTAATTTGTTTGCATTTCTATTCATTTCATGTAGAGAGAGAGAGGGGAAAGATTCACTCGCAGAGGCGGGGAGAGAGAGAGAGAGACAGAGAGAGAGAGTAATGAATTGTCTTCATGGCTGTATTTATTCGGGATCTGATACAACACATCTACTTTGGAGTTTGTATTAAAAAAGAGAGGAGAGGGGAGAGAGAGAGAGAGAGAGAGAGAGAGAGAGAGAGAGAGAGAGAGAGAGAGAGAGAGAGAGAGAGAATCGTGGAATGGATACACTGCCACTGTATCGTATCGGGGAGTGGATTGGAGATATCTCTTGGTAGACTCGCTGCCTTTTCTTACTCATCTCCTCTCTTCTCTGCTTATATAATCTCACACATTTCATTTACAAACGGTCACACACATAAACTGTCTCTGACCTAACAAGAAAGAGAAAACTAATTACTAGCTAGAGAGGAAAGAGAGAAGCTTGTGAGAAACAAAGAAGAGGGAAGAAAAGAAGATAAAGATAATGGCGTGCTATACTAACACTGGGGGTAAGAGCATCAGTGGTGAGGGGAGCTCATCGGAGCCGCATGTTTTGGCGGTCGATGATAGTTTGGTCGACCGCAGAGTTATCACTAGCCTCCTCCGTAAATCGAAATATCGTGGTATGTTAAACAAGGAAACTTGATTCATGAAGATATCATATATATACTGTATTTTTATTTCATGTGCAATCTAAAAGATCGTATCAAATATACATTTCTTGGATTCTTGACCCATTTTTCTTTTTAAATCTTGATGCGCAGTAACAGCTGTTGACAGTGGCAAGAGAGCTCTGGAATTACTGGACTCGGTATGCATTCAGTTCAAGTTCACCTTTCTTTTCTTTTTTCTATCTTTAAATTATTACTATGTTTACATGTACTAACTAGTTTTTATAATGTCTTTTATTTTTCTCTCTTATGCTTGTAGGAGCCAAATGTCAATATGATAATAACAGATTACTCAATGCCTGAGATGACAGGATATGAACTCCTCAAGAAAGTGAAGGTAACAACAATACTAAGAAAAATATTCACATATATATACACACACACACAATCCAGCTATATATATACACTGGTTACTTTCACCTCTTGATTTTGCACCCATGCAAGCAATTTGTTTTCTAAAATGCATCACTACTTAATAATGTATATAGGAGTCATCTGAGTTGCGTCGAATTCCCGTCGTGATCATGTCTTCTGAGAATGTTCCCACAAGGATTAATAGGTGAGTTTGAGTATGAATTTCTTTTTCATGCAACAACCAGAGTAAAGTTTGGTTCTTTGTATGATATCGTATTTTGTTTTGTAGCACTGAAACATTTTGATTTGTTCAGGTGCTTGGAAGAGGGTGCTGAGGATTTTTTGCTGAAGCCTGTGCAGCTATCTGATGTTTCACGTCTCTGCAACCGTGTGTTGCGGTAATATTCGTCAGATTATCTTTCGATGGCTCCGATGCGCACTTCTTGAACCAGTGCTCGAAGAAATATAATAGCCCTTAAAGAGATGAATATGAATAGTTTGGTCCTAGCCTTTTCCTCTTTGATTCATTTTGGTCTTGTAGAGTGTTCTGAAAAAGGAGGAAATTAAAATGTTAAATTAGATTATGACAGAAGTGAAATTAATAGTAATGATGTATGATCTGTTATTTTGCTGATCTTGTGAGTTTCTGTTGCATATTGTTTGGATTTTGAATCTACTTTGGTGTAGTCTTATGTGGATGTGGAAATCTTCTTTTATGGTACAGGCTTATTTCAGTGTTCTCTTCAAATTTAAGTAGATTTTAAAATAAATAATATCCAAATTTATCAAAGAGTCAATGACATGAAATAAATGGATACAATAAGATAATAAGATATGGTACAGAATCTTAATTGAAGTGTTTGAGTTTCATCTTATTCTCTATTTTTCCTGCGCATATCATGCATGTGCAAACGGATAAGCACTTGGACGAGGGATGTAGACCCAAGAAATTTCTATTGGGGCTTAGCAAGTCTCATTAGGCCCATCAATTCAATCCAAATCCATTTAGACATCTTACGTGTCTCTGATAACAAACAAAAGAGAAGTATACTCGCCGTCGCAAATAAACTAATTAATAATGCAAAATTTCATCATATATCCTCTCAAAACTTCAAAAACCAAACTCCACCAAACGACTCAAAACTCACAAGTCATGTCTAAGTCGAGAAAACCTTGCCTTACGTTACACGGTCACAATTCTTATTTGTTCGGTTAGTTTTCTTTTAGATTGTAGGTATCCTGTTTCAAAATCAGGACCGTCCATTTCAGATCCAACAGATTAGAACGAATAGCAGAACCCTGTTATCTTCGGGAATATCAGAAAATGTGCTCTAAAGCCTAAAACCCTCAAAACCCTCGATTGCAAATTGCAAAAATTCCCCACTATCGAGCGCCTCATTTGTTGGCTCCCGCTCCCGCCTCCATGGCTTTCTCTTCATCATCCTTCGATCTCTCCATTTTTCTCCCCAAATCCTCTTCCAAAATCATCATCACCCCCAATGCTCCTTCGACCCGCCTCAACTCTAGCCTTGTTAGATTTCTAACTAAATTACACCTCCATTCGCTCTCTTCTTCTGCTTCTTGTTCTTCAAAGCCCCTCCAGTCTCCCATCTCCGCACCACTGGATGTTATCGTCGGCGGCGGAGGTGACGACAAGTTCCCGCCTGGAAACGGTGGTGGAGGTAGTGGAGGAGGCGATGAAGACGCTGGAGATGGCGAGGATTACGAGGAAATCGAGTTTGGGCCGTTGATGCGTTTTGATGAGGTGATCAGAGAGACTGAGGCTCTTGGAATTGAATTGCCGAGTGACATGCTTGAGGCGGCCAAGAAGGAAGGGATCAGAAAACTTCTTCTTCTCAGATACTTCGATCTCCAGGTAATTGATTTTCCTCTCGGAAATGTGATTTCGTTAAAAATAAATAAATTGCTAAGTATGTGTTCTTTATTAGTGATTGATTGTGTACTTTTTGAAGCAAGTAGAAGTTAGAAGTTTGATAAACTTCTCAAATTTTGACACTTGATCAATGTAGAGCTTAGAGTTTGAAAAACATCTTATGGTTATTTGATAAGCAGAAGCTGGGACTTATCTCATCGTCATTGAAGGAAAATTAAGTTATTATACTCAATTCTAAGAGTTTCTCTTATTTAAATAAACCGTACTGCTTGTAAACCAGCTAAAAATGCCTGAAGGTTTTATGCCACACTAACTTGATCAACTGCAAACCTTACTACATTATATGTGCTTTAGGAACTGAAGTTTGGGTATTAGGTATATGTTTGAGACTAAATGAAAGTTAATTATCTTGTGTGATAAAATAATGTTAATTTCTTTGAGTTTTTATGGTTATTAGGCGTTGCCTTGGCCTCTTGGGGCAGCTATAAAAGCATTTGCATTGCTCCGCAATAGGATGCTCGCTGATCCGTCTTTTCTTTTCAAAGTTGGAACCGAGGTTCGTCACTTCTACTTTTTATTCCATTATTTTTTTATTTCACTTAAAGCTATTTTGGTAATCTTCCCATACATTTCTCTGTGCTGCTAGGTTGTCATAGATTCATGCTGTGCTACCTTTGCTGAAGTGCAAAAGAGGGGAAAAGATTTCTGGAATGAGTTTGAGTTGTATGCTGCCGATCTACTTGTGGGTATTGTTGTAGACATTGCTCTTGTGGGCCTCTTGGCTCCATATGTCAGATTTGGCCGTGCTTCAGCCTCTACAAGCCCGCTAGCCAGATTTAATCGTGCTTGCAGTTCTTTGCCTAGCAGGTGATGTTCTTTTGCAATTTCAGGTTTATTTTTGTGAAAATCTTATTAGATTTAATTGGAAGTCTGAACCATAAGGTGACTAAAAACATTGTTATAGTGTATTTGAAGCTGAGAGACCTGGATGCAAATTCACTCTTGGGCAAAGAATTGGAACCTACTTTTACAAGGTTTGCATTTTCTTCAATTGCTGTCAAATTTACCACATTAGCTTGTCCGTTTTATTGACATATCTATGTTTTTTACTTATCAATGTTTATATTAACTAAGCAGGGAGTTTTGTATGGTTCTGTGGGGTTTATCTGTGGCATTATTGGTCAAGGAATTGCCAACACGATTATGACTGCTAAAAGGTATCAGATTGTTGTGGTTTATTAGTAGAATAGAGAGCTTATATACTAGCTTGCCTAATCTGACTCACTGGTGTCAAACTGGGTTATGTTACACAGGAGTGTCAAAAAATCAGAAGAAGATATACCAGTCCCACCGTTGGTGAAGAGTGCAGCTCTTTGGGGTATGTATGTTCTCCAAAATATGTTTTGCAATTGTATGCTTGATCTTTTGGTAAGTTAATATATTTCAAATACAACAGGTGTTTTTCTTGCGGTGTCATCAAACACACGTTATCAAATTATAAATGGTTTGGAGCAAGTAGTTGAGGCCTCTCCTGTGGCTAAAGGCATGCCTCCTGTGGCCATGGCTTTCACGATTGGAATTAGGTTTGCAAATAATATTTATGGGGGCATGCAGTTTGTCGATTGGGCTCGGTGGAGTGGAGTACAGTGATTTATGGTATGACATGAGATTCTTGTTTCTTATTAACTCATTGTTGATTGATGACATGTGATATAAGATTTTGTATGTGGGTGGTCTTCACTGAAATTAAAATCATGTTGATGTTCTCACAGGAATTTTGGTTGCTTTTGGTCGAAGGGAATCAAACCATTTCATTAAACAAGTTAATCAAGATGCTTTTGTACTTCGTGCCATTTTTTCCTCAATGGAAGTATCAAACTACATAAATTTTGATAGAATGACCTGAATTTTAGCAAAAAAAAAAAAAATGCAATGCTTGGTGCTAAAGCAGACTTCTAGGGTGACATTTGAAAAATGTTTATTTCCTTTTTCTTGTCATAATGTATTATTTGTTTTTATTTTCAGTATACTGTGCATGGGATGCTTGCTATGTTTTCATTTTTGTGTAATTCCTAATCACTTGTTTGCAGTGAAGTTCTGTTTGGTTGTACATATCCCACTATCAGTGCACTTGTATGGTATGAAATACCAGAAAGTAGCATACTGGTTGTAATTGAATTCTCTTTTAGTGTGGTACATGGAAAAAGATTCTAATTGAATGCTTTTCTTTTGTTGTAGCATTTTCCATGCCTTGGCTCCATTCGACTCTCTTCCATTTGTCCTTTACAGAGGACAGTGATTCCCATTTGCTCACCTAAATTCTGAGCTGAACTAATGAACCCAAAAAAATAAAGGTAAACATCTTTTTTCACATGTGAAATTGTACTTGAATAATTTAGTTCATTGCTTTATTTAGCGGGAAGAATAAGCAGTTTGGAAGGTAATTTGCTTCCTTTTTTGTTGTTGTTAGTGACCCTTACAGTCGTGTAATAACTGTCGTTAATCTGAGGTAGCATGAGCAATACAGACATTATTTTTTTGTATTTTATTGCTTTTGCTACTATAATTCTTGTTTTATCTGTTGTTAATTTGTGAAGTTGAAATTTTCTGTTGGGCCTGAGGCTTTGATTGATGTGTTATGAATGATTGGAAAATGATTTCTGCACTTTTCAGTCCTATTGAACTAACTAATGGTATTAAATTGCCTTCTTCAGTAAAAAAGAAATTAAGGACTAGGTAAAGACAAAGATATTGAATTGTTTGTGTGTGTGCCACAGAGAGAGAGAGAAAACTAGTATATTCTTTGAAATTAAATGGGGCAAGGAAAAAAGAAACAACCGAATATGTGTTGTCGGAAAAAGAAATAATTAGAACTTCCTTTAGAATAAGTACGAGAAGTTGAAGGAATACAGATCAAGAAAAGTAGAGTAAATTAAAAAAAAAGAAAAATAGCTCCCAGGTCTCTTTAGCACGCTGCTTGAATTGCCAATTTGAAGGGAACAGTGGTACCACAGTGGTTTTCACCAAGAGTCTCCTTTGAAACAGAGATGGAGCATGATTCCTTCCCTACACAAGACTGTTGAACAAGGTAAACCAGATAAACCGTTAAATACAGTCATTATCTTAATAATGATGAGAAATATTGACAAAGTTTCTGAGTGAGCACCTTCGAAACTGCATCGAAGGCATCTTTAGACTCGCAGGTACCCTTCTCAAATGCACCACAATTGCCCTTTACCTCACCATAGCTAGCGAACTCAATCTTAGAGATTGAACTGCCGGCTGGGCATGATAGGGTTAGGGTTTGACCCTTGTCAGCTGTTGCACAAACAGTACCAACTGTCACTGTTCGGAACTCGACCAGTCCTGGACTGCCACCTTTCTCCTCAAAAAGAATCAATGCGTTTGGCTCACCAGGCTTGAGGAATGAGCGTGGGATGTGGTACCTAAGAAAAAATGTAATAATTTTTTTATCAGCTATTCAGGGAGATGTCACAAAATGCCAAAAATTGAGGGGGGGTGGGGGAGGGGGGGTGGGGGAGGGGGGGGGGGGTACTAAGGTGGAGCGGTATAGCGTACCATCTCTGAGCAGGCTCGCCACATCCAGTCCTGCATGGTTTGTTCTCAGAGAATTTGCCTCTATAGTCACAGTGCCCACAGGGACCTTGTGCAGTATCATTGTATGCGGGCCAGTAGCGGCCAAGGCTGTTTCCATTGATCCAAGCCTCACCCTTTCCAAGACCGAATGTGTCTATCACCACTGGGTCTGTCCCGGGTGGTGCTTCGAATGTGGTCTTCAGATAGGAGATTGAATAAGAACAATTAGTTTTCAGTATTAACCTAAATAGATGCTTGAATTTTGCTTTGGTTGTCTAGAGTTTACCTTGTACCAGGTGAAGGGTCTATTAGTAGGGAGCATGAAACTCTTCCATTTAGAGGATGTCTCATCAAGATGGAATTGCTTCTTCTCACTAACCAATCCAATCTGCGTTAACAAATGGAAATCAATATTGAATAAATTTTTATTCCGAGTAAAAAGTATTCTAGCGGAGCTAGTATTTATACTAGAACTAAGCTACAACAGAATTTTGGATGGTTTGTACAAACCTTGTAATCCCATGTAGTGTTTGATAGGTCGATTGTGTTGTTCCCGTCAATCAGCTTGACTGGCTTCCCGGCAATGCCAGCTGGCATTTGTTCATAAAATGATCCGTAGTTCTGTGCAATGTTTGGAAATGAATGATTTGATTGTCTGATGAAAACCAGATGTGACCAAATGGTGACTAATACTATGATGTAAGAAAATGGTCAAACCTTTAGGCCGACAGTTGCACTAAGCAGAGCAAGGTGGTTCTTCCCGTGTCTGACTGTTACATTCCTCTCAAACTTGAATTCAAACCCACCATTTGGGGCATATTGTTTCCCTACATTATGCATCAGAAAATTACCATGAATAGATTAGCAACCGTATGATCAAAATCATGATGAAAGTGTTATTGCTTATGCTTACCGATGAGCTTTTTGTTGAGGAAGACATAAAGAACGTGTCCAGTCGTGTTGATAGAAAGCTTCCATTGTTTCTTGTCCGGGTGATGGAAACTACAATAATTAAAAAAAGTGAAAGCATAATTCTACATCAATCATCATCATCATGGTAAGGCATTTCAAAAATATTATGCGAAGATGAATTTATTTACCTGGTCATGTACCATAAGTAGTCACTTTCATCAAGAGTGGTGGTGATCTGTTCCAACAGTTGATTGGATTGGAAAGAGAACTTCTTGTTTTCAAGCTGCTTCTTTAGGGGCTCAGGACGCCACGACCATTGTAGCGCTGATGGCTCATCTTCTGCTTTGTTTGCGTTTTTCACCATTACATTTGTCTGGGCCTTAATCTACATCAAAGCAATAGTTGATTACAATTTACAATCTTACTTATTGTATACTATTGTCTGTGCATTCAATCATGGTAAAAAGATGAACATATATACCTTCGCTGTGTTGTAGGCCTCGGTTTTACAGTCAGGGAGTAGAGTAACAGACCATGCGGGGATGAAATACTTGCCTCCATTCAAGTCAACAGTTGCGTCTTTGGCTGTATCTTTGTTACTTATAAAACATGCTGTTGTGGTGTTTAATTCGTACTTTGTGACCTAAAACCAATTGATAATTAGCATTAGTATTTTGATATATGAATCCGGCAATGCATCTTTAAGGCTCCTTAGTATTCCTAAATATCTTAATCCTGTCGAACAAGAGCAATTCTTTTTCCTACAAATAATTTTTAATCCTTGATCTCTGTAAGAAGCATTGCCGGACAAGTCATTTAAGCTATTCTTACAGGTTTACAGCTGCTGTTGGGTTAATTGCTATGTAATTATACCTCAATTCCATTGCCACGATCCTCGTTAGAGTGGTTGCCGTACACAAGAGCCTTCTCCATCTCTTTTAGGACAGCATGAAGGTCCTTCAAGTGGCCCCACTTGGGTTGCCTTAGGTTCCCTAATTGTTATTGCAATAACACAGAAGAATGATCAGAACGATGATTAAGCTTCCAATTGAATTTGAAGTGATTAGGTTAAATTAGCACCGTATTCATCGAGAGGGGCATCGTAATCATAGGATGTGGTGATGTAAGGTCCTCCTGTGGTGCGCCCAAAGTTGGTACCTCCATGGTACTAGAAAGTTTACACAATTTTTTTTTAATATATATAGAAGTTAGTCCATATATGTGAGTTCTGAAAACAAAATTTTTGTGACATATGATTCTGGATTCTGAGTTGTTATGAAGTTCTAACCATGTAGTAGTTTTGTGCTGTTCCCTTTCTCTGGAAGAAACGGGCGACGGCATATGCCACATCTTCAGCAGGCCTATGTGGATCGGCCTTGTCCCAAGCTTTGAACCTGGATTATGTTTTTCTCAATTAATAACATTTATGGAAAAAGAAAACACTTATTTTCAGAACATGAAAGAAAGAAAACAGAGTAAATACTGACCAGCCGGTCCAGTTTTCAGTCCAAATCTTAGGACTATTTGGGTTGTTCGGCGTGAAGTCATCACAGTAGAAACCATTGCAAGTGTTGATCTTCAATGAAAGGAAATTAAAAAAATATGTATCAATTTTCTTGTTCCAAAATGATGTTGTATTAAATATTTACTAATTAATCTAAAAAACAACAAAGTATACGGATAAACTGATTGAGTCAATTCTATTGATTTATCTGACCATGGGTTGAGGCGCATCGTCTTGCTGGCACATGATCCACGGTACACTGGCATTGAGAGAGACAGCAAAGTTTGCCGCCCACTTGATATACTCTTTTCCAGCATTTCCGTACGGACCCATTATGTTACCGTATTCATTCTCAATCTATTAGAAAGAGAAAGACATTGTTAATATCCCTTTTCTCAATTGTTGTTATTTCAAATGTACAATTTATACATTTATACATGTCATACCTGAAGGAGGATGATAGGGCCTCCTTGTGGTGCCAAAAGATTCTCCTTGGTAATCATGTCTACTATAAGCTTGGTGAAGGTTGCCATCTCATCCTATATTATATATAGATTGGGTATATGTAGGATTAGATATTTTGATGAGATTATGACGTAAACATTTTTTTTCATGATAACATTCTTAACCAGAATTTCTAACCTTGAATTGCTGATTGTTAGTCCTGAATTGCATCCCAGGATACTTTCTTAACCAAGCAGGAATCCCTCTGGAAGAGAGAACAGTATTACATGTTATCAATGTTTTTGCATCAATATCATAATTTTTTTTATTTTGATAAATTTCTAAACAAGTACCCATAGTTCCACTCTGCACAAGCATACGGGCCGATGCGGAGGATGCTGTAAAGTCCTGCATTTTGTATTTCCTTGATAAATCTTATCAAGTCATAGTTTCCTTCAAAGTTATACTGAAAAAAATAAGCAGAGAAATATATCTTATAAATAATAAAATGAAATTTGATTTTTTTACAAAGAAATTAAAAAAATACTAATTCTGACCTCACGTCTGCGCGGTTCATGTCCGTTCCAAAAGACATAGGTCTCAATTGTATCCAGACCACCTTCTTTTCCCTTTCTAATCAGATCAGGCCACATCTGATGTTGCAGGAAAAAGAAAATATGTGATGAACTTTCATATACCAGAAAAAAAAAGAACGATTTTTAGAACATTGTACCATAATTAAGTGCACTTAGTTTTACCTCAGGAGTGCTACGAGGATAATGAATAGAGCCTGAAATAAGTATACGGCGCTCGCCGTTGATGATCAGTGCCCGTCCATCATGACTGACATCGGTGCATTGCGCAAGGCAGCAGAATGAAATCAACAACAACAAGGGAAGGAGGAGTTTTCTTTTAATTGTTTCCATCTTTCCCTCAAGTTTTATTTTCTTCTATGGTGAATTATGGTTGTGATGTGTGAGGAAAGGGGTATAAATAGGAGATAATAAGCAACAAGATGATAAGATTGGCAGTTCTGTCCCTTTTTTTTTAACAACTTATTATGACTACCACAGTTATATATATCTTCTTTGCTAATTTTGTGCTTTTCATTATATTTTTCTCAGCTTCCAAACGCTTTATTTAGATAGGGTTTTATATTTGTCAACAACAAGAAAAACCTTCAAACAAACTACAGATGGGACTTAGTTAATTAATTAATTTGTATCCTTATTTTATTTTACTAGTTGCTATAGATAAACTCTATGAGGTAAAACAAGTTTATAGTTTTCCTTTCTTTGTTTTCTTCTCTTTTGTTTGAGATATTTAAGAATCATACTAAACTAAGAAATGGAAGTTTAAGATTTTTGGAAAGAAAAAACAACAAGAAAGTTAAATTTAATAACACCCTAAAATATTACTATCTATAGGATGTGCAATAAGGTCAAAATATTGTATCAAACATCAAGCAAACACATTTCTTAATTATATAAGAGATCCAATTCTGACCAAAACCTAAACTTGCTGGACAATTATTGCTCTATGCAACCCAAATAGCAGCGTAGCGGCTATTTATGATGTGGCAGGTTAATAATAACAGAAGTTTGGAATAACTTGGAAAATATTCTTTTTAAATGGATATATTATCTAAGAACAACCAATAGGAAGCAAGCTAACAGTTTTTAATTTCCAAAAGATCTAATTACTTAGAAATGCCTATATACAAGTAGAGCTTCAGTAAATGGAGGCCCAAAAATGCTTATATTCTTTGATTGAAAAGCCTAAAATCCCTTAGACTAGGTATTACATTGGATATTGGGAATTTGGTTTTTCTCAAAGTATATCTAATTTATAACATATAATGAAGTTTGAGTTTCCAAGTTTTTGAATAACGTTATAGATAGGAAATTAAAATGACAAGTTTCTGGCCTTTTGCATTATTTATGATTAAAATAGCATTTGGTTTTCAAATGATGAAAAGGTCAATTTAGAAGTACCTTAGTTGCTTCTTTTTATAAAAATGGTACCTTGGATGTGTTCTCCTTGGTCAAAAGAACGTCATGGGGTTGGGTATTTCAGTAGGCACACTACCTTCTTATAAGGCTCATGAGTCATAAAACTGATTATTTTATCTTGCTTCTTTGTTTTAATTGTATTGTTTTATTTAAAAACTTCTTATTTTATTACTCTGTAACAAACTTTCCAGTTTAATGGAAAAAATGGTGTGACCCTATTTTCCTTAGAAAACAAACAGGACTGCAACTTTTTACATACACATGGACAAAGTGAAGTACATCCTTTTTTTGTACTTGGGTTTAATTTCTTTTTACTGTTAGACATTTTTGAAATGTGGGAGAATTTTGAGCACAAAAAATATTTGCAAAATATAATTTTTTAAGGTACCTTTTTCCCCTATTCCAGTGATCTTACAAATAACGATGCTATTCCTTGTGACTACAAACAGAAGGGAAGGGAGAGAAATGCAACAGAAGTGTGATCAACAAGTGGAAAACTATAGTTAGTCACTTTATTGAGACAAATACAAATGTAATGACTAAAAGTAAATCAAAATTACATGACCAATTTGTGAACTGGATGTGTAATATGGTGATATGCATCGATCTTAGCATACAAATTTAGAAAAATTAGAACTTCATTTCTTTTGTGTTTTACCTTGGTTTTCCTCGCCATTATAAATTGATACCTCAGCTTGGCATTAGTGCAAAGCAAGTACTGCTTAGCAGTTGCAGTAATTTATGACCAGAATAAGCACATACAATTTGTACAAGCTCAAATTCAATATGGTAAAACAAAAGCCAACTTGCCAGACAAAAAAAAAAACTTTTTGGTTTCCATTAATATTTACCTGAAGACCATGAATTTAGGAACAATATGTGAAAAATGAAACACTGACACAGATCATACTGATAACAATTGGCCGTACCAACTGACAGCATATCTATTCAAGTTGTTGAACATAAACATCCAATACTAACACTCTGTTACTTTCTGAAAATGCATATAAAGAGGACAAAAATAGGAGGAAAAGGCACCATGCTTAAGTAAGAGTTACATTAGAAGGTCCTGCCTCACATAGCACATATACAAAACAGCCATCCAGATCTCAAGTCATTTCCAAGTCAAATCCAAAGAAACAGTTCCGAAAAACTAACAAAAAGATAGTTCAGGGGCCTAACAGAAAAATGATCAAAAGAACTGCTTTCACTCGACATCGAACCCCTTCTCCTGGAGTTCTTGAATGACCTCATTCCTCATGCGAAACCAGAGTTTTTGCGCCTCTTGCTCAAATTTTTTGTTCTGAAGCTGCTTCTGCATGTTGTCAGCATCCATATTGGATTCCACAAAACCCTTGGGACCAATAGTCGTGCCAAGTGTGCCTCCACTTTTTATAAACTCTTCAATAGCCTCTTTATCGCCTGGGTACGGGAAGTTTCTTCTCTCATATAGGTTAGCCATCTCCTTCTCTTCCTATCAAAAACTCAAAAAGATATGTTAATTTTCTCAACTTCCTAGCCAAAATAGAGAGATAATTGCAAAAACAAATTAGCCTACTTTATCTTGGATCTCAAAAGCGCACATACTTTTCAGTATCTGCAAATCCCTTCTCAGCATTTGCAGACCCGGAACATTGTAGAAAAAAATTTCAGAATAAGTGGTCCTGCAATTATTTACACTTAAATGCCTTGAACTGTATTGATGAGTTGAAAAATAAAACAAATTCAAATTCATATATTATCCATTTTTATAATTGGCACCATTTGACACCATCCATTAGCATTAGATCGCTCAAAAAAATGAATTTCAAATTATTTGATTGATCATTTTTTCAGTACTTCAAAACACTTGATTTTAAGAAAAATGTTTTCACTACATACTAAGCAAGGATTTTGTCATGATCAAATAGTTAAAGTACAACATTGGCTAGGGGTATTTTGCAAATACTGGATACAGGCCTGTTCTGAATCTGTCTTTAACATAACATGCTCTAGAGGAAAGGAAATCTCAAAACTAATCCAATATACTTGTTTGCATTCATATCATGAAATATCTTATCTTAGAGCATATAAACGGTTGGTTTCTGTCACAGTTGTATGGATGCTAGTATTGAAATTAGAGTAATGTTTACTCAATCTTTCATCCTCAAGTATGATACAACACAAACACCCGCTGAACAATTAATTATACAGATTCCAACGGCACAACCATGCAAATAGTTTAACCAAAGCCATCTTCAGTAGAGGCCAACAAATTAAAACAAGTCTCTCTTGAAATCTCTGGCAAGTCCATATTATAGTAATTCGCCCCTGCTGTTCTGAATTACAGCTAAGATTTGTAGAGAATATTGATCTCTGTAACTCAGGTTCTTCAATTTTATTAGACAGTAAACTAAAATAAAAGGAAATAAATTGCTTGTACAATTGAAAAGGATGAAGTTACCTTAGGCCGAGGCTTGAGAGTCCACCAGCCGAGAGGGGAGGTTTCATTCCAGAGCCAAGCAGCGCCGAGGAGAGTATAAGTGCACAGCAACGCTTTCCCCATCTGCTTCCAGTAGTACACATCCTCTTTTCCCATCCCAATCTTCCTGAAAATTGTAACGAATGACGACGAAATTAGAGGAACCCTGGAACAAGTACCGAGTCATCAATTGCGTTCTTAAATCTCACCTCAGAAACCTTCGTGCTTTGGGGTAGTTGGCGAACATCGTTTTAGTATGAAGTATAGGATGAGGAGAAGTTGAAGTTCTCAGTGACGAATTTCGTCGAGCACCTGTTTGATGTTGCGTTAGTGCTAGCCTTCCTCGAGTTTCCCTCCAGCCAGCGCGTTGTGTTGTATCAATTTTGTGTGAAGTGGTTGAGATTCGGAGAAAATCCCCTGAAATATATCGGATCAATGGAGCTCTGGAGGTATATTAAACAGCGCTTGAAACCTGGAGGTGGAGGATCCCGACTCCCGAGTCTCTAATTGAGGGGCTTTTTTATGAGCGATACCCCCTTAATCGAATCCTTTATTTTACACGCAAATAGTCAAATACATTCATATTTCTTTTCAAAAAATATTTATATATAATAATAAAAATTTGTATCTTATATTTTACTGCTATTATAAATTTCATAAGCTATATTTTTATTTATACAATAAAAGTTTTATCTTAAATATTTCTATAATCACTTATATTTAGAAAAAAATGATAAATATTTTTTATACTAACTATAAACACTTGTAACTTTAGATATAAATAAGTTAACTGTATAGTATAAACACTGAATATTTTTTATTTATAATAACGACCTGTGATTTAAAAGAATGAATACTTTGTTCTCTTGATTTCTTTCTTCAAAATATTTTAAAAAAGAAACTTTTTTTTGTTCAAAATTGCAACGAAAATAGAATACATATTAGAAAATGAAACAGAGATTTTTTTAGTTTTCTTTAAAAGAGGAGTGATAACTGCATTCCTTAACCGCAACCCTAACTTGGACTCTATATGTATTTATATTATTTTTAGAAAATATTTATATCTAACGACAAAAGTGTTTCTTACATTACTAATATTATAATTTTTACAAACTGTATATTTACTTATATAATAAAATTTTTAACTTGAATTTTCCAATGATCATTTAGAAAAGAAAAAAATAATAAATATTTTTTATATGGACTATAAATGCTTACACATTCAAATATAAATAAATTAACTCTTTAGTATAAATATTTTTTATGTATAGATAAATGATGTATAACATGGAGTGCATAAATAATTTCTCTTCTTTAAAATAAAATTTCATCACCAAAAAAAGATATATGAAGAGTGAAAATAATATTCTCATCTTTTACCAGATGTGTTTTATGCAGTGAGATATATATATTTCTTGATTGAATTTCAATAAATCTTTGTTTTTAATTGAAGTGAGATTTTCTTTAAAAAAATCCCTTAGTTTTACGGACTTTAAAGTACAAAGATAATCTATCCTTTTAGTTTGCACGCGCTCTATAAAATATTTTTGCAAAGAATGTTTTTAGACACGTTTCCATCCTTATTAAATCATGCGGTAAATTCGGTTATAGGTCATTTATATAAATATTTCCGTGGGTTTTAGTCATTTATATGAAAAATGAACGACTTCAAATCATACAATGAATCCGTGCACTAGGAGAAGTGGCAACTAGCTACTTCTTGAAAAAAAGGCACACATAAAATACCAACGTTTGCATAAATAAGAACCAAAAGAAATGCTCAACAAACCTTTACATAAAAAGGCATAGATAATCAACCATAGGCATAATACAAAAGTTTACATAAATACAATGACTAAGATATATACAGGCCTTCAAACTGTTACAGCAAATAAGTACTCAACGGTTTAGCAAAGAAATGCTTTCTACAAACAGAAAATGGCTCAGTAGACGTACTGGTGTTGAAAATGCCTCGCAAAATGTTTGGAGGGCCAGATGTCGCTTGATAAAGCGTTCTTACATAAAGGTGCTTTTCAAGAACCAGAGTCTTCAACAAACTTTTGCAGCTCTAGATAACAGTTAACATCAAAGATTTATCAATTTCATCCAATATGTGATAATATTTCTCAAAATTTTATTGTGAGGAATATTTTTGACAAAACATTGGAGCGCAATATTTTGTTGTGAGACATTATTTTGCAATTTAATTTCATATTTCATCTCCTTGTGGACGATGACCACAAATTTAACAGTATCTCATGCAGTAACTCCTATGGGTCCATGTGGAGAAGAGAAACCATTCAAATAAGAATAATCCAGAGACCATGAAGAAAAGAAAAGTTACCTGAGGATTCAGAACATCCATTACGCGAATAATTTCCTCCTGGAATCACAACAAACAGAACAGAGTTAAACAAGCATTTAGAATGAACCTGATTGGCTTCATTTTAGTTTATTTTAGGTTCAACAAAAAGGACGGAGCCAGAATTAAGGACCACTAGAAGTATCACCTATTAGTAATACGAAAAACTTTTTAGTACAGAGGGAAATTTGAACCTTCTTAATGAAAGTAAGAGGTGTTACAACACAACCAGATCAGTTGGAAGAAAAGCTGATCCCAGCTACCATTTCAGTTTGAAACCAATATGTTCTGGACAAGGAGAGGAAAAGAAAGCCTGCAGATTAAGTATTATACCTCCAGTATCCCAGGTTTCTGCATAACAGTGCCAAGAATCCTACGTGTGAGTGCCTCATAAACAGTACTATTCACACTGCCATCACCATTTAACCATGGCAATATAGGCCATGATACAGGACTTGGAAATGCAGGGTCCACTTCTTTTCCATTGCTCTCATCTTCTCTTACCCCTTCAGTCTGGATGTTTCGACCATCAATTATGGTAGCCTTGTGACATTCACCAAGGCTTATAGTTGGTGCCCCCAAATCAGGATTTGTGGACGCACCAAACTGGGCTAGTTGAGATTTAACCAGCGCGTCTGTATTGCCTTTCAGATTAGTATGTAAATTTATGTGATACTTGGATCTGAAAGAAGAGCCAACAACCTGCACTCTATCATATCCATTAACCTGAATGAAATTCAAGAAAAATCAATTGAGAATGTAAGTACAAAAGTATTAAAAAAAAACAGAGAGAAGCCCCAGAATGAAAATTAGATTCTGACCTTGATAGCAAACCTAAATGCCTCAATTGTCTCCACAATAAGCTCTGCAGCATGTCCTAGTCCTTCATGGAAGTACCGAGAAGAAATAGAGAGCCAAGAAAAAAGAGAAAGGTAAGGCCGGCAATATAAATCTAAGAATATTAGATGAACTTATAAACACTTTGTACATGTAACTTCCTCAGTTTTAGCAAATTGCAGAATAGAATGCAGCAATCCATATCCTCCACCATACCCAACAAGAAAACTCTTCCACAAAATGCACAAAAAGATGAAAAAAATTAACTGCCTGCTCATAAAATAAACTAACTTGAAAGGAAGGGAGGAAAAAGAAAAAGGAAGTAAGTGCATGGTAACAACAAAGAGTGACATGCACACACAAACACCCAACAAAGAAAGAAAAATAGAGGAAAGAAGGCAGTACCTAGCGGGCATAAGGCATCTGATATCTCCTCCATGCTGACTCCTCTCTCACCAGCTTGGTGGATAAGGGATAACACTGATCTGAACACATCAGATGAAATATCTGTTGCAGATATAGCAGAAAAATATGCTTTCATATCACCCCAACATGATTCACCAGTTGTCATAACCACAGATGAACATAACTCGTTTTGATTCTCTGTGCCACAAGACAGTCTAGCAGAAGATGAACCAAACCTTTCTTCACACATCCCATACATTGCGTGATGGTCTAGTGGTGCCACCTCACGAGTTATCCTAACTCGGACTCCAGGAAAACCTTTTACCTTGCGGGTTAGAAAGCGGGCATCAATCTTTTTCACTTTCTTAGCTTTATCAACACCATCCCCCAGATCAGCTTCCACAGACTTGCGCTTGTGGTTGTCGATATTGTCAGGCTGATTGGTGGGGCTCAATGATGGCCTCTTTGACATTTCAGGCTCATCAAGTTCACCAACACCTTCCTCGGGGACACATGGGGTAATATTTAGCTCCCCAGAGGAGACCAGAGAGAGAAGGTGTATGGTATCACCACACTGAGGGTCTGGAAAGAGAGAAACACCTTCACTCATAAGGGTTTCATCTTGCTGGTTTAACCAAATGGAGAGTTCACGTGCTCTCTTTCCTGTACCAACAGGAAATGGGGAACTGGATGCACTATAAAAGAACTTTCGAGAAAAGACGAACGGTTGGCTCCCTTGACCAACAACCTGCCCAACAGAAAATGAAAAATAAATCAAGTGAAAAAAAATAGGAACTTTAGAGACAAAATAAAAAACTTCATATTGGTTGTCAAAACTGCATTGTGCATAAATATAGCTGCTATCTGAATAGAAATTTCTCCATTTCATCACCATCTGTTTGTATTTGATTAAGACAGTTCAAGACAGAGTACCAATAAGAGAAAGAAAACTAAAAGAAAAATTAAATCTAAACTCTGCAGATCTTGATCTGACCTTAACTGACTATACAATATCAAAATCTAGATGAGATTGTAAGGAAAAAAAAGTATTTTATTACTATAATTTCACCTGGAAAATACAACAAGCAAAAAATTTAGCAATAGAACCACTAACCATGTAATTCTTGTCCCTGAGATAGGTCAAAGCTGTGAAGATATCACTTTCGGAGTACTTCTGAAGGGTTGCAGCTACAGAGGCCTGCACATTTTCCGATGCAGCCGTGCTCAGAAAAACCAATTTCAATAGTTCCACTGCATTGGCGACTGGCAAAGACTCCTGCACTGTCTTTCTTATAACTTCACCCCTGCTGTTTAAGATATCACCAAACCTCCTCTCGAAGTTCTCCTTTCTGCGATCTCTGGTGCAGGCTGCGTCAGCATCTCCATTTATCTTGTGGCTCTCTGATGTACTTCCTGGAGAGACTCCCTTTCTTGCATTTTGGGTGACCTGTCGATTTGGAGGTGAAAGGTAATAAATAACAAAATGTTTTATTAAAAACTAAACCTTAACTATCAGTGTTATTGCTTTAAAATAACCCTGCCTAGCTTTCTAAACCTACAAGAAAATATTAAAATATATTACGATGTAATGGAGCTTTATCTACATTGTAGGATAACCCTGCATTTGTGTTTATAATAATTTTCAATCCCTAAAAGTTGATGGAAATCTACATACATAAACCTGTCATTTCTGCTAATACAATTAGAGAATGCAATGTTAAATCTACTAGTGACTCTTCTGCTTAATATCATGTTCCTAAGTTAGTAGTCAGGAAATAAAAAGAGAGAGAATCATATCGATTAAGAAAACAGTTCTACAAATAGCAAGGCAAGAGAAGTGCTTACAGGTTTTTCTTTGGATATGCTTGCCAGCTTAGCTAGTTTTCTGTATTCAAGTACCTCATCCAGGACCTTTTTCACCTCAGGGTCCCCAAAATCATCCCAGCAAAAATCAATCTGTTCTGGATCAAAGTGACCTTCTAGATCCTCTTCAGATAATTCCTTCCTCTTTGTCCTCGCCATTTCCAAGTATCTATCATACCTACAACACCCCCATATAGACATTTCATCTTACGACAAGTAGACAACCATGGAGTCAAATCAAGTTTAACCTGAGCATTTTGGGTTGAGCAGTGAAGGAAACCATAGGAAGCTATGCTACCCAGATACACCTAAAAAGCTAAAACACCAGTATCCAATAGTATCCAATAATTCACATTATATGACATAAGAGCTGGTGTACCAAATATTTCATAGTATATTTAAATTCAAAAGATACGACTGCCCCCACATGCATACCTCCAGTAGCAGGCCACAAAGCATTCTTATATTTAAACACAAAATTTTCATTTATTTGAAAAATTGTTTGTTATGTAAAGTTTATGTAAAAAATATACATATAAACATACCATATCATAGAACTTTGAAAATTTAAACATCCACATCTGTACTGTATTGTATCAGATGAGATACTTGTGTCTTTATCCATGCAGCTTAAATTACAAGCATATGACTATCTAAGAAAACTTTTTACTAACTTAGTCACACTTATTTTCTTGCTAAAAAGTACCTTTTGTTGAGGTGATTACAGAGACGCACAAATGCTCGTCTGATGTTCTCATATGATCTTAACCAAGCCATTCGCCGCCTACAGGTAGCTGGTGGTGCTGGAATATCTGGAAGGGAGCTCCAATCCACACGATGAATCCGTGCTCCCATGACCACACGTTTTCTAGCATACTGCATTATTAATTGCCTAGAAAGAAAAAAGATAAATTTGACTAGCGAGTTATAAGTAAACAAGGGGCATGCATAATCATTCTAATCAAAGATGCATATCTATGGTTGAGTTGTAAATAGGAACATAAGATCTTGATGCTGGTTGTGTCAACATTGGAAGAAATTTGGATGCAAGCCAACACCAGTTCTAGAAATCATTTTGTAACTTTTTGTTTGCTTATGCTTACCGAGATTGATGTTTAATGGGATTTTATTATATGATTAGGCTTGTTGTGCCAGAAAGGAAAAAAAAATGGTTTCAGAGAAAGCTAAGACTGATAACAACAGCACAGGAATTCCTGTTCATTACTTTTCAACCAATGTATAGAAAACCATCCTAAAAAAGAATCTCAATTACATGAATGCATACAAAAGATACCTGTCAGCCTCGTTCGTCCAACTGAACCTTTGACTCCTAACAGGCCTTCTTCTAAAAAGGCCATGAGCAGTTCTAAATTGTGAAACCGATCTTTTTCTCTTTCTAGTAGTTACTCCAGCAGAAACCAGATCACTCTCCCCTAACTCATTAGGCTTTAAGTTCTGACAAGGAAATCGTCTCTCACGCGAAGCACGTAAAACCTTAAAGATCAGAATTCACCAACCAATAACAAAATGTATCAACTTTGATAACTAAAAAGTTGCACACCAGATTTCATCATTCAGGGATAAAACCAACATCTATTCTACTACATGCTAGATTATTTGCGAACTACATTGGGGGTTCCATTAAAGAAGAATAAAAGAATAAGGAAAAGACGCAATAGTCAAAATAAGGTCCACTAATGCAACAAATTACAAGCTGTTCCTAACATTTACATATAAACTCAACCAATTCGAACTTGAATGCAATAGGTAAACCAGCTTAATTTGTATACTTTGACTTGCAAGTTTAAAAGTTAGGATCATTGGAAGAGGCAAAATATTGTAACTATTTAATTTAATGGAACAAAGCTTTCCATCATGCTAACCTAAGGTTTTGCCAATAAATACCAACGAAAAAAGGCTTACTGTGTAATGTAAACCCACAATGATATGATTGAAAATAAGATTATGGTGTATTCAAGAATAGATTAAAATGTCACAGATTGGTCATATAATTTAGACAATCACATTCTATTCTCCATTCATAAAAGCATCTCAAAACATTTGACTGGAAGATCTTTGACCATGATAATTTCAATGGAAGTACATTCCATCTTGATTGAATTCAATGAACAATGAAGAAATTAGAATACTCTTTTAAGCATTGCTGTGCTGTAAAAGGCACCATTTAATAACTAAGAAAGCCGATACAAGCAATATGGAATTTTGAATGAATGGCTACACTGCCTATACACAACAAATCATATGCATCACAGTAGTTAGATTTAAAACTTAAGAAGAGGGCTGACCTGTTCAACGGTGAGGTCCAACTCCCTAGCAATCTGCACACATTTTTCAAGTGAAATCTTTTCAACCCCAGCATTGTCCAATCTTTTCAGAAGTTCAGTACGTTGATCAGCAGTCATGACCCACAATGATGCCCACGCACGCTTTGAAGACACCTAATTTTGTTTTGTAATACACAGTTATGCTTACAAGCATATAGATCAAATCAGGTGATCATGCATAACTTGATAGAGACATTTAATACATCCCACGTAACATTATTAACATACAAAGACATCAACCTGCCAACTCATCCAAGATTTACCCAATAAGTAACGGGTCAGAAATAGGTAAAGAATTTCTGCCCATGTTTGCGTTGGTTCAAGACCTGTGTAAGAGTTATGCAACCTGTTTTCTGTGTTGTTGGCTTATTAAATGAAAAGAGAGAAGAAATAAAACTTCAAGTGTTGGCACAACACTATAATTTATACAAGTCAGGTTCAGTTGACCTGTGACCCACTGTACCGGATTAGGTCAATGCATTATCTGATGTGGTCAGGTTAGGTCATGTCAGATACATCTACAACTTATTAAAATTATGTTGATGTGATCCAATGACAAGCCTACATAAAATATCCCTTCACTCTTGCTACCTCAGGAACATCAGAAGCCGGAAATGCATGTGACACATTAGTGTAGTTAGCTGTTGCATAACAATACTCGAGGGTCTGCCAATAAGCATCAACCGCTGCCTCCTTTGAAAGTATAAAATCATGTCGAATCATTGGCCGAGCACTGGACTTGGCACGTTTTGAAGAAGGAATAGTTTTCAGAAACGGCTCCTCTATATACGGCCTGAGCTCCAGCGCATGCTTAAGGACTGTTTCTGTTGATGTCTCACCTCCATCATCCTTGGGGTCAGAGACTCTGACTAGGCAGATCAACTAGAAAATAAAAGTGGAAGTTAGTTGGTTAAGGAAGGAGATGAAATAAAGAAATACATTCATCGTGTATGACCAGCACCTTCAGGCGAAGAAGAATGTCGATAATGCGAGTGAGTCGAGCCGCCGCATTATAATTCATCAAAAACTTGTAGTCTTTTAATGGCAGGTCAGAGAGCTTCATGCCAAGCCTACATTTGGAGACCATGTTATCTATCTTTTTGGCAGAGCCCGCTACTTGTAGAAACAGCTCTAGTGGCATTTCCTTTATAGCGTTTTCCCTATCAAACATCTGGCAGGAAGACCCTGCTTTGTCAGAACCAGATGCGCCACCTTGATCCGGTATTCCAATAACATACCCCCATAAAAACTTATGCAGGAGTTTCGCTCGGATCATTTTTGCAATCAGAAAACCATTAGCACGCATGGCCAATATAAATACATTCTCCTCCCTGGGCCTTCCACTAAGCTTGTTAGTGGGCAACTCAATATGAACAGAATTATCATTTTGCCTAATTTTTGCCAGTCCATTCCTGCGATTGTCAACCTCAAATTTCCTAAATTTTTTCTGAACCTGATCAAGTAGCTCAGCAGATGAAGAATCAGCCGAGGGTTGAAAGATGACATCAGTCAGACGGTTACGGCAAAAGTTAGTTGCGCCAGGCATGCTCACTTTTATGCATTTGCACTTCCCTTCCTTCTGCAGTTTGTTCAAGGATCGCATTAGGGTCTTTTTGTCCATTGAACTACTCTTCTCCTTATCAAGGCTTTGCAGCCATTTATGTAGCTCAACTACCAGAAGAAATCCCTCTTCCTGCAGAAAAAACCTATTAGACACGAGAAGTAGATTTTTCCTTTTTATAATAGGCATGACAAATATCATTTTCATCAATCTTTCTTTAATTAAAAACATTTTGATTTGTACAAACCATCAGTTTTTGAAGAATTCTTTGTTCCCTCATGGCAACAGATGAGTTTGTTGGTATGCACGGGTACCTCCAGTCCTTCCGCTTAGCACCACTACTAGATGGAGTGATAGATTCTCTTAAGACAATAGGTTGTTCTGCCCCACCACTATCAAGTTTAGCATCCTCTACGTGTAACATAACTGCTAAACTGTTGTCAGGATTTGTTTGAGGCAAGCCTTCCAAGACCTCGGGAAAACACAATCTTGCTTTTTCAGTAGATCGAACCATTTCAGGTTTTCTGGACATGCTGGCAGCTTTGTATAGCATATAGTTTTGACGGGTCCAAATCCGATACTGTTTAACCTTGTCGACCGTTTCACTTTCCCACACCATATTAAACCTTGCACGTAAGATGGCCATGGGGGTTTCTAACCTCTTTCCACGTAACCCAAGCCGACTAGCTATCTTGTTCACATAAAGAAACAAAAGTTACGGGTATATTGAAATAAATCCCTGCCAAGTGAAATGGCACAATACCTAGAGAACATTAAGAAAAGGCACGAGGCATATGCCTCAAAAACAAAAACATAAAAAACAACCATCTATGCCCACCCTCCCCTTTCCAACTTGAGAAGATCCCTGAAAAACCCCTCCATCATTTGTCCCCATGGGAAATAGAAGGCGTACATGATATCCCATTTTTAAAGGTGAAAATGAAATGTTGCTCTCTTCTAGAGGGTATAACATCATACTATGATGTTCTTCAAGGAGCACATGAAATTCTTCTACAAATTAAATGAAGAACTCCTACATCTTTGTACTGCTGTATGACAAAGTAATGGTGAAGATTTAAAAAATACCTCATTAATGGTTATTCCTTTGGACCCTTCCAACTCTATCAAGTCATACATGCGTTGATCTAGGGGAAGTTCCACAAATTGGTCAGTCACCTCACCTCTTTTCCCTTTTCCTTTGGAGTTACCTATGTCAAGTTTTGATTGGATTTCATCTTCACTGAATGACCTCAGTAGCCGCAAACACGAGACTTCCTATAAAAACATAACATGTAGAAGAAAATAAATGAAATGGCACTTCTATCAGATGCACAAATATAGTAATTCAGTTAGAGAGGATATAGCAATATCACCTTGCCTTCAACTTTGGCTCGAAACTCTTCTGCCAGCGAAGCAGCTTTGAGCTTGTTCAAGATCTGCATTCCAAATATTCATAGTAAATCCAGATGAATGGTACAAGTCATATATGCAAGTAAATTCTCTTTCACAGATGAACTCACAGAGGTCCAGTCTTTGTGTCCACGAGTATGCTTGTAGTCGAGAGCTAATTTCATATCTGACACAACAAGTACCTAATAGAAAGGAAATCACAATCTGATCAGAACAAAAGTGCAGCTGTACTAAATTACCTTAATAACCATAATTGTATAAATGCAAGTTAAGCAAAATAAGAAAAACGACAAGATCCCTCCCCCCTCCCCTCATTTTGCTCACTTCAAAAAGACTAACAATGTTATTACCACAATTTATCAAATAGTGATGATTGTGGCCATGATGACAATAACAATAAACAATGTTGACCTTTCCTTTGACTTCTTCGAGTTTATCACAAATGGCCTTCATGGCTGGTCGGGGATCCTCAATGGTCACTTCTTCATTGCCATAATCTCCTTCTTCTCCATTCGAATTGGGTTTAAGAATCTCAATCCTCTGCTGAGAGTTCAGGTTCAATTTCATCCCATACCGAGGTAGGTACAGTGATTTTGTGCTTACTACAGAAGTTGGTTCTCCAGAGTAATCCACAGATTCCCCTTGCTTTTTCTCCCTTACTAAAGTTGATTGCCGCATTATAAGCCTTTGTGACTCAAGGAATCGCACTACATAATGGAAATTGTTTCCCTTCTTCCCAAGTTGGTCACATAGGTCTCTCTGAGTGACACCTTTATACCTAATGCAAGAGATGATTAATCAAGAGAACTACAGACATAGTTTAAGATTTCTGTCATTAATAATAACTGAATAAGTGTGGTAATACGTTGCTGTTTGGTATTACTTTTGGCTAAGATTTATGTTCAACAATTAGGACCCCCCCCCCTCCCACAAATGCAAAATAAATTTATGTTTTTATTATATAAAACATGTAAGAACTGGACATTCCATTTGCAAGACAAAATAAGATCTTACCAATCTTTATTGTCCAAAAAATCACTAAAATGCATGTTGCTGGTGAATTTTTCAAAACACCTATGGCGTTAATTCACCAAATTTTGCCGGAGAATCTGTTTATTCTGTCCAGTTATTTCAGACCCACAATTCACACCCCTTGCACTCCTTCCCTCTTTCTCACTCCATCTCTCCTTCTATTCCTCTCCGAGAACATAAACCTACACTTATTTACTGCTAATCACATCTTCCCTTCACAACATAAATTTTGCTTGTTCTCTCCCTCTTGTTGCCGTTTGCACTCTTCCTCTCTCTCTCTCGCCTGGTTACTCACCCCTTCCCTCGCCTCATATCTCTTTCGCTATTGATTGTACTTTCTTTCATCGCCTCCTCTCTCTCTCTAAGTGCTGCTTCAACCCTCTTCCAATCTCTCTAAGCCCAAACTGTTACCTCTTCTCTTCTCCTATTCCAATATACCCCCCCCCCCCCCGCCCGGTTGTCAACCAACACAACCTAACAATTTTTCTCAGGTACATCTCTGGTGTCTTAATTTTGATGAATTTTTCTTTCGATTTCATTTTCTAAAAAAAATTTAGTTGGTGAAATTGTCAAACCTCTTCCATTTTTCTGGTAGACCACTACAACCTAGAGTGAGTTGATTTTGATGAATTTTGTTTGCCATCTGCAATTCTGCAATATTCTTGCATTTTTTCTTTTTGGGGCTTCCATCCAAAGTTGTTTGTTTCATACAAACTTCCTGTATCTCTATTTTGCGAAATAAAATACTGCACCTACGCAGCAATAATTGTTGTCCCAGTACAAGAGAACACTCTCCATGTGTAATGTCTATGAGGTTTATAGTCTTGGTTCCAGTGGGCATGCCATTTATTTGACAAAATGCCTAAGTGATTTGTTTACCTACTAACAGTCCAGCACTACCATATGTCCTACAATCTAAGTTGTTCTTTTCTTCCTTGAAATCATCAAGGAACTTCATCAAATCTGAACATGAATTAAGCATTTTGGGCAGGCTTACATTAAGCCACTCTATGTCTCAAATTTAAAACAAATGTAGTGCAATGATTAATACTAACATTTAAGAAATAACTGCAACTACTTGTGCTGGTGCTAATACTGACACTGGCAACTACTGGTGCTGGTACTGATACAGGTGGGAAAAACCTCTGAAGCTGCTGGTTGGTATCTGTAGCAGCTTCTTCCCATGGGATGAGATCCTTTACTGTTATAAAGTTGATGTACAAATTGCCAGAACTTTGCTACTGTAATCAAACTTTTAATAAAGGTTTAAAAATTGGCAAAAGATCTTATTATCAACTTGATTTTGTTCTATTATAATTCTTCAGTTTCAAAAGTAAATGATAAAGATATAATAAATAATAAATTTCCACTGCATCGCAGGAGTATTATGCTAGCAAATGAAAAAATAAGATATCAAAATTCTGATAAGTTTTGTAATAGACCTCAAATGTATGGTGTATCTGACATCTTAGTCTATCAATGCAGAGAAAATCACCTGGCAGCACCAAGTTGCTCAAGTGTCGACATCTGTGTCTTAGAAAGTTCACAATGCTTGAGATCATAAATCCCTAGAAAACTCTTTCTGGTACTATCATTGCTAAAAACCCTCAACTTATACCTGTCCGCCTCGTCAACTGATTGTATAGAGGGATCAGAAGGATCAACTAAAGACCCGTTCAATTCAATCTTTAGCACAGGAAGAGCTAGAAGGCGGGCCCACAGAGCTTGTTTGACAGTAGGGTCGAGTGGCAGGCCTGTGACAGATGCATGTTGGACAAGGGATGGCCATAGTTCTGATAAAAGGATCCCTGCAGCAGCACCTGCGCAGATTTCTTCTAGAGCTGCTGAGACCAGGAAATCCATGGTGGAGATTCTGGTACAAGGACGACAATAGTTAATAACTGAATTTCAATAGTAATTACATCTCCTTATTGTATCCAGAATATTCTAGCTTAACCTCAACAGAGCTACCAAAATTCAAACAGAATCCAGAAAAAATTGCTGAACAGCCCCTGGTTCATACCAAAAGTGTACCAGAAACAAAATATTATAAAATTTACCTTCAAAAAGTGATTGAAATCAATTTTCCAATATATTTATCAATTGCTCAACACAAGATCCGACTTAACACTGAGAAAGAGTAAGTTCATCGCATTTCCCCCCACCTTGTGAGACGGACACGAGGTTCGAAGGCTATTCCCGCTCGCTTCGTCTTCGCCCGCCAGCACCGGCCTCCTCCTTGCGCCAGTTGCTCCTGCTGTTCTGTGTCGAGGAGAGAGAGAGGTGAGGAGCTGAAGATGGGAGAATAGAGGGGGCGGCTAGGGTTCGAGGGGCCGTATGACGGGGTTTAAGGGAAATGGCGGTTGTTGCCTATCGCGGCGGGGTGAGAAAAGGAAACGGCGAGAGAGGGGCGTGGGCTTCACGCGAGAGAAAGAGAGGGAGGAGGGCGCGAAAGGAAAGAGAGGAAGAAAATAAAAGGAGGGGTCGGGCAGGGGGGACTGGAGACGTCAGTCGGTTAGTGCGAGTCTATGAGAGCAATTTTTTTTTTCAATCGAAATTAGGCCCTAAATGTTTCCCCTTATCGAATCGGTCTGTAATGTTTTGTGAGATCCAAATTTATAGGACGAATCAAGCTAATGCGGCCTGTAATAAAGATCTCCAGATTAAAAAGATTAGAAATAACTTATAAGTTAATTTTGGTCTCACTTTTAAAATCTCAGTACGGATCTTCTCAGTGCGTCTTAAATATTTATCAGTGAAAAAAAAAATAGTCAGACCGCATTTTGTAAATTCATCCTTGAAGAAACAGAAATGAAGAAATTTTAAAATCCCAATACGAATCAACTCAGTACGTCTTGTGATAATTTATCATGATAGGTTCCCAAAATCAGAGGAACAAAAAGTAGCTAGGCTGCAACAAGTCAAATTCTTTATATCTAATAATCATAGGAAAGATAAGACAAATTCTTTGTCTCAATTTCGTCGGTTTGCAACAATCAGTTTACAAGAATATACATGTTTTCAAGATGTAGAAGTAAAGCACTGAAATGGTGTGACTGCTTGACCAAGCTGGTGAGGATCTCCTTTGGTTTGGAGAGTAGGATGAGAATGAAGGTCTCGGTGGGTGTGCGGAGGAGAGAGTACACAAGTGAGAGAGAGGAGGAGCTTGAGGCGTCTGTGGATGCACGGAGGAGAGGGAGCAACGGTGGGGTTCGCTTCCTTGCGCACAGGATAGAAGGGAAGATGCTGAGGAGGGTACTTACGTTATTTTTTCCCCTTTCGCTGAGGGTGTAGGAACCAGTTTAGCTAACCTGTCTCTCTATGGTTTTGTTTCGTTTTTAAAGGAGAAGCTGAAGCATTTGTTCAAAAATTTAGTTTTTGAATTCGAATTTAGATCATATATGATCTGAATTCAAATCCGCTACGAATTTGATAAAATAATTTTATTTTAAATTTTTAATAATAAGATATATATAATAATGATCTATTTTGAATAAATTATTTATAAATATAATTGTAATTTAGTTAAATTAATCTCGATGATCATCACTTTTTTTATTCTATCTATTTTTTTAAAAAAATTATTTATAGTTACATGTTATATTAAAATAATTTTATAATGATATTATTTTAATTTATATATTTATAATGTAAAATTATACATATTTATTTATGTTAAAAATATTTTTTATTAGTTTAAATATTTGAATAAATCTGATCCGATTTTCGCTAACAAAATTAATACAGATTCGTATTTGGATCCTCAAATTCTTATTAGATATGAATCTGTATATGAATCTTACAAATTGTTAATAAATTCGCATATGGATCATGCTAAATCCAATCCGAACTCGATCTATTGACAACCCTGGGTAAGTACAAATATTTAGGGAATAATTTCAATTTTAAAAAAAATTCCGATGTGAGAGGAGAAAAAACTAGAAGAGAGAAAGAAAACAGAGGCAGCCAGTGAAGGAAAAAGAAGGAGAGAATGATATATATATAAGAAAATTTTTTCATTAAGACAAATATGAATAAGATTTTTTTTTCTCTTTAATTTATTGAGTGAAGGTACATATAAGAAAATTTTTCATTAGTTTATGAGATAAGAGAATGGATAAAAATTATTTTGTATCCATTATACTATGGGTAACAAATATATAAAATTATATATGTTAATTTTTAGTCTTATATTTAACTATACAATATATCATGAGTAAAGCTAGCGTGATCCTAGACAGAACCTCTTGATATTTCTAACTCAAAAATCTATCAAATCGATTTCAAATGAAAAATTCAAGTTACTCAATAAATTCTTCATATCGAAATTTTGTAGTATACCAAATTTTTCTATTTTTAGAATTTTCTAACTATTTATTTCAATTTTTTTAAGATGACTTTAATAATAACAATAATGTAATGAATTTTTACATATAAAAATAGATCATTTTTGAAAAATATGAAAAAATAGTTAGAAAACCCTAAAAATAGAAAATTTCGGTATCCTATAAGATTTTGATATGAAAAATTTATTGAGCAATATGAATTTTTCATTTGAAATCGATTTGATAGTTTTTGCGTTAGGAGTATTGATGGACTCTGTGCTCTCAGGAGCACGCTAGCTTTATTCATATATCATCATTATTATAATAATAATAATAAACATAAATGCATAATTGAAAACTATTATGCATAATTTTGATGTATCAGTCTAACTGATACTCAAATAAATTTATGAGCATGTAAATAATATATATTGCATGTTATCTCGTAATTTTGACAATCTTAACATCATTAATGGTGTAAAAATTAATTAAAAATATCTATAAACACATGAATTACACTTTACATTTATGTTCGAAAATTTTTACAGAACAATTTTTTATCTATTTGATTTTTATCCCAATAAATTGATGAGCACGTAAAAAAAACATATATTAAATGGTATCATGTAATTTTTTAGATCTTCGCATCATAAATGTAGTCAAAATTAATTAAAAACATCAATAAAAGAACCGTAAATTCATATTTGATATTTTTTGTGCACAACAATTGATGTATCTATTTGATTTTTACACAAATATATTGAAAACATGTAAAGAACAATATTATCTAATAGTTTTATTGATCTTAACATCATAAATGTGGACCAAAATTCATAAAAAATATCAAAGGACACAAAAAAAAACGCTGTGTATTCATATTTGAAATATGCATAATTTTGATATATCTGTTTAAATTTTTCGGCCGAATAAATTGACGAACATGTAAAGAACATAAACTGAATGTGCTTTGATAATTTTTCCAATCTTAACATCATAAATCTATTTCATACACAATTTGTATAAAATATTGTAAAGATGTAAAGCTATTTCGTATAATCTTTATTCACACAAGGGAACAAAGAACGGAAGTATATATATATATATATATATATATATATAAAACGAATTTAAATCACCTATTCTTTACATTCATCTATTTACATCTTTTTTCTTCAAAAAGAAAAAATAAAATCTATTTACATCTTTTGGGACCAACTTTGTAGCTATCTAACACTGCATTTCTTGAACATATTACCACAGTAAAAAGTTTATTAACTGCAGCAGCCAAATGGTCGAGACCCACCGTTAGCTGCTCAACCAACTTCTCCATCTCCACAACCGCAATCCGCAACTCCTCATCAGTACCAATTCCTCCCGAGTCAATCGCCTCACTCAACCTCCTAACAGCAACATTTGTTCTCTCTACCTCCTCTACTGAGGCGAGACCGAGATCTGAATCGGTGTCATTTGACAGCACCTCCCACTCAGAAAGCGCCTTTCTGGCACAGCTGATATGGTCGGCGCTCGGAGATGAGAGGAGATGGCGCGCGAATTTGAGTCTCAGACAGCGGAGTCTAAGCCATTCGATTCGAGCCGAGACGGTGTTGCACATGTTGAGGAGAGAAATTGTCGAGTTCAGGTGTGCATCGCGGGAGGAATCTGTAGGTGTGGAGGCGCTGGATGTGGCGGCGGCGAGGCGGTTGATTGAATCGGAGAAGCGAGAGAGGGAATTCGGCGGTCGAGAGAGGAGGCTTGCGAGGTTGAGATTAGGAGGTTTTGAATGGTTGTCACTGAATCTCTCTGTCGGAGATATGGTGTTAGATTGAGACATAGAGAAAGAAGGAAGAAGCTCAGCTCAAAGAAAGTAAAATGGCGGTTAATAAAATCAAGAGGTGGTTTTCTATTTAAATAGATAGATGGGAATATGGGATTGGTTCTGTTGAGGGAGAGGGAGGAAGAGGTCAGCGAAAATACGGTTTTGACATTACAATGTAGTGGAAGAAACATTTGGTGGTAGGGGTAAAATGGGAATATTTGTTGTTGACTGGAGTCAAAGCCTATCCATTTTGTTTGCGAAGGTTATCCAGAGGACGTGTTTGCGTGTGCGGCTCAATTTGAAAGTACATTCAACGGTCAAAACCATGGGTGAGAACCCGAGTTTTGCCATCCATTAAATAATGCTGTTCGCTTTTTCCGAACATAGTTTATTGAACATTGTTTGTTAGCTTAGAAACTTCTAACATATCCGGTTTAGTTTAGTAAACAAGTTATTGGCAGTTTGGCACGTGCTGGTTGGACAATTCCAATTGTCTTTTTCGTTTTTAATTAAAAGCACGTGCCAAATTCTTTTTGTCCAATTGTCTTTTTTATTTTAGCATTTTTCAAGTGATAATTAAACAACGGAGGGGGAAAAAAGGAAATAACGCGTCTCTGCTTCATAATAAATAAATTGTCACAGAAACTAATTAACCAAATCTTTTTATACCAGGAAATGACATCAATCAATAATTTATAACAGTTCTGAATGGTTTAGGTTTTGTTTCCACTTTCCTCAAATGGCACGCAACAATTAATATGGTTGTCTCTTATAAAATGAATTAATAACGTATACGTACGGATATGAAAATAATTAATTAATTTTCTTTTAACTTGAGATACACTAATAGGATTTGCTTCTTTATGCAGATGATATTAGACAAATTATAAAATATACAATGAAGTAAATAATTACATATTGTAAACGTCCTTGAAATTTTGAAATTACATATTTTTTCTTTTTGTTCTCTATAAATGAAAACTAGGAGGAGAGGCAAAGACAAAGATGGTGGCAGTGAGAGGAAACGAGGAAGTGGTTTTTGCTTTTCTTGATTTTTTTTATACGAATTGCACTCAAAAAGGATAACGGGATCTTTAATTAGGTTGTGTGTTCCTAGAATATATTTAGTATAGTAGTAATATGTTTTGTGATTTTATAAAAAAAATATAAAATTAAGTTTCATAAAAAAATATTTGAAAAAAAATGTCGGAATTAACAAAAAATTTTATTTAAAAAAATGTATTAAATACATCAATCTTAATTGTTCATCAATATAATCGAATAGTAGCTGATTTGTAGTATTTTGTGGTGTTAAATAATATAGCACTTGAACCTTGCTCTAGTTTATTCGGCCAGACTAAATGTTGATATTCCATAAAGATGATTGATTTTCAAAATCTTCAAAAACATATTAAGTCACTAAGCATTATTTATTATTAGATCAATTATCAGTTGAGAGGTAACTTATCACATGTTGGATAATTCGGATGTATGTTTGTCGCAATTAAACGTCCGGGGTCTAATTTATTATAATCCAAAAGTTTATTAGAGGATACTCATGAAATTACTTTCTTTTTATCAATTATTACAGTTAAGATTTAATATAAGCTTTCAGGTATATGACAATATGAACCACCATGAATTTGAAGTATTTTGAACGAACTTTCAAACCGAGTAAGGATTGTCTTGTCTTTACTTCCTAAAATTAAGGAGAAATGTTATTTAATTCCAAAAAGCGAAAAGATTTGTTCCACTTCTCATTTGTCATTCTGAGCTTTTGAGTGCAGATGCCTCAATAAAGAACCCTTCTTTGGAGAAGCAATCTGAGCTTTTGAGTGCATTTAATAACCTGATATCCTTTCTCGTTGAGATGTCATTCTCGCTGAAACAGACTCTTCTCTGATTTTGGAACGCAACTGGCATTGTATAAAAATGCAGCTAACCAACTCCTCAGTTTTACAGATGCAAACAAATTAAAACATCAACCTACTCTAAACCAGTCATAATTAAACTCACGAGCAAATCATGCTAATACATATGGTTTTACTGTAGTAACTAATTGTGTAGAAAACTGTGTTGCTTAATTAACCAAGTAGTGTCACTGGTGCTAAATATTGTTGGGTTTATGGGTCTTTGGGTACAAGATCTCTCCAACAAACTAAGAATGAGTGTACAAGATCAAAGCTTTAGATACAATACAGCATAAACCACAACACGGTGAAGTTAAACAGAAAATCAAGAAGAAGTGTTGACAACATATACAATAAATAAATCCTAAGAAGACTTTCAACCCTCGCAGAATTTCCAGTATTCTTCAATAAAACAACAACAAATTAAATTTGTATACTTTCAGTCAATGGCTGAGAAGAAAAATTTGGCCAGAGAAGATGGCCGCTTATTGCCACATCCAAGACTCTTCATCCTAGCAATAGTTCTATCATTAATTTTCATGGATCCATTTCACTGGAGCCCGGTGGCCGGTCGCAACTACCGGCCCGTGAAACTTGACATCGCACCGTATAAGAAGGTCATGGCGAGTTGGCATAGAGACAGCCAGAGCAGACTAAGAAATGGAAGGGTCCAGTTTGCTGGTGAAGTCTTCGGGCCTGAGTCGATCGAGTTTGATCCAGAAGGCCGAGGACCATATGCGGGCTTGGCTGATGGTCGTGTTGTTCGTTGGATGGGAGGAAATGTTGGATGGGAAACCTTTGCAATTGTTAACCCTAATTGGTGAGTTTATTAATTGCAAGTGTTCATTTTCCTATTTAAAGATGAATACTTGGATTGAAAGTATGGCAAACTTGATGGGTCTGCATGCATATATATATGATCTTTTATAATAATTTTAAAGAAGTGGAATTTGTAACTTGTAAACCAATTAGCTTTGATTCCAAGTATCAATTTGCTTAACCTGTACAAGTACAAACTTGTATAATCTATTTATTTTTTTAATAAATCTTTAATTACTATAACTTTTGACATGTGTACAATGTGCATGGTGGATATTCATTGAAGGTCAGAAAAAGAATGTGCCAATGGAATAAACTCAACAACACGAAAGCAACACCCAAAGGAGAGTTTTTGCGGAAGACCGCTTGGATTGCGGTTCGATAAACGGTCAGGAGATCTCTACATAGCAGATGCATATTATGGGCTTATGGTGGCTGGACCCAACGGTGGTGTTGCGACTTCTCTAGCTAATGAGGTTGACGGGACCACAATTCTCTTTGCGAACGACTTGGATATTCATAGCAATGGCTCTATCTTCTTTACAGATACCAGCACAAGATATGACCGAAGGTTAGAAGATCTTTCTTTTTTTCTCCCATTGAAGCAATAACAACTTTCCTCGTCTCTATTTTAAGGTGATTTCCTCATTCAGGAATCATGTCTTTATATTATTGGAAGGAGAGGCCACCGGACGGCTGCTGAGGTATGATCCGACAACTAAATCTACGAATGTTGTTGTAAGCGGCTTGACTTTTGCTAATGGTGTGCAAATTTCCAAGGACGAGACTTTTCTTCTTGTCGCAGAGACTACAAAGTGCAGGTGAGTGATTGTTTAA
Source organism: x Bolboschoenoplectus mariqueter (assembly GCA_037678475.1). Taxonomy (NCBI): domain Eukaryota; kingdom Viridiplantae; phylum Streptophyta; class Magnoliopsida; order Poales; family Cyperaceae; genus x Bolboschoenoplectus; species x Bolboschoenoplectus mariqueter. The sequence continues at coordinate 2,265,447 of CM075244.1, read as the reverse complement.
AACAAAAACATGATGCTTAAAGGAAAATTATCAATATGTGAAGAAAACTGAAATCAATTCATATGCTAAAATAATTTTCAGAATAATGAGGTACTGGCTAAAAGGCCCGAAAGCAACGCAACTAGAGCTGTATGCAAACCTGCCAGGATTCCCCGACAATGTACGCATAAATGACAAAGGCAACTTTTGGGTGGCCATAGACTGTTGTCGAACACAAACGTTAGAAGTATTTTCTCATCACCCATGGATAAGGAACTTATACTTCAGACTACCTCTCAAGCTTAACATCCTTGGGAAAATGGTCAGTATGAAGATGTACACAGTAATTGCACTATTTGACAATGAAGGTAATGCGATTGACGTGCTCGAGGATAGACAAGGTGAGGTGATGAAGTTGGTGAGTGAGGTGAGAGAGGTTGATGGCAAGTTGTGGATCGGTACAGTTGCTCATAATCATATAGCTACTTTTTCATACCCTTAGCTAGATAGCAAGGTTCACAGGGGAGGATTATGAACTTGTATCTTGAATATTGCATATTATTTGTTTTTAAGTGGCTTTGTAGTTTCTTTTTGAGTGGCTAGTATATATTTTTTATTTTTGCAATAAATTTAAGTATGTGTTTATTTTTTCCCCTTTCTTTTTGGGCTAATTAATGCAGTAAGTGTTAAAACATTATCCGTGATCCTCTAATAATCTCTTAATTAACATAAAATTATCTTGATCTATACTATCGGTTTTCTGGAGAGACACAACCCCGTTGATCACCGGATTTCTTAAACTTTCGCGGTGATCTTTCTCTTCTCCGATGGAGAGACGAAGAGAATCGGCCAGACGGTTTTCTTCTCTTTTCAAAAAATCCGAATTTGTTTAGAGAGATGATTTTTGTTGGTTACTGCCTTATGACACTCATAGAAAAAGGACGGTTCTTGATTCCTTTATAATGGATGTCAATAACCAAAATATTGGCAAACCACCGGTTATGCTTTAGCGGATCCATATTTACTTTCAAAATCAGAAAACTTCCTATTAGTTGTATTCTCTAGGGACCAATAACATAATTGTATTATTACTAAACTTTATATAATTTAGACCATCACTAAATCATAAAGTTATTAATATGTATTCTATATATTAAGGACTTCAATTCTTATGACACATATTGAAACCTGATAAATAATACTTAATTTGATCACTTCATAACGGATCTAATTAGATATTTGACAATCTATTATTCAATATATATTTATATTACATATAAGTCTATATAATTTTGTACTTAATAGAAATTAATTCCAACAATAAGTTTCTTCTTCTTCTTTGCTAATGCATGCAGACATTTTTTTGTTTTCAAATTGCATGGATGCTTGATAGTATATATGTTCCTTTTTATGTGAGCTCCATGATATGTTTTGACAACATCCAAAAATATACTGCCCATTAGAGATGAATAACTAGAAAAATATGTGTAAGGTTTTATGGTATTTTTGTTATTCAGACTACTTTTCAAGAAAATCTCGAGGTCCTCAGAGAGTCTAATAATTTGCTTAACACAAAGCAAATGTACATAAACAGATGACATGCATCTATTTTAGGTATTTGAATTGTAGTTAACATAGGTTGATGATCTGAATATTTCCTTTTGGTAGATTATAGTAACTAGTACCTTTGGTTTCATATTTTGTATATATTAATTAAACCTTTGATTCTGTAATGAAATTAATAGACCGCTATGCCACTTTAGGTTCATATTTTGTATAAAACCTTTGATTTTGTAATGAAAAATGCATCACGTACATGATTACCAAAACATGAAGGTCCGCTGCATAACAAATCCTTCAACATAGTGGTAAGCAAAATTTTGGCATTCAGAAAGCAAAACATGATCCGCCGCTTTCACTCTCACCGCATATTGACCCTCCTCTCTTCGATTGCATCGCCAAGCTTTTCCCCACCCAGTTCCACACCATTGCTGCTCAGGTAACATTTTATCATTTCCTGTTGGTCTCTTGCTCTTCTCCCAAACTGAGGTCGCACGAGATAGCTCGAGATTTTGTCCCGTGTCGTCTTCATTTCAAGGAAATTCGTAATTTGATAATCCCATGGAATTGATTTTGTGCTTTTCTTTTTTGGTGACTGAGAATGTGATTTATTCTTTTTTTTTTTTCAAACTTTAGGATTATTGTGCTTTTCTTTTTTCCTTCAGCTATTGTACTGCCTTGGACTCCCGTCTTCAATTTGATATGGTGTAATTAGGTCTACTCCTTCATTTGTCTTCATTTCTACTAGGATTATTGTGTTTTTACCTTCTTATCAATGTTCTTTTCCTTCTTCAATAATTTGCTGCTGAGTTTTTTTAATTTTTCATTTTGAAAGTAAAATTTTGTTATTATTGGCAGGCTATTTAGATTGTGAACAGGACCACATTGAGATGGTATTAGGTTCTTCTTTGTTGTCTTCATTTCTACTAGGATAATTACATAACCATAATTGGATCAAAATAACAAATATGGATGAGCAGAAGAGTTAACGTAGTTTCTTGCATATTAAATGTTTGAAAAAAGTCAAAAAGTGTCATGTGCTGGTCCACGTTGAACAATAGTTTCCATGCAAATTGCACAAGGTGTTCATGGTCATTTTATCAAGCAGTCACAGAAGATTGCATGCCAGTGATCAGGGCCACCTGTTTGGTTATGCCATTGATGAAACAAAAAAACTGATGCCTATATGTCAACCATGTGCTTTCCACCAAGCTTGGTGCCAGCCTTCCTAAGATATATTATTTATCCAAGTAGATTGTTTTTCTTATATTTTCCAGGATATGGAAGGGAAGTTGAAGATCAAACCTTTTTGGTATTTATTTTGATGTATTGGGCAATTCTTTTATCACAGATTATTGGTAAATGATTATTTGCATATATATGCTGACCTTCCATGTGAGAGATTAAGTGAATGTTGGATTTTTCATAGAAACTAATCAATTTGACTCAAATTAAAAAATTCATTGTCCAGGTAACTAGAGGGTAGCTACTTCTTTTTGTTGCCTGTACGAGAATGCAAGAGAGAAAATGGTCCACAAAAATATGCATATATGCTATTTCTCTCCATGAATCTTTCATTCTTTCTTGATGAAATTTGCAATTTGCAGCACTCTCCAAAAGCAAGGCATCAATCTAAATTTGTTGCATTCTCTACACAAAAAATAAAAAAATTATTCATGTTGTTTATTATTACTTTAGTATACTTTTTACTGGTTCCTTAATTATGTCTTTTTGGAGTTTTTTTAGTACTTATAAATTGAGATAATTAATAAAGTTTAAGAATAATTAGATTGAATTCTTGCTGAACAAATATTTCATGCATAGTTGGGATGAATTTGGAAGCAAAGAAGTTCTTATTTATGGTAAGTCATTGTAAGATACATTCAGGCAACTCTTCAGATCACTACAAGTTCTACAACCAACAACCAACAGAGTAATACTTTGGGTCAGTTTAATGGGTTAGACCACCACGGCTTCCTTATCCGGCCATGCCTATGCACCCTTCTCAAGTCATCTCAATGCACCACCAGCAATAGATGGTGGGTTCTGCTGGCATGGGCATCATGTTGAGTGCAAATGGGTACATGGATGAGCTGGACATGGGCTCACATGGGGCCAGCAGCGCAAGAAGGGAGCTGATGCTGTTCCAATAGGGGATCAATGATTTGTGTTAATGGGTACAGTGTGCTTTCATACCAATCCAATGTTTACTTGCAATTTTATCTTGTGTAGATTTGAGTGTTATTAAGGAGTCTAGCCATATTCTGGTACTATTAGTTAGTAATCTGGTTTAGTTTCAGTGTTTCTGGTGCCTTATTAAGCTATGTTATAATTTATTGGCAACTATTTACAAATGTCGAATTGCTTGTGTTTTTATGGATTTTATAATTAAGTAAATCCAGATTAGTGAGGATATCGGCTACATGTGGCCACCTTTTTTGGATGCCAATAAAATAATTTACAATGCTGTCAGTTGGATATATGTTCTCGTGTGACTTCTCATCATATTGTCTTTGCAAATATATATATATATATATATATATATATAATTTTGAAGTGGGGGAAGGTGGAATTGAATGAATTTATCTTCATTTTTTAGTTTTGAAAAACTTTTTGAAAAATTGAAAATTGGTCGATTGGTTTATGAGTCCGTTCATATTAGGTTAGAGAAAGGAATTGAATTTTTTACTATAATATCACTGAATTTTACTGATTTTTTGTGTGTGATACAACTCATGCTATAGAAAACACGATTTAAATTTAAGAAAAAAAGGATAGTTGAGACTAAAAGGTAATATACGATATGGAATGAAAAAGATATGAATCTTAGCCCAAATGATAGTTTTAGCACCAGAGGAATATAAATGGAGGCTTGAAGGTATTATTATAAATATTTATGACATTTATGGCAGAAAAATGGAGGATTGAAGAATTCAGATCTAAATGTGACTTCTAGGAATTGTGCTAATAAAAAAGAAGATCATTCTAAGAGATCATCAGAAGCTGATCATGATGAGAAGTACTACATAAAAGAAAATATAATCCATTTCTTATGGCAGTAGGTTTGATTTATTCAATTGATTATGTTTAATGAGCTATTAGGTGGTACCAGTTACATTGTAAACTCTTTTATCTGTTTCAATGAAACTGGTGGAGAAATCCACTCTTTCAAAAAAAAATAAAAATTGTTTAGTGAGTTATTTTCTTTAATTGAATTATTTTTCTATCGTATATGAACTTATAGCATGATACATTAATGTTTAAGAAGATGTAAGGGAATGGGGGATGGGGAATTATGTAAGGCTGTGGGGCTCCGTAGTTCTCAAATAGGGGGGGGGGGGTGTGGGCGGGCGGGCGGGCGGGCAGGAGAGGCATTGGCAAGATCAACGTCCGTGCAGGACCTTAGTTTAAGGGTTAAAGATTTGTTGGATCAGCAAAGTGGCCTGTGGAACATGCAGCTCCCGGTACAACTTCTTGGACTGAATTGCACACTCAATATAATCTCAAACCAGGAGCTAAAGCCAGTCCAGGGAGCAGGGAGAGAGAGATCGGTTTGGCAACCATCCAGGACAGGAGTCTTTTCAGTCCGATCGGCATACAGGGTTCTAAGAGAAAATGTGGCATCACATCTCTCCCTACCGAATTTCAAGTGGGCACTAATTTGGCAGAATCAGCTCCTGGTACCGAGGGTGAGGTTGTTTCAATGGAAAGTTTGTACTGGCACTCTACCCGTAGCAGCAACCTTGGCTACAAGGCTTTCAGCAATTAATCCACAATGTAAGGGGTGTCAAATGGCAAATGAGACAATTCATCATATCCTTTTTGGTTGTGATGTGGCACAAGCGATTTGGTTTGCTTCTGCAGCAGGCACTAGATCACTTCATCTCACTGGTACCGTTCCTGAAATACCGCAACAGTTGCACACGGTACTTGGCAGTGAATGTTTTGCTCTGTGTGCAAACATAATGTGGGCACTATGGAAGACGAGGTGTGAGTTATCATTTCAAGGGGTGACAAAGGGACCAACAGATATCCTCCTCCAATATGCATCCAACATTCATATTCGTGAGGTACAACATAGAAGCTCCCAGACAGCAGACAGGCTACAAAGCCTCACCAACCATGGTCCGTTACAGTTAGGTTTTTTACATTCTTAAGTAGTAGGTACAGCTTTTTTACAAAATGAAGTTTCTTGCAGTTTTTTATCTTTGGCAAAGTAGGAATTTTGGTTATACAAAGAAAGGTAGGATAGATATATTTCTTAGATCATAGTAATAGCTGCTAGGCAGCCAAGGGACCATGGTTTTTGTTATCAATTGTAATGCAGTTTGATTTATTGGAATGCAAGCCTACGGGTAAATTTTCAAAAAAAAAAAATGTTTAAGAAGATAAATCAGTTGCAAACAATAAAGTAAAAAAAAAGTTGAAGATCGAAGAATTAAAAAAAATGTATAAAGAAAAGGAATAGTGCTCTTATTTTGAATTTTATGGCTAAGGTACCTTTTCAATTTTTTTTTTGGGATAAATCAAATTCAATATTTCACTATATGATTCTCAATTTTTTCTTATAAAGTCGGTGTGTAACATAATAAATGTTAGTTTTTCAATTTATTTAGTTCTTGTCCACTACATCGCGTGGATATTTTGCTAGTAAATTATAATACATGTTAATGATTTTATTTTACAAATTTATTTTATACAATATTATCATTATTCAACTTAGATGACTATTACTGATATTTAAATTGAATAATAGAAATAATGTACAACATAAAACCTAATACATATAATAACTCATTTAATGCATATAATAAAATCTGTATCGATAACGATACCAATAATGATATCTTCGTAACATTTTCTATCTCGAATCTATATTATATAATATCAAAGGGGGTGAAATTTAGGCGCTTGTGGCTTGAACTCGGCCCATATTGTATAAGTTTGGTATTATTCAGTCCATTCTGAAAATTCTCGCTTACATTTCTATGCTCTTTCTGGAGGGGAGCATTTAGGAGCTGTAGGCCTGGCTCAGTTACAGACTTGAAGATATCTCATTTGATTCTCGCATTCTTTTTGCCACTGCTGAACTTGATTTCGCCATTTTCCTCGCATCCTATGGCAGCGCCTCCGTTCCTGATCGTACTCTCTCTGCTTTTAAGGTCCGAATCACTGATGGTTCTTTGACAGTCTCTGTTCTTTCTTTCAATGCTCTTCTCTCTGCCTTTCTCCGATCCGACCATCAGGACAAGGTACCATTTCACTCTCTGAAGAGTAGTAGAGTACTATTTCTCACCAGACGCTATTTCTTATGTTATTCTCATGAACTCATTTTTCCTCTCCTGCAAAACTGGAGATGCATAATTAGTAATAGTGTAATATTAAAATAGATGCTAGAAGAAAAGGGGATTTCTCCTACCCCTGTTATCTACACCACTGTTCTTGACTATATTTATAAAAGAAAAAAATCGGAGGAAGCCGAGCTATTATGGAATGAAATGGTCAAAACTGGGTGTAATCCAGACAATGCCACCTACAATGCCAGAATATTCTATCACGGCCTTCAAACAGAAACGGATAAGGTCCCGGAAGTAATCAAGGAGATGGAGAAGGCTGGAGTGAATATATCCCAATACAATCACATATAATATCTTGATAATATGCCACTTTAATTGTGAACATGTGGAAGATGCAAAAAAAGGTTTCCAAACAGATGGTTTTAAATAAGGTTTGCTCTTCAAATGCTGCTACATTTAGAAAACTATTGGATGGTTTGTGCCAGCGTAGGGATTTTGAGACAGGTTTGGATGTGTTTACGGATAGCTTGAAGCAGAACAGAGTGCCTGATTTTACAACTCTTAGGATGTTTGTAGAAGGGTTGGTGTACTATTTGATTATCATTAGGTATCTTTTTTTTTTGAGGATTTTATTAATTTCTATGGTAGAATTAATTGTTTACTTGGACATCTTTCTTGATCTAGAGAATTTGATTTGTCTTAATTTTAGACATTTTTCATGCGTGAACTTTGTTTGACCAAGAAGTTCTTTTTTCCCTCCATGTTCTGCATATCCAGCTAATAAGGCTGTATAATTTTGTTTACTTGTTTTGATGTGAAAACTTCTCTCGTTGAAAAAAATGTATAAATTTTTTTAGTATCAGGCTTTCTTTTTAGTACTATTTTCCCCGTATTGGTGTTAGTCCTTATCATGGCGAATGTCAAGCATTAATTCAAATAAATAATACATCAATAATGAATGTGATTCACAAGCACTGTTCTCACTTCAAAACATATTCCTTATGAGGCGTGAACATCAATATGCTTATACATTTTCAAATTATATTTTATCCAAAAGGGATCAGATGAAACAATAAAAAAAGACCACAACAATTAGTTACTTCTACTTCAGAAAAAAATAACTTAACTAGTTAATTAATTATATTACTTAATGTATTCTAGAGTCAATATTACCTTTATCTTACAATGGTATTTTAGAAGAAAAAACAGAGAAAAGAAAGAAAAGAAAAGTGCACACAACAGAAGAAAGTAAAATAGCAATAGAGATACAACAATGGCACAACTTCAACGTGGGGAGTTAATTGATGCCATGAACTCTCTCTCCATTCTGGCATGGTTAACACTATCCGGGTTCTCCCAGCTAGCAGTGTCGTGCGAGAAGGTATAAACCAACTCAACCAGTTCGGATTGATTCCCTTCTTCCTTTGTTTGAGCTGATTGACCTTGTCTTTTTCTACTAGTTTTTATGAATTGTAGTCTCATTTCAACATCTTTCATAGTAGGCCTCTCTTCTCCTCTCATCTTTAGGCATGTCTCAACTAGATTGATCATGGTTGTCATCTCTTCCCGCGTACATTCCTCCAGAACTTCGTTATCGAGGAGTGTGTCATAGGATCCATCTCTTAATGCTTGAAGAAAGCAATTCGATAAATTTACTGGTTCACCCATGCTATTGGTAAATATTGGCTTCTTCCTTGTCAAAAGCTCGACGAGAATAACTCCAAAACTGTACACATCACTCTTCTCTGATAATTGCCCGGTATGATAATATTCGGGATCTAAATAGCCAAACGTACCTTGCACAACTGTCACTACTTGTTTCTGATCAATTGGAACGGATCTCAAAGCTCCAAAGTCTGACAACTTTGCTGTGTAATTATCATCTAGAAGTATGTTTGTGGATTTCAAGTCCCTATGGAAGATTGATATGGATGCAGCTGAGTGAAGATAAGCAAGTGCTCCGGCAGCCTCAGTAGCTATCCGCAGACGGTCTCCCCATGTTAGGGAGCAAATTTTGTCGGGGAAGTCATGAAGTTTGTTATAAAGTGTCCCATTTGAGATGAATTCGTAAACCAACAATGGGACCTCAGTCTCAAGGCAACAACCAAAAAGTTTCACCACATTTCTGTGGATAATTTGGGAAAGTAAGGCAACCTCATTGATGAATTGATTTATCTCGCTTGCATTCACTAACTTTGCTTTCTTTATGGCCACAATCCGCTGATCTAGTAAAATTCCCTTATAAACTGTGCCATGACCACCTTGACCAAAAATTCGAGCTCGATCAAAGTTGTTGGTTGCTATTTCTAGTTCTTCCAATGAAAAGATTTTTGTTTTCTCAGCAATGCTTTCATCGGATGAAATTAAATGTTGCAACAATAAGCCCTGGTTTTTGCTGAAAAGCTTTTTCCTCACTCTCTTTTGCTCATCCTTTTTCAATTTACGTGTTATAAGGATTATGCAGATTGCCAAAAGAACACTGCCAATGCCACTGCAGATGCCAATTATGCTACCTAGATAGTTTGCTTACGTTAGAGCATCTTTTTTTCTGGCCACTTATTTAACAAAATAAATTAATCCTCTTAGAAGGCATGTATACCTAGTAGCAGTGATCTTCGTCCTCTTTTGTTGATGCGCTTTCTTTTTATTGGGTTAAAATTGGTTCCTGGTGGACATGTCCAACACACGTAACTGCCCGCAGTGTTATTGCACATCTCATCACAAATCAGTGATGGCAGTGAGCACTCGTCCACATCTGCAATCATCCTTAATTGAATTAGTTATATGTATTATAATGTTTTTCAATTATGAACATGCTAAATGTGGACAAACAATCCAGATGTATTAAAATTATATGATGCCTTAATTTGCTTCAGTATTCGTTACCTAATTAGACTGAACCTCTTTAGGGAGGAATTAACATTCTTGATTCTTCTATATTTCTCTAGAGGCCCAAAATGATTAATTCATTAGAGTTGCTTTATGACACCAAAAAGAATTATTTAGAGTGCAACAAAATACAAAAGTGATCTTATAATATTAACAGTTACTGTGTTGGTATCTAAACTTAAAATATTCTTTTGCCAATCTTTGAGTTGTGTAATTGTATCTTTTTGGTCCCTATATTATCTTATGTAAAGTTCCGAGACAGCCGGACGATATCAGAATATAATAACAAGAGAGAGCAAGAAAGAAGAGAGAAGACACTAGAATTGTGGAAAATCAGATGGATGGTAAAAAATCACAAGTCCGGCTAGCATATTGTTATATTAAGAGGAGAATTACAAGCTTAATACTAAGTTTCTTCTGTGGTACTCACAAGAGAGACTAAACTCCTTTATATAGACTACAGAAAATTTAGAGGTGAAGAAATCTAATTCATATAAATTACAACTATGCCATTATTTGATGACTAAATAATAATATTTACGATTATATCATTACTTAGTAGCTAAGTAATAATATTTTTGACTATGTCATTACTTAACGGTCAAATAATCTATCACATTTTTTAATGACTAAAAAATCTATCACATTGCTTAGCGCTCAAAAAATCTATCACCTTACTTAGTAATTAAAAAATTACATTTTGTCTTCACACCCAACATCTTAGTCAACAAACAAAGGACATTGATATGGAGTGATTCGTTCATTGATTGAAAAATATCTGCAATGTTTTCATACTGGAAGAAATATCTAGGCTTTTTAAGAAGAGAATTTGTCGACCGTTACTCTGTTAATTTTATGAACTATGAACTGTAGAAACACGTCAATTATAACTAAAGAAGAAGGAGATGAGAGTACCTTTGCAGCCATTGGCAACATAAGGATTTCCATGGTAGCCAGGGTTGCATTTACAGCGGTAACCTTGAGTGCCCGATTCAGCATCACTGATATCATGGCATGCACTGTTGTCGCTGATGCATGCGTAATTGTTACTGTGTTGTTTTGCTGCTTGACACGTCATGTCATCTATAACCCAGCTTAGGTTGGCCCACTGTCCAGTCGAAGAATATGCACTGTCTTCAACTTTCACTGAGTATGATTTATTGAGAGACATATCGACTTGCAGGAGCCCTTCATCCACCAATACCTTTATGACTTGGTAGTTTTTTGCATCTTCTGGCCAGAAATAATCACTTTCAACTATGTGGGGAATAAAAAGCTGTGCATTCCTGCACTCAAGTCGGAAGCTCTCTCTGCCATAGCAACCATTTTCAAGCCCAAAAGGAAACGGTACAGAGATGTTTCCACAATTTCGGATGCAATTTGGTCCAGCCCAACTTCTATTGTATGGGTTAAGATCTGCTAAGATAAAAAATAGGCTTTTGTCAGTAAAAGAAATTGTAAGGTGTCTCAGCTTTCGATTTCTTTTTTCTGCTGTTAATCTAAATGAAGGGAGCAAAAATTAAGACTGTAAAATTTTTATTCCCATTGGTTTTGGGAGGAAAGACAACAAATCGGCCAAAATGCAGCCAATTCAGGAGCACTCTATTACCCTTTTTACATATCACAGCTAATTTCGGATTGAGAAAAATAAATGACACGAGCTTTGAAAACACGGAGAGAAGAATGTAAAGATCACCTTGGCACCCATCGAGAATATATGGATTGCCATCATAGTTCTGTGAGCATGAGCAGGTATACCCTGTACCGGTCATTCTATTATTTGAGCATTCACTGTCATTGCTTACACAAGCATAGGTTATGTTATCGTCTTTTGCCTTTTCACAAGTCAGTTGATCAGTAATACTCCATGCTAGCACCACATAAAAGAAGCCCAACCTTTGTACTGTGTCACTAGACTCCAGATCTTCTTGGGAAAATATATAATTCCTAATTGTAGGAGAACTGTGATTTGCATATGAAAGCATGAAAGCCTTCACATTTTGTAAGGCAAGCTTGCTTTTCTCCTTGTCTCGGTTGATCTTAAATCGGACTGGAATCGGTTGGTGATCAATAGGAATGTTACAACAGCCGATTCCATTGCAGTAACCAATTTGCCTTGTTGTTTCCTTGTCTGACTCACAAGTTGTTGAACAATTACCTATTTCCATGTTGTTTTCGTCCAACAAATACACATCAACCCCGCACCCGATAACTACAAATTTACTTTTAACTGTATCATCTGCAAACACTGCGAAAGGTCGACCGGGATCCCAGGATCCGTTGTAGGAGTTAACCATGCGCTTCATAATGTGAATATTGAACTTCACCAGAAGAATTCCAACATTGTTAGAAGAATCGCCATAAGTGAATTCCGTGGTACCATCACCTAAGTAGAGCTTTGGTGGGTAAGTCGACTCGTTGCAGATTAGCTCAAAGCCGGGTCGGAAGCAGCCTGGCCCAATGCCAAAAGGATAATATACGTCTGAGTCTGAGTCCTGCCAGATGTTAGAGAAGTTCGTATCCCCACATGCCGTAGGGCAATGAGATAGGCTCATAACAGAGGGGAGGGATTTGCTTTCTAGTAGGTCTTTTGTGGGAGTTGCAGTTGCAGTTGCTGCTGCTGCAAACTCAGCTAGCACCATCAGTGCTACAAGCATGGCTACCTTTAGAGGCTCCATGATCACTCTCTATAGGAATTATGTTTGTTCTGAGCTAGATATTTGGTTGGATTACATGGAAGGAACCAAAAACAGAAGGGAGAACACATTCTTTTGTAGATATAATTAACTCGTGAAACACGCACGTCGGCTCCTCAGTGGAGCCTTGCACGAGTCGTGGTCAATGATTATGAAGCTAGGGGAAAAGTTCTACCTGGAATATAAGTGAAAGACTATGACTGCTTATGCACGAAGCTGTAATTGGTTGTTCGAGTGGCTTTCAGAATTAGAATTTAGGCAAGGGGAATATTGTTTGGCTTATCATCAATAAGTTGTTGCCACAAAATAAAAGATGTCATATCACTAAGCAAAAAACGTGGCTTCTAATTGCTGGTCTTTAAAGCAAAAGGTGATGCAGGAAAAGATGACATATCAGTAAACAAAAGCAGTAGTTATTTAGATCCTTTTTTCATAAAAAAGAAATGGTTTCCTAGTGTGTGCGATCAAATTGTTGTTGAACTCTTGAATCAACTCCATATCAGTCAACCAATGAAGTAGGTGCCGTCCAGAAATACACTTGTTACCTTAGATAGTCCAATGCGTAGAGGTGAAAATATGATTAAAAAACATCAAATACAGTTGTAGCGTTTTAATGACCGGAGATGTTATCGGTGACAACATCTCGGATTAGTCATTTAATCATGATTAACCGGAGATGTTACCAAGTTATCTAAAAGAAAGCTAAAATAGACAAGAAGTTATATCCATCTTCTCAATGATGCGCATTCCTGGACAAATTGTAGTGGCAATGTGAAAGGAGGCATATATTTAAATAATGTGACAGGCTAACAGCACCATCTTTTACAAAATTAGTGCTACATACGATGCATCTTAGATCACAACATGTCACTTAAATAAGACCAATTAACAAAAAGTACAATAATTAAATTCAGCACTCACTTCGTTGTTGTTTGCTTTACAAAGATAATTGCAACCAAGTATAATATCAGAAACATCTGGTAGAATCATGTCAGACTCAATATAATGGGAGATAGATATATAATACATTGCATTGTAGCAGTACTTGGTACTGTATCGGTGCTAGTTTTGCCGGTTGCTAACTTCAGTGCCTTCAACAACCTTATCAATCTTGTTCTGATAGAAAACAAAACAAGAGAAAGAAGCACACTCTAGATGAGAATCCTTTCTATTGCTACAACTCCATGACTTTCATGGTGTCCATAATCACAAATCATAAGTACGGGATATTTAGTAGAATTTAGTGTAAAGATTACAACCAAACTTATGTTGTAAAACAGTAAAAGATTTAAGTAAAACCATCTTTATGAAGCTCCATAATACTAACACAATCAATTAGTTATAAGTAACTAATCTCAGTTAAGGAGTAACGGAAGAACACATCTTGAGTATGAAATCCTGACATGCTGATAAAGATTGAATCTAAAAATTCCTTCAATCTTCTGAATTAATGCCAAGCATGATATCACAATCATCTCCATATCCATAATTTGAAAAAAAAAAAAAGGATTCCGCTACCATTGAATTTAATTAAGCCCTGCATGTCCAAAAACAGGAAAAAAAAAATACATTCCAGTAAGGCAGTAACACAAAAACCCCTTGATTTATTTCTGCTGTTATTGATGCCATGAAATTTGAAAAGGAGTTTCATGTCCAGTAAATCCAATCTACCAACAGATGGACAAGATACACATTAATCCCCCGGGGTATCCCCCTCTTGCCAAAAGAAAAAAAAAATTAATGTTATCAGTGGTGTGATCCAGTCCATGTATTTTCAGACATGAAGAGAAGGAACCTCCCAGAATAAATGCTAGCAGTTAGCAGCCCAACAACTAACTAGATGAACAAAACCAAAGATGACGAACCTTCAGATCCCGTTCATTCATTAATGTATCCTTCTTTCCTCCCTTCAAACCCGGGCCTCATCAGCTTCTTCTCTCTCTTTTCAATCTTTCGCATTTTCTTCTGATGAATCCTCTCCCTTATGTTCTCAGTTCTCTTACTCTGCTTCTCAGCCTTTGCCTTCGCCGCTATCAACTCTCTCTCTTTCCACTTTTGTGCATTCTTTTGTTGCCTCTTCTTATCTCTCTTAATACTCTGTTTAAGCAATTTGGGGTCGTCATGCACCTTCTCTCCGGCTGCCTTACTAACCGCAGCTTTCCAAGAGACTTCTTTCCCCTTTTCAGGATCCTTTTTCACCTCTTCAAGCCTCTTTGCTCTCTCCAATTCCTTCTCCTTTGGAAGCTTCTTCTTTCTCTTCTTATTATTATCTTTTCCATCAATTCTAACCTGACCAAATGTGATATCAGTAGGCTCACCGACCTTATTCTTCTTCTTATTCTTTGAAAAGATCTCATCATCTCCATCCTCCCGTTTTCTCTTTCCACTGTTACTACCTGAGGTGGCGTCTTTGTCTTTGTTTTTCTCCCTATTCTTTTTAGACTCAACCTTGAGTTTCTTCTTGTTCTTAATCTCTTTCTTCCTCTCCTGCTTCAGCCGTGACTCGGGTCGAGTGTTGCGACCTGCTGCAAGCTCAGCGATCCGCCGTCGCAAACGTTCCTGTAGCTCTTCATATGTCACTGGCTGCTCACCAGTCAATGTGACCTTATTCTGCGCCTTCTGCCCCTCTCCTGCCTCCTGTTCCTCCTGTTCCTCCTGCTCTTCTTCTTCTTCATCATCATCATCATCAACATCATCTTCTTCTTCTTCTTCCTCTGGCTCTTCATCAGACGATTCCTTTTCTTCAGCCAAAGATTTCTTCAACACATCTAGAGTGGATAATTTGGGAAACCATGGCTTCTTCTTCTCCGACTTGGAGAGACCGGGAAACCATGGCTTGTCGTTGCTGGAATAAGGTAAAAAAAACCGCGCTGGAATGAGCTCTACGAGCTAATCGAAGAACAGGGAATGCTCATGGATCAGGGTTTTCAGGTCGCCACGCGAAGTATCGGCGATGCTAGTGGTGGTTCCATCAACAGAGCCGCCTCCATCGACGGCAGGTGTGCGCTTGCTTCCCATTTCGACTAAGGTTTTGGAGGGAGATTGAGGAAACGAGAGAGAGAGAGTAGAGATTGAAGAGGAACAGGCAGCTTTTTTCGAAGGTGGAAGAGAGAGAGAGAGAGAGAGAAGGTTTGGCCCGTTTAGAAATAACATTGTGAGGAGCGTAATCTAATATTTCTTTTATTTTGGGTTTATTCGACATTTGTAGATGACACAATAGGCTCTTTTTAAGTGATCTTTTTTATTTAAGATTCAGACCCCTCAATTTGCATAATATTTATGTTGATAAGCCGAGTAAAAGATTTAAAGGACCAAACCGTCTTAAAATTCTACATCTCTGACACTATTTTTCCGGACTTGATAATATATAATATTCCGTAATCCTTTTCAAAAAGTGCAATGGAAATTATTATTTTTGTTGGTTGTAGGTTACATGTTTTCTTCTGCATATTTGATTCGATAGCTCGGAATGACATCGGAAGTTTTAATATTTGAATTCATTTTCACTGAGAAAATAAAAATTGTCATAACTGCAATTTTTAATATAATTTTTAAATTAAATTTTATAGTATACATCTCTTATAAAAATAAACAAGATAATGGTTTGGATTTGATTTCCGAATGTCAAAATTTTTAAATATAAATTAAAAAGAGAGTTTGTGACATTTTATGATATAAAAAATTTGTGCCATCAAAACCCTCCTTAATAAATAGATAGATACAACTGAAACATTTTGGGGAGTCAACCAAGAATCTCCCCTCTTTATGCATTAGTAGTACCATTATACGATGGAATCTTTGGTTAAATATAATTAACAAAAAGGAGATGATATATCGATACGGTTGTTAATATCGTTATCGGTACAAGCTTTATTATATACATTAAATAAATTATTATATATATTAATGATTTTATTATACAAACTCATCATCTTATGTAGTACAATAATTATTTAATTTAAATAAATTATTATATATATTAGTGATATTTAAGTTGAATAATAACAGTAGAGTATAATATAAAATTGTTTACATACGTAGTAACTCAACCTGATCCGTATAAGTTAGAAAATTTGTATTTATTCTTTTCATTATTACTAATTGTACAAATTCAAAGAGTAACAAAGTGGTTAAGTGTGTTGGTGGGGTATGAGTTTCAATCTAACCCTTGAATTTTTCTTTCCATTCAAATAAGTCAACATCTGACATTAAATACACTCACTGCCAACAGAGTAAGTTACGAGGTTTTAGATATTTCTATATACTTCTCTACTATATACTATATATATAATAGCACTCACTGCTAGAAAAACAATACCATAGAAACAAATACCAGGAGTCAAAGATGACTTGAAAGAAAGAGTTCTCTTCCCAAAATTGAAAAAAATTCTATTTCTTAATAGACGTCAGTAAGTCGTTAACGTATATAATAAAATATGAATTGACGATTATATGAATAATGATATCTACGTAATTTTCCTTAACAAAATATTTGGGATCATTCTGCACTTATCTTGACAATGCATTTGATCATACAACGAAATGGTTGACTATATAAAGTGTGGTATACAATGATTTCATTTAACATCAAGGTGGAATCTTTGACTAATTAATTAATTATACAACTGTTGCAATTGATTGAATCGTCGTAATCTCGTATTGCTTGGCGTAGAAGGGATTATCTGCTATCTCTGATAAATCAGATAGATACAAAATTAATGCTTGGTTTCTTCTTGTGGCGTACAAAATTATTGTTAAAAGCATAAGTCTTTCTTACTTTATTGAAGGAAATATATTATTTTAATCTAAACAGCTAATATATATCTAATATTGAATTGGTAAGATAGACTCCAAGTACTCGGCTTTTTCTATTTAATGACAAATTGAACAATATATATCTAATATTTTTTTATCGAATTTTATGAATAAGTAACTAAGATTCTGTCATATACATTTTCCTTCAAACTTGCAAGTTTTAATAATTTTCGCACGTACGTATAAAAACCCAATACTAAACCTTATTTTGAAAATAAAAAATAAAGTATGAATAAAAATATCAAAAAGCAAGTGAAATACATTTCAACGTTTGACTTATTGTGTGATCAGAGCGAGAAGTCGTCAGATAGAACAACAGAGTAGTCAGAGAAATAGACTTTGAATATTGAAACTTTCAAATTAATAATTTCTCTGTGTCGTGTTAATATGCGCCAACACGTGTAGCGAGTTACTGCTCAAAAAGATAAGCATCTCTGAGCATTGATAAAATTGAAAATCGTCAAATGAATGATTCGAAAATAATTTCACGAGATTAAAATTTGTAATTCGAATATAATGCAGAAGATAAATTCCGGAGAAAATATTTTTTTTTGTTAACAAAATAGAATAATATATTAAAATAGTAACATATTTAGAAAAAAAAAAACAAATCTAACATTGATAAATTTCACAAATAGGTTACATAATTTTGAATCACATAAAATCACAAAATACTTGTGTGGGCGTTTTCAAGTGAAAAGATAGCATAGAGATGCTGTGACTTAAAAATATTTTACATTTATTTAATGCACTCTGATTTCGACATTTTCTCTCTATATTCAATTCTTGATTGCTTTTCCAGTATTTTACAGAATTTTACAGAAATTTTTATTCCGTGATAGATAGTTTGGAGCTTAGAATCACGGTGAAATTTAGTGGAGATCGAAACGGGTTATATTTTTTTTAAAATTTGAAAATTAATTATGTATATTAAGATAGATATTTTAATGTTTTACTGGAATTATAGTATGATTAGTTATTTAAAAAAAATTGAGATACGATTTTAAGATGACGGTAGGTACATAGTTTTTTTTATAAAATATAAAATAATATTTTAATTTTCTTTTAATTTAATTTTGATCAAGTTTTGTCATATACGCATTGCTAAAAAAAATGTAAAGAATTTAACTACGAGGTCAGGAAAATAATTAAAAGTTCAGTTATTTAGTTGTCGTTACACATCACAGAAATATTTATTAATTTATGTTTATATTGACTTGTCCTTAAAAAACTAATAAGTAGAAAAAAAAACCTTTTTTTTCTTTTTTTTTGTGCTCATTTTTTGCCTTTTCTTGATCAATTTGTAAGGTTGTCCTAGAAGCATTTCACCTAATGTGTATTGAAGATTTAAATATTATATGAACATATTTGTATATATGTCAAGACATAAATAATTCAAATTATTCACTTTTATTTTTTTGTTTATAATTTTATATATTTTTTCAAATATCATTTTATATATTCTATATGAAAATATTTTATATATTTTTCATCCAAGTGACGTAGATTTAAAACTTACCTTTAGTTTGAGGTTTAAATGAAAAAAGATCATAAAAGAGGAGTTAAAAAAATCTTTGAATGAACCTAAGTATCAAATTAGATATTAAAATATTAAATCAATATAATAATACATCAACAACATAAAATAATAAAATTGGAAGAAAATACTAGTAGAATGATTCTCACATAAAATATGGGAATCAAATATAAATTTTCGTAAAATATATATATATATATATATTTATTATTTCAAAATACTACTTGAATGATTATATAATAGAGTACATGACATTGAACTCTCATATTTGACTGGATATTCCCCCATTACAAATAAAAAAAAAATGTTTATAATTTTATTAAGGTATTCTTCCAAGTTTCAACTTTTTAGCCAAATATGTCCCACATGAGTTTCTTATTCTTTTTCTTTATTTATATTTATTTATGTATTTATTTAATTATATTTATTCTTTGCATTTATAAAATCTCTTGGTCAAACAGGAATCCCATATATATCCTCTAGGTCAAATGTCACAATCAAATTAGTTTGTAATTTATTAATTAATTCTAATGCACTCAATTTGACATTAAAGCTCCACTAATTAATACATTTTTATTTTCAGCAAAATTCTAAGTTGAAGCTGGAATTGGAAGATCAATGGAACTCATTTGCCAAACATTATATAATTCCAATTCAACCAAGTTATTGTAAAAATAAATAAATAAAAATATGCATGCTTAGGTTCTATTTTATTGATGCTGATTTGAATAACATGCCAAAGATTTTGCTATATTGAATCTTTTAGCGTTCTCTAATTATATGTAGGTAAAGGTAGAATCTAGCATAAATTACAAAGCAAATTTAATTCGGCTAATATCACAATGTAAAAAATAAAATAAAATAAGAGAATTGTTGAGAATCTCAATTCCATGTTTTGGGGTGAGGTAATTTAATTAAGAGGAGTGATAATTGTATTCTTTAATTGCAACTCTTATTTGCACCTCAGATGAATTTATATTTCTTTCAGAAAGTATTTATATTAAATGATAAGGATATTTATACATTGCATTATTAGAATTAAAAGTTATGTAAGTTATATTTATATTTGTTCAATAAAATATTTAATTTTATTTTTTCTATAATCATTTAGGAAAGAAAAATGATAAACAGTTTTTATACTAACTATAAACACTTCCAAATTTTGATATAAATAAATTATCTATTTAGTATAAATAGTTTTAATGTGCAAATAAGAGGCGTAAAATATGAAGTATAAAGATAATTTATTTTTAATTAATTAGACAAACAATTGGCACATTGCTTGATTGGATCTCAATTATTGGTGACTCACGGGTCAACCCGTTATTACATTTTTCAAATCGTCTCAAAAAGATATATATATGTACGCAATATTAAAATTTTGAAGTAAACATTACATCATATAGTCAATGGTTTCAAGCTAATAATTTAGTAATCTCATAGAGGGGAAAACTATGTGGAATTTTTTATTTATCTATCCATTTTGAAAGCAATGAAAAAGGAAATAATGGTCTTGACTATAGTTAATATTTAATAAGCATCACTGAAGAATATTTATTGTCACCATCTACACACATAAATACAAATGAATAAATTTATAAAATAATTTTTTTAAAAAATTTATTCCGCACAAATTTTAAAGCCATCAAACATAATAAAATAATATGCACTACATTTTATGATAGCAGAAACATGATGCGTTGATGATGTCAATTTCCGCGCGCACTCTCTAGACCAAAATATTAAAGAGATTTTTTTGAGGTAAATATAAGGACCAAAAATCACTCAAATTTTAAATATCCATAAAAAAAATTTTATTCAAATTTCAATTCTGTGATCCCACACACAAATAATATTGTCTTTATCATTAAATTAAAAACTGATTCTCAATCAAAAAACTTTTCAAACTCCACCAAGCATTTCATGTGTATCTACAATCCATTCATGTCTCTATCCATATAAGAAAATTTCATTCAATCCATTTTGATCCATCTAATAGTATTATTCAGTGATGTAATCACTAAAAAAAGAAGTATTATTTAGTGATGTAATCACTACAAAAGATTTATTGTTTCCTAGAACTAGACACCGAATTAGATAAAATTTGAAACAAATAAAAAATTAGATACTGAAAGCTATATATAAATTTCATAATTGACCTAAATAAGTCAACTTCAGAAAAACTAGATAACGTGAAAATATTAGAAACAATATTTAAAATTGGTGATATCTGAAAAAAAAAACTCTTCACTGTTAAAAAATTGAATGAATTTTAATTATCAAATAATAAATCCTGAAGTAGCAAAATAATAGCAAGATCATATTTCATAACCAATCATATCTTAAAAGGATTCCTTATGTTTTTTTTTTGAAAAAAAAAATAAAACATTGAAGTTAGACTACTTTGTAAACATTTAAATTTTGGCTAAAATACAAATAGTTTAAATTATATTCTTTTATGTCCAAACAAATGACCCAAGTTGCTCAATAAAAATTTTTGTAGGATACTAATTTTTACTATTTTATTATTTTTTTAATTTTTGAAAGATAGACTTAAAACAATAAAAAAACATTTTCATATCAAATAGGATCTTTTTTTAAATCCGAAAAATAGTAAAAAATTAAAAAAATAAGAAAATAGTATTCTAAAGAATTTTGACATGTACAACGCATTGAACTACTTGGTCGATTGTTTTGAAATTTGAAATTAATACATTTTTTAGATCGTCTCAAAAGAGCTGGACAACATGAAAATTGAAAATTTTGAAGTAAACATCATATGTGGTTAAATTGAAAATGGTGTCAAGCTAATTTTGTTATCTCATAGAGGAAAAACTGTGGAATTTATTTATCATTTTGAAAGCAACGGAAAAGGGATTTGACAATAATTCAATTTCGATCGGTTCCGGCCACAAATTTAATTTGGAGTTTTGTTTTAAAGTGTGATTTTTTTTTATTATATTTTGGTAGGATAAAATGTGATTTTTTATATATGTATGTACTTGATCATTATACGGCGTATGAATAGAATGCTTTTAGAAAATTTTAATTAAAATTATACATTTCCCCAAAATATATAATGTATACTCAAAAAACCCAATCTCTTTAAGAAATGATTGGCTGTGGATTATACACTATATGATCTTGCCATTAGTTTGCTACTTCAGGATTTATTGTTTGATAAAATTCATTCAATTTTTGAAAGATGGCCTTGTTTGGCTATAAAATAATTAAAAATAAAAAAAAAACATTTGTATACCAAATAAGTCCATTTTTGAAAATTTCAAAAAAATAGTTGAATTTTTTTTAAATGATAAATTTTTATAAGATTTTAATATGAAGAATTTACCGAGTAACTTAAATCAATATCCCAAACATAAAAAAAAAATCAAAATTTGACCCATTAACATATCAATCGATATGCTAACATTAATACATTAACATAACTCTAGTTTCCAGTATCTCATGTGTTATTTGTTCCAACATTTTATCAAATTGGGATCTGTTCTGATTCCAGAAATCAATAAATCTTTTCAAAATGATGAGTAAATACTTCTAGACGGACCAAAAAGAGTGGCACAATTTTCTTGTCATAGATGGAGACATGGATGGACCACATGTGAAGATGAAATGCTTGGTGGAGCATGAGAAGTATTTTGATATGGTTAGACTAGGGATTGTGTCTAGCAATTAGATATTTTTCATAAACATCTACTATGATATGATATAGTGCAACATAATTAAAATTATGATCCTTCTAATTGCTTTAAATTTTGTATAGAACACATTAAAGTAATTTCTATAAATTTATCCGTTTGTATGTTGTATGATGTGTGCTAATGAGTATCTATTGTCTCAGTATATGGAGACGATAGATATTTTTAAGTAATGCTTATCAACTATAGTCAAGACAATTTTGTTATATATTGGCCTTTGTTATGAAAAACATATTTCTTTTCATATTTTTGTTCATCCTTACATAGTGTTATATTGTTATGTTTTGCACATAAAGTTAGATCACAAATTTTTGTAATAATTATTATTTAAATCTTCAATGTTATGTAATTGTTGTTATAAAAAAAATTAGTATTCCAATCATTAGTATTCTTTCATATGAGCACATGACATGGCCATATTTTTTTAGTCTATTTGGTCATAAGAGAGTATTATTTATATTTCTATTAAAATGCTTATTTAACCAGTTTTGAATATAGAATAATGAAAAAAACTCAAATATTTTGTATTTCTTTTTAAAATGATGTCATCAATTTAGAAATTATTTCTTTAATTTAAGTTCCATGTCTTTTATTTGCGTCCGAAAAATATTAATACTTAATACAACTGTTATTTATATTCATTATGAAAAATATTAATATTTAATATATAAAATATTTATTATTTTTTTTTCTGAATTGAAATTAGAAATTATGTTGACTAGAGCCAGCCTGGAGCGGCGTATCATATCCCTCCTAAAATATTAACATACGCAATACGCATGCTACCCCCCACCCTCCCCTATTAATTAGATTCACACCTCCAGATTCCAAAATATCATCTTTCAGATTCTCTCTCACCCCCTTGGCCTCTTCTCTTCCTTCTCCCCTCACACAGTCTCTCTTTTTCTTTCCCACCAATCTCTCTCAATTGTACCTAGTTAGTTCTCGCTGCTCCAATGGGTGTCAGCGACGATACGAAACCAAACCCCAGGTCCGATGCGTACGTAGGCGAGGAGATGGCGGAGGTGACCGGACTGAGGCAGCGTAACAGATCCAACGGCGTCTCAACTGGCGAAAGCGAGGACGATCAACCCCTCACAGTGGAGCAGGTGTTCGAATCAAAACCCGTACCGAGCTGGAAGGAACAGCTCACGATTCGCGCCTTCGTCGTGGCCTTCTTCCTCGCTGTGCTGTTTAGCATTATCGTGATGAAGCTTAATCTCACCACCGGTATCATACCCTCGCTGAATGTCTCGGCTGGTTTGCTTGGGTTCTTCTTCGTACGGATGTGGACCGTGGCTTTGGAGAAGTGGGGGTTGCTGAAGCAGCCCTTTACGAGGCAGGAGAACACGGTGATTCAGACTGCCGTGGTTGCGGCGTATGGGCTGGCGTTCAGCGGTAAGCTCACCTCACCTCACCTCACCTCACCTCACCTCACCTCATCTAACTATTATATGTTAAATTTTATAGAAATTTTGGTTTCTATTTTGGTTTTGTCTTGTTATGGGGATGTCCTTCAGCAGTGCTGTTATCATGTCATGTCTGAGATGGCAGGGACTGAGTGGAGAAATCGAGGGGACTGGATGGGTCCGTCCATTGGTTCTTTTTTCTTCCCTATTTGACTATTTACCGATTTGGTAAAGAGTAGTTGGCAAGTCGCAGAACAATTACCGATTTGTAGATTGGTACATTGCTAAATTTTCATAAGCTAAATTTATTTTCCGGCCAATTTTTTCAAATGATAAACTACTGCTACTACTACTATTATTATTATTATTAGTATTATTACTATTATTATTAGTATTATTACTATTATTCATTTATTACTATTGTTATTAATAATACTTCCACTGTTTTTGTAATTGATATTGTTGTTTTCTTTTTAATCACTTGAATAAAATGTCTCATAAAATTATATCGTTATTGTTATAATTATGTATCTTTGAAGCCCTTAAATCATATGTAAAAATTGAAACCACCAGTGTTAAAATTATTAATTAATGTCCTTAACGTTCTATGGTAAGTTAGTACAGTGATGTTTCTTTGTCCTTTTTAAGAATTATATAGGTTTGTAATCTCTAATGCTTATTTTAATATAAAACCGCCCAACTAATTTTCTTCCAATTCAGGATTAATAATTTGCAAAGTCATTTTATGGGATATTTAATACCTTTGTCCGAAATGGCTATGACAAAGTTTGTCCTAGAATTATACTTTGAAGGATGTGTTTACAATAAAATAGCTAATTCTGATCTTTTATTGTCATTTAGTGTCTTAACTACAACTTAAAAAGTCTGCCAAAGCAAGATAATTAACACTAACAGATTTTATATTGTCTGCCAAAGCAAGATAATTAACACTAGCAGATTTTATATTATAGTATTGCTGCCACATTACATAAGATGTATTTTTTTATGTACAAGATCCCAAGAGTCCAAATAAGAGCATTGGCTTTTTTTATTATGAAGATTTAAGTCAGAGAAAGATTGGTTGTTCATTTTTATCCAATCTGCTTAGTGGATATAATATCACAACTGACGCAAATTGACAGAAATAAATGAATATCAGGTCGACCCAAGTTGGCATAAACAAATGAAATCTGGTCCACAGTTTTGTCTTAGTAGACTTGGTTTCTTGGTTGACTCTCTAACTTGGAAGCATGCATTGGAGTGATAAGTGGGGCTATTGTAATTTTTTTTTTCTTGTGTTCACATCACGAATGGGGATTCTAGGATAGTGATACTGTGATAATGATGCCCATATATATTATAATTTCGAGAGTATCCCAGATGGGCCCATTTGGATAATCCACCAAGCAAGAGCATGGTTTTTGTGTGGCGCCTATGGTGTAATAGTTGTATAATGCCTCCAAGAATTGTGTTAATCAAGATATTGTCATGGAGTCACTTAAGAGGTTAATCTATTTGGGCAGGTGGCTTTGGAAGCTATATGTTTGGTATGAGCAGCCGAATTGCAGAACAAGCCACAGAAGCAAATGATGCAAGGGATATCAAGGATCCAAAATTGAGCTGGATGATTGGGTTCATGTTTTGCGTCAGTTTCATTGGTCTATTTGCACTGGTGCCCTTGAGAAAGGTTAAACTTCTCTATCCGTAATTCGACGCACTATATTGTTAATTCAGATTTTGTGGTAAGCCAAAGAAAAATAGTTACTAATTACACGTTTCTTTTGTTTTCAGATTATGATAATTGATTACAAGTTGATCTATCCAAGTGGCACAGCTACTGCTTATCTTATCAATGGCTTTCACACTCCTGAGGGTGCGGAATTGGCAAAGTAAGAGAAAATTATTTTCATAACAATAAAATATCACCTCATTCTAGATGTAGTTTAGAAGTTGTCTTATGTCGTATTAAACTGCACTGTTTTAGGAAGCAAGTAAGGACCCTAGGCAAGTTCTTTGCGGGCAGCTTCTTGTGGGGGTTCTTTCAATGGTTCTACACTGGCGGAGATGGTTGTGGATTCATAAATTTCCCTACATTAGGCCTAAAGGCTTATAATAATAAGTAAAAGACATATTTAAGCTTTGATAAAAAAAATAATGACATTCTTTTTAATATGTTATGAGTTATGATGCTTATTGACCCTTTTGTAGGTTTTACTTTGACTTCTCTCCGACCTATGTTGGAGTTGGGATGATTTGCCCCTATATTGTGAACATTTCTGTGCTTTTGGGTGGTATTATTTCTTGGGGGTTGATGTGGCCTCTGATTAATAACAAAAAAGGAGATTGGTATTCTGCCTCTCTCTCTGCCACCAGTCTTCACGGCTTGCAAGGTTATAAGGTACATATTTGAATCTAAACTATCATTGTCTTCTTATGAGAGGAAGAATGACAAATTTTTGTGGAAAATGTAAAATGAAAATTCACATTGAACCAATAATTAGTTGAGTGCATACAAAAAAATAACATATGGAGTACTAAAGAATGAGAAACTATAGTTTTTTATCGTTGTTTCAGCTTAATCTCCTTGAGCACATTTTGGCTAATGAAGAGTATTACATCAATCACTAAAACTACTAGCATAGTTTGTGAAATAACTTTTGTTAAAATTTAACATGAAATCTCTCTTTACTAATGGGTTTTTTTATCATGTAGGTGTTCATATCAATTGCCATGATTCTAGGAGATGGCATGTATAACTTTGCAAAGGTCCTCTCCCACACACTCTTCGCTATTTACAAAGCATGGAAGAGCAAGTCTAAACTTCCCATTGTAGATAGCGATGGCCGTGTTGTGCCTGCTGAGATGATCACCTTTGACGACAAGAAGAGGACCGAGCTCTTTTTGAAGGACCAGATCCCTGGGAAGTTAGCTTTAGGAGGTTATATTTGTGTGGCAATCATTTCCATCGTGACACTGCCACATATCTTCGAGCCTCTGAAATGGTACTTCAAAACTTAATGCCCAAATTATTTGCTGACTATGGCCAAAACAAAAAAAAAAAAACTACATAAGAGAGTATACAGAAACTTGAAAGAACTAATAACAAATTGTATAAAAGAAACAAAAAAGGTTTCTATATCAAATCAGTGCCAAACCAGAATCATCCCAATTTCAATCATATATTATGCATTCCGCACTCCTGACCTTGTGGGAAATTTTGGTGTCCCAGTTCTGACATAGTAACTGTATGGCTCTGCCATGCTCCTGACTTTTTTGGATTTTTGGTGAACAAATTGGAGAAAAAGAAAATTTCTGGCAGCTCCACAATGCAATCAGAAGAGCATCAAATAAAGCAAACAAAATAACATTTCCATGTCATTGCTACTTTTGTAACAGGTACTACATCCTGGCGGCCTACTTGTTAGCACCAATCCTTGCCTTCTGTAATGCATATGGGACTGGCCTGACTGACTGGTCTCTTGCCTCAACTTACGGCAAGCTTGCCATCTTCACTATTGGAGCATGGGCTGGTAAGGGGGATGGCGGGGTGCTTGCCGGATTGGCAGCTTGTGGTGTCTTGATGAGCATTGTCTCTACCGCTGCTGATTTAATGCAAGATTTCAAGACTGGTTACATGACCCTTGCCTCCCCTAGATCCATGTTTGTTAGTCAAATTATTGGCACAGGTATACTATTTTTTTTACCCAAGTATCACCATTGTTTAATTAGTCAAACACTCAAACACAATAACTTAGTCAAAATGTTCTTCAGTCAAGACTACATTAATTGGTTCGTGTTTTCTGAGCTGGGTCAAGAACAGCATTAGAACAGTTGGGCTTTTCGTGGAGTCCTTACAAATGTATAATACACAAGCATGAAACATTTAATCTGAAAAATAAAGAACAAACATAATAGAAGGCTTATACAGTCTCATCTCACATGCTAATAGCTCAATATTCATTGCAGTTATGGGATGTGTCATTGCACCATGTGTCTTTTGGCTGTTTTACAAGGCCTTCGACGACCTTGGTCTAAGCACGAGTGAATACCCCTCACCGTATGCAATTGTTTACCGTAACATGGCTATCCTTGGTGTGGATGGTTTTGGGTCCCTCCCTCACAATTGCCTTAAACTCTGCTACGGATTCTTCTTCGCGGCTTTCTTTATAAATCTGATTAGAGACTTGGTTCCGAAAAGGGTTTCGCAATTTATTCCCATCCCTATGGCCATGGCCATACCATTCTATATTGGTCCGTACTTTGCAATTGACATGTGTGTTGGTAGCTTGATTTTGTTTATCTGGGAGAAGATAAACAAGGTGCAGGCCGATCAATTTGGGCCTGCTGTAGCCTCAGGGATGATTTGCGGCGATGGTTTGTGGACTCTTCCTCAGTCAATTCTGTCTCTGGCAAAGGTCAATCCACCAATTTGCATGAAGTTTTTGTCTCGCAAGGTGAATGAAAAGGTAGATGGGTTCCTCTCTTCATAGTGGGTGAAAATGGTTTATGTTTTTGTTGTGGCTACTTCATTGTTATGTAGTTATGGTTCTCATGAATGTGTATGTGCCTGATTCTCTCTCTCTTTTTTTTGGGTTTTTCTTTTTATTTCTCAAAGAGAAGTTAGGTAAGGTAATTAAACTTTTAGTATTTGAAAAAGTTTAATGTTAAAGTGTTGACGCTGGAAATTACTGTAAATAAATTTCCATATGAAACAGAATCAAGTCTTCTTAATTTCTTTGTAAATTTTTCTAATCATCGTCATCATCATCGTTATTTTGAATTAGTAATGAAAACAAATATGAAGGAATACAAAAAAACAAGAATGGAAATCCACAATCAAAATCTCACTACCTATCAGATTCTCCCGTGAAGCCGATATCTAAATTATGCGGTTAACGGCGGATTGATTTTACGAGCTATTCAAAACATTTAGCGGCATTTAACGGCGGATTAATTTTAGGTCAAATTGAGTTGAATTTTGGAGGAAATAAATAGATCTATTTAATATTTTAGTTGGGTAAAATTGAGTTGAACTGATGGCTTAGGTTGTTTGTGACTTTTTTTTTAGAGTTTAGGGTTCTTGGTTTTTCTCTTCATTTTAGGTTTTTAATAGTGATAAACTAAAGTAAATTTGTTTTTGTTAGGTTAAATGATAATACAGGGGAAAAGAAAAAGAAGGTTAGTTTTTAATGGTGAAATATGATATTTTGATGTTTGCTGAGTAAATAGGAAATTTTGAAAGATTTAATGTATGGACAGATGATAATCCTAGATTATCACTTATTTTACTCAATAACTTTGCTATTATGAAGGTGATGATTGTGGATTTACGAGTTTCCCTACAATAGGCTTAGAGGCTTAGAGAATTGTTGAGAATCTCAATTCCATGTTTTGGGGTACCAATTGTGAGGTTTAATTAATTAGACAAACCATTTGCACATTGCTTGATTGGATCTCAATTATTGGTGACTCACTGGTCAACCCGTCATTACATTTTTCAAATCGTCTCAAAAAGATATATATGTACGCAATTTGAAAATTTTGAAGTGAACATTACATCATATATAGTCAATGGTTTCAAGCGAGTAAAGCTAACTTAAGCTCATCAAATTATTTGATGAGCTTAATTCAAAAAAACTATCGAATCAATTTTAAATGATAAATTCAAATTGCTTAATAAATTTTTCATATCAAAATCTTATAGAATACTGAAATTTTTTATTTTTAGAATTTTCTAACTATTTTTTTTTCAAATATTTTTGAAAATAGACTATTCTCTTATAAAAACATTTATTGTTTTATTATTATTTTAGAATCATTTTAAAAAATTCGAAAAAAATAGTTAGAAAATTCTAAAAGTAGAAAATTTTGATATCCTACGAGATTTTGATATGAAGATTTATTGAGCTCCTCGGATTTATCGTTTAAAATTATTTCGATCATTTTTTAAGTTAAGCTCATCTTAGTTTTACTCGTTGCAAGCCAATAATTTAGTAATCTCATAGAGGGGAAACTATGTGGAATTTTTTATTTGTCTGTCCATTTTGACAATAATGAAAAATGAAATAATGTTCTGACTATAATTAATATTTAATGAGCATCACCGAAGAATATCCACTGTCTCCATCTACACACATAAATACAGATGAATGGATTTATAAAATAATTTTTTTTCCGAAATTTATTCTGCATAAATTTTAAAGCAATCAAAATATATCAGAAAATGCACTACATTGTATGATAGCAGATACATGATGTGTCGATGATATTAATTTCTATGGACACTCCCTAGACCAAAATAATTAAGAGATTTTTTGAGATAAAGATAAAGATTAAAGTCACTTAACTTTTAAATATTCATAAAAAATTCTTTATGCAGATTTCGAACATACGATTTTTAATACAAATAACATTATTTTTGTCATTAAATCAAAAACTGATTCTCAATCAAGAGACTTTTAAAACACTACCAAGCATTTTATAATAAGAAAATTTCATTGAATCCTCATTTTGGTCCATCTAATAGTATTACTTAGTGATGTAATCACTAAAAATAGAAGTGTTACTCAGTGATGTAACACTAGAAAAGATTTATTGTTTCCTAGAACTAGACACCAACTGTAGTTTGATAAATTTTGAAACAAATGAAAAATTAGATACTGAAAGCTATATATAAATTTCATATTTGACCTAAAAGATTAGAAATTATATTTTAAATTGTTGATATCTGAAAACAAAAATCTTCACTGTTAAAAAATTGAATGGATTTTAATTATCAAATAATAAATCCTGAAGTAGCAAACTAATAGCATGAAAGATCATATTTCATAACCCATCATTTCTCAAAGAAATTCTTTTTTTTTTGTTGATCAATTTTTGAAAGATAGACTTAAAACAATACAAAAGAAAAACATTTTTATATCAAATAGGACCATTTTTTTAAATCCAAAAAATAGTAAAACATTTATTATTGGTGGCTCGTCACCTCGTTATTACATTTTCTAGATCGTCCCAAAAGATTTGGGCAAGATGAAAATTTTGATGTAAACATCATATGTGGTCAAATGTCAATGCTGTCAAACTAATTTAGTCATTTCATTTTTTTATATAAGAGTTTCCATTATTTTTTTTATATTTATTATTTTTTAAATATTTTTTTAAAATTTAAATTTATATCTCTTTATAGAGATTTAAAATTTATTATCACCGTATTAGATCCGCGGATCAATTTAGTTATGTCGCAGAGGGAAAAGAATGGAATGGAATCTGTTAAAAATAGAACGGAAATCTGCAATTCTGTGCAGCCATGTCATTTTTCTTTTCAATGTGCTGTCGGATATTTCTACATAAATGTTTGAACGGTATTGATTTAATCGCTACGACGTCTCTTCAGTCAAAAACCGAACAGAGTAAAAGACGCCTCCATTCTAAAACCATCGCCAACTTTGTTCTACCAGAAACTCAGTTTTCTTTCTTTGCTCCTCTGCCATGCTTTTCCCTCCACCTGTGCTTTGACCACCGTCTCTCACTCTCGGCCAAAAGCTAGAAAAAAAACGCTTCTAGTCGCAAGAACGAAAATTCGCACCCCTCTTTTTGCTCCGTACTCTTAACTCACACTGTATTTGACATGACCGCTTTCCTCTCTACTATCCAAATAATGCTTGGAAAGAACTTTAGATCAATTTTAAAAAGCCACGTCTGATTCAATTCTTTGAATGATAGCGATTTTCTCTTCAACATCGCATAGCAAATCCATTTCTTTGTTACCATTCTCTTTGCATCTTCCCTATCGATTGGATCTATTAAAACATTGCTTACTGCTCTGCTTTCCATCAATTGATGGATCAATCCAAAATCGCCTAGAAAAACAAATTTCTATAGAAAATGTAGAGGTAAATCTCTCTTTTTTTTTTGACAGCTCTCTCTATATCTCTATATCAATTATTAATTTGATATTTTAATTATTATTAATGATGTCTTTGTTTGTTTCTCCCTATCGTACTTAATTCACGATTCTCAAGACTCATGATTTTACCATACCCACGATGTAAAGAGAAGATGACAAATTACAAAGTATTCTCTTTAGACTAAATTTTTTTTGCCAAGATGCATATTAGGTGTTTGTCAAATTTTCGAAATGACACTTCAATTTGTCCACTTGTGGGTACACTTCATGTCTAGACTTAGAGATTTTATATTGAATCACTAAAAAATACTAAATGCATCAGTGATTCCTTGACATCATGAGATATGAGATTACTAACCTTAACTAATTAGAACTAATTAATTGCTACAACTAAAGCAAACAATCAATATCTTCATTGTTGCTTTTTAAGAATAACTTTTGTTTGAGTACCCATGTTAAAGTTATTATTTTTCTCCAAACTTATGTTAAAGTTATTAATTTGCTACATTCTCTATTTTATTTTCAAATTTAACAACAAAATAAATTGTGTGCTTCTTGGGTAAGGTTAATTGAAAGAAAAAGATTGAAAAAGCTATAGGAGATTCAATGGAAAAGAAGTAGATAAATGTGCTGTTTGCAGGTGCAACCATCCGATCTTCATTTAGTTTGTAGTTCACCTCATGCTCTTTCTCTTTCAGTTGACGATAATTTGTATCAACTATCATCACATGTATGATTCTCTTCTTAGCAATCAAGGTAATGCTCGTCTTTATGGGTCTTTTTTTTTTAAATTCCAAGTTGTGGGATAAATTTATGTCCACTTGATAGAAATCAGTAATTCTTTTTTTTTTTAGCTCCATCTATTTCTAACTGTTAGGTGTAGAGCTATGAATACATATCTGTTTGTTATTTTGGTGTCATAAATTTGTTCAGTCTTTAGTTCAACAACACCCATTATTCATGTTTTGAATGACATAGACCACATCAACCTCGCAAGATATATGTTTGATGAAATGCTTCACAGAGGTTCTCAGTCAATATCACCATTTTTATCTTGATAAGTGCTTACCTTAGTCTGAGTATGTAATTTGGTGATCTAACCAAAGTGAAACATATTGGTACAAGTGCAATAGCTCTATTGAAAACCTAATCAATTTGAGAATTTTTCTTGGCTATTTCTCTTCAATATCATAAGTGTTGGACGATACATGTAAAAAAAAAAGAGTAGAGTTGTATTTGGTAAAAGTTTTGAAAAAAATGAGGTCTAAAGTGTCTATGTCTATACTGATATATCTACTAATGTGGGGAGGAATGTTCTTTTGAACTGAACCTACAAATCTATAATATTTCCAACCTTTATATATGATTGAACATATTTGTAATCATGGTGCAGATTCAAATGCAACATTGAATATGATATAAGTAGTAGTTTGGAAATGCTACGACGAGAGTGAAGCACATTCACACACAAAGGGTCAGCATACGGGATGACAATGTGCTTATATACTTTATAATTTTATAATTTTGTATGAATAAAGAGAGTTCTGTGTATACTTTTATTAGCTAAGAAAGAGACACCTTTGTCATGATATATACTTTACAAAATTCATAGATTCTTTTCTTCAAATACATATGTACCATTCTGTAGAGTTTAATAGGTACATGTTTTATTTTGTGCATCCCGTTCATTGAACGGGTTCTATGCTAGTTACATACAAATAAAGAATAATATATATCCCTATTAATTTGTACATGTATAACAATAGGAACACTCATCATTTAATCAAAATAGCACTGCTGTTAAGCCAATGGATAATTTTCCAAAAAAAAAAAGTACTATAAATCTATAATGTTGTGTAAAATTAATTGATTAATTTATTGGCAATAATCCAAACTAGGACGGAGACTAAAGGGAACTAAAATGTAACCAATTAAACATACAAAAAACAGTGTATGATGAACAAAAGCACTGATGAATTAATAAAGACTAATTAATTTTATTCACTCATGCAAATATGCCCTAGAGACATGGTTTTATTATTGAAAATAACAAATTACACACTAAATTTGAATTCTAAATACTTTATTACATATCATGCCCATCCAAACAAGTTAATTTCAAGCAGCTTATTTCATCATATAGAAATATTTTGAACATCAATTAATTGCTATTGGCGAATTGAGTCTGGAGCCAGTCAACGGTCTTCTTATCGAGCTGGAATTTCTTGGCTGGTTTTTTGTCATTTTGAAATCAACGAAAAAGGAATTTGACAATAATTCAATTTCTATCGGTTCCGGCCACAAGTTTAATTTGGAGTTGCGTGTTATAAAATATAATGTTTTAAAGTGTGCTTTTTTTAATTATATTTTCATAGGATAAAATGTGATTTTTTTTATATGTATGTACTTGATCATTAATTATATGGCGTATGAATAGAATGCTTTTAGAAAAGTTTGCTAAAATTAGGGTTTATTATATAATAAGTATTATAGGATACTAGTATAATTTTTTTATTTATTAAATAATAGATATCATATCATCAATTTTGTATTTTTAATAAGATAAAAATATGTTGTTGAGTATACACTACATATTTGGGAAAATAATATAGCTTCTCAAACAATTTTTCATTCCAAACTCATCTACCAATAAAATATGTCATGTGTTCATATGAAAGAATAATAAAAAAAAAACCAACATGTGTCTATAAAAAAATAACAAGCTTTTGTCTCAATATCAACCGTTAACAAACAAATATACGCTGTTAAATTATTAACTCCTAATTTGTTTCAACTATTTTCTATGTATGATTTTAAACAAGCATCAGTTCGAAGCCTTTAAGAGATGAACATTGTGTTGACGGAGTGCAAACAAAATTTTGTGTACAATGTAAATTATGTATTAAATCTCACTAGTAGAAATTATATTATTTCCCATTCCAACCAAATATATCAATTGCTAGACACAATCCCTAGTCTAACCATATCAAAATACTTCTCATGCTCCACCAAGCATTTCATCTTCACATGTGGTCCATCCATGTCTCCATCTATGACAAGAAAATTGTTATTCAATCCTCATTTTGGTCCACCTATAACTCAAATATTTATATTTCTTATTAAAATGATGTCATCAATTTTGAATTGTACGGTCAAAGAAAAGAGATATTATTCTTGTAATTCGAGTTTCACATCTTTTATTTGCATTCAAAAAATATTCATACTTAATATAATTATTATTTATATTTATTATGAAAAATATTTATTCTTAATATATAAAGTACTTATTACCTTCTGTTTTCTGAATGACTATATGAAATTGAAGTTAGAAATTTTATTAAATGGTTTAAAATACATATTTCGAAATTTTTATGAAACAAATGTAATGTATAAATATTTTAAGAAAAATATATGAATACATTTCAAGTGAAGATAAAAGATATAAATAATAAATATAATTATCACTCCTCTGTACTAAATTACTAATGAGTAATAAATGAAAGAGATGTAACTATAAAACGTCCAAAAATTGTATGGATCTTATAGTATTTTGATTAAAATTGCTAATTGGGCCGATGAAGAACATTAAAAAGGTAGTTTAAGAGGTTTGTTTCCATGAATTAGAATGTTATGTCATAATTAAAAACTCCAATCTCTATGACATTTAATATAATAAAAGAGTTCAAGAAGTGTGAACACACTACCGCTTGCAAGAATTATTTGAATTTATTATTTATAACAAACAACCAATAATTTATTTAAATGTTATATTTGAAAAAAATATGTTTTCAATTAATGACTTCAGCCGCTATAAAATTACTATTAATATAATAGTTTTATCGTCATTTTTTTATCTTGAGATTTACTAACTATCTTCAGAACAAAATCGCCTATCCTTGATCACTAAGGGCTATTGGGCACAACATGAAATAAGAAGAAAATTAAGGAATTATGGAATTGAGAATTGATTATTTTTTTTTAATATGTTTCAATTGTGTTTGTTAAGAATGAAATAGTGAAAAAATAGAATTGAATTTATTTTACCCCATAAAAAATGTATTCTTTCTCTATTTCATGCCCTCTGTGGATGGATTCGACTGCAAATTAAAAAAAAAGTCATAGATGAAAACGTATAAATAAAGTTGAAAATTAAAAAAAAGTTCATAGATGTTTCGTTGGGCATATAATCATATTTCATAGACATGGAATATAAATAATATAAGTAATATCTATAATTTTAGAGTTTAAATTTAAAGTTTAATTTTTGAAGATTTTAAAATTTTATAAATAGAGAATTGTCAAGCGATCTCCTGTGCTTTTAGAAGATGGCAATCAATTAAAAATGAAAAAAAAATGGTTTCAAATTCATTTAAATCAAGTTATTTTAAAAAAAAATTACTAAAGTAGAGTAACCAAGCTCTTCTATTAAGAAAGATAATTATTCACCGAAAAGGAAAAAAAAGTAATACTTCCATTCCATAAGAAAATGAGAATTAAAAACTTCGGTATTTACAGTCTTATCTTTGTATGATTGGACACAACCTGGAGTGGCGTATCATATCCTTCCTAAAATATCGTCTTTCAGATTGGACGCATGCTACCCGCTCCCAATGTTATCATAACTGGACCGGACGTTGACTCGGTAAACTTTCGGGTCAACGGTTTAATGATCGAATCGCTGAATTAATCGGTTCAACCGTTTATTTTAAAAAAAATCATATTCATTAAATATCAAGATCATAAATTATTATATTTGTACATATTTTGACGAAAAATGATATATATATATATATATATATATAATAACAATTAAATTTATAAATAAATAAGTTATAATCTAAATAAAAATAAAACATTAATATTTCAAAATAATAAAAATAAAAATTGAGCTTACAACATACTTATTCAATTAATATATTAAAATAAAAGTTCAACATTTAATGACTAACAAAATATATTAAAATTAGACTAACTGGACTAATTTTTTTCGCTAATAATTTACAGCTTTTTAAAAAAAAATCGGCCCATTAAACTGGTTTTGACGGTTTCTTTTAACTGTTAGGTTTTCTGAGTAGACCGAACCAGTATAGTCTCTGGGTCCGGTTTATTCCGGTTAGGCCGTCCGGTCCGGTCCGGTTCTCTCCAGATTCCAAAATAGATTCACACCTCTAAATTCCAAATATCATCTTTCAGTTTCTCTCCAACACCCTTGGCCTCTTATCTTCCTTCTCCCCCGCACTGTATCTCTTTTTCTTTCCCACCGATCTCTTTCCATTGTACCTAGTTAGTTCTAGCTGCTCCAATGGGTGTTAGCGACGATACAAAACCAAACCCCCAATCCGATGCGTACGTAGGCGAGGAGATGGTGGAGATGACTGGACTGATGCAGTGTAACCGATTCAATGGTGTCTCAACTGGCGAAAGCGAGGATCAACCCCTCACAGTGGAGCATGAGTTCGAATCAAAACCAGTTCCCAGCTGGAAGGAACAGCTCACGGTTCGCGCATTCGTCGTGGCCTTCTTCATCGCGGTGCTGTTTAGCATTATTGTGATGAACCTTAATGTCACCACCGGTATCATACCTTCGTTGAATGTCTCGGCTGGTTTGCTTGGGTTCTTCTTCGTACGGATGTGGACTGTGGCTTTGGAGAAGTGGGGGTTGCTGCAGCAGCCCTTTACGAGGCAGGAGAACACGGTGATTCAGACTGCCGTGGTTGCGGCATATGGGTTGGCGTTCAGTGGTAAGCTCACCTCACCTCACCTACCTATTATCTGCATAATTTCGTAGTATTTTGGTTTTGTTTCGGTGTTAACTCTAACATTTATTTTTTTTTTAAATATCTCTTGTAAGATTTGAACCCGCGTTTTTCCGTAAAGAAACGAGAACTAAAGCCACCGTATTAGACCTACGGTTCTTGTTATTTTTTATAATCACTTCAATAAAATGTATCATACAAATATATTGTCATTGTTATAATTATGTATCTTTGAAGCTCTTAATCATATATAAAAATTGAAATCACCAGTGTTTAAGTTATTAACTAATATCTATCATGTTCTACGGTAAGTTAGTACTATTTATTTTCTTTGTCCTTTTTAAGAGTTATACAGGCTTGTAATCAATAATACTTATTTTAATATAAAACCGCCCAACTAATTTTCTTCGTATTCAGTTTCTAATAATTTGCAGAGTCCTTTTATATGGGATATTTAATACCTTTGTCAGAAATGGCTATGACAAAGTTTGTCCTAGAATTATACTTTGAAGGATGTGTTTACAAATAAAATAGCTAATTCTGATCTTTTATTATCATTTAGTGTCTTAATTACAACTTAAAAAAGTCTGCCAAAGCAGGATAATTAACACTAACAGACTTTATATTATACTGTTGCTGCCACTTTACACGAATGGGGATTCTATGATAGTAATACTGTGATAATGATTTCCATATATATTATACTTTCTTGAGTATCCCAGATGGGTCCATTTGGATAATTCAACAAGCAAGAGCATGGTTTTTCTGTGGCACATATGGTGTAATAGTTGTATAATGCCTCCAAGAATTGTGTTAATCAAGATATTGTCATGGACTCACTTAAAAGGTCAATCTATTTGGGCAGGTGGCTTTGGAAGCTATATGTTTGGTATGAGCAGCCGAATTGCAGAACAAGCCACTGAAGCAAATGATGCAAGGGATATCAAGGATCCAAAATTGAGCTGGATGATTGGGTTCATGTTTTGTGTCAGTTTCATTGGTTTATTTGCACTGGTGCCCTTGAGAAAGGTTAAACTTTTCTATCCGAAATTCTACTCACTATATTGTTATTTACACTCGTGCTCTTGAGAAAGGTTAAATTTTTCTATCCGAAATTCTACTCACTATATTGTTATTTGCACTGGTGCCCTTGAGAAAGGTTAAACTTTTCTATCCGAAATTCTACTCACTATATTGTTAATTCAGATTTTGTGATAAGCCAAAGAAAAATAGTTACTAATAACACGTTTCTTTTGTTTTCAGATTATGATAATTGATTACAAGTTGATCTATCCAAGTGGGACAGCTACTGCTTATCTTATCAATGGCTTTCACACTCCTGAGGGTACGGAATTGGTAAAGTAAGAGAAAATCATTTTCATAACAATAAAATATCACCTCATTCTAGATGTAGTTTAGAAGTTGTCTAGTCTCATATTAAACTGCACTATTTTAGGAAGCAAGTAAAGACCCTAGGCAAGTTCTTTGCGGGCAGCTTCTTGTGGGGGTTCTTTCAAT
This sequence comes from x Bolboschoenoplectus mariqueter, assembly GCA_037678475.1. Lineage (NCBI taxonomy): Eukaryota > Viridiplantae > Streptophyta > Magnoliopsida > Poales > Cyperaceae > x Bolboschoenoplectus > x Bolboschoenoplectus mariqueter. Next base: position 2,226,369 of record CM075244.1, on the reverse strand, counting down.
GGTTCTACACTGGCGGAGATCGTTGTGGATTCATAAATTTCCCTACATTAGGCCTAAAGGCTTATAATAATAAGTAAAAGACATATTTAAGCTTTGATAAAAAAAATAATGACATTCTTTTTAATATGTTATGAGTTATGATGCTTATTGTCCCTTCTGTAGGTTTTACTTTGACTTCTCTCCGACCTATGTTGGAGTTGGGATGATTTGCCCCTATATTGTGAACATTTCTATGCTTTTGGGTGGTATTATTTCTTGGGGGTTGATGTGGCCTCTGATTAATAACAAAAAAGGAGATTGGTATTCTGCCTCTCTCTCTGCCACCAGTCTTCACGGCTTGGAAGGTTATAAGGTATATATTTGAATCTAAACTATCGTTATCTCCTTCTGAGAGAAAGAATGGCAAATATTTATAGAAAATGTAAAATAGAAATTCACATCGAACCAATAATTAGTTGAGTACATACAAAAAAATAACATATAGAGTACTAATGTCAAGGTTCTTTTTCTTAAGAAGTAGAGAAGAAGATAGAGAGAAGAGATCAAGATACAGTTTTCAGATTTGAGAGGAAGCTTAATTTTTTTTTTCTCTCTCCTAGGTTTAGTTCACAAATTGCAATATAAAGCAAAGATTTGGTCTATAAGCCCAAAAGTAATTTGGGTCACAAATATAATAATCTCTATCTTGAGACAAATTACACCCAAATAAACTAAACATAAACTAAATGCAAAAACATAAAGATACAACTAGCATAAGCTAGCAACCAAACTAGCAAAAGGCTAGAAAAAAGCTTAGCAACAAGCTAGAAATAAATCGACACCGAACTTATGCAAAACTTGAACTTTGCAATTGAAAGAGGCTTCATGAGCATATCGGCGAGGTTTGACTCGGTACCAATTTTCTTCACGAGAACTTTACCTTCTAAGATGACATCTCGAACAAAATGATACCAAATGTCAATGTACTTGGTTCTCTCATAATACATATGATCCTTCGTCAAATGAACAACACTTTGATTGTCACAATACACCGTAATAGCACCCTCAAATGAGGACATTTCACTAACAAAAGTCTTGAGTCAAATAGCCTCCTTGATAGCCTCCGTAATTGTCATATAGCCTCCTTGATAGCTTCGGTGCTTGAGAGTGCAACAGTGGATTGAAATGTAGACTTCCAACTAATTGCATATTCTACAAAAATAAACACATAACTAGTCAAAGATCGTCTCTTATCAAGATCACCCACGAAATCCAAATCCACATAACCCGTTAGTGCGCCATTTTCTTTTCCAAACTCCAAACAAACATCAATGGTACCTTTTAGCGGAAAATCCACTTCACTGCTTCCCAACGTCCTTTACCGGGATAAGAGAGATACTTACTTACCACACTAACGGCTTGAGTAATGTCGGGTCGAGTACACACCATCAAGTACATGAGACTCCCGACCGCACTCGAATGTAGAACCTTTTCCATACAGCTCTTCTCATGATTGGATTTCGGGCTCAAATCGGCGCTAAGCTTGAAATGCGCTATAAGTGGAGTTGACACAACCTTTGTCTTCTCCATGCCAAATCGGCGTATCACCTTCTCGGCAAAATCCTTATGTGAAAAAGTTAATTTTTGGTTGGACCGATCCCTTGTGATCTCTATATCAAGGATCCTTTTGGCAGCCCCTATATCTTTCATCTCAAACACCGAACTAAGTTGCTCCTTCACCCTTCGAATTTCTCCTAAATCAGAGGTCGTAATCAACATATCATCGACATAGAGCAACAAATAAATGAACTCACCACCCACTAGCTTCTTGAAGTAAACACAACTATCATAGCTAGAACGGTGAAAATCAATACTCACTATGAATGTCAAATTTTTTGTATCATTGCCGTAGGGATTGCTTAAAGCCATAAAGAGATTTCTTTAAAAAACACACATGGTTCCCCTTTCCCTCAACTTCAAAACCCTCCGATTGTTTCATGTAAATTTGCTCTTCTAAATCACCTTGTAAGAAGACAGTTTTCACATCCAATTGTTCTAACTCCAAATCTTTCATTGCCACCAAAGAGAGTAAAACCCGAATGAAGGTATGCTTCACTACATGAGAGAACACACCTCATTGAAGTCTTCACCTTGAACTTGGCTATATCCCTTAGCCACAAGTCTCACCTTGTATCTAATATCCCCTAAGCTTGAGCCAACCTTCTTCTTGAAAATCCACTTGCAACCCACAATTTTCTTGCCACTTGGCGGCTTCACAAGAGACCAAGTTTGGTTATGTTGCAATGAACTTAACTCTTCATTCATGGCCGCAACCCAATCGGCCGCATTCTTAGAAGAGATTGCATCTTTATAACATGATGGCTTACACGAATCCAAATCTTCAACAATAACCAAACAATAAGCATAATCAGAATATCCATACCTTGCGAGTGGTCGGATATCTTTTCTTGTGCGGTCCCTCGCCAAAGTATATGATTGTTCTTCTTCTTTCTCTTCTTCCAAATGAATACCATCATGTGACATATCCTCATCACCTTATTGGACCGACACCTCAAACTCCACCTTCTTCCCAACCATCTCATCCTCCTTACTAGTCGGCTCGAGTGTAACATCTTTTGCCTTTAACATGACTGACTCATCAAATGTTACATCTCTCGAGATGAGAAACTTGGGAGACTTTGCATCAGGACACCAAAATTTATATCCCTTCACATTCATGGGATACCCAACGGAGATACACTTCTTTGCTCTAGGCTCTATTTTTTCTTCATTCACATGTATATAAGCAGGACAACCAAACACCTGTAATCTTGAGTAATCGGTCGGTTTACCCGACCACACCTCCTTCAGTGTCTTGCACTCAATCGAAGTGGTAGGAGATCTATTCACCTCATGCCATAGATACGGCCTCCGTCCAAAACTCCTTACCCAAACCGGCATTAGAAAGCATACATCGAACTCGCTAGAGTAGTGTCCTATTCATTCTTTTCGCAACACCATTTTGTTGTGGAGTGTGCACAACCGTTTTGTGCCGCACAATACCTTTAACCTTGCAAAAATTATCAAACTCACGGTTGCAAAACTCTAAACCATTATCGATTCTTAACCTTTTCACTTTCCTTCCCATTTGTTTTTCCATTAGAGACTTCCATTCTTTGAAGGCTTCAAACACTTGACTTTTCTCTTTCAAGAAATAAACTCAAGTCTTCCTTTTAAAATCATCAATAAAAGTGAGCAAATAACGAGAACCGTTACCTTTAGATGGCTTACGAGAAGGTCTCCAAAGATCCGAATGAATGTAATCCAATGTTCCCTTGGTCAAATATATAGCCGTCGAGAAACTCAACTTCTTTTGCTTGTCGAATACACAATGCTCACAAAACTCTAAATTGCCTGTGCATTGGCTACACAACAAGCCTCTCTTACTCAAAATGGTCATTCCTCGCTCGCTCATATGCCCCAACCTCATATGCCACAATTTTTTCGTATCGGCATCCGACATGGAGCTAGCAATAACGGCCAAATTGGTGACCGTGGAACCTTGCAGGAAGTAAAGAGTTCCAACCCTCTTTGCTTTCATGATTGTGAGAGCCCCTTTTGAAACATGGAGGACTCCACCTTCACTTTGAAACTTGCATCTCTTTTCCTCAAGTGACCCTAATGAGATCAAGTTCTTTGTCAAATCGAGTATGTGCCTCACACCCGTCAACCTTCGGATATTGCCAACATGTAACTTAATTTTCACCGAGCCAATCCCGACAACCTTGTACAAGTTATTATTTCCCACGAGCACCTTACCATCAGTAGGCTCATAAGTCTCAAATCAATTTCTATTTGGAGTCATGTGTTGTGATGCACCCATATCCATAACCCAACAAAGCTTGTCATCAATGTTGATATCAACCATGCACAAAGTATCCATCGTGTCACAATCAGCCACTTTGGCCTCCCCCGAAGAAGCAACACCTTTCTCATCCGCCTTTTGTTTATTTTTGTGCTTGAAACAGTCAGCTTTAATGTGTCCCTTTTTCTTGCAATAATTACATGTGAGATTCTTGTGCCTAGACTTTGAACGGGCTCTTGAATCTTTCAGGTTTCTATCTTTTAATCTATCTCGATCTACAACCAAACCAACACCTTAGCCTCCTTTATCCAAATTGATCATCTCATTATCAATATGCAACTTGACTTACAAATTACTCTTCACATCCTCAAGAGTAATATTGATCATTATGTCTTTAAAAGCTTTATAAGAAGGGGGTAACGAACACAACAATAACAAGGCTTGATCCTCATCCTCTACCTTAGCACCCAACTTATCCAAATCATTTAACAATGATGCAAACTCCGAAATATGATCAGAAACAGGTGTACCTTCAACCACGCAAAAAGTATAGAGGTGTAACTTCAACCGCAATTGATTGGTTGAGATTTCTTCATGTAAATGCTCTCTAATTTCTCCCACAAATCCTTAACGGTCTTTTTTGAAAGGACCTCTTAAAGTGTCAAACTGCTCAAACACAATTGGATGGTTGAAAGAGCATTATCATCCATATCTTGCAACTTCTTATCCGTAACGACTTCAACCAATTTTTTCCTACCGTAGATGGTGCCCTTAATTCCAAGGCTAGACAGTATGGCGGCCGTACGCACTTACTAAAGTACAAAACTAGTCTTCCCATCATACTTCTCAATATCAAATTTGATCGACATCTCCATTTAATTCACAAACACTCACATCAATAAATCTCCAAATTTATCAAATACCCGAAATATCCAATTTAAACAAATCAAGACCACCAAATATGCAAACATCCAAAATACCACAAATATCACTGTTAAACAAGCACCAGACTTCTAAAAACTTGAAAAATTCACAAAAATTCTAAAGTAAATTCCCAAGTTCTTTGGTGTACCGTGGTGTATACGGGAGTAGAAAATCAAATGGGGCTCTTGATGTTTACGTGGCTCACAACCTTAATCAAACTTGGGCTTCTGGTCTTCAATCGCGGCTCACAATAGCCACGCGCACAGAGATGCTTGCTGCCTGGTGTTATCGCGGTTCACAGGAACAACGCATGAAATGGAGAGGAAGGCTCTGGTGGTGTGATGCACAGGAACTGAACCGATGGAGTCACCGATCGGATCTGCAACAGCGACGACGAATCTGACCTTACCAGTTGTTAGGGTTTTTTATTTTTATTTTTTAGAAGTAGAGAAGAAGATAGAGAGAAGAGATCAAGAGACAGTTTTCAGATTTGAGAGAAAGCTTAAATTTTTTTCCTCTCTCTCTTAAGTTTAATTCACAAATTACAATATAAAGCAAAGATGTGGCTTATAGGTCCAAAAGCAATTTGGGTCACAAATACAACACTAAAGAATGAGAAACTAAAGTTTTTTTATCGTTGTTTCAGCTGAATCTCCTTGGGCACATTTTGGCTAATGGAGTATTACATCAATCACTAAAACTACTAGCATAGTTTGTGAAATAACTTTTGTTAAAAGTTAACATGAAATATCCCTTTACTAATGCGTTTTTTATCATGTAGGTGTTCATTTCAATTGCCATGATTCTAGGAGATGGCATGTATAACTTTGTGAAGGTCTTCTCCCACACACTTTTTGCTATTTACAAAGCATGGAAGAACAAGTCTAAACTTCCCATCATAGGTAGCGATGGCCGTGTTGTGCCTGCTGAGATGATCACCTTTGATGACAAGAAGAGGACTGAGCTCTTTTTGAAGGACCAGATCCCTGAGAAGTTAGCTTTAGGAGGTTATATTTGTGTGGCAATCATTTCCATCATGGCACTGCCGCATATCTTCAAGCCTCTGAAATGGTACGTCAATACTTAATGCGGAAATTATTTGCAGACTACAGCCGAAACAAAAAAAAATCCACATAAAAGAATATACAAAAACTTAAAAATAGTAATAACAAATTGTATAAGAGAAACAAAAAAGGTTTCAATATCAAATCAGTGCCAAACCAGAATCATCCCAATTTCAATCATATATTACGCATTCCGCACTCCAGACGTTGTGGGAAATTTTGGTGTCCCAGTTCTGACATAGTAACTGTACGGCTCTGCGATGCTCCTGACTTTTTGGATTTTTGGTGAACAAATTGGAGAAAAAGAAAATTTCTGGCAGCTCCACAATGCAATCAGAAGAGCATCAAATAAAGCAAACAAAATGACATTTCCAGTTCATTGCTACTCTTGTAACAGGTACTACATCCTGGTGGCCTACTTGTTTGCTCCAATCCTTGCCTTCTGTAATGCATATGGGACTGGCCTGACTGACTGGTCTCTTGCCTCAACTTACGGCAAGCTTGCCATCTTCACTATTGGTGCATGGGCTGGTAAGGGGGATGGCGGGGTGCTTGCCGGATTGGCAGCTTGTGGTGTCATGATGTGCATTGTCGCTACAGCCTCTGATTTAATGCAAGATTTCAAGACTGGTTACATGACCCTTGCCTCCCCTAGATCCATGTTTGTTAGTCAAATTATTGGCACAGGTATACTATTTTTTTTACCCAAGTAGCACCATCGCTTAATTAGTCAAACCCAATAACTTGGTCAAAATGTTCTTCAGCCAAGTCTACTTTAATTGGTTCGTGTTTTCTGAGCTGGGTCAGGAACAGCATTAGAACGGTTGGACTTTTTGTGGAGTCCTTACAAATGTATAATACACAAGCATGAAACATTTAATCTGAAAAATAAAGAACAAACATAATAGAAGGCTTATACAGTCTCATCTCACATGCTAATAGCTCAATATTCATTGCAGTTATGGGATGTGTCATTGCACCATGTGTCTTTTGGCTGTTTTACAAGGCCTTCGACGACCTTGGTCTAAGCACGAGTGAATACCCCGCACCGTATGCAATTGTTTACCGTAACATGGCTATCCTTGGTGTGGATGGTTTTGGGTCCCTCCCTCACAATTGCCTTAAACTCTGCTACGGATTCTTCTTCGCGGCTTTCTTTATAAATCTGATTAGAGACTTGGTTCCGAAAAGGGTTTCACAATTTATCCCCATCCCTATGGCCATGGCCATACCATTCTTTCGTGGCCCATACTTTGCAATTGACATGTGTGTTGGTAGCTTGATTTTGTTTATCTGGGAGAAGATTAACAAGCTGCAGGCCGATCAATTTGGGCCTGCTGTAGCCTCAGGGATGATTTGCGGGGATGGTTTTTGGATTCTTCCTCAGTCAATTCTGTCTCTGGCAAAGGTCAATCCACCAATTTGCATGAAGTTTTTGTCTCGCAAGGTGAATGAAAAGGTAGATGGGTTCCTCTCTTCATAGTGGGTGAAAATGGTTTATGTTTTTGTTGTGGCTACTTCATTGTTATGTAGTTATGGTTTTCATGTATGTGTATGTGCCTGATTCTCTCTCTCTTTTTTTTTTGGCTTTTTCTTTTTATTTCTCAAAGAGAAGTTAGGTAAGGTAATTAAACTTTTAGTATTTGAAATAGTTTGATGTTAAAGTGTTGACGCTGGAAATTACTGTAAATAAATTTCAATATTAAACAGAATCAAGCCTTCTTAATTTCTTTGTAATTTTTTCTATTGTCATCATCGTCATTGTTATTTTGAATTAGTAGGCAAAACACATACAAGGGAATCCAAAAAAACAAGAATTGAAGTACAAGGGTAGTTTGTAATCCACAATCCAAATCTCACTACCTATCAGATTCTCCCATGAAGCTGATATCTAAATTATGCGGCTAACAGATTAATTTTACAAGCTATTCAAATCTCAGTATGTTACAAGCTATTCAAAACATTTAGCGACATTTAACGGCATATTAATTTTAGGTCAAATTGAGTTGAATTTTGGAGGAAACAAATAGAGCCATTTAATATTTTAGTTGGGTTTAAATTGAGTGAACTGATGGCTTAGGCAGGTTGTGATATATTTTTTTTCACGGAAGAGGCAATTTTTTTTGGTTATTCTAAAGACTTATCTTGGCTTTTCTCTTCAAACAGAAAAGAAAAGAAATTGGTCATTTTAGCTTTTTAATAGTGATAAACTAAAGTAATTTTGTTTTTGTTAGCTTAAATGATAATAAGGGGCAAAAGAAAAAGAAGGTTAGTTTTTAATGGTGAAATATGATATTTTGATGTTTGCTGAGTAAATAGGAAATTTTGAAAGATTCAATGTACAGACAGATGATAATCCTAGATTATCACTTATTTTACTCAATAACTTTGCTCTTCTGTATTTCCCTTGCAGCCATATATTACCTCAAAAAAAATTTACATTAAATTTTTGTTAAATTTAGAATTTAGCAGTCAGTTAAGAATAGTATCGTACTTGTATGATTGTAGCAAAATAAACATGCCCTGCTCCTGTTTTTGAAAAAATATATACGGAATTAGGCATTAACTATATATTTTCAAGAATGTCATTGATAGTCTAAGAGAAATATGAATTCATTCCATAGTAACACGCAGAAAAATACATACTAGCATTCTAAAACATAGGATTGGTGTTATTTTTAAGAGAAATTTGCGTTGCTCTCTTGAAATAGCATCCCAAAAATACCAGACACTATCCTCTTCTCTGCACATAAATAGATGCATAACTGTAGAATCCAAAATCTGATCTAGGAGATTCTCACACGCCGCTCTCCCAGGTTGTCACCAAGTTGATCTCCAATGGCAACTAACGGAGATCAAGACCGGCAAGCAAATCCAGATGCCTGCAGGGAAGACATGGTGGAGATGAATACCCTCAGGCATCGCAACAAATTCAATGGTGGAAACGTAGGAAATGAAGAGACCCAAGCCCTTTCAGTCGAACAGGTTTTCGAGATGAAACCCGTGCCCAGCTGGAGAGATCAACTCACCTTACGTGCCTTTGTGGTGGCTTTCTTCCTCGCGGTGATGTTTAGCGTTATCGTCATGAAGCTTAATCTTACAACAGGTATCATACCTTCTCTGAATGTCTCTGCTGGTTTGCTCGGGTTTTTCTTCCTCCGGATGTGGACAGGTTTACTTGAGAAGTGTGGAATGCTGAGACAACCATTTACGAGGCAGGAGAATACAGTGATTCAGACTGCCGTGGTTGCGGCGTATGGGCTAGCCTTCAGTGGTATGTTCACCTATATTTTTCTTTTTATTTTGTGTAATTTTTGTTGGTTTTATCATAATGGTGTCCATCATTTATGACGTAAGAGGGGTTTGGCTCCAATCCATTTTACAGAAGTCAATCGTTGGACAAATAAAATGGTTTCAAGCCGGACAGTCCAGATCAGGCTTGACCCTTTAGCACAGAAGTTCGTACAGAATTGGTAGGTGTTTATTTCAATTAGACACAATCTTTGATGTCTGACCTGAAATGTATAATCCTGATCTGCCTATGCCTTTCCAATGACTTTTGTATAATAGAGAGAACCTAATCTACTGTTTCTGACACATTACCTTATGGATTTTCTGTAAGTTCAACAGAGATTATTCATCTGTTATACTGGTTTACTAAGTTTGAAAATTTTAACAGGTGGCTTTGGAAGCTATTTATTTGGTATGAGTAGTAGAGTAGCAGAACAAGCAACAGAAGCACATGATGCCATGGATATTAAGGATCCTCAGTTGGGTTGGATGATTGGGTTCATGTTTTGCGTCAGTTTCATCGGTCTTTTTGCTCTCGTACCCCTGAGGAAGGTAAAATATTTTTAAGCCTTTTGATCATTTTCCTAGCTTTAAATCACTTTGTCTATTTGATATGCTAAAGAGAGATTTTATCATTTACTGAACAAATCTTTTGTTTTATCTTCAGATTATGATAATTGACTACAAGTTAATCTACCCAAGTGGGACAGCAACTTCACATCTTATTAACGGCTTTCATACTCCCGAGGGTGCTAAATTAGCAAAGTAAAACAAATTAATTTTCTAAACAATTAGAAGCCAGAGCTCAATAATTCTAAATCTTTAACACTAAATTTTATACTCAAATGTTATTGCATGACTACAGGAAGCAAGTAAAAACACTCGGCAAGTTCTTCGTAGGAAGCTTTTTGTGGGGATTCTTCCAATGGTTTTACACTGGAGGTGATGATTGTGGATTTACAAGCTTCCCTACATTAGGCTTAGAGGCTTATGCTCAGAAGTAAACAACAGATTCTTAGGTTTTCAAAAGCAAACTTTTTTTCTTGTTTGTCCAGCAATATATATGACCCTCCTTTCTTTACACATTTAGGTTTTATTTTGACTTCTCTTCAACTTATGTCGGAGTTGGGATGATCTGCCCATACATTGTGAATTTGTCGGTGCTCTTAGGAGGTATTCTTTCTTGGGGTTTGATGTGGCCTCTGATTGATAAAAAGAAGGGAGACTGGTATCCTGATTCTCTCCCATCAGCTAGTCTTCATGGTTTGCAAGGTTATAAGGTAATAAAATAGTTTCAAAATTTCTATGATTATTTATTTCCTTGAGATACAGTCATACAGAAGCTATGATTTGAGTTAAGAGAACAAATTCATTGTACAACAGACATAATTAAAATGACTCTTCCAATGTGACAATTTAAGACACCTAAAGCGCTATTTCTCTACAAGCTTGAGCTCTATCCCAGTGATAGGTCTGTCCAGAGTGTCAGAATAGATACCTCATCTTCACGCTAAAATTCAACTTCATCTATAATCCAGGTGTTTATATCCATAGCCATGATTCTTGGAGATGGCCTGTACAACTTTGGGAAGGTGTTCCTCTTCATGTTCTTTGCTATATACAAATCGGTGAAAGGAAAGAAATCTGACCTTCCTGTCTCTGATGGTGACGGCGGTGATATGACTGCTCTCAAGCCAGTGTCTTTCGATGATGAGAAGAGGACTCGGCTCTTTCTGAAGGACCAGATTCATTACTTAGTCGCAATAGCTGGTTACATCGTGGTTGCGGCCATTTCCATTTGTACTCTGCCTTTCATTTTCAAACCCCTGAAATGGTAAAATTATCAGTCTATTTGAGCATGAATGCTTTTATTGTTTGGACCAATCCATATTTATAATGGCTGTTATGCACCACTCACCAGGTGCTATATCTGTACAATATTCTGTCTCTGCAATGCATCTCATGTTAAGGTCTGAATTCTGAACATTACTGAGAACCTTCACTCAACAGAGAATGTTTCAACAATACTAATTAATGAACGCAAATAAATTTACATGATAAAATAGCTAAATAAGAATTATATTCTGATATCTCTATAATTTCAGTGGAGTATCATTCTTGAAGTTCAGATCTACCTACCTACATTTAGGTCCAATATTACATTGTGAAATTTGGCCAGCAAAATTGAATTCAATATAGGATAGTTTAGCAAATTCCAAATAATCCACCTGCGTATCCTGGAAAAACAGTTGCAATATCATTCTTTAAATTAAAACCACAAATATTATGTTGTATCTTTAATTAGGTACTACATCTTGGTGGCATACATTGGAGCACCAATCCTCGCCTTCTGTAATGCTTATGGATGTGGCCTGACTGACTGGTCCCTGGCATCCACTTATGGAAAGCTTGCGATCTTCATAATTGGTTCATGGGCTGGTTTGGGAGATGGTGGTGTACTTGCTGGCTTGTCAGCTTGTGGGGTCATGATGAGCATCGTTTCCACAGCTGCTGATTTAATGCAAGATTTTAAGACCGGTTACATGACGCTTACCTCCCCTAAATCCATGTTTGTCAGCCAGGTTATTGGCACAGGTATGAATGCATTGACAACACTCCAGCAATAATCTTTCAAGCCCAATAAAATAATTCAAAGTTTCTCTCCTAAGTGTGAGGATATCAGCAATCCAACAGTTAACCCTTTTATTTAAGATCTCATGTTATAAAGTATGTAACTACTGTTACTATTGACATTACAGGCATGGGTTGTGTAATCGCGCCATGCGTATTTTGGCTTTTCTACAAGGCATTTGGTGACATTGGTCTGAGCGGCAGTGATTATCCTGCTCCATATGCAATTGTGTACCGCAACATGGCTATTCTTGGTGTAGACGGCTTAGGTTCCCTTCCAAAGAACTGCCTCACACTCTGCTGCATATTCTTTGCTGCATCGATTGTAATCAATCTGATCAGAGACTTGGCCCCACCGAAGGTCAGGCGATACATCCCCCTTCCTATGGCTATGGCAATACCATTTTACCTAGGCTCATATTTCGCAATTGACATGTGTATTGGTAGCTTGGTTTTGTTTATTTGGGAGACGATTGACAAGGTAAAGGCAGATCAGTTTGCATCTGCTGTGGCCTCTGGTTTGATTTGTGGGGATGGGCTGTGGACTCTGCCTCAGTCAATTCTGTCTCTGGCCAAGATAAATCCACCAATTTGCATGAAGTTTTTGTCTCGGAAGATGAATGAACGGGTTGATGGATTCATTTCTTCATTGTAGTCATTCAAATTAGAATAATAGTACAAGGTTCTGTTTTGCTGGAACTTCTTTTCTTTTTGTTTTTTTTTAATTTTAAAAGAAGAGCAATATTCAGTCTGATCATGTAGTTTTTTTTTCTTGTTTCTATTTCTTTAATTCTGAAGTTGTCTAGTCGATCATGTAGGGTCAAAGTTAGTTTAGTGTTAGAGTGTTGATACTGCAAACTACATAGACTAAATTTAATTGTGAAATATAAATTTATGATACGATCGTTCTTTTCCTTTGTATTTTTATTTGACCTTTCAAGGTATGACATATTCACATGGTTTCAATGATATACACCAAAATTGATCAATATATGTCTGTAATCTTGTTTATGTTTTGCAGCGTACAGAAATTTTTTGCAATATTTATCGTCACTCTTAAGATTTAAACATAGCTATCTTCTATCATATTAATGCATCATAAACTACTGACATTTCTTTTTCTGGAAATGCTTTAAGTCGTTTATTTGGTGCAAAAAGTCTATAAACAAGCAAGACCTTCAGTGCTTTCACTAATCTACTTGAACTTTATCGATCTATTCAGAATTTGAATCAGATCCTTTTTCTAGTTCCAACTGAGCCTCCTTTTCCAAAAGTGCTTGTTTCAACCGAAGAAGGTGTGGCCACCTTGGTCGGGCATCTTCTTTTTCATCAGTGACTGCATTTTTGTTCAATTAAAAGAAATTTTAACAGTCATAGACATTAAATAATACACTTTTTCTATATTCTCTTGCAATTAGTACAATCTACCTCTAGTAAATTCTAACATAAAGGGTATCAAAAAAGGTTCTAAAAAAACAAAAGGCAAAATAGAAACTAGTATTTTGCTCCTTACTAGTGGACTAAAAATGTATATGAGGCAAAGTTCTTACATAATGTGATTGGTGTATCACCACATGTTTTTGAGCAAATATCCTGCATCACAACATCCATTAGTTAAGTACTTCATTCAGAAAAGATCCTCAATACTTTCTTTTCATTTTCCTTTTTTGCTTCTTTTTTCTTTCTATTTTTTCGGGGGTTGGGTTCAATTACCTGACTCAAGGCTTTTACTAGTATTTTATCTTGGATGAAAGAATCGAGCTCAGCTTCAAATCCGTACTTAACATAGATCACCTGTTGTACAAAATGATTAGAAACAAAATTAAAGGGTTCATTGGTGTGCTTATGCCTTTTTCTCTCTTGGTTTTCCTGTTGGCCCCCTCTCTCTTTTCAAAAATCACAGCAGAGACTGCCAAGGAGACATTAATCAAATTGGCACTCTTCTCTTCTCTCTCTCTCTCTCTCTCTCTCTCTCTCTCTCTGTGTCTCTTTCTTTTCGGAAACTTGGCATTGACTGCCAAGGATCTCTATCTCTTACCCTTTGTCTTTTAGAGAAAAAGAAAAATGAACTTACTGAATCATCTCCTCCTAATTCAGCTAAACCAGATTCCCTTGGTTCAGGCAGAACTGTAACATCAAAAGTAGTATCAATCTGCAATTGTGTCACTATTTCTTTGTGAGATTAGCTTTCTGAAAACGCAGATGCAACCTTTTTTTTTAGAAAAATGGATAGAGTTGCATGTACCTCTTTGTAAAATATTTTGGAACACCAGCTGCATTCGCTGTTGAAGGCAGTCACAACTCGTCCATGAACAGATAGTCCAAACCCAGCATGCTGGAGAGGAGATGACCCAATACGTCGATTAATACAAACCATTGAACCGTATAAGATGAATGCAACGTTTTGTCTTCTACTTCTATTTTTTAGACACAAATTCAATTAATTTGAGCTTAGTGCCGAAATGATATGACCATGTTTAGGGTTCCGATTTTCTACTACACAACATTATGCTGCACAACATACAGACAGATGGATTATAGAAAGGCTTTTTTTGAGATATAACTTTGTATGAATCTTAACGTGATTGAATAGCAACACGCTGAGTTGTATGGTGCAGCGCAACAGAGGATATGAATCTCCATGTTTGTCTCCATTGCTGCCAATACCTTTTATGATTGATAATCCTTCATTTTGGAAAGAAGGACGAAGATAGGTACAAAATCTAAATTACCTGTTGACAAGTGAGGAAAACATGCACCTCTATTTCCTGCTCTCCATCTGCTGCAAGATAATCAAGCTGTAATTCACTTAATGTTAACACGTAGTCGCAATTCCATTTAGATTCCCATCTTTCCCCGGCAGGTGAAATTGTGATCAAACCACGCCTTTTTCTCTCTTTTTGTCTCTCTTTCATCTCCGGAAATTGTCTTTCTTTCATCTCATAATCCTACAAGCAAAAGAACAAACACCGTTCACCTTTACGACAAATTTTCCAGATTTTTCGACAATGGTTATCGAGTATTAACCTCATATTCTTCTTCTCTTCTATCTTGTTTCCTTCTTGACTGCCTAGATGAAGCATAAGCTCGGAAATGGAGTTTAGAATGAATTGGCAACTTGAGACTTGAGATGAGATCTCTGGAATGGATAAAATGGAGCTTGTTAAGACTCATGAATTTTGGCATGGAATTACAGTTCTCCATATTTGTCAGGAAAGATGCTTTTTCAATTGGCTTTGTTACTTCCTTGACTCTCTTCGAAGATATTATGCTTACCTTATCAGAAGCGTGCCAATTTGAGTGGTCCATATTTATTTTCATTGACTAGCAAGTAATAGAGCTGAAATAGCTAAGTGTGCCGAGACCAAGCAAAATATTATGCTGTAATGGACCCCACAAGGCCATATCACACTTTTTGAAGTACAAACATCCTACGCCCCCGTAAATCAGTATTTCGAGTTCATAATTTACTGACGTGTGAGATATTTACTCCCAAGAAAAAAGAAATATCAAATTCCACAAACACGTCTTATCATGCTTTTGGCGTAAAAAGCATAGAAGCATGGAAATAAAAAAAAAGTGATCAACAGTAAGAGGTCATTGGTGTGGAACTAGAGAAAAGAGGTCAACAGAAAAAGTTACATATCCAGTTCTACCCAAACAGTATACATATATCATGCATTATACAGAAGGCTATAAATAATACTACATAACTACTACAAGCACACAGATAGTAGAACAAAGAGAACAAAAGGTAAACACAATGGTACAACACCCTAGAAGCCACTTTGCGAAAAGTCAGAAAATTAGCCATTGCATGCAGACTTATAGTGATAGTCATCAATTGTAGAGTAAATGTTCCCGACTTCAACATGGTACTCAATTGCTTCCCTGATTCAAGAAACATACAAAATTTCAAATGAACAATTCAAGTTCTGTTTCTATTTCTTTTGTTTCTATATTTTATTTAGGAAGGATGTAAGTTTATGAGCCAGGTTTGTGGCAGCCAGCTGCTGGCTGCCGACAGATGTTAATACAATCTTGGCAGTCACTGCCAAGTTTTAAAAAGAAAAGAGAGAGAGAGAGACCTGATTTTATGTTCAGGTAGACCCAATCTCCTGATAATTTCATCTACATGCAACCCATTATCACGAGCACTTCACGAAAAAAAATAAAAGAAATGAGTGGCAAGTTTTGGTTATAAAGTGTTTCATTATAAATTATAAACAAATTTGGATTTAGAAGTGCACATACAGGCTGGCTGGTTCCTGAAAAACACTCAAGACCATTTCGCGGAAGTCACCAGTGGCTCCTGCCCCAACATTCTAAACCAAACAACAACAACAATTACAATTATAAATGAACACAGTTATCTAACAGTTGCAAAACGGATAAAGTTTAATAGGATTAACCATAGTCTGGTATGCCCTCACATCATGCATTCCAGCAGTGGGGATTGGTGCAGCAGCAGCTGCAGCTGCTTTTCCAGGAATCTGAAAAATAAAAAGAACCACTCATGTTACGAGTTAAAATAAGGTTACCTTTAACTAAAGGTCGCTGAACTTTACACTATCACAAATTTGGAAAGCTGTGGTGATTGGTAGATGGGTTTATTCTATCGCAAATTTTAAATGGTACAAAATAAGAATGCTGTGAAAATGAAGAGATAAACAAATACCTTTACCCTGCTATTGTCCAAATGAGCGTGGATACACTCCATAAAGTGGAGTGTTATCTGGTTGAAATCCTGCACAGGTCTAAGAAGATATGTTGAGTGCAATGAAAATTATAAAAGAACTGTTCGAACAAAGAAAACAGAACTTGTAAGGCTTTGTTGCTTACCTAACGGAATGGGCTACGATGTGGTGTTTTCCTTGGAATCCCTTCAACTTGCCACATACTATGACATATATTCCATTTCTACATATGGGAACAAAAAGTTGGTATATGCAGAAATATACAGAAAATGATGGAAAAAGAAATTCTTTTCGAACTGAATAAAGCAAATCTTACTCAATACTAGTCATTTCATTTGTATCAAAAGCATCATGTACCCTACACACAGGGGAGAATAGATAAGATACTAAAACTGAAGAAAGAAGAATACATCTAAGTAAACAAAACTATTTTGAAAAAATAGAAACATGATGAAAGCAACCATCGGTTAACATCAACTCTGCCAGTGCCATCGTCAACTGAAAATGACACATCAGTGACCCTTTCTGCTTTATTCTCCACACGACCCAAAAGCCTAACCTACAGCCATAAAAAATATGTCCCCAAATTATGTTGTTTGCAAAACTCTGAATTAAGAATATCTGTGCATGCGCAGCTACTAAAGCACATTTATAGTCACTATCATAGCCAAGTATTATTGATTTATACTTGCATAGTTCAAAATAGGTAAATGTATATTTCCTTAAAAGGAAAATTATCACCCAAATACTTCCCAACATTGCAATTTGAACCCAAAAAGTACAAACAAAACCTTTGCATCAAGGACTGTCTCACTAGAGGTCAGAATTTACTTAACAAAAAGAGAATTAAAATAACTTACAGTTGATGGTTCCACTCCATCTATAACAAAGTCTGATTGGTCATCATTTGCGTGATATGCTTCGCTTATTTGTTTAACAGTCAGAGGCACTGTTGTATTAGAAGTAGTGCTTCGACTCTTAAATAAAAAAATGGTTAGGCCAAATATATATCCATTTTCTTGAAATTTAAAAAACCACCGTTAGGTCACTTATTGTGTAAGTGTTAAAATTCATTGACTACATATTATCAAGATAATTTGATAACCTTCAAACATAAGTACATAACTTATATTTCTTAAAGTTGGCAGTTGGAAGATGATCATACTTTATGCATATCATATACATAAAAAATGATTAAGTTTGACTATTTCTCAAATGACATGAAATTTGAAAGAATAATGCCCTTTGATAAGAATAATCAATTGACACTCAAAATTATATGAAATTTGACATACAACCAATCCATAACACTATCAACATGTCTATAATTTTTTTTATTTGAGATATGGTGTCAAGAACTCAGGATTGACTATATAATACTTGTTAAGGGATCCCAACTGACTACATAATCTCTTCCTCAAGTCATTGCGGTATTCTATTGCAATGAAAGTTCATCTTCAATTAAAAGAGTCAATATTCCTTAAATGAACCATTATCCAAATTCTCCCAGTAAACCGTTGACATTCTTTTTTTCTAAACTAGAGCTTAAGAAAATTGAAAAATTACTCCAATGTCAGAAGACATGAAATACTCGGTGCGTCTCACCATAATCAGGTTTGAAAATTAAAAGTATGTATAGGCCAGGTAGCATCTATCTACTACAGCTGGTAATTAACTATTGATGACTGGTAATTGCTCTTACACCATAGTGCCACCACCAGTCCTCTCCATTCTAGCTGTTACTGGATTCTTCCAGTGTCATGTCAGTATAATTCTCATTAGACTCTACACCGAGCCAAAAACCACTTTTAAACCCAAAGTTTTCAATGTCCATCTACTCCCTTCTCCATCCAAAACTCAAATCGAACATAAAAGAACCAAATCTTTGGTATAATAAGAAATCAAGAACCAAACTAACAAAATACACCGAGCAAGAAGAGTTAAGAACAAAGCATTATTACCTTAGAGGACCCTCCCTGATCGTTTGTCTGCGTAGCTTGCGAAGGCATGAAACCGCCGCCGGAGAAGTACGCGGCGGCGCTACCGCCTCCGTCGTGCTGGTTTGCGTACATTTCAGGATTAAAGAAACCCTAACCTAACCTAACCTAACCTAACCTAGAACGCCACTAATCTCCGGAGCGGAGAGAGGGGAGGGGAGGGGAGGGGAAGGGAAGGAAAGCGGGAAATAACAAGCGACTGAACAAATCGTAGAAGGATAAAAGCGCGAGATGATTAATTTGATACTTTTTTGAGAAGTGCTATTGAAGCGTCGTATCGAGGAAGATTGGAAGAGGTACGACCGTCCGAAAATCGGATCCGAATCCGTATACATCAATCCGAACATCTCTATATATAATTATTGTAATAATTTATAGTTATAATCATAGTTTAATTATATTAGTCTTGGTGACTATTAGCATTTTCTATTTTGTTTATTTTCATAATAATTTATTTGTTTATAGTTGAACGCTATATCAAAATATTTTATTATGGTATTTAAATCACATTTGTTTTACAAAAATCATATTTCATGTTATGCAAGTTAGTTGTATTACAATTCTGATCTTAATTTATATTTTTATAATATAAAATTAGACACATTTCTTCATAACAAATATACATTTTTATTATTTTATAAAATCTGAAATATAATTTGAATCTGATTTAGTATTCGTTACAAAAGTAAATATAAAGTCACATTTGAATCTTTTTTATTCTAATTGAATATGAATAAGCATATAAATTTTATACATTAAAAATGGATTTATATTGATATTATGTTATTTTCGATCTAAATATGATCCACTGACAGCCCCAGAAAAAAGAGTTATTGGACAGCACGTATGGGGCAGAAAAAGCAAGAGTCAGCATCCGACCTCTTAAGAGTTTGATTTTATAAAGACCACAATTTTGAATTAAGGTGCATTTTGTCATATCTAGTATATATTTTGATGAGTACAAATTTTTTCTTGATTTTTGTTGTATTATATATTGAGTAGTTGTACTTTTTTCATTGTATCGCTTTTTCTTTTTATATCTTCTTTAATTACTCCGGACGTTTTGCTTAAAGTGATATCTCGATCTTACTTGAAAAGCAATTGTAAACGTTGATATAATAATTATTATTTCATTTACAATGATAATTAATTCAATAATCTTACCTCTAGTTTAGTAAGTGAAATAAAATTAAAAGAAATAAAAATGTTAAATACTATAAAATTTGATGAATTAATTTTACTTTATTTTCATAAATATTTTAACTTATTCCATCTTAAATTATCTCCATTTGATGTATTAAAATATTTTAAAATACTTAAATTACTTTTACTCCACTCACTATACGGGGGATAGTAAGTAATTTGTCTAAAAAATCGTTACACATTAGCTTGTACTTGGTTGGCAATTATCAATTACATAGAGGTAAAATTTGATAACTTAATATACCGTTTTGATCCTGTTGGCTTGTGTTTTTAGTCCTGCATATTGGCTGTCACTTACATGTGGTGCTGTAGCATATTGGTTGTCAGTTTGAATTTTAAAACAGACACGGTTTATTAAAATTGGTCGTCTATACTTTGCGGCTATGCGCATGTTCAAAGCTATTTGTAGGCTGGTCCACGGAGAGCCTAGTGCAGGCCCAGCACTTGTTCTGAAGAACTCTCGTGGTGCCATTATGCATCATGATTGCAAAAAAATGTCAATATAAAACCATCATGGCAATATCATCTGCTACACTATATATCACGGGTCCACACTATCGCACACAATTGATCCTTTTGACTCAGATCAAATGCGCATGATACAATATGTCTTGTATAGTTTATCTCAGACAATGAAACATATGTCTTATATATATAGGAACGTTAATGGGAATTAATTATACGTCAATTAATTTCCTAAGATTAGATCAATTTATGTGAAAAGCGCCACCGACCACAATTAGAATTTGGGATAACACCATGCCCATAACTTTCTGACAAGGGCCCATGTGCACGAAGCCATAAAGAAAAATGAGACCATTTCTTTATTTTCTTTCCAGTTTTCAGTTTCCAGTTTCCAGTTTCCACAACCCCCCCACTCTTCCAGACAGACTGCCACTCACCTGTTTAGCGCACTAGAAGACCAAAGCACTAAACCAAAAGTGTAGATAAAGAAGCAATTGTGACAAAAACAAAAATCAAAGATTGAGAACTGAGAACTGAGAAGTGTAGAGATAGAGATGGAGCCACCTTCTTCTCTAGGGATGTCTAGAAATGAAGATTTTCAAGATAAAGTAACTGATGAATGGAAAGTACTTTTTTTTCTACTTCTAATTCCTTTATTCTAATGGCATTTCTTTTTATTAAAAGAAACCATCTTCTTGTTTCTTGATTTTGAATCATTTATGTGTAATATGTTTTGCTTTGCTCTTTTTGCTACTCTGAATTATGTCAGATTTATCGATGTAGCTGTTAAAAATTGAAGGATAGTAAGGTGTATATATTACTATCTAGAGCGCCTAGAGAAATCATGAAAAAAATCAATCCATTCATTTTTTTTTCTCTGTTTAATTATTTTGAGTGTTTTTATTGTTGTTTTAGCTAATTAAGAATTAGTTTCCGCAGATGGATGCATTCGATCATTAGTGAATTACTGAAATCACTAGTTTCAATCTGAGGAAAATAAGACAGTATTAATTTTTAACCTCCTATTCAAAAGGGTTGAGTTATGACTGATTGGATAACTTTATTTCATTGCAGCTGCACTTGTTTCTATGAGTGTTGCAACAATATCTGTGACTTCTTATGCTGCACCTTCCTTTGCTAAAGCTATGCCATCATGCTGACAACCAAGAGAAGAGATGAGGAATCAAGGGTTAATTACCTAACAATTATCCCTGAAGATAAGCTGATCTTTATTTTTCTTCCTGGGCTCACTTGTTGCCAAATTAATTAATACATGTTGCTTTCCTTTACCAGTTCTCTTTCTTTTAGGTCTTGACAACAGAAATTGTACTACAATTAGGAAAGGAATGTATTGTTTAGCAGTATAAATTTCTTTGAAAAGGATCTCAAATTAAGGAGATTCAACCTTGTAATGAAGACAAAATACATTTGGATTAATCCATGAGCCCAAGTTATACTGGTAAAGCCTTTCTATTCCCCAAGTTGTTGAGTCAATAAGAAGAAGATTTTCCTAATGAGCTTTAGTGCTATATTGATTTCAAGCCTAAAGTTTCGAAAAATGTTTCTTTGCTTCATGAGTAAAATTACAAATAAACTAAAATTAATCAACCTTATTATTGTTGTTTACTTTTAAAGGAGTCGACCATTTTGTAATATTATTTTGAAGTGTGAACTATATACTACATAAAGACTGGTACTACTACTGGATTTGATGTTTCAATCCTCTCTATTGCTGGTACTATGACTGGTACTAGACAGCTCTACCTGATATGTTGTGGAGGGATTTCTTGTTTTACCCGAGAGATGCACACTAGAATATTGGTACACTTGTGAAGACTTGCTCCAGTACACTAAAAAAATGAATGGCCAGAATTATTTTGATCAAATGGTTGTGATTCAATTTAAAATATTACCGTTAAAGAGTACAAAGGATATTTAATTAATTTTATTGTGCAAAATGAAAGATGCGTAATCATAGATTTGTTACCAAACATAACACAACTGAGTATATTTGCTTTTTTCCATAATACCCTTCCTTCATCGAATGGTCCAAATCAATTCAATTTTTTTCTCCACAAAAAAGTGGTATGTTGGAGACTCTTGCGTGTGTGTTATAGCAACCCAATCAGAAGTAGGCCAATAGACCATAGAGGCTCGATATTAAGAACAGAAAATTTTGTACCAAACCATCTAATACAATTCCTGAAATCCCCTTAGAAAGTTAAATGCTACAATAATACAATTTGGGGGCCAGAATAACGGTTTATGGTAAACAGAGAGTGAAAAAGAACTTGGGATTGAACAGGAACTACCGTTTCGGGACCAGAATACATTCCTGCTATTTGGTTTCTTTCTCCAAGTTGGGGCAATGGTTCCGATAGCCATCACTTCTCCCCTTCTCTTCTCATCAGAGAAATGGAGTCTTACGATCAGAAGGTGAATTAGAGTTAGCCGTGGCCAATTTTTACTTGGTCAAAGAAGCTGGCGAAGGGGACGAATGTTTGGGCAGGGCGGTCAGAATAAGTGGTCAGAGGAAGGTTAAAAGCAAGGTCGCTGACAAGGGACCCATCGCATAATAGTGATTAAAGGGCATCCCGTGAATATAGAGACTGAAGATGGGCCCGCTATGATTAAACTGGAGTAGAATTTCTTGTATAGGATCGTTATATATAAGAGATAAGATGTATGGATTTAATTCACTGATTAATAAAGTAATTCTTGGGTTTACTTCTCTCTCTCTTCTGAGTTTCGTCATTAGCGATTCTTCCTTCTTTCTAATTCTTCTTCTCAATTCTGTCTCCCAAGACCTCTTCTCTCTAATTCCTTCTCCGTAACTTTTTTATCTCCTTCAAGAACGTTACATGGAGGTAGTATATACTGTCCGGTTTAGAAAGAGAGAAGAAAAAGCAAATTAAGCTTTGTAAAAATGATCACATATCAAGTAAACTTGAAATTCTTTCCAGTAACCAATGACATCAACTGTGACATTTAAGAAATTTCTCCAATCAGATTAAGCCCTTATATTTATGCAGTACAGCCCCAATCAGATTAAGTCTTCAATGAATCATTATCCCTCTCAATCCACGAATCAGCTTAAAATCACTCTTAATTTACCTTTAATTGTTCGAAGTTCACATCATTTGCAAAATCATGTGAGAATGGTTCCATTCATATTGCTGAAGGTGCTCGACTGATATGCATATTGTCAATAACCCACCATTTGATTATCTTGTTGCTAATGAGAAAAAGTAAAATGATTAGGATTCATGTACACACTTCACAGATTATTTAATGAGAATATGTGTCAAGAAGTTCCTAATGCTTGGAAGTCTAAGTAGTAGTAGTACTCTGGTAAAACAAGATGTTCAATAAGAAAAAGTAAAATGACTGGTAGTACTGCTTGACAGTCTTTATGACCGGACTCTCTCTATCGCTGGTACCATGACTGGTACGACCGAATAGACAAGGGAGTAAAGGGTGATGATCGGAGGTTGGGGCTGTAGAGAGCCAGTGCTTGAAAACAGTGCAAAATCTGACAAAATCAAAAAGGTTGGTTAGTTTTATGGAGATGAGATGAAGCAAATCTGGACTCAACTCCGACCAATCTCTCTGTAGATGATAGCTCTCTATTTCTGGGTGAAGTTGAACATGAGAATTTACTCTGCGTACTGCCAAGGGGAGGACCAAAATTTTCAAAGGGAACCTCATTTATTTTGGCATCGCGGTATTTGGTTCTGCTACATACTGTTTCTTTTTTTTTTGAGAATAAGTGGCAAATAGACACCTGTTTCATTTTACTGAAACAAAAGAGGTATTTACAAATGTACAAATCTATATAAACAACATCCTGCCCTTGCCCACAACAATATTACACCCAAACTAACTACTGAATGCTAAAAAAACAATGGTAAAATTCTACGCTAAAAGTAAGCATGGGTAAAATATCATTGATCTATCCCTGTGTGCTCATCCTATCTTTGTGTTGCAAGCTGCCTCTCCGAGCTCCATCCAGTAATCCACCAATATACAATGAAAACAAAAAACAGGCATAAGCAATCCAAAATTTATAATGAACAAAGAATTAGAAAGAAAACATACCTGGGTCACTGCTAACCAGCAATTACTCACCATAGTAATCAAAGTCAATCATATATAAAATAGAAAACATATCAATCCTCATGCAATCACCACAGACAACAAATTCAAACAGACACACTAAGCAGAAAAGAAAACTATGTGACGACTGGCATACAAGATCTAAGAATATCTTAGTATCTAATACGCGGCAACATTCTAAAATCAAATCATGCACAGTATCAGAATTCGCAAAGTTTTAACCAAGCACATAAATGCAGCCAACGAAACTGCTAAATACTGTTACTTAATAATAGTTAATACTACTGTACAGTTCTGACCAAGCATTCCATTTTAGAGAAGCAAGTTAGCTTTTATTTTAGAATTTTTTCAGGGCATGCTTTTGTCAACAAATTTTTTATTTACACAAGCTCTCCTATCTATAAGCATCAGATACAATTTTCTTTTTATTTGGAAATTGACAAGAATTGAGCAAGAATTAGTGTGTGAAAGACTCTTATCCATTAGTAAGTTGAATGAGATGCAAATGCAATTTAGACAAAGATGACAGGAAGAAAACAACTTTAACCACGAATCAGCCATTTCAACGGGTGATAAATAATATATATGATTTTCTGGCCCATGGACCTATAAGAGGCAGAGGTGATAATGTTAGACAGATAAAAAAATCTTGACTTGTAAGATGCAAATAGATGACCTGACATGGCAACTCCAAAGTTGCAATTTTAAATAACAATTGGCTGTGCAAGTTGCGCTAAGTGAAATATTATTTATAAGTGTCCAGCAATATGACCAAATGAAGGTATGGATTTGCCATTATTTAATTCCAGTTGTCCAATTAAATAAAATATCTAAAGTGATATATGTATTAATTATACGATAGAATGGATGAATTTTTCAGAGAAAGTCCAATTCCTAAAGCACCACTCCATCTTCTAAAACCACCTGTAATCTGATTAAAATAACAGATTAACAGATAATAGTCCCTATGAAGAAACTTTTTCTAGGTAATTTTTGCATTAACATTAATTTTTTTATGCAGATGCTTACATATATAAAAAAAATGCACTGTACCTGCTTAAAAAAGTATCTGCCTCTTTCGTTCAGATACGGAACACAAAACACAAACACCGATTGCTACAATCACACAAACCAAAAATAACTAGAACCACAGAAAAACCCTAACTTTTTTTGCTTTGAGATCTTTTGCGCACAATCTCGGAGATTGCTACTCTTAAGTGGTACACAATCAGTACTTATTCTCTTACCAGCACATACTGCAAATCATGGATGACTCACTGATCCACAGAAATGCATGGTTTCTTAAATAAAATTTAATAATAAGAATAATATAAATTATCATAATGTCAAAATCTCGCGAATAGAGAAATCACCAATCAAAACAAGAGACAATTATGTAACATGAAGTATCATTGATCAATCTTCGTGTTTCTTTAATAAATTGCTATTACCTCTATCAAACGTACGGATTTCTATTTCCAAATACTTAGTCGGAAAAAAGAAAGAAAGCATCAGATAAAAAAAGAATCATTCTATTTGTATATATTATAATATATTACTAACAATGATATGGTTATTTCTTGTATCCAAGGTACTTCATTTGATCTTTAAAATGCACCAAAAACTTGCCTCATGAAAACAGGGGCCTCATGTATCCAAGGTTGATTCTGCTGCTTCACCTCACGAAAACAGCGGCCCATTTTCTTTTTTCTGAAGTTTTCTTAAGTCATGCATCTGTGTCACCAATAGGTATGCTGGACCTAACCTAATATATCTTCATTTTAATTAACCTCTTACTTTCTCTTGACAATGACATAAATCTTTTCTACTCTAGACAAATTCATACAATCTATGCAAACAAATTAAAGTATCTACTCTCAAGAACTGAGATTCAGGAATTCCCACATTTTTCCATTTCACAAATTCAACAAATCAATACATCCCCAAATTAAGAAAATCACAGATCCATGGAAGGGCCTCATCGATCGGTGCTATTTCGAGGAAGTGCAAAATTCCTAGATGCTTTGGTTGATGATTGCAGTGAGAAATTGAAGAGTTTCCTTGGAGAAAAGGTGGCATCAGTTTTTGGTGCGAGGGGTGAGTTCATAAAGCTACAACACAACCTGAAATATATCAAAAGCGTGCTGACTGATGCAAAAAGGAGGAAGATCGATGATTCAGTCACTCGTACTTGGATTGATGAGCTAATAGATGTGATGCATGATGCTGATGATATCATAGATGAATATAGATCCGAGTTTGAGGAACAGTCTGAGGATCGAGCTTCAGCGTCGTCACTGAACCAAGTTGTAAGCAAGCTGAACCCCCAATCATGGTTTAGTGCTATTTTCTCACGTTATGAGATCAACGATAAAATAATTACCCTAAATAAGAAAATTGATGAGATAAACAAAAGCAGGCAAGCTTTTAGTCTTGATATTAATCGAGCCCAGTCCTCCATAAATTCTCGACAAACCTCCTCAATTATCGATTCTGATATTGTAGGAAAGGAGATTGAAAACAATACCCGAAAACTAGTTGAAGTGGTTACTAGAAATCATGAGCAGAGAAAATTAAGTGTCATAGCGATTGTTGGGATGGGAGGTATCGGAAAGACCACGCTAGCTCAGAATGTTTACCGTGACCTGTTATTAAGGAATAGTTTCCAAGAGAGAATATGGGTCTGTGTTTCTCAGGAATACTCCGCCACAGATTTGCTTAAAAATATAATTAAGCAAATCAGATCAACTACTAGTGAGGGTGAAACCATTAGTGAACTTCACGAGCAACTTGCTCTGAAAATTAATGAAAAAAGATTCTTGCTGGTTTTGGATGATGTATGGCAATCCATGGTATGGACGGATCTATTAAAGAACCCACTCCAATTTGCGGCTAGCGGAGTGGTCTTGTTAACTACCAGGGACAAAACAGTGGCAAGCAGAGTGGGTGCAGTATATGTCCATGAGGTCGAAAAATTGTCCCGGCGTTCTTGTTGGGAACTTCTTTGTAAGAAAGCATATATTGAAGAAGAGGAGGATATGCTCAACTTAAGAGAGGTGGGGATGGGGATTGTCAAAAAATGTGACGGTCTCCCTCTTGCCGTCAAAGTCCTTGGAGGCTTGCTTGCTGATAAGAACAAAGATAGAAGAGAGTGGGAAAAGGTTCTTCAAAGCACTGCTTGGTTTAAGAATGATATTACTGAAGAGCTCTATAGAGCATTATATGTTAGTTATGAGGACCTGACACCTCCTCTCCAAAATTGCTTCCAACATTGTTCTCTTCAGCCCGAAGATTGGTTTATGGTTCGTGAATATCTAGTAAAAGAATGGATAGCTGAGGGCTTCATACAACAAAAAGAAGATGAGTTCATGGAAGATACAGGAGAGGAGTACTATAATCAACTGATAAGGAGAAATCTCTTGCAGCCTTCAAGGATCTTTTTGAGACCAGAAGAATTGATTAACATTGAAAGCCAGTGCCAGATGCATGACATAGTTAGAACCTTTGCTCATCATTTAGCACAAGGTGTTATCTATTGTGGTGACCCTGCATCGTTGAGTGCAGACTCTGTGAAAAAACTCCATCACTTGACAATTGCTTGTCAAAAGGATGTGGCTATGATACCCGGAAAGAAATCAGATCCCCTTCGTTTGAGGACCTTGAGGCTCGTGTCCACTCCACCGATATTACAGTATGATGTATTTCCTCGCATAAAAAATCTAAGACTTTTAATACTTAATGGTCCAGGAATTATGAATATTCCAGATTCTATAGGAGATTTAAAACATCTTCGAATGTTGGATCTCGAGTACACAAGCATATCAATGCTTCCAGAGTCCTTATGTTCTCTTATTGCATTGCAAATCCTGCTTCTTAAAGATTGCAAGTTCCTGCAGGTGTTGCCCCAGGGCATCACTCGATTAAGCAATCTTAGAAGTCTTGATCTTGCAGATACACCTCTCATTTCTATCCCAAAAGGAATCTGTAAGCTGAAACTTTTGAACGATTTGAAAGGGTTTTTAGTAGCAGGTGAACAATACTCCAGTGACATGTCCAGTGGTTGGCACTTAGATGAGTTAGAGCCACTAACTCAACTGAGGTGTTTACGGCTCGACAAGCTAGAAAATGCAGCAATACAGCATCCAATTCTAGCTAGAAAATGTCATCTAAAAAGTTTGCAGCTGTCTTGCACATTGCCCGATGGGGTTACTGGGCATTTTTCCAGTGCAGAGGATTGCAGAAACATAGAAGAGACCTTTGAGAAATTAAAGCCTCCCCTGTACTTAGATTGTCTGATTATTTGGAGATTTTTCGGCCGTTGTTTTCCAGGTTGGCTGGATAAACTTCCTTACCTGACATGGTTGGCTCTCATGAATTGTATATCATTTCATCAACTTCCTCCCTTAGGCCAATTGCAGAATTTGAAATGTCTTCGAATAAAAGGGGCACGTTCAATTGTGTCAATAGGTCCAGAGTTCCTGGGTATTGGTTTAAATAGAGGCTCGAATATGACACCATGTTTTCCTAAACTTGAAATTCTCAGAATTGAAGAAATGCCAAATTGGGAAGAGTGGTCTTTCATTAACCAAATTCCTGAAAAGTTCTTTCCATCGCTCCTGAAAATTGATATTATCAACTGTCCTAAGCTTAAAGCACTCCCGGAACAATTGAAGCATATCAACAGTTTACAGGAATTGTTGATAGATGGTGCTCAAGGTTTAAAAGAAATCAATAATTTAACATGTATGAAATGGATTTATATTGGGAATAGTAGTTGTGCGAAAGTATCAAATATCACTGGAGTACAACATCTTAGTTTGGTTAATTGTTCGGCTTTGAGATGTGTGGGGAACATCGATATGTTGCAAAGCCTCTACATGAAAGATGAATCGATGGATCACCTTCCAGAGTGGCTACCGGGTTTTCTTGACCAACAACCCAGCAATGGTGACA
Organism: x Bolboschoenoplectus mariqueter; assembly: GCA_037678475.1. Classification (NCBI taxonomy): domain Eukaryota; kingdom Viridiplantae; phylum Streptophyta; class Magnoliopsida; order Poales; family Cyperaceae; genus x Bolboschoenoplectus; species x Bolboschoenoplectus mariqueter. The sequence goes on along the minus strand of CM075244.1, from coordinate 2,197,184 downwards.
TAAAACTAATTTTCCTTTGTAACATGGAGCTTTTACAGAGATGCCTTTTGGGTTGTCCAGATTGGCCGATAATCGAGCGGTTCTCTCATGTCCGCGCCTTTACCAAGGATAACACAGCTTTTGTCGAATACCAAAAGCAACCATACAGTTACCACACCAATCTTTGAACCTTATTATTGGGAATAAAATTCCAAGTTCATCAGAATCTACCAGGATGCTGGGAAGAAACATTGAGGGAAAGAAAAAGTGAAGGTCATAGCGCTATGCTTCATTGCTTTTAACCTAATTTACTTTGTTCTATTTTTTTTCTAAATTTGTATTGTTCTATTTTAATTTGTCTTGTTCTATTGTAAGAGAACCTAAATCTGCTGTTACAATTTGTGTTTCAAGTCACTAACAGTGGATCGTACCAGAAAAAACTGGTTCTGTGAATAAAGCTAGTTGAAGTCTGTTGTCGGTGACTTGTAACAAAAATTGTGCTAAAAAATTTTAACAAAGAACTCACACTGAGACACTGGCGGTGGACACAATGCTTGCCTGTTTCATTTCAGTTCTTTCATGGTCAAACAGACTGTTTTAGCTTTATTTCTGTATATTTTTTCAGCATGCTTAAATGTATTAAAAAATTTGGGGTTTTCTGGGTCAGAATTTTTTTTTTTTTTGAAATAAGGACTACAGTTAGTTTTGTAGGATTTTAACCTGCATCTCTGCGTAGAGAGGTAAGACTTATCACCATTGTGCTAGGTCTGTGGTTCAATTTGCTTTCTGGGTCATAACTAATGCATCTTTTTTTTTTAACCAACACCAATACTGGGTCTTCACTTTGTTTATATTTGCATCCTAAAAGGTTTTTATATGGATTTCAATCTTTTCCTTTAATTTTCCTGTTTTAATGTTTCTTGTTTCCCAGAAATCATATTCCATCGTTGTTCTGGATAACCGTCTGATGCAACTTGGATTATCATGGTTCATTTACTTTGCTCTCCGTGTTCCTCCAAATTGATGTCATAATCTCAGCTTTTGTTCTTATTCACCATAGTTACTAACATTACTAATACTTTGGCTTCTACCCATTAAATTTGGACACAAATGCCACCAAGCACGATTTAAATATAAGTAAGACCTTACAGACTACTTCAGTAAAATAATAATAATAATAATAATAATATACAATTAAAACCTTCCTTAATGAGTCAATGGACTTATTGGCCCCAAGGGATCAAACTGCTGCTTCTTTATATCTCGCCTCTTCATTAATTTTGCTGTCTTACGACATTCCTCAGTCTCCTCCCTGATGGCACCACTGAGAACGCACAAAGCACTTGATTTGCTTTCCTTTTCCAATGACAATATCTGATAGCGAGGAGAAGAAATGACGAAATTAAGGGCTTCAATCATTACAATTTTTCTCTAAAGACCTACTTCTTATCTGCCAGCAAAACAAAGTATTGTTCAGTGGCATCAAGTTGTCGGGAAACCAGATCTGAATGGTAAAAGCAAAAAAAAAAAAAAAAAGATTCGTAAACCCTGCTTTCCCATACTCTTTTCCCAGTAAAAATTGTTTGGTGACATGATGCTCATAGAATTAGTCCACAGGCCCAAAGTATCCGCACGAGGACTGACTGTTTATTTCTTATTGTTGGGCCCATGACAGAGAGGTTACTTAATAACGTCCCATTGAATTTTTAAAATTTCTCAAAACAAAAACTCTTTCAGGGCGTGCTTCTTACACAAGCTCTCCTGTCTATAAGCATCAGATACAATTTTCTTTTAATTTGGGAGTTGACAAAAATTAAGCAAGAATTAGCGAGTGAAAGACACTTATTCGTTACTAAGTTGAATGAGATGCTAATGCAATTTAGACGAAGATGACACCAAGAAAACAACTTTAACCGTGAATCAGCCGTTTCAACGGGTGATAAATAAGATATATGGATTTTCTGGCCAATGGACCTATAAGAAGCAGAGGAGATAATGCTAGCCAGATAAAAGAATCTTGACTTCTAAGATGCAAATAGATGACCTGACATACATAGCAACTTCAAAGTAGCAATTTTAAATAACAATTGGCTCTGCAAGTTTTGCTACGTGAAATATTATTAATAAGTGTCCAGCAATATGACCAAAGGAAGGTATGGATTTTCCATTATTTATTCCAGTTGTCCAATTGAATAAAACATCTAAAGTGATATATGTATTAATTATTGGATAGATCAGTGGATGAATTTTTCAGAGTAAGTCCAGTCCCCGAGCACCGCTCCATCTTCTAAAACCACCTGTAATCTGATAAAATAAGAGATTAACAGATAATATTCCCTATGAAGAAACTTTTTCTAGGTAATTTCTGCATTAACATTAAATTTTTAGGAAAAAGTATCTGCCTCTTTTGTTGAGATACAGAACTGTTGGGTTCCTCCTTATTATAGCCCAATGAATTTGAGTCAAACTAGAATCAATTTAATATAAAAAGATCTATATGTGTATTTTTGTTAAGTTTAGAGTTCATTTTGTAAAAGAGGGATATATATTGTTTCATTGCTTGAGACAGGATTTTACACTTTTCTTTAAAAGTTCCATCGTGTTCTACAAGCTTGTGGACTATTTCTCTAAGTATTGTTCATATTAGTGAAAGACAGAAAGAAAAAGAGAGAAATACACTTGCTGGTATTGAAAACTGGTACAAGCTCTTATTGAGCCATCACAGTGGAGTTGCCGGCTGTCCAATTCAACTTGTGACAATTGGTTTTGCTGCAACCTTTCTTCTATTCGTTTATCTCTTTGTGTTTACTCATGTGTGTGCATAGTTTGTAAGTATAAGGGTTTAGGGTTTAGGGTTTAGGCTTTTTGCTTACATTAAACATGAAGTATCGTTGCTTAGTCAATCTTCGTGTTTCTTTAACAAATTGCTATTACCTCTATAAAAATAATTCTTTGTATCATAAGAAATATGATGAGAAAATATGTTGTAGATGAAAATAACAATTAATTTTTGTGGAACTTTTATAGTAGCTGGAAAACCAAATATAAGAATTTCTGTTTCCAAATACTTCATTGAAAAAAAGGAAAAGAAAGCATCAGATAACAAAAAATTCATCCTATTTCTTTGAAGGTTTAAAAGAAATCAAGAACTTGACATCTTGTATGAAATGGATTTATATTAGGAATAGTAGTTGTGCAAAAGTATCAAATATCACTGGAGTACAACATCTTAGTTTGGTTAATTGTTCGGCTTTGAGATGCGTGGGGACCATCGATAAGTTGCAAAGCCTCTACATGAAAGATGAATCAATGGATCACCTCCAGAGTGGCTACCAGGATTCCTCGACCAACAACCCTACAATGGTGATATAAAACTATTTTTGATTTGTAACACAGAGCTTTTACAGAGATGTCTTTTGGGGTGGGCAGATTGGCCAATAATTGAGAGGTTCTCTTATGTCCGTGTCTTTACCAAGGATAATACAGCTTTTGTCGAATACCAAAAACAACCATACTGTTACCACACCAATCTTTGAACCTTATTTCATCAGAATCTAGATTACCAGGATGCTGGCAAGAAACATCTGAGGGAAAGAAAAAGTGGAGGTCATAGCGTTATGTCTCATTGTTTTTAACCTAATTTTTCTTGTTCTCTTTTTCTTTTAAATTTGCATCGTTCTATTTTAATTTGTCTTGTTTTATTTTAAACCAACCTAAATCTGCTGTGACAATTTGTGTTTCAAGTCACTAACAGTGGAAAATGGATTCATCAGTGAATATAAAAGCTAGTTGAAGTCTGCTGTTGGTGACTTGTAACAAGAATTGTACTAAAAGTTTGTAACAAAGAACTCATACTGAGACACTGGTGGTGGACACCAATGCTTGCTTGTTTCATTTTGGTTCTTTCATGGTCAAACAAACTGTTTTAGCTTTGTTTTCTGTATATTTTTCATGTGTGCTTAAATGTATTAAAAAAATGTGGGTTTTTCTGGGTCATAACTTCGCATCTTTCTTATTTAACCAACATCGATCAATGCTGGGTGTTTAATTTGTTTATATTTGCACGCTAAAATATTTTTACATGGATTTCATTTTTTTCTTTTAATTTTCCTCTTTGATTTTTTTTTTCCCCAGAAATCATATTCCATTATTGTTCTGGATAACTGTCTGATGCAATTTGAATTATCACAAGTCATTTACTTTGTTCTCTGCCTTTCCGTGTTCCTCCAAATTGATGTGATAATCGCACCTGTTTTCTTATTCACCATAGCTATAACATTATCATTGTAGTGGAGTTTGAGCTCAAAATAAGATGGAGATAACTTAATTAAGAAAGAAAATTATGATGTAAAATTGATTAAAAGAGGACCATTTTGTAATTTAAATAGTAACTGGCTCAGAAAATTTATTATTTTTATATAAAATTTTGAATGAAAAGAGAGAACATGACCCACTCTGACCATGACCAGTACTAATGTCTGCCACTGGTTAGCAATACCTCGGCTTCTACCCATTAAATTTGGACACAAATGCCACCAACCACGATTTAAATATAAGTAAGACCTTACAGCCTACTTTAGTCAAAAAAAAATAATAATAATAATATACAAATAAAACCTTCCTCAGCGAGTCGATGGACTTCTTGGCCCCATGGGTGTCAAAATGCTGCTTCTTTGTATCTCGCCTCTTCATTAATTTTTCTGTCTCACGACATTCCTCAGTCTCCTCCATGATGACACTACACTGAGAACGCACAAAGCACTTGATTTGCTTTCTTTTTCCAGTGACAATATCTGATAGCGAGGAGAAGAGAGGATGAAATTGAGGGCATCAATCATTTTTTTTTCTTTTTTCTTTTTTTTGGTGATATGAGGATCCTCATAGAATAAGCCCAAAGGCCCAAAGTATCCGCACAAGGCCTGACTATTAATTTCTTATTATTGGGCCCATTAGAGAATGGTTAATAACGTCTCCTTGAAGTTGCAAGAATAAATTAGTGGAGAAATTATTTCTGTATCCCATATTTTATATTTTTTATCTATATATCATAAGTATTTATATTAAATAGATGAATTATTATAAATATATAAATATTTATAGTTAGTATAAAAAATAGTTATTATTTTTTCAGTTTTCAATGATATGAAAAATTTTAAGTTAACATTTTTATTACACAAATAATAAATAAAGCTTGCAAATTTTTAATTTTAATAATATAAGGTATAAATATTTTTATTATTAGAAATAAATATTTGTTAAAAGAAATATAAATATATCTGAAGTGTAAATAAGAAGTGTGATTAAAAATACAATTATCACTCCTCAAATTAGTGTCACACTGATTTTTAGTATGAAGTGTACATTTGCCCCATCCCCCTTCATGATTTTCCTTAGTACAAAAACTTAGACACCGACCTAAATAATGCTCCACTAGTCATTGTCATTATTAGAAGAGGAGAAGATTTAATGTCCATTAAATCAATTTTTTTTTAAATAAAGAAGAGAATTAAAAATCCTTCAGATCCATCGAATTGAATTTATATCTTATGGACAAATTAATAGCTCGCTCACTATAAAATTCATGTAGAAATTTTACATAGAGACATATTAATCAAGTGATATATCAAATTTAATACGATAGACAGTGAACTTCCACCATCCCATCATTATAGATCTCAAATTTCTTACTAGATTTCTTTACATATATTGCAAAATGACAGACACAAGATCCGGTCACTTCAAATTTGAAAAAAGAAAAAAGAAGAAGAAAGAAAGAAAGCATTCCTTTAAGATTGCACATAAAAGTATGCAATCTGCATCAACTAGTGTTCTCACAAATCCAAGCCTTCATTCTTAAAGTATCAACAAAAATTTTGAGGTTACTCCTAGCCTTCTCATTTGCACATCCCTCCATAACATCTCTCCTCAATTCAATCACTTTTTTCAACATCTCTGATCCTTCTTTTCCTTCCATTGCCTTCTCTATACAATCTTGCACAGCATTTTGTTCAATACGGTCTAATTTGATCCCAATTCCCCAAACATCAACTATATAGGAGCAATTTACGAACTGATCTCCCGATATAGGATAGCACAAGAGCGGTTTCGCATTTTGTATCGCCTCCATAGTCGAGTTCCAGCCGCAGTGTGTTATATACAACCCTATAGACTTGTGTTTCAAAACCTCTTCTTGTGGGGCCCACTCTACGATCTTTCCACGTCCCTTGATTCGATCCATGAAACCTTCGGGTAGTCCGCATTGCCATGCTTCTTCCTTCTTTAAAACCCACAAAAATGGCCTTTCGGAGTTTTCCAGACCCAGTGCTATCTCCTTGATCTTATCAGACTCGATAGGGCTGACCCAACTCCCAAACGACACATATATCACCGATTTATCTCGTTGTAAGTCCAACCACTTGATACATGTCGAGTCAATCTCCCACATTGTGGGATTGGTGCACTTTGAATTGTTGTACTTCAGTAGGGGTCCCACTGGAAGAACTTGTGGGGCATTTCCGGTATCATTCCGGAAACGTTCGCTGATTTTACCTTCTTTGGCAGGAAATGAATTGATCAGGATGCATTTCAGAGATATCGCTCGGTCCATGATCTTCGACCAGAAACGAAATCTTGACTTCCAGGAAGCCGAGTCGCCGACCATCCACGGCAAATCCCTGATGGTTAGTTTTGCTGATAATTGAGTTGGCAAGTTGATCTCACCAAAGATTTCCGTATTTTCATCACACAGAGGAATCCCTGCCAAAAGCCAAGATTAGTAAATACAAGAATGAATTCTTAATTATGGATCGTACATTGTGCATTAACTTCATTATTAATGTCTTGTTGTATGCGCTGACATCATCATTATAGTTTAATTTCTTACAGAAAATTAAGTAGATGCAACCATTCATTAAATACACATTGATAATTCTAATTAATCAGAACTCAGACACCCTAATTAAAACTACGCATTACAATGAAACAAACATGTGTATTAGATCTGATCCAATTAAACAGTTTAATTATAAAACAAAGCCGAGTGTTCTATACTTCTATCAATTGAACATATACAATAATATAAACAATGTATATAGAAACGTGCCATACACACGTTGACAGCAGATAAGGACTGTACCTGAACCACCTTTCTTTTCTTATCTTTAATCATCTATTATTATCATTGTTTATTTATTTGTTTGTTGTGCTGAGTTGTAGTAGGCCTTTGTCAAACAAATCTATATATTTCTCTGTCCTCTTTCCTCCCACTAATTCATAACTTTTTCTCATCCCCTTTTTGTCAAACAAATCCATATCATCACTATCCTTAAGTTTCTTCCTTTTTGTCACTCAAAAGCTTAATTAATCCCCTTTGGTCATTGGCTAAATAATGGCTGCCTTTATATTGTCGGCTTTTAAAGCACATGCTCAATTGTTGATGGCTTAATGCACGTTTTCTTTAATTAATTAATTAAAAATAAAGCATTAATGCACGTTAACTATATAATACCAAGGTTTTAAAAACACCAACGTGTCAACATTCAAGGGAGCCGTGGCTTTCTATTATACATAAAAATTAAAAGAAACAAGAGAAAATTCACCAATGTAGCCGACCTAATTAGATAAATTATAGCATAACAAATTAAGAAGATAAGGTCAGCTCTTCTACATTAGTATATATGGTCTTCTTCATTGGATACTGCCAGAATAAATCTGAACTGTGGGTGTCATATCGGATATTATAATTAATAAATACTTGTAACCTAAATAGCTATTAATATTTGGATATGTTTGGATGGGATGAGAATAGCACTAATTTGGATTAGTAATTATTTTAAATTGTTATTCCGTGTTTGGATAGGTAAATAACTATTTCAAATTATTAGATTAGTGAACTAATAATGCTCCACTTTTTAAGATTAATTAGTAGAGCATGTCAATCTCAAGCGTATGATTTGAAGTAATTAAATATAAAGATCTACTCCGGTACGCTATATTTAATTTAAAAAAATTGAAATTAATTTTGACAATATAATGAATCAAGAATTATATTAGAAAACTATTCTCACTATATATTAGGTAGGTATGTAATTAATTATACTAATATTCTTATTAGGAAATTTCTCATTAAATAATAATTATCAGATCAACTTTAGAGTGAGCGTTCATACTTTTTTAGTGTGTACTAGAGACCCATCCTGAAATATAATAGACTCATCCTAAAATATAATAGGAACAGTACAATTAGTTAAACAAGGTACATGACTCAATTTACTTAAACGACCAGATAAATATTTTTTTTTGTTTCCTTCTGCATGCATATCCCTTTCTTTCAGGCTAAATCAAGGTATGTACGTCTTCCTCAGAATAATTATTATTACTACGCTGCTTGGACTTCCAAACATGCAATGATAGCTGCATGAGAAAACTTGCACTCAACTTCCAAAACAAAGGATACATGTGATATCTTTCAAAAAAAAAAAGACACAATACATGTGATAAGAACAACATGGTCCATCGTATACTTACCTTTTATTCTGTATATAACTTTTAATATTAGGTAGATTAATTTCCTACGACTTTTTCACCGTACAGAAGACCTATTATTATATCTAATTATGAAAAGATGAGTGATAATTACATATTTTATCCGCACTCAGATATATTTATATTTTTTTCAGAAAATATTTATATATAACTAAAGTATTTATATCTTTCATTATTAAAATTAAAAATTATGCAAATTATATTTTTACTTGTGTAATAAATGTTTAACTTAATTTTTTCTATCATCATCTAAAAAAAGTGATAAATATTTTTTATACTAATTATATATAAATACTTACAAATTCAAACATAAATAAGTTATCTATTTAGTATAATATTTTTTTATGTGCAGATAAGGGGTACAAAATATGGAGTGCGAAAATAATTTATCATACGAAGAAAAGTCTAAGTAAATTTAGTTAATTTATGCCGCCTTTCAACACAAAAAAAAATCTAGTTTAATTATGCCTGTTGTTTAATTTGAAATATGCTATCCACGTTGTTACTGAAAGAAAGGCGACTTGAACTTGAATTCCTGTGTCAACGACTAATTAGGATCTTGCTACAATTTTTTTCCCCCAAAAGCCTAGGGTTTTTAAGCCAGAAAAAAAAAGAACAAGGTACATTATCAGTTTTCTCTCAACTACCAGTGTACAAAAATGAGGTACTGGGAAGAGAAAACATATCACATGCATGACCATGAGCACCACATGTTTAAGTCCATCTTTCTATCATAATTAATTATTGTTAATGTGATCCAAATTGGGACCAACTAACTCAAATCTCTTTCTAACTAGAAAATCTAATGACAAAACCTAATTAATTTAACTGACTGAAGATCAATAATTAAAAGCACATGATCAACTAATTAAAAAGAAAAGCAAGCACAGGCATGTGAAATACATATCCTTAACATGAACCTTTGACTTTGTTACAATCTGGCCGGTACTCAGCGATAATAGCGCTATATATATATATATATACACTAGGAAGCAACTGGTCTTAAAAATTAAGATTATGTGGGTTTTTTCCATACTGAGTAAGATTACTTTTCTTACCAGTAAGAGAGAGAACTATTATTTCACATTCGGTATATCTAATCTAAGTGTGACAAAGTACAGTGAAGAGGTAGGAAATTAAAAAAAATTAAGGTTAAATTAGAGGATTTTAAGTATTTTCTAAGGAAATATATATCCATACCAGTTTCAGATATGATCCTCTTCTGTATCAAGGCTGGTATAGCTGATATGATCGTGTAACTTGCCATCATAGCGGGCCAGAAACCCGCAACTGCCAAGCTGCACCGCGATGCCACTGGTATGGCCCAAGAAGCTAACAAGTCGACTACGACACATGTCACCGTGCCCCGATAACCTCTCAATATCTCCTCGAATCGATTTGGCATGTAATTCTCCATAGCACTAACAATTGACCCAAAAGCCTTTGGTTCATCATTATCACCATCTCCTTCTCCACTAGGAAGAGAAATCAACTCTATTGATGAACAGAAGAGTTTTGCATTTTTGGTGATACGGCGGTGTATGAAGTCGGGGACAGCCAGCGTCGGTACGAAACCGTGAGATTGAATCGCGTGTGCCAGATGGATCATAGGAGTTAAATGCCCTTGAGCAGGAAAGGGAACCAGAACTATTCTTGGTTTGATTACTTCTGCTCCCATTTTGGTTCGGTTTTGAGAAAGAAATTTGATGTTGATCAGGTAAGGTTTTGTGCGATGACAAATGGTAGTTGGTTTATGTGATTATATAAGGCTATGAATCTGGGATATATAGCGGGCGGCGGGTCCACGTTGTAAATTAAGGCTTTGGTTGGTTGATGGTGAATTAATTGCAAATTAATGTTGCTTTAATTGTACGTACAAAAGTGGAGATTTTTTTTTGTAATTTCTGCTTTGGTCTTTTAAAATTATTTGCCATTTTGCATGATTAAATTCTGCAAATCAATGAAGTTCATATTTTGAAGGTATAGCTAGCTAGTTTCTGGGATGATGATGCACGGTTACCTTTTTGGCATGATTCCATTTTCTTTTAAAAAATGATTTAAGGTCATTGAATAATAAACAGATAATTTTCCGGATTCTAAATTTTGTTCAACAATAATTTCTAATTAGTTTTCTATGAATGAAAAAAACTGAAACTTACATGGCATAAAATTTTACAGATTAAAAATTGAGTTTAGTACAGTAATGATAGATTTCATCTCATTTCTATGGAGAAATGTAGGTTAAGTTCTACAAAAAAACATTTGAAATTGAATAAATGTCAGGGTTAACGGAAGCCTTTTATTAAAAAAAATTTAGTGTTGTTAAAATCATTATTAATTAAGAGGAATGATAACTGTATCACTTATTTGCAGTGCATATATTTTAATCTATTATATATAATTTCTAACTTAAATTTTAAAATATATATTTTTGAAAAAAATATCCATACATAATACTAGATGCAGAATATGAGGTACATCAATAATTTTTTATTAAATAACTCCAAACATGTTGCTTTTTACAAGAAAAAAAATTAATACAAGTAATTAATACGCGTTATATTCTACATGCATTCACCAGTTGACAGCTGACCATCAGATAATATATTCACACACCATGATTGCACATATCATGAATCCTGACTCGACTCAACACGTGAACACAAACATAGAGCGCCACAGAAAACCCAGCTAGAGCATGCATGCAGATGATGCAGATGATGTTCCCTTCTATGTTATTATTCATTGATTATTATAAAGATGCCAAAGTTTTGGCGTTATCTCCAAGTAATCAAGGTTTCTGCGAAAACGCACTGTGCTCGTGACTTTAATTGTTATATATGTGACAGATGACTCACATGACCACTACTTGATGAAACTTTAATGAGTCACTGCATTGTGCACACAAGAACTTAATAGAATCTAAGAGTTTCTTATACAGTTATTAATATTGGATACTATATTCTAAATCTTTAAAAGATTACGAAAATACGTGGCGTCCACACATTAAATGTTTATATATTTATCCACCATTTTATTTGTTAACGTCAATGATGTATCTGTCAACTAAAAATATATTACTATTAACTAATAAAGTATAATGATTTTATGTACAAAAATGCTAATTAATACAAATTATTCACTATGTTTTCTTTCTTTTTATGAATGATTATAATTCAAGTTAAAGTGATATCGAGTTATGAGTAGTCATAATAAAATAATAATAACAATAATGATGATAACAACCATCATGAAATAATAATAATAATAATAATAATAATAATAATAATAATAATAATAATAATAACTATTATTATTAATTAATTGTAGTTATTATTGTCATTATATTTGTAATGGTACAAAATATTTATTATTATTATAGTCACAACAATAATAATTATTATTATCATTAATTATTTTAATGATACGGATATTCGTTTTAAAAAAAAGAACACAAAATAAATGAAAAAGAAAGTGAGGGAGCCGGCCAAGAGAAATATAAAATTTATACTTTTAAAAAAGAAATTGACAATTAAACTACATGAAGAAGGTGCTTTCTTTCATTTTTCTCATACTTTTTCTCAATTTCAAGAAAGAAAATAGACACTATCTTTTCCACATCTCCCTCTCAATACCTCCATTTAGATGTGACAATCGAAGTGGATCAGATTAAATCGATTTGACTTTAATTAAAAAATTATCAGGTCACAAGTTGATTTTATGTCAGGTTGAGTTGGCTTTTCAATAGTCCAATTTCAAACCATTTTTAGATCTTGAGTTGTCTCTGATCAAATCAGTTCGAATCTCAAGTCATTCAGCTTTGAATCATTCTCCAATTTCAGATCATTTTGATTTCATTCAGGTTTTAAATTGTTTGGTTTCATATGAGGTCAAATTTCGGGTCATTCGAGTTTTTATTACATTGGATTGTGAGGTTATTCAACTTGGGTCTAATTTCAATCGATTCATATATTTCAGATTATTCGAGTTTTTGTTGGGAAAAATATGTCTTTAAATCTGAAATTTGATAAAACAAAAATAAAATAGTAAAATTAAAATAATAGAACGAAATTACTCGAAGTTGCATTAGCAGACTTAAGACGACTCTCCGTTCTTAGCACAAGAATAATTGGGCAAGATAGCCCCTCAAATTACGCCGGGATTCCTCTTCCTACGCATGCATCTGATAAAATTGATGTAACCTCTTTTAATAGTGATAGCAAAAATATTTGTGGGGAAATTATATTACATGAATCAAGATCAAAAACATGTGTGTGTATATGTGTATATGTTACTTCGTTTCTTAATTTCTAAAAAGATAATAGCCAATGATAAAATACCATCTAATATATATAAGAATCGTTAGTGCCTCAATGGAGAAAATGCTAATATTCTATTATTAATGCAGCCGTTAAATAAAAATAAATAGATTTGATTGCTCTTGATTCATATAACATAATTTAAATAAATTTTTGTGTTTCAATAAAATATTTTCTAACAGTTTTGGTATTGTTGAATTCTATATTCAAGTCCCAAACAATTTTATGACATTATTGAAGGATTAAGATATTGACAAATCATTGATTATTCAATTGATCAAAATCTACAAATATGATGAACTTAGTGATCATCAGATTAAATTGTTAAAGTCACCTGAAAATTTAAAATAATAATTTACATAATTGCAAAATAAAGTTTATTAACTACATAATATAACACTAATTTTTTAACACAAAATATTTTTTTAACCACTAGACAAAAGATAATGCAAAATTCACAATGTTTGTTACTTCTATGCAAATTTTATTGTCGTATAAGTGCGTATTTTTGAGCTAAAAGATGGATTTCTATATTCTAACTTTCAATATTTATATGAAATTATTCCTTCCATTTTTGAAGTTATATGCTTTTTAGAAATTAATGTTAAACTTTTCCCAAACAATTGCCAATACTCCACGACTTAATTATACTTTAATTTGCCTATGAAATTATTCATGACGAGCATACAAATTGTTAGCTAGTCATGGAAATATAACTTTTTAGAATACCTAAAAACGCTTTATGCAAAAAATATCAAAAAAGAAAAAAGAAGACCTACAAACTAAATTTTTGAAAGTAAATGTTGCTTTTTTGGTCTTCAACTCGTGGATTTCGTTTAGTTATTGGCGTCCTTAAAATAAGTGATGCAAAAAGGCAAATGTGTTAGGCCTAATTCCAATTTTTAAGATTTGTATCTTCTGCTGCTCAACGTCATATAATATAACGTACTGTCTATTTGATTGCATCAAAATTCATATAAAATAAAACAAAATTATTTTATAATTCATCTGTTTGTATATTGTATAGTACATGCATGTGCACAACACAAAATTAACACCCAAATTTTCACAAAATTGAAGTGTGGAGTTACATATCAATTTGTTAGGCAATGAGAACTAGCTTTTAATTTAGTAATAAAATAATGTCTTTCATATAAGAGATCACGGATTCAAAATCTATATGATGATTTTTTATAAATATTTAAATTTAAATAACTGGATTCTTATTTTTTATCTCAAAAAAAATCTGTTCCCCAACGAAGACGAAAGACAAAATTAGGTCCATGAAATTTTATATTATTTTGTGAACAAATTTGTGATTATCGGAGAAGTGATGCAAGTGTGTGTAGGGACGAAATGATTACCATGCTGAAATGGCAATCAATCATTAAATTTGAAAGGGCTTCAACAAATTTAATATTTCTGACACTTGCCACCATTTGATTAGTATGCGTGTGGGCACCAAATTAATTAATGAATACCACGATTCATGGACAATATTTCAACTCTTCTTATCCTATCTAAATGAAAATTAATGGTCTGATATATTTTGTCCCTTAATTTGATTAGTATAATATTGATTATAATTTATTTAACTTGTTATTGTAACTGAGAATTGCCACTAGCTTAGATTAAAAAAGAAATTATTCTTATATTTTAAATTTTGTATTTCTTATTTATATCAAATGTTAAGTATAAATATTTGTTTTAAAATATATATTTTAAAAATTAAATTAGAAATTATTTTGAACAACTTTAAATTTTGAGGTGTAAATAAAAAATGCCGTTACTATTTCCTCAGATAAAAAAGAGGAAAAAATGAGATAAAAATTTTAAAAAAAATGAGAAAAAAAGGTAAAGTCCCCTAACCATTTTTCTCCTAAAGCCCTTTGATTCCTCCATTTTTCGCCAAACCCCTTTTAGCATTGGAAAAAGAAATAATAAGATCCGGAGAGTGAGGATTAGGGTTCTCAAACCGTGCTGTGCTGTGCTGTGCCGTATCAAAATACGGCGTGCCGTGGCACGGCACGGCACGGGAGGTGTAAACTTTTTTTTGGCGTGCATGCCGTGCCGTATCAAAAATGAGGAGAGGGCAGCACGGCACGGATAAGGCACGGCACGGTTAAGGCATGGCACGGATAAAACACGGCACGGTTAAAGCACGGCACGAATAAGGCACAGCACAGATAAGGCACAGCACGGATAAGGCACGGCGTGCTACACGTGACGTGCCTTAACCGTGCTAAACGTGTTTGGTGGGAAAAAAATTCAAAAAAAATAAAAAAAATCGAAAAAAATTGAAAAAAAATCGGAAAAATCTTAAAAATATAAAAAATCAAAAATTTAAATTTCTTTGTTACTAAAAAAATTAAACAAATAATTGAAAAAAAATAATATTTTTGTAAAAATTGTCAAAAAATTAGAAAAATCCGAATTTTTTTAAAAAAAATCCGAAAATTATTTTTGAAAATTTTGAAAAAATTATTTACGTGCCTTAACCTAAAAAATTAAACAAACAATTGGAAAAAAAATAATATTTTTGTAAAAATTGTAAAAAAATTAGAAAAATCCGAAATTTTTTTAAAAAAATCCGAAAATTATTTTTGAAAAATTTGAAAAAATTATTTACAAAATTCAATGAGGGTATTTTGGTCATTTTCTTATTTTAAATTTGAATTTTAAATTAAAATGTGTTTATTGGGGTACATTATTTAAGGGATGTTTAACATTACTAAAGAGAGGAGATACGGCGGATTATATAAATTGAGAGATATATATCATATTAGCCTATTTTTTAATCCCTTTTCAAAATCCTTCCAAAAAAATTACAAAATCAACCGTCCGATCAACATCCAACGGCCCACAATCCGTGCATACCCGGCTTATCCGTGCTAACCATGCTAAACGTGCCTACCCGTGCCTACACGTACCGTGCCTATCCGTGCCTACCCGTGCTAACCGTGCCTATCCTGTGCCTATCCGTGCCTACGCGTGTCCCCGTGCCGTGCCTATGCGTGTCCCGTGCCGTGTCGTACCGTGTCGCCTCCTTTATCCGTGCGTGCCGTGCCGTGTCTACAGTAAAAAAAAATCAGACACGGCACGGATAACGGCACAGCACGCGACACGCATAACACGGCACACGTTGACACGCCGTGTCGTGCCGTGTCTTGATACGCCGTGCCGTTTTTTATTCCCTAGTGAGGATGTAGTGATAAGTTCAGATTTTGAGCAACAAATTATAATCAAGATTTTTATTAAATATTTATCAGTAAGACTAATATGTTTCAAATCTATCATTTTTATTTACATGCATGGTACATATCAATGCAACATGTTAAATTGTATATGCAAAATTTGAAGGGACTTCTATGTCCCTTTTTTTTATTTAAAAAAACTAATATTCAAAATACAATAAATAAAAAAAATCAGATGAAAAATTATAAATATAAGAGAGACGGATTTTCAAAATTTGTCCCGGACGTATGAAACATTGTTTTAACATTTTTTTTATAAAAATTAATATTTTATTAAGGGACGGATTCTAAAATAAAATATTATTTTTATAAAATCTAAAATGGTTTTATATTAGATTTTTAAAAGCCGGTTTTCGAAATATCGTCTCTTTCTTTTCTGATTTTTAAAGAACAAATTTTTTTTTAACCCCAATTATAAAATTATTAAAGGCTCAAACGTTTGGGAACAGATTTTCAAAAATCCATCACTCCTATATTTGTAATTATCCATCTAATTTTTTTATTTATTTAATTTTGAATATTAATTTTCTTAAATAAAAAAAAATCGGCTTGTTATGTAATAAGTTCATTTCGCATAATAAAATGTGGTCCGTCTCGGTGAAATACATTTCTCCAAGGATAAAAGCCAAAAGATTTAATTACGTTGAATTGTTCAAGTAATTAAATTTAGATAGAGATGTGGCACTACTTGACAAGTGACAACTTAGCATAAACCGTCCAAATTAAGCCATGTTTAAAACGAAGCCGCATTTATGATTTAATCGATCTTTGGATTCACTCTTTGTAAACAAGTGTGAACTGCTTGCAACGTGTCCTAGCTAGTTTGACAAAAATAATTGTATCTTATCACTTTCGTATAATAAATTGGCATTTAATTAATTTGGTCCGAACTAAGAAGGAGCACCAATGTTTTTATGAATCCTAAATATGACTTCAATGTCTCAATTCTTCAATTTGCAGATGACTCCATGTTTACTAATTACTATCATAGAGATGATGACAATGATATTATGACATATCATATTTTTTTTAATTGAATTATAACATAACGAGCTTGAAAAGGATAAATATAAGTAATTCTCAAAATTTTTTGGAGGACTGCTGTCTATTTTTTGTTCCTATTACTCTGTCAATAAAACTGTTTCTGATGGTGTCAGATTGCTCCTGGATGGATGACATGTGACCCCACTAGTTATATAGTTAAAAACGTTTCGTATTAATTGAATGATACCAGATGTCAACCAAACGTTACTGTCTTAGCAGGAAATAATTTACGAAGTGTGAAAGAAAATTTAATGCTAGCTAGTGACATAGCATTCTCAGGTTCCATCCATGACACTGCAATTAATTGTCTATACTTTTCTTACAATAAATAGATGGCACTTTCCACCCAGCCCAATTTGATATAAATCATGGAGTTTTGCATCAATTTTAAAGTTTGATCCTTTCTTAAAGATCAAACTTTGAAGGTTACCATTAATACAAACTTCAAGCAGATGTTGTACGAACGTTTGTACGGGTAGAATACACAAATATGCAAAATTTGAACCCCTGAAACCTGGCCTTCAGAGTTCAAAGGCATTAATTATTAAAATGAGGTTTTAGACTTGATAAGACAAAGAAGAAGCCCATTTTGGCATAGATAGCTCAGATGGGCTGAATTCGAAAAGATAAATGTACATTTCAAGTTGTTGAATATCTAGAGGATGCGGATTTTTTTTTCCGACGAAAATTAACCCAATTAATGAGAACACTTAGACCCAATTTTTCATTAAGTGATTAAGACAATGTATTTTATGTAGGAGATCGCAAAGTCAAAACTCGAATAAAAAGTGACGTTGAAAATTGAATTACTCTAAAAAGTAAAGTCAAATAATGCCCGTGCTAAAAGAAGCAGTTAGTTAGTGCACAGAAAAAGGATATAACACAAACATCTGCATTGGCATAGAACTTGTAACCCTCAGGAACACATAGATTGCCAATTGATCGCATACTGTATTTAAGTACAAATATAAAACGGCACAAATGCAAGGAAAAGTATAGACAAGGTTATCATAATTCATGACCATTATTTATCATTACAGCATATACACTATGTCCATTATTTTTCTCTGTTTTCATCATCTTTCTTAAACAACAAGAAAAATAGTTTTCATTTCAGGTCTGTCAAATTCATGTTCTTATGATTTATATCTTGCCTTCTCTAGTCTTTGTGTGACGACACCGAGGAACCTCATTGATATGCAGTACAAAAGATATCTTACAAAGTACTTCAATCAAGTGGCTGCAGATGGCTCGTCTCGCTTGCTTCCACCATGATGACCTAGAGTTTTAGTTCTTGCAGCTGCATCAGTAACTACTGAACTTGGATGCTGCTCAATTACTTCATCAATGATACCAAATTCTTTTGCTTCTTGAGGAGACATGAATAAATCTCTCTCCATGCATTTCTCGATTCTCTCAAGTGGTTGTCTTGTGTGCTTCACATATATTTTGTTTAATCTGTCCCTCAACTATCATGTTTCAGGAAAAAAAAAAGGATTGGATTCTCAGAACTAAATAATTTGAACTTCTTCCATCTTCCATTTGACATGATTAAAAAAAAATTGTGTTCTAAATTTTCTGGTATCTGAGGTCCACTACTGTCATATAAAATTCACTACCAGAAAGGGAACAAACCAAATTGATGGTAGGCGGACTGATCCATACCAGTTTGATGTCTTTCAGGTTATGATTTTCTTTTGTTTGTACATTTTCTTACTTGAGGTTTATTTGTCAAGAAATGCTTAAACGAGAATCTAACAATCATGTTTCAGCCAAAATAACAACAAAAGACTTGTATTTAGTCTGAATTTCCTATTAATTATGATTTGGGAGCTAAACTATTGTCTGAATCAGGGGTTCAATTAAGCGAAAATGCATGGAGAGCTACCACAAAAATAGTATCAGTATGTGCATCCGAGTTCCAAGGAGTATTAATTTGTACACACAGGAATTGTAAATCATTGATATGCAGTACAAAAAGATATATATGAAAGCAACCTTTATGATTTCCTTTGCTTGAATTGCAATATCGGAAGCCTGTCCCTCGGCCCCACCAGATGGCTGGTGAATCATGATCCTCGCATTCGGCATACATCGCCTCTCTCCTGGTGCACCACCGGCAACCAAAAGAGACCCCATTGATGCTGCTTGCCCCAGACAAAGCGTGCTTACCGGCGACCTGACATATTGCATTGTGTCATAAATCGCCATCCCAGAGGTCACGATGCCACCAGGAGAGTTTATGTACATATTTATTCCTTTGTTAGGGTTCTCTGATTCCAGAAATAGAAGCGAAGCTACTACAACTGCGGCTGTGGCATCATCGATCGGGCCATTTATGCAGATGATGCGCTCTTTCAGAAGGCGCGAGAAGATGTCGTACGCTCGCTCACCCCGACTGGTTTGCTCGACCACCATCGGTACTAAGTTGGAGGTGGTGGAGATGGAGGCGGGCCAGGCGGCGGTGTGGCAGAGCGTCGTGGATCTCCTAGGCGAAGGCCTGTGTTGAGAAGGGATCGATAGGGAGGGTTTTGGAAGAGAAAGAGAAAGGAGTTGATCGAGTTTGCAAAAGCTCATCGCCATTTTGTCTCACACTGATTCGAGTTCGCTTGAGGATAGGTGAAGGCATATTTGTGACTGAACAGGACAAATTACTTGAGGGGATTACTGAAAACTGGGGTCCATTCAGACCTGGGTGGGCCCTCGACCGCTGTAGCATATTTTTCCTTACGTCCACGCATTACATTATGGACGGGGTCTAGTTAGAATTCCACCATGAAATTAAGGCTAAAAGCACATACATACTGTATTGGTTATGGAATTAAAATTAAAAGGGAGGTCTTATACGTAAATTCTCTCGTCTCCAAACCAACACGCACCAAACCAACCCATTAAAATATCCAGTTTCCCCTACTGGTAAATCAAGTTAACACGAGACAGCCTTATCCTCCTCCTCCTCCCCTCTCTCTAGTTCTTGCTGCCTTTCTCTCAATCAGAGAACCAATCTTTTGCTCCAAGTCAAAGCTCAGAACGCAGCAACTATGGCGGCGATCTTCACCAATCTAGCCCCCTCCGCCTCTCCAATTGCCGCCTCCTCCTCCTCTCGCAAATCGCCTCTCCTCTTCTCCTCCCGAACCTCCCTCACTTTCCCCAAATCGACCGCCAAAAAATCAGCCCAGACCATCCGCCGCGCCATCACCTCCATGCTGGTTCCCATGGTCATAGAACAAACCAACAGAGGCGAGCGATCTTATGACATTTTCTCGCGCCTCTTGAAAGAGCGCATCATCTGCATCAATGGTCCAATCGATGACAACACTTCCTCAGTTGTTGTGGCGCAGCTTCTATTTCTGGAGTCGGAGAACCCGGCAAAGCCGATCTACATGTACATTAACTCGCCAGGTGGCGTCGTGACAGCTGGATTGGCTATCTACGATGCGATGCAGCTCGTTAGATCCCCGGTTACTACTCTCTGCCTCGGTCAGGCTGCTTCCATGGGATCGCTTCTGCTTGCGGCTGGTGCGCCAGGTGAGAGACGGTGTTTGCCTAATGCAAGGGTTATGATTCACCAACCATCTGGTGGGGCCCAGGGGCAGGCTACAGACATTGCCATTCAAGCTGAGGAAATCTTAAAGGTTCATTAATTTTCTTTGCTGTGCAGTTTAATTGACCTGTACTCATTAGTTGCTTGCGTGATTGAATCTATAGATGCTTCTCATGTGTCATTTCGGAAACATACAAGAGAGATAAGCTATGCTGAGCCTCAATTTAGATTAAAATTTCCTAATAAACATATCAAACGAAGTCATCTCTCATGTTGGTTGATTGATCATGAGAATTGTAGTGCTGTGGCCTAGTTCTCTAACAAAAGGATTATTATCCAAAGGATGTCAGGTAACTGGAGCCTTTTTTGAAAAGGGAAAATAGTAAAAGGATTTAAGCACAATAGAGAGGATTGTTGTCTTCAAGCTAAAAATAATAATTCAGCATTAGGAACCAAATAGATGTTTTGTACTGTGAATTGAAATTTTTTCTTATTGATACTGAGTAAGAGAAGATTTGTGGAAAGTTGTGGAACCAGAATCTTGTGGTGCTAGAACCTTCCATCTTGCGTTGATGGATCACAGTCTCAACTCTAATTTAAATTCTAATAGTCTTAAATTTAATGGGTCATAATGCCTCGACTTTAATTGAAGTTCTGATAACTTGAATCTTGGAAACCCTGGCAGGTAAGGTCCAAGCTTAATAAGATCTACCAAAAGCACACAGGACAGCCACTGGAGAGGATTGAAAAGTGCATGGAGAGGGATTTATTCATGTCCCCTGAAGAGGCCAAGGAATTCGGCCTCATTGATGAAATCATTGAACACCGTCCTGCTTCCCTTGTCACTGAGGCCGTCAAGCCGTCAGACGACATTGGTCGGGGTGGCGACAACAACAGGGGTGCTGAAGAGGCTGTCGCTGTTTGATCGTTCTGTATCGTTAGCTTGCTGAGGATTAGGTGATAGATGCTTAATCTTGTTTCCTTGGGTGATATTTTGGGGGGGAATATTGTGGGTGCGAAGCTGTTTGTATTGGTGTCAGATTGTTAAACTGGAATCTGATCATAACAAAGGATTTAAGCCACCTCTTGTTTAAAGAAAATGCAAGTGTTTGAAGTATTTTTATACTGGAGCTTGAATGAAAGCTTACCTATTCTGTCATTAAGCATATGAATTCTATTAATTTGGTCTACTGTATTATTTTCCGTCTTTCTGTTACTTCCATCCAAGTATCTGATAGAACCTTTTTAAGTATTAATTTGACATTTCGGCGAAACCTTTCTAGTATATTGTGCTATGAAATCTCTAGTATGAAGAGAATGAGGGTTATTTTTGTTGATTGCACATACAAAATATCTACAATGCTGTTGTGATGATTTGAAAGAAAATTATTCATTTATTTTGGCTTGGAAGTTCAAGTCAACATTTCTACTATTGCTAGCATGTCGTCTGCTGGGATATGGATGCTAATTATCTAGACTAGTAGACTAATTGTAAAAGCTATCACTCCATATCAAAAGTGGATAAGAATGTAATGATTATATCAAAACATGAAATTCTAACCATAGGAGTTAAAATGTAATAATTTTCAAATATTTATAAGAGTTAAATATGATGTTTTTATACAAAAATACGTTTGTCACATAAAAGAATCCTACATATATATGTTTAATTTGAAAAATAAATGGGAACACCGAACACCATTTTTAGTAGTTGAATACAACAATTACTAACAGGGTACAGGGATGAACGATGTATATCAACTTATAAATAAGAAAATAATAGATATACTGTCAACTTTATTTGAATCGATTGTAATATTATATTTCATTATAGATATTTTAAGTAGTTTCATCAACAATAAACTTGTATCGAATTTACTCATTGTTCATAAATATCACATACATTTGTGCAAATCATATCTCAAATATCATTTTTGTACAATAATATTGTACTTAATGACTCTATATATATTATTAGCTAGAAAATAAGTGATAGAAAGAAAATCTCGAAGAATTTATTGCACAAAAGCCAAAAGTGCTTAGTTTTAGCGTGGGATCTTTGCTTTTCTATTCTATCACTCAACACTAGAGAGAAAGCTTGGAGAAAACGCCTTTGTTGATATTTTGTGTGAGCTGTTGTTGCGTATGCCATATATATAAGATTGAGACTTGGGGAAGCATGTAGAACTATTGAATTTGTATGCTTAGAGATGTCGGTTTCAAATTATAAGGACAAAATACATTTTCCTGTTCAAAAGTAATATATGCATTTTTTTTCAAATATAGACTAATTAATGAACCGATTAAATGTATTAAAAGATTGTAGTTGATGCTGATGTTGACATTGTAATTGTCTCTAAGAAACTGAGACGCCACTGATATTAGCATTCCCAGTAAGAATTCTGAAACACACACTGTACCAGTACAGATGCTAACTTCTCTATATTTCTGGGAATTCAACAGATCTTACAAAATTTAATTTAATATGGAATTTATATTTCTTGAAAATGTACTGCCTCACACTTCATATATATAATACAAGAATGTTGATATTTGATCCCATTTTCTAATTTGCCTTGTCTAAAATAAGATCAGATAACATACGGTAGCAGCTTATAAAATCAAACAAGCTTAATTTTGATTTTACCTAATTGTGTACCTAAAATTCAAAAAGAGAATTGTACGAGAAAGAAAAATCAATCACAGCTCAACCACATACTCCAGTAGCACAAAAAATTACGCAAAGCTATCACAAGCAAATCCTATAACAGGAAGAATACCTATCTACAGTATTATTCTTAAATTTTACTTTTATCTCGATCCATCTGCAAAACAGTAAACTGCCAGTCTTCCGAGCAACACAGAAGTACACAGACAGGCATGGTGCGATGCATTTATATGACTGTACACCCCTAATACCAGTACTATGGATACAATCAGCAGAATACTATGCCACCACTGGACCTGACCACCTTGGACAAGATCAGTGAAGCCACATTCATTCGCCCTCCTGCCTCAACCGTGTCTGGTACATGTGTTTCTCCTGCCACTTGACTGGGTTCTGATGTGGTTCTGGTATCTGGACAGTTGTATTTTTCTTGGGCCTTTTTCCTTTTCCCAAAAAGTTGGGCTTTTATCTTTAAAGGCTGTATAAAAATGGAATTGTTGGAGACTACATTACATGATTATTTGAAACAAAATGTTCTAAATTTTCTGAAAATATCATACAAATTTGAGGGAAAAAGCACTAAGGTTGTGCTTCACAAATTCATTAGAGAGGGAGGGGAGGGGAGGGGAGGGGTGTTGAAAATGAGTCCACCTCCTTTACACTCTAATTTGGAGAGGAGAAAATTAGTTCATTTGAGGGGTAGAGGAGGTGAAATCCTCCCCTCTCCTCCTTTTTATAAAATTTATGAAGCAAATAACAAATCGAATTTCTCCTTCATTCCCCTTCTCTTCCCTCCTTTTCACTTCTTATAGAGCACACCCTAAGAGTAAAACCAACAGAATGTCTTTGGGCTGTCTAAATAATATCTGTATAAGGTACTGAACCACTTATTTGAACCTCCTTAAATGCATATATATTATACAGTCTAGATATTTGTATACCTTCTCTACTACAAATTGAACATATGCCTTGCCTCCTTTAGCTTTCTAAACAGTATCTTGAGAAATGAATCTTTAATAAAAGAAGCATTTTTGCCTTCATCCTTAGAACAAGAATCGACACTTGATCGCTGGTACTGGATACTGGTACGACCTAACAATTGCAGTTCATCCAAATTTCTCTGTTGTGCCCTGTAAAGGGGAGAAAGGCATTTCCAAAATCTCTTTCCATTTTGTTTTCTTCTACTTCCAGCTGTTTTTTTCTTAATAGAATACATTTTTAACCAGGATGCGACAGGAGTTCAGGTTGATGTTATATTTATGTGGGACCTGAGAACCAGTTAAATTTCCTTTTACCTGAGAAAATGAATTTCGCCCCGTAAGCACAGGAACGAGGATTAGTTAATTACAGGACACACTCTACTTTGGTATAATACCAATTTTGGTAGCTGTTTTTTTCATTCCAGTTATTGTATTCCATCTTTGGTGCATGAAAACTAAATTTAGCTGTATTCCCCTTTAATAAATAACGGTTACAATATTGTAAGTCGAACATCAACATTTGTTCCTTTTTGCATGCATGATCGAAACCAAACATTATACTTTGCACATGAAATTACAGTGTCGTGGACAAGAAAATATCACAAAGAGCAAACTAATTTGTTCTTTGTAGGAATGAAAAGGAACAACAGAACAGAAGTAACAGAAAAAATAAACGATGGCTGTGTTGAATTTCCATCAACTAGTGACAAATTAACAACTATACAAGCATCAGAAAAGGAACTGCACAGAAGAAACAAAGCACAAAAAGTAGACAAACATAAAGTTAATTAAAAAAG
Organism: x Bolboschoenoplectus mariqueter; assembly: GCA_037678475.1. NCBI lineage: Eukaryota > Viridiplantae > Streptophyta > Magnoliopsida > Poales > Cyperaceae > x Bolboschoenoplectus > x Bolboschoenoplectus mariqueter. The sequence continues at coordinate 2,172,055 of CM075244.1, read as the reverse complement.
GAGCAAAATTTCCTCAAAAGAAAAGAATATTTCAGTAAATCATGTCCCAACTATTTACAATTGATGAGCAAAAAGTAAAGAAAATATCTCTGATGTCCCCCATTGCATCCAATTTGACATGGTGTTGGGGTAGTTTTTTTTTTTTTGAAATAAGGGCTCCAGCATTAATTTTTTTTCAAATATTTTTTGTGAGAATTGAATCTGTATTTCTCCGTAGAGAGACAAAGCTTATCATCACTATACTAAGCTTGTGATTCTGGTGTTGGGGTAGTTAATACAAATCATTTTAGAGCATATATATATACTACTACTTGAAATATAAATTTACAGTTGAAAAAGTACAAAAGAATAACCAAGGAGAGTTCTTTGTTGTTCTGGCCTTGCAAACAAAACAAAAAATGAATTTATTTAAGAAAGCAAATTGCAATGCTCCAATGCACCATAATAAAACAATGACATATCTCGAGATGTTAGAGCAAAAGGAATTGGTAAGAATCGGAGATATCCAGAGTGTATAAAAGCTCTGAAGCCGAGGAACAAGAAATGTCTTCCTTTCATTGTAGCCATGCAATTCATCTTGATGTACCGGTAACTTGCCTGGCGGTTTTTGTGAAGAACAGAGACAGACACAACCCAGCATATTGCACCGCATTGGTACGACCGTAGAATATCAACACAACTATTGATGAGATGAAAACGAAGAGAACTTGAACAGGCCCCACCCGTCTGTCTTGAAGATGGTTGAGGTCAGGCCGATAAGTATGCCTTTGGGCACATGGTCTGGTCAGTTCATTTCTCAGGCCATCAAATCTTTTTGATTCATTTCCTGAGCGTCGTCTGCTTGACCCACCTCAGCTGCTCCGAGCTCTGATAAATTGGTTAGATTGGAATTGAACTTGAACTGGTTCTAGCGGTTGGGCTTGACATCTAAACATAATGATGAAATTTTTGCGGAATTTTTTGGTTGAAAACTGCATATCAAGTTAGGGCTATTGAGCAAATGATATGGCAACTCAAACATGACGTCAGATTTTTTACATGGTTGGAATTAACTAAAAGATTAAATTTTTGTATTTGCAATAACTTACATTAAAATTTTATATTGTCAATGCAGACGTTTTCTCTCTTAAGTACTTTATTCGTTCATACAAACTTCAGATGCAATATATAAAAAAAAAGCTTACAATTGAGAAAAATCATTATGGTTATGATCATAGAATACATAAATGAGTGTAGTTTATGATGTTTTAAATTCATAAGAAGTAATATCCTGTCTTACTGATATTAGTTTTGTGAAGAACCTTCTTATTTTTCGATAGAATGCGAATAACCTCTTTGAACAAGAAGGATAAGAAGAAGAAACAATCGACTGGTTGGTGATCTCGCCATGACTTAACAGATCCGATCTATCGGAATCTACTCTATCAGACAAGACACAACAAGAGAGACGAACGCATGATTTAGTTCTTCTCTTCCTCATGATCCTTGCACTGTTGGTGATTCTGGTGGCAGAGGTGATTTCGTTTGAAGTCATTTCAGCATAAATTATTTAAGATAAACTTCAAATTAAAACCGTTCTCATTTTTATATAGGATTTTGTAATCCTCCTTGACAAGGTTGTGAGAGGAGAACATATGACTCTGCATCACGTTTCTTCAGAAAAAAATATATATTTAATTAAGTTTTCCTTGACAAGGCAAGCAATCTTCAATTCTAGAAAGTAGAAAAGATTGGATCTCACATTTTTTTTATGGACAAATTGCTGCAACACACCTCTAAAGTTTTAACTCCATTAGTCTAAGCTCTTCATAATTTTATTATATTGGTAAAAATAAAATTAATGTTCATTCAAGTTTTGAGATATATTTTTTTTTTAAGAGACAACTTTTGAGATATATGATCGAAGTGTATTATATTGGATAAAATTTGTAACTTGGGAATTTTAATAATTTTCGTTTTTTTTATTCAGAAAAGAAGATGTGCTCATCAATTTACTTATTAGGAATTGCATGCATTAAATGGGATTTCTGAATAATTAATGAGGTTGATAATAAATTTTCTACCTATCAATAATCAGTAAATATTATTCAGAATGTGTTTTAATATATATGATTACATTAAAAATTATTCTTAGATGTACTCTAGAACTATCCATATTATAACACCTACGTTGGTACAATTACTTGTCAATTATTTGGCTACTGTTATTATTTTTTGCAAGTATTAGATGACAAAGATGTAAGCTTAAACAGTAAGTATCAAAACTAAAAAATATACAGAGAATATATTTGAACAGCACCACTCCAACTTTTTCTTCTATTATTTTTTTCCCCTTTGTCAATTAGTAGGTAAGCAACGTTGTCACGTTATTACTAGTAAAAAAAAAATAGTCAAAACTTATAAAATTTTATTACATATGCATAATCCCTCTTACTTTAGAAGTAGCTATCTCCACATAAAGAATAAGCTACCTGTGTTTGACCTAAGATAGGAGAAACATGTTATTATTCCGAAGAAGACCATGACTATGTAATTGTTATAAAGGTTAATTATATTATTTGTATTGTTTTTGGTCTTTACAAATCTGTGCAAATCTCCAACTTACAAAAAGAACTTAATCCTTAATATTTTTTGCTGAAAAATTGGTATCATTCTTGGACCTCTTCTATTCATATAAGATTGAGATTACTTAGCCAAATAGGCTCCTATACCCACAGTTTTAATTAAAAAACCCTGAAATTTTGGTTACTATTGTGAACCATTTGGTTTCAAATTTTCACATTGTAAACCCAGCAACTCAATTTATATATGGTGAACAGAATTACTAACTTTAATTAAAGTAACTTGCTTTGGGTGATTACTTTATACAATTGTAAATCCAGCAACTCAACTTAAGAGTGATGTTTATATTCGGGTGACATTAATTACTTATATTGTTATTCAAACTTGCATACATTCAAGTTTTTAAAATAAGTATTTATACTTAAAAAGATTGAAGTTTATTTTTGCACAAACATGCGTTCATACTTGTGCAAACTGATGTTTATCATTGCATGAACAAATTGTGGAAATAAGGAAAAGAAATGAGGAGATGACGTATATATAAAAGGAAAGATGCACTTTATTAAAAGGAGAAAAAACAAAATAAAACGTCCTACCAAAAAAGGAAAGGAGGCACAATGAAAATGGAGTACTTCGACCCAAAAAAAAAAATTGAAGGGGAAAAAAAGCTTGTAAAAAAAAAAAGATGTGTAGGAGAGGAGATGGATCCAAGGGATAAATATCCGAAATCAAAAGTCATCAAAACAAAATTACAAAAAAGCTTAAAGCAAGAACGATGACATTACTTCATACATTATTGAAGATATTGGAAGTTTGATTTTTGATACCCATTGAGGAATTTATTAGCACACTCATTATGTTCGGAAATGGAAAAATGGTACGCGCTGTGTTATAGATTAATCTAATATTATTATTAGAATGACGGTGGCACTAATTGCATCCAAATAATAATAGATCTCTATGCTATATATACACACACATACATATATATATACATATACATATACATATATATACACACACATATATATATGTGTGTGTGTATATATATATATCTCTCTCTCACAACAATAGCACAACAATGGATGAAATTTGGAACGTTAAGTGTCATTTTCCTCCAGATGTAAATGTAAGCAGCCTTGAAAGTCAAAACTGGATAAATGTTATCCAAGATAATTATCATTTAATAATGGGACATAGCTACGTATTGGTTGCCATTTTATATTTATAGTCAACACCAATTAATTCATTCGGTTTCCTTGACAAGTTGGCCCACAGGTCAGAGAGAGTAGTAAAGATGAGCTCAGGATTTTCTGTGGACTTGTAAATGTTTGCTATTTGCACACATGTCTCTGAAAAGAAAGGAAAAAAAAAAGCTTTACACTACAAATTGGAAAAAAATAGACATCATTCAGTTAATTTTGACCTGATTGAAATAAAATGCATCTCCCCCCCATGAGATTTTTTTTTTCAATAAAACTACCTATTAATACAAACAGAATCCTTATATGCTATTATTTTAAATGAAAAGGTAGGATCCTATTATTTAAATTCGGACAGATCAAAAGAAATAGATCGGATCGGTTCTATTTGAAATTTAGGAGATCTTTTTTAAATAAATCTGTTTGATTGTTTTAATTCAATGATCTAAATTGAAATAATTGAGTCCTACTTTTCTATTTGCTTTATTTAACCAAGAAAAGGAGCCAACGATTATTAATTTTGAATGTGGATTGTGAGTCGTATGATCTCCACCTGCACCAGAATCAATTTTATTTTATGGCCTAGTAAAAAGATGTAATTTTATTTTATGGCCTAGAATATTAAGAAGTGACGGTAGATGGATAATGTGGTATGTGTTTTTTTTTACTTTTTTATGAATATCAATAAGAAATAATGATAGTTCAAATTTTAAACAAATACACATTTACAAAGTAATATTGCTCCTTTAATTGAAAGTAAAAAGTAAAAACTACTTCAAGAAGAACTGGAAGTAAAGAAGTTAAAAGGTTGAGAATATAATGTTAGCTTCTATGACTTGAATAAAATTGCCAAGAAAGCAATCAGAATACATTAAACACATAAACAGAAGGAATATCTCCCTGTGAGAGTACAATACTATCATCTAATAATCACATCCCTAATTATTAACTTGCTTATTTTGATAAAGACTCCGTCCTAACTCGTGAAAATCTTCATTTACATAGAAGATGATCGTAAGTTAGTAGCGGGCTTTTTCTTGCCCCGTTCAAGAAATCCACGTAGTACCACCATTTTTTTATGCATATCTGAATTCAAATCGATCTCTCTATTTCCCTTCTTCATTTGATCTTTATTCTCTGTCGACTCCGACTTGAATCTTGAAACTATGTAAAAATAAACGCACATGCTGAGTACGGCAAAACCCCGACCAAACAGTAACACCAAGAAAATTGCCACAGTAATTATAGGTACAATTTTAGACGGGTCGGTTTCTCCTGTCGGTACTTTGTCAGGATCCACTACTATAGGAGAGACTTGATCTGGCGTGGAATAACGGCTTGATTCGGGTGAGTTGCAGTTGCTGGTATGGAGATGTGTTTGAGTCTGGACTGGGTCAACCGTCCTGTATAAAGGTGCCGATTTGGAAAGATAATCGCCCAATGAGGCAATGTCCTGCACTGGTAATATTGCAGCATCACTTCCTGGTTTGTTTGATAAAATTGTTTTCGGTTGTTTCTGCCTTTTGATTTGATCCAGACACTCATCGGATTCCCTCCGTCCGCTGCAGTTATTCTCCTGCCAGACAAGGAAATGCAAAATTTAGGTTATTCAAAGGCAAAAAAGGTATTTATATTGTTATTCTCAAGTTAAGTAAAAAAAATGTGAATTTGGGTTATTTAAGAGCTAAAATGATATTTCTGTTGCTGGCGATTATGAAATTAAGCAATACTAATTCTGTATTGTGAAAAAGAAAAATAAAGGGCTATTTATTTTCTAGGACAAGATGGAAAAAACTTGCATATTTGAAAATTAATTTGAAGATAATGATCTTAATAAACTTTAACAAAACAAAGATAAGCACAATAATTTATTATTTTAAACATTCCTTGACCATGCAAAACTTTGAATTAATTTACAGATATATATACAGTACAACAGCAAACTTTGAACTATTCCTTAAGTGATGTGGCCATGATATGATGGTAATAAATAATCCTAACTATGAAATTTTAGTATGATTGTACTAAGACTATCAACTATTAATTTCCAGAAGAAAATGAATAATGAAAGCGATAGTTATACTGGTAAGCAAACAAATTAATGACATTTTTTTTTTTGGAGATAAGACATATATTTTGTTTCTCAGAAATTTGATAACAGAGAGACCCCTAAGCAAAAAAGCATTCAAGACTTCCATTGATTTTATTAATATAGTGTTTGTTTATAGCAGCCACAGCTTTACCACTCAGATAACAGATTATACTATTATACTTCAATCACAATTCCTAAGCAAAACCAAAAAAAAGATGATGATAATAATAATGGTAATAATAAATAAAAATTTCATAACTCCACAAAATACCTGTTTCAGCCCCCAATTAATAAACTAAAAATTACTTGGAGAATTAGATTAGATAATCAAGTTCAATTGTTTTGTCAAAAAATGAAACCACACGTTAAATAATGTAAGACAATTGTTGAAAGATAAATTAATACTGCACTTAATAAGAACCGATCAATCACTAACCTTCTTTCCATCAGAAGTGCATCCGATCTTCGTCTCACAATCCATCGCATTCCCCGCAATTTCGATCGGTACCGTTTTCTTCATCCTTGTAATTCTCGACAAAACCCTCTTCCGTGCCGGTTGTCTGACGAACTCCTTATTGGTACCATCCAGATTGTACACATTTGGATCACCACAGCATGAGAGAACAGCATTCCACCACGATCGCTTCTTCTTCTTCTTCTTCCCATTATCCTTTTCATGCACAGTCATCTTCTCCTTACTAGTCCCTTCGGAGATTAGGATACAAGAGAAGAGACAGAGAAAGAGAAGGTCGCTTTTGTAATAGTTAACGATGCAATTAAAGAAAGAAGAAGATAGAGGAGGAAGTACAATTGGCGATCGACATGGAATTGTCAAAGAAAACAATAAAGAAAGAAATGAGATGAGGTGAGAGATGTACCTTTGGTGAAATTTCTCACGCGACTTCGTAATGGAGAGGTGCTAGTGAGCGTGATTGCAAAGCCACTAGCGGTTAAAGCAACGTGGTAGTTATTTCCATATATATATATTTATTTCTTCTTCTTTTTGTTTAGTTCATTAATTGTAAGCGAAGGGATGCATTAATGGGTGTGTGGTTTACTCCAATTGTATGAATGAGATCCGAGAGTTCAGGCAGATCATACCGTTCATTTAGATGGGACTTCCGATGGAATGCGTATCGTACGGTAAAGAATTGTTCATCAAAATTTGGTACGACTGAGTTGGAGAAGAACCGACTCTGTTGTTAATTAATTAAACAGTTGCGTCTTCTGAAGATAGCGATTTCTAAGAAGATCACGTTTCTCCGTTTCTAGTCCAATGTAAGAAATAGTGTAACGAATCACTGACGCGGGTTGCCATGAAGCGTACAATTTTTCATGGAGTATAGGTACGGGTAGATCCGACGACTCGTTACAGGAAAGTTGCAGAGAATAAGGAACAGAGAACTTAGGATTCCAAAATTGGATGGTGTCATCTCTTTCGTTCATCGGTCAAGAGTTGAATATGAATGTATGATCCTGAATGGCGTATTAAGATATGATTTATTTGATGGACTTGACTAGGCCCAGTACAGGTTACATAACATGACATTAACAAAAAGATATTCTTGACTTGCGACACAAACTAAGATTTCTTGCTACTCCAATCTGAGGGAGCCAATTTTATATTAATTCAACATGAGAATTATGTATGCAAGCAACCTAATTAATTGTAAATTACAATGACTTCACTTGGATCTCACACTCTGACTTAACATTGTTGTAATGAAATATACATACGAAGACATAATTGAATTAAGTACAAATTGCACAAGAATAGGGTATTAAAAAAACATGTGGTACGTGAGTACGATACGGATTGCATGTGTCTGGATACGGCCAAAATAAGACACGTGTACTCAAACATGCTCTTATAAGTATTGTATTAGACGATAAGCGTACTGGACACGGTACAGCATGATACATTCAAATATTTAGCTGATACGTGACACGTCTAAACACATCTAAATACATCTATGAAATTTTAAAAAATAACTATTATAATATACTTTTAATACATACTTAAAAAAATTTATTATTGTAAAAAATTTCCTTCATTCTATGAAATATTTTCTATATTTACTGATTTTTTTATTTTTAATAATTAAAATCAGAATTTTAAATTAAAAAGATTAAAACACGTTTAAATACGTATAAGTACGTCTAAACACAGTGTACTAAGACATGTCGTGTCGTTAGAAGTGTCATTCTTAGTCCTATCGTAAAAAAAATACGGCACGCCACGTGTTAATTTTTACACGTACTTTTACGGTATGACACATCCGCCTGACATATGTAGGCACGGCACGTTTATAGATCTCTACACAGAAACAACAGCAAAAAATTCTCAACAGTAATTAATTATGATTCAACAAGAAGAATGGCATCTTCTTTCAAGTATTTGGAGTAAACAATCCATAAGACAATTAGAGTGTGTTTGGCAATCCTTTTTCAACGGGGAATAACGGATTCCGGTGAAAGAAAGTTATCAAAGAAATAGCATATAAATAAGCTATTTTATTATTCGACTATATAGTTCGAATAGCGGAATAACATTCTTTCTTGACATACGGAATAACAAAAAATTTCTATTTTTTTATCAAATGACATTTCTACTTTTCCAAATAATTTGAAAATAATATTATTCTATTCACTGTTCTAAATATTACTATTCTATTTTTTTTATTCTAATGACATTATTTTAATGCTATTCCTTAATTTGACAAACGAATCCTTAAAAAAGGAAATTTTTTTTAAACTTCACCTAGACAAATATAACCCAACAAAAGGCAACTAGGTAGCATGTATTCTGATCTCCATTCAAGAAATGCTTCATTTTCCTCCTGAATATATTTCCCATTCCTTATCATCAGTCGTTTATTGGTTTTGTCATTATGCTCAAGTTTCCATGATGGTTCATCAACCATTGCAGGCTATACTCTAAATCATATCACTATGCTCGAGTTTCCATAGAGGACTGCTAACTATCATCTGAAAATTCAAATCAGTCTTTAATTTTTAATGTGAAAAATCATAAATTTTAAATTCGAATAAATTCTTTTTATAAATATTTAAAATTAAATGATTTAATGTATTTTATTTCAAAAATAATTAAGACCTTACATAATATTGTCCCTGGAGGAAACCATATCTTTTTGTCAGTTTTGTCCCATGAGTGCTCTAAAAGCTACAATATCATTGGCCAGTGCCATAAGCTGTCTTCCCAATCTTATCTTTTTATTTTTTTTAAAGAAAATGAAACGTTAAAGAAAAGAGGTTGAAGTAAACAAACACGGTTTGTTCAATTGTTTTAAAAAGATATGAAACTTCCCAAGTCTATTTGCATTTTGCCCGCACATTTGCATAATTATTTATACAACAACATCAGTCACTCAAAAGAATTCTATAAGACTATAAGTCTATAACCAAAGAAGAACAAGAAAATCTCTATCGAGACAAATATGTCACTGTGTAGATCACCAAATTTTGTTAGTTGGGCCCATGGGCCGTGTAATTAAAAACCGCAACCCCCCCTCCCCCCACCCCCCCCCCCCCCCCCCCCCCAATCACCACCACCACCACCCAAAATCGTAATTTTCTGTACTAATAGAACTAGAAGTCAAATGACACCTATTCGAAATACACTGAGGCATAGTTAGGTGGTATCCTGTAAAACTAATTTAAATGTTTTCAAGTTTTTTTAAGCTCTGAAAACATCCCATCAAGGAATAGAGAAACGAAACAGAGGTTAGTTGGATGCTGGGTAACAAGAATGATACACATTGTTATGTATAATCAAGGATTCTCATCTAAGAAAATAGAAGAAATAAGTTACGAAATGCTAATCAACACCTTGTGGTTCATTACATAATGGATTCGGAAACAAGTTCCTTCTTTTTTAAAATTTCAATGTCCTTGTGGCAAAAGAAAAAAGTCAAAATTTACGTCAAAGTCAACACTCTAAGGCCTCAACTGGACCGAGACGGTAAAGACTTGTTGGCAAGGAAATGTAAGACCAAGGACAGAGACCGATCAGGCGCGAAAGCTGGCACCTGATGGCCAGCCCCACGAACAGTTACCAGTGTCAGTCCTTCCTCGTACTCAACGACCCATCCAGCCACCTGTTCCTTGTAATACCATGCTCTCCACCCGCCCCAGTTTCTAGCTTTCCCTCTCTTTGCTTTCGGTTTAAGTTTCATGGCATTGATGCTGTATCTAGTAGAGGTTACTGGTACACGCCCATCTGTGTCCCCGCTACAATTTCAAAATATTTTCCTTAATTTATCTGTTAATTTGCTCGGGACTAGAATTGTTTAAGCCGGTAGTTTGGCACCATGGCCAGTTATTTCTTATGAAACACCAAAATCTGTATTTCTGGGAAAATTGCAATCAATTTATACATAGAAATCAAAGAATATGATACTTTAAGAACCTCTTATTCCTGATACTGAAAATATAGGAGTGTACCTATAGACCCAGATGCGTAGCCCGGCATTCATGAGTTTCTTCAGTATTGGAAGTACACTCGCAGGGGAATCATTCCACTTACGTATCACCTCACTGTACACAAAGAAAAAGCCAAACAACTTTTCTTGAGAAAAATGAATGCAACAACGTTTTCTTTTTTCTTAAAAAAAATAGAAGGAAGCTGATGACAGAGGTTTCTTTTTTCTCGATCCTGTATTTATGTTTTGTGAGACACAGCAGTGAAGCAAAGTATGCATGTAAGAAATAATGACTTTTATTCAATTTTTAGCATTTCGATAGGAAACTACATAACTCGCAGCAGAGAAAATTATAGAAGGGCACATTACTGAGCTGTATAATTGCACATAACACCAAGAGCATCAAAGAGACAACATTTATGACAAGGCTGATGGCCAGCAAAGAATAACTATCAGTAAATGTTTGATTAAATGACAGCTTGAGAAATTTACTGTGTAGAAACAAAATACATTTAATGCAAGAGAGGAACCTGCAAAGGGAGTAAGGGTAGGAGAGGTGGGTCCCATTTGCATGCAATGCTCGTTGCACATCAGGTCGGTTGAAGTAAATCCTGGCATATTCCTCTGTGCATGGGTCATATCCAGCAGGTTGACTCTGCATCTTCTGGTTCCAGAATCCCTGTTTAACAAAAAATAGACCTATTTAATGCTTATTACTTTATTTAGTTGACTGTCTCAACTGTTTACAATATTTCAATCTAATTGTGTCTTCTGGTTAATCAGAAGATGGTGTTTTAAAAACATAATTAGTGAAACATTTTACCCTCTTTGCAACTGAAATTCTAAATTTCAAGCATGCTTTTTTGTTATGTATTCAGTATGGAAGATAAAATTCCATTATCCTGTTCAATTTTTTTAAAAAGAGAAAACAAACAAAGAAATGAAACCATAAACACATGCATGAATAAAATATGTTCAGCTTCCATACATGTCGTGATAGCAACTGAGGAGACCTGACGAGATTAGAAGAGCGACGGGACCCACGAGATGAGAAAGAGGAGAGACAGACAGGAGTATAAATGCTGTAGATGTCGATATCATCATAGGCTGAGAGAAAGGCCTTGACAGCAGGGGAGCAGCCCTTGCTCGGCTTACCACCCTCCTCTTCCTCCTTAAAGGAATCACATTCCTTTCGCACTGCTGAGTAAAGCTCGTCAGAGATGATAGCGTGGCTCCATGCATATTCTAGCATTCCTAGCTGGTCTGTCTCATCATTCAGCACTGCATTTCCTATCTACATAAATGTAGATGTTTACGTAAAAAGGTGTTTATTAGCTATGACAGCTGTATATGAAAGGGAAATTATAATAACAAAACATTTAAATAGCTGAAAATTTTCTCATATTTATTTTTTTATAGGATGGTCTGTGCATGCATGCTTCTATTATGATATATCATATGCCATGTCAGTATGGACCTACTTTGGATCACTAGAGGAAGTATCTGCCTAACTTGGTACTAATAAATGCAAAAATTAATTAGTTGGCTAAAGCAGTTGGTTAAAAAAAAGGACACAAGGAATAAAGCTTACTATTATCTCTGACACTACCACAATCCCTTTGGAATCTTTAATACAGTGCACTGTTCATTTCTTTTTCCTTTTCCTTTCTGCGCTTTATCTCTCTACTTTTCCATAATGTGGATAAAGCTTCAATTACCGTTAACAATGCTAAGGTGCACCATGCATATGTCAGAACTGATACCCCATGATAAGTACTTAATTTAATAATTAGATGATGATGACGATCACATACCATGAATCCTTTGAAATTAATGTACGTCTCCTTGGTTGATTCCTTGTTTCTTTCATAGATTAGCTCTGCAAGCTGGGGGACATAGTGACCTATTATATTTCAGAAGGTTGTTATTAATCAATTCAAGTGCCTTTATACAATGATTAATAACAGTTTAAGAGGTACAATACACCATTTTATTGTAATTAATTTTGTGAGCCCTGGTGATCACATGTGCTAATGTGCAGACACTTTGATCTAGCAAGGACATGTGGTCCTTCATTAAATTAAAATAGAAAGAAAGGAATAAATAAAAACATTATCTGATCCAACAAAAGAAATTATTTAAACCAAAGAAAAAGAAAATAAATAAATTAAGTACAGGACCAAAAAAGAAGGATGCAAGGGTCTATACCAGCATAGCTTTCTCCTGTCAAATAGAAATCATGTGATTTGAACTGTGGAAATCTGGTAAACCAGTTTAGTAGAAAACTGTACGAGTCTTGCGCAGTTTGTTTGTCTCCGAGCTCTCCCAAATCATTTGTGTTATTTGTGTAAGAAAATCCAACTCCTACTGGAGATTCCAGGAATAGTAGATTTGCCACTACAATTGATCACAAAAAAAAAAAGCTTCTAAGAATCAATTTTTCTTTAGATGGTTTAGTATTTCATTTGTTTATTAGAGAATGAGAATTTGAAAGTGGAGAAAATGCTTGCCTTTGTTCCAGGAATAGGCATTGTGTGAGAGCTTGGGCCCACTGCTTCGAGCCAGAAATGGGCCCAACTCTTGAGCAGCCCCATAACCAATAGAGGAGCATCCTGGCCCTGAAAATAAATTAAAATTCCAACCAAATCAGGAAAAGAGATTTGCAACCTAACATCAATCAAATCTAAGCTAAAGGTTGAACGTGTAGGAAAGGAAATTTCTAAAGAATAAACTTCTCAATTCATCAATCCAACAATTGCATAGTATTAATACAACATACATGAACTAGCTAGTTAACAAATGATGTCCTGTTACGTGGGACCCATCTACAACAAAAATGGACAAAGTCTGAATAATAAAAAAAATCTTTAGCTCCTATTTATCAGGTGACAAGTATAGAGCTCGAGCCCCGTTCCTCTTTTTTTAAATAATAAATAATTGGTTTCAAGTTCATTGTCCGGCTTCAGTAAACAAATTGCTCTCATATAAGTAACACATCAAGTCATTTCTATTTAAAAAATGTAGCCTACTAATTAATAAACGACAACTCCATAGTGCAATCCTATTGGTCAGCAGCATTATGACCTGCGCAGGAATTAAAAAAGGTTGATAGGTGCGCATTTCCAAATGATTAGATAACTCAATGTCATTTTATGTCGAGTTCGCTGCCGCAATGATCCAAGACACGTGACAACTAGGAAACATCAATTACTTCAAAAAAAGAAAAAAACTAGGAAACAACAAGAAAATGTGGAGATGATCCAATCCACATTTGAACATCTAACACACGGTAGTGTGTGCATGACTGTGTCACGCTCTGTTGTCGGTTGTTTTTTCTCAGACTTTTTAACTTTTTTTATGAATCCTTTAGTAGGGTTTAGGATCTATTAACTTGTCTGGATAAGGTACAGGAGATTGGAATTCGTGCTGAAATCTTCTTCCTTTCTTTTGTTTTAAACTTTAAATCTTATCATCACAACAAAAGATTAAATATTAAGTCTAATGTCTCTTTGTTGTTGCTAGCTTCTAGCTAGGTTATTTTAAAAATGGTTAGGTATTTGTCTATGCTCTGTACTCCTTAATATAAGGGAAGTTTTTGGCAATATATGCTTTCTTTGTGATAAAGTTTGGCAATATCATCAGACTATCAGGCTAGAGGCTAATATCATAATATGTCCATTTGTCATGTAACATGAATATATTATATATGTCATAGTCTAATAGAACTATTTGGAGGGTACTATAAACAATGCTGATAATACCTACGCCTTTTAAACAAAAAGAAAAAAAATAATAATAAGAACAAAGGAAAAGATGAAGATTCTTACTAAACAATTATGTACTTGTACTAACTATAACTCCATCCAGGAATTGCAAGTGTTTCTACAGTAAAAATGTACAATCATGACAATAGATCTAACCACACTATTAAAATAATTAATAAAATTGATGTATGCCAAAAGGAAAAAAGAAAAAAAGTAGAAATGCACCAAAATAATAATGGCAATATATTGCATTGAACAAAAAAGGACAAAGGACATTTCATAAAAAGGAACAGATCTATGGGAGTCGGTGCGCAATTAGTATTGGCTGTTGGCTGTTATAAACTGAGTTAATGAGTTTGAAGTACAACATATATCTTAGTAATTAAAAATTCACATTACATCATAGATTCGAAGTTATCAGTTTCAGTTTGTGCGGGATCAAAGATTCAAAGTTATATATATTCACTGTTAAACTTGACTATACAAACACACGTGGTGGGGTTTTTAACAGTCTGTATCTTTTTTTTTTTTTGAAAAATTAACACTCTGTATCAGAAGCTTCAGATTTATATTCCTGTCAGAACTCTCTGCCATTTGATGTGACATGCAACGTGGGATGTTATCATGTTGGATCAATTATCACTAATGACTTATCAGTGTGTAGAAATTGTTTCCTTGTTGAATTTAATCTCAGTGCTTACTGAAGACCCAGTAATTCGTTAGTGCCTGGTCAACACAACTGATCATAAAAAGAAGTTTGGAAAAAAAAAAGAAAGAATTGTACAACTTAGATATTTCAAAAATCAATATAATTTGAAGATTAATTATTTGTCCAAAGTAGCATGACAAAATTTTGTTAAACCACATTGTATTCCCTTTTTTAACTTTGCGCTTTTTGAAGACATAATGGCACCCATCTCAGTGGTCCAAACAGATCCAGAGACCTCACTACTTTTCTAAAACTACATCAATTTCTCCCCTAATCATTGACAGAGAAGTCTAATTATATTACACACAAATTAAGTACGTACGTAAGCAAAGCAAACAAGAGAGCGGGGTTTGTTTCGTAATTCACTAACCTCCGTTTAGCCAGAGCACCAGGGGCTTCTTCTCCGGTTCTCTCTCCGCCTCGAAGAACCAATAGAACAGCGCCTTCTGACTAGTGGGACCCACGCTCACATACCCCGCGTAGTGCTTGAAGCTGACATTCGGTTGGCCGGGGAGCCCCCTGACAAGATCCGCCACGGATCCTTCATGGACGCGGACCATCGCCAGGATCACCATACACCAGAGCAATGGCGCCATTTCCGATCGCTCCCCCTCCTCTCTCCCTCTCTCTCTCTTCGGCGCGAGTGTAGTGATATGAGTTGAGTTGCTCTGTTTATTAAAGAGGGGGAGGAATTGGAATTGGAATTTGGAAGAGAGAGGAGAGAAGGGGGTAATTATTTGAGAGATGCGGCGGTTAAATTAAAACTGGTTTGGTCTGGCTTTTGATGGCGCGTGCGGGAGGAATAATCACGTGCTGGGTGAAAATGCCTTTTTGACTGCGGGGACTGGACTGGAGTTGGTACATCTATTCTCTCGTGAAGAGGTAAATACTAAACAGTAAACTGCGCAACCTTTTTTGCCTGGATGCAAAAAAGGAGGGAAAAACCAGATCTGCCAAATCCACATCTCTTTTTTTTTTCCTTTTTCTTTTTGGGTTTTTATGCAAAAGTGACATTGACAAGAAACAACAAGCAAAACATTGTTGTTGCTGCTGAAATATAATAAATTCATTTTAGTTCCAGTGTGTTATGTTGTAACAATTTGAATTGATATAATTTTCTATGAATATTACATTAATTAATATTTATCTTTATCATAATCAGATACTTCTAAACCCCTTCTTTAACAATTACAAATTGAAGAACCAACCAATATTAACCATCCGGACTAACAAACAATTGAGAGCGTAAATCGTGTGTTTGAATTTTCAAATCTCAAGTTATGTGTTTGAATTTCGTCATTCCAAAACGCCCCTAAGTTGCGCACATTCAAATTCAATCATGAAAAATCTTAATTACATTTTGTTGTATGGGCCTAATTTTATACCATTTAAAAGGAAATATATAATCAAACTTATAGCCCATTAATAAGCTCAAAGCATAACGGGTCTGATTTGAGCCCAGCCCACTTTTACAACCATTTCTCTAATTCTCTTCCATTGGAGAGTAGTCGAGTAGATCAAGCACTCGCCATTTTCGCAAACCAAAGGTAGAACCCTCGTTTAACAAGGGTCGAGCTAAGATTGCGCCACCATGGCTTCGATCTTTCAGAGATTCCAAAAGGTCCTTTCTTTTTAAAATCTTTGTTTCAGTTTTATAATCGCTTTAGTCGTGATTTCGGATGTAGTATGTGATCAGTCATGAGCTTTTTTTGAAGTTTTTTGTTTTAGCTTGTAGCTAATTGTAAGAAAATTGATAATGTGTGCTTAGTGTATGTATATTAACAGTTCTTGTTTTGTTATGCTTTTGCTAAAACGAGATTCTAGTTCAACAACAGAAGTATTTTAAAATTGCAATCTTGTTGAATTATAGGCTTTTAAAGCAATTGCAAAGAGTCCAATGCTGGGTAGAGATCCGAGAAATCTTCAATTGGAGACTGATGTCAATCGCCTATTTCTTTATACGAGGTTGGTTCCACTTTCCATTGGATAATTCTGGTTCAGCATTGTTTTTACATATTTCATTTTTAAGCATATAACTTTTGGACAAGAGAGATTATCCATAGGATATTAGGATCCGTATCACATAGGTTACGTTGGTAATTGTTGGTATGTTACAGTAAAACTTGATCATTATCAGTAAGGTATATATACACAAACAAACGGAACTATTTTGCATATATATCCTCTATTTCATCCATATATTGGACTCGGTGGTTGTTCTATATTCAGCTACAATAGGTTGGGAGAAAATGCAGAAGAGAAAGATGCAGAGGAAATAATAAACATGGCAACCAGAGCATCTGTTTCGGATCAACAGAAACAAGTACATGAAAATGTGCACTTCCAAATCAAGAACATTTGTGAGGCAATGGATGAAGCACTGATTCCTGATGTCGGCCCCGAGCAATCCGTTCCTGCTACAGGTCCCTTAAAAGGTCCCCACAGGGGTGGCCTCAGTTTTTCTGTTGGGAAAGGAACTGCTTCTAGTAATACTCCTGGTAATTGCTTTAGTTCTTTTCTCTCTGTCGATATTTTTTTTGAATAATAATCAGTGTGCAAGTATGGTCACTATTTCAAAATATCTGCAGATGCCAACTTAAATATCTGCATTTCCAAGTAACTGGAGTGATATTTGATTAATTGCAAATGAGCACTTTGATTATTGGGGAAAAATGTATGTTCTGTCAAATTTTCAATTGTTCTCATTTCTAAACTTTGTCTCTACTACTGGTGAGCCTGTTGTACCTTAACAAAATTAGTCCGGACTTGAACCCAAAAAAAAAATTGATTATCCTTATCAGTGTTGTACATATCTATAATTGATCAATAAATAAATGTTAACCCTTTGTTTATTTTCTTTGGGACTTGACTTCCTTGATTGTTGTACTTGGGATTCACATTCAAATAGTATAAAATATAAATATAAAAATATTCTTGATTTGAATCAAAATGTTGCAAATATTGGGTAAAATAACTGACTTATAATTCTTGCACATTTTTGCTACAGTGCAGCCATTCCTGCTACTCGACCTTTGACCCGCCATGAACTCTCCCAGACTCTAAAAGACAGAATCGGGTATACGCTTGATATTAAACCATCCCAAATCCCTCACAAGGATGCAGGCAAAGGCCTATTTATTTCGGGTCGGGCCCAAATTGGCTCTGTACTTGCCTTCTATCCTGGTGTGATTTATTCCCCAGCTTATTATCGTTACATCCCCGGATACCCAAAAATAGATGCTTCGAATACATACCTGATAACCCGGTATGATGGCAACCTCATCAATGCACAGCCCTGGGGCACTGGTGGGTCCACTAGGGAGTATTGGGATGGTACAGATTGCCTTGAGGTCCGTGCAAGCAATGTATCTGAATTACCACCTAGTAGGTCTGATCATATGTGGAGAATGCTGAGCAATCCATTGAATGGTAATAATAAAGAGTTTGGTGACCTGATTGAAAGAAGAAATCCTCTGGCATTCGCACATTTTGCAAATCATCCCCCAAAAGATACGATGCCAAATGCAATGGTATGTGCTTATGATTTTCCCTTCACCGAAAAGGACATGAGGGTATATATACCAAATATCATATTTGGGGGCAATGATACAGCAAATATGAAGAGATTTGGTACATTTTGGTTCAAGTCCTGGAGTGGGTCCCGTAATACTGAGGAAAATGAGAGTGCAGTTATTAGAGCTTTGGTGTTGGTCACAACTAGGAACGTATGTGATGAGGAGGTGTATTTAAACTACAGGTTGAGTAATGCTAAGAAGCGGCCTGAATGGTATGTACCAGTGGATTCAGAAGAGGACAAGAGGAGATGGAGTTAGTTTTAGTTTGTTTTTCCAGCAGTCTCCACATTTTAGGGTCTTTATTTTTGTTTTTTTTGTTTTTTGTTCTTTAGTCACCAGTTATGTTTAATTTCAAAGTAGAAACTGGTAGGGAATGATCTTACCGTGTTTACAAAAATTTTGATGCTTTCATATATGTGAAGGCATAGTTGTAATAAGTTTACTATTGGCCTTAAACATTTTTCTGCAAATTAAATCCTATATCTTGCTTAAATACTGCACATTGCAGTTAACTGGATTTTTTGGGATGTGGTATCAAGTGAACTCTTAGTTTCAAAGAAACTGGTGATGTATGACCACTTCACCAAAATAATAATAATAATAATAGTAAATAACAAGTGCAGATTTGAATTATATATGTGGGTAGAGTCAAGTTAAAGATCTCCCAGCTGTTTGACAGCGAAATACTATTAGCCGCTGTGTAATCTTACAAGCAACAAATAGCTGCTCAAAATTAGAAAAAACAGAACGCAATTTTATAGGGAAAAAAATCTTTTTTTTTTCAACCGTTTCAATTTTGTAATTAGATTCTTCCTTGTCAATATCAGAGGTGAACTCAAAACAGAGTTTCGTGCCACCCATACTGTTCAAAAATATTTTTTTATTAAAATTTACTTTTCCAAAGTAATAAATATCCACCCTGTTTATTGGGCAAAGACATATATATAAAAAATTCTACTTTACTAATTAATTTCCAAGAAAAGGAAGATGTTAATTTGAAATATCTCGTTCCTAAATTTTCAATCTTCTTTTCCAGTTTTTCGAACTTATATTATACCAAAATAATTTCAGTCCCTTCTATAATATGAACTTCCAGCTTTGGCATGACAAAACAAATATAATTAAAACTGCTGCCTATTTACAGTGATGTTATTTCAAAAACAGAGCAATTTTTGGTACCATATAAGTTCAAATTTTATTTTTAAGTGTAATAATTTTAACCAAACAAAATTATAATAATTTTGAAATAGTATCAAAATTATGCTTTCAGCTAGCATAGTCTCCTATATAAATACCAACAACACAACAGTGTGTCAATGCACAGTACAAAAACTGACAAAATGGCAGCCATCTCCTTTTCCATCCTCTCATTAGCTCTCATCCTTCTCTCTAGCATCTTGGTACCAGCATCCTCAATTATATTGCCCCCTCAAATTCAAAAGCTACAAGATGCCGACCGAGTCGATAAGCTGCCCGGCCAACCAACTGTTAGTTTCAAACAATACGCCGGTTATGTAACAGTGAATGAGCAGCATGGTCGCGCACTTTTCTATTGGTTCTTTGAGGCTATGAATAACGCTGAGAGGAAACCAGTCTTGCTATGGCTAAATGGAGGTAAAGAATCCTAATATATTTAGCAAAATTCAATATGCTGTTATTCTTTCTTTTTTTTTTCCCTTTTTGTGAAGCTATATATTAGAAGCATGTTCTAAATTTTCGAGAGATTAATCTAGCGTAGAGTTCCACTTCAGCTTATTTTTCCAAATACAATATATAGTGGAAAATTTTCTTTTCTTCTTTTTTTTTTTGGAAGAAGAAGAAGAATGAAATGAGACTACTATTCTATCCATTGTTGATTCTTTTAGGGCATAATCCCATTAAAAACAATTATAAAAGAAATGTTTATAAAAAACTCTTCATTTTAGTGAGAACATTATTTTTATCACTAAACCAAATTATTAGAAATGATGCTCAAGTTCATCTAGTACTAGTAATATCAGTTTTCTTCATTTCAATAAGAATGGAGACATCCTTTATTTAAGAACATACATCTTCCAATATCTTCTAGTTTTCATTCTTCCAACCGTTTTAATTAATTCGTCAAAACTGAAATCACAATATCTTGTTATTTTCATTCTCCCATCCTTTTCTTAATTAAGAACGTATACATCTTACAACATTAGAAAGTGAAATTGTCTTGAGATTTTTTATCATGTATACATGTGATAAAGACAACCATATCCACTAATTGCGCACCAATATTCCCTGTTTGTTTTATTGATTGTATCATGTATGCAATTTGATATGATAAAGACGACCATATCCATTAATTTATTTTTACTCTGATTTAATTTCCTACATGTGTTGCTTATGGCATGATAATTTTGTGGTCCGCTGTACCCGGTAGATCACAGATTCGGTGATATATCCCCATGTGTTTGGTTAGCATTAAGTGAAGAAAACAAAAAGAAATAAAATAAAATAAAAATAAAAGTTATTTAATTTTCATTCTCTTTTTTGGTTGGTTTTGGTCCTTTTTATTGCACTTCCATATAATAGATAAGGGAGCTAATATGCAAACACCGTCATTAATATTATAATCGATACCTACTTTATTATTCAAATTAAATTAGTTGTTATTTATATTGGTGATTTTATTTTGTAATTTATTTGTACAATACTTTTAATGTTCAACTTAAGTAAATTATTATTCATATTATATAATTTATTTTACTCATTATTATTCATATTAATGAGTTATTATTCATATCTCTCAAATATTTTTCAACAGATAACAGAATGAGTCTAAAAATATAAGTGAAATAAACAATATTACATGTTACAAATAGATAGAATCTTACCTTAAAAATGAGTTATACACTTTGACCTACTTTTTGTGTTACATGGTCTACATAAAATCTCCTGTTTGAAGGAAACTAAATGTTATTATATCTTGTTCCACCTAGAAGACAGAATCTTTTAGTGTACTTTGACAAGAATGATCATTTAATTCCCTCTTTCGCCCCCAAAATCCTCCCCGGGATCTGCAATTTTTTACCAACATCTCAAGCAAAGAGAGGCAAATTTGACCTTGACCCTTCTCTCTCTCTCTCTCTATCTATCTTTCCAAACTGACATACTCATGATCAGCAGATAAGGCAACTTTAATGTTGTCAACTAGAAAAGATTTTACATTGCATTAATTATCATGTATAACATAAAAAGGGAAGATATATACTTTTACTAGGCCTCTTCTCATGGGGACCTATTAACCAGCTGATAGGCGCCTCTCACAAAGGTGAGACGTCACTGAGACCTACAAGCCGAAATATTGCTTTCAAGCTTTTAAGTTCTTTTTGGGACCATATTCCCCCTTCATATTATATTTATTTTTATCAAAATATTAAGACCATACACATATTGATATACAAGACTAGACGAAAAGTGATGAGGAGGACAATGATTATATGTGGAGAAATTTAATATAAGTGCACGCATGAAATGATCTATATTCGTCGACCTCACAAATACAAAGAGTATTTAATTACGTGAAGAGCTACTCCATTGATGCTGAAGCATGGGTTAACCAACAAATCCAGCAACACACGCATTTGTGCGTGTGGATACTCTCGAATAAAATCAATTTTTTAGCTTTTAACCCCTTTTTTTCTCTTTTCACAAGTTGTTTAGTGCTGAATTACTCTCTTAAGATACAAGCACCGAGACCATGTTGCAATTAAAGAAAACCAAAAGAGGTTATTTTAGTTTTGTTTTAGTTCAATAATGTGTTGCTCAAGTCTATTAATAGAATAGTAAAGTCAATACCATAAAACTCACTCAAATGTGATTTCTGCTTTTCTACTGTCATAAAAAACTAACTGAGAAGCACCATTCTCTTTGAATTGGTAACAGTAGTTGGATAAGGACTTTAGTACCTAACAAAATGGGCATAATATTAAGTCATGAGGAGACAATCGGTTTGGCATTTATTTATTTAATTTCATATTGATATATTTTAAGAACATTTTGTTACCATCCCATAACCAATTAATAACCTAATGGTCCCAACTCCCAACCTAACAGTGGAAAATATCCTTAATTACATTGATTGTCCTTTATTGAAAAATTCCACAATATTTTGTGATCGTGTGGGATATTTGTAAATTGCCCATTTACCACGGTACCAACTTCAATTAGATCCAAGTTGAGAAATAATGAGATACAAGTCAAATCTCTTTTCTGTCACATGAAGTGTTAGCCAAATATTATTAAGTTGCTTGTGAGGTCGTTTGCTTTAAAGTTGGCTGAATTCCTTAAATGGAGATATTTTGTCAAAATATTTTAAACAATAGAATGCTATGTTTTGAGAAATTATCCAAAATAATTTTGCAATTTCATTTCAGGGCCTGGTTGTTCATCAATTGGTTACGGAGCGGTGGAGGAATTGGGGCCTTTTCTGATGCAAAAGGGAGTGCCAGAGCTCAAATTCAATAAACATGCATGGAATAAAGGCACTAAATATATATTTCTTTTTGCACATCAAGGCAACATAAAAGAAAAAAATTGGTTGAATATATCCTAAATTTTCTTTTGAAATATACAGATGCTAATTTATTGTTCCTCGAATCCCCTGTTGGAGTCGGCTATTCTTACACCAATACCAGCTCTGATTTGAACCATCTGGGTGACAAAATCACTGGTAACTTTTGTATAAAAGAAGAGTTCTTTTCCTCAAAACATAATGTTCTGTATTCTTGACAATTTATTATTATTTTTTTTGGCTGATGATATAAAGCTGAGGATTCATACGCATTTCTTGTGAATTGGTTCAAGAGATTTCCACAATTTAAGTCCCATGACTTCTACATAGCTGGAGAAAGCTATGCTGGTAAAGACTAGTCTTTTCACCTTTCTTACTTAGTGATACTCAAGATTTTTGGTTGTTGCAATAACATATCGTTTATCAAATTCCAGGACATTATGTGCCCCAACTCTCGGAACAAATATTTGACAAGAACAAAGATTGTCCAAAGGATGATTACATAAATTTCAAGGGCTTCATGGTAATATCTTCTACTTTACATGTTATTTGCAAAATTCTGTAAAAGCTAAAAGTGTTATGTCCTGCAAATGATAACATATCACATAGAATCCCAGTGCTTTTCAGAAAATAACAGCAGATAATGCCACAATTGAAATTTGAAACTCACGAGATACTATACTGCAATCATCTCATCTTCAATTATGAAAACGATTGGTATATATAAATAGTTAAATACATATTTAATCTATGTTTTTTGTATTAGCATCCAAACAAAACTGAACTCTCTAAAATGTTCCAGATAGGAAATGCGTGGATGGATGATGAAACAGATTCAAAAGGCATGATAGATTATGCATGGGACCATGCAGTGATTTCTGATCAACTCTATCATGGGATAAAGATCCATTGTAACTTTAGTCAAGAGGAATACAGTGACACTTGCAACAGGTTGCTTGATGATTACTATGCTGTTTATGATATCATCAACATGTATAGCTTGTACGTCCCAACTTGTGTTGTGAATGGTACCACCGGCAGATCACCGAGGTCCCCGTGGATCAAAGGGGCAGGCCCCACCATAAAATCCAAATTTGTGAGTATTATTCCGCTATGTAAATTAACTAATGAGTAATGATGAAGTCTACAGGGATTTGATGGGAGACAAGGAGACTGTTTTTTCTTTTCTCTTTTTACCAACTTATTGATGTTTTACAGAGAAAACCGACTGGATATGATCCATGTGTACCAGACTACACAGAGGTGTATTTCAACCGAAAGGATGTGCAAAAAGCATTGCATGCCAACACTACAAAAATTGGATACAACTGGACTCATTGCAGGTACTGCTAATAGTCTAAGGCTGTGATGTGATATACTAGAATTTCAAAATTAATTGCAATAATAAAATATCAATATAAATGTTACACTTCTTCATTTATTACTACAGTGATGTAATTGTTGAGTGGAATGACTCAGCTTCGACTGTTTTACCGACCATCAGGAAGCTAGTAAAAGGCGGCCTCAGGGTTTGGGTTTTCAGGTGGATATTTTATCTGTTTATTTCGAAAAGTATACTGTTCAATATCTTATCAAGTTACTATATACTAACCACAAGATTTTATTGGAAAAAATAATGTTTAATTAACTTCATTCAATTCCAGTGGTGACACTGATGGCAGAGTGCCAGTGACGTCAACGAGGTATACATTGCACAAACTTGGCCTGAAAACGGTCCAAGAATGGAAACCTTGGTATGCTGGACAACAGGTAATACAGGCTTTACAACCTTGTTTTTTGAAATATGGTATCACGAAAAGAAGCATTAATTGTTCTGATTAATTATTTTGTGTTTAGGTTGGAGGATGGACAGTTATGTATGACGGGCTAACATTTGTTACTGTTCGTGGCGCTGGGCATGAAGTGCCAGAATTTAAACCAACACAAGCGCAAGAAGTTGTCAAGTTTTTCTTGGCTAATGAACAGCTGCCTTCTTCAGCATTTTAGGATTTTTTTTTTATTTTGGGGTTTTAGTTTAGATTAGTTAATTTCGAGAAAAATATAGGTGCAAGATCAAAACAAGAAGAATTTACCTACAGTTCTAATGTAATGTTTGAAGATCACTCAAATTATAATGAAGCAATATTCAGATCTTGATCATTGCTCCTTGGTTTTTGAGTACTGACATTATTATAGTACATGTTCAGTAGCTAGACATACATATTGGGACAATTCTGAATCGTCAATTCGTCATTGCGCGCACAATTACATAGAATGGTTAACCATAAACACAAAAATAAAAAAGAAAAGACGTCCAATAAGGCTAACATCTCTTTCAATATCGTAATACTGGAAGAAGAAAATTCAGGAAGTTAGAATCATGATGAAAAGGAAAATATCAAATGTCACTTTAAGTGCCCATCAAAAGGCTACACTACAGCTAATTTTTTTTTCTAAGACAAAAATAGGGATCTTGTCTCTATCCTTTCATTATATATAAGATAGTTTTACAAAAAAGATACAAAAAAAGAAACTGAATGAAAATTGTCATTCCCAAGAGCGTTGCAAATGAATGAAGACTAAATAAAGACCAGACTAGGATTAAGACATCAAGCCAATGATTTGCATCTTCTATCGAACTTCTCTGAATATCCAACCACATCTTTCCCTCTATGCAACAAATGCAGAAATAAGAAGAATTGATTTGACTCTTGAAGAACAGTTGAGTAACACCTCCGGTAACGGTACCAGAAGGAAGCCATCCATCTATTAAGTGTCCATAATTAGATTGAACCTTGTAGAAATCATCATCTTGTAAGTGTTGAAGAAGTTGCATGTATTAAACAAATGATAAATAGATTCACAATCCTGCCAGAGTACACATCTGTTACTAATAGCCAACCAATGTTTATTGAGATTATATTGTAAGAATTCCATTCTCAATCATCAACTAAGAAAAGATGCGCATTCTTGGTGGTGCGTGAATTTTCCAAACAAGGTGTGACTTGTGGGATTGTCTCTTAGAAAAATGTAAATATCACTACATTTGTATTTATGATTGAAACCATTAATTCATAAAGGAACATCTCAAACTGAGGGATAATCGTAGAGGTTTCAACTAAAAGATAATTCAATTATGAGAGATTTCGATGAAACAAGATATATAGTTGGGTCATCTAAATAATAATTATAAAAATCAGCCACAATAACTTCCGTGTAAAGAACAAAAATGAATACAATAATCCAATACCCCATGTCAGAAAACTAGAATAAAATTTAAGATTCAGGGTTTAAAGTTTAGGATTTCGGATTTAGAGTTATGGTTCAGGATTTAGTATTGAGGGTTAATGATTTAGAATTAAGGGTTTGAAGTTTGGGGTTTGGGATTTAGAGTTTAAGGTATAAGATTTAAGATATAAGGTTTAGGATTTAGCATTTAGGGTTTACATTGTGGTTGAGAGTTTAAGGTTTAAGGTTTAGGATTTTTGGTTTTGGGGTTTGAGGTTTAGAGTTTAGAGTCTAAGAACTAGGGTTTTGGGATAAAGGATTAGGGTTTAGGGTTTAGAGTTTAAAGTTTGAGGGATTATGGTTTACGATTTACAGTTTAAGGTTTAGGAATACAGATCTGTATTCATATACCTATGACATGATTTCAATCTTTATTTAACATATTTTATTCAAAAATATCAAAAGAAAAGAGATTTAGTCACAGAAGTCAGTTCTGTTGACTGGATGTTAACTAGATGCAAGCTTTTGAGCTGCTGCGATTTAGAAATTCATAGAAATTCATAGAAAGTCTCAGAAATGGAAAACTTTTGAGATTAGATGCATGCAAATCTATTCTAGATGCTCATAATATTTCAGATCAATTGTAGCATCAGAGATCAAAATTATGGATTTTTCTTTGAATTGGACAGAAATGCCCCTCGTTGTTTGTGCCAAATTTGTTCAAATGATTTATCCATTGGATTAAACTTGATTTTATTATTCATAACCCTTGAAAATCATTTCATCTAATGCTCAAAGGATAAAATCAAAGAAAAAGTAAAGATTTATTCATCAAATCCCTGATTTTGACTCAATTTGACTATTTTGAGCTCCATTGAGCTGATGAATTTCAAAAATCCCTAAAATGGAAATATTTGAAAAGTGAGCTCATAGAGACCCAAACTACATGGTAGTAGAGTCTCAAGATCAAGAGATGATCGGATCAGAAGATCTTGATAGGTCTTTGATCTGGACCAGAAAAATGCATATGAAATGCATGTGTACATGCATGCAATTGTATTTCTCACTTGCTTAAGCATGTTTTTAAGTATCAAATTATCTTTATTCATTCATCAAAAGTGTATAAAAGAAAGAAACATCAAAAGAATTAAACTCTTCAAGAAAATATCAATTTCATTGCATGAAAATGAACTTTTACATCAGCTTACATATAAATTTATGAAATTTGGGCAGCATAACCTCTTAACTGAGTTTTATTGGTCTTTTCTTTGCTAAAAGGGGGAATAAAGGAAGGTTATCCCTTTCTTTATTTGAGAGTATGTGAAAAGAACGAAGGGCTACCCTGTTATAGTCACAACCCTTGATGACATGCACATGAAGAGGGCTACCTTGCTCTAATCATGGCTTTTTTGTGCCAATAAAGCTCAAGCATGGTTTGTCATGGTTATAGAGCTATACCTATTTGGAGAAGAAAAGCAATTGAAGTTTTCTCAAGTGTTAAATGTGTGAGAGCTTTTTCTAGCTATTTCTTATTGAAATATGATTGTGTATTTGCCAACATCTTTAAACCTTGCTCTGGAGGGGTATTTATAACCTCAAGGCTAGGTTTAGGCCTTGAAGGCCAGTTGGCACCATCTCAACCTTCAATTTGATCACACGACTGAGATGGTGACCTCGCATCATTCGAGCATATTCCTTCTGTTATTTGGCGTTTTAGACCACCTCTCATGATTTGCCACGTGTTATTGAGGCAGGGAATCCGAGAGAGTTGTTTCCAGACAGTTTTATCATTTTGTCAATGTACCCAAAGGCATGACTCGGGTGCACACCTCTAGCGATTTTCAAATCTCTCCAGACCTTTGTCATATCATCAAATCATTGCCCAATCATGTTCAAATATGCCAATTGAGCTCCACATCACCATTCGGTCTATTGAGCCCAACACACCTCACCCCCGAATGTCAAGTGGTGGTTGCACTCATCCATTGCTTCAAACACAAAATTGCCACTTTGAACACCATCCTGGATCCATCATGAAGCTTTTTCAGGTGTTGGTTTGATCTCTCGATCTCTCAATTGTTCATTTCACCTCAAGGTCGGGATACTTTCTCTTTCGATTTTCTATCTTCTTTCTTTACTATTTTCAATTCTGTTTGTGACATTAAATTCTCATAAAGGTGTATATTAGATCCCCAAAACAGTTTAGCTTAACTCGTAATATACACCATTCCTCCATTTTTAAATCTCGGATGAGCTTTGGAGCTCGGGGAAGAAGAAGGAGAGGGGGAGAGAGATTTAATCAAAAGTTTTGTCTGTTTGAGCTTAGTTCACATGCACCATTCTTTGGTTTTGAATCTGTCAGAGAGAGGGAGAGAGTATGTCGCGTCCATTCCCTTCTCTTCTTTCTTTCTTTCGTTGGCCGAAGCGTTGCTGAATGCTGGAGCCCACATGCAGAGAGAGAAAAGAAGAGGGGCCCAGCCGTCAGATTTAATTAGACACAACCCTCTGCGAAAAACTGAGAGTTGAGCTGTCGTCTCGGCTCTTTTACAACAAAACGCATTGTTAGTGGCTTGGCTCATGTGCACTTGGTTTATTCAATCACATTGCATGCTTTGTGTGTATGATATATGGATCCAGAGGCTAGTTTAATCGTTTGAGAGCCCAGTTTGCACCCAAAATATTGTCTATTCCCCAAATTGTATACAGAATAGTCTTCAGCTCTGAATTTTTTATTTTCTTTATTCTTTTGCCTTTTATTTTATTTTTCATTTAAAAATCTATGAAAATTCATTGAAAAATCATAGAAAATTTATTCTATGATTCTATTTTTTTGTAATATTTTTGATATTTTTTGGTGTGAAATTAGATATTAATTTCACTTAATTCATTAATTGCACAAGATTAGACATATTAATCTCATAAAATTAATATTTGACATGATTATTCCAAGAAATTATTTCTTTACTCCAAAAAATAATATTTGGGATATTCTTTTATGAATAAAATTCATGATTTTGAATTTGGCATTGTTAATTATATAAAATTATTTTTTTATTTCATATAATCAAGGTTTTGTACACATATTTTTTTTTCACATATTTTAAGAGGTTTTGACATATTTATTTAAAGGTTTTGGTATATTAACTCAATTAATGTAGGTAATAAAATCATGAGAAAATGAATGGGCCCCTAGGCAAGTAGCGCGGCGCCGCTGGAGAAGCGGACAAAGGTTGATAGGAACTGCCTTGGAGTGGATGGCGAGCACCAACCCATTCAGTCCACTTAATTCCAAGCGCTCTAGCTCGAGAATTATCTCGAACCAGTGTCTTTACCTTTTGCTCCTTTGTTTTCTTTTCTTTTCTTTCTTCTTCCTTCAAACCTTTTTATATCTTTACTTATTTCATGATAGTTGGAGGGTTATGTAATTTGTGCGAAAATTTAGGGGTTCATTTGAAATTTAACCCCAGGCAATAAAGTGGTACGTTGCTACAGTTCAGATCGCATCATGATATCCTACTACGACAATGGAAACATTACGTTGCATATTTCCCAATACAAATAAACAAAGCTTTTTATTGTGACAATCACGTAAATATTTGATCGCTGCTCAATTACCTGTTACCCGCATCTAGCAATGTTTCAACGTTCTCTCAGAGCATTCACCTCTCGATCAAAACCCCAGTACCGCACTTCCGCCCCAATCGGAGACCACGCCCACCAACTGCTCGACGAATTCTCCCAACCGAAAGAACATCGCGATCCAAACAAACTCCATCGGCTCGGCCTCGTCCTTACTCCTAGTATCGTGGAATCCGTACTGAAAGGTCTAAGGCGATGGAGAACTGCACACGAGTTCTTTGGTTGGGCCGAATCCCAACCCTGGTACAAGCACAACTGTTACACTTACAATACATTTGCATCGATCCTTGCACAAGCCAAGAGGGATACTCAACTGAGAGCCCTGGCCAATGATTTGGTGGCAG
This sequence comes from x Bolboschoenoplectus mariqueter, assembly GCA_037678475.1. Lineage (NCBI taxonomy): Eukaryota > Viridiplantae > Streptophyta > Magnoliopsida > Poales > Cyperaceae > x Bolboschoenoplectus > x Bolboschoenoplectus mariqueter. The sequence continues at coordinate 2,141,958 of CM075244.1, read as the reverse complement.
GTCGCTGTGCCATGAGCCCAGGTGCGTTGGGCTTCTTCCTACGCTGCCTGGGCAGTCTTGGTTTGGTTGAAGAGGCGCAGTTTGTATTTGACAGTGCAAGGAATTTGAGCTGTGTGCCGAATGTTTACACATATAACTGTTTGCTCGAGGTGTTTGCTAAAGCACGGCGTGTTGAATTGCTGGAATTGAGGTTGCAGGAGATGGAATCAAGACCCGATTTAGAACCTGATAAGTTTACGCTCACATCTTTCATACAGTGCTACTGTAATGTAGGTAGGTTGGACAGTGCAATGGAGATTCTCAATAGAATTGAGTTTAATGCTTGGGTTGATGTGCATGTGTTAACCATACTTATGGTTGCATTTTGCAAATGGGGAAAGATCGAGAAGACCTGTGAGTTGGTTCAGAGAATGGAGGCTTATGGTATGCAGCCAAATGAGAAAACATTCGTAGTTTTGATTCATGGATTTGTGAAACAAGGTAGAGTAGATAAGGCACAAGAGATGTTTGACAAAATGATGGGTTCGGGCTTTGTTGGTGACTTGCCTCTCTATAGTGCCTTAATTGAGGGATTTTGTGAGAAAAAGGAAGCTCCTACAGCACTTAAATTATTTGAAGAGATGAAGTCAAAGGGTATATCGCCGAATACCAGACTTGTAAGAAAATTAGTATCCTTCTTTTGTCAAGAAGGAGAGCTGGAAACTGCATGCAAACTGTTTGCTGAAAGTGCCAAGGGGCTGACGTCAGGTAATATTGTATCCATCTGTAATGCCGTTCTTGAAGGTTTTGTTAATTCTGATCAGATAACTCGAGCTTATTGTTTGTTAAAGGTTATGATAGGCCTCGGGGAATTAGATGAATCTAAGAAAGATTTAGGTCAACAACTGATTCATTTAGTTGAAGGTGTAAGACCTAATGATGATTCTTTTAACACTGTCATATGTGGTTTGTGCAAGTGCAAAAAGCTTGACATTGCTTTGAATCTCTTAAATGACATGGCCATAGTTGGTTGCAAGGGAAAGCTTTTGATGTATAATAACTTAATTGATGAGCTGTGCAAAGTAGATAGATTGGAGGAAAGTTATAAACTTTTTGAGAAACTGAATGAGTTACATATTTCTCCAACCGAATTTTCCTACAATTCACTATTCTACGGCCATAGCAGGAGAAGGGATACTTCAGGGGCATTGGCGTTGATTCGGGAGATGCGTGTCCATGGATATGTTCCGTGGATAAAGCACTGCACCATGCTGGTAAAGGAGCTATGCCTGAATGGTAGAACTGAAGAGGCTTCCATGTTTCTAGTTGAGATGCTCAAATTGGGTTTTCTACCTGACATGATACCTTACTCAACAGTTATTGATGGTCTGTGTAAATCTGGTTGTGTAGACAAAGGAATGGAGCTCTTTCAGGATTTATGTAATAAAAGCTACATACCTGATGTGGTTGCCCATAATATATTAATCAACGGATTCCTAAAATCAGGCAATTGGAATAAAGCAGAAGGTATTCTAGAAGAAATGCTAGATAAAGGACTTTCTCCTTCTGTAGTAACATATAATCTCATGATTGATGGCTTGTTTAAGGCTAACAATGCAGAAAAGGCCTTGTCCTATTTCAATAGAATGAATGGTGAAGAAATATTGCCTAATGTAATAACATATACCAGTTTGATTGATGGGTTGTTGAATATTGGTAGACCTGAGGCAGTAATGGATATATGGGATGAGATGAAACAGAATGGGGTCATTCCTAACAAGGTAGCTTACACTGCTCTGGTACATGGCTTTTGCAAGTCTGGTTTGGCACAATGTGCACTTAGTTTTTACCATGAGATGAAAGAAAAGGGATTTGAAATTGATGTCTATGGCCGATTTTTGCTTGTGAATTCTTTAATTTCGGAAAGAATGCCAGTTGAGGCCTTTGAGTTATTAAATGAGATCTTCCATAAAAGAGTTCCATTTTCTGCTAATTGTAAAACAACCGAGCTTGTAGAGAGAGCAGTTTCCAAATTATACAGAGATGATAGTACTTCTGAGCGAATTAGGGATCTTATAGAGAAAGGTTTAATTCCAGCGATTAGTAGTGTTCAGGAAATTGAGAACATGCCATGATATCTGTTATAACTATTTCTTCTTTTTTTTTGCTTGAATTAATTAAATGATTGTAAAACAATATTCCTGGAAGCATATTTCTTTCCTTCACAAACCAAGAAATGCAAACAGGTCATTTTATCTGCTGGTACAAGCCCAGTTTGGTACTCTCTCTCTCACACACACAAAGAAAGGTAACTTCTTTAAAGGTATGAATTATGTTTAACCTCTTGCATACGTAGTACTTTATAATTATTATTTTTAATATCTCTAATTATAGATTCCTTAGTCATTCATTATAAATGCGAACAAGTGAATTGTGCTATTGGAACTCAATTTGATTGTCCAACTATACATTAAAAATCATAGAAAATTTATTCTATGATTCTATTTTTTTGTAATATTTTTGATATTTTTTGGTGTGAAATTAGACATTAATTTCACTTAATTCATTAACTGCACAAGATTAAGCATATTAATCTCATACAATTAATATTTGGCATGATTATTCCAAGGAATTATTTCTTGACTCCAAAAAATAATATTTGGGATATTCTTTTATGAATAAAATTCATGATTTTGAATTTGACATGGTTAATTATATAAAATTATTTTTTGATTTCATATAATTAGGGTTTTGTGCATATATTTTTTTTGCACACATTTGAAGAGGTTTTGATATGTTTGTTTAGAGAGTTGGGTCTTATAAAAATTTCATCAACTTTCATGGCCCATGTCTAGCTATTTAAAGTATAGCCTGTTTAGGCATTGAATGTTTTGTTGAGTTTTGACACAATATTTCTGAGGTTTTTCTCAGGGTTAGGACTTAGGCTTTCATCTGGCCGAAGTTCAGGTCTGCCTGTTTAAGCATGACCTGTTTTGAGAATTTTGGTTTCAGGGTTGGGACTTATAGGGCTTTTATCTGCCTGTTTAAGCATGACATGTTGTATTTATTTAATTTAGTACATATAAACATGTAAACACATATAAGACTTAATTTTTAAGTATTTATGTGAGTCTTAATGATTTTATGAGTTCAAGTGAGCTTAAATTAATTAAAGATATGAACATAATTATTAAAATATATTTAAAATGCTTTTTAGTTGGATTTTATGCTTAAATGTATTGTAATTTTTTAATTTAGTTCAGCAAACTTATATAAGATATTATTTTAAGTATTTCTATGAATTTTGATGTCTTTTTAACACAAATGAGACTTAAACTAATTAAAAACATGAATAAAATTATTAAAATTCGTTTAGCTTAAAACTTATTGTATGTATTTAATTTAATATATATATACTTGTAAATATGTATAAGACACAATTTTAAGTATTTCTGTGAGTTTTACTCATTTTATGAGCATAAATGAGAAATAAATTGATTAAAAATACGAACAGAATCATTGAAATGCATTTAAAGTATCTAATTGGTATTTACATCAACAGCCAATCTCAAAGTTCTTTCAGAATGAGAAACATTAACCAGTCGACTTCAGCATGCAAACGACTATCCAATCAACCAAATTCAACTGTATCCACTATAACTTGATTATTAAATGACAAAGATAATGTTCAAAGTTCCAAGTAAGGATAGCAACTTTTTTATTCTGATTCAATTATGGGTACCACATCCAAAAAAAAAAAGGAGGAAAAAAGACTAAACTAAACATAGGCAAGATTGTAACACTTAACTCTTTTAATAGTTTTAGCACTTAATTTGACTCTTTTTGTCTTTTATCTCAGCTCATTTTTTTTAATTCTTTAGTTTGAATCTCCTCTATTACGTTGGTCAATCATTTAGACACTAATTAAGGTTATTAATTAAATTTGGCCAAAAATTCCATTAAAAAGCCAAAGAGAGGCAAAGTCCTACACTGTGCTCTTGGTCAAGCACTGAATATGAAGGTGCGAATATCATGTTGAAGAACAGACAAGCAGATGTTGTGATCAATGATTTTAACATCTTAGGCTTGATTTCTTTACCTCTAGCACTTGTCGCTGCTGATAATAGCACAAAGTGAAAATGAAAATCTTCAAGCTATCACCGTCGAAAACCGCCTTCCTTGACTTCAAAATCTAAAATAATTGCAGGAGTATCATTCAACTCGATGCATCTAATCATGAAATCTGTAGGCATGTAATTCTCAACACCATATGCGACCGATATACGGCACCCGATGGCCGGAGCCTTCATCCACTAGTAAATGGATGCATTTCGCTCACGCCTCAAGCGTGTCTATGTGTTTGTGGATAATATGCAATTTTGAAATTCTTTAGATGTATATTTATGTAATCTTCTCTTCAAAAAACAATGTATGCAATCTTATATTTCATAGGTTTAAAAGTGAAATCAAGAGTTTTCAGTACATGTATTGTTGATCTATTTTAAAAATTGATGTGATTGTCCTCTTATATGATATTCCTCAGTTTTATTGACTTATGAGGACATTTTTCTTGTGGTTTGGCATTTTCGGATTTGCACGGTGGTTGTTTTTTTTCCTACAATTAATATTATGATACTGAATTGGATGCCATAGATAAAAAAAAATCCAAACAAATCGAAGAAAATTAGAAAAGCCACCTATATATACACCTATTATCTCAATGTTATTTTAATTGCAAATTTTTTTTCTTTTCTTTTCTTTTTTTTTTCCAAATTGACTATTTCAAAATTCTCACAATTCGGAAAATCAGCTTTTAATTTAATGACACAAATAATACTCTTCATAAAATATCATATATTTAAATTTTAAATTAAAAATTCTTTATAAATATATAAATTTGAATAATTTAACAATCATCATAATCTCGAATAAAAAAAAACTCCTACATTATATAATTTTATATTTTGTACCCCCAACAGCTCACCCAGAGGCGAATTGAAGGCCTATTGTTGAAAAGAAAAAATACAACACAATAATCCGGGCAGTAGAGACTCGGTCCGATGGCTGATAAGAACTATTGATGGCCCAATGTAACCCAACAGGCGACAAGAGCCCTTTTTCTTTCGCTCTTTCTTTCTAAAACCTTTTCTTGTGCTCGAGGAAAGAAGAGGAGCAACAATTTACAATTAGTTTGTTACTTCTCTTTTAATTGCTTCTTTCCTCGAGACCTCGACTCGATACACATTGATCAGACCGTAGCTTAAGCATCGAAGGCATTGAGCAATGGGCGATAGTCAGTACTCTTTCTCTCTCACTACTTTCAGGTTCGATCTCTCTCTCTCTCTCTCTCTTTCTCTCTCTCTCGAGGGTTTTTTGCTTCAATATTGCCATTGATCAGTGTTGTAAGTTTTTTTTTTTTTTTCAAATTTTGTGATGATTCTTTTGAAACAGCCCCTCGGGAAAGCTTGTTCAGATTGAGCATGCGCTAACGGCCGTCGGATCTGGCCAGACCTCTCTTGGGATTAAAGGTACTTGCTCCGTTTATCTCAATAATAATATGGTTGAAATTAAGCATGTGAGGTTTTGTTTATCATTGATTTTGATTTGTTTTAATTGAATGTTTGTTTAGCCCTATGTTATTGGAACAATGCTTAACTTGTGTAGTCACAGGATTAATAGGTGTCTCAGATTGTTCTTGTTTAAAACATTTGGTGCAGATGTGTGTGTAAATTGACATTTGTTATCTTATTATATACAGCTGCTAATGGTGTGGTGATTGCCACTGAGAAGAAATTGCCATCCATTTTGGTGGATGAAACCTCAGTAAGTAACTAAGCATCTGAAACTTAGACACGTACTTCTCGATTTTCTTTTTTCTTCCTCTCTCTTTTATTGTAAAAATGATACAAAGTACCACCTGAAGCACCCTGAACCACGCGTTCTGATTATCCTTTGTTGTATTTGAGGCTGATTATTGTGGGCTTGTATTAGTTCGATGTGAATTTTTTTCGTGTCTATTTTATTGCAGGTTCAAAAGATTCAGTTGATGACTCCTAATATTGGAGTTGCATACAGGTTTTTGTTTTTCCCTATTTTGCGTCTTTCTTTGTTTTTAATTTTCCTGTACAAAGATGGTATTGTGAGTTTATTGTTTCAATCCTGCCTACTCTGTAAAGAGCCTCTGTAATACATGCACGCTATAGTTCCTACATTGGCTATTAATTGTAAAATTGGTAAACATTTTCTGCAAATATTACTCATTACAGCTCTAATTCTTATTAAAAATGTTTCTTATGCTTACTATGATACACAACATATCCTTTATAATCTTATTGCTGCCATAACTCATTACAGCTCTTTTTGTTATTAAAATTATATGTATGCTTACATAGTTACATTTATATACTGCATATCCTTTATTAGCAATTTTATGTCCAACTGGAAATGACCTTCATGCCCTTATGTGACAGTGGCATGGGTCCTGACTCCCGTGTGCTAGTGAGAAAAAGTAGAAAACAAGCTCAACAGTACTTCCGTCTCTATAAGGTACTAGTTTCAACTTTTAGCACTGACTATCAGTGATTGATTTCTGGTTTTCTGACATGTTCATGCTGACATGGTTTGTGAGAGTTCCTTTTTTAAAATGGACTTTTTATGTTCTTATGTGATTTGCTTATGTAGGAACCTATTCCAATTACACAACTTGTCAGAGAAACAGCTGCTGTGATGCAAGAATTCACCCAATCTGGGTATTTCTCTCTCATCTCTCTCTTCTCTTTCACGCATACAGCCGCACACTAGTTATGTAAATCTATGAATTGCTTTTTCTTCAGTGGTGTTAGGCCTTTTGGTGTATCATTGCTGATTGCTGGGTATGACGACAATGGTCCACAGTTGTACCAGGTAATAAAGCCTTCTGGTTTTCTTGGTATCATTTCCTTTTATTAAGAACATTTTATAACTTATTTGCATTAAATGTAATTAAAGATATTATACTATACATTAGAAGATTTTATAATGCCAAAACTTTATACCCATGTCATTTCAAATTTTGTTATAGGTTGATCCTTCAGGGTCATACTTTTCGTGGAAGGCATCTGCTATGGGGAAAAATGTTTCTAATGCCAAAACTTTCCTTGAGAAAAGGTATGCTCATTTTGATTGGTTGGATTGGCTTTTTGGGCTTTTAGCACAGTACCCGTCAGACTTGCTACTGGTTCCAAACCTGCTGCTGATAAGTGTATATCAACACCTAGGATTTTGTTATTATATTGATTATATTTTTATATTGTTATGTTTGCCTGGGGTCAATCTATGCATTGGTCAAAGTATGTGTTTGCCAGCAATGTTCCTTTGTTTTGAATTGATGGATTTGTTTGATCTCTAGGTATACTGAGGATATGGAGCTTGAAGATGCTATCCACACAGCCATTCTAACTCTGAAAGAAGGGTATTCTTTTTTATTTCTCCCCCATTAGAGGTTGCTTTATAGCTATAGTGATTAGGAGCATGTTGATTCTGATGTCTGCAATATTCTCTTATCTTTTTCCCTTCTTTTATGACGCAGATTTGAAGGTCAAATTTCTGGGAAAAACATTGAAATTGGAATAATTGGTGCTGACCGTAAATTCAGGCATGTACTTACATTAATAACATTTATTGCTGCCAATTGCTTACTATTTTGGGATGTCACCTTACCAGTTATGTTGTATATCTATATTGTTTTTGTATAACCTAAAAAGGAGTTGGTGGGATGAGTCTTAACTAATAACATGATCCCCGGTTTATATATTGTACCAGGACCACAGTGTAGTTTCATGTTCCTTTTGTATTATTTTTATTGCTTTTGGTTGGTTAGCACAAATCGTAGGAAGTTTAATTATAAGCACACAGCCCCAATGGGAGTCCCTCATCCTTTTATCCTTCGTTCATATGATAAAAGAACAGTGCATGTTAGTATGTAACTGTCATGGTAATATCCTATCTCTTCCCAATGGTTAAACATTGATGTATGCTTATGTTTGGTGCAAAAACAGGGTACTTAGCTCTTCCGAAATTGATGATTATTTGGCCGAAGTGGAGTAAATTCCAAAGCAGGGTACTTCGCTTTTTGATTTTATTTTTTGGAATGGAAAGCGTTGCGTTATCAGTGTTTCCACTTTATTGTTTAGATGGATTTGAATCTGTATTTAGTGAACTGGATGTTGTAGGATGCAATTTGTTCAGAAGTTTTTCTTGGTTATGTTCTTCTGATTTATATGCTCCTCACAGTAGTTTCTTCTTGAGGGTTGAAATGCCTCTATTATTGGTGTGTGTTTGTGTTCTTTTTAAAATTTAACCTAAACCTTAAACTCAAATAGCAAGATAAGATTGAAATAACTTATAAACCTTTACTGCTTCATTTTACATTAAAACAATTTTAAATTTACTTAATTGAAATGTAAATGTATGAGGGTTTAAACTTGCAACAAATCATACATGTTTTGGGGTCAAGCTCGCCAACATTGTAGTAAGCGTAAGCCTATACTAGATTCACTCATTTTTCATATGTTCATCAATGAAGTGGTATAAATTACAGCTAGTAGTTGCATATGTTGTTTATTAAACATAAAGTGGTAGGAATGATGAAAGCACAACAATGGAACCATTCCCCTTTGCCTTTCTGGTTTATGATTCGAAACATTACCTTGGCATCTGGTTACTTGATTAAGAACGGTTATGTTTCTAGAAGATATTGTTTGGTTGTACTGTATTACCTGTGTTTCAAAGACCAAAGTTTTCGAAATGGAAGCTAATATGCAGATACGATTTTTGATACCGTTTCAATACGAGATTTATTATACACATTAAAAAATTATTATATATGTTAATGATTTTATTATATAAATTTATTTTATACAGTACTATTATTATTTAATTTAAATAAATCATTATACATATTAGTGATATATATATTAACTCATTCAATCTACGTAATAAAATCTGTATCACAACAGTATCAATCCATAACATTTTCCTTCCGGAATTAACAATGCGTGCGGGACCTTTTATTTTAACATGTAGAGTGATTCGATGTCCTTTCTCTACCTAACATTATTTGATAAAATCACAACTCATTTTATCTCGTGACTGTGTCAATACGAATCTGATTCTCTGAATACAAACGGAGCCGTTGAGATCCATTAGAGAATGATTAATTGAATTCCATTTTTATGTTTTGTATAGCCCATTAGAGAGTAGAGAGTAGAGCCCAATAAACAGTAGAATATGAGGCTCATATTTATGATAAATTATTCTTGCATCTCATATTATATATATTTTATTTGTAAATAAAAAATATTTATACTAAATAGTTAATTTATTTATATTTAAATTTATAAGTGTTTATAGTTAGTATAAAAAATATTTATTATTTTTTTCTTTCCTAAATTATTATTGAAAAATTTAAATTTAAATTTTTTTATTATACAAGTAAAATTATAACTTGCAAAATTTATAATACCAATAACGTGAGGTATAAAAACTTTGTTATTAGGTGATATAAATATTTTTTGAAAAGAAAATATGAACATATCTAAGATGCAAGTAAGGAGTGTGGTTAAGGGATGTGGTTATTATTTCTCCATATTTATCGTGCTATTTATTAAATGAACTAAAGTTTATTTGGATTGGATAATCACAATAATGTTAACTTGAAAAGTGCTAAATTGTTATTCTTACAAAATATTAGATTAACGAAATAGCGATAATCTAATACTTAGATAAAAATGTGTCCAGATGGCATCCAATTGAGAATAATATTAAAGGTGGGGATCTGTCGGTAACTATTACTTTAAGAACCTTAACAATAGATTTTCAAATAATTTAAAAAAATAGAAAAAATAGAAAAAAATTTATAAACATATTCTTGAACTTATAGATGGATCGTGTTTCAAATTTCATACAATTTAAATATTATTTGATACTCCATTAAATATCAATAAAATTATATGATATTTACAATGGTTCATATCGAATAGTTTTTGATGAAATATCAAATGACTATTAACTTATATGAAATTTGAAATACAATCCATCTATAAATTAAAATACACACAGACACACACACACACATATATATGTATCTATAGTATGTATATGTATATGCATATATGTATATATGTATAATTTTTCACTTTTCTCTATTTTTGAGAATTTCTAAAAATTATTTCAAAATTATTTCAAAATTGGTTGACAAAATTATTAGGATACCCTCCCAATTTTAAACACTATTCTCATCCATCCAAACATATCCATCAATAATTAATTCGATTCTTTGACAAAAATCTCATATTAAAACGGCACAATGATACAATGATCTTAATGTTTGGAAATTAGTACATGGATTAACAAGTTATAATCTAAAGTTTTGGAATTTTAAAATTAAAAAATATATAGTCGCTCTCATAAGGTCAATTCGTATGGAAGGTTTATTGTGATTTGTGAATGCTAAAATAGAGTTGAATGGCTTAATCCCATTTAGAGTTTCAGAGTTACATTTAGAAAGAAAAGAAAAGATAGAAACTCTGCTGCTAAATATAACAGCTCAAATATTTTGAGTTTATTTCAGCGTTAAATTTATATATATATATATATATTATTAAATTGGATATTTTTCACACTTGTAAATTCTGATTCTGTCATGTTAATGTCAGAATTAAATTTAATTTTGTCAAAAATAGAAAATTACCCCTCCCAAAAATTCCTCTTATTGCAGCTATTAGTGGATGGAATAGATAACAGTGGATATAAATTTATCAGCAACCGAGTCTCCGACGCACTTGATTTGTCATTTGTTGTGTATCTGAGTCTTTTCCTCTGGTGACCAGCACAAATCATCACTAATTCTTCCATCTTAATCCTGTATCAAGCAAGATGCAAGCAGAGATGACCAATGGAGAGATCGCCGGTGTGAACCCTGACAGGTCAGATTTCTATCTCTCTCTCTCTCTCTCTCACAGGACAAAGAATTTTATGAAAATAAATGCTCTTTCATTTATTCTGAAATCTTCTGCTGTTTGATTGATTGAACATGAAACAGCCTCTCTGAGAGGGTTTTCGAAATGCACCTCGGTGCCATGCCCATCTTAGATAATCGGACGTGTCTAGGCATCAAAGGTATTTTTCTTTTTTTTTCTTTCTTGGATCATAAATCCATTCGATTTAAATCAAGAACTGTTTCAGTTACCAAATCTTCAAACGGAGGTCGCACCGATTCTGAGGACAACTATAGTTTTCATCTGTATGTATGTATGCGATGATCGGTTCTTTCTTTCTCTTGTTTTAATGACACCACCTCTTTAAATCTGTGTTATAATTGATCAGCTAAGGATGGTGTTGTCATTGCCACTGACGGAGAAGTTCCCTGTTTTAAGGACATTGGTCGGCTTATTAGTGTGAGTTTCTTGTCTGAAACTTTTTCCCCTTCTGTAAATTAAATTCATATCTTATCTATGTAAACATACTTCAAATGCTAAGTATCTCTTTTCTTTTATTTAAATAAAGGTGCGGAGAGTTCAACGCATTGTGATGAAACTAGAAGTGAGTATCTTGACCGAGGATCATTCTCTTTTATGTTGCAAATTTCTACACGATTCAAGATTTGTGCAGAGTTTATCATTTACAAACTCTACATTATTGCGCGTAGGAGGAAATTTCTGTTTCAAAGATTATGGCACGGACAGCGTATAACATACAGAAGTCGAAAGAATCTTGGTAATTTCAACTTCAGATGTTAATTTATGTAATCTCTTTAAAGTTTAAATTTCATTTTTTTGTTTTCGAATTGTTGAATTTGTTTCATTATCAGGGGTCTTCCAAAATCATTTGGTGTTTCTCTAATCTATTGTGGATATGATGATGATGGCCCACAGTTGTTTGAGGTAAGCATTGGTCATATACTGATATATATTATAGGCTGAACAGTCAATTTGCGGAACATTTACCGTGCCTGACATTGCAATGTCTAATTAGCACTGGTCTTTCTTGGCTGCTGAAAAATTGCATGGCTTTTATTTTTCCTTCTTAAAAAGAAAGTCGTTAGATGGTATTGAAATTGTGTTTTGTCTCCGCAATATTAACTTACTGTTAGCGCGTCTGCTTGAGGCTTGCTCACCTATTTGTGAATATGTGTGGCTACAATTTGTCGTTATGATATCCTTTTCTTAAATTTCTTTTTAATTGTACGCTTATTCTTATCTCGGTTTTGTACCAGTTGGACACAAAAAATCAGATGTGTCACTCCCGGAAAGCAACAGCAAAGGGAGTAAATGCTTCATTTGCAAACGCCTTCCTACAGGCCAGGTATTGTACTTGCCTGCTTTGCTCTAGAGAGAGAGAGATTTTCTCCGCTTCTGCTTGATTGATGTTTTTTTTGTTGTTCCACACTAGTATTAATAATTACTCTGATGTTTGTAGCTTTCAATTTGGAGGTGTTTGACTTTATAGTTATATATGGAGAAATTCGATCTCCGATTCTGTGCTTTATGGGTTTTGAAATGTTGTGGGGTTAACATTTTCGAGAGGGCTGTTTCTGCTGAAAACCGCAAGGTTTCTGGTTTATCGATTTTGTACTGAACTAATTCATCCAGATTCCCAAAATCAAATTAGCTTCGTCAGTTTGCCTTTTTGGCTGGCATGTAGAAGTTTATGATAACTGAAACTTGTCTGATGAACATGTGTAGCACTTCCCGCTTAGTGATATTAAGTCGATACATTTCTTTTTTTACTTCTAGGTATATGGAGAATGCCAGCGTGGAAGATGCAACCTACCTTGCTGTTCTTACCCTTAAAAAGGGGTTGGTATTACATCTCCAATCTCTTATGACTGTGGTGTTAAATTTAAATTCTTTTGTATGCTAATAGTCTGCTTATCTTATAATCTAATTAAAGATATGGACGTCCAATTTCCGGCAAGCTACTTGAAGTTGGAATCATCGGTTCAGACCGGAAGTTCAGGTGCGTACCGCACTAATTGATCATGCAAGAACACTGCTTCAATTGCTTAATTAATATTACAACTAATTAGTATTATTATTGTTTGTAAAATGCAGGGTTCTCAGCCCAACTGAAATTGATGAATACATAGCAAAAGTTCACTAGATGCTCTCCTCTGTTTTTACTTTTTTTATGATAAGAACTCATCTTTACTAATGTAGAGGCATCTGGAACGAGCTATGAAAAGGCTACGTTCTCTTTTTTGTGTTTTGTTATGCATCGACTATAAATGATGTTTTACTTTGTTGATATTTTACTTGTAAAACGTTTTTCTGTACATATTCTAATATAGCTTGATACTATAATTTTGCTACACTCGCCCACCCCGGCCCACAAAATGCCTAATTCATGTTGCTGTTTTCTTCGTTGTGTATAATTGAGCTATAACCAGACATATTTGAGAAGAAATGCCTATTGTTGCAAATAGAGGGAACATAAAGTACAACATACACAACAATTGACTAGAGTCTACAAAAGCACACAGCTTGATGTTTGATTAAAATACAAGGTGTACAACACATAGTTAATGAATCTAGTTCTCAGCCTTGCTAGCAGAGGTAAACAATACAGGATTTTGTGCAATATCTTTGACAGTTAAACTCAAAACTTCAGGCCGAGAGTAGTGCCCCACCACGTCAAAATCAAATTTGGCTCTCACTATTTCTCCCAAATCTGCAAATATTCCAAACAGATGGATCATCAACAACTTGCACGACCATGTTTAAGTTGGCTATGTCCTAACCTATTAGTGGGTCAAAGGAATCTCAATTACACACAACATTAATTAATTATTCATATCATTCAACTGTGAAATTGATGATATTTTCCATGCAATATGTCTTTACGTTCAATAAAGAAAATAAAATTATTTAATGTATGGATGATACCTATTTCTTAAAATATAATACTAAACAAGGTCATCAAAGTTGATCCACTAACTAGATTAACATTACCCACTAGCCGGGTAATGAAACTGACAATTAACCTACCCAATAGTATACAGGCCGGCCTAATAAATATAAAGGTCTGCCTTCTGAGCCAACATGTTCCAACTTAGTCAATCAAATTCCATCATACCTAAGTCAGCAGAGATGAGAGCTTCTCCTTCGTAGTTGGGCCCTGCCAGGATAGTGCCAGATGGTGAGATTATGACACTACCACCTTTACAGACTATAGTCTCCGGTGACGGTTCCTCGCCTAATCCAGAAAAGACATAATCAGGAGGGGCAGGATAGTCCTTTCGCCTACAAAACTGATTTGCAGAAAGAACATAACAACCTCCTTCTAGTGCAATATGCGTCATTGAAGCTTGCCATGTTTCTCTTGCATCAGCAGTAGGCGCACAGTATATCTCGACTCCTGACAATACACAAAGACATGTTTCTCAGGTTCAAAGTGAGTTAAATTCTTAACAGTAAATTAACAAATTTAACATGACCAAGTTAACTGCAAATGGCACGAGCACAACCTAGAAATGGTGTTAATTACAAATGTAAGAAGCGCTAGGCCTTAAGTCAAAATAAAGTTACATACAAACAGTAAGGTAAAATCCATAAGAAAGAGAGTTTTTTTTACTTAAATAAAAAAAAACCACCTTTAGCATACAATGCAGTTCTCAAAAGGGGCATTCGGTTCTCCCAGCAAATCAGAGCTCCAATCTTTCCAACTGGTGTATCATAAACCGGGATCGTTGACCCATCTCCAAATCCCCAAATTACCCTCTCCAGTCCAGTAGGCATTAACTTCCGGTGCTTTCCTAGGTATTGCCCTTGAGGGTCGAAAAAGAGAACAGTGCAATAAAGAGTGTATCCAGCTCTTTCGATTGCACCCATTACCAGAAAAACCTTGTATTTACCAGCCAACAATGCCAATCGATCTACCTCTGGGCCTGAATGATGAAAAATTTCATATTGAGTATTGCACTTTTAGACAAATCAATAGGAAAGCTAGCATAGCACTCAAAAGCAAGAAACATAGCATAATTGTAACATGCTTAATCTTATTGAACTAGACAAACTAAAGGATGACAATAAGGCTAAACACTACACATTAAAGGACCAAAATCAGGAGCAGAGCATCAAACAATTAAAGGAATGTGGCCAAAAAAACAAAGGTAATGTCATGAATTCATCCCATTGTCTACATTACCAGGCACATCAATGGCAGAGGCATGATACTTCCTGAACTCTTCCTTTCCCTTAGGCGAGCGACTACCAATAGCAACCCCGAAAGTAGATCCTCTTGGATAACCCCCAATGAATGCTTCTGGAAAAACCACCAATTGGGACCCATAGGATGCAGCTTCTGCTATTAACCTCTCAGCCTTTTCTGCAATCACACAGATTGTATGTTCGAAGCTAAGGTTAAATTAAAACAAAGCATATGTAATGCCAACAGAATCAAGGTTGTCAGAGCTTAATCCTATGTGAACTAACTAACCAAAATCCATCAGTATTCTAAACAATTTCTAGTATGTAAGTAATGTATATGAACTATGAACTATGATACCTAGAGTGGCGGGAGTATCATAAAACACAGTAGAAGCCTGTACAACGGTGGCTCTAACAGTAGTCGATCCTAAATCAGAGCCGTTCATCTCGACCTCGGCTATGATCGGAGGATCAACAGAGCTCGAAGCAACCAACGCCATAGAAACAAAAGCTTATCAGTACCAGGAAGGAAAAAGTGAGAGCTATTTTTTGAATTCTCTGCCGTATTTTTTGCGGAGGTGGTCGCGTAGCAACTGGTCGCGAGCGAGTGTGCGGGCCCTCTGAGGCTCGATGTGGACGTATGACAGGTGGGCCCCCCAGGCAAGTAGCGCGGCGCCGCTGGAGAAGAGGACAAAGGTTGATAGGAACTGCCTTGGAGTGGATGGCGAGCACCGACCCATTCAGTCCAATTAATTCCAAGCTCTCTGGCTCGAGAATTATCTCGAACCAGTGTCTTTACCTTTTGCTCCTTTGTTTTCTTTTCTTTTCTTTCTTCTTCCTTCAAACCTTTTTATATCTTTACTTATTTCATGATAGTTGGAGGGTTATGTAATTTGTGCGAAAATTTAGGGGTTCATTTGAAATTTAACCCCAGGCAATAAAGAGGTACATTGCTACAGTTCAGATCGCATCATGATATCCTACTACGACAATGGAAACATTACGTTGCATATTTCCCAATACAAATAAACAGAGATTTCTATTGTGACAATCACGTAAATATTTGATCGCTACTCAATTACCTGTTACCCGCATCTAGCAATGTTTCGACGTTCTCTCAGAGCATTCACCTCTCGATCAAAACCCCAGTTCCGCACTTCCGCCCCAATCGGAGACTACGCCCACCAACTGCTCGACGAATTCTCCCAACCAAAAGAACATCGCGATCCAAACAAACTCCATCGGCTCGGCCCCGTCCTTACTCCTAGTATCGTGGAATCCGTACTGAAAGGTCTAAGGCGATGGAGAACTGCACACGAGTTCTTCGGTTGGGCCGAATCCCAACCCTGGTACAAGCACAACTGTTACACTTACAATACATTTGCATCGATCCTTGCACAAGCCAAGAGGGATACTCAACTGAGAGCCCTGGCCAATGATTTGGTGGCAGGTCGCTGTGCCATGAGCCCAGGTGCGTTGGGCTTCTTCCTACGCTGCCTGGGCAGTCTTGGTTTGGTTGAAGAGGCGCAGTTTGTATTTGACAGTGCAAGGAATTTGAGCTGTGTGCCGAATGTTTACACATATAACTGTTTGCTCGAGGTGTTTGCTAAAGCACGGCGTGTTGAATTGCTGGAATTGAGGTTGCAGGAGATGGAATCAAGACCCGATTTAGAACCTGATAAGTTTACGCTCACATCTCTCATACAGTGCTACTGTAATGTCGGTAGGTTGGACAGTGCAATGGAGATTCTCAATAGAATTGAGTTTAATGGTTGGGTTGATGTGCATGTGTTAACCATACTTATAGTTGCATTTTGCAAATGGGGAAAGATCGAGAAGACCTGTGAGTTGGTTCAGAGAATGGAGGCTTATGGTATGCAGCCAAATGAGAAAACATTCGTAGTTTTGATTCATGGATTTGTGAAACAAGGTAGAGTAGATAAGGCACAAGAGATGTTTGACAAAATGATGGGTTCGGGCTTTGTTGGTGACTTGCCTCTCTATAGTGCCTTAATTGAGGGATTTTGTGAGAAAAAGGAAGCTCCTACAGCACTTAAATTATTTGAAGAGATGAAGTCAAAGGGTATATCGCCGAATACCAGACTTGTAAGAAAATTAGTATCCTTCTTTTGTCAAGAAGGAGAGCTGGAAACTGCATGCAAACTGTTTGCTGAAAGTGCCAAGGGGCTGACGTCAGGTAATATTGTATCCATCTGTAATGCCGTTCTTGAAGGTTTTGTTAATTCTGATCAGATAACTCGAGCTTATTGTTTGTTAAAGGTTATGATAGGCCTCGGGGAATTAGATGAATCTAAGAAAGATTTAGGTCAACAACTGATTCATTTAGTTGAAGGTGTAAGACCTAATGATGATTCTTTTAACACTGTCATATGTGGTTTGTGCAAGTGCAAAAAGCTTGACATTGCTTTGAATCTCTTAAATGACATGGCCATAGTTGGTTGCAAGGGAAAGCTTTTGATGTATAATAACTTAATTGATGAGCTGTGCAAAGTAGATAGATTGGAGGACAGTTATAAACTTTTTGAGAAACTGAATGAGTTACATATTTCTCCAACCGAATTTTCCTACAATTCACTATTCTACGGCCATAGCAGGAGAAAAGATACTTCAGGGGCATTGGCGTTGATTCGGGAGATGCGTGTCCATGGATATGTTCCGTGGATAAAGCACTGCACCATGCTGGTAAAGGAGCTATGCCTGAATGGTAGAACTGAAGAGGCTTCCATGTTTCTAGTTGAAATGCTCAAATTGGGTTTTCTACCTGACATGATACCTTACTCAACAGTTATTGATGGTCTGTGTAAATCTGGTTGTGTAGACAAAGGAATGGAGCTCTTTCAGGATTTATGTAATAAAAGCTACATACCTGATGTGGTTGCCCATAATATATTGATCAACGGATTCCTAAAATCAGGCAATTGGAATAAAGCAGAAGGTATTCTAGAAGAAATGCTAGATAAAGGACTTTCACCTTCTGTAGTAACATATAATCTCATGATTGATGGCTTGTTTAAGGCTAACAATGCAGAAAAGGCCTTATCCTATTTCAATAGAATGAATGGTGAAGAAATATTGCCTAATGTAATAACATATACCAGTTTGATTGATGGGTTGTTGAATATTGGTAGACCTGAGGCAGTAATGGATATATGGGATGAGATGAAACAGAATGGGGTCATTCCTAACAAGGTAGTTTACACTGCTCTGGTACATGGCTTTTGCAAGTGTTGTTTGGCACAATGTGCACTTAGTTTTTACCATGAGATGAAAGAAAAGGGATTTGAAATTGATGTCTATGGCCGATTTTTGCTTGTGAATTCTTTAATTTCGGAAAGAATGCCAGTTGAGGCCTTTGAGTTATTAAATGAGATCTTCCATAAAAGAGTTCCATTTTCTGCTAATTGTAAAACAACCGAGCTTGTAGAGAGAGCAGTTTCCAAATTATACAGAGATGATAGTACTTCTGAGCGAATTAGGGATCTTATAGAGAAAGGTTTAATTCCAGCAATTAGTAGTGTTCAGGAAATTGAGAACATGCCATGATATCTGTTGTAACTATTTCTTCTTTTTTTTGCTTGAATTAATTAAATGATAGTAAAACAATATTCCTGGAAGCATATTTCTTTCCTTCACAAACCAAGAAATGCAAACAGGTCATTTTATCTGCTGGTACAAACCCAGTTTGGTACTCTCTCTCTCACACACACAAAGAAAGGTAACTTCTTTAAAGGTATGAATTATGTTTAACCTCTTGCATACGTAGTACTTTATAATTATTATTTTTAATATCTCTTATTATAGATTCCTTAGTCATTCATTATAAATGCGAACAAGTGAATTGTGCTATTGGAACTCAATTTGATTGTCCAACTATACATTAAATTGATCTACTGTAGCCTCAAGTCGCCCAATTTGACCCCTGAGAAACCACAGCAAAAACAAAATGGGGCTGTACCAGGGTCAGACAGGAAACCAAACTCAAACTGTTACGGTGCCAGTAAGATGCTATAGATGCATCCTGATAGTGGATGAACTGTTAAACAGATAAAGCTTGAACTATGATCTTACATTTGAAAAACACATTTGAAAAATTAGAATAACATGGCCTTCTTTGAATCCTGAAACTATAGTTCTTATTTAGGCTGCGCTGATGACATTTGTCATTCAAAGATCTTTTTTCTTTCCATTCGAACTTTAATGCAGAAGAAATTGTAAAAGTAGTCTGTAAATTTTATTATGTTTACAAGAATCTGGTTTGAAACTTCAAATCATGCAAATTCTATTTCCTAATTGGCTCACTAGTCACTACTTCGTGAAATTTAAAGTTCACTTTCTAAAGTGATAACCCATATGCTTGGACCATAAATCTAATTAAGCAATTTCACACATAAGGAGACGATGTAAATTTTGCATGTGAATTGTTGAAAAATTATTCAAAAAAGTTTAGTTCAGGAGGTCTTTTAAAAAACAAACAATTTTTTGTAAATCAACATTCTTTAAATCAGAATCAGGCATTTGTGTAAAATATTTGAATAGAAATAATATAAATGTGACAAAGTTTGAATTATTGGTATATTTTATAATCAAGAAGCCAACTCTCACATATTTGCAAGAAGATTGAAAACATTGATGGATACATACATCATGTTATAAATACATTTCTACAGTACATATTTGCAGAAAAAGTTAAATGTATCATTTAGAATTAACACAAAAAATTAAACAACAATTAATTGATTGTATTTAGAAAACTATTGTATTATCGTTCAAAGTAGAATTTCGGTGCCAATATCATTGGATATATGAGTCGTCACAATTTTCTCATTGCTATATCTTATAAAAATTAAATCTGAACGCAAAATCCATATCGTTGAGCTTGTTCCTTATTTTCTTTGGAAAGGTCACGCCCCATAAACTTGTGTGGTTTTTTTTATGTTTATTTTGCATAAAATTAAGTGATGGAAAAAATGAACACATAAATATTCATCTGTTATAATTAATTTTAATTGTTCATGTTATATATAGCTTCTTTTTCTTTTGGATGCTGATATACATATATTATCATCAATAATCATTATCAATACAAATTTTATTATTCATAATAATTGAGCTTTATTTTATATTAATAGCTTTATAGGTTAACTTAAACGAGTTATTAATCTGAGATAAAACTCAGTTAATATAAATAATCAAGTATGTATCAATTAATAATGATATCTTCATAATATTTTTCTTCGTTTTGTACAACAAAGTAAAATAATTTTAAATTTAATATTCTCCCATCATCCGTAAAGAACAATAAGATTGATGGTTCAAACTTGATTATCTACAAAAAAAATTTCTAATCCTGTTTGGAACTTATTTCAAATGAAAAGCATTGTGGTAACCATTAAACCGAAATGAACTTATTTTTGGGATTTTTATATTATAAAATACTAGTACATAAAATGGGTATGGCTCCATCATCATCTCAAAAAAATATATAAATTGAGATATGTAATAACTAGTGAAATTAGAAATTTTTTTGGATTAAAATTTTCAAGGACACTTATATATTCTTTATTAAAACAATTACTTTATATCATACTTTCATTGCCCCCCTCCATAATAATAAAAAAAAAAATCAAATATAGCAGCTGAAAAGAAAAATACTAAAAATAAACTGAATTTTGCCATTTTTTACTCTATTCTACTCTCAACTCTGGCATCACATCCTCAGATCAATTCCTCATCTAAAATAAAACATCATCCAATGTCGCTCAAATTAGCTCCCGCCAGTCCCGGGTATATACTATATACTACAACTTAACAAAAGAAAAAAGGTACGGAACTAAAGCCACCGAATATCTGCCATTCATTCATTCCCAAACCCCACACGCCATCGCGTGCCCCAAAAAGCGATAGCGCATCATCAAGCAAGCATCAATCATCCATCCGTTCCGTGCTAGCGGCGCCTCCCTGTTTGCGCTTGTGCTATCAAGTATCATTACATCAACATCAGATAGGTTCTCCATGGACCCGGTTTCCTCTTCGGTGAGTAACTCTTACTTGTATTTAAGAGTGGGGCTCATGATTCACTATTTTGTAGGCAGTGAGTCATTTTCTTGAAGTACAATATGTAGAATCGCAATAGCAAATTGATAAGGATATTAATCTTCTTTTTATTATGGTGAAAGGAAAATGATATTTTGGTTTAGGGAGAAAATGGAGCAAATATATAGTAACAACAATAGTGTTGTTCATTTTTTTAATTATAGAGAAAAATTGAAAAAAAAAATGGGTCTGCATGTTACTATTTCTTATCATTTCTATTTAGATCTACAATATTTCCCTACATTATTTTGATAGAATTTCTAAGTTTCTATTAACTACATCAAAGTTGATCTAGCTAAATGTTTTTCATTGACTTTTTTATGAAGAATAAAATCTCAGGATGTTATTTGATATTTAAAATAATATTAAGGTAAAAACAAGAAACTGGTCCACAAGGCCACAATGCACTAGAATGAATGACAATCAGCTCTGCCATCCCTTCTAAAAAAAATGATTAGCTAGAATGGAAATGAATTTGATAGAAATTAGAAAGTATTGCTACAGTTCAGCTATGTTATTCTGGCATGGTCAAGGTACAAGTTAAACAAATTATTGTTATCTTCGGCTCTTTTTTATGACTCCAACCAAACCGTTGCTAACATTCTTATCATTTAGCATACAAAATCTTACCTGTTTTTATCTCAAAACAAAAGGAAAAAAGAAAAGTCTTACCGGTGCGCTAATTCCGACTGGCGTTGTTTTAAATAATACAAATTTTTTTGGTCAAAAGTAGGTGAGTCGAAATATCTAATGAAAATGGAGAAATTTTAACATTCATTAAATTAAATTTCAGTTCAATGATTAAAATTTATATAAAAATATTGTTCTCATATTTCAATCATCATATAAAATATTAAATTTAATAATTCAATAATTATTTCACTTATCGAATAAAAATTTTGATCCGATAAATATTAAAACTCTGACCGTTGCGTACCTAATACATAATACACAAGGTCTACGGAGTAATTGTAAGTAGTCCCCAATTCAGCAATTCCTGATTCCCCTCTCGTCACACCCACCTCTCTCCAATCTCCGTCAACATCTCCAAGTCCCAAGCGCAGTCGATTAAATCCACTAAAACAACGCACTGCGCACATGCTAACTTGCGCACGTAACCCACCCTCCATAACACGAAAATGTCGTAGAAATACAAAATTTCAACCCAGCGACTCCTCTTTTTTTCCTTTTTCTCTGGATTTGACTGACTGGTAGATATTTGCTAAATAAATTTTCTTTGTTCTCGTTTTATGGGAGAAAAGAATATTGGTGAATTGGAGTCGTCGAAGCCGGATTCTGACCCTTCACCTCCATCTCCAGCTCCAGTTCCTGATTCTACCGAAATGGCGATTTCGATACCTCGCGATCCCGAAGCGGACTGTAACCCTAGCGACTTGGATGCTAGACCGTCTTGGTTTACTCCCTTGAGGCGAGTAATGCTATATAGAATTATTGTTAGAAATTTTCTCTCTCTTTTCTTGTTTTTTCTTTATGATGGATGGGTTGTTTGGTCTTAGATTATGAATTTTGTAAACCTCGTTTGATTATGATCATCGGTGGCTAAATGCGGAGTCCATCCACTTCGTAAAAAGATTTTAATCGAACTGAACTTTTAAGGGATTATTGCTGCTTTTTGTATATGAATTTTGTTGCTTGATTCTTGTCCACTTGTGAAGGTTAAGAAAGTAAGCTTCATTTGCTTCAACTATCTTGCTCATAATGTGTATCCTTGACTGGAGATATGATCTTGGGATTAAATGTTGGCAACAAGGACCAGTTTGGGCAATTAATTTCTTGCAATTACAGAACTGCCCCTGAAGTTTAATAAGACAGGAAAATGTTTCATTAATTTTGCATGCACCCTAAACAGAAACTGCAGCTCCCTATTTAATCACAATTTTGGGGAATTTCCCTGTTTATTACTAAGATTGAGTTTCATGACATAGAACCAAATAGTTTTAAAGAACTTGGTTGAAATTTTTGGATACAACATTATTCCTTGTCATTAACTTGAGCCTAATTCCTTATTTTTTTTTTCTATCCAGGTTACTCATAATATTTTGCACAATTAATATGCTAAACTATGTTGATCGAGGAGCAATTGCAAGTAATGGTGTGAATGGGAGTCGCAAAAGCTGCACAGATAGTGGCACATGTACTTCTGGATCTGGGATTCAGTGAGTTCTTTTTTTGTTAATAATATCTGAAGCTTTTTATTTTCTCTTTTTTTTTTGTGTAGAATGGAAACTACATCTGACTTGTTCATTACAAGGTTGAACTTCCTAAGTGATCTCATCCCATAAAAAAAGAAGGCCCCATGGTTAACTGATGTTACAAAATTAATTGACAATGTCATCCTTCTATTCCATGCTGTCATTTCATTTAATGGACATATGTTTGCTTGTTAAGGCACTCATCACTTTTGGTAATCTTGTTTCATTAAAACCTTGCTTATCTTATTGATTATTTGATTATAGGGGGGACTTCAACCTGAATTACTTTGAAGATGGAGTCTTGTCATCTGCCTTCATGGTTGGGTTGCTTATCGCTTCCCCAATATTTGCATCATTGGCAAAGATGTTAGCAATTTTTTACCTTGTTTGTATTTCTTCACAAACTTTACTTTTTAAGGATATGGGTTCATTTTGTGATAAAACAGTACTAAATAATTTTCAATCAATGTTTCGTTTTTTCTCTGTTAAAACTTCTCGCACCCATATCAACCTTTTGCAGCTTTACTAAAATCACAATTTGTTCCCCATACTTGAGAATGGTTTTAACTCAATTTCTTGGAATTAACATGTAACATTTTTTTATGGAACTGCATTTTAATACAATTTTGTTTCCCTTTTCAGTCACAATCCTTTCAGGCTTATTGGAGTAGGGTTGTTAGTATGGACCCTTGCCACGGCTGGCTGTGGTTGTTCATTTGACTTCTGGTCGATTACGATTTGCCGCATGTAAGTGGTCTTATACGGGCAAATACTTAACATGTATTTTGATCAATTAGTCCCATATTCAATCTTTCTGAATTTAGGTTGGTTGGCGTTGGTGAAGCTTCATTCATTAGTCTTGCTGCTCCCTTCATTGATGATAATGCCCCTCCACTTCAAGTTTGTACCTTTCTCACGAATTCCATTGTTACATTTGTAATTTTAAAAAAAGCACCAGAAAACAAGTTTTCTTGTACATCCTTTAAAGGATGTAGGTTTTTTGCTTAATCACCTTCCATCTATCTGTATTTTCATTGGTGCATTTATGATGATTCCTCAACCTTCCATGTTTGGTCTAGAATTGGCTAGTGTGAACATTTCGGGATTTTAGGAGATTGTGAACCAAAAAGAAAAATATGGAATGGTGGATGCTGGAATGAAAATACTATAAACTCAGAAAACCAGGTCTTTTCAGGCATACTAACTCTTCAAAGTATGACAATGTTAAGTCTTTTCAATATATCCAATATTATATGGTGGCTGTTTGTCTGTTACAGAAATTAACTGTTTCCCAAATCTGTTCCTCAGAAAACACGTTGGCTTGCAGCCTTTTACATGTGCATACCAACAGGCATAGCTGTAGGTTATGTTTATGGTGGTCTGGTAAGTTCGTTTGTCTTTATTTTCCCTTCCTCTTTCCTTTTTGGCTTTTGTCTGATGTTATTTAGTATTACTAGAAGTACAATGCAAAAAGTTCATCACTAAATATTAATTATTTCATAGCAAAACTGCTGATTTACATTTATATATGAAGGTTTGAATTGTCTATAAGCAAAATTAGTTGATCACGTTTTATATTTTTGTCAAAAATGTATATATCAGGTAGGTGAGCATCTTCACTGGCGAGCAGCATTCTGGGGAGAATCAGTTCTGATGCTCCCATTTGCTATTTTGGGTTTTGTTATTAAGCCACTGCAGCTCAAAGGTTTAACATTTTATTTTAAATTATATTCTTGTGGATTATTTTCACTTTTAACTGATACAAATAGCTTGATACCATTGGTCTAACTTTTCTAGGGTTTGGTTTATCTTCATCGACAACTGTAACCGACAATGTCGAAGCTATTGATGGTACAGTTTCAGAAAATTCTTGATAATGAATTTCTTGACAACATTGAATCTTTCAATGTTCATTTTTTTATTTTTTTTATCAGATAGCAATGAGGAGATATCAGAGAAACAGCCGGCGGCATCAAAGAAGTCTTCCCTGTATGTTTAGAGCATAAATGTGTTCCTTTCTCTTTTCTGGATAGTACTAATCTTTTGTAACATCTTAACTGTTAGGTCGGATTATTCCAGGAGGTTTGGCACCCAGGCAGGACGATTTGGAAAGGACATGAAAGCTCTTTTATCTGAAAAGGTTTATGTTGTCAATGTTTTAGGTACATTCTTCACCCCTCTGGTTTCTGGTACGATAGTAACTATAGAACTGACTGTTATGTATCTACAACTTGGTCATTTGTTCGTTCAAACTATTCATTCTTGTCCTAGGTTACATTGCATACAACTTTGTCATTGGAGCTTATTCCTACTGGGGTCCGAAGGCTGGTCATGATATTTATCATATGGTAACTCTCTCTTTCTGTCAAACACATTACGGAGCTATTCTTTTTTTTATTTTTTAAGGTTCCATAACTAAAATATTTTGTTGCTCAACATCCTTTGTGAAGATGACATTTAATGTTTTAATGATATATGTATGTATATTCCTGGTTCAAAAATTGAAAGAACTTGCTTTACGGGTCAAAGTAATGTTGAATGGAAATTATCAGTTTCATCTTTGTACAAATTGTAATATTCTTAAAAGTGCTTATTCCTTGTCAGAGCAATGCGGATCTTATGTTCGGTGGAATAACAATAATCTGTGGAATTTTCGGCACTTTGGCTGGTGGGCTTCTGCTTGATAAAATAAATTCTACAATTTCAAATGCTTTTAAGGTACATTTGTAAATTAGTATATTGAGTGTGAAATTGCAAAAATATTTCAATTATATTTTTATGCATATCATTCTTTATTGTATTTTTTTTAGCTTCTATCTGGTGCAACTTTTTTCGGGGCTATATTTTGTTTTGGCGCATTTTGCTTCAAAAGTCTTTATGGGTTTATTCCTTTCTTCTCCATTGGAGAGCTGCTAGTCTTTGCCACACAGGTATAGGAATATGTTGATAATGACTTGAAAAGAGATTGCATTTCCTCAAAAAAAAAAAAATTGGCTAAGATCTGCGAACTTCTGTAGGCCCCAGTGAACTATATATGCCTACATTGTGTAAAACCAAGTTTGAGACCTCTATCTATGGCAATGTCAACTGTTGCTATCCACATATTTGGTGACGTGCCATCTTCGCCTCTAGTTGGAGTTCTTCAGGTTTGTAAACAGGCTTTAGATTGATCTTTAAAGTAATTTTGTCTTTGCTGGATTATTTTTTTAAAAAAATTTGATGTATTGGTTTTCTAATTTAGGATGCTATCAACAACTGGAGAGAGACTGCACTTATATTGACTTCTATTCTCTTCATTGCTGCTATTATATGGTTTATAGGTAATGTGCATTTTGTCTCTACATTGTTATATTTCTGTACATGCAACACTAGTCATGAAAAGATACTCCACATAATGCCCCTACCTGCACTGGACCCCCCATCATTTGTGAATATGGTATGGTTACAGATTACGGACTGTAAGGACCAGATCCATTATACCTGAAGTGTATTTATTGTCACATTTCAACACAGCCCCCCGTGGGAAACCAGACTGTGGGTGAAATTTCAGATAAAACTCTTTCAGGGTAAGGGGCCCACAATCACTTGTATGCAAATCTTATACACTTCTGTGTATCGTGAGATGTCTTCAGTTTATGTAACCCGATTGAGCTATTTACAGAAAGAGAGATCATGTTTTAAAAATGTAATTATAATAAATGGTTCCTGAATTTTCAGTGTTTCCTTTTTTTTGTCATGAAAATTAAGGCTTTCCAATTCAGTTCTTTGATCCATTCCTTCAAAATTATCAAATATTATATTTCATTAAAAGAGTAATGCAAGATTAATGAAGCGTATAAGAAATAATTTTACATTGATTGTTAATATAGGTTCTGCCTTAATTACTGCAAAAGAACTAATTATATACTGGTCGTTAATTTAGATTTGCCTCAATTATTAGAGGATTGGGACAAAATTTTACAAATTGCAAGTTCTCCTTATGGGGATTGTTCTATACTTCTCAGATTTTAGAAACATGAGCACTAATTTCACTTTTGTTTTTAGGTATATTTTTTCACAGCATAGATCGTTTTGATGAAGACAGCGAGCATGATGTACCTGTGGTTGAGAGGTCAAATCTCAGGCCACTACTCAATGGAAGTCCAGAGGCACCAGAATAATAATTCTCGTAATTTTTGAAGTTTTCTTTTGTTTCATCGGACTTTGGTTGATGGAAATGTACTGATGTAGCGTAGTTTAGTTGTATGTTTCTTTGCAATAGTGTTTTGACTAAATTCTTCTCCAAAAGAATGTAAATTATGTTTCTTTATCTACATCAATATTTCTTGTATTCGAGGGCTTGTGTATAGACAGAAATGTGCTAATTTACCGAGTGCCGTCTTGTTTGTAAATTATAAAAGTATAAAAAGAATTATGGATGATGACTGTGATTTTATCTTCTAGCCAGTATATACCCATACAATGCATGCAACAACAGAACTTTGAAAGAACATAATCCTTTGATATTTCTTGTATTGCAACAAGTTTTTTACACAATATACCTAAAATATGTAGAAAATATCTATAATTTTATCATCTCGATTTAGTAACAATGTAATCAATTACCACAATTATTATTTAAGTTTGTTGTCAGTATATGTACCGCTATACATTAACCTTAGCTAGTATAGGCATTGGCTCGATCAGATAAAGATAAAACAAAAAAAAAACCCTCCAAAAATGAAGAAAGCTAACAAGTTAGAAAAAAAGAAAAAAATAAAGAAGAGAAAAAAGGAATTATTCTTTTTTTTTTTTGAGGGCCTGAAGGCGAAAAAAAAAAAGAGGAATTATAACAATGCGAAAAGAACAAAAAACTAGAAACTTTTTTTTAATAATTCCTTATATAAAAAAAAAGGAATTATAACAATGAAAAGGAACAAAAAAACGAGAAGATTGGGCCAGATCACTAGTACAGAGGCCCAACTGGGGACCTATCAGTCTCAGGCCGCTAACAAAAGGATATAGCGAGAGAGGGGGAGAGAGAGAGAGACCATGATCGACCTCATCTCTCGCTGAAAAGAAAGAAAGAAATAGGTGGGATTATGGAAGGGGGGAAACCAGAGAAACAAGCTATGGATTTCGAATCCGGACCTGCCAATCTCCATGAATTAGGTAAAGCTTTGGAATTTTTATAGTTCATGTTTAGGGTTTTCGACTTAATATGAGAAATAAGTCTGGTTATTTGGGATTCAATCACACCTTTGATGGAGGAGAATTCATTAGTTTTATTGATGATAATAAGTTGCAATGCTCCTCCTGCTATTAAATTTGGTATCCTCTTTGTTTCCTGACTTATCACTTATTAGTTTCTGTGTGTGTTTTTTTTTTGTAGTTTCTAGTGATGATGAAATAGATTACTCAGTTGAGCCTGAATTTTACGATCCAAAACTTGATGATGTGGATGAGTTATGGGTTAATAAACAAAGAAAAAGTGCAAGTTCAGATGCTGTTCTAAGCTGCCCCGCATGTTTCACCACCCTTTGCTTGGATTGTCAGAGGTAATGAGACAGATTCTTCTTTTATGCATAGCTATCTCCTGATTTGTACTTTAAATTAGACATTCAGGAAGGAAAATATTACGAGATTGCCTTAAAACCCTCCACTCTCAGTATTGGAAGAAGCTCTACTATAATTGCAGATTTCAAAATAATCCCTACTTTTACGTGCTCTCGACATAGTTATAGACATGGAAAGGCATTTAGTTTAATTTAATGATATTTAACATGATTTGGATGGGGAATTTCTGTTCATATTTTAATAGTATCTTATGAAATCTAAATTGAACTTTCATGTTTTGCACTGAGGTGTTGTGCTTACGGGCATATCAATAATGCTTAGATTTTTGTTTATTTATTTTTTTCCAATAGGGTATGTCAGATGTTGTCGACATAGTTTAAAACGCATCAAAGTTAATAGTAATCATTTTTATTGTAAGCTGTAGGATCTTTTACATTTCTCTATCAATAAAGAATTTTACATAAACTGGAAATGGGTTTCTCCTTCAATGTTTGATATTGTAGGGTTTAGGATCAACATTTCTTGTAATTAAAATGGCAGTTTTCATCAAGTCACAATCCTGAATAGGAGCTTGTATTTTTATAGAACTCATAAAATCGATTAATACCTTATTTTTTTTTAAAAAAAATACTGTTTTATTCATCAGGCACGAAAAGTATGTGACACAGTACAGAGCCATGTTTGTACGCAACTGCACAGTAAGAACTGATCAGATATTAAGAGAAATGAAACAAGAGAAAAAAACAAAGAGAAAGAGAAGCACCAAGGCAGGCCCTGAGTCAGGTTTATCAGAACCCAAAGAAGATGCTCATGGCCCAACTTACCGGCCCGTGTGCTGCTCGGTTTGCTCAACTGAGGTTGGAGTGTTGGATGAAGAAGAGGTTTACCATTTCTTTAATGTTATTCCTAGTAATTCCTGATGGATTTGTAGTTTACAGAGACTAAATGTTGTTGTAACTTGTACTAGGATATAGTATTAAGAAAAGTCGGTGTTTTTG
This sequence comes from x Bolboschoenoplectus mariqueter, assembly GCA_037678475.1. Classification (NCBI taxonomy): domain Eukaryota; kingdom Viridiplantae; phylum Streptophyta; class Magnoliopsida; order Poales; family Cyperaceae; genus x Bolboschoenoplectus; species x Bolboschoenoplectus mariqueter. The sequence goes on along the minus strand of CM075244.1, from coordinate 2,111,913 downwards.
TTTGCCATGATAAGTTGTTTGAACAGTTCTTTATAGTAGCAAGCGTTTCTCCCGTTTTAACTTCAAGCTCAAAAAGCTTAGGTTTTGGAGATTAAAATTGCAATGAGCCCCCGCATGGATGTCAAAACTGGGCTTGACCTCAATATGTTAAATTCCAATTAGCCCCATCTTGGACCTTTTGTCAGATTAGTAGTTAAGAAGGAAAAACAAATTCAATACTATGGTCAATGAGGTAGAGGTCACCTTTTTCTGAAAGGTATCAGGCTATCAATCAAAACGATCTATTCCTTGAGGGGGTCAGAACTTGGAACCAAGTGTCATATGTTGGAATTCTTTGGACCTTAAAATTTAAACTTCAGTGACCAATGAGTAATCCGTGTCAATTTGTGGATCATATGTTTGATTTACACCCCTTTTTTGAGATTCTTATTCGGCAAAATGGCTGCTTATATTTGGAAAGATGAAAACTGGTTGCCAGGAAGGATTACCGGTGCTAGATGCCAATAGTATCAGTTAGGCTTTGTACCAGTACAGTGAGCCCAGCTGGTACCGGGACCAGTACTTAACATTTAAGTTTAATTTCATTTTTGTAGGCCTATTTGAAACTTGATCATCACTCAATTTATAAGTGCAGTGTACTAGGGAAGCAGATTTGGTACATTATGATATTAATGAACGGTATGGTAACTTTTCTTTAACACTGATACATCTGTAGCAGTAAGTCCTGAACAAATTTATATGATATTAATATATTATGATATGATATTACTAGCATGAAGCAAATTGTAAGCACCAGTGTGGACAGGAAATCTTTTTAAAAAGGCTGGCCAGGCCATTTTCACATTAAACTGTAGCATGAAAATGATGTAATCGGAATCAAAGTTGCATCACAGCACAGCAAGAATATTACCAGTTACCATGCAATTCTGCTCGTGGAGAGAGAATTGCTCAATAAGTCTGTACTGGTATGCATGTGTGAAAATGATATCTTTCACTGCGTAACCATGGTTAAGGCCTTTGTCAAAAGTGGTCCTGAAATGGAGACAGCGACTCAGAAAAGCACTGTTGGTTGGTTGCTTGGTGCATTGGATTTTTGCATGACCCTTGACTCTTTTCTCTCTCTCCCCCTCTCTCTAGTCTGTAGCAATGATAAAGCGACCTCAGAACCCAATGAGAAAACATTGAAAGCGATTTATAGGATAAACCTTACCTAGCTTAAACTAGTCACTAGTCTCCAGAGTGTCACCTTACTAACAATGCTCTCTGCTCTGCTCTTGTGCTGTGCTTTCTCCCACTAGCCTGATCTGATCTCCTACAGTACCCCTCTCTCTATCCCATCAGATCCCATCTTTTTCCTTTTCTTTTCTCTTTTCTTTACTTGCTTCAGGAAATGCTTTCGGCTTTTAAAAGATCCATTACCAAATATTCCCTTAATAAATCTTTTACTCTTTGCTTTAATTGGTACTACCTTTTTCTAACAGCATCTTGTTTTTGCCCAATATACTGTTTCATTCATTTTTTTTTTGTTTGAGAAAGGCATGTTTTATCTTAGAGAGCTGATATAATATCAACTTTGTTATTCAGATTAAATGAGTTTATTATACAATTTATTTTTATAGTACTTTTATTATTCAACTTAAGTGAGTTATTATTTCATATTAGTGATATTTGAGTTGAATAATAATAATATTATAAAAAATAAGTTGCATAATGAAGTCGTTAATATGAATAATAACTCATTTTACATGAATAATGAAGTCGATATTAATTACGGTATCACTGATGATATCTTCCAAACATCTTCCTTTTATCTTATTTAATTTGAGTAAATATATGTTTGAAATTGGAGTAAAATGGAAGGATGAGGCATCATATTTTTTATTCTTGTTCAGCAAATATGGATTAATAAGAGGAAAAAAAAAGAATATCATGTAGCAACAAAACCAAACAGTAGGACAAAAATATCAGTAAGTTCACGAGCTCGCTTCCTATTTTGTGAATCTAATAATTAAGCAACGTATCTTTTAATTTTCTTCTTAATTTTTGTAATTAGAAGTTGACACATGAGACCAACATACAAAATTTACCTGCATTTTATAATGGGAATTATAATTATTTCCATTAAATCTCTTCATTCATCATTGTAATTATCCAAATTGTATATATCTCTGCTTGCTTTTGCTTAATTAATTAGCTTGACATATACATCCATGTTTGGTACTATCATTAATTACGCCTTAATTAATTCTTTTCTGTTAGTTATCTTTTGCTGCCGTGTAGAAAAGGGTAATCTACATAATTAAATAATTAATCATGCAATGATCTCACTGGGACCAATTCAACGTCCATTAATTTGGTTTTGTTGTCAAGATCATTAGATCCTATCTCTGCCTAAGTATCAATTAATATTATAATATTGTTGCCCCTCCCTGATTATGCTTCTTTCTGTTATCCACAGAAAAGAGCTACATTTCCGTTCTCTCTCTCTGTTACTTTTCTATGTATTTTATGAAACTACAACTGACAAGTTCAATTTTTTCCCCTCTTTTTGCGGAAAGCACCTGATCCTTTCAATTATATTTTAATGTTATTCATCACATCTAACCTGAACAGCCGCAGTATAGTACCAAATTGAATTAGAATTTTCTTTTTACACTTAGTATACAATGCAGATAGCATTTCATTGGAGGTCCCTAAATGCTGACTGAAATTTAATTTGTTCCAACTTAATTATTTTTTTATTTTTTATTAACAAAGTCAGTTTTTTAATATATAACTAACACAGTCAATTTTTTTTTATATAAGTGCTGACACCATATTTAATTGGTGTTAGAAAAAGTTTGTTTTGTGAGGGGAAAAAAAGGATGTTCACATGAGCAAAGAGATAAGAATGATCTAATTTCCAGCAATTAAATATTTTGTAACAATTTAAATGGAACAAAATTGAAGTCCGTTATCCAAATTTGTAATTCACTAATGATTCCTATTGTCAGTCAAATAAGTTTTGATGATCTCTGCAAAGATATTTATCTACAGTAAATCTGACAACAATTTTACAACCAACAAAAAGAAAAAAAATAGCCTACAACAATTGACAGGTTAGTTCCCTATTAGATTTTGTTTTTTGTATATAAACCTGCATTAGTCAAACTGGAGGAAGTTCAGAACTTGCCAGAATTGACGGAGGGTAAATTAAAAGGAAACGACTAATAGCACTCAAATTAAATCTCATAAAAAATCTTCTTAATTAATTTTTTATTTTTAATAAAAAAATATATTTTGTGTATTAATTTTTTATTTTTGACAAAAAAATACGTTCATGTACTCTCACGTTTTTTAGTACAACGAGTCAAGTATTTATATTATGTACTCGGGTGTTTATATAAGTGATTTAGGTATTTATATATTTGACTCAGGTATTTATATATTTTAAGCAGGTGTAAAATAATAAGAGAGAAAAGAGAGAGAAAAAGAGTCTTGGAAAACAAAATCACATGGGAAAAAAATCAAATACAGTTACATGAGAGATGAGAGAGAAAGAAAGAAATTTTTTTGAGAAAGTAAAAATACGTAGGAGAAGAGAGATATAATCTCAGAAAACAGAAACATATAAAAGATAAGTTACATATATTACTCAAATATTTATATAAGTGATTCAGGTGTTTATATAAGTGAGTGAAGTATTTATGTATATGACTCGAGTGTTTATATAAATGAGTGAAGTGTTTATATATATATGACTTATATATTTATATAAATGACTCATATTTTTATAAAAGTGACCTAAATATTTATATATATGACTTAAGTATTTATATAATTGAATAACGAAAGTATTAATATAATTAAATAATAAAATTAATTTGGAGATATAAATTAAAAAAAACAAAAATTATGTGGTCGAAATTAAAAAGCGTACGGAAGAAAAATTAAAAGATAAGAGTTTGGGAGAAAGAAATATTTTCTCAAATTAAAAATTCCCACCAAAAAATCATAATTTACCTCCAGAAAAAAAGCCTGTCACCAAACTTTTACTCAGGCGGCTATATGCACACCAACACATTGATGACTGCTCATCACTCTCAGTCCTTTTTACAGTCTTTTTTTATCTTTTATTTATGCATCTTCACTACAATCGATCACCATTCTCCAACATATCTTTTCTCCTACTTGAAAAAAGAAAGGACCAGTAAGATCTTTTTTTTTTAATTAGGAAATTGATGAGCATATTTAATGGAAACAATGTCCCATGATTTTCATCTTTTAGATTTTTATAATTATGAAACGGTGCCATACCTATATGTTAATCCTTACTTATTCAGGCATGTCATATGCTTGTCATACAAGTGTCACTTGTTTATAAATATATATTAGAAAATGTACTAGGACCACTCTCAGTGAGCTAGTATAATTGAATGCATGCTGTTTAATTAATAGTTGGCAGTCTAATAAGAAAAAAAGTATTTTTTATGTAACTATTTCACTACAAGAAAAAAAAGGACGGATCCAATATATAAGAGACAAATTCAGGTAGATGCCCACTCTTAATTTTCAACTTCATTAGTATCTATTACATTCTTTTGTTATTTAAGATTCAAATATTAATACGATAATATTGTATTTATGTAGGTTTGATATATAATGATAAAAAAAGTGCATATTTTTAATTATATATTTAATCATATTTATTTAGTTCGCTGAATCCGCTACTCTTGAGTATATATATAGCTAAAGTTGATTTTTTAGTGAAACTAAGTTTTAAACTTTTGACGTTATGACATCAATAATATATAATGATAATAAAATAAAATACTCTTGTGCAATGCCCAGATGTTGTGCTAGTCTGACATACGACTCTGTCTGCTAACAAGTTGACGGTAGCATAAATTGAACAATCAGTAACATCCCAAGTTGGTTCTGAAATTAACGGGATTTACCGTGCACAGTTTTCACTTTTCACACCTGAATCTGTGATCCTGCACAACGCAGGGTACATGCTCCACACACATCAGTCCTCTGATTTCCCTTATGATCCCCGACAGTTAAGATCAAGAGAATATCCAGGCCGTCGAAAGTGTAAACATGGCATGTGCTGCGTCGCAGAGGATAGGGAAGACAACATCAGCTCTCACCTCCAGGGCTCCTCCTCACATCACCTCCAAGTCTCACTTTTTTATCCGCCCAATAGTCTCACTACAGCAATACAGGCAGCGATCACACGTGGGACCCACTCCCATGTGCCCCTCCGCCTCCTCTTGTCTACCCCTCCCCTTGCCCTTCCACCTTCCCCTCTCATTCAATCATTACCCCTCCCCTCCCACCACAACTATTTCGCTCCTCTCAGTTTCCTCACACCTCCACTGCCTATACTACTTGTATCTCTCTCCAATTCTCTTGAAAGAAGTCTAAACCCCATCATTCCGCTATCTCCATACCTCGCTGTATCCCTCTTTCAAACCATGATGACTGCTACCGCTGCATCTGAGAATGGCAACGGTACCATGCAACAACAAGGCGGCAACAGGCAGCTCGTACCGGCACGCAAAGCTCCGTCTAAAGACCGTCACAGCAAGGTCAATGGCCGCGGCAGACGCATACGCATGCCTATCGTATGTGCTGCGCGGGTGTTCCAGCTGACACGTGAACTCGGACACAAATCTGATGGCCAAACGATCGAGTGGTTGTTACGACAAGCTGAGCCATCCATCATAGCAGCCACAGGTACAGGCACAACTCCTGCTACCTTTATCTCCTCCTCTCCCTCCGTCTCCAGCTCTGCCAATGCAATCGGATCCAACATGCACCACCTGGCGACTGCTCACACAGCGACACTCATGCCGGGACCCTTTTTGCTTGGAAAGAGGTTGAGAAGTGAGGTTGAGGAAGATGGGGGCAACGCTAATGGTAGTAATAACAAGGTGGAGGAAGGAGGAGGGTTTTGGGCAGTGCCGGCACGGGCCGATATGGGTCAGGTCTGGAGTTTTGCGGCTGCTGCTGAGATGGCAGCAGCTGCTAGGGTTAATGGATACATGCCATTCGCACAGGGTAATTTTGGTTTGTTTGCGAGTACGGTGTTGCCTCCTCAGCCGACAAGACGGGAGGAGGAACAACGGTGACATGCTATTTTAGTAGCTAGACAGCAAGAAGCAGAGCAGGTTTCAAAAGGATCTGGAAAGCTCTTTAGTTAATTACATGACTGTTGGATTGAGAAAAAATGATCATTTTCGCATGTAATGAAAGATCGATATATATGGTGTGCACAAGCGTTAAAGCATTAAATTTTTTGTGGTGGTTTGTATTGACCGTGATGAGATGGATCAAAAGAGCTATTTCAAAACCCTTAGAAATGAAGTTCGAACAGGCTCTGCTCCTTCATTTATTAGCGTGGTTCTTTCAAATGACTTAATTAGAGAGTAGTGCTTGAGTTGAGTGGTGTGGTTTGTTAATTTTGCATTTTAGTCTCATGTCTGGCTTTTGATTAATTAATTTGTGCAATGCACTGGCTGTGAAAGGCTTTAATTTGGCTGGTTTTGTTCTCTGGAGAGAAGCAGATACATTTCAGTACCGGTAATCAATCTAGGATCCTGGCATGCATGCATGTACCAAATTATATATGAATTGTTTTAAGTGTGTAACAGCAAATAAAATCTGCACTATTAATTTTGGACTCTTTATTTAAGGTATATATCTTTAGTTTATTAATTGATTGATTTCCTGATGTATTTAAATAAGGATTTTCTTTTTCTCTTATATATCCATTTGCAACCTTAAATGTGCGCAAATTGGTAATATTCTGTAATATGTTATCTTCTTTAATCTTTCCATTAGTGGTGTACAAGTTAAGTCAATTCCTAGTATCTTGGATGGGGACAATTGCTTTAAAAGGATTTATACTATTCTGAACTGTATCAATTTTGTGGTAGATAAGATTTCACACCGTTTTTAGCTAGTAATAGGAAACATCTTAACAATGATGTTTTCTTTATTATTATTCTTATTATTATTCTTATTATTCTTATTCTTATTCTTATTATTATTATTATTATTATTATTATTATTATTATTATTATTATTATTATTATTATTTATTTATTTTTGGCACCCATACTTGTAAAAATAAATTAAAAACAATTCAATTGTATATCCGAAGGAAAAAGAAGCGTGTGACGTCTCACATCTTGTTGCTGCTATAGAAGTAATATGTATGACTAAAATAATATATACATATGACTACAATTATTGACTAATCTTAAAGTTTTGGTAGCAAGGTCTATATATTATTGATTGCGTATGTAACTGAATCATTGCATGGGGATTAGTAACTGATATTGTACCGTCTGGTCTAATTGTGGCATGGTGTGGGTATGGAACCCAATAATTAAAAAGAAATGCAATGAAAAAATAATTAAAAAGAAATAAAAATTATAAGATATAAAATAAAAGTATGACTTGTATGTCCTGTCATTAAATTTTCGTTTCTGGAATAAATGATTGATCCACCAAACTTTGTCTGAAAAATTGACTTCCATGAATGCCAGTAGAGTAGACATATGCCACATTAAATTTTTTTGCTCAAGTTAGCAATAAAAAAAATGTGAACGTTAGTATGTTTTGTCCCTTTTTGTCAAAAGTGACCTGACCCAACATGTATGGTCACAATAGCAGTCAATATATGCCGAATTCCGTGGGAATGCTTTGCTCAAATCCTAATTAGGAAAACTATAAAATATTTTCAGTGCAAGTGGGTGGTTTAAAATTAAATTGCAAGTTGAGGTAACGAGAAGAACACAAGAGACTAAAACTAAGAAAACCCTTCAATAGAGATATAAGATATGGAAACATATATAGTGTTCTTTGACTTTGTCTCTTCATTTCACTTACTAATTATGATGGATAGGATTCATTTCTATACGAGAACCCATAATCATAGGTGATGAGTGAAATTGATTAATTGAGAGGGGAGAGGCAAATCAAGAAGCACTTTATCAATATCCAATAGAAAATATAGCTTGCTTTCGATCTGACATTTTGGGTGAAGAAGTTTAATTGATATTACTGATTTACTTCAAAGTTATGTAATATAAATCACTGGCTTACTTTTTTTTTAAGTAGCTATGGAATAAATTGATATCTTTTATATATAATATAATAAACACTTATATATAGCAAACAAATAGTATCATTTTAAACATATCATGCACATAATAACAAAAACATAAAAAATATAATAAAGAATATAACAGAATGCTAACTAAGTAAAATTATATAATGTTTTATAAATACATCTTGTCATAGTAATGATATATCATATAGTCGAGTAAAGTTAGCATGCTTCTAAGAGCACAGAGTTTTTCAGTGCTTCTATCTAAAAAAACTATTGAAATGATTTCAAATGAAAAATCCAAGTGTCTCAATAAATTTTTCATATCAAAATCTTATAGGATACCGAATTTTTTTATTTTTAAGGTTTTCTAACTATTTGTTTTGGATTTTTTAAGATAACTCTAATAATAATAATAAAAAAATAATTATTTTAAGAAATATGATATAAATAGTTAGAAAATTCTAAAAATAAAATGATGTATAGAACAAAAAGTTATCATGTTTAAGACATTACCAATTGTATAGAATAGAAAGTTGCATATAAATAATTTTTTGATCATCATATCAACATCCTACGAACCGTATTGCGTGTCGGGTTCCGTATTTGATCCAACGGTTATAACATCTTATGGCAAAAAAAAAAAAATGGTATAAGAATGAAATACATTCCATATCGTCTGCGTGTATACTGGCAAGAATGCAGGAACGAAGATGGTCAGGCCCAACGCTGATTTTCCGGACATTGGGCCTTAATAAAGGGTTCTTTTTTCCAATCCAAAAACCTCCTTTTTATAGCTTTGTGAGTGAGTCCATTCCGTAAGAAAGAAGGAGAAAAAACCTTATAAGTTTGAAACCGTTCACCTGTCTGTGGGTGATCCTCGGATCGTACCGAATTTGCTTTGCCTCACTGACGAATGAATGAGAAGGGACTGACCTCTTTTTTTTCCGATTTATATTTGCTTTGCCTCACTGTGATTTGAATAGCCCTACTTTCGAACCTATCCTGGGGGCAAAGAACCTAAGACCGCCGCTAATGTCCCATCTAATGAAAGAACAAGCCCTACTTTTTTTGCTAAAAGAAAATAAAATAAGAAAATGACTATTTTCCTATTGACAAATTTGATTTTTTTTTTTCGACGATCAAAATAAAAAATAAATAAATGAGCCAACTTGATATTTTTTAGCATTCTAATCACAAAGATTTAATTACGGATGCGAGTTGCTTAAACAATCCCAATCAGAGCCTTTAACAGTGGAAGATCAGGTAGCTACTATTTATACAGGAACGAATGGATATCTTGATGCCTTAAGGAATGTCGATACAGAGATAAGGGATGCTGTTTTGGAAATGGATGCTTATACATTGGAGGCAATAGGAATCTATGTTTTGTCATTGTTGTTTAGTGAAGATCGCGCATCTCTATTTGTCAGAGCAGCAACCTTTATAGATAGATTGAGTGAGTGTCTAGAATTTCACATTACAGTGATAGTACAAAGAAAGCAACATGCAAAAGGTATTATCTGAAGCAAGTTTTCAAGAAACCGCTCGAGTTTTAGCAAAAGCTGCTCAAACTGGGATGCCTCTCTGGGTGGACAAGAGAGAAACAGGCATCTCTCTCCTCTATTATTAGCGAATCTCCTCGCATCAAGCCAAAGCAACATTCCTTCAATCAACTAAAGCACGCAAAGAACGCCTCCCTCCATTCGCATATCTGAGCAAATCAAATTATTCAACAAAAATCGGAAACTACAAATCCAAAAAGCAATGATCCCCCTTAATCATATAGATCAAGGGAACATATGATCAAGAAGTGAGTTACCGACTATCACTTATCAAATGCTTTCCACGGACTTACCTTACTAAAGCACAAAGAGCGGGAAGAGCAGCTGAAGGCCCCAGTACCTTACCATTGCGGTTCTGACCCCGTGACGATGAGATCATCAACGTAAAGAAAGAGAAAAGTAGATTTTAAATTATATATTATTGCGTAAATTGAAATTCACAGTTGCGGGGATAGCTCAGTTGGGAGAGCGTCAGACTGAAGATCTGAAGGTCGCGTGTTCGATCCACGCTCACCGCATTTTTTATTTTCCTTTTACAATTTCTGTTTTCTATACTCTGATCTGATAAAGCACGTCCGGTGACTTATTATCAACCGTTCGATCCGCCTGATGATGGTTTTAACTTTGAACTATGTTTCTCTGCCAAATAAGATCTGATCTCGATCGTCTGTGTTAGATCAAACGGTTGATATTACGATAGCCGGGGCCTGCTGCGGAGGTACATCCTCCCGAAGTCTTCGAGTCGAAGGAAGAAAAAAAGGAGCATAGCGAGTACGTTGCTTCAATCTGTCTGAAATTCAGCGGAGCCGCTTTCACATCTCTGTAAGTATTCGCTTTTCTTTTTGTGTCAACTCATATTTTTTTTGCCTTTGGTATCGCTTAGGATATTCTAATCTTTTGTAAAATCAAGTTGCGGATTTGCTTGGGTTCAAGATCTAACGAATGTGCTGCTTGAGATTCTTCTATCCTTGAATATTTTTAGTTGGATTAACGGATTGAGTTAATGGATTTAGAGTTTTTATCTCTTGATACCTCCTTTTACTTGATAGTCTTCTGAGGCTGTGTGTAGGAGGCAGTTAGGGTTCTTTTCCAGAAAACTGAAAGGGATTCAACTAATTAGGTAAATTAATTCGGTAAATTCTTCGCCAGTCACCAGTATTTTTGTATAATTTCTGATTTTTCATTGTATCAGGGATAGATTTAGTTCAACTTAAACTTCAATAACTAACTGCACCTGATTCAATTAATCTGCACCTTATTAACTTAAGATACCCCGTAGTCCAATTCAAACTTACAATCAACATCTAAACAACCTTCATGTCCCCCTTTGAAATTTTCGTAACTTTTTATTCTTTCCTTGCTTATAGAGTAGAACAATTAACTCTTACTGAAAGATGGCTTCACGTGGAGCGAATTTGGTACTGTCGAGAGCCAACAGAATAAGGCAAACACTACAATCTTCGCTGGAAGCCAGTGTACTTGAAATAGAAGATGTCTCGTACCAGCACGCTGGTCATGCTGGTGTAAAGGGAGATGCTAGCGAGACCCATTTTAATGTCAAAATCGTGTCTCCAAAGTTTGAGGGTCAAAACCTTGTGAAGCGTCATCGCATGGTTTATGATTTGTTGGCTGATGAACTGAAGACTGGGCTCCATGCTCTCTCTATTGTTGCAAAGACCCCGATAGAGACAGGGTCCTGAAGAAATAAATTTGGTCTTGATGTTAATTGAGTTCGGAATTTAGATTTTTTTTTTTATTTTAGTTCCCATATCTAGGGTTGTTCTGGTGATAGACACTCTTCAACTAAATTAAATTATGTTGAACTTTTTTCCTCAGAATTCCTTTTCTTTGGTAAGTTAGTTGAAGAAGTTGCTTTTGAAGTTCCGACAGTTTGTGGGTATTGGAAAATGCATATGTAAACTAGTTATGTTATTGGTTCAATCTGGTGCTAATATGATTGACATATAAAGAGTGGTGTGGATATATGTTACTCCAATTATTGCTAAACAATTTGATTGCTACAAAATGTAATCCCAATTCTACGCATTCTCAAATTGTTGGATCAGAGATGCAATTTTTTTTTATGTTGCTGTGTTCTAATGTGGCAGTCACATTACAGATTGGATTGTTTTATCAGACATTAGGAGTTGTTGGATCAGACATTGAAACAGGAAACAAATAATTTCTTTTTATCATCCTTCTTTTTTTTTTTTGCCAACAGAGGCAACTATTGGTTATTCTATTTGAGGCAGGATCTGTTTATAAAAAATAATAATGCTGCATAATGGAATAGTGTGGTACTACATTTATTGCTTGGCAGTTTTGGAGATACTTACTATTCAACTAATTTGTAAATTTTTAATTCTGTGAAGAAGGCTTATAAATTGGAATTTTCTCATTTTTCTTCTCTGTTCTTTCTATATTGTTTTAATTTTCCTTTTTTTTTGTATATTATTGTTTTCTAAGGCAATTGTACACCAAATATCATCTGCTAGGTTGTGGTGGCAAATATTGGCGACTGTAATTGAGGCTATGGTCTAGCGCAAATGGGAGCTAATATATAAATACCGTCATCAATACTGTTATCGATATAGATTTTGTTATTCTAATTAAATGAGTTACTATTTATGTTAATAATTTTGTTATATAACTTATTTATATAGTACTTTTATTACTTAATTTAAGTGAATTATTATTTAAATTAGTGATGTTTAAGTTGAATAATAGAAATACTGTATAAATAAGTTATATAATAATGTCATTAATATGAATAATAACTCACTTTATATGAATAATAAAATAGATATCGATGATGGGTCTGCCGAACATTTCCCATTGCAAATTATCATTGTTCTCTGGTTGAGAATTGAAACTATTTATATCTTTGTGAAGTCTCCTTACATCAAAAACTCTCCATAATTAAATACAAGGGTCAACATCGTGTTGGATAGTTTCCACTTGTCTTCTTTCTTCCGTCACATTTTGAATTAGTAGGTTCTATTGATAGTAAGTTTGATGCCAAAATCTATAAATAGTTTTAGAACTTGATATAGAAAGTGACAGAATTTTTATATTCCCCAAAAGAATGTAGAAAAAAAAGGAAAAAAAACCCAAAATTTGCCCCCATGCAGGATCGAACTACAGACCTTCAGTTTACAAGACTGACGCTCTACCACTGAGCTATAGGGGCTATTTTACATAATTGTTGAGAAAATTTATAATTGTAAGATTGTTAGATTACATATTAATTGCAATGCCCACTAATCAGTGGTTACGGAACGCGCTCATTATATAATCTCCGATCTCCTTTTCAAAATTCAGATGATTGACATCTTAGTTTCTTTCTGGGTAAGTTTTAGAATTGGAACTTGATGATCCAGTTCTTCAACTACTTGAGAGGAAAAGAAAATGCACTAAAATTATGAAAAACTAAATGGATGGTAAAAAATCACAAATCCTGTCAGTCTACATAGTATTAAGAGGATAAAAAAATAGTTACAAGTTTGAAACTAAATTTATTTTATGATGATTTTACAAGATAATCTATGTCTCTTTATATATAAAGATAAAACAAATTTAGAAATGAAAAACCTATCATCTTATTTAATAATTAAGCAATCAATTATTTTACTTAATAATTAAGTAACCTATCACTTTAATTAGGAACTAAGAAATTATATTTTTGTTCTCACACCCAACATTATTGATCTGGATCAATAGACTCCTTTCTTTTCAATATATTTCTTTCATCAGTCCATTCCATGTGGAGTACTTGCTCGGTTGCTCCACTCAACTCAACTAGTCTTTAGTTTAATTTAATTTAAATTAAGTTGATGAAAAGCAATGGATAAAGACAGAGACTTGAAAAGACGACTCAGCAGCTGCCTACTAATCTCCTTTCCCCTTCTTTACCTCCAGTGTCACTTTACTTAGTCCCAAACTCTCCTCTCTAATCGCTACTAAATTTTCATCGCCATGATCTATCGCTTGCTGCGTTTACTAGGTACTGTCTTTTTCTCTTGTTGTGATGATGACAATGAGTTTGATCGCTTACAACCCAATGGAAGCGCAAATCAAAATAGATATCACTATAACCAGTATGATGATTATGGCAGTTCCAGAGACAATCTCCTTACACCTTCCCCTGTGCAGAAAACCGAGTCACGGGTAAGCTCTGGATCTCCTGCTAGTTCATATGCTTCTCCATCAAAAAATGAATCAAATGCTATTAAAAGTAATTCCCATCCAACAAAAACTGGAGCAGGTGCATCCAGCAGTTCTCCTTTGTGTAATCCTGCACCAAAGGTTGTCTCAGAACGCATGCAAACCAAACCAGTATTTGAACAAACAGATGTCAAATTAAACATTCCCACTAGTTCATTTCCTTTAAAAACTGTGTCATCTTCATCTGCTCAGAGGCCAGATGTTGTTTCTTATGTGCAATGGAAAGTCAAATCAAACACTACTACGAGTTCTTTGTCCACAATAACTGTACCATCTTCATCTCCTCATATACCGGATGCTATTTCTTTGCCCAAAAATTTTATTACTAAACCCGCAACTGCCCCTTGTATCTATTGCGATTTTAAAAAGGTTGCATCTGTGAATTCTCTGGCTTCAAAGCCTGTACCTGCTGTGTCTCCTACACCAAAAGCTATTTCTTCTCCCATTTATTCAATAAAACAGAAAATTACTTCTCCCTGTGTGCCATCAAATGCTGGGTCGAATTCTTTTAAAAGCTCTGGTTCACCAAAAGCTGGGTCTGATTGGAGTGAATTTAGAGATTTCAAATCGAATCTTTCCACAAACTCTGCTTCTTCAAAACTTGGATGTGGTCTGAGTGACATTGAGGATCCAAAGAAAGTTGGAAAAGGTGGCACTCAGAGATATGAAATACCAAAGCACATAGAGGAGATGATAAAGAACGACATTGTACCACCGGTGTTAAGAATGCCGTTGTCACCAGATACATATGCCGACTATTTTGCAGCTCTGCTTTATGCAGAGGATTTCTACTGTGAGGTACTCATTTGTTTCGTTTGGTTTAGACCAAAGCCGGGTCTCTTGTATTTGCCTTTCTCGATTTATGTCCAATATTATATTAGAGTAGCTTTGGTGTATATCCAATTCTAATATTGATCAATGATGCATCGATAATTGTTAATTTCAGGTCGCTTAAATTTCGAGTTGATTCCAAATTTTGGTATCATGTTAGAAAAATTGTTTCTAAAATTTAATTTATAAAATATTTCTTTTGATTCACTAATATTTTTGATGCACTGTGCATTAATGTAATATATATAGCTGCACATTATTACTCAAATCCTTTGGTTTTCCAACTTATAGGTTTCATATTATTTTCTCAGAATTATGGATCTAAGAAGCAGTTGAAAGAAATTTGTCAACATTTGGAGTCAAGGTTTCCAAATATTTGTGTACCATTAGGTTAGGCATGTACTCTTATGTTTCTGCATTTGTTACTTAGTTGTATTGAACGTAGGATACTGGCATGATTATGGGTTAAAAATTAAATTGTGTTTTTATTATTCACTTAATCAGCCTAATATCTGAATCAGACTAAGTTAAAGAGCGTCATACAATGCCCTTTTGCATTGTCATGCCTTTTACTTGGAAAACCCATTGTTCATGCTTTGACGTGAAGGACTAACAGAATTCCGTTTGTACTAGAAATGGAGCCGTTATTTGCTGAAGGATGTCACAATAAAACTGCGCAAGAAAGAGAACCGAAGTTTGCAGGATCAATCTGATAAAAGGAAGACTAAAAAAGATTCAAATTCAAAGATGCCGGAAAAATATCCTTATGTGGTATTTGAGATCGAGGAGGTCCCTGAACAAAGACCGTACCTGCTCTCAAGAGATCATGTTCACTTGAGACCTTTAGGTAAAAGCAAGGATGTTGAGCCCTTTCATGTGAGTTGTATTAATTTGTAATGTAAATCTTTAATTTAGAAATCTATTATATTACATTCTTTTTGTTTGCTAACATCAATTCTCTGTTTTGAGAAACACCTGTAGGGTGTTCTTTGTCGTGTTGAGAAGAGCACAACTATTCTAGCAGAATTCAAGGATGATTTTCACAGACAGCATGAACCGTCAATGAAATATGATGTCAGCTTCTCCTTCAATAGGGTCTGTCTCAAACGGGCCCACCGTGCAGTCTCAGCTGCAGCCAATCCTCTTCTCCGCCAAATCCTTTTCCCAAATCCCACCTCCTTACCAGCACAACGGGGCCAAGTTTCTCTGGTGGACAGAATTCTCAATAACAAATTTGCCCCAATCCCATACCTCATTGAAGGTTCCTCACCCTCATCAATGAATTACCCCATCCAGGATATAGTCGCCAAATCCTCATCAATGAATTACCTCATCCAGGATATAGTAGTCAAAATTTATGAGTCTCGTAATGATAGCCGGGTTCTAATTTGTGCCCCCACAAATAGCACTTGTGATTCATTAATGAGGCTTATAATGAATAGAGTTAGCAAATTTGATCTATTCCGTGCTAATGCTGCTTTTCGGGACATAGAGCTCGTTCCGGATGATATAATGCAGGCGAGCCTATTTCATGGAGAATGCTTCACTTGCCCGTCTTCGGAAGAACTACAAAATTTTAGAATAATCACATCAACTTTTGTTAGCACCTTCAGGTTGTATAATGCTGGGCTAAAGTCTGGTCATTTCTCCCACATATTTTTGGTGGATGCTTCTTCTGCTATAGAGCCTGAGATGATAGTGGCTTTAGCGGATCTGGCAAGTGAGGAGACTGTTGTTTTGGTAACAGGATCAGCGACACATAAACCCATTTGGGTCAGATCAGATATTGGGAGAAGGTGTGGTTTGAAGAAGTCATTCTTTGAGAGGCTTCTAAAAAGCGAGCCCTATCGGTCTGGCAATCCGCATTTTATAACCCGTATCAATTAATTGTGAAGGGAGTTCTGCATGTTTTATTACAAATACTGTTATCATTTGTATGATTGCTAAATCGTCTTTTGTGAACCTTCCTTTTTGTGAAGTAGTAGACAAATTTCTTCCTGCGTTCTCTTACTGTCTTCTTAGTATTGCCATGTACTCTGAACATGATGATAAGTGAGATCAGGCCTTTCCTGGTTATGTTACCAGTATTGGGTGTTTCAATCATAGGTAAATTTAGGATCAAAGATCCTTGCTCTACGTTGAGAAATACATTATATGTCCAAATATGTATATGAGATATTGAATGGTTAATTGAAAGGCTTTATGGAGATATATACCTCTATCTTTGTGTTCATTTATCCGAGCAATTTTTTCTTCTCTCTTGGATCACACATTGTTTTAAACTTAATAAAATATCAGGACACCAACCATCATTAAATCATACATTATCCTCCTTTTATGTCCAGCCAGGTAAATAAACACCTTTAACATAATTCATATTTCAGAATAATATATTTTTTTTAAAGTAAAAGAAGGAGGCTCTCATTTTTCAAATTCATTGTATTAGTTAAATAGAAGTTTTACATTGCCATATTCTAGTATCTACCAGGGTGATCATCCAACGTTCTTTCAAAAATTTTGGTGCCATTGTATATTGGTTTCTAGAGAATAGAAAATAAAATTTGATTGTATATTGGGTCTTATTGAATTTGGTATTTTTTTTCTTAAATAAAGGTCTCCATTTACTTCAACATCAATTTCTTTTTAGATATTTATTGCATGTACTGGATCTACATCTTTTTGTAAATAGATGATGGTAATCACCTCCTGTATTTTAGGCCTACGGTTCTTAAAATTTGGTATTGTCAATTTAGCCTTAAAGACATCTACGTTACAAATAAAGAAAGGAGAATAAGTATGAAATTCTGCCCATTAATTTTAAATACAATGGGTAAAGGCAATTACCAAAACTGAGCTGAGAATATAGTATCCTTCAACACTAGTTACACACTTTAAAGACAGGCAAAAATACATAACAATATTATAAATTGTGATATTTTTGTTTAGAGAAATTAGTCAACCCACCAACCTCAAATGCCCCATCTCTTCTTTCCATTTTTGACCTAAATAACCTGGCCTATTATTTCCATTTTCGGCCCCAGCACTTCCTTCTTTGTAACCAGATGATTTACCTCCCAGCTGATCTAGGGACTAGGTGCACCCGATCCAATTCACCCCCGCCGCCAATCCACTCCTCCGACTTCTCCCTTCCTCGTACATCTCCTCCCTCCGCTTGTTTGTTCCACCTCACAGCTCTCGATTTCCTGTCTAATTGATCTAGCACACTGATTCCTAGATCCGGGCTCCTCTTGTAGCAGTAGCATAAGTAGCTGGTGCTAAAAGCACTTGAGAAATTCATTGATACATTTCTTATGTTTTCTAAGGTTCGTTTTTTCTCTTTCTTTACGCCATTCCTATGAATTAGTCATCATGTTATACCTATGAGTCATACTAACCCATCAAAGACATAAGACAGAGGTTAGTTCTGTTGCTACTGATGGCATCTGGCAAAATTCTGAAAGGATAAATGGTGTAGGATAGTTAATTTTGGTTATGCATGCCACATGTGCGATGAATGCTTGCCAAATATTTTTCCTAATTTACTTACACAAAGTATCTTGATTGAGGTGGCGCTAAGAGTCATACTTACCCATCAAAAACTATTTTGTTGATGCAATTATTCTGTCCAGGAATTCAAATGAAAAAAGAAGAGAGATTCAAAACATATCAAAGACTATTACGTCAATTTTTGATATTTTTTTAACTTACTCCGATTGCAAATAAATGCCACGCTTAAATTAGTAATCTCAACTGCTAGATTAAATAACTAAATTATTGTAATTTCTTCCCAATTTTGTAGCAGTAGAAAAGAGATTCAAAACATACATACTCAACGGTATTTTTATGTAAAATCTATATTTTAGTTCTAATTTTGCCAGATGAGAGAATGTATTGGAGGACTAACAAGTGAAGTCTTGAATTCACTAGATGGATGCAAACAAACTCATGTGGTCAATTTGAATTTTGAAGAAGACAAGGAGTCGACTATCGATTTGTTGATGGAGAAGGGGTGGTATATTTTGACGGTAGATTTGAATTTTGAAGAAGATAAGGACTTGCTAGTGAAGTCTTGAATTCACTTGAACTATTATGTATTCAAACTTTTTTGAAAAAGAATATAAAAGAACTTATTTGTTACATGATGAATTTGTTTCTTTAACGACTATAGACCTCAGTTATGTTAATATTAAGCTTTATAACTTTTAGTATAAAGATTTGGTGAGATAGATATAAAGACATGATGTTATGTATAAATACTTGTGTATTCTTTAACCTATATATAGGCTTGAGTACAAGAAAGATCTGTACGTCATTTTTTCTAAATGTCGGAAGTTAATTCACTTTAAATATATTAGGCCTGATATATTGTGACTCGTTGTGTTTAGTATTAAGAGTTTATGCTTGAAATATAAAAACATTCTTAGACTTGATATTATTACATGATTTCCGAAATGTTTTGTTTATTGTATATACTAGTTGACAAAAACTGGTTTCGTTTATTGTATGTACCATTTTATGTAAGTAGCGATCTAATTAATACTAATCAATGCATTGAATAGATCAAGAAGTATATTGGTTACTATTATCCACAATTTGAATTTGTCATCTATAGACTTTGATGTGTCAATATTAATAGTTGTAGTTATAGGTATTAAGACTTTGGTGTTTCAGGTTATTTTCTATGAAGATGAACCTCCGGAAGATGAGGCAGTTGATGAGGGTATTGAGAATAAATGTGTAGAAAACAATGGCAAATTATTTAATTTTTAAATATGATAAATTATATAGTAAGTGTAAGACTAGATATATTTAATTTTACGATTTGATGTGTTAGATATACAGAGTTCGGTATAACTGATGATAAATTATAATTATAAAGACTTGGACTGTTAAAGTATAAATACTTGATAGAGTACGTATAAAAATTTGATATGTTTAATCTTAAGATGTGATGTATTAGATATATAGAGTATAAAGACTTGATAGATAGAGAAAGCTTAAGCAGAAAATATAAAATCTACTAGATTATATAGGTAGTATAAAGATTTGATTAGTTTAAACTTAAGAGTTGATGTTAAAGTATAAATAGAAAGATGAAGCTCCAGTAGAAGATTTGATAGTAAGTACGGCTCATGGTAAATTGTAATAATAAAGACTTGATATATTTAATTTTAAGAGTTGTTGTTAAAGTATAAAGATTTGATAGAAGTTAAAAATATAAAGACTTGATATGTTTAATTGGTATTAAGATTTTCAATATGAGGTATTAGAAGTTTTTTTAATAGATATAAAGATTTGATTGAATATTTTAATATTAATACTTGATGCTCTTAATATTAAGAATTTATGCGGTAGATATAAAGACTTTGACGCATAATTGTGATATATTAAGAACTGATATTAAGACTTTCAATATGAGATATTAGGAGTTATTTTAATATATATAAAGATTTGGCTCCGAATTTCATTTGCAGCTATTTTAGAACGTAGGACCCTTCGAAATGAAAAATATTACTTATATTAGTCAGTATTAAGACTTTCAATATTAAATATTAAACATTCTTGTAATAGGAATAAAAACTTGACTCCAAATTCCATCTACAGTTGTTTCAAAATGTGGTCAACGTTGTTTATTGGGGGATTTGACAGAGGATTAATTTGGAGGCTGTTATCTCATTCTTTTTGTTTAAACTCTCTTGAAAACACTTTTTGTTATATACCTTTATATTTAACATACTGACAAATCACAATATTATACAAAAAGAATAGACAAATGCTAAACAAAAATAATGTAATGAGCATCGTCAAAGATAAATAGTTACTTCATCAGTAAATATTCACTTATAAATAAATCATTTAAAATTTATATATAGACAACAATAATTGGAATATGTCGTTGATTAATTGCATTGTACATGTACTTCTTTTTTTTTTTTTGACTAAACTATAAATGCAAATATGGTTTAATGTTGGATCCAAGCATGTTATATTAAGACGAATTTTTAAAGATAAATTTACAATTTATTTTGAATAAAGATATTTTCTTTCTTCAATACCAATTTTATTTGTGTTCTCTGGATGAAAAATTTACCTTCTAATCAGACCAGAACTGTGTGCTTGATCACACGGTGCTCCTTGTACACGCTACTATATGTAATAACAAGAGATTATGATACCAAGCATATGTAATAACAAGCGATTATGATACCAAGCATAGTTTTTGTATATTCTTTGAACCATCCATAGATGAGAACTTCTATATCTTTTCTAATTAAGAAGCTGAGGCAAAGATTTCTCCTACTGTTACATGCTCAGGCGCGGTACCAGTATAACTATTAAGTTCCAACAGCACGATTCCAGCTGATTAGATAAATATAAAAAAGATTCTCTGACAAACCGTACAAACCTTCCTTCAAGATCATGTTTTGGAAGATCCATGAAGTGGAAAATTTAGAAAGTGCTCAGTGATAAACATTACCAGAAAGGTGCATACCCCTGCGGAAATAGCTAGTTACGTGTGCGCACCCACGTAATAGTATCCTCACAGTAGGTCTCCACGTAATAGTTGTTATTTTCATGGGTCAACATATTTAACCAATTTCGTGAGTTAGGCTGTGTTAAATCGGTGGGCTCAGCCCTCACATTTATTTATCTCTTCTCTCTCATTCTGACATCACTTACATAGTGGTTATGAAGTAAAGTTGTGATCTTTTTTTGTCAACAAAAGTGCACGCTGAGTTTTTAATTGTTTATTGTATGGGGAATTTTTAGAATGCACATTTGTTCGCATGTAGTATTTTTGTAGAATTAATATTTCACTAAATTAACCAGATTATTCGAGCACGAGTCAAAATAATGCATAAATCCACAAAACAATTTATAAACAAAATATCACTACCATGATTGTAGATCTCCACTTTGTCTCTCTGGAACTTTTTCTAGGTACCAAAATTTTTTAAATCTCCTCTGATGAATCTCTTATTTTTATCATCTCTTCTATTACACTGCATATGAATCACAAAGAGATTGTATCCAGGATTTTTTATCTAAATAAAAAAAATAATCAATTAAATTGGCAAGATCAAACGATTTGTACAAGCTATACCCTAAAACAACCATTGGAGCAGCTGACCAAGCACTAACAAACCCTCATAGATGAAGAACTACTTGTGCAAACTAAAGTCGAATAACCGCGCTAAGGCAATTACATAATTTTTTCATTTATTATATGGTGGTTACTGAAACAATTTCGGAAAAAGATAAAGCTTTCAACATAATTGATGTATAAGGCTATCAGTGTATCGGTCCAATGAATATCCTAGTCCTGTGTCAAGCAATTTATTATATAATTGGTGTATAAATCATACCCCATGACTTAGAAATTTAAGAAGTAATATATGTCATTAGCAACTACATTAGAGTTTATGTTTTCATAAAAGAGGAATCAGCTAATGCATAGCTGCATGGATGGTGTTAGATGATATCTAGGTAGGGTCACCTTTTCTATCTGGCCACCAAATGGCTCAACTCTTGGTCCCAGTACCTCCTCTTTAGTGTCTATTTCATCTATTACATATATGCTTAACCTGACCTACATCAATGATTCAAGCAAATTTACATTAGATTGAGGTATAGTTGCAAAGTTAGGGGCAGGCGGGGAACAAAGAGCACTCAAATGGCACAGTTGCATATCAGAAGCATTTGACGTCGTTGAATTTACTGGATGCTTTTAAAGTAGGCATTACTTGGCTCATAGATGGGCCTAACTAAAACAATTTAGTGCATATTATGACTAAAGAAATTGACGACTTGATTCTTGAAAAATTATCATTTAAATAAGAGCTATACAGTCAAAATAAAGACAGACCTGCTCAAAACATGGTACAGTTTCTATAGCTTGACTCTATTGCTAATTATATAATTACCTTGGCCTATAAATCGAATAGAAAAAAAATAACATTAATCTATGAAATTGAAGTAAAGCAACATTTCTGTACCAAAATGACCACATGAATTGACTGTATACGATGTAATTCAACTAATGGAAGTTAGAGAAAGTAATTAAGGTGATGACCTGAGATAAATAGAGTAGAGAAAAGGTTAGAGATGTCTTAAGGAGAAATACGGGTCTTAAGCAGACCTGACTCAAAAAAAACAAATCTGAAATAATAATTCCAAACCTGGACTCTAGCTTGAATCAGATGTTACAAGCTACATGCCAGCTCAATGCAACAACTTTCATTACAATTTCACAAAAATAAAAGAAGAAAAATAAAATAACATTACACCATCAGGTATGATACATGATACCCTTCATTTCTTGCCATTAGAAGCTATTTGATTGTAAAGAACATTTCCCAATAGGAACTATAGCAAAACAATGCAAAACTGATTAGAACCATCAAAACATGGCAAAAGTGAAATCAAAATTGGTTAACAAGTCTAAAAGCTACATTTTACTCAACAAAAATTCTAGTTACCACACTGGGAACTAATCCAAGGGCTGGCATCAGCAATACTAGTGGATATTGGAGTTAAAACATCTTTTTAATTAACTAGAATTGACAGAACTAGGGGACAAAGACTGAACAGCCACCAGTGTCAGTCTTTAGTGGTAAGAACTTACTTAAAATATATCCTTAATTTCTCAAAATTTAATAAAATCAGCAAATTGACCATATTCCACATGGTATCAATCACAGAAGCCTTTTTTAATCCACGTTAGCATACACAAAAACCTTTTAAATAACTTATTTCAGAACATCAACTACAGTTACAGAAAAGGGGCAAGAGGGATAAGAATCTTATTTATTGGTCAGAGGCAAAAACCACATCAGATCCAACCATGAATGAAATAAACAAACAATCAAGGAACAATCAACAAGCAGCCAACTTTTATCTGCCATCAATGGTTAAATTAAATTAAATCAAATAAATTGGACAAGAGGAAAGGAAAGATAGTACCAAACTATCACAAGCTGAGCCACAACCTCTACCTTACCCATTTACCTACACCAACTCCCAACCTTGATAGTATTGGGGAGAGAGAGAGAGAGAGAGAGCTTTGGGTCTGATTGAAAGGGAGGATGGCCTTGACTTGTATAGAGAGAGAGGTCAAATTAGAGGTGGAAGCTACCGGGAGAGCGCCACAAGGGCAAGTGAAGGGAGAAGCGGACAACCCCTAATATAGAGGTGAGAGAGAGCGACGGGGTGGAAGTAAGGCGAGGGAATGAGATGAATTGAGGCGACAGAAAGGAGGAGGACGCTAGAAGACGAGAGAGAGTGAATTACTGGACGTACTTGACACGTTGACGTACAGAGTAAAACACATGCATCAATACGTGTTTTGTACATAACGTGTCTATGTGTTTGTGTGAAGTGTTATTAGATTTGCATATCTGAAATTTCATACTGTTTTGACACGTTACATATGGTACTGAGAACAGCACATCACGCACAACACGAGCATATACAAAGAGCACGTAAGGAGAGCACATGGCAGACACAAGTAACACGCCTGGGTAGAACTTGGAACTCGGGAGAGGGGCAATGTGCTCTACCCAAAAAAGAAAAAAGAAAAAAGAGGGTATACATTATATATTATTCATATTAATTAAATTTTTAATTCTAAATTTTTTTTAACGTTGTACTAACAAATTTTCAATTTTTTATCTTTGCCTACATTTTTAAATGTAGCCGCTCTTTAGACCAAAAAAAAAGGAGGGAAAAATTCAAAAATTTTGGTCTAACTATTTTCTTGAAATTAATTTCAAAATCGAATTTTAATTTTAATTTTAAGTTTTTGGATAATTCAACATATTTTTATTTGAAATTTGACATTTTCTAATTTTTAAATCATTTTACTACTAATTTTACAATTTAATTGAATATAAAAAATATATGATTCAAAAAATTAAACTAATATTTTTTTCTGAATTTTTCCGATCTTACCTGATTTTACCCCAAATTTTAAACTTTTTTTTGGAATTTTACAATTCTTAAAAAAAAACATAAGTATTGATACGTGCTGGCACGTTGTGTCTGAATATGTTTAGCACGTTTTGTTAACACGTCATATGTTCTTGTACGTGTGTGTTGGATGATATGTACTGTTCGGTCATGTCACGCATGGCACGTGTAAAATTATTGATACGTGACTTTGTCATACTAATACGTGTTCCGACACGCCTGTGTCAGTACAAGATATGCATGACCATACGCCTAGCAATTCATATCGAGACAGACATGTTAGGGTTACAGGTTAGGAAATGAAGTGGTGGTTGGGAGGACTCAGGAAATTTTCGTTGAAATTTTTAGGAGGGAAAGAGGGAGGCTGTGATAGAAATAGAAATTTGGGGAAATTTTCTTGATTAAATACATTATACTAACTACTAAGGATAAGGTTATAGTTTTATCCATTAGATTATAACATCAAATGATAAAATGATCACATCAAAAGTCAATTTGTTGATCGTCTATACTATTGTATATAACTTTATTTGGAGATGATCCATATCTTGTTGCTTCAACAATTACCATTCATATTTGGGAGATAAAAAAAACTTAATTGATGAACGGTGAATCTAGCATAAAATTAAATAAATTTTAATCTATAATTAGTTTATAGCTAGATTATCACATCTATATAGTCGGATCAAATATTTGAATTTGTATATAGCATCGATCATAGGTTTAAATTTATGATCCTTTATTGTTGCAAAAAATATTTCAAGCAATGGACAATCAAATAAATTTTAAATTTGATGAATTTT
The DNA here is from genome assembly GCA_037678475.1 of x Bolboschoenoplectus mariqueter. Lineage (NCBI taxonomy): Eukaryota > Viridiplantae > Streptophyta > Magnoliopsida > Poales > Cyperaceae > x Bolboschoenoplectus > x Bolboschoenoplectus mariqueter. The sequence continues at coordinate 2,086,420 of CM075244.1, read as the reverse complement.
GTTTTTTTAGACGATCTATATAATATTTCTAAAGTTGAATGATTTAGATCCATCAATTATTATTTTGGTTATGCTTAAAATTATTTTGACATATAATTATGACTTAAGTGTATGAAATATGAACTTGAGTTCTTGGTCAAAATTACTTCCTAGCATATTGTTAATTATGAGTCATTGATCCATACAGTTGAATTTAAAGAATATTACACAGATTACTTAATGGCCAAATTACATCAAATTTAGAATTTATTTGACTATCCACTCGCATGAATTTTTTTTGTAAAAACAAATGGCCATAAGTAAATATGTCTCAATGGGTCATCAAAATATCATCAAATGAAACCAAATTTATATATTGTGTTCAGCATCACTTTTTGATCTTTTTCAAAAAAAAATTGCAAGAATTAATCATCGATTTTTGTTTAATCTACTCATTTGAAATTTAACGATTCCATGTGCTTGTCGCTTGATCCGTGGGCAAATGATAAGAAATTTTTTCAAACTAATAGAAATATTTTCTCGTAAATATTAAATTATCAATAATTTAATTTTATAATTTTTTGTAATATTATGATATTTTAATTGAATTTACTTTTCAATTTCTTTTCTTCATTGCTTATATTTTGAAACTCACGTTAGATTCCATAAATAATATTTGGAGCTATGACATACATGAGCTCCGACCTAATTGGTCTTGAGGAGATGTTTTATGTTAATATTTGTACAAGTTTACAACTTGCAAGTGATATGTCATATTTCTAGTGCATAAAAAATAATTTTTTTTCTCTCCTACCAACAAAGGAGTGTGGAGAAATAAAATATATTTTTTCTCTCTCCTATCAATTGAGGAATGAGATGCATTTTTTATATATGAGTTAATATTATTCTCTTACGTGGAAAAACGTCAATTATTTTCGTGCATATAGTTTCTAACTTAGTGCTGCTGGAATATAAAAAAATTGTTCGAGAGAATTTATCCATCCACCAATTTATTCTTACATATCACATATATATTCCAGATTTTCGTAGTATTTGCTTAGTGATTAAGTACCATATCTTCTGGCCAGATAATTTATCACCTTAGTGATTTCTTTACACCCAACATTAGAATCAATAGATTCCTTTCTTTTCCCATATATTTCTTTCATCAGTCCATTCTATGTGGAGTACTTGCTCCACTCAACTCAACTAGTCTTTAATTTAACTTGCTTTAAATTAAGTTGATGGAAAGCACGGGATAAAGACAAAGACTTGAACAGAAGACTCAGCGTCTGCCTACTAATCTCCTTCCCCCTTCTTTACCTCCAGTGTCACTTCACTTAGCCCCAAACTCTCCTCTCTAATCGCTACTAAATTTTCACGGCCATGATCGATCGCATATTGCGTTTACTAGGTACTATCTTTTTCTCTCATCGCGATGATGACAAGGAGTTTGATCGCTTACAACCCAATGGAAGCGCAAATCAAAATAGATATCACTATAACCAGTATGATGATTATGGCAGTTCCAGAGAAAATCTCCCTACACCTTCCCCTGTGCAGAAAACCGAGTCATGGGTAAGCTCTGGATCTCCTGCTAGATCATATGCTTCTCCATCAAAAAATGAATCAAATGCTACTAAAAGTAATTCCCATCCAACAAATACTGGATCAGGTGCATCCAGTAGTTCTCCTTTGTGTAATCCTATGCCAAAGGTTGTCTTAGGACGCAGGCAAATCAAACCAGTATTTGAACAAACGGATCTCAAATTAAACATTCCCAGTAGTTCATTTCCTTCAAAAGCTGTGTCATCTTCATCTCCTCAGAGGTCAGATGTTGTTTCTTTTGGGCAATGGAAAGTCAAATCAAACACTACTACGAGTTCTTTGTCCACAAAAACTGTACCATCTTCATCTCCTCATATACCGGATGCTATTTCTTTGCCCAACAATTTTATTACTAAACCCGCAACTGCCCCTTGTATCTATTGCGATTTTAAAAAGGTTGCATCTGTGAATTCTCTGGCTTCAAAGTCTGTACCTGCTGTGTCTCCTACACCAAAAGCTATTTCTTCTCCCATTTATTCAATAAAACAGAAAAATACTTCTCCCTGTGTGCCATCAAATGCTGGGTCGAATTCTTTTAAAAGCTCTGGTTCACCAAAAGCTGGGTCTGATTGGAGTGAATTTAGAGATTTCAAATCGAATCTTTCCACAAACTCTGCTTCTTCAAAACTTGGATGTGGTCTGAGTGACATTGAGGATCCAAAGAAAGTTGGAAAAGGTGGCACTCAGAGATATGAAATACCAAAGCACATAGAGGAGATGATAAAGAACGACATTGTACCACCGGTGTTAAGAATGCCGTTGTCACCAGATACATATGCCGACTATTTTGCGGTTCTGCTTTATGCAGAGGATTTCTACTGTGAGGTACTCATTTGTTGTGTTTGGTTTATACTTTAGACCAAAACTGGGTCTTATACTTTCTCTATTTATGTCCATTGGAGTTGTTTTGGTTTACATCCAATTTTAGTACTGATCGATGGTGCATCATTAACTGTTAATTTCAGATCGCTTAAATGTCGAGTTACTTGATTGCAAATTTGGTATCATGTTAGAAAAATTATTTCTAAAATTTATTTATAAAATATACTTTTGATTCACTAATAGACCGAGAAAATCATTATTGAATTGCACTGCGCCCAGCCACTCAGCATCAGATTATTTATATGTTTAAATTGTATTATATAGCTGCACATTATTACTCAAATCCTTTGGTTTTCCAACTTGTGGTTTTATATTATTTTCTCAGAATTATGGGTCTAAGAAGCAGTTGTAAAAAATTTATCTACACTTGGGGTCAATGTTTCCATATAGAGTTCTATTTGTGTGCCATATATTAGGTTAGGTATGCACTCGTATATTTTTGCATTTGTTACATAGGTGTATTGAACACAGGGAACTGGCATGATTATGGGTTAAAAATTAAATTGTGTTTTCATTATTCACTTAATTAGCCTAATATCTGAATCATACTAAGTTAAAGAGAATCATATAATGCTGTTTTGCATTGTCATGCACCATTTGATTGCCATTTACTTGGAAAATCGTTGTTCATGCTTTCATGTGAAGAACTAACGGGAGTCTGTTTGTAATAGAAATGGAGTGATTATTTGCTCAAGGATGTCACAATAAAACTGTGCAAGAAAGAGAACCCAGGTTTGCAGGATCAATCTGATAAAAGGAAGGCTAAAAAAGATTCAAATTCAAAGACGCAGAAAAATTATCCTTATGTGGTATTTGAGATCGAGGAGGTCCCTGAACAAAGACCGTACCTGCTCTCAAGAGATCATGTTCACTTGAGACCTTTAGGTAAAAGCAAGGATGTTGAGCCCTTTCATGTGAGTTGTATTAATTTGTAATGTAAATCTTTAATTTAGAAATCTATTATATTACATTCTTTTTGTTTGCTAACATCAATTTCTTTCTGTTTTGAGAAACACCTGTAGGGTGTTCTTTGTCGTGTTGAGAAGAGCACAACTATTCTAGCAGAATTCAAGGATGATTTTCACAAACAGCATGAACCGTCAATGAAATATGATGTCAGCTTCTCCTTCAACAGGGTCTGTCTCAAACGGGCCCACCGTGCAGTCTCAGCTGCAACCAATCCTCTTCTCCGCCAAATCCTTTTCCCAAATCCCACCTCCTTACCAGCACAACGGGGCCAAGTTTCTCTGGTGGACAGAATTCTCAATAACAAATTTGCCCCGATCCCATACCTCATTGAAGGTTCCTCACCCTCATCAATGAATTACCCCATCCAGGATATAGTCGCCAAATCCTCATCAATGAATTACCTCATCCAGGATATAGTAGTCAAAATTTATGAGTCTCGAAATGATAGCCGGGTTCTAATTTGTGCCCCCACAAATAGTACTTGTGATTCATTAATGAGGCTTATAATGAATAGAGTTAGCAAATTTGATCTATTCCGTGCTAATGCTGCTTTTCGGGACATAGAGCTCGTTCCGGATGATATAATGCAGGCGAGCCTATTTCATGGAGAACGCTTCACTTGTCCGTCTTTAGAAGAACTACAAAATTTTAGGATAATCACATCAACTTTCGTTAGCACCTTCAGGTTGTATAATGCTGGGCTGAAGTCTGGTCATTTCTCCCACATATTTTTGGTGGATGCTTCTTCTGCTATGGAGCCTGAGATGATAGTGGCTTTAGCGGATCTGGCGAGTGAGGAGACTGTTGTTGTGGTAACAGGATCAGCGACACGTAAACCCATTTGGGTCAGATCAGATATTGGGAGAAGGTGTGGTTTGAGGAAGTCGTTCTTTGAGAGGCTTCTTGAAAGTGAGCCCTATCAGTCCGGCAACCCGCTTTTTATAACCAGTATCAGAGCATAAGAAAAGGTTTGCGTGTGTTCCTTAAAAATATTGTATGATTGATAATACCTTCTTGTCTTATTTTTTTTTCCCCTCTCTCCTTTTGTGAAATAGTAGACAAAATATCTCCTGCTTTCTTACTCTGTTCTTACTGTTGTATTATTTTCAATTCAGAGGCTGATTTAAATAAAGACAAGCCTATGTCAGTGTCTAAGTTTATAAACAATTATTAATGTAGTTATTTTTTTTCTACGTCTATAAAAATATAGTCTAAATTTTCATTGTTTCTGAATTTAATTGAGAAATTAAATTAACTAGCATGATTCCCGTCCATGGACGGGCATTGTTGACACAATTATCAAACATATTTTATGTTTATAAAAATGATTGATGATCGGGAGGAAAATTATAATGGACAATTTAACAGATAAACGTAACATTATGGCAGCCATAATTTATGATTATATTGCTACCATCAGCATAATATATTTAACATTCTGTTATATTTCCCTTTGCAATTGGGTTCAACGATGAAATGTATAAAACTGTAGATCTCATAATCCTTGCAATGCATTACTGAATGGCTATTATGTCTTTTTCTTTAATGCTTGTGATCTATCCTTTAAATATTTTTACTGATTGGGCTAATCCCAATTTTTATTTTTCTGCAGCATCAAACAATTATTTCATTAGTTCCAATTCTTGTTTTAAGCCTTTGGAGCTTTCTAGTAATGCATAACTGATAATCTCATAATATTTGAATATAAGTACAGTATATTGTCTACACGATTTCTCAGTGGGAATAAATTTTAAATACAAAGTGTAGCACACAATGTCAAGTAATTAATTTTCTAAGTTAAAATAAATTGTAAAGTACATATTATACATCAGGAATGATTCCATCGAGAATAAACTTTAAAATCTCCATTTCTCTTTTTAATACACAAAAGATAATGGGAGGAAGAATAGGAATTTTTATTCTGCAGATAACACCAAATATTAGGATAATGCCACATTGCCACTAACACAAATCATTTATGATAATGCAATATTTATAAAATATTTCTTATCTTAAAAGCACGATGAGATATCAGCCTCAATTCTTCTCCATTTGAATAATTTTCAATGTATTGTCATCCAGAAATGCATTTCTACCAGACTTCATTGCAAAACTGTGTATTAAATCGAGGACTCTGTAATTTTTTTCATATTACTTGTTTTGACTTTGGAACAACTAATCTATAGTAAAAAGAAGCTGAAGTTTAACTAATCTATAGTAAAAAGAAGTTGAAGTTTATAATATTCCAAGCACCTCTTTGAAATTTAATATATTCTAATGGACGGAGTTCTCAAGTGTTAAACCTTTTTTTGTTGACCACATTGTTTCTTCTACCCCACCACACGATATTGTTAAAAGAAAAGAAAAATCAAGCACAAGCATTAATCAGAACAGTAATTCATTGTGCAATCATACTAACATGAACCTGGAAAAAAAAGGTGAACAAATCACGAAAAAAGTTAGCATAAATATCCTCAAATATCTCAGAAACAATATTACACTTTATATGACCAAAGATTCAATCCCCCCAAAAAAAATATGCTGTTAAGCTAAATCTTCTTGAAATTTTGATACTACCTTATCAATAGATAAGAGAAAGTTTAAATCTCCTAAATTTTCAAAATTCAAATTAATTTGTACAGGAAAACAATTAACATCAAAGTTAGGGGAAAATCAAAATGTGCACAAATTTAATACAACTTTTGTAGAATTTATAAAGTAATTATTAAGGATCAAAATTTAAAGGATATCTAAGTTAGATGAAAGAAAGAAAGGACCTAAATCATTTCCATTTTGTATCAGACACACCCATTTTGCAATAAATACAAATGAATTAGTTTCTGTAGCTTGATAAATTTTTCTGTGATTGTATTATTGCAGTAATGTAGTCTAAATATTATTATTATTATTTTTATTTAATTACAGTAACATGTAATAGACAATCATTTTGTTTTACAGACTTGTACAAAACTAAAAAACAAAGATATTTAATAACTAACAAACTGCTTACTAATATTGTTTTCCTTGCTTATGTGAATGGATTTTCTCTTAACTTGCTCCTTTGTTGACCAAAAACAGAGTGTGGTTATATCGACCTCTTCTTTTTGCTTCTTGATTCGGATGAAAAACAAATATATAATCAAAAGTTCATAATGTATCCATCTAATGCACAAAAATTGCTCTTTTAAAATATGTTTAGTTTACTGTGGCTAACAAAATTGCATAATACTATATACAAAATATAAATTTAAAATTTTAGGAAAAATATTACCTTAAAAAAATTAGGAAAAATAAGCAGAATTACTATTATACTTTCATTTTGTTATAAATTTTGTCTTTATTTTTCCTTTTGTTCTATTAATTTGTATCCATATTTTTTCTGATTGATCGTAGATTATTATGTAATTAACTTACTGCCCATTTTTTTGTGGACTCTATTGACTAAGACTCATTTTTAAGTCAAAAATACACATTGGTGTGGATACGAAAAAACTAATAAGAGTTGATCATAACATGATATTGCATCTGATTGACATAGCATTAGCCACAAGAACGGTCTGTTTGGCTAAAGAAAGAAATTGTTTAGCAAATTTGTAATAAGAGATCAAGGTTGATAAACGGACCTCAAAAAGTAAAGTACTGATAATGCCTTTAATTTGCTTGTTCTATGAGATTTCATGCATTCTACGCAAAAAAAACATACCGCATCTCACAACGAAGTTTATAGTTTCTCCTTCATATCATCTTCAGTCAAGTTTTCACCTTATTTGCATTCTCAACCCCTGTTCCTTTAGCTTCCTTAACTAAGGAATGCAATTATTCATATTTATAAAAAAAAAAAAAAGTGTTAGGAGAAGTATAGTAATGTCCAATCACAAACATAAATGTTGTAGCCCTTCAAATTTTGATTTTCACTCGAGAAAATTTCAGAAAATCATCTAAACATATTCAACATGCTTATTGAGTCAAAACATGAAAAAAATTGGTATTAGGAAAATAAAGCAAAGGATATACATGCAATTTTATTAATTAAGTATATTATGATTATTAAGAAATCCAAAAACAATTCTATTAACAAAAAAAAAGGGTTACATATAGCATAAATGATGTCCATAACGTCATATTCCCTTTGCTTAATCTATACATGATATGGTATCTTCTAAAGAACCATATTTGAGAGAAATGTTAGACTAATTAAAAAAATATGTGAAAAAGGAAATAGTTGTTTTTCTTTCAAATTGTGAATTATAATTAAAGCTTTTATGTAAATAAACTTACTTCAACCAAAGAAATTAATAAAATCATCTTAATTTAGTTATTTCAGTGTGTGAAAGAATGGAGAGGTGAGTGCTCCACAGTGGCACTCTTTCTTACTGACAAATTCATAGCAGGAAATCAATATCTCTAATAAATAAAAAAAAAAGCAACAAAATAATTTCATACTCATGATACACAATACCTGGAACAAATTAGTACCAATATATTACCCGTACAAGTATGTCTTGCTGCAGCTTGTACTCAATCTTATAAACTACTCGATCGTATTCTTAATATTGGATTGCACCTAAAGAAGAGTATCATCCGTCAGTTCTATCTCCAAATTTCATTCTAATTTCTTCTAACCCTTGCATCTATTAACAATATTAAAACCCTAAATCAATACCCAGGTCCCGCTAAAAGTTATAGCTAAAGAGATAGAAAACGAAGAGAAATCAATACCTTGATGCCTGATCTATGTTGATTCCATCAGTCTTGATCTCCTACCCACGCACTTCGCACATCAATCAATTGAATAGGGCGAGATATAAGTGGCGATCCATTCAAAGATGGAGAAAGAGAATGGGCGCAAGGAATTGGAAAGGAGAGAGGGGAAATCGGTGATGGCTGAGGATTAACTGAGGAGTTAATTCTTTTTGCACGGAGAGGGCTCTTGATTACTGGAATAATGAAGTAAGAACTGAGAAGGCATGACCAAGAGAAGCAAACAGCAGTCTTTTTCCTCGTTTAATCTAAATCGTATAACAATTCTATTAGACGGCTCAAAGAATAAGAATGACGTGGCTCTATAATATCACTTTTTTTGTCAAGCGTTTTTATATACTACTATTGATTATATATTAAATTATTTAATGTGTTCAAACTTATTTAGCATTCTGGATCCGCTTTTGTCTCAATTGAAACATCATCAGATTTCTCTTTGCGTGTTCCTAAGCTTACAAAATGTTTTAATGAACTCAACTCAAAAAACTATTGAATCAACTTTAAATAACAAATTCAAACTATTAAAACGATCTATCTTATGAGCAATACATTTACATTAATTACAGATTTATAGATTTTTTAATTCACATAATATAAAGTTAAGCAGTCAAAAAATTGAAGCTTTATAAGCTATTTTCATACATTCATCTTTTGTCCTTTTTTTACCACTTGATTTTATACTAAATAAAACCGAAAATTAATAATTTGAACATATAAGCACATCATCATCACGAAGTATATCAGTTTTAATTATTTGGTTTTTTATTTGAAGAGGATTCAATAGATTTTTTAGTTAGTGGGTTTAAAAATACTCTCAACTTTACTCACTATCTTTTTAACCGTGAGTGTAAATTTTCCATACAGTTATTATCAATTATTGTTCACAGAAATTGCTAGTCTAAGGGCTACAAATCGGTTGTGCTGGAACTTTAACGATGCGGATTGGATCAATGCACAAAAAATTATCATTATTTATATTTTTTATCAAGATTCGTGCTATGGAGAACCTTCAATAAATCTAAGGATCAGATGTCCACTGGGCAGTTTTTAACACTAAAAAATACCCATTCCAGAACTACAGAAATTCATTTTACAAAAACCGAAGTTCTGCCACTGAGATATAGATTTTTTTTTACAGAATTATGCAAAGACCTTCCAATTGCCAATGTATCTCCAAAATTACTCAACCTCTCTAGGTAGGTTTTGGATAAGCACTTTTTTTCAGCAATTTTTTTTTCAAGTAAAGATACGGAACTGGAGATGATCTGATTGTATTTAACTACTTGAGATGACCAAAATACCAACATATGGTCCATGGAATCCTTTCTTTTTGAATAAATTTCTTTCTCCAGTACTCCATGGGGTACTTACTCCACTAGTTCCTTTAATTTAAATGAAGGGAAGGGAATCAAACAAATTAAGACAGAGACAGAGACATGAAAGGAAGGCTCAACTGCTCTACCAATCTCCCTTCCTCTTCTTTCCAGTTGACCCAAAATCCCTAATCACCTTCCAATTGCTGATGTATCTCCAAAATTACATAACTTGTGTCTCTAGGTAGGTTTTGGATAAGCCACTTTTTTTTCAGTAAGTTTTTTTTTTTTTCAAGTAAAGATAAGGAACTGGAGATGATCTGATTCTGTATTTGACTACTTGAGATGACCAAAACCAACATATGGTGCATGGAATCCTTTCTTTTTGAATAAATTTCTTTTTCCAGTACTCCATGGGGTACTTACTCCACTAGTTCCTTTAATTTAAATGAAGGGAAGGGAATAAAATAAATAAACACAAAAACATGAAAGGAAGGCTCAACTGCTCTACCAATCCTTTCCCCTTCTTTCCAGTTGACCCAAACTCCCTAATCACCACCAAGTTTTTATTGTCATGGTCTATTAATTGCTTCCTGCAATTTGAAGATATTGTCATTTTCTCTTGTTACGACCATGTCACAACCGAATAGAAGGGGGAATCGAAAGAAACATCATTGTTACCATTACCAGCATGATAATCACAGTTCAAGAACTAACCTCCTTGCACCTTCTAGTGTGTTAAAACCCGATTCATGTGCGAGCTGCCGATCAAATGCTTCCCTAAATTATCTACCGACAGAAACAGATTCACATTCAACTCCTACTACACTAGCGAGTGCTTCTTTGATCAACAATTTGGTAGGTAAATCCACTGCTCCCCTAGCTGTGGAATCAGTTATTGAATCATCAAAAGCATCTGAAAGCTGTCCTTTACCAAAAATTGAATCAAATGCTCCTAAAAGTTCCCATCCAACAACAAATAGATCCAATGCATCTAGTAGTTACCTTCCGTGCAATCCTGCATCAAATGTTGTTCCAGGACACATACAAATCAAAGCATCGTTGGAGAAATCGGATCTCAGAAAAAGCATTTCCACCTGTTCTCTTCCATCAAAAGCTGCATGTTCTTCGTCTCCTCAAAGGCCAGATGACGTTTCTTTTGTGAAATCAGATGCCAAATCAAACAATCCTAAGAGTTCTTTGCTCACAAAAACTGTACCATATTCATCTCCTCTCAAGCAATGGGTTGTTAAATCAAAGGCTTCTAAGAGTTATTTGGCTTCAAAGCCTATACCAGTTGTGTCTCCTACACCAGAAGCTGCTTCATCCCCAATTTGTTCAACAAAAGAAATTATTATTTCCAATTTTGTGCCATCAGTTGCCAAGTCAAATGCTTCCGAAACTTCCCTGCCTTCAGAAGTTGAATCAATTTCACCTAGAAGTTCCCATCCATCAAAAATTTTATCAGAGTCATCTGACAGTTCTCTCCTGTGCAATCCTACACCCAAGATTGTTCCGGGATGCATGCAAAACAAACCACCTTTTGGGCAATCCGATGTCAAATTAAACATTTCCACCAGTTCTTTTCCTTCAAAAGATTTGTCATCTTCATCTCCTCAAAGCGTAGATACAGTTTCTTTTGTGCAATCAGATGTCAAATCAAACATCTCTACAAGTTCTTTGGCCGCGGAAACTATATCATCTTCCATTCCTCTTAAGCAGCACGTCGTTCCTTTGCCTAAGAAATCAGTAACTCTTGCCCCTTCCATGCAATGGGTTGTTAAATCAAGCACTTATAACTGTTCTCCGCCTTCAAACCCGACAACAGCCACGTCTTTTACACCAAAAGCTGCTTCTCCAATTTCTTCAACAAAAGAAACAATTACCTCCACTTTGCCGAAAGCTGGACCTGAACAGAGTAAATTTGGGGATGCCAAGTTGAATGCTTCTACGAAATCTTCCTCGTCAAAAGCAGGACCTGGTCCAAATGAAATTAAAAATCCAGAGAAAGTTGGAAAGGGTGACACTAGGAGATATGGTATACCGAAACGTATAAACAAGATGTTAAAGAATGGCATTGTACCATCAGTGTTAGAAATGCAATTGTCACCAAAGACCTATGCCGACTATCTTGCGGCCCTGCTTTATGCAGAGGATATCTACTGCGAGGTGAGTTTGTTGAGTTTAGTCTAAACCAAACCCTGGTTCTTTTTTCTAGTGGACTTTTCTATTTTTGTCCTTTGTTATTAGGGAAATTCTAATGGACGTCCAACTGGTACATCCAATTTATGGTACATAAAAAATTAGGACTATTCATTTTGGAAGAAAATTCAGTATATTGAATTTAAGAAAATATGAACCTTATCACCTACAATATGCGTGTTGAAATTCTTGATCTCTTGAAATATGAACCATGCATGTAGCAATTTATATAGAAATCTGAGAAAACTTAATAGAAAAATGATGAAAAATGCAACTCTTGTTATCAAAATTTGGATCCTTAAACTACTGGCCAATTCTGTGTCAATAAAATTATGGTTCTAAAAAGCCATTTTAAGGAATTTATTGATACTTTGAATCAAGAATTTATAGAGTTAATCGTTCTGTTTCTATAAGTTAGGTGGGTATGTATCATTAGATGCCAGAGGCATGAAACCATGGGCTCAATGATGGATGTCTAGTGTCTTGATATTTTAGGATATTTGATAGATACTTTTGAGGCTTTTGAGATTTATAATTAATTATAATTTCTATTTTAATTTGTCACAAGCGTACGGAATACCGTCGTAATAATTAGAGTGTCAATTCATAGGGAAAACATAAAGTATCGATTTTTATTAATTCACTAAGTTAGACAGATAAACAAGATTGAGCGGGTTTTGAAATTAAAATAAAATTAACAAAACAAGAAACTAACTTGGAGAAAATTCAACAGAACAAATCCTAAAGGCTTTTGGCTTTCCCATCAACCGGTAATGCAATTTACTCAAATTTATACTTTTTTGTTATTTTCAGGTATTAAAAGTTTTTTAATCATAAATTAGTATTAACTTACACTTTTGTGGCTTAATACTATGCCTAAACCGTTCATAATTCACTGTTATATACTTCACCCTACAAATCTAGACCCTAAAACTCATGATTAGCCTTAATTTCATTCAAATATTAGTATTGTTCCGTTACGTACCTCACACAAATATCCAAACTTAATTAAAGTCCACCACCTAAATTTTAGGTTTCACAGTTAAGTATTTGACATAAAACCTAAGTTTTACTTCTTATCATTTTAGGATTTCAAATTTTTATCTTTTTGACACTTGCTCTAAAAATTCTAAGAATTTGTGTGACGTAATTTATCTAAATCTATATATTCTTGAATCAAATCTACTTAGGATTAATAAGCGGATTTTTCAATAGACAAGAATTAGAATAAACAATCACACAAATAATTAAGCAATAAAAAAATAAATCTCAATTCTATTAACTAAAAGCAACAAACTAAGTTAAACTATATTATCCAAGTTTCAAGTATATATTATAGTCTCTAGAAAGAAAACTAGCCTCTCATCAAACAAACAAACATTCATTGCAAATCCGAGAACTAGAAACAAAGAGAAATAAAAAAAAAAAGGATTACTACGTTCAATACATAATCAAGCATGCTTACTACGTTCAATACAAAACTGATTTCTGATTATGTACAAACATTTTTAATTTGTGGTCTATGTAATGACTCTTATAAGAGCAAGAGAGAAAGAGATAACTCAAAACTAATTTCTGATTTTTTTAATTTTTTCTCTTACAAGAGTCATTACATAGACTACAAATTAAAGACAGAAAACCCAAAGGACCCGAATAGTAATTTGGGTCAAACATAATATTATGGGATAATTATTAAATCATGTTCTATTATTCACTTAGTCTAGTGACCTGAATAATTACTGAGTTAAGAGTACCATGCAATGCTGCTGCTTTGTTGTTAACTGTTCGATAGGAATTGGCATGGACATCATTATTTGCCCTATAGTATGAAAAGCTAATGAGAGTTCATTTGTACTAGAAATGGAGCGAATATTTACTAAAGGATGTCCCTATAAAACTGCACATCAGAGAGAACTCAAAGTTGCAGGAGCAATCTAATAAAAAGAAGAGTACAAATGAAACAGATTCAAAGGCACAGATGAATTATCCTTATGTGGTATTTGAGATCAAGGAGGTCCCTGAACGAAGACCGTTCCTCCTCTCAAGAGATCATGTTCATTTGAAGCCTTCTGATGAAAACGAGGATGTTGAAGCCTTTCATGTCAGTTGTATTAATTTTTAATATAAATCTTTATTTTAGAACATCTATTATGTTAGCATTCTTTTATTTATAATTAACATCAAATCTTCTTCTTTTTCTCAAAAAATATCTTTAGGGAGTACTGTTTCGTGTTAAGAAGAGCAGAACTATTCTAGCAGAATTCGAGGAAGACTTCCACGAACAGCACAAACCATCAAAGAAATACGATGTCAGCTTCTCCTTCAACAGGGTTTGTCTCAAACGGGCCCACCATGCAGTCTCAGCTGCAGCCAACCCTCTCTTATGCCGAATACTTTTCCCAAGCCCAACCTCATTACCGCCACAATGGGACCATGTTTCTCCAATGAGCCAAATTCTCAATCACAAATTAGCCCCAATCCCATACCTCATTGAAGGCCCCTTATCTCAGAAAACTAATGGAGACATCACTAACATGCTAATCCTCATCAAGGATATAATCCTCACAATTTATGAGTCTTTGAACGAAAGCCGAGTTCTCATTTGTGCCCCAAGAAATCGTACTTGTGATGCATTAGTGAGGTGTTTAATGGAAAAGGTTCCTGAATTTGATTTATTCCGTGCTAATGCTGCTTTTCGGGATAAAGAGCTCGTCCCGGATGATATAATGCCAGCATGCCTATTTCAACAAGAACGCTTCACTTGTCCACCTTGGGATGAACTAAAAGATTTTAGAATAATCACATCAACCTTTGTTAGCACCTTTAGATTGTATAAAGCTGGGCTAAAGGCTGGTCATTTTTCCCACATATTTTTGGTGGATGCTTCTTCTGCTATCGAGCCTGAGACGATAGTGGCTTTAGCGGATCTGGTTTGTGAGGAGACTGTTGTTGTGGTAACGGGTTCAGTGAAAGACAAACCCCAATGGATCAGATCAGATATTGGGAGAAATTGTGGTTTGCGGAAGTCGTTCTTTGAGAGGCTTCTTAAAAGTAAGCTCTATCAGTCCGGCAACCCGCATTTTATTACCCGTATCAAAGCATTGTGAACGGAGTTCTGCATGTTTTATTACAAACACTCTTATCACTTTATATATATATGATTGTTAAATCTCTTCCTGCGTTCTCTTACTATCTTCTTAGTAACATATCATAAGTGAGATCAGGCTTTTCCTGGTTATGTTACCAGTTTGGGTGTTTCAGTAATTAGTAGGTAAATTTAGGATCGAAACATCCTTGCTCTATGTTGAGAAATATGTTATATATCCAAATGTATATGTATATGAGATGAAAGGTTTGTTAGGTTCTTTGGATGCCTCTATCTTTCTGTTCATTTATCCGAGCATTTTTTTCTTCCCTCTTGGATCACACATTGTTTTAAACTTAAGTAAAATATCAGGAAACCGACCATCAATATTATTGTCTTTTTTTATGGCCAGCTTGGGTCATAAACATCTTTAACATAATTCAGATTTTAGAATAATATTTTTTTAAAAGTAAAAGAAGGAGAGGCTCTCGTTTTTCAAATTCATTATATTAGTTAAAGAGAAGTTTTACATTGGCA
This sequence comes from x Bolboschoenoplectus mariqueter, assembly GCA_037678475.1. Taxonomy (NCBI): domain Eukaryota; kingdom Viridiplantae; phylum Streptophyta; class Magnoliopsida; order Poales; family Cyperaceae; genus x Bolboschoenoplectus; species x Bolboschoenoplectus mariqueter. The sequence continues at coordinate 2,071,084 of CM075244.1, read as the reverse complement.
TAGTCTAGTATCTATCAAGGTGATCATCCAATGTTCTTTCACAATTTTTGGTGCCATTAATTGTATATTGGTTTCTAGTTTGATTGTATATTGGATTGAATTAAATTCGGTATTTTTTTTCTTAAATAAGGGTCTCCATTTACATCAACATATATTGCTCGAATTCAATCTACACTTTTTTCATAAATAGATGATGGTAAACACCTTCTGTATTTTAGGCCTACGGTTCTTAAAATTTGATACTATTAATTTAGCCTTACAGTGTTACATAAGTATAGGTTATATATAAGGAATGGGATCACTTGATAATGGTTATTTTGACAATCTTGATAATGGGATTTCAAATAAATTTAAAAAAATCTAAAAATAAAAAATATTTATAGACATATTTTTATACTTATAGATTGATTGTATAAATTTTAATAATTTTTCATGGACTATCAGATGATACTTAAATTATATGAAATATGAAACATAATTAATCTATAAATTAAAAAAACATAACAATATTTTTTTTCAATTTTTAAATTTCTTTCAAATTTATTTGAAAATTAATTGTCAACAGTATTAAAATAACCATTGTGGAAGTGATCCCTCCCCTATATATAATACTTTACAAATAAGGAAACACAGCCAATCTACAAATTCAAAGATATGCTTATAAATTTCGTTTCTATTTTTTAAATTTTTTCTAGATATTATTTAAAAATTCATTATAAAAATTATCAAAGTTAAATAATTGTCAAAGATCCCTTTCCAATTTATATATAGACAACAATTAGTATTTGCCATTGATTAATTGCATTGTACATGTACTTATTTTATATTTTTTTTATTAGACTATAAATGCAAATATGGTTTAATGTTGGATACAAGCATGTTATATCAAGACGGAATATAAAGACAAATTTATAATTTAGTTAAAAAATTGAATTAAATTGAGTACGTTGAATTAAATCAAGTAGATGCAATGATTTGGGTGGATTAGGAATTATATTTTTACTGCCCTATCCCAAAACGCCGATCAAGCACTCCCTCTTTCCCAAATCCCAATTATTTTTTCTCTTTTAAAAAAATATAATAATCAAAATCACTCAATTATAAATATTTACTTTTTCATATAAAAAAATATTATTTTTACAACCATCACATCAAACACTGATTTCTCCTCAATTCTCATTTTAACAGCTCAATTATTACCATTTCTTACAACTCTTCCTAATTATTTTTTTGCCCGCTATCCCTTCCCACCTAACATGCTTTTGTTCATGCATGTACCCACCAAACACCCAAAGAATCCAAAAAATGTATATTATGGGCTAAACGCCGCAATCAAATCAAAGGCAGCCGTCCTCATTGGTTGAAACAATGATGGCTGTTTGGAGAATTGTGAGCACCATGCCAAGTCAAATCAAATACCATTGGGCACTTTATCTTGTAATCCTTGTATATAATATTGAAACCCCAGGATCAGATCAGGAGTGCATGGATATTTTGCATATTTGGTATTTTTTCTTTTGCATAGCTTCAGCTGTAGAGCTCGTGGTTTTTACAATAGGTGCCAAAAGAAAAGTCAAAAGTAAGTACATTATTGGTGTGATGAATTAGAAGTCTTCTATAATTTGCACTTGGTCGCTTCACTGAGTTGATTGAAACTATTCTGTGATATGATTGTGCTACATCGTTTCAAGTGATAGTTCTTCTTTTCATGGATCAATAATGTCTCTAATACCTAGGTGATATGATTCAACTTCTGATATGCAATAGTTTAATTTGTTTATTTTCTTTCTTCAACACCGATTTTATTTGTGTTCTCTGGATGAAAAATTTACCTTCCAATCAGACCAGAACTGTGTAGCTTGATCACATGATGTTCCTTGTACATGCTATTATATGATAATAACAAGCGATCATGATACCAAGCATGGTCTTTGTATATTCTTTGAACCATCCATAGATGAGAACATATATATCTTTTCTAATCAAGAAGCTGAGGCAAGGATTTCTCCTACTGTTACTATCCAGGCGCGGTACCAGTATAACTATTAAGTTCCAACAGTACGATTCCAGCTGATTAGATAAATATAACGATGATTCTCTGACTACCCGTACAAACCATTTCCTTCAAGATCATTTATTGGAAGATCCATCAAGTGGGAAATTTAGAAAAAAAGTGCTAATTGATAGACATTAAATACCAGAAAGGTGCACATCTACAGAAAAATTAGCAATTATGCGGAACCTCTTCGCCTTAAAATAATGGGGAAAATATATATCTTTGTGTGTGTGTGAGTGAACATTCACGATTTAATAAAATTCATGATTTAATAAAATAATTTGTATATGTACTTGACAATAGAATACATAAAAGTGTTATCAACGATGAATGATTCTGTTTATTTTTTTTAATTAATTTACATCTTATTTGTAATTATAAAATCACTAAAACTAATAGAAATGTTTTAAATCATGCCTCCTACACTTTTATAATTTTTTTGAGCTTAATTAAATAGATACAACGGAATTTATGCACAAAATTGTACTGCAAAACTCTTTAAATGTATTATAATGTTTCTATTCAAGTTTTTAATCAATATATGCCTCATTTTTTGTTGTAAAATCACCAAAACTCATGGTAATATTTCAAATTGTGCCTCCTATAATTTTATAAATTCATTTGAGCTAAATTGAATAGATACGTAAGTATTATTTATGTACATAATTCTTCTACAAAGCATTTTAAACACATTTTAATAATTCTATATATTCATATTTTTAATCAATGTATGCCTCGTTTTTTTATTGTAAAATTATCAAAACTCACAAATATATTTCAATTTATGCCTCCTACACATATAAATTTATTTGAGCTAAATTAAATAGATACAATATGTTTTTTGCATAAAATTTTACTTGAATACATTTTAAAAGCATTTAAATAATTTTGTTCATATTTTTTATCAATTTGCATTTCATTTGTGATTGTGAAATCAACAAAATTCATAGAAATATTTAAAATTGTCTCCTACACTTTTAGAAATTTATCTTAGCTAAGTAGATGTAGAAAAATATTTTAAATGCATTTTAATGATTCTATTCAAATTTTTAATTAATTTACATCTCATTTGTGAACGTAAAATCATTAAAACTGACAAAAATATTTCAAATTATGTCTCCTATAAGTTTATAAAATTATTTGAGCTAAATGAAATGGATACAACTAATAAGTTTAGAACTATTCTATGGGTGACGTACATATATAAGATTATCATCATTATTCAAATTTTCTTTTATATGCTAACGAAAAAAGAATTTGTTTGATCTTCTAATATAATAATGAAAAGAATTACCCACATCTGCCGGAGCTTATCGAATACAACATAAATGAATTGATTGTTAAATAAATTTAATTGATAATTTTTCATGTGCTTATATTTTAAAAAAAAAACAGTGTGTCCAGTCACAATAATGAAGAAATTTGGGGTTCAAGAGTTGTTGGAATTTGAGGAGACCATTCACCTCAATTGCCTTCCAAAAAATTTGATGACATCTACTCGCAATGTAATAGTTCAATCTACTACTCTTCACTTAATCAAATCCAATTAATTAAGGATTACATAAGCTAAATTCCTTCTGTTCGTATATTTATGTATATCCGGTGCATCTAATAGCACACAATTTTCATTCCCACGCGGCACACAAGGGACAACCCTTGTTTGGTTCTTGGATGCTATAATCCGTTTTATCACACAAGGAAGACAAAATTAGGAACATCATGGTGTCATACAGCTACAAAATATATATATATCATAAGGAAAATATTATGAAGATATCATATCATTATCGATACGGATTTTATTATACACATTAAATAAATTATTATATATATTTATGTCTTTTTTTATACAGTACTTCTACTTCTATTATTCAACTTAAATATCATTAATATGCATGATAATTCATTTAAATTAAATAATAACAATATTATACAAAATAGATTTTCATAATAAAATTATTAATATATATAATAATTAATTTAATATATATAATAAAATTCATATTAATAACTAACAATCATATCTATATATCAACTCTTATATCATAAATCTTGCCCGGAGTGGAATCAGAATCTATCTAGTAATGGGTCCCACATGATGATAATTTAACTAAATTTGAAAAATGGGTCATTAATTTACCATTTTCTATTTATTAATCCCACGAGGCAATGGGCCTAATGATTGTACCTATCTGGACTGCTTAGTACGGAGCCGATTTACATGAAAATGTAATTCACCTTATTTTTTTACATTACATGGCCGAATGTAGAATTATTTTTTACCTATTTTCATTTTTAAAAATAAATAATAATAATATTTTAAATTTTAAACTTTAGAACCTCTACATTTATTTTCTGAAAGCATACATTTACAACAAGATCTAAGCACATTCATATTTTGTTATGCATCAAATATTATATATACGGTATGAACTATTTGACTTTGGTCATGATGTGGCACATTTGATGCAACTAATTATCTGACAATGGACGTACAGTGAAACAAAGCCGAGAAAAAATTTTCCACTGATATCGTTGGAAAACTTTTGTATGAAGTGAAGTATCAATCTGGGCCTTTGAAGAAAACTTTTATAGATAGTGTATCGGAAAAAAGTAATATATAATCATATTTGTTACTTAAAAATGAATTTTTGGATCGCTGAAATTAAAAAAATATGTATATATTAGGTGTCGCTCGGAGTCGGCTATCGTATTAAATATATTTTAATTTTGTTTGAGTAAGAAAATATAGTATAAATTTTAATTATCATATCCACCGATCACACAATCTCTCGGTCTTTCCCTTTTTTTTAATTTCTTCCCTTGCTATATAAACAATACATCTCTTGTCACACCTTTCCACACCATTCTCTTTTCTTTTCATTTTTCCAACCATGGATACTCTATCCACTCTAATCACCTCCAACCCCAACAAATCCAATTGCTCATCTCCTTTCAAAGCAATCTACTCAACTATACTGTGCATCGCCACCTTCTCTTCTCTCCTCTTACTCCGCTACTCTCCTCTTGTTCTCTGGTTCGCGGCCAACGCTATCATCTTCTCGGTATACAAGCTTTCTTCATCCAGACATGCGAACCGTTCGGACCCGCAAACCGACCCCATAGACCCAATACTTCTGTCGCTTCCTTCTGACAGGTGGCATGATTATCCTACATCCCCTCCCACTGAGTCAGAACCGATAGAGAAGGAAGCAACACATGTTGATACAGTTGGAGAAGAGGATGGGAAGTTGATGAAGGAGAGAAACATGGATGATACATGGAAGGCCATCATGATGCAGTGCTCGAGTGCTGTGGCAAGGAAGCCGTTGCTCAAGAAAAGTGACACGTGGGAGAGGAGCCGACGGCGTCTGCAGCGAGCAGATGAGGTACTTGTGCATAGAATTTGATAATAAAAATAACAGCTCAAGGTTGAATTGCAGTACAAATTAATTAGTTGTAATATGTCAAGACATGAAAGGTGATATTATTAATTTATTATCTCAACGAGTGTGCCAGTATATATAATAATGTAAAATCTTAATTAACTAGATATAATATCAATTACCAAGAAAGAAAAAAAATTAGATAATGATCAGATCCTTTGAAATCATTCTTGCCAGCCAGCATTGTAAGTTAGATCATGCTTACAAACCTACAATAAAGAAGTCGATGCTAATCCAAACATCAAAATTCAAACTTATTAAGGTACATCCTTGCCTTATTATTCACCTATTTCATGATGATTACAGAGGGAAGCATGAACTAATTAAGCTTGGTAAATGACAGGTTGGAGTGAAGCCAGAGCTGAAGAAATCAGCTACTTACAAGGACAGAAGAGATCAAGAACCGGCAGCAGAAGACCAGCAACAGGAGGAAAAAGCAAGCAAAGGAGATACAGGCTGGAGAACAAGAGATGTGTTGGTGGTGGCCAACGATGATCTCTTCAGACGCATCGAGAACTTCATCAAGAGACAACACGACAACCTCCGCCTCCAGCGCCAGGAATCGGAGTACCGTCGCTTCTTAGAAGGCTTCTGCAAATAAATAAATAATGTGAAAATATATATGTAAAGTAGTAAGGTACCAGTATCGTACCAGACTACCAGCTATCTAAGTGTGTTTCTTTTGGTTTGCATGCTTGTTGTATACAGTGATTTTGTAGAGTAAGGTATCAATAAATAGAAATGGAAAAAAAAAATACATAGCATGTTGAAAAATATGAACTGGCAGTCAAAATGTTTTGTAGAATTATAAGAAGGAAATTAAGGGTGTAGCGACGAGTCAGAAATTCATTATTTTAGTGGTACCAATTAATTAGTATAATTAAATTTAAAATTAAGCTCATTGATTTCAAAAAACATAATTAAATTTGGATCAAGCTTCGAAACATTAGTGGAATCAACAATGAGAGACTAAAAAAAAAGAAACTCAATGGGTTTAAATAAATAGCAAAATAATAAATATTATGTACAAACATTATAGTTTTAAGAAAAGTTAAAGTCTCTTGTAAAATTCAATGTGATCATTTGAAGGACTTCAACTTTTTTCCAATATATATCATCTCTCCCTATTTTTTTTTCTGTTTTGGTTTCCTTAATTATATACATAATGCTAGCATCTGTTGGAGGACTTCAACTTTTTGTTGAAAATGAGGCTGTCAAAGAAAGGTTGTTGATATTGCTCTTCTCTGTACAAAATTGGTGTTTGCATGGAAATATCCGAGTCCTATTCGTATCATCACTTGATTGATTGTCAGATGACAAATATATGTAGTGATTTTTTTCCCATCTTCGCATACGATTGCAATTCTTTTGATGTGATATATCCCCAGTCAAAATGTTTGTCAGATTCAATAATTTTTAACCATAAATTAGACCAACAAGTAGATAGATAAGGAGGCAGCGAGGTTTACTAGAAGCTAGCCATGATATATAAATCTCTTATCTTGAACCATTTCCATTTTGTGAGTGGAGGTGGTTGCATGTCTCGTCATTAATTAATTTATTGGCCATATATGAAGTGATTGCCATCAGATATTTTAAGTAAGAAACACAATATAAAACAAACTAGTGATGAAAATATATAGGTTCCTAGTAGAAATCTTAACATAAGAAATGTTAATTAGTTTATAGGGATTGTTTACCAAGCTATAAAACAAGAAGAAGATTCAAGTGCTTACAATGCGCGCATGATTAAAATATAAAGTGACACGCATCGATTGATTTAAATTTTCTATTAAATCAATGGTTAGCAACAGATACAAGTTGGATTAATTAGAGTACTAAACAACTCGTGAAGTTTCTTCTCCAAGAGGCAATGGTCTGGTCTCTTGCACGCGCAGTCTCTGTCTTTATATATATATGAACAAATTAATCTGAGCATGGCATGGATGTGACGACCATTATCAAAACAAAAACCTTTCGCATCTTAATTGTATTTGCTTTCATCCTCTCTAATTTTTAAAGTTTATTTAGTCGACATTCTATTTGTGTCGCTATAGATCGATGTGGATCGACAAAGAACATATAGCTGTTACTATTAGTACTGTAGTAGCTAGCTAGCTAGTTAATTTTTTTTTTTTTTTTGAAATAGTTTGGTTGGTACCACACTCCGGTACCAGTGGGGATTTAACACCTAGTTATTCTATAGTAGCTAGTTAAATTAGGTGCTGTAGGGAAACTGATCCTCTGAGTGCTGTAGCCATGTTCTGATCTGGAATTTAATTAAGAGGTGGTAATGGTTGTGTTTGTATGAGAGGCTTTACAGAGAAAATTGACCATTTTAGGGCTATGAGTTCTGATAGTTGCTATGTTATGGAGATGGCAATAATTGGTACGGTACCAGTTTAATTTGCACAAAGAGGCATCCATTACCAAGATGCAAACTAGGTATACTATTTAGCTGTTTTAGTTACAATTGCCAGCTGTGCACCTGTATTATAAGGAGGCATGATTTTTCTTTTTCTTTTTTTTTTGGTGAGAAAATGGTGGGATAGGAGACATGAGTTAAATCATCCAAAGGAGCAGAGGAGGTTTTGATGTTTATGAGATTAAATTTGATTTGATGAAAAAATTTTATCATTGGATATTTAAATCTGATATTTCGCTTGATTGAAAGGTCCTTGCAAAATTTCTACACAAATATTAATATCATCGAATGATCAATTTATCCGTCGAAAATAAATTTAATTTAATGGATATTATACCTCCTCACTCCCATCAACAAAGGTTTAAACTTTTGATATCTTACAATTAAATAGTCTACTTTTAATTTTTAAGTTCCGGACAATAGACTTGGTCAAGAACCAATTTAAATATTTATATGAGTTGACTGTCAACGACTCTTGAAACTTAGCAGGGAGGCAAACTGAAATTCAAGTTCACTGATTTCTTCACAAAATTAAAAAAAAAAATAGTACACGTTGTTAATTTATTGAATATAAGAGTCTGATATATAATAGGTCATGGGTCGCATGTTGAAGCCCAAACTTCCTGGGATGGTAATATAACAATATTTTTTTTTTAAATTCAAGTATTACAATGCAAGAAATCTTACCTACCAATTAATAAATAGACCATCACGAATCTAGTTGAGTGAAAATAAGCATAAATTATATATGGTTTGTTAGATATTTTTGATCCATCTTGATTTGATCTGCCACTTAATAGCAATATAAATTAATTATTTAACGCTCAGTCAACTAATTACGTAGCTATCTTTTGTCCAAGAAGAAAAGTAGATTGATGTCTATATATATATTTTCTTTTGTAAAGAGCTGAATGGAAAATAAATACTCTACTATCATTATTGATGTATTTGAGGATAAAAGACAAGGATTAATTAGGTGTATTATTTCGTAAAATATTGTCATATTTTACGAAATTTTACAAACAATGTAATATACTAGTTCACAACTACTATCATGATCAGACACCAAAAATAAAATTTACATTAATTTGGCCGTTTCAAGTCAAGAAACTTCTAATACTAATGAAGCATACAATAATATCCCTTTATAAATTTAGTTTAAAATGAAAATGTGTAATACTAATTCACTCAAGAAACTTGTTCTAATTTTACTGATCTGTGAACCGTGACACATGTCGTGAAATCATAGTCCGAAGTTCTTAACAAATAAAAGAGCAACAAAAATAATACTTCCTGAAATGATAAGTGCCACTAGGGTGTTAAGCTATTGAAAGATTGCAAATTAATGTCAAAAATATACAATCTGTATGCAGCTAAGCCTTCCTATAGAAGTTGAGGTTTAAACAACATATCATCCAACATGCATATACAATTGTTAGTGCCTAAAAGCATTATTTAACTGAATGCAACCAACATTACATAGAACAGCACCAACAGGTTATTTGGTTCTCAGTAGTTCAACATCATCATTCATGCATTGCTGGAAGTGGACTAAAGATATCTGACTTGTACTTGATACAACTAATCAAGCTGCCCATTATAAACTAGACATCAATTTTTTCATGATATATTGCTACTAGTTTTAAGTTTATTATAACTTGCAAAAAATTAGAATTGAACTATCTTACTCAGTATAAACCTTATCAAACAATTAGGTCAAATCTCTACTCCACATTCTCCTCTTTTTGAATAAGCAACTTCCCTTCCTTGAACTCGCATGGCTTAATTCCCACCCCCAATTGCCTCCTCAACTTTTTCACAACAAACACCTCGCTCTCTTCACAAATCGATAACACACTTCCTTTACGGCCAAGCCGGCCCGTTCGACCCGCTCGATGTGCATAATGCACCGAGTCGGTCGGCAAGTCCAAATTGACCACTAAGTCGCACTCAGGCACATCCAACCCTCTTGCTGACAACTCGTTTGTCACCAAAATCCTAATTTCACCATGCTTGAATTTCTTCAAAATTGTTGACCTAGCCAACTTGCCGAGATCTCCATGCAACTCAGCTGCCTTCATTCCACGTGCCTCAAGTTTATGAACCACATCTTTAATTGGCTTGGTATTATTCATAAACGCAATAACAGTTTTGGAATCCAGTGCATGCACACACTTCCGTAGCGTGTCAACCTTGTGTTGAGCCTTAGATAAAGAGTAATAATGTTCTAGTGAAGGAGGCAAGCTATCTATTGTCCCTTGCGTAACAGCATTAGAAGATGCTGCATCGGGGCCAGACCCAGGTCCAGAACCAGGTCCTGAACGTATTGTGTCTAGAGAAACCACACTCTTAGCCCGCACCAATACTGGGTCCTGGCCCCAGCTCCTTGCAGCCCGAACCACCGAGAAAGGAACTGTTGCTGATACCAGAATTGTCTGACGCTCAGTCCGCCTGGCAATGGGTCCTAGTATTTCACCTGAGTGGTACGACCCTGATTTTCTTCTCCCAACATGCTCCAAAATTCTATGCATATCCTCTCTATAATTGAAAGACAACAGCTGGTCAACCTCATCCAATACCAGAAACCGGCAATTATGAGTTTGTAATTTACCAGCTGCAGATATTTCAGCTATGCGACCTGGCGTACCGACAACAATTAATGGTTTGTTCTTCTTCAAAGCTTCTTCTTGCCTCGACCGGTTTGCACCCCCAACAAGCTGCTGTACTAGTCTCTTATCTTCAGGGCCCAGTAGCTTCTCAACCTCTCTCACAATTTGCATACCGAGCTCTCTTGAAGGAGCGACTATCACCGCCTCTATGCCTTGTTTCTTGTCAAAAACTTCTTTTTCTTCCCCTTCAACTTTCTTCAGTGGGCCCACTTCACAGAGAATGGGCAAGAGGTATGCTAGGGTTTTTCCAGATCCGGTGTATGATTGAATTACTACATCATGATTCTGACAAATGGTTGGAATTGCAGTTGACTGTACCTCAGTTGGTGCAGTCAGACCGGCCTTCTCAACCCGATCAGTTAACAAAGGAGGGAGACCGAGCTCAGCAAATGTTTTTGCAGAAAACAGAGACTGATCTATTTTAAGATCCCTTTTTAGCTCTGGTGGTTTCTCTTTGGTCAGTGGTGATCTGGTCGAAGGCCTAAACTTTGCAGGGTTGAAAACTTTAACCTTTTTTGTGGAGCTTGGTTTGTCTTCTAGGCTTGAGAGGTTAAGTGTTGCATTGTGGGATTTGTTGGGATTGCTGTTGGCATAGCTTGATTTATTGTATGTAGATATACTTGAAATAGGCAGCCTTTTCAGGAGAAGACAGTTTCTCAGAAAAACATGTGACCGTGTAGATGCGAATGCAAGCACATTTCTATGAGAGTGGCCAATTATTATTTCCATGAGGAACCCAATTAGGTAAAAAGCTTTACCTGTAAAAAGAAGAAATGACATTTTTTAGTAGTAGTACTGAAATCATATTGAAAAATGAAAATGTGCCATGCCAACTCGACGTTTAGGACAATGAAACTTATTTGCAAGAACTGAAAGCTTCAGAGATATCTTATCAGTAAATTGTATCCAACTTATTAACCAAGGATCTAGCTGACACCTGCTTAAACTTCTAAGCACAGCATTTCTAGAAATTAATGGGAAAAAAAAAGATAATTCAGGAACTTCTCAGTACTCCCCTCCACCTTTCCTTGGGCTTTACCTAATTTCCATATGAAACAAATCTTGCTTATACTCCAAGTAGAAAAAATTGCTGTTTTATAGAAAAGGAATAGCATTTCACAGAAATTGTATTCTCCTATCAAAGCCATGTTGAAAACATTGAATTTGCTGTCAGTTAGAGAACTAGAAGTACTTCAACAAAAACTAAAATTGGAAATTTTGGGCTTATCGAGACCAGATAAATTATTCCGACCTCTACGAAGCAAGTTGCCTAGACCCTTTTTAAACCCTACAAAGTTACAAAAATAAGAGAATATCGTCAAAGTAGGAAAGAAGTATCAGCTCAAGGCTAGGCACACACTGAGAAAAGCACTGCATCAAGAGAGAAGTGGGGGAGTAAAGAAACACTGCGCCTAGCTGAGGACCAAGGAGTGGAGAAGAGAACCGGAGCAAAAGGAGACAGTAACTCAGATCGGATTGTAATAATCTCCAATTCTAGCAAAATTTTGAGAGTATCAGATCACTTCGTATTGTATGTTCAGATCTAACAGTCCACATCTTCATAATCAGATTACTTAATCCAAGTCCATCCGTCTGTTCTGGGAAATGAATAAATGACTTCCAGAGTCTATGCTGCCCCAATTACAAATACTGGTATTGTATCCACAACGACACAGATGGCAAGACAGCATTTTATAAAAAATCTAGGATATGATGCACTTATACATACATAACATTTTATTATTTGTTTCCTTGAACATAGACAGACATACAATATAAAGTCTCTGAATTTTCATAAAATTCATAAAATGGAATAAAAGATCATAAATTAAATTTAAGGTTCACGACCGCACATCTAATATGTACAAGGATAGCTGATGAACCCAAATTGATACAGACAACATACAGTGCACTGTTTTAAGAAAAAGAGTAGGATGATTTCACAAATATACAGTGTAAACTTTGATGCATACACAAATAAACACACATCCATAGCAACAAAGAAAAAAAAAAGTAAGAGCATAGACCATACAGATAATTCTATCTTGATATACTGCTACTCACTCTGATACTGGTATACTGTACTGTTCCCAGCCTTCTATTTATGAGCCATTTCAATAGATTAATTTAGCCAAAGGTCTACGAAGGTAGAATACTGTACCAGATTGTAAATACGTAGACCTTCAAATTACTCAAACAAATCAATCACACACATTCACCACTCCCCACTCATCTCAAACCACCACGCTTCTAACAACAAATTAGGAGTAAGCAAAATCAACAAGAATTGAGAAACTACCTTCAGACTTCAGTGCGCAGAGCACGGAGCCGGCTAGGCGGCTACTGTCCAGTAGGCAGTAGAGCACGGCACGGAGAGGCGAAGTGAAAGATAAAATAATCAGGGATGAAAATCGCACGAGACGAGGATATACTCACAGGCTGTTTCGATAGTTGTTGAGCTTGTTGCTTAGATGATCCTTTTCTGTGGTCTGTGGGCCAAGAATGGGCTTAAGATGGGCCGAACCTGACCGAATTTTTAATGTAGATTTTCTATGTAGGCTTCTAGTTCTAGCACTTTATATATGGACCGGGCTGTGCTGAATGAGTATATAGCTATTTGGAAATTTTTAATTTTAATCGCGAAGAAATTTCTTTTTTTTCTTCTTAATTAATTTTCTAAATTGTGTGATTCGTAACAATGAGTTTTCTAGCAATTAAATTTATTAGTAAGTGCTAATGTGAATAAGATATGACCGAAGTATCCTTGTATATTTCAAGTGTAGTATTAAAATATGAATGATTTATTAGCCTTTAATTTGTAGAACATTAGCAGGTTTTTTTTTTTTAGAAAATTACAGGTATTTTGTTCTATTTAGCGTTATCCTTTGTTTCCGTTCTTTTTTTTTTGTTTTATTTAGAAAGAGAATCATAAATTGGTATATCTAATTTTTTATTTATACAGGAAAAAAAATGTTTGTTTCTGATAATGAACCGGGTGGTACATATAGGAAAATATCACTTTTTAAAAAATAAAAAATAAGAAAGAATATGAAATAAAAATTATCTTTAATTAAAATTGATAGCGAAAATCATGTATAATTTTTTTTTAATGAAGAAAATCATGTATAACTAAAATTCATAAATTATTTGAACAAAAACAAATTTATACAAGAATAGATTATTAGTCGGGAGTGTAACGGTCATGAAAATTGAAATATTAAAGAGTTGATTGTCACACACAAATTAAAAGTTTGAAAGTATGAGAGTTGTCATAATATCATCGTTAATTCCTTATGAATTATCTGTCGTACTTCACCCCATAAGTAAAGCACGAATCCAAAAAGAACTTTGAGTTTTAAATGTAAAAAATATACTATAAAATAGAATGCAACATAAAAAAAATTATAAAAATTTAAGTGATCACATAATAAAATAACTAATTTTGTATATTAAATTAGATATTTCCCACACATTGATGAACATTTACTAGTAAAAAGTGCATAATTTTCAGTCATAAAATTAAATTTTATAATAATCAATGTTTGATTTAACGACTAAAAATATTTGGATGACTCCACATGTCTTAGAAGTTCTAAATTTCAATTATTTATGGACTATCAATTTTAATACAATGTCATACATGATTGAACGAATATGTATTTGAAGAAATACAGTCCCTTTTCCTCCCAACACCAAATTGGCAAATTGAACGATTACACATGCCATATTGTAAAATTTAAGCATAAATAAGAAGTCTGCGTCGTAATTCATGTCCCACCCAAATCACTTTCATATTTTGAAACATCACTCGCAATTAAATAAACATACATGTGCTAATATATCACTTTCTCTCTGTCCATATTATAAAAGATAGCAAGTCACATTAATGTCCCTGGCCTCCCTCTGCTACGGTGTTAATTATAATTAACTAAGTTTGGACAAGCATGTTGACCTTCCTGTGGGGCTAGCTACAAGCCTGCAACAGTGGGATCGATCTCATCTCACATCCTTTTTTGTTGAAACTGAAAAAAAGTATCTGAACCTATTCAATGATTCGAGTAGTTCCTGCAGGGAAAATGTCTTTGTTCGGTTGGCTAGTCCCCTTCAAATACAGTCGATGGCTAGCGAGGCAGGCAGACAGACAGCGGTGCATGGATCGGCGCCGCACGCCCCTCGCATTATTGCTAGTTATGGACCCGTGGCCCGTGGGCTTAATTAGCATCGCATTTCTCTCTCCAGTTCGCTCTCCAGTTCGCTCTTCAGCCTCCGGTCTCCAGTTTTGATGGAAACTGGGTTTGCTGAGGCAGTTACGGGTGTACCATCTTGTGTGGCATGTTGACGCTAGAAAGCAGAGACAAGGTGTGGATTTTAGTGTGTTACTGTATCTGCTGACAAAAAGGCGGTTACTTTGATGAGATCGAAACTATTTTTTTACACTTGAGTTGAGTGGACTGATTAGCAACCAGTAAAAAGTAATTATTTTTTTACACCTTCTGAGTCATGTCACGGGCTGGCGTGAGTCTGGATTTATGATGAATAATCTATTAATCTTAATAACGATGATAGCTTTTTTCAAGTTTTGTGGGTTTTTTTTCTCTCTTTTTAAGAGTGCTTAATTTTCAAGTTATGTAATTAAGTATAATGATGTAGCGCAGAGAAACTTTTAACTACAATTATGTACCGTATAGACGGATGTACAAATCTGTTTAACTAAATAAGATCAATAATTTACTAATTGAGAATTATATAGTCACTTAATTTAACAATACTCTTAATTTTATAATTATATGGAATCAAAATTATGCCTTTCTCAAGTATGATAAATAAATCGAATCTCTTGAAATTTTAAAAGGTTATCGATACCTGCCGTATTTCAAAATTTGCTTCGACGTGTTATTTGTAAAATTGGAAGTTCAGTATGGTACATGCTATCCAAACTAAAATTTATATTTTCGTTGTTTCTATAGGCACAAATAAGATATGTTGAACAAGTTCCTTATTTGTGATTTTTGTATGGTGTGTACATGCCATAACTAGAGGAAGATCCAAATAACTAGCACAATTTAATATCTAATACATACAGAGGAGAGGAGGATTTAATAATTATGTTCATTGGTGTTTATGATATTTACTTTATTATTTATATTTTAATTAATATATGTAAATCGTTAGATGTATTTTAATTCATCTTAATAATATACATATAAAAAATTATTGAATTTTAATTTTATTTCGATAGTCATTAAAAGAGTGAATTAAATAACAAAATTTGGTCAATTGATTTTTATTAGTACTTGATGCATATTAAAATAAAGTTGAAATTGTATAATTTTTGTGTATCTATATAACATGATATATACAAAATGTTTAATTAATTAGTTTTATTATTTAAAAATTTAACAAATATTTATTTAAAACTTAATTTTATGGTCATTGATGTGTCACTAATGATTATGAATATTGGATCTCTCCTTATACACTAATACCATATATATAAACTAAGATCAATGTAATTTCAAAAATAAATTTTACTAAAGCAAAAATAAATTTTTAAAATAAATTTTTTTCTATGCACAAATTACATATGACAAACTTAAAAAAAATAAATATTTTCTGAAAATCATAATATTATGTATAATTAAAAACAATAAAATTAGTTATATAAAAATTCCTACATAGAAATATAAAAGATCTATATCATTTTAAAAATATATGAACCATTCGTTAAAGATAAATCAAATGGTCAATATTGAATGTGAGGTAACATGACTAATAAGTGATAAGTCTTAATTGCATATATTTTTTGATAAGATTTAATCTCTAAAACGATACCATTTTACATAATTTTTAGATCATTTAGTCAAATTCTGCATCAAGTTCGAGATACTGTTATGTTTTGGTTTGATTTCAAGAGTTTGGAGCATTCGAGAGCAAGAGAGAAATGTTGAAGGCAAGACAGAGCACAAATACAACACTGGAAACTCGTTGGTGGAGTTTTGCACAATTATTGCGGGTCGAAATTTCTCACGGCTAAGAAACAATTTTTCTTGTGAATTCGCTGGCGCCTTTTCGCCCCGATTTTGCGGGTCGCAATAATTATTACGGGTCGCAAAATTGACCCTATTTTAGATTTGAAAAGCCCAGAACAGGCCTGTTCGTTTGGGAAAAATATAAAAGGGCCTAGGCTCGACTCCTAAGAAACGCTAGCCGCCCCTGAACCTCTCCTCACCTCTCTTCACAACTCTCCACACCTAGGAACTGATTTGAGACCAAGATTCGAAAGATTTTTGGGTCGCTTGAAGAGATCTAACGCGTGATTTGGAAAAAAAGAAGAAGAAGACTACTCTTGCTTTGTTTTATCTCTATATTCTCTCTCCTTTAAATTATTATCTGTCGTTCTAGATATTCTTTTGAGATGATGTGTGCCCCTATGAGAGGCTAATTCCCTCTCTAAGGGCGATGACATGTAAAACTCGAAACTAGTGCTTTCATTTTATTTGGTTTGTTGTTTTTAACTGATTATTGTGATTTGTTCTTTTGCGAATTGTTAAATGCATGAATTGCTTGTTTAATCAACTTTAGCAATACGTGTACTTAGGATTTTGAGTAAATGACTAATTAATCACTTGCTTGAATCCGGATCAAGAGAATAAAACTAGGCTAGAGGTGAGGTACCTAACGGTGAATCCAAAGGTCTAGACGAGTATTTTTTGTTATGTTGAATTGCTTGTGAGATGTACCTAACGGTGAATTACAACTAATTAATAGAACCAAAATCTATATATTAACCCGCACATGTTTAGAAAATATAAATACGCAAACCAAGTAAATTAAAGTCTAGTGGAAAGTAAGCCAAAGCCCATAAAATTCTTGTTATTGAATTAAATCTCAGGATTTTATTATTTGTTTTGTCTTCATCCGATTTAGTTTAGAAAACCAATAAAAATTAATTCGTCTAACTTAGTGAACTAGTAAGAACCGGTACTTTACGAGTTTGTCCTTGTGGATTCGACACCCCAATTACTACTTGACAAGGTTGTACGCTTGTAACCGAATTATGTAAATTTAGAGTATTATTAGCTATAGGTGAAATATCCCAACAATAAGTCTTGAAATTAAATCATTTTTTATGAAATATAGATTTACTTTGTAGGTACACAAAAAATAGAGAGTTAATTTTTATAAAAAATTAAAAGGATTCGAATTAATTACACTAGAAAAATAATTTGAAAGGAACTGCATTTTATAAGTCTCAATCTTATTTTAGTTTTACAATATGAAAGATATGTCAAAGATTATACAATTTATTACCTAGTAATTTAGTTGAATTCTTTAATGTTTAATGTTTAGTATGTGTTCACATAATCATTGCTGCACTAAGCAATCTTATCCCCACAAAAAATTGTGATGGTACAATTCTAGATCTAATTTATGAGAATAAATGCTTTAAGAATCCGATAATGAATTAACAAATGAAGCAAAACTATACTAAACGAGGAGAACTTATATTATGTTAAGAAATCAATTTCCAAAAATATTAAGCAAATGTGTAAGATAAGGAAAGTTCAAAAAAGATTAAAGAAGGGTTACTCTTTCGAATTAATCATCTAATTAAGAAAAAAAACATCCTAAAAAAATTAGAGAAACGCAAATAATGAGGTTTGTAAATTTAAAAATTGTCAATCAAACTCTAATTAAGATCCCAAAGATATTGAGATCTAAACAATTTGCAATGAGAAAAAGAAATCAAAACAGTGAATTTCTGATAGCCGTCTGATTAGAATCCAACTCACACGATTTGAAAACGGACACGACAAACTCGCCTCGACGGATTCCCTCTATATATTCGTCAGACCAACAGCCTTTTATTTTCAGTTTAAACGACCATTAAATGCATATAAAGCGTTAAAACACACTTTTTAGAATCTATGAAGAATCATTAATAATAAAAGCTAGCCGTTAATAAATAAATAAATCTGTCCATTCGAAATGGGATCGTGTGTTTGTCTCGGAGGCTAACCCATGACCAACTTGAAACCTTTTCGCAAAAGAAAAGAAAAGAAATGCGATCTCTGATCTCCCTCCCTCCAGCTAATCTCAAATCTTAAAGAAACAGTGTTTTCTAGAATAAAGAAATCGAATCGAGGACGAGAGGAGAGGAGAGGAGAGGAGAGAGAAATAAGGGAGAGCAAGAACTAGGTAAGTGCTCCAGTGTCAGTGTCTCAGTACCAGCGTACAGATCGAAGCTCTCTCTCTCTCTCTCTCTCCCCCCTTCATCACTGTTGTACAGATCCAATTTCTCAGGGAAGTATATCTCTGTCCTGGTTCGCGAGGAACAGATCCAGTGAAAAGTTGTAGCTCAATGGTGATAATTGGAGCCAGTAAGCTCGTCGCGTTGCCGGAAGTGGAGTTGCAGGAGGTGGAGTCGCCGTACAGCTCGAAGAGTGTGTCAAGAGAAGAGAGGCTTTTAGATGAAGGAGAGGAGGTCTCTTCAGCTTCTGTTAACAAAGCACTGTTTCCCATAAGAAATGAAGCTAAATGGGGAGACACCAGCTCCTATGGCACTAAGAAGGCAAGGTTTTCTTGTTAGTGTGGGAAGCTTTGGTACATTTTTGTCAAAGGAGCGAATTAATTTGAAATTAATGCATTCTTTTCATTGTTTCAGAAACTTCAAGCTTGGTTTCAGCTCCCAAATGGGGAATGGCAGTTAGGAAAAATAATTAAATCTTCCAGTGCTGATACTGTCCTCTCTCTTCCTAACGGACAAGTAAGATTTATTTTCTTTTTAACTACCATTAGGTAATGCTATGTACTATTTAATTTTTTACCTGACTATTTTCCATATTATAATCTTCATTTAGGTGGTAAGGCCAAAAAGCGAGGCTCTTTTACCGGCGAATCCTGAAATTCTTGATGGGGTTGATGATCTAATGCAACTGAGCTATTTGAACGAACCATCAGTATTGTACAACTTGCAATATAGATATTCCCAGGATATGATATATGTAAGTTGTCATAATGTTCTTCAAGTCTTAAATTTTGATTAAAATCAAGTTGTCACTATAATGTAGATTCATTCTTTATAAAAAAATACATAAGAAATGCCTAAATTCAACTGCTTTTTGCATGTGTACTTTTGCTTTAGACTAAAGCCGGTCCAGTTCTGGTTGCGGTAAACCCATTTAAGGAGGTTCATCTTTATGGTAAGCGTTTTATTGAATGGTATAGAAGGAAGAGTATGGACAGCCCCCATGTATATGCAATTGCTGATGCTGCAATTAAAGAGATGATAAGAGGTGATATCAAAGAAAAATTTGTCTTTAAGATATAGAAACATAATGTTCTAACTTGACCTTTAAACCAAATTTTCTTACTTAAATTGCAGATGAAGTGAACCAGTCAATTATTATAAGGTTGGTCCCACGTCTCTGAAATTCTGATATAGTCCATTGTCTGATTTTCCACT
Source organism: x Bolboschoenoplectus mariqueter (assembly GCA_037678475.1). Taxonomy (NCBI): domain Eukaryota; kingdom Viridiplantae; phylum Streptophyta; class Magnoliopsida; order Poales; family Cyperaceae; genus x Bolboschoenoplectus; species x Bolboschoenoplectus mariqueter. The sequence continues at coordinate 2,051,022 of CM075244.1, read as the reverse complement.
ATTTGCAAACAGTAACACCATAAATTTTCTTTAGTGGTGAGAGTGGTGCAGGAAAAACAGAAACGGCAAAAATTGCAATGCAGTACTTGGCTGCACTTGGTGGGGGCAGTGGAGTTGAGAATGAAATTTTACAAACAAATCCAATTCTTGAAGCATTTGGCAATGCAAAAACACTGAGAAATGATAATTCGAGTCGTTTTGTAAGTCATCTTCTTAACTGTTGTTGCTCTTCTTGGTTTCCCTCTAGAGATCTAATCTTATAGCTCTTAATTTGTAATTGGAATTTCAGGGAAAACTGATTGAAATCCACTTTAATTCTTCTGGAAAGATATCTGGTGCCATGATTCAGACATGTAAGTTGACATGGCCTTTCTCGACCACTAGCATATCATGATTTATCTTTGTATACTATACTTCTTTCTTGAATTAGATAAAGTTTCCTTTGAATTGTAAAATTGAAATATTTCTTTGCTTTTGCATTTTGAAATGGCTGGACTAAACTCATGATAGTTCTACTTGAGAAGGTACTATTCTCACTTTTTATCAATATTTGATACAAGTTACTAGCCAGTTGCGCTCTTTCAATTTTTTTAGCTTATTATTATCTTTTCCGTATCAATATTAATTTTGTCTGGTGCAGTCGAGAGTTGTACAGTGTGCAGTTGGTGAACGGTCGTATCATATCTTCTATCAGCTCCTTGCCGGCGCTTCTTTACCACTTAAAGGTTAGATTATATATAAAATAAATTGTGTAAAGCTTTTTTAATAAATATGCTGACAATTTTTCCATTTGTGCTGAACAGAAAAACTGAACTTGAAAAATGTACAAGACTACAAGTACCTAAATCAGAGCACTTGCTATTATATTCCCGGAGTAGATGATGCCGACAGGTTTCGTTCAGTACTGGTAAAGCTCTCAGGAATACTTCATTTATGCACTTACAGAAGATCAAAATATCATGTAGACACCTGCAAAATGAAAATTACTAGTTTCTGCTCTAAATCATCTTATAGCTCATTATGTTGGGACAAATTTGATGTCAGTAATATTTCTTTTCTTTTTTGACTACTTGAAAAATTATGAAATTTTACATGCATACATCTCTCATGAATATGAGCAAGATCCACATTTGGATTTCACATTTGGATGTCAGATTTGAAAATATAAATACAAAAAATGAGTTTATGGCATCTTGTGGCACCAAAAACTTGTGGCACCAAAAACTTGTGGCATTGGAGTCCTCCTCTTATTCCATTTCTGTAATATACATTGTGAAACAAGGGTAGTTTCCTTGTCTTTTGAAGTACACAGGGTACATAGATGTAGGTATGTTTGTCTTTCTTTATTATAGAGGTGGTGATATATCAAATGTTTGCCTTACTTCTGGAGTTTCAGGGATGCATGACATTTTGATGTTATTCAAAGGGGTCACTCAAAATGCCAAAACATCTATTTACAACCTAAAGTTCTGAACTGTAGAATATCTTTGACTCATATGTGGGTCAAATGAAGCTAAGCTTATATCTAATGATTTAAATATTTTTTTAATTTAGGAAGCTATGAATGTGGTGCATATAAGCAAAGAGAATCAAGATCTGGTATTTTCAATGCTAGCGGCAGTTCTATGGTTGGGAAATGTTTCTTTCATAGTAATTGATAATGAAGAGCATGTAGAACTTGTTCAAGACGAAGGTATACATTTTTTTGTCTTCAATCTCATAGCATTTGTTGTCACTTCTTTGGGACCCTTTTTAAACTAAACCTAATGCATTTTTCATATTCTCATTACTGTATTTCACATTCATTTGAATTTATGATAGAGACCAACATTTGTTAAGCTTTTGTTCAACTAGCACCAACTGTTAAACTAAGTTTGAATAATGCAAAAATAACCAAACTCCCTCAGGTGCTTTGATATTAACTTAAACCAAATATACACACTAATAGTTCAGATAAGCTATAAAATTAATCTGTACATCTTCTTGGCTTTGTTTAGCTTGATTCTTTATTACAGAAAAATATACTATACTTTTTCCATCACCACAATCATGGTTTGGAGTTTGTTATTTGAAAGTATTTAAGTGCTTATCACATGTTAGTTACAAGCATGTGGATGTGGTGTCTCATTTGTGAAGACAGTAAAATGTACCTTATGTTGTTACAATAATGGTAGTAGTAGTAATAAAATGATTATGATGAAGACGACTAGAACTACAACAACAAAAGGAAAGAAGTAAAAGTTTAGTCCTTTTTTTTAAAGTTTCGAGGTGCAAGGAAACCACAATAAGAACATTATAATCTCAATAATAAAGAAATAAGAAAAATTACTCTTTTTTTAAATTTCAGGTGCACAAACTGCTGCTAGACTTATTGGATGTAGTGTTGATGATCTAAATTTATCTCTCACTACTCGTAAAATGAAAGTGAGCGACGAGAATATTGTGCAGAAACTTACCTTTTCTCAGGTACTAGTCAACATTTAGTAAACCTCATTTTAAGACAAAATCACAAAGTAGTACCAAAGATATCACCCATTTTCCATCTAGCCCCTAATGTTTCAGGTTCCCCATTTTGGATCTTATTAAAAGCTATTGAGCTGTGAGGTATTTTGGTCAAGTCATTCCACATCAGCACTTATTATGACTTCCACCCAACTTGTTAATAGAAGATGATAATAGCGACCAAGAGGTTTCAGTTGAATTATGTATAAACTTTATTAAGCTACATCAAAATGAGAACTGAATGGTAGATTAATCTTATAGCACTCTTTAGTCTAAAAGATTCTCTAATTTTTCCAGGCTGTTGATGCAAGGGATGCACTTGCTAAATCTCTTTATGCTAGTCTCTTTGATTGGCTTGTGGGACAAATCAACAAGTCTCTTGCAGTGGGAAAAACATGCACTGGGAGATCAATCAGTATTCTTGATATATATGGTTTTGAATCTTTTAATGTAAATATTGCACTTCTGATGTCATTTCACTTTTCCTTCTTCAATCGGATACTTTGAACTCAATTAAACCCTACTTTTATATGACAGAAAAACAGTTTTGAGCAATTCTGTATTAATTATGCAAATGAGAGGCTACAACAGCATTTTAACCGCCATTTATTTAAGCTGGAACAGGAGGTAAACATACCAACTCTTCTGTCAAACAAACAAAAAGAAAACATTGCAAGTGGGATTGTTAGGATCTCATGTCACCTAAAAATGTAATAAACTCTTACATGTGCAACTAAGTAGCAGTGTTTTTCTTTCACTGCTGTATTTCTTATAATATACTTTTTGGTTTTAGGAATATGTCCAGGATGGCATAGATTGGACAAAGGTCGAGTTCGAGGATAACCAAGATTGCCTAAATCTTTTTGAAAAAGTATGGCCTAACTTTTCTGCCATATACTTTGTGTAATTTTCTCTCGCTGAAAACATTTAGCCTTTTGAAAATAAGTTGTTATATTGCTCTTTTTTTTTTCTTCCCACATATAGAAACCATTAGGGCTCTTATCTCTATTGGATGAAGAATCAACTTTCCCGAATGGCACTGATCTTACATTAGCAAACAAACTCAAGCAGCATCTTAGCTCCAATTCTTGCTTTAGAGGGGAAAGAGGGAAGTCTTTCACTGTTCAACATTATGCTGGAGAGGTATGTAGCTATTGGTTTTACGTATGGAGCAAATAAATCTCTCCTACAAAGAAAATGAGATTGTTTTCCAAATTAAGTCATATATATACCTTGTACTATGTCCAGCATATCTTGTTATGAGACAGCAAATGATTAAAATTAAAGCTAACACCTTAGCAACAAATTACCAATGGGCCTTGCCTTTTGAATCTCCTTAATCTAATTACTTAATAACTTCAGGACTTACATTATTTCAATTTGGGCTTAGAAAAGATTTCAGGCTCATTGCCGGTTAATGAGAAGACCCTTAAAATCTTATGATCATTCCTATTTATCTGTAGGGTAATGTATGGTGCTTTTTGCAAATACCCAAAAAATTGGGGGTTGAAGAAATATGGAAGTGCAATTTTCGAATGCCCCAATGGGAATAAATTATCGGAATAAAGTCTAATATAAGTTATAATAATTGCTACTTGTTCCCAGGTGGCATATGATACAACAGGGTTTTTAGAGAAAAACCGGGATCTGGTGCACATGGATTTAATTCAACTCCTTGGCTCGTGCAATTGCCGCCTTCCCCAGATATTTGCATCAAAAATGCTTGAGCAATCTGAGAATGTTCCCACAAATCCATACAGATCAACTGTGGCTGATTGCCAAAAGCTAAGTGTTGCAACTAAATTCAAGGTAAATCCCTCAAACTACGGAGTTCTACTCTTGTCCATTATGCATTGAGAATTACACCATCTTACTTGAGGGTTACCCTTTTATTGGACTTTGCTATTTTTGCCTTCCCTTTTTTTTTTTGGAAAAGATGTCTTACATATAGCACCATATTATGGTATTTGCAAAGACATGCAGTACTCCTTGTATTTGAAATCAATCGGTACATATTATTTGAATTATTAGCAAACAACACTACATTAATTGGGGCCAAAGTTAGGGAAAAAATGGCTGCACTGCCCATGATTTTTTTTGTAAAAAATTGAACAAATCTCTTCATATGAGCATATGAACCAAACGACATATCTATTTTTAGGGGCTCACTTACTACAATGTGTGCCAATCGTAAAACATAATCTCATGAGGGGCAAAATTGTCCAACTTTAAGTTTAAACTGATTTGATATGCTAATCTCATTTCCTAAGTGTGTTTTAAAATATAGAAAATCATGTTAGATATTAGTGGCAAAGATAGAAAATATCATTGTTTCATTGCAAAGGATGTTGGTTTTCTAAAAGACCCTTTAAACTCTTATTTTCTGTCTGATATATATACAATCAATTTTCTTCTACTGCTGTGCAGGGGCAACTGTTCCAATTAATGCAAAGACTTGAGAGTACAACTCCCCACTTTATACGGTGCATCAAACCAAATAAATCTCAACTTCCGTTGATATATGAACAGGCCCTTGTGATTCAACAATTGAGGTGTTGTGGTGTTCTTGAAGTGGTCCGCATTTCTAGGTCAGGTTACCCCACAAGAATGTCTCACCAAAAGTTTGCAAAACGGTAAGTATTATTGATTAAATTAAGCAGCTAATTGCTAAAGTGAAAGTCAATATTTTTTATCTAACAATGTGCTTCTTGTACTAGATATGGGTTTCTTTTACTTGAGAATGTTGCATCTCAAGACCCGCTAAGTGTCTCAATTGCAATTCTTCAACAATTTAACATATCGCCTGACATGTATCAAGTTGGCTACACCAAGTTGTTTTTTCGAACTGGTCAGGTGAGATTTGTGAATCATAAACTAATAAGCAGCTCTGACATGTGCACATATTTATTTAATATCTTCTTTCATCTGCTAACTTCATTTAATATTTCTTTCATCTTCTAAAATGAAGATTGGCGCACTTGAGGAGACAAGGAACCGTACACTTCATGGAATATTAAGGGTGCAGAGTTGCTTTAGAGGTCATAAAGCTCGTTCCCATGCGAAAGAGCTTAGAAAAGGAATTGTTACACTGCAATCATGTATGTTCTTTTCTCTTTTTAAGGCCATCTGAATTTTATTTGAAGTGTGCAACTGTTCACAAGTTTCTTTTACAGGTAGTTACTATGTTTGGATAATTTGTTCCTTTGTAGATATTTTAGGGGAGAGGACAAGAAAAGTATACTCAGAATTATTGCTAAGGCATAGATCTGCTATAGTTATTCAAAGAAGCATTAAATGCAAACAGGCCAGGGAGAGATTCCTGAATATTTACAATGCGTCGGTGCTGCTACAATCTGGTAACAAATCTTTTGTAGGTTTGATATGACATAGTACTCTTTTGAATTAATCTCTAGTCTGAAATTCTATTTATGAATTTGGCAGCAATTCGTGGTATGCTTATCAGAAGGTGCTCTGGCAACATGCAATTGCTAATTCTGGAAACTCCAAAGAGGCATGAGAGCACAAAACCCAAGGTAATATACTTGATAATTTACTAGGTGACAAATGAGCTGTTCAAGATGGGTTGGGTTGGGTTGGGTTGGTCAATCTGGTGTCAGGTCACTTCAGTGTCAGATGAATGTTGCATTATGGGCTTCTGGTTCCTTTCCAGCCACTTTTGAAGAATCCATTCTTTCATTGGATCTCTTTTGGATTTAGGACCTTCAGGTCATTTTAGATTCCCATCAATTAGATTATTGGTTCAATTCAGGTGTTTGATAATGGGTTCAGATTTCATTCTGTATGGTTGGGGGAATACATCCCAAATTAGTTTGCTATGTCAGTTCAGAAGCATTGTGTACTCCTTTTGTTCAAAGTTGGCCAGCTTCCAGTTAGACCTAATTGGCAGGTTGGTCGGGTAATTACTTGATTGGCATTGGTTTTATAAAAGGTCGACATAGGACCAAATAAGATTTCTTTTTTTTTTATGTCATATGTTCGGGGCATGTTAAATATGCTTTTAACATTAGCAGGTCCAGTTAACTGAGCTAAATGAAACACCAATAAATCAATCTGTCCTTGCTGAGCTACAAAGAAGGATGCTAAAAGCTGAGGCTGCACTACGAGAAAAAGAAGAGGAAAATGATTTACTGCACCAAAGACTTACCCAATATGAAGGCCGGTGGTCAGAATATGAGCACAAGATGCGATCCATGGAGGAAGTTTGGCAGAAACAGATGCGCTCGCTCCAGTCCAGCCTCTCAATTGCAAAAAAGAGCCTATCCCTAGAGGAAACCTCAGAAAGAGATTCCACTGCCACATTAAATGACCGTAATGCACTTTTCCTGCCCCATGGATCGCGGGCCACTGTTGACCGGGAAATGAATGCTGGTTTCAGTATAATAAATCGGTTAACTGAGGAGTTTGACCAGAGGAGCCAGGTTTTTGCTGATGATGTCAAATTCTTGGTGGAGGTGAAATCGGGTAAAGCAGATGCTGGTTTGAATCCAGAAAGGGAGTTACGGCGACTTAAACAGAATTTTGAATCTTGGAAGAAGGATTTTGGCATTCGGTTGAGAGAGGCCAAGGTGATTCTGAATAAGCTTGGAAGTGATGAGATAAACTTGGAGAAAGTTAAGAGGAGATGGTGGGCAAAGTTAAACAGCACCAAGGTTGCATGATGATAATAATGCTTGATCAAATTTCTATGTAAACATGGTGCCATGGTAATTAACCTTGCATCACGCTCGGCTAACGACATCATGTAAGAAGTGAAACAAGTTGTTTTTCGTGGTCTTAAAATGAAAGTACACTTGGATTTCATAATACCATGTAATTAATTACCTTACTATGTTTTAAATAAGAAAAAATGGGACTTACTTTATGTGTTGTTTTACCAGATAATTAGCTATATGCAGCTTTGATTTGTGAAATATCATTGGTTATAAGTTGTCAAATATTGAAAAACAACGCCTGGCTTTTTTTTGCCAGTTCTAACAATGGGTGTTTGATATCAGAAACTGAAGCGTCATGAACACATGATACTAAAAATTTGGTCTTAGAACAATTACTCATCGGGAAATTACAATTTATTTTCCTTAAATCGTAATCCATGAATTTTTTTTATATTTCTTGCACCGTGTCAGAAAATAAAAGCACAAGAAAAGGACTTTTCGTCGTGGTCTCATTGAAGATTATACACGTAGCAGTGTCTCTTAGGTCTTATTGCGAGCTTGGAAAGAGGTGAATGAAAAGAGGAAACGATAGAGGAGATGAAAAGGGCTTTGATCTTCTGTTGAGCTGCATGGTCTACGGATGGATTATAGGGTGATTTTTGAGATTTATTTTGCATGAATCATGATTGAATGAATAACACGTTGCGTTGTGTGATGTAGTAGTAGAACAAAGGATACAAATCCGATAAAGAGGCATTCATTTCTTTTCGTGTTTTAATTCCAGAAGACAAAAAGAAGGTGAATGAAGAAAAAAATTGAAAATAATCTTCCATTCATCTCTTTATTATACGTTCTTTTTCCCAATATTGAAACTAACAAACTTAATTTTCTTCTATTTTATTTTTCTGTTTCTTTTTCTTCCTTTTTTTCCTTCTCAACTCGGGAGCAGACCCAAGATTGCATAATGCGACAAGCTTATGGTAATGGTATGTTAGATAGATGGTGACAGGCTGACAGCTTTATGGTATGTTAGATTAACCTAGGAAGAACAACGCAATCAAATTTTAGTTTTGCTCTCAATCGTGCAGTTGTAAACCCGTAAGAAAAAAAAAATGTTTGAAACCCCAAGTATGATAGCGCCAGAGAGATGGGAGATTTTTCTCTCTTTCATATTATTTCATTCTTTGGGCGTGGTAGCGTTTGGTGGTGGCGGTGGGGTCCGGGGGGGGGGGGGGGGGGGGTCATTTTCTTTTATGTAGTAACTAAAAACTAAAATTTCGCTTCCAGAGACGGACAGTGAAAACGATTTCAAATCAAACTAATCGCCGGATTATATGTTGGCAATGATTTAAATTTAGTGAAATAGTTATCATCAAGATTTGATGTCTCTTTTATAAAGAAAAAGGAGGAAAAAAAAAACAGCAGCTACAACATGCAAGTTCTTCTCATTAACAAAATGCTTCAATAGAACTAAATAGCTTACAACAGTCAATCCAGCTAGGAATAGCAGAGAGGCACAGGTGCCTCATGCAGAGTGCTGTATCAATACCATGTGTAACCAATTACTCATACTTTAAATGTAGCACAATGTACTTATTAAAAAGTCAAGCTAGTTGCTACAGAGCAGGAATCTACAATACATAACATATACCATAATATAATAGGAAATTATCTAGTACTGTCCTTTCAAACCTCAGCAATTTGCTATAATTATTAATTTCTAGCTTGATTACATACAACATCTGTAATACACAATACAGGCAACCAAACACGCAGAATTACATCCAATACCAGCCTTTTGGATTCAGAAGTACAATGATCTTTCTAGAAGTACCTTTCATCCAGCATCTCTTGAACTGACCAGCTACCGTTAAAATTCACTCTACAACCACTCGGAAACCGTATATCAGCGATATCGTATACAAATCTGGAAACATATGGGCATGACCTAAGATCAATGTACTCCATGTCCTTGCAAAACTCCGATATAATGTGAACCCCCATAAGAGTAAAACCCACACAATTCGCCTTCAAGACCCTCAATTTGGAATCAAACTCATTCTTAACTAGAGTCTTAAATGTTACATCAGTAACCTTGTCGCAGGATCCGATATCAAGTGCCACAAGGTTCCTACAGTTGGATATCACTGACTTTAAAGAAAGATCAGTTAACTTCTCGCAGCCGTCAAGCCTCAAGCTCTTTATATTTTCACCACAACTATCTATAAGGGCTCTCAATGATTCGTCAGTAACATCACAGCAGCCACCAATTACTAGGATTTCTAGATTAGGGCACGACTTGGCCAAAGCAAAAACAGTTACATCAGTAACTTTAAAACAATCCAATAACTTAACAGACACCAAAGACTCACCAGATGAGCTTATAATTTTGCCGATCCCTAAATCTCCAACATTGGTGCATTTGCTTACATCTAGAGCTTTAATATAACGGGTCCCCTCTGACAGGTGGCAGAGGCCTAAGTCAGTTATTTTGGAGCAAGATGCAAGACCTAGCTCTTCTAGCTTTGAACAGTTCTGAGAGAGAGTTTGTAGTAGAGAATCTGTAACTAATTTGCAACCATCAAGGCAGAGCATTTTCAAATTATGGCAACCTGACGCAACTGCCGTGAAACCCTTGTCAGTTAATTTTTTGCAATTAGACACGTCAAGGGATTCAAGTGAAGAGAGGCCCATGCCTATTGCGACCAAACCGGCATCTGAGATGGCTACAAAAGCAAAAAGGAAATAACGGGTTAGGGACAAAAGCTCTTAGCATTTTACGCACCCACACTTGAATCAATAATAATCATCACCTGATCTCAATATTAATCTATGAGACGCCAATCCCTCACTCAAAACGAATTCCAACAAACCAGAAGATCACAATATACACCCAAACGGAGTTAATTATTAACATGTTTAACTAAAGCTTAACGATCAATATAAGAGTTCCATAAATCCCACACTCAAACAGCTTTCAATCAAGCACAAGGTCACAAACCATAGTACAAGGAAGCAACTCATCAACTGTGTCTAACTAAAAGCGTAAAGAATCACTACACTAACCTTTACAATTCTCGAGAAGGAGAACCCGCAAGCCCGGAACCGCATCAGCGATCAATTCCAGATCCGAATCCGTTACGCCAGGATAGAAGGATCTGGAAACAGACTGGGACAAATCGAGCTCGATTAGACCGGAGAAGCGAGAGAGAAGGCGGCGGAGCCTGGCGGGTCCGGCGGAGACGCAGAGGCGGCGGCGCTCGGCGCTCTGTATCTTACACCATCGCTTGCAAACGAGCCCGAACAAATCCTTCTCCTCATGTACCTCGAGCTTGGAGAGTATCGTGAGCAGCTCGTCGTCCGTGAGGAAGTCGTTGATGCACGGCGCTGATTCCGCCATCGATGAGCTTGGATTGAGGAAGGATTGTAAGTGGAGCGGAGAGGTGGGGTGCTTGCTTTCTACAGTTGTTTTGGTTGGTTCTGGACTTCTCGTTGTGGGACTATCTTTCTTTTTCTATTGAAGTGAAATTAAAACATTATCATAGTAAATATATATCAATAATAAAATAAATAAATGAATTAACGAGAATAAAAATCATTACAATTTAATGATTTAATTTTATTTCATCCTTATAAATATTTTAATTTAATTTAATTTTAAATTATTTTTATTTAATATATTATAATATTTAAATCATTTATACTTCACCTATCAAATAAATAAAGAATCAAAAAAACCTATCAAATAAATAAAGAATCAAATAAAGAGAAAGCATCTACCCGTCCTTACTTCAACCCACAACCTAACTCGGACAGATGTTATAATGAATGACGCAACTACTTAGCGTACAGAATACTACCAAATTATTTTTATTTATAATATTATATCTAAAATTTCGTCTCTGTTGCAGTTAGTACTTTCTTTCATTTGGGAAATTTGCTGATAATAGAATCTGAAATATGAAAAGTTATGGGGTCAAAAATATCTAAATCTGCAATATGTTTGTGTAATTATTATTGCGTGAACTTAAATACTGCACACAAATTTGAACTCCAAAAAGTTTTTGACAAAATTTTAATGTACAAGAAAATCTCTAAACTCTCTTGTATTACTAATGAATGAACTATGAACTTAGATGATATAACTGCAAATTACTCATTTTATATCTACTGAAAAAAGATTCTAGCGACTAGAATTCAGTTGAAAGTTTAGAATTGAGGTGATATGAAAATAATTAAAAATGGGAACTTGGTCATACTAGAACCCTTACTCGTTGATCGTACATCTCATAATAGAATTTCTGGTTTTTTTTTTTGCTTCATCAATATAATCTCTTAAGGTAGAATTCCACCATTATACATAATTTCCAATTTTAACAACATTAGTTCATTTTTCAACAAAGAATATCAGCATGCTATTTCATTGATCAATACCCAGCTCATTTTATATTTGTCATTGAACTTTGCTAGTGAGAAATGCAGAATATAAAACTTATAAAGAAAAAACTTTAGGTGTTTTAACATTTTTATACATAAATGAATGATGACAATATTCCTTTGAAATGTTTTAATATTTTCAGTAATTTCTTTCCTTTGCAACTCCTGTTTTTTTTTTTTTTTTATGTCCTGATTTTGTTAAATGAATGATGGCAGTATTCCTTTCAAAGGTTTTAACATTTTTATACATATTTTTCAAATGAACACGGTCATTAATCATATTTGATACATACATTGAAGTCTTACTAATCAAATATTTTAATTTTTACTAAGAATTGAATCATATGTATACGAATACATGCATTCACATGATATTCTTGAGCACAAAACTTTAGAAATTTAAGGGATGATAAACAATTAATGCATTTGTCTAAATTTTAATTTTTAACACATAAACTTAGAAATTAAGTATAAAAGTGAAAAATATTTAAAAACATAAATATTTCTGTTATCATTTAAAACTGGAATCGACAAAATAAATTCATGTTTTTTATTTAAGAATAGTAAAATCATAATTAAATAGATAAGTAGTCTTTTGATATTGATTTTCGTTATTTTTATTTAATGATAAATTTTCATAAAAGTCTTTATAATGATTTTAATAACCAACATTCTTAAATTTATTATTATTATTATTACAAAGAAAATCAATTAATAAAATTTCAACATCCTATGTTATATACTCAAATTTTTTTAAAAGATGAAAATAATTTCACTCTTGTTGTTTAAAATTTGCTAACTTCATTTAACTACTTGTTCAGAGAAACAAAAAAAAAGTCAGATGTTAAATGATCCGATCGGTCCGATTAATCACATGCTACTAATAATAATAATTTAGTAAGGGCAGATAGATTAAATGAGATCTGCAAATGGGGATTGTGATCCCGAATAAACCTTAAAGTCGAGAGATTCATATTCTTTATAATATTTTATATATAGTGGACATAAATTTCTTCCTATAAAATATTTCCTGCGAATTTCGATGCTATTTATTACAGTAATAATTACAAATAATTATATGTAATTTTTACTTGCTTTATCTGCTGAAACAACCGCCCTATGAATTCAGATCAATGTCGATCGGCTTTCGGAACTCCCTGAGGCACTTCTCCTCCATATCCTCTCATTCGTCCCGACGAAATTCGCTATCCGTACATCTGTCGTCTCACCTTCTGTCGACCTCAACTGCCATGACTTCCCCCCAGGTCGAATCTTCACAGACACAACCATCCGCCGTTTCCGCCTCTGTGACCGTTCTACCCCACTTGTCCATTTCAGTCTCAACTCATACGGTTCCTGCAAGCATCTTGCTGTCAAAAACCACCTTAAATTGGCTCAATCGTGCTTATTCTCTCGGTCTTCGCGATCTGTACCTTGACATCTATACCAATAACTTTGAGTCTCTTTTCCCTCTCATCTTAACCTTCCTCTCTCTTGAGTCTCTCAAGATCAGCAGTTTGGACTTAAATGACAGCTCTTTGTATTCTCGCTCGTTCCAGCCTCTCATCCCCTCCAATTTCCTCGCAACTGGTCTCAGAAGCCTTCATCTTAAAGCAAAGGTTTCTTGCTCTGACTTAAAAACGTGTCATCATGGAGCAAACTAATTTGGAAGATCTATGCTTGGAACCACCCCGAGATACTGCCATTGATATAGTATCTCGAACTGTGAAGAAAATGAAACTAATTTCTGCACGGCCTGAGGTAAATTTGTTTCTTCCTGCTCTTGAGGTATCCAACTCTGGAGAAATTCCATGAAGAGATGCTTCTGTTAAGGAAGGCAGACCTGAAACTTCAATGGTTGTCAGAGGAGAGTGTGCCAGTATTGGATGACATGTTGAGGTGTTTCGTAAATGTGTCACAATTGTCCATCCACATAGAAAATGCTTATCCGAGGGAACCAGAGCAATTACCTGGTTTGAGGCGTGCCCAACGTCGAAAATGTGCATGTATTTTTAATACCAGTCTCTTGCAGTTTCTATTGCTTTATTAATATATTTTTGGAAACTTTAAGTGTAAATTACCAATTTATATATAGGACATCTTGTTTGTGAACCTAACCAAGCTTGCACGTTGTTATCTGAATTTGGTTGATTACTAGGGCTCTGTTATGTTGTGCAGCTTTGCAAACTTCGTGAAAACCTTGGCCATAAGAGCCATGTCTGATACATTGGAACTCATGGTTATACGAAGTTGTGGAAAACCAAGGAAATGTTTAGGCTACCAGTCCGTAGTATATATTGCCTGCTGTCTGTAAATATTTTATTACCATTTTCAATAGAGTGTAGGCAGAAAATATGAGGCACCTGACTTTTTTAATATGACTCATCTAGCAATGCAAAACAGGATGCACTGCGCTGAATAACCAGGATACTGATATTTTTAATATCCTACTGGACAAACTGTATAATGCACATGAACCCCGCTTCCTGCTTACAGCTACAATTCTCTCTTTAGAAATCTAACCTAATAATTTCGCTGAAGTTGAAATGCAGATAAATTTGTCCTAAATTTTTAAAACACTTTGTCAAAGAAGGTAAGTTGAAGTTTAGTGTCTCAATTGTTCATATTTAACCTGAACTTTTGAAATGCTCTTTACAACATCTCCCTGGTAAGCAATTTTTTTTTGTTTTTGTAGACCCAGTTGTTCCTTTTGCATGGTTTCCATTTCTGCGTATGTAGGAAATAAGAACTATGTACTAAGTGAGAAATGTCATAAATCACTATTGTAGATTTTGTGATAATACTCAGAAAATAAGTAACCATTTACTCCATCACTTATGTTTTCTTTGGTTTTAAATGGTAATAAACGTTGGAAAGGAAAGAGCTGATTAGCAATTACAGTGGAAAATAGAAAATTTTCTCTGTGCCATCTTATTTAGTGTAATTAGCAACTTTTTAAATAGTAACCAGTTATCAATCATTGATGATAACGAGTAACATTTTTAAGGGTTGGTAACTTAGAATGACTTGATTTAAATTTCATCAAAGCAAAATCCTTTTTTCTTTGACCATTTGTATTCTGGAGGTTCACAATTGAAAATTAGTTTAACAAGCCTAAAATGTTCTTATTTCATTCAAGGTGAAAGTTTTCAAATTTTAAATGACAACTCAGTAAGTTATTGCACTCAATGACATGCTGATATGATTTCTTGTCGAAATGTGTAGCATAATTAATCTCAATAATGATATGTGAACTCAGCTATGTCAAATAGATGATTCATGAAAGTTAGTATTTCCACAAAAGGTGAAGGTCAAATGGTCAAATAGTTTGTAGTAGAATTGTTCTAGGATGATGCCTGGTCCATTAGAATCTATATCATACTGAAGGATTTTTTTTTTAATTTCCTAATGACATTTATGAAGAATTGTGTAACATTAAATATGAATTTGAAAATATCATAAAAAACTGTCAATTGTCAACATGGTCTAAGAATATTTGTTTGAGAAATTACTCTGGAACCACATAATTATATAATTTTTTCTGTTATAGTGTTAGCTCCTTCGTGAAATTGGTATTCTTAGCAATTTTTGGCTAATTTAACTTTCTTTGCTTAGCTGGAGAAGCATCAATTTCATATGCTTGTCGAGCCAGGGAAGGATCTGTTAACATTCCCTCATCTAAGGAGTCTGAAGCTCTTGATGCACTTCCATGATGATGGCATATCTGACCTAATTTTCTTTCTTCAGAATTCTCCGGTTCTTGAGTCTGTTGAGCTCGATCATGTGGTAGTTAAACATCAAAACCTTTCTTTCTGTGCATTTGCTACCTCTGCTAAGTTGTTCTGGTGTTAAGGGGTATTAATTTAGTCGAACGTGAGAATTAATCAAACCACAGAACTATTCCTGAGGGAAGTTTTTATCATAGATAGTACTAGAGATGAGCGTCGCGTTGCTTCGGCTTATTCATAACATATAAATGATGTTATAGTTTTTATAATATCTTCATCAAAATTAAAAAAAAGGAAGGAGATATAGTGATAAAAAGTTAAAATTTAAGTAATTAGAAACTACGGAAATATGAAAAATGCTTATTAATAGTATATGGTTTATCAAATTAGTCCCTTAATTTATATGGAAAATTTTTAATATGAAGGAAATTAATAATTTGGTAGAATTATTTCAAATTAATGTAATAAAAAAGTGTGAAATTAATTTTATAATGAGCTTTGTGAAAAATTTATGAGAAAGTTAAGTTCAACTGCAAGGACAAAGTTAGGGAGTGGGGCAACATGGGGAAACAAATATGGTGCTTGACATGATTTTCTAATTATTTTTAAAAGTACATATATTTTTATTGTTTTTTGTCTAAAAGTATAGTTCTAGAGATACTTTTAACAAAGTATTTCTGTGACTTGAATTAATCCATATTTAGAAGTACAATTTGGAGATAAAAAAAAAATGAAAAATGTATATTTATATATTTTTTTCTATCTATAAGAAACTTATTAGATTTTGGAATTGATATATCAAAAAATCGAAACCAATTAAAACTTTGGTTAACTTTTAGTATAATAGAATGAGATTTTCTCATAGTTTACAATTGCATCACCTTTATTAGCTTTATTATTATTTTTATATATTAGATTAAAACAATGGTGCATTTTAGTTAATATAAGGCAGAATTCATGCAAAGTAGTGAGTTCTATAAATATAAACTAATTTATAACATATATTCCTTACAGATTATAACTATCTAAAATTTATTAGGTGTTATCGTGCATTCTTAGCTATATTTAAAATTAAAGGGATCTAAATGCAAAGTTAATTTTTCTCCACTTCTCCAACAATCTAGCCTCCAGCCCTCCCCACTCCAATCGTGCAAAATCAGAGAGCAAGAGATCATAGAAAATGTAAGAGGGAAAAAATGGGAGGTGTCCATTTGCAGTAAGCCTGCTAATGGGCGGGTTTCGGCCCATACACAGCTCGGCCCATTGATGAAGAGTGAAAGTCCAAATTTAAACCCAATTCATATTAATGAGTAAATGCATAGTCTATATTTCAGCCCCGCTACAGCACGACTCAAGCCCAAAAAAACCCACAACTTGTCCACAAGTTTTATTTCATGGGCCTATCCAAATGGGTGGACCTTTTACTAAATTTTTAGATCTTTGTACACATTAAATCACAAGTATAGTTTCTTTTTACTACTTTATAAATTATAATTTTTTTAGATCTATATGTAAATTATCAAAATGTCAAATTGCATCATCAAAGCTACATCATTTTTTTGAGGGGGAAAAAAATGCAGGAATGTCATTTGCCTACTATTTATTTTTCATAAAAAATGATGTATAATTTAGTGAATAAAAATGTGATGTTATGTGAAAAATACGGCGTGACTCAGTCACGTGACGGGAATAAAATATTTTTTTTTAAGTGAGGTGTTGTGCCGTGATCAAAATATTTTTTTATACGTGACATGTCAAAAATGATAGAGTAAAAACACGTCACACCTATGACACGACACGCATGTGACACATTTAGACACCTGTGCTATATTGTAATGTGACGTGACGTGACACATATATAGCACATCACATTTAGTCATATTTTTCTCGAATTTCATTTTTTCATTGAAAAAATATTAAATTTTTTTTAAAATTTATGAAAAAAATAGTAAAATTTATTGTAAAGTGAGGAAAAATGTTAGAAAGTTTTTTACGATAAAAAATATATTTCATATTTATATTAAAAATATTTTTTTTAAAAAAATAATAAATATGTGACTTCACGTTATCATGTGACATATCATGATGCGATGTGTTATGTGACATGCCGTGACATATCAAAAACAATTTTACGTGACGTATAAATTATAGTTTATGAGAGACACGTCATATAATAGACATATACGGCGTGTTATTTTTTGAACTCTAGATATATATCATCATGTGTCTTAGACTCTTAAACCTATCAAATAAAAATAGCTCGTTGATATATTGGCTTTTATTTGATTGATGCTTTGTATATGCTTGTAAAAGTATTAACTTATATTTTAATTAATAGAAGTTGGTAATTAATAATCGCTCAACCCAATTGAAGAAAATAATGAAAATGTTGTTTTTAATAATCGCTTGATTCAGATCTGAGAGAGCGATGCTTGATTTGAGCAAGGGATAGAACAAAGATCTTAGCTTTGAGGGTTGTCCACGGTTAGCCCATTGTTTGCCTACAATGTACGCACTATTGGCCCATAAAAACAAAAATTGACCTTTTGGACTCGAGCCGAGTTTTTAAGCCCTGTACAGATATGGCCCTGACCAATGGTGCCCAGTTACTACCAAGGCTCTTTCGGCCGAGGGTCCCGCTGCCCATTAGCAAGCTTAATTTGGAGCCTATAAATAGCTTTCTTGAGAATTAGGAGTATGAACCAGGGGTTCGTTTGGCAAATAAAAAAATAGTAGTACTATTTGATTAGTAAAAGTAGAATAGTAGTAGAAGGATGCTATTCAAAATGGTGTATAGATTAGTGTTATTTTGTATTATTATTTGTTAAAAATGCTAGTTGGAATAGTGAAATGAAAATATTATTTGTTAAAAATGTCAGTTGGAATAGTGTAATGGAATTGTAGAAAAATATTTAAGGAATTGGAAGAGACCCAACTACTCTTATATATAACAACGAATTTTTTAGTTGGATAAAATTATAATATTATCAAATTTCAGCAGTTAGATAATTTCACAAAAGTTGCACATAATTGATACAGTAAAATGTACTAAAGACCCTTACGCTCAAAGAGCAACAATAACATTTTAAAATTAAATGAGAAAGAATCATACCTTTAACACCACAGCCAATCAACCAAGTATGACCTTCTCAAGTCGGAATTATAATGAATAAAGAACAATTTTTTTGGAAGAAAGAAGCACGAGAGAGAGAGACAATAAAAAAATAGTTATTTTTTGTCATCAAGGGCAAAAGTGAGAGTTGCAGCTATTGCGTGCGAAACTTTTTGGAGCTCTTCCGCTATTCGAACATATAGTTTGAATACAGGAATAGTCTATTCAGACTACTATTCCAACACACTCTTCATCGTTTGGCAATCCGTTTTGTGACTATTATGCTATTCCATATTGGAATAGCACTGCCAGACAGACCCCAATTGCATAGTAGGATACAATAGACCAAGAAATAGACCACTACAAAATTAATACCTTTCTAACCAGTAATGCTGCACGGTGGTACACATAAACCTTGTTTAGAATCGTATTATATAGACCCTGCCTTTTCCTGGACCGTATGATCAATTTTGAATGGTGATAACGTGTTCATTTCTTAATGGAAAGCTGATATAGAACTGTAGATAAAACTGTAGCTATACTGTAGAGATACAGTAAAAAAGGTTGTCCAAATTATATATATAATATAATAACAGATATCCTGAGGTTGTTATTTAATAGACCTTTCATTCATAGATGATTCATACAAGGACTCGTGCTTACATTAAATGGAGTTTTATCATAGAAAACTGTGGTTTTCCATAGATCCAATGCAAGCCATTTTCAACATATTACTCTCTTCTAAAGCCAAAGGCTTCATCATACTGGCCAGGAAATGATTTCAGAACCCTTGATACGCTAAGTTCCCTATGGTATATGACTAGGTTGTTACTTTTCACCACAAGTAGTTTGTTATTACAGGACAAATTTGGAAACTGCCACATATTATGGTTTGCTTCTGTGTATTCATTCTAAATGTTTCCAAATTGATCAGCTTGCATTCATTTACTTCTATGTTTACAAGAAATTTCTATGGTTATTGGGATGCACTTTTGGTTGTGTTTTGGTTCGCAGTGGGATTAAACATAAATTCTGATGCTAATAGTTTGTTGATAAAATTAGGATTATGATTACATGACGGTCAAGGGAGGTTGGAAGTCTAAATTGCCACAAGATTCAAAAGGCAATAATCAACATGCATATTTTTCAGAACTTCATAAAGGTGACAGGAAGATTGAACTTATAAGACTCTTATGCAATGGGAGACGTCAAAAGAAGCACAAGATATGATGACGTCTAAAAGCTGAAGAGGATGATGAAATTGAAGGTTGATAATGAAACTTCTAGTGTAATTGTTCTCATGTTACCTGAGAAATTTGTGTTGTCTGTTGTTTTGTGGTGTTTAATGTTGTGTGATCTGTGAGATTGTTGTCCACTAGGTCCTTAGTGAGGGCATGGTTAATCAGTCGCTATGTTGACAATGCCCATCTGAATTTACTTAATTCTCATTTTGCTATTTTGTGTATTGATGGCATAAATGGGTACCTTTCTTTGATTAAGAGGACAAATGACTTGACATTGGTTTATGAGAAACTTGAATTGTCTATTTTGTTGTGGTGTGTTATTTTATGTTCTGTGAGATTATTATTGTTTACTAGGTCATTAGTAAGGGTATAATTAATGCTTCTGTATGTTGATCATGTCCAGCTAACTTTCTCTTTTTGCTTATGTATCTTTGTTTGTGTACTTGACATTGGTTTAGCATGACCTTCCAAAGTGAAGTTTAATTTTGAAATCTAAGATAATAGATAAGTGATTGAAATTGGTGCATCTTTTTCTTATTAAGTTTTTTCGAAACAATATTTTTTTACCGTGGAAGTAATCTTAATATGAAGGGTGTGCTCCCGAGTTGGGTAAAAGAGATTAATAGAGAGGAGGGAAGAGAAGAGGGAGAAATAATCTTCTTTAATCTTGCTTTCAAGTTTAAATTAAAGAAAATTAAAGAAGGTGAGTGGAGGATAATACTTTATTCATTTTTTCAATATTGTTAACCTTTAATTTGGAGGGATAAAATTTTAACTCCTATCTCCATTTTCTTCCCTTTCTATCTCTTCCTCTCCTTTTTCCATCGAACTCGGGAGAATAGCCTAAGGATACTCGTGTTGTATTAAGTAATACATTTTAATTTTCAATTTTATCTTGGTTGATTGGAGAAACATAATAAGCTGTCAGGATAAGTAATCCTTCTAGACAATAAAGTTTTACTTGTATGCTGAAAGATGCTTCTAGGCGAAAAAAAGGTTGAAGACTTAAGTGTACATCTATGCTGAAAGATGCTTCTATGCTGTACATTAAATACATTACAATTAGTTTATCTAAGATAAAATTAAGTAATCTTATATAGGTTATCAAACTATTTAGTATATCTAAGATAAAACTATTAATCTATTATGAAAGTTTTCGTATATCAGTGGTTTCTTCTGTTCTGTTTATGTCCAATTGGAGTAGCTGATCTTCTAAATTCGTATGTTTAGCACAAGTATATAACCAGTGCTCCATACAACTTGCAAAGTCTGCTAATATCATTTGGGCCTTGGGCCCATCCAGGCGCAAGATCAGATCAGTGGCTCAACGACGCCACCGCCGATTCGCTGAATGAAATCTTCACCTACAACTGTTCCAACTTCCAAGTTCCACCAAATGTTTCATGGCGCATTCGTGCTCGTATATTCGGTTATTCCCCCAAAATTTGATAATCCCCATCCCCATCCCCGCCATCCCGCTCCCGATTTATCGCGCTCTTATATTCGGTGATTCCCCTAAAATGCTGGAAGACAGTTTCTCCTCCGAACCCTAAACCTAGCCAGTTACTTGCCCATGGCGGTCATCACCGACGATCCTCCGGCTACCGCCGGAGATCCTCCTCCGCCTTCAGAGGTGCTGGGCGATCGTATTTCCGATTTACCAGAGCCTTTACTCCTCACCATCGTGTCCTTCCTCCCCATTCACCTCGCAGCCCAGACCTCTCTTCTCTCGCGCCGTTTTCGTAAGCTTTGGTGCGCCTCGCCATCGCTCTACTTCGATCGCAGCTGCTTTAGCGTCACCCCCAAATTTGTTAAGATGGTCGACGGGGCGATCCTCGGCCGGGATTGCTCTGCCCCCGTTGAACGCCTCCACATCAAGTCCCGGTACGACTCCCGATGTCTCCTCCCTCTTAAATCCGTTGCTCGCTGGATCCATAGCACTGATCTTATGGGCGTCAGGCACCTCCGTTTGACGCTCGAAGCTGCTACAGTTGCAGCAGTTTGCTGCTTTATCTTCTCCATCAAGTCCCTTGAGTCTCTCCATATCTCCACTTTGCATCTTAGGGGCCACCGAGCTCTGATGCCGACGAGTATCAGTTGCACACGCCTCAAAAATCTCTATATTTGGTTGGATATGGACTCAGCTGACCTCACCAAGCTCATCGGAGGACTTCCTGTGCTAGAAGATCTAGAGTTACGAGGAATTGATCAAAATACAATAGACATTTCCTCTCTGAGCGTCAAGACACTGAAGCTGCAATGTAATTCCAGCAAAATCAAGCTGTGCTTTCCTAACCTGGATTTCATGTATCTCCTCTGCAAATTGCGTGGTATGGAGAAGTTTCAGGGTGAGATGCCCCTTGTAAGCAAGGCAGAGTACATTCTTAACTCTCCTGTTGAGGAGTCTATGCTTGTTTTAGGTAGTATATTGAAGAGTGTCCCGAATGTGGTGAAGCTGCGTCTTTCTATCGAGGTGGGTAAAATCCATGATGTCTACCTAATTTTGTGCTCCTTTGTAGAAGTCATGGAGAGGATCAGCTAATTTAATCTTCCTTGATTGGGTGGAAAGAACAATTAATTTAGTAACCTAGAGATCAGAACCAAGTTCGTCCATTATATTTTATTGCAATTTCATAAATATGCCAGGAAATCTGTACTAATTAAAGCAGTAGTAATTGCAGAGTTTAGGCTTGATACATATAACAACTAACAACTTCATATCTCAGACAAGGATGGAATTTGAGAAGACCTATCTCAGATGTAGCAAGATGCAGGTGCCCTTACCTAAGTTGGAGGACTTGAATTTGTCATGCAGCACTTGTTATCTGAAGATGTTTCAAGTGGAGATGCCCTTGCTGAGAAAGGCTGAAATTTACCTCTCTGATGTCAGGGAGGATTTTGTGCCACCAATAACAGGCTTGTTGAAGTGTATTGAAAATGTAGTGGACCTGAAACTTACAATCTGGGATCATTGGGTACTCCTCAAGACACTTTTTTCTCCTTATATTTATTTTCTTAATCAAATTTATCCTCGTTGTTAGGAGTCAGAATCTAACGAAATAACTCTGCTCTCACTCTTGAGAAGCATCATGCATCAATTGATCATTAGACTGGATTTAATATACTTCTTTCTTTCTCCTTTGTGATGCAAGCAAAATTTGGTGCGCTAGACATACATAAGTTAGAGTGTTTGTGGCTTTGCTTCTTAATTAATATTGTTTTCAATAATAAGTAGGAATGTATTGAATTGGGCATACAACATAGTTGATTACAATGATTTGATGATTGTCTAATATGTAACATGTATTTCCTACCAAAATAGGGGATTTAACCCTTTTAATCTAGCCAAGTCATCTTGTTTATTGATTTGGGAGCTTGATATAATGGAGGAGGTCAATAAAATGAACACGTTCGTCCTACCTGGATGGTCATTGGATGTACGGTTTAGTGAGGAAACTTGATCCAATTTGACCAAATATTCTCATATACTTTTGCTTTTTATTAGTTTCTATTTGTTTGGAATTCTTTTGAATTGCTTGTTCCTGGTTTCCTTCATGTGTGTAAAACTGAGTGTCTGCATCCTTGTTTATTAAAAACGAATAAAAAGGCAAGATATAAGTTGACAGCCAAAGTAGTAAATTGTAGGTTTCTGATTGTCCTGGTTTGCCCCTTTACAAAACAACTGGCTTGCTTTGAGGTTAACTGTTTAATATTGTGTGGGATTTCACATACTTGGTTTTTATAGCTATCGAGCAAACTTGTAATTTCACACCTGTACCTTGAATATGAACACTGCCATGTTTTATTGTATTATGTCTATTAATTAATTTGGTCACTTTGGTTCATTTTTATTGTCATAGGCTCAGTTAAAACCATTTCATGTTTTGGAGTCCAACAAGAAGCCTCCATTATTTCCTCACTTGATCAACTTCGACCTTTTTACTTGTTGCCATGAAGCCACCATTGGAGATGTGATTAGCTTGCTTGAAAATTCTCCAGTTTTGAACTGCCTTAAGATGACACACAAGGTACCTGAACCTCATATCAATTTTATTTTCCTTTGTTTATGTATTTATATGTTTGTTGGTCATAAAATATACATTCTATCTATAATGTTGATAATTTCTCTATAATAAGACTTTCTATGTTTATTTCTTGTTTTTGACCACTTTGTCGCATTGATTTATTTGATCCTGACAATTTGAAATTTGGATGTTTCCTCAAGGATCCGTGTATTGATTGGAATCAAGATAAGAAGAAGGTCTACTGGCAATCTAAGCTACCTCGAAACTCTAAAGGCAATTATCAGCATGCTTGTTTCACTGATCTCCATTTTGGAGATCAGAAGAGTCAGATTATTAAGCTGCTTTCTAGAAGACTTGTTTCTAAGAAGCGCAAAATATGAGATTTGTTATATGGAGGACTAAAATGCTTACTGTCAACAGTTATATGATGAGCTAGTTCATCCTTAGCAGCTGTTTTATTTTAACTCGTAGTACTTGACTGATTTTCAATGAATCTGCTTAAACTGTAATCATAATTTCTGTGATCTTAGTTGTTTTGTTCCAGATGTTGTTTTGAGGATCAACTAAGTGTATCTAGTTATATGGAAAACTGATATCTTACCTGCGAGTGCTGTATTGCTGTGTTGAATGATTTTGTCTGGAACTTCTAAAAATGTTCCTTTCTTTTAGAAAAGTTGTGTTCGACTCGTGTGACTGTAATTGTGACGGTTCTGAGCACCGTCCAAATTACTCGTAGCTTTTCTTTGTGATAGTTTTCACTAATGTGCCTTAGTAGTTGAACATTCTTATAGATTTCATTGCCTGACATGTTAATTGTCAATTTAATTTAAATCATATTTGTTTTCATCTTTATCCTTTCAACATTATCTTTTACCTGAATTTTTGTTCCATTGTTTTTCTTATAGTTAGAACATAAAGGCACAGCGTGCGAGTAGAGAGAAGAAACAGAGTCACAGAGACAGGTTAACCTTAACAGCGGAAATGAAACCAAATTAGATCAGAACAAAACACGAATTATTCTTTTAAAGCAAATAAAATAGAAATTCTTATCTGGCCTCACAAGAAAAGAGAAATTGGCTTTCCCAGACAATTACGTACCTGAGCTCAGAAGTGAAACGATCAGAGCAGCTACTTATCAGTTACAACAGACGATTCTACAAGTTAATTACAATGTGAAAAAGTTGGTTAATTTCAAAAAAGAAAAATCATGCAAAAAGTATCCATTTCTCGAACTAGGAAATAAATTTTACCAAATTAAAAGGTTTTGCAATCTAGTTTTTTATGGTTTACGACTATCAAAAACAGAACATCAATAAAAATATAAATCAAACAAGCAACAAACTATGTTCTCTCCTGGAAAGCTCCTCATTTGACAGTTGTAGTAATAGTGACTTGAATGTTCTCCTGTTAGTGTTTTAAAGGTTCTTAATATATCAAACGGATGTGATTTAATGTGTTCAGATATCTCAATCTTCATCTATGAGTTTAATATTGCAAACTTTTTCAAATTAAAAAAAAAGACTGTTTAGCATGAAAACTCAACAGAAAAAAAATATTAGTAATTATTGGCTTTATGAGGCTCTATGATTTGATCACCTTCAGAACTAATCCTTTAAACCCTCATCTTTTTCAAAAAAAAAAAAACTAATCTTTTAAATATGCAGACTATGCTAATTGGTTATTACTCCATGCTCTATTACTAACTTTCTCAATATCTGAGAGTAAGTAGATTAAATATGACGTTGAAAACAGGACCTACTTGCACAGTTGTCCTATTATCTATTGTTATGAGAGTGTTATGTTTTGAAGTATTATTATGATATTAAAAAAATCCAATTAAAATACATAATTGATATTTTAGAGGGTGAAAACGAAATTTTACTTTCTAATTTGACCTTTTGATACAATACAATTTCACCCTCCAAAACCCTCCTTTCCCGCCCCTCCCAAAACCTTCCAAAACTCCGAATCGCGCTTCCTATGAAATCCAATTAACAATGTCGAGCAGCAATCTGGAAGAGGTGGTGGATCGCCTTTCCGAACTTCCCGAGGCGCTCCTCCTCGATATACTCTCTTTCCTCCCCACAAAATTTGCGGCGCGTACATCCCTCCTCGCTCGGCGCTTTCGCCATCTCTGGACCGCCTCCTCCTCCTTCGAGCTTGATCGCTCCGATTTCCCCCCGGGTCGCCTCTTCAACGACGTAACCTCCCGCTGTCTCCGCCATCGCGATCCTTCTTCTCCACTACTGACTTTTTGTCTCAAGACTAAGTACTGGAGCAGAGCTTTGGCAATCAATCTCCTCTCCAAATGGCTAGATCGTGCCCATTCGCTAGGCATGTGAGATCTCTCTCTTCATATCCATACTGATACCATCGAGTCTCTTTTCCCACTTATCATAAACTTTCAATCTCTTCGCTCCCTTTTCATCAATGCTGTCGACTTAGACATGAAACCTAATGTCTTCTCATTTCAATCTCTTATTCTCCCTACTTTGCCCCTAACTCAACTCAAGTACCTCCACATTAAAGCAAAGTTGTCTACCTCAGACTTGGCCCTTTTCACCAGGGGGCAAATGAATCTGGAATATTTGTGCGTTGAGCCCCTTCGCAGTTGTGATGTTGATCTGTCTTCTCAGTCTGTGAAGATACTGAAGCTAAGTTCTGAATTCAGATATCCTAAGATTTGTTTATCCTTCCCTAGTCTCGAGTTTCTTGACTTGAGCATCAACATGAGCATGGAACTGAAACGATTTCATGGGGAGATGCCTATATTGAGAACGGCAGTGATCAATATCTTATCACTGCATGAAGATCTTGTGCCAGTTTTATGTGACATCTTGAGAAGTGTTACAAATGTTTTGGAGTTGACACTTCATATATGGCCTCCTTATCCAAAGCATATACCGGGAGCAACCCGTGGGCAAAAGCAGGTAAGTTGTTTCTATACTAGTCTAATTTGTTCTTTATATAATAAATTGGATGCATATGCTAGGATATAAAGGGAAAAGGATATTAGTAACACACTCATTAGTCATTATCCTCTAAGAATTTAATAATGTTCAATAGCAAACATAACAACCTTGCATATATATTTTTTATTTCTATTCTTGGGGTGATAAATGGAATATGCTCTACCAGTTTGTTTACTCAAGCATAGTTTCTTAGATTTTTGTCATTGGTTTCTCTCTCTTAGTTGATTTGGACTTTCTAAGGTCTGCATTAAACCTTATGTCACAAAAATTACCTAGTAGGTGCTAAATCCTAGTAAATCGGCAACTGCCCTATTGGGTTGTGATATTTTTTAAGGATGTAATGAGATATCTGACTATCCAACCAGGCCTAGTTGAATTAATTCAATTAAATGCCCGAAAAAAAATGTACAATACAAAGAAGTACTTGTTACTGTGTTATGTACTTTCTGCTGCCTTCTTTGAAGTAGAATTTGGAGGGATGGGTATTTTTTAACGTTACTGAATAATATCACTAGATTTCAACTTCATAATTAACATTTAAGTTGGCTCCACCTAACCCCAAATTTGACAAGTATCTGGTTGGGCATCATGTTTACATCACAGATGATGTAGCAAGGTATAAAAGTAACCAGTTTCAAAACACACTGAAAAATTTGAAGGAAATTCAGGATAATCAGTAGCATGCAAATAAATATTTAATACAAGTTTAAAATAATTCCATAATGTCACAAGAGTTGGTACAGTTTTTTTTGGTGCTAACCTGTATATTAAATCTGATTACTTGTGGTTAGGTTGACTTAATCTTTGTGGTTTCTTTTAGCATTAATTATTGCAATTGTAGATTTGAGTAAATTTGGTTTAATTGGAACTGATTTTGATACTTTTAGAATGGACTTGATATATTTCATCCGTTCGTGGAGCCAGGAAAAGATATGCTGGAGTTTCCTAATTTGAGAAGTCTCAGACTCTCAATGTGCTTTTATTAAAATGCCTTACAAGACTTAATTTGTTTGCTTAATCATTCCCCTGTTATCGATTCTCTTCACCTAATTCACGTGGTGAGTTTTACATATACCTTTTCAACTAACTATCTTTAATGTGTTATGTATTTTCTGTATTTAGAGGTAATGCCAACAAATCTAATTACTTGTGGTTAGGTGATTTGCACAACTCCCAAATATTGAGGCTATTTGTCTCAGACCAATAGTTGGAAAGTTGTGTGTATAGTTTTTTTTTTTTTTTTTTTTTTTTTGGGGGGGGGGGGGGGGGTTGGCAGGGAGGTTGGGGTTTGTTATATGGAATTATCCCCTTTAGACAAATTTCACATGACAGTGACTTAAATGTTATTCAAGAGAATGCATAATATTTAGCAAGGTACAGTTGTACCGCACAATCAGGCTCACAATAGCACTTGCATAAAGACATCATTGTGGAAGGTAATGCTTGTGTGGATCTTATTGCCACTGAATAACACAACTATATTATATTTGTTGTTTTACTTTCTCTCAATAGGATCGACCGTCTGACTGTCAAATGACTGAGAAGTCATCAAAAAGGCTGAAAACATGACATCCTGACCTTTTCTCCCAAAGATCATTACCGATGATATTTTGCTTTTTTTTGTTCTTTTCTTTTTTTTTATCTTTTTGATGGTTTCATTATGTTGTATGGATGACTTATGGGTTTAAGTACCAAGGTTCAGCCAGATAACTAACTGCATGACTGTAGTTGTGTTGGATTATTATACCGTATCAGTATCAGGTTAAAGTACTTTGTTAAGTAGATGCTTGTAGTGGAGCTTTATATGAACATTGGTACTGCAATTTTCAGTAAATCAAATGCTGATGTTTCCTTTCTGCATATAACATTTAAAATCTAGTACAAGTTTCTTCATTAAGATCTGCTCAATCTGATACTCAGATATGATTATAACATGAATACCCTTCTGAAAATCTAGACTTTGCTGATTGTCCATTTATTCTTCAAATTGTAGTTGAAATGACTTATTGGTCAAAGCAATTGATTGGCCATTTAATCATCTTGAAAAGGGTTAATTTCTCATTTACCATCAAAATTTCTAAAGTAGCCAATTTCACCATTAAAAACACACTGTTCTTTCTTGTATCTCCTTTTCTCCATTTAACACATTAAAAACCTTTTATTAAATTGAAAATGACCAAACTACCCTCTTAGTAACAATGTTTTTGTTCTTTTTATTGACAAAACAGAAATATAACAAAAGAAAAAAGAAAATATGAATAATTCAAGCATGTGACAGCATCGGTAAATAAATTGGAGGGATATGTCTCCTAGCATGTGCATGCATGCTTCCTTTGCTAATAATCTGTGTAATAATCAGGTTGAAAAAGATTTATCCAAGATTCAAAAATACATAGTGCAACACCAGCTAGAGTCTGTATGTAGGTAATCCATTCACCAATGTTCCGATTATTTTCATGTCCAATTTCTTTACTAATATATCAATTAGTATTTCATTAGATTTTTTAATATATTTTTAAGTTATATTTCTATTTTGTCAGTAAAAAAGAATGAAAACCTTGTTACTGAGAGGGTAATTGGTTCACTTGCAATTCAAATAAAAGGCTTTTAATGAAACAAATGGAAAAAAAAGGGGATAAAAGAAATAAAATTGTGTTTTAATGGGCAAATTGGCTATTTTGATGGGCAAATTGGCTATTTTAGGAGTTTTGATGGGTGCATGAGCAATTAACCCATTTATTCATTATTATTTTGTAGTTGATATATAGATATTATCATTGTAACTGATTTGTTATTCAAATTAAATAAATTATTATTTATGTTAGTGACTTTATTATTCAACTTATTGTATAGTATTTTTATTATTCAACTTAAGTGAGTTATTATTCAGATTAGTGATATTGGAGTTGAATAATAAAATACTATACAAAATAAGTTGCTAATATGAATAATAACTCATTTAATTTAAATAATAAAATTGATATTGATAACGGTATCAACGATGGTATCTCCCAAACATTTTCCTATTATTTTTGTTCTTTTTAATTAGATAAAAGTTTTTTTAAAAATAAATATATGACCGTTCTTCATAATCAATACTTTTGAAGCATTTACAATACCAAAAAAATAATCGTAAAGTATTATAAAAATAGCCCCAGTTTCAAATAATTAAAAAATCGTTTTAACTATATACAATACCGCTCTTTATATATGAAGTATAAATAATAAAGTAAACACGGTAGATATCAATAATCATAATTATTGAATCCCTCCCCTAATTAAAAGCGATAAATACAAAGGCTAATTTGGACTTCAACGGATCACATAAGATACATAATTTTGATATATAAAACTTTTTACATGGATATGATGTATCTCGTGTCACTGTTTAAAATGTAATACCACTAGTTGCTAATTCTATAGATAGGAGCTCAATTGAAACAAATTAAAAGCAATAGTTGGATAAAAAAAATAAAATTGAAGGACCTAAGTAACTAAAGTACAATATTTCATACGGAGTTATTTTCAGACTATCCTCTAATTGAAATAAGAAAAGAAATTAACACCCATTAATGTTATTTTCAGACTATCCTCTAATTGAAACAAAGAAAAGAAATTGATATGTACCAATTAATGTTGAGGTGGGAAATCAGACATTATAGGATAAGGTACTTTTCTTAAATGCAACCGCTAATGGCAAGCCATCTAAACCCAACCATCTTTTCCGATCTTCAATAAAAACACCTACATTTTCACACTCCGACCGACACAACTTGCAAACTTTCGGACAGTATACAAATCTGTAGCCTCCATTCTCATTTTTTTCTATTCTAAATCGACTGTCATTGTTTCCGGCATCTGCCCTGATGTCACCGGCCACCACAAACCGCCTGCTGTTAGCACCTTCTCTATCTCCAATTCTCCATACCATTGCTTCCAAGCAAACGGCACATGATACAAACTTAATTTGCACATCACTTGATAGACCGACAACTTTTTCAGCCAGAAGGTTGTCTGTGACGGGAACGATGGTTACTGCATTGCCGTCGTTGAGCTGAAAGATGTCTTGTGCTACAGAGAGAGGCCAAGAGGTGTTGTGTTGTGAGAGGATTAACCCACCTCCCGGTCGACTGCGATTGGATGGAAGGATGTAGTACTCCTCACCAGAGTTTAGTTCGTTTCCTTCGGTATCGTATACGGGTCCGGATGGTTTTCCGGCTTTGTAATAATGAAGTAAAATGAGGAAGATGGCTGGAAGGAAGACTAGTAGATGGACCTGCATTGGTATGTATGTGCTAGCTAACATTTCATTCTGCATTATTTACTTTCAATTTTGAGTTTTTTTATTCAGAGAGAATGAGGCAGGAAATTAAGAGCCGTATAAGCAGTTGGGGCAATCAATAACTGAAGCTGAATGCTAGCTCTTTTTGGAATCAAGGTGTGTAAATTCATGAGTAAGGCTATAAGCGTTCGTTGAGTTAAATTAAAAAAAATTAATATTATCAAGTTCAAATGATAAATTCAAACTGTTCATTTCGATATGAATTAAAATGTCAACATGGTTAAAATAGTTAAATTTTCCCAAATCTTGATTTTGTAGAAAATTAACTCAAATAATTATAATTTTGTAACTATATAATGTAAAATATGACTTGTCTGTTAGATCATAATCAAGGGTTTAGTTGGTAATTTAGAACAAACTGATGATTCTTAAAATTAAATTCACAAGCCCGTTTGAACTTTAACCTCTTACTATCTTACTAAAATTAAAGGTCAAAATTGAACTACAAATGAAAGGGCGGTTATATGAAATGACGTGAAAAACTATAAATTTTGAACTTAAACATCGGATGATCTGAATCGAACTTCAGCTGAATTTTCTGTTTCCGGATGGAAGTAAAGCAAATGGGGTCAATTGTTCTGCATTTTTTCTTCAACAAATACTAATCTATTAATTATTTTATTATATTTTTTATGCAAATTAGTAAATTGACTCATTATCGGCTCACATTATCTCATATATTCACAAAAAATTGCATTATTGACCCTCGTATTACACAGAAAATTATACAAATTATGTTATAATTATGACGTGTAGTATAATGGATAAAGACTCACAATTGATACTGATCTTTATAAAATAAATTTCTGTCTCCACCTGTAACTAGCTATACATTTACTGCTCATGTTTACCGTGTTTTTGTTATACACTAATTAAGCTCTGCTGCATGTGACTGCAAAGATCTTCATTAATCATTGCCAAAGACAGCTGAGAATTTTATGTTGATGCATTAGTTACGAGTTAGAATTTAAGAAAATTTTTTACAACAGACTTTAGGCATAAAGTTCCGAAAGGGCACTGCCGGAAATGTACGATAGAAATATTTATAGTATTTTACTGTACAGGTTCTGGTCTGTTTCTCAGATCATTGCCAGTATGATAAATGGGAGAGAATTCCGTGATAACTATTATTTTGATAATCTTAATAACTAATTTTGTAATAATTTTTAAAAACTTTCAAAAATAGAAAAAAATTGACAAATATATTTTTTAACTTATAGATTGATTGTATTCCAAATTTTATATAATTTAAGGATTATTTAATATTTAATCAAAGACCATTAAATATGGACTGTTGTAAATGTCATGTAATTTTAATGATCTTTGATGGATATTAAATAATATTTAAATTATATGAAATTTGAAACATAATCAATATATAAGTTAAAAAACTATATTTATAAACTTTCTTTTATTTTTAAGATATTTTTTTGGAATTATTTGAAATTTTTTTGTCAAAGTTAACAAAATAATAGTTATCAAAAAATCCCCATCCATAATAAATTGAGATTATGTGAACATTGGAATAACTCTCCTTATAATATATAATATAGATTGAATTTGATAAATTGTCTATTACTCTATAACCAGAGAGCATTTAAGAACAGAAAAAAAGGAACAAGAATCTCAGTTTAATTAACCCATTTTATTCATTGTGCGAGAATAATCGCAGCACAAATTATTCTCTTAAAACTTAAACATAGAACTTAGGAATTCCAAATGAACAGTCACTAAGATTCAGAATCCTTTTTCTTGAACCTAACTGGAAAAGGCTCACCATTCAAGCCTAGGAACCTCTTTCCATCCTCATAGAACACACCCAAATCCCCACACACCACTTTACAACTCTCACACACGGACAGAATACCAACTTGTAGTCTTCATCATCCCATTTCTCTATCTTAAACCAATTACTCACTGTCTCCAGCCCCGGACTCCCAATCGACCCTCCGGTAATTATATATCTCTTATTGTCAGCTCCTTCAACATCTCCAAGTCGCCACGCAAGTGACTGGATACATATGGTGACAGCCGAAAACTCTATGTTGATGTCGGTGGAGAGGCTAACAACTTTGGTCTTTGAATTTGCAGGATGAATGATCAAAGGGAGGCCATCATTGACCTCAACGTCCTCTTGAGCTACATAGAGAGGGCATAGGTTACCATGTTGAGCCATGGTTAGACCGCCGCCATGGCCACGAATTACTGGGAGAATGTAATATTGTTCTCCTGCGAGTAAAGCATTGCCGTCAGTGTCGTACAACAAGTCTAATGTGGCAGCATTGGAGGTCAAAGAGAAGAATAGAGTTACAAGAAGAGAGACGGAGAAGAGTTGGAACTTCATTTGTCTTGCCGAGTTCTTTTCTGCATGCAGTGCTAGTTTTGATGGAATTAAGTGTAGTCTAGATGGGTATATATAAAGGGGGAGAGGGGTTATACCCATAAGCGCACAATTTGATTGTCCCCTTACAATTTTACCGTTACATTTCAGACATTAATTATACATTTTTAATCCTCATTTCTCACTCCTCTTTAATGCTTGCATGTTATTTCTCTCTCTTCAATTTAAAATGTAGATGGTATCATTGTTTCACCGTGCGGTCACCAATTTCATATATAGGTCAACCTTTTTCATTTTTTTTATTTGAATAACCATAACATCTTATAAAATGAGGAAGGTTGAATTATATGCAAATTAATTTTATAATCAAGTAGATGCGACATTAATTTTAAGAGTACTGAATGCAGAGTTACCAACAAATAACTACCATTGGCATCATTAAAAAATATTTAATGAATAATTCTAGCATATAATTAACTTTTTATGATAGATATATTTAAATATATTATTCAAAATAAAAAAAACTAAATTTGTAGATGTATTTTTAATTATTTAGATAGAATATCTATCAAATTTAATCTAGTTTGAAAGACATGTAACATATCAAATAATTTTAAATTTTTAACTGAGGAATTTTAATAACTTTATGATGAACGATCAATGAAAGCTCAATGTATTATAAAGCTTGGATGTATATTAAAGTTATCATATTTAATTATTAGAAAAATAATATTCTAATTAAAATATTTCATACGAGGTCAGCAATCAAATTTGTTAAAATAATATGACATAAATTAGACTGAAAATGCAATATGAAAATTATAAAAATATATATTAGCACTTATTAGTTTGAAAATATTTAATGTTGTTAGTAACTATACATTCAATTTTTCTGTTTCCTGGTATAACAGGGGCCGGATGGAAATAAAGCAAATATGGGTCCATTGATCCTTATTTTTTCTTCAAATAATACTAATTTACAATTATTTTATCATGTTTTTTTATACAAATTAGTAAATTGACTCTCATTATCTCATATATTCACAAAAAATTACATTATTCACTCTCATACCATAAAAAATTATACAAGTTGAGCTATAATTATGACATATAATCAAGCTTTTAAAAACCGGAATTTATACTCCGTTTAAACCGTGTAATCGTTTTTTAGACCCTTTGACATTAAGTATTTGAGAAAAAACTGTTTTAATCATTTTTTGAGAATTAAATTATTTTAATCCTAATAAAACGTTTATTTATATTATTTCAAAGTGATTAAATACTATTAAATTCATTTGAATGTGAAAGTTATATATTATGAGCAATTTTAAACACTCAAAATAAACATATTGAATTTTTATGATTGAAAAAATTAAAATATAATTTATAGTGTCCAACTCTTTAGAACTTCTTATTTTTGTTTAATCTTTTATGATGTGATAATATTGTAGTATTAATTAGATTAAGCACTCACTAATGATATAATAATTATTTTTGCTTATTTTCATTATTTTTTTAATTATTAAGTATAAATATACATAACTTATTCTTTGTAAATGTCAAAAAATAGACTTTACAAAAATACCCGTATTATGATTTAACATCCGTTTAATTCCGTTTAAACGTTAAACCATTAACTGCTCGCCTCATCGTTAAGAACTGTTAAACGTTTTTTAAAAGCTTGCATATAATATAAAGAGTCACCATATTGATCTTTCTTAAAAAAAAAAAAATTCTGCACCCGTAACTATACATTTATGATTCCTGTTTACTGTGTTTTTGTTTTACACTAATTAAGTTTTTTTTTTCATTTTTGATGAAAGATAGAAATCTAAGTCATCCAATTTTAAAATGTTCATAAAAAAACTCTATTTAGGTTTAAAACATATGATTTTTCATAAAAAAACATTACTTTTTATCATTAGACTAAATGCCGATTCTCTACGCTAATTAAGTTGTGTTGCTTATAACTGGAAAAGATCTTCATTAATAATTATTGCCGAAGATAACTGAGAAATTTATATTCATGCATTAGTTACGAGTATCAAATTCGACGAGTTAGAATTTAAGAAAGATTTTTACAACAGAATTTAGGCATAAAGTTCCAAAAGGGCACCGCCGGAAACGAACAACAGAAGTATTTATAGCATTTCACTGGTTCTACTCAGATTAGAAAAGAAGTTTGTCCTGGTACAGATTCTGGTCCATTTCCTCGATTACTGCCAGTATAATAAATTGGGTTTCTGTGAACAATTAGGATAACTCTCCTTATATCTCTACTCTTATAAAAATATAATTATTCTTATTCTACAACGGTTCATATTAATTAATCAATTTTCAGAGTTAATTTCAATTATTGATTGCGTTGTCTTAATTCTAAAATGGTTGATATTTTACTCATCTAATTTTGTTTATCAATACAGATTTTTATACAAATTTTTGCCATAGATTTGTTCCTCCCTAATTACAATTTTTACTTTCTTTTTATTTATTGTGATGTCATTTGAGGAATTATTTTAAATTGATTGATAATTGATATGGTTATAATTATAAATTAAGTTATAAATATTATATGAAAATACATCAAACAATATCATTTTTAATAAGCTGATTAAATATAATAAAAATGAAATTAAATAAAATATTCTATCAAATAAAAAGTATGTACGTTTTTATATCTATTTCACGAAGTGCCTAAAGAAATAATTGTTACCTGGATGATGATATGATTCTTGTTTAGTCTATTTTGATTTTTAATTTCTCTATTGTCTTCTTATACAGTTTTTTTAATTTTATAAGTAATTTTGCATGTTAAATGACATTAGATAGTATTAATTTATTTTTTGTCAAAATAATTTTATAATATCTTAAAAATATTTTTATATTTGAAAAGTCATCCGAGGCAAAACACGAGCATAATACTAGTATATATAGATACAATTTGATAAATTGTATATTACTCGATAACCAGAAAGTATTTAAGAACAGAAAAAAGGAACAGGAATCTCTGTTCATTTAACCCAGCTTAATTTATTCATTGTGCAAACATAATACAGCACATGTTATTCTCTTAAATATAAATATACTAAACATAGAACTTAGAATTCCAGAAGAACAATCACTGAAATTCTGAATCCCCGGCCGTTTTCTTGAACATAACTGGGAAAGGCACATCACCGTTCAAGCCTAGAAACCACTTTCCGTCCTCAAAGAACACACCTAAATCTCCACACACCACTTTACAGGTCTCACACACACTCGGACAGAATACCAACTTGTAGTCTTGATCTCCATATTTCTCTATCTTAAACCAATTACTCACCGCCTCTGGTCCCGGATTCCCAGTGGACCCATCAGTAATTACATATCTCCTATCGTCAGCTCCTTCAACATCTCCAAGTCGCCACACAGGTAACTGCCTACATATGCTGATAGCCGAGAACACTATGTTCATGTCGGTGGAGAGGCTAATAAGTTTGCTTTTTGGATTTACAGGATGAAAGATCAAAGGGAGGCCTTCATTGAGCCCAAGTTTCTCTTGAGCTACATAGAGAGGGCATAGGTTACCATGTCGAGCCAGGGTTAGACCGCCGCCACGGCCACGGAATACTGGGAGAATGTAATATTGTTCTCCTGCAAGTAAAGCGTTGCCATCCGTGTCGTACACCGGGTCTGATGTGGCAGCATTGAAGTTGAAAGAGAACAGTAGGGTTACAAGAAGAGAGGTGGAAAAGAGTTGGAACTTCATTTGTCTTACTGAGTTCTTTTCTGCACGCAGTGCTAGTTTTGATGAAATTAAGTGTAGTCTGGATGGCTATATATAATGAAGTTGAGGTTGGGACTGACACGTGAAGTGGAAAAATTGGACTGTTAATTTTTCAAGAGGCCAACTAATATGCATGATTCACATGGCAATTGTACTAATAAATAATTGGAGATGATTCACATGGCAGTGGGCGGATATGTAGTAAGTTGGCTGTCTGAATAACCTTTACTTAGTAGTTAGTAGAAAAGTTCCAATTTGGTTCGCAATTTAAGATCGCTTATATTGTATCCAAGGAACTAATTAATACAATATCCAACGAATGCATCGATCGCAGCAGCCAAGGAACTAATTAATCAAGTAATTAAAATGAGGGAGTTGGTATTCATTATTTCTTTTCTTTTTTTTTTATAGAAAAGTGTGTTTTAATATTTAAATCTTTAATACACTAAAAAAAATACTATTTAAAGAAAAACGTTTAGCATCCTCCCATATTTACATTCACTCCGTCCACCCCGATTTTTTTAATGTTTATTTCATGAATAATCACATGAATTGTGAGATAAATAAAAGAGAGATGAAAAGATTAGATGTCGTATAGATTATAGAAGTGCTAGAAAGCAGTTGAATTTTTTTTATAAATCTTTGTGACTAAAGAATCTTGTCTACATCTTGAATTTTTGAGCCAAACTATGCTTCTCCAATCTCTTTTCCCCTCTTCTCTCTCGCTTCTCTCGGAACCATTGAAGACAACATATCAGAAAAACAAAGATACAGAAGGAGAAATAGGAGAAAAGAAGGTCCCCTCTTCTCTCCACCTCGACCTCAATAACCGACTCTAAGACCTCGTCGAAGGCCTTAGGTTCACCTAGATCTATGCCATATTTTGACGACTCATTTGCTTCACATCGCGATAGACGATGCTCGTTTGGGGGAACGATTATTGCCTTAATGATGGACCTCACTCCCTATCTGACGATGTGTCCCTGCAATGCATGCGCATTAAGATACTTAAAAAAATGCAAGTACTGTCCGGTAGCTCTCTGAAGGAGGAGGAGATGTTGTTTGTATTTACTTAGTGAAATTTTTTGTAGCATTTTTTTTTTTGAAAAAGTTTTTTTGAATTTTTTGAAAATATTGGCGTGAACATTGCTAATTTATATATATTATTATTGATTAATCTTTGTAATATTTTTGTTTCATTTGTTTGTAATCTTTGTATGCATAACCAAAAATATCATTTTTAATTATTTTATTCATCTGAAATCCAAACTTTTTATCTTTGGATTACACTTATCTACATGTAAATCAAAAGTATACGTATATAATTTATCTAAAATGTGTATTATATGATTGATATTTTGACAAAAGAATTATCAGTTGATGAATTAAGGCCGAAAAACTGTTGTTGTGGTTGTTACTACAGTTTATTTATCTATCAAATTAAGTTGTCTTCACCATTATTTTCCTGCACGCATTTGTTACTTAATATTTAACGGACCTAATATTTAACGGACCTCATATTTACTGGTCTTCCCTCACGTATATACTATTTGGTTTTCGATTTTATTATATCTTCCATTTAACTGAGAATTTCTCTTTTACATCGTTTGTTTTACGTGTGACACAAATTTGAATTTTACGTGGAGCCCATTGTGTTCTATAAATAAAAATGGTAACGAATATTGCCCTCAACTAA
The DNA here is from genome assembly GCA_037678475.1 of x Bolboschoenoplectus mariqueter. Taxonomy (NCBI): domain Eukaryota; kingdom Viridiplantae; phylum Streptophyta; class Magnoliopsida; order Poales; family Cyperaceae; genus x Bolboschoenoplectus; species x Bolboschoenoplectus mariqueter. The sequence goes on along the minus strand of CM075244.1, from coordinate 2,012,184 downwards.
CATTTAGAACAACAGAAATAACAAATAATACAAAGAAATTAAATTAATTACTCTTCACTAGATTTTTAAAACAAAAATAAATAAATCAATCAAGAGCACCAAACGAACTATACCTCTTACAGAATCCCGGTGAAGCATTTGGAGAGAGCATTTTCTTTTTCTTTTCTCAAAAAAATTTGAATAGCAATCTTTCTTCTATTTCCTCTTCAATGACAATTAGAGAGGAGGGAGAGTTGAGGTTCAATTACGTTCATAAAAGAAGAAAAAATAGAGGCGAAATTGAAATGACTTCCTAACTCATAATTTAGGCGGGATCTTGTAGCCACAATATGAGGAGAAAAATCACCTCCTACTCTCTATTTCGTCTATAAACTGTACAATATGATGAGACATCTCTCTTTTCTCTACTTAACTACCTTACTTCATTTTCAAAAATTTTACAAATAAAAAACAGAGATGAACATGGTGAATTTATATATCAATGGACTCTACCAACAACTCAATTTTTAAATAACGTAAAATTTATAATAAACAAATCAAATTCACATAAAAGAGTCCTTTTGAGTTTCAAATCGGATATTTCTGATGCATCCATTTTAAATCAGAAAATTAAAATAATAACGTCTTATTTTTTAAAAGAAAAAAATATTGTAGATGTGAATTTAATATGAGGGGACTTTCCATCTTCCGTTGTTTTTAAATAAAATCAAAATATTCTTTGCTAAACGACTCTTCCAACGATTGAATACAAAAAAAAAAATTTAATTAGATATTTTAAATAAACAAATATATTATAAATTTATAGATTAAAAAAAATACTATGTCTTGATTTAATTGAATTCTATTTCGCTTTAATTTTTAGCAAGACAATATATTATGAGTTGTTTAGGATATTAACTCTATTTAAGTGTGTTGAATCTTACCGTAATGACCTATCTCAAATTAAATCAATTAAAAAAAATCATGTACTTCTCATTCCTATGGTGGCCGGAAAATTTCTCATTTTGATTTTATCTCTCTCTGTCCATGTATTATTCCAATGAGACAAAAATCTCAACATCCTAAAACAAGGATATATAATGGACAGAGAAAATCAAAATAGTCCAGGACGGAACAACGACAAGGTTTGCATCTTTCGTAATTTGGTCTCAGGCTCTTTTGCTGCACGTTGCCACGTTGGGAAAGAACATGAAAAACGTTCCGAGTTTATATTTATCTTGATCTTTCGAATGAAGCCGAAGCTGCTGGCGCGCCGGTGGCTCCAAGTCAATTCGGCTTCCGGTGATTTTGGAGAAATCTAGACAGAAAGCCTACAGGTGTAATAAGTCCCGCTGCTCGACATCGTGGGACGGGGTTTTATCCATCCAGCTGGACATATTGAGATTATACAGTAGGATTTCGTCCGTTCTCTCTCCGCTCCTCATGAATAATGTTTTTAGTGTTTTTAAAAGAGTACCTATCATTATATCATGAAAAGAATATGTTGAGTTTTGATTGGATGATTTTTTATCAAAATATTATTTTTATGAAATGTAATGTGATGTATAAAAAATAATGATAAAAAGATATATATGTCACATTTATAATATGTTAGGTATATAATACGTTATATTTAGATATGTAATACAATGATATGTTGTGCAAATTCATGACATAATGACATGATACGTTTATATCTAGTCGCACGTAGTTATGTTTTATATATGTTTAATCATGATTAATTATATTTAGTTACGATTAGTTAAATTTTGTTACTTTATTCCGGACTTTTTCTAAATTTATCTTATTTATTGAAAAAAATACAAAATGTATAAATTTATTAAAAAAATTATAAAATTTATTATAAAAAATTATAAAATTTATTATAAAGAAAAAAAAAATATTGGAATTTACAAAATGTACTGTGCCCGAAGCGGGCCAATCCCCCGCGCACTGGGTGCTACCCATCAAAATTTAAAATTTTTATTCAAATTTAAAATAATAGTTTTATAGTCATACATGATCGTATGATATTTCTGAAATGTCATATGTTATATCATGACTTGTCTATGTAGATTATTTCATGTGACGTGCTAAGTAAAAGGTACATCATATGATATGACATACGAGAAACACGTCCTATGATAAACAAATATGTTGTGATATTCTGGTCACTTAAATATCATCCCTTGATACGTTAGTTATGACATGTTATTTTTAGAACTCTAATAATAGTTACTAATGATATAGGATAATTTTAGTATCTTTCATGGGGTCACCGAAATATCTTTGTAGAAGTTATTTTACAGAAGAAAATTTATTCTAATATTTGATACGCAAAGTGTTCAATTTTTTTTAAAGATGTTTATATTAAATATATAATTTTTTTATATTTAATTTTGCAAGTGTTTATATCTAATAGGCAAAGTATTCATTTTTTTCTTTTCTAAAATAATTATGAATAATTTCAAGTTAAAATGCTTTATAGAATAAGTAATGTTCTAATATTCTAATTTTTAACATAAATTATAAATGTTTCAATTATTATTTGTAAATATTTTTCAGAAAAATATCAACACAACCCAAATAAAAAAATAAAATTATAATTCTTGTGTGCAAAATTCGCGTGTCAACATTTTAGTGGCACTTGACGACAAATAATTATAATGGTTTTACAATTAGGGCAATACATATAAATCCCCAATTTCGTGGGCTATATAACCATAGACCCATTTTATTTTGTCCGTTATAACCCATAGATATTTGAAGGCAACAACCTCTCCTATATATCATAAACATTTGTTATCAGCATAGACAAATCAATAGCGCAATGCATTACAAATTTACAATTTGACAATTGAAAAAACAAAAATCTACAACATAGGTGACTAGATTTGATTGACAGTTGTAGAAAGTCCATTTTTTTTAGAGAAATTATCCTCGCATCTCATATTTTATATCTCTTATCTGTATATTAAAAATATTTATAATAAATAAATAATTTGTTTATATCTGAATTTATAAATATTTATAATTAGTATAGAAAATATTTATCTTTTTTTATTTTTAAAATGATTAAAAAAAATTAAAGTTAAAAATTTAATTGCACGAGTATAAATATAATATATATAATTTTTAATTTTAATAATATAAAGTATAAATACTTTATTATTAAATATAAATATATTTTGAAAAAAATATAAATATATTTAGAAAAAAAATATAAATATATTTAAAATATAATTAAGAGATACAATTAAAAAATATAATTATCACTCTCTTTATTTTACTTGTCGAAATGTTAAGAACGATGAATCTCCTCTTTCTTAAAAGAAACGCAGATTTAAATTTATTTTAAGTGATCTATGTTGGATAAAAAAAGGGGAATGGAGGGAACAGCAAGGGTTTTGACTTTTGAGCCCCTCATATCATAAAAAATAATCTCGCAACAAATTTATGAATATACATACGGTGGTGTTGAGAACCAGCAAGGGATTTAATGCATGAGACGGTATGTTGGAAATTGGAACTTGATACATGTGAGTAATTAATTATGCAATTGTTAACCATTTGAATTTTTTATACATGTTATGGACGATTGAGATTCACATATTTACGAAATTCCAAAAATTCGGATTTGCTATAGAAATGTAGACATTCTAGATTTAGATGGAAATCCATTAATAATCAATAACTTTGACCATCTTGACTAATTGCATGTAAAAATAACTTATATTAAGTTTGACAAAGAAAATCTAATGCATACTTTAATCATATTATACACATAAAAAATGATAAAATTTTATGTAAGTTTTACCATTCACTAAATAACATAAAATTTACAATCTTTTATATCTAATAGCATTTAATGTAACATCAAATGATACTAACTTACACGAAAGTTTGATATATAATCAATCTATAAAATAAACAACATGTTTATATCTTTTATTTTTTTTCTATTTCTAAATTTTTTAAATATTTTAAATAAGTGTTGTCATAATTATCAAAATAAATGATTGTCACCGTATCCGCTCCTTTAGATTCTCAAACAAATGCTTCTTTTTGTAGAAGTAAAATTCCCAGTTCCATTGAATAAAATTTTAAATATTTAAAATGAGAAAACTTTTCCTATAAAATAAATTTGATACTAACCAACTTTTACGTAAATATTTGTTGTTTAAAATACTAAAGATGTGTATAATGATGATGGAATTGTTAATCGTCCGATAATTTCGATAATTTATGTATCAGAATACAAAATATTTGTATTATTTTAATGATTAAATTACAACTTAGTCACATAATATTCATATCTCCTTTTTATATTAAAAATTGTAAATTGTAAATTTGTTCTAATTAAATTAGACCGTCTTCTTTGAAAACTTTGTTGGGTTAATTTTATCCATTGAATGTTGAAGACGAAAATGGTGGTATTTAATTACCAGCCCAGCCTGGTCCTGAAAAATAATACATCCCAATCACATGAACATCTCATTGGCTTTTCACAAATTCAACTGTCTTTTTGTCTGATGCAGGACCAGGACCTGAATTACTATCTAATTTGCACTTTCAACATATCACATAAGGCGCATAATTCTGATATATACAACTTTTTACATGGATATGATGCATTTCGTTTCACTGTTTAAGATGTGATACTGATAGTTGTTAATTATATAAATCGGAGCTCAATTGAATCAAATTAAAAGCTATAGTCCGATAACAAAAATTTGAAAAATTGAAGGACCTAAATGCCTCAAGTACAATATTTCATATTTTTTTCCCAGCGCACGCTCCCTGGATTAACATTTTCGCTCCTCCTCTCTCGCTCTCAGATCTAAATGGAGACCCTCTCAAATCCTCCCGACCAAACCCTTCCTCTCTACATCTCTCTACCAGTCTACCTTCGCCTCTCCCCTCTCTCTCTCACGTGCTTCTTCGCGTGTTTCGCGTGCTCCTTCGGTCATGTTCTTTGCGTGCTTCAGCCGAGGTAGATAGAGACCTCGCCGCTCCGCCTTACCGGATGCCAATGCCACCGCTGATCTCACGGTCGAGGATCAGTGCCGAGTCGGTCCGGTCCTACTCGAGCTCTTCTCCTCCCAGGGCTGCACCACATCATCTGACAGGGGGAAAGAACCATCGTCTTGGTTTCCTTTCAGTATCTGGTGGTGTTTCCAGTGCACTTAAATCTGTAGATGATTCTTATGGAAAAATAATTTGTCGGTTCCTGTTGAGGTAACCAAACCCTAGAATTCTTAATCTGTACTTTTCCTTTCACATCAGTAGATATCGGTTATCAAATCTGGCACCAATCAATCTCCTTTGTTATGAAGTCAAATCATTTATTAGTTATTTGTACAGTAACTCATTGCTCAGAATATAATTGTGGTGCCAATTCAGGAAATGAAACCAGTATCTTTGTCTTTTCTTTTTCTCCTTTTTTCCGGTTATAAGTAATGAGTTTCTATTGTGTGTCATAATATTTTAGTAAATCATGAAAAGTTTATTGTATTGCTTTCTGTTTTCTATGAAACAAGGACCTTGTTGGAGGTGAAAGAAGTTTTGAAATATGCTACTGAAAATAGAACTTCTTTAACCCGAATTTCTTATATTGGTTGTACCTCTTTCAAATGGAGATGTAGATGTCTCAATGCTTTTAAGCATCAACTTATAAGTGGTAGATTTGAGTCTGAGGTGAATGACTTTCTGAATGATTGAATGTTATTACTTCTGCATTATATGTTTGTTTTCTTAGCACCTGTTATTTTGAAAAAAAAAAAAAACTCTACTATAGGCATCCTGAGATGTCATGCTAGAGACTGTTAAAAAAATTGGAGAAACTGGAGTTACTATATTTCAAAGTAATTTTTATAGAAAATTCATCATTTAGTCCATCAACTTTCTCAAAAAAAATCAACTTAGTCCCTAAACTTTAATTTAAACCAAGTTGGTCTTTGAACTTCTTCAAAAAAAACCAATTGGTTCTCAAACTTCTTTAGAAAAATCAAATTGGCCCTTAAACTTTAAATTACACCAAATAAATCCTTAAACTTTTGAAATAATATATGTTTTAGTCCTTAAATTTTTTCAAAAGAAACCAAGTTAGTCCCTGAATTTTTTCAAAAGAAACCAAATGGATCGGGTTGATATTATTTTATTATTTTCTAAACAGGTCGGATCCAATATGACTCAATTGACCGAGATAGATAAAAAAATATTAGACCCGTATTTGATCAAATTTCACGAGCCATACCAGATCAGGTTATGTTGAATAAAATTGGTTCATCGGGTTGGACGAAGAACTGATACCTCTAGGTGAAAATAAAAGTTCAGGGACCAATTTAATTTTTTTAAAAAAAATTCAGGGACTAAAATGTACATTCTTTGAAAAATTTAAGGACTTGTTTGGTATAATTTAAATATTAAGGACCAAGTTGGTTTTTTTTGAAAAAGCTTAAGAAGTAATTTAATTTTTTTGAAAAAGTTTTAAGGACCAACTTGGCGCAAATGAAAGTTTAGGACTAATTTGATTTTTTTAAGAAAGTTCAGAGACCAAATGATGAATTTTCCCAAATTTTTATCACATGTTCCTTATTTTCATGATATTTGAAGGCAATTTCTATCTTTCAACTAGTATCTGCTCTCTTCTTTTTCTATTTAGTGGAGCAGTAAGACGCTCTGTCAAAGCACTGGATATCTCACTCAAGTAGACACTGAGTTTGCTCTTCAAGTTGGAAGGCATACTAACCGAGCTTGACATGAAGACACATTTTAGTGAGTGCAATGCTTGTTTTGATACAACATTTTGATTCCTATGTTTTTGTCATCACATAAAAGAGCTTTACTGTATGGATCCAACCACTGAAGATGTGAGTTGGAAAGAAAAATAATTGCAAAAGGAAATGTCTGCTAGCAATGAAATAGAATGAAGAGCATAGTTCAATACTCACATTACAAGTACATGTAGAATAATTATCACTTCTTGAAACCAAAAGAATTTTGTGAAAACAGTGTTGATCTATAACTTTTGCTTTAGCCGAAAGAGCACTGAGAATAAACAGTGAGTGAATGAGTGTACCGGTAGAGTACATGCTGCTTCATACAACAGATCATCAAGATAGGTTAATAGTTTGTGTTGTAATCAGTAAACATGTTGGATTTGTTTGACATTGTAATAGTGACTTTGAGGAATATATCAACTTATATCGATTTTTTATTTTGTCATTGACTATTGAACATTGTCTTGTAGGTCTGGGATGTGACAGTGGCAGATCCAAAGTAGTTGGTTTATCTAAAATCATGTCGAAACACTGTCTCTGTGCTGACACACTGGTGCCAGAAATGCAAGATTTACAGATGAACTTATACTTTTCTAATTCCTACGAGTGACTAAGCATAAGGTGATGTTGGATTGTTAGAATGACTATACATACGTTAGAGGGGTGATTGCACTCTGTTAGAGGTTCCTGCGTTGAGCAAGTGAAGAAGCTCTATGACCTGTTTTGCAAAAGTGACTGCACTCTGTTAGAGGTTCGTTCTTCTGACTATTTTGTCAATATTAATTTTTGTTGCAGGGCATACTTGTAGTTTGTCTTAGTGCTTTGATGTTCTTTTACATGCATAGACATTGAAATTGTTTTATCAAATTAATCCACTTGCTGAGACAGCTAATAACAAGCTGGTGGAGCTGATCCAAAGCTGAACTTTGATGTTAATGCAGCACTCAGGCAAGAGGACATTTTCATTGTGTGCGACATATCCCAGGAAAGCCCTGGGAGGTAAGTCATTTTTTATTTGCAAAAGTTGTATATCAATTTTAGAGAGAATGACTTTATGCCCCCATCTATTGAGTCTCTTATAGTTGTATATATTGTATATTTACTTTAATTTGTCAGAATCTGATGGATGCAAATTATAAGAATATATATTAATGTTTTTTCAAAAATGTCATTCATCAGGTCATATACACATGATATATGCATTTTTGGAGGATGACAAATGAAATCCTTCACTTTAAATTTTTCTACTCGTATCACGGAATGTTATTGACTTTTCAAACTTCGATTTTCGAGATATGAGCTCAAAAGTAAAGACCCTGTTTACTTTACAAAGCATCTTAATCCGTCCCAATATAACTATACATTTATGGCTCCCATTTACTGTGTTTTTGTTTTACTCTAATTAAGTTGTGATGCATATAACTGAGAATTTTATATTCATGCATTAGTTAGGAGTAGACTCGACGAGTTAGAATTTAAGAAAGATTTTTACAACAGAATTTAAGCATACAGTTCTAGAAGGGCACCGCCGGAAATGAACAGCATAAGTATTGATAGCATTTCACTGGTTCTACCCAGATTAGAAAAGTTGGTACCCGTACAGATTCTGGTATATTTCCCAGATTCTTGTCAGTATAATAAATTGGGATTCTGTGAGTAATTGGGATAACTCTCCGTATATATAGATTGAATTTGATAAATTTTCTATTACTCTATGGGTGGGACCACTTGACAACCTTAATAACAAATTTTTGAATAATTTCAAAATAATTTGTAAAAATTCTTAAAAATAGAAAAATTATTATAGACATGTTCTTGAATGTATAAATTGATTGTGTTTAAAATTTCATGCAAATTAAGCGTCAATTGATATCTCATCAAAGATTATTAAATATGGACCGTTGAAAATTTCATTCAATTTTAATAGTCTTTGATGAAGTATCAAATGACCTTTCATTTGTATGAAATTTCAAACACAATTAACTTATAAGTTTTAGAAAATATCTATAAATTTTTTTATTTTTAAGATTTTATTTAGAATTGTTTGAAAATTTGTTATTAATATTGTCAAATAAATAGTTGTTAATGAATTCCCATCCTTACTGTATAACCCAATAGCATTTAAGAACAGAAAAAAAAGGAACAGGAATCTCTGTTTAATTATATAACCCAATTTATTCATTGTGCAACAACAATCTCAGCTGCTAGCACGTATTATTCTCTTAATACTTAAAACTTAGAATTTTGAAAGAACAATCACTGAAATTCTGAATCCCCGGCCGTTTTCTTGAACATAACTGGGAAAGGCACATCACCGTTCAAGCCTAGAAACCACTTTCCGTCCTCATAGAACACACCCAAATCCCCACACACCACTTTACAGGTCTTACACACACTCGGACAGAATACCAACTTGTAGTCTTTATCTCCACATTTCTCTATCTTAAACCAATTACTCACCGTCTCCTTGCCCGGATTCCCAATGGACCCATCAGTAATTACATATCTCTTATTATCAGCTCCTTCAGCATCTCCAAGTCGCCACACAAGTGACTGCATACATATGGTGATAGCTGAGAACTGTATGTTCATGTCGCCGGAGAGCTTAATAGGTTTCATCTTTGCATTTACAGGATGAAAGATCAAAGGGAGGCCATTTTCGACCTCACTGTCCTCTTGAGCTACATAGAGAGGGCATAGATTACCATGTTGAGCCAGGGTTAGACCACCGCCACGGCCGCGAAATACTGGGAGAATGTAGTATTGTTCTCCTCCCATTAAAGCATTGCCATCAATGTCGTACACCGGCTCTGATGTAGCAACATTGAAGGTCAAAGAGAAGAGTAGGGTTACAAGAAGAGAGATGTGGAGGAGTTGGAACTTCATTTTACTGAGTTCTTTTCTGCACGCAGTGCTAGTTTTGATGAAATTAAGTGTAGTGTAGGTGGGTATATATAAAGGAAGTTGAGGTTTGAACTGACACGTGAAGCGGAAAAATTGGACTCTTAATTTTTCAAAAAGTCAACTGATATGTGATTCGCATGGCAATTGTACTAATAAATAATTGGATATGATTGAGGTGACAGTTAGCGGATATATCTTGTACGTTAGTATGAATAACCTTTACTCAGTAGGAAAGTTCAAATTTGGTTCGCAATCTCAGATCGCTTATATTGTATCCACGGAATTAATTAATACAATATCCAACGAATGCATCGATTGCAGCAGCCAAGGGACTAATTAATCAAGTAATTAAAACGGAGGAGTTGGTATTCATTATTTCTTTTCTTATAGAAAAGTGTCTTACTATTTAAAATTTTTAAGTAACGTACTATTGATTATAAACAGATCAAATTCACATAAAAGAGTCCTTTTGAGTTTGAAATATGTAAAAAGGCATCATTTTAAATCAGAAAATTAAAATAATAATGACTTATTTGAAAAAAAAGAAAGATATTGTAGATGTGAACTTAATACGGGGAGATTTTTCATCTACCCCTTGTTTTTAAATAGAGCAAAATATTATTTGCTAAACGGATTAATCATAATATTATTTTATAGGTTAAAAAAATACTATGCCTTGATTTAATTGAATTCAATTTCGCTTTAATTTTGGGCAAGATAATTAAGAGTTGTTTAGGATATTAACCCTATTTATGTGTGTTGAACCTTCTCTTAATGACCTATCTTAAATTAATTGAAATCATGTATGTTTCAATTCCTACGGTGGAAAGATGCTCATCTTATCTTCTCTCTATCCATACATTATTCCAATGAGACAAAAGTCTTAGTATTACATTTTATCTTTAATTGGCTTATCACTTATGTATTAAAATATTCAAAGCATGGTCCAGGACGGAACAACGACAAGGATTGATCTTTCGTAATTTGGACGTAGCTATCTAGCTACCCCTGGGAAAGAACAGGGAAAATGTTATGAGTTTATCTCTTGATCTTTTGAATTAATGAAGGCGAAGCCGCCAGTAGGTGGTAGCTCCAAGTCACATTGGCTTCCTGATAATTTGGACAAATCTAGTCAGAAAACTTACGAGTGCATGTAAAAGTCCCACCGCTTGACATTGTGGGACGAGATTATCCATCCAGCTGTGGCCTCATTAAAATTACTACACAGTAGGATTTCGTGCGTTCATCTCCGCTGCTTATAACTAGTGTACTTACACTATTCGACTGCTTACTAAGTACTATCTAAAATTTTAGACCTCAAGTAAGAAATGATTATTAATTTAATTTGCATCATTTTTATATGAAAATGTATAAGATTTGCATTTCAGAGTTGAGTCATCTATAATACTATTAATGCTTAAGTGCATTACTGTTACTTCACAGTGCTTAGCAATAGTAATACGCTACAGAGAATTGATTTTTTCACCTCCGATGGTTTTTTTTTTTTCTGTTTTTCTCAGATGCTCAAGCGCATTACTATTGTGCTACAGTATTTAGCAACGGTAATGTGTAATAGTGATTCGATTAACTTTATTTGATAGTTTTTTTTTATTTTTCACAAATTTATATAAGTATGTCATATTTTTTTCCTCTATTGGTTAGGATTATATAGCTAATTTGATAATTTTTTTAAATAATTCTGTATAAAATTTGATAAGTTAACATACTTTTTTTGTATCAATTAGATTTACTTTTTATGCTTTGAACAAAAATTAGATTCAAGGCTTGATATTGATTTTTAGGTCATCTCCTCTTTTTTTATTCTTATGTTAAATTTTTAATATAAAAATTTTTATTAAAATTTTGTTTTCAGCAATTATATATATGAACTATGAAATAATAATAGTTATATGATAAAGTTAGAATGCATTTTTCACTAAATTTAAGTCAACTTAATTGTGGTTCTTTCTATAACATACGAACTCAATTTTTTTTATACTATTTATTTTGATTGACGAGTTGGTATATAAATTAGGTGGTTATGAAACTACTGTCTAATTATATTATTTTAAATTATGTATTAAGTATAATTCAGTTTGTCTTCAATATAACTCTTATTTCTCTCTTTTTGTACTATCTACAAGATGTATGAAATTTATGATGTATCATTGTTAGTTAACGATATTAATACATGACAGCATAATGTAATGAAAAGAAAAAAAAGCAAAATATGAGACAAAATGCATGAAAAAAATGTAGTTGAGGATTGTTATGAAAAATTTAATATTAGAATGATAAATTTATTGTTTAAGTACCATATTTTAATTTATTTAATGTTTTGCTAAGTTTTCATAAGTGATATTTCATTTGAGTTCAGCTTAATTTTGACTTTTTTCTCCTCTCAACTATTAATTTTAAATTTTATTTCATTTATTTAGGATATTTTTACATTTTATGACTTCAAAATTTTTATTCAATTAAATTATCTTAAAGAATGAAATTTTATTTCATCTGATTTTAGTTTGCGTAAAATTTATATTAAAAATCAAGATCATTTTAAAAAGCTCTTTACTTATTTTAAGCTTTAGTTTTATTATATTTTATTGGTAATGAGAATATGTATTAAATTATTTTTTTTTAAAAGTAATAAACTTTTTAGTAGTATATTATTTTTTAAATCCAATTGATTATTTTGCTATTATTAAATTAGTTCAATATATTAGAATGTTTCTAAATAGTAAATTTTTTGTCATTATCATGTGATAAAGCTCTTATAAAATTAGTTTTATTTGTAAAAATATTATATCCACAAATAATTAGATCAGATAGTTTTGTATATGGCGCAGAGCACGAAAATTTTCTAGTTTTTTTTTAATTATGATGATAAGTTTGTGCATGTGTACAGAAAGAGTGATTATTTTATTAATTATAAGGGCTTAACAATTGTCAAAGAATCTCTCTCCATATCTAAAAATATACGTGAACTCGAACGAAGTAACCATTGAATAAAAGATTTAAACATTTAAAATGAGAAAAGTTTTCCTATAAAATAAATTTTACATTAATCAACTTTTACATAAAATATTTATTTAAAATAATAAAGATGTGTAGCAGAATACAAAGTATTTGTATTATTTTAATAACTAAATTACAACTCAGCCACATCATATTCATATCTCATTTATGCATTATAAATTAAAAATTTGTTCTAATTAGATTAGGCCGTTTTCTTTGGAAACTTTGTTGGGTTAATTTTATCTATTGAATATTCAAGATGAAAATGGGGGAGTTCAATTACCAGCCAAGCCTGGTCCTGAAAAATACATTCCAATAACATTACAATCTTGTGGGCTGTAAGCGCACCTCTCTTACAAATAAGCTTTTTACAAATTCAACCATCCCTGGTCTGATGCAAACCCAGGACCGGAATTACTTTCTTACCCACTTTCTCTTTGAGGATTATTGTTAGAAGCATTATTGAGGAGTTTAGCAAGATACATTTATATTATTCTATTAATTCATTCATGCTAATAGGCTTATTGCTTATTTGAATTTTATCAAAATTAAAATGATAATTCTAGTGTGCATTAATTTAATTTTTATGTATCTGTTTGGTATTTTGAAAAATATTATTTAAATTAGAAAACTAAAGTTGTAGATATGTTCTTCATTTTTTAAATAGCTTATGTATCAAATTTGATCCAATTTGAACGAAGTTTAGCATTCTATCAATAGTTTAGAATTTTTAACTTTCATTTTCAATGACTTCAAATATTCATCAAAGATTCCTTCATCATAAAAAATATTCATGAAAGATATTTAGTTGGATTCTAAACTTACAATCTTTTTTTTTTTGAAGTAGGAAATTCCTACTTTAATCTTTTATTAGAACAAAGAAAAATATTATACAGGCTAGAGGTGGGGAGAAGGTATGGATATGTACAAGTCTCTCTAATCTAATCTAAGTGCTAACCTACTCCTATTCTCCACATGGACGTATCCTTTTGAATTAGCCCGAGCAAAGTCATGGGTGGCATTCCTTTGTTTTGAAAGATATGCCTATTTCTCTCTTTCCAAACATGCCAGACTACCGATGAGAAGTGTTGATCCGCCTTGCTCCTTGTTTATCGGTCCGATCTTGCTCTCATTTGTGACCAGTAGTTAAGTATGGTGGAATTTAAGGGTGGATTGTATGTGACAGAAAGCCTGATCGCCTGAGTGTATGGGCATTGGAGAAAGAGGTGATCGTGTGTTTCTATGATGTGATCCCCGCACAAGACACATTGTGCATTATGTGGCCAGCCTTTGGCCATTAGTTTATCCACCATTGACGGTCTTTCTTTGAAAAGAAGCCATAGGAAAATACGTATCCTCTCTGGAATTTTTATTTTCCAAAGAATGCGCACGACGGGAGAATGCACTCCCATGTCAGAAAGAAGCTTGTAAGTGGATGAGGATGAGTATGTGAGGTGAGGTTTCCATCTCCATTGGAGCGTTCTGTCGCTTTTTGTTACTGTCGATACCCTGAGTATTGGCATCAAATCTCTTAAATCCCCTAGGAAAAAGGAGATTTGTGGTTCCAAGGGGGTGTCTCATCCATAAAAGGACTGGAGTGTATTTGACCAAAGCGAATCGTCGCGTGATTATAATTTCCATAGCCATCGCATCAATAGTGCGCAGTTTTGTGAGCGAATATCTCAAATACCCAGGCCCCCATTTGGCTTAGGTAGACAAACCGTGTTCCAGTTTACCAGGCAGTGGCCTCCCAGGCATTTGTCATTACCTCTCCAAAGAAAAGATCGAGCTATTTTTTTGTAATTCATTTGTCACCCATATAGGCAAGCGAAAGGCTTGCATTAGTATATTGAGATAGCAGTCAGGACATATGAGACTAGCACTCTCCTACCATATATGGATAGGAGATGCGCCTTCCAGCCCGCAAGTCTATTCTGAGTGCATGTGATTAGGGGTAGATAATCAATTTTTTTTGGTCTCTTAATGGTCAGAGGTAGACCGAGATAATTTATGGGGAAGCTCCCTCTTGGGCAACCCGGTATGGTCAATGTGATTGGAACAAAGATACTCTTATCGAAGTTAATCTGAAGTCCCGACATCTGAGCATAGATGTCTAAAATCTATTTAATGATTTTAAGTTTTCTTGGGTGAGCCTTCGTTATTACCGTCGTATCATCAACAAATTGAAATGCTGATGTCTGGGCTATTGGTAGTGAGTAAAGATGTGGTCCTGCTTTGGTAAGCATTGCCTGGAGCATGTGATAGGGGCTCGCCCTGTCGGAGGCCTCTCCAGTGGTAGAAATTTGAGTCCTCGAATTCGTTGATTCACAAAAAAGATGTTCAAGAGATAAGTATATTATTGACCCAAAGAATCTGTCTTAAAGAGAATCAGTCTTAAACTTACAATCTTTCACATGTAGAGATTATTGTCTTAATCAATAAATTAAATGTCGATTCTCTGATCTGAAACTTCATAACTACATCAGTTTTTATATCAAAATGATAACAAATCTGTAGTTGGAATCTTTGTTTAGAGCCTCTCTCATTGATAAAATAAAAAACATAACATAACTCGCTAGTTTTCGGCCTTTTGACTTTTTCAATAAACACAAGCAATAGAACAATGAACAAAATTTTGATACTAGCTTCTAGTATATATTTCATATTTACATCTCGCACATATATAAAAATTAACATCATGAAACTGCCTACTTGCATGTTCCCATAGCATACTATCTTAAATTGAACATCACCTCCTCTAAAATTCTGAAAGATTTCTGATATTTAACAAACCCCATAAACCAGAACTCGAAACCATCGACAGTAACTATCTGCACATACTTCTGTTCCGGATTGTTTGTGTTTAAACTTTGCATTGCTTTCTGCACATTTCTGAGAGGAATCAGAACTTTGTAGGGAACTTTAACTGGTTCTCCTTTCGGAGTAGTAAACTTCACGGAACTGTCACTCCTAAATGCTATCTTATCAGTTGAAATGAAAAGAATGCCGGCAATGGGGCCATCCGTAGTGGATAGATAACACTGGGATGCCTTCAGCAGTCTTTCTCCTTTTTTTGTTGTAAATGATTGCACGAAGAGTTTTCCTATGCTTCCTGCTTTTATAAGTCTTTTACCGAGGCTCAGCTTACCCTTCACAGTTTCCGATAATTTCGGGCCCATTGTTACTGCAAGATCAACAAGTTATTTTGCACTGATCAGCTTTATGGATCTTAAAATATTTTTTTATGTAAGAAACAAAGAGAAAGTTGATTAAATTTAGGTTGTTCTTTTTAATTACCATGCGTGTGGAGGCCTTGCGCAAATCTTTTTGATCTTTTGATGAGATTGCTCCTTTGGATGTTAACGGAAATTTTGTAATCTGCAATCGAACAAGTTGCATTTAGTTATAAAAAATTTAAACAAAATTAAATGGATAAGTTATTCTATTTTTCCAATTGATAGAGAGAAAGAGAATGCATACTCTTCATAAAGCTAAATGATCCATACGAGTTGATATCATCATTTGAAATTCTCGGAAAGTCATCTTCAACATAAGTCTTAGCAGAACCCACCAGAACGCCGATCGCTTGACTATCAATAATATTCTTCATTGCTGAATTGAACCTCCTTTGTCTGTTTTTTTATTTTTGGTTCTTTTTCTGGTAGTCTTCTGACTCAAAATGATTAGAGAAGGTTTAATTTATAAGATGATCTGAGTGAAAAGTTGATTGTTCCTTATCAAACAAACAAAGTGCATGCTGCACAGTCATCAGCATCTTATCAGAATCAAAAGCAGTCATGAACGAATTGATCCGACGATAGCATAGACAAAGAAAATTAATTAAAGGGGCCCAGCTCTTTTTCCTGACTTCCCAAATTCTCTCATAAATGCAATTCTCTTCTTTATTGTTCCATGACGATAAGTTAAGTAATCCAATTCAACAACTTGTCAACATAGATAATTAACAAATTAAGGTGACTATGCAAGGATAAGATTTAGGTGCTTTATGCATGTGTCATGGGGTCTGGTAGGCTCATGGCTGATGCATCAAAACACCAAACTGATGTGTGAATGCACGTACTTTAATTCCACAAGATTTCATTAATCTTGCATGTTATCCTCTTTGTGCCCTCTGAAAAGTGGATCTCCATCAGTACACATGCAGTGTTGAGTCAGCAAGGCTTCATTTTTTGCTTTATTATAAATTTACAACATGGCTATGACTTATGAAAGTGTTCCTATATTATATATATCTAGACTGTCATTGGAGAAAATAAAGCAGATAACATAGTTTTAGTGTATATCTTTTTTCTGGAAGAAGGAATAGCATTGCTTTAGAAGCAGATAGTCAACAAAAAGTCAATATCATGATGAGAACTTCCATCATTGCTTTTTTTTTTTTTTTTTTTTTTTTGCAAATGCTAACATCATTTACAGGTTCTTTTTAGTTGTTCGTGCATGCCATTTCCAAAAGACAGTGGATAACTTGTCTAGCTCCATATATATTTCTAGCTTCAGCCTTACAATAAAAGGGGCATTTTATTTTAAGAAAACATACAATTTGTAATTGACAGAGAGCAGCCCCTGATTATTTTCTAAAGACTTCATCTATTATGAAAACTGGAAGATTTTTACTAAAAAATATCTTCGAATTTTCAATTATACTGTTATAAATTATGCAACCATTATTCTGAAAAACAAGTGGAATATAAATCTGCAGTGGGTGTGATAAGAAACTGGGTCGTTGAGGTCCAATTTTCTTCTTTTTACTAAATAATTAGAAAACTAATTGGACAACAATACCATAAATATAAAAAAGAAAAGCAATTAATCATTACTAGAAAATTCATATGCTCCTAAAAAAAGTAATCATGAAAAAAGTAGCCAACTAGCCTTGTATTCCCTATGCTCGAGTTCAACTTGATCAATCTTGCAGCTAAGATCTTTCAAATTCTGTATAAAAGAACTGTTAGCATTGGAACAATTACCTGCGTAAACTGAGGACCTGACTCATATGTCGCATTATCTGGCATGCATCATACATTACAGCCTACCGCAACGGTTCACTCTACGCCCAACCTTCCCAGTATTTTTGTTCAAGCCATGACATTAGGAGATAATTTCAGGATACATACAACTTTACTAAAAATTAAAATTATTTTCAGAAGGACATATGCTCAAATAACATTGTCAGTTGGTTTTCTAAATTAGGTTTAAGTTATAGGAGATATGCTCAAATCACATGTTCAATTAAATTGATCTAGATAGCATCTAACTAATCAAGATAATACATGTAAGGTTTCACCAAGTTTTGATTAAATTAAGCTAATTCTTTTCATGAAAAGTTTCTTACTATTCAGTTATAATATTTAAAAGCTGGAAAGATCTCATTTTTTATGTTATGTTTCTTTTTCCAGAGACTTCTCATTACAATTATATAAAATTGCTGATAGAAATTTCAAGAACGGTTACCTTAGGATTAAATAATCGAACTATTAATTTGTCCTCTAAATTTATGCCTTTTTTATTTGGTGTGCGTTTTTTTCCCCAAAAAGTATGTATATTCGTAAGGTGGTCCAATTTATTGAGATGTCAAAGGTAAAAACATTCCAAAACCAGAACCATCAGATTTTCACTTATACTCCACGAAAAATTCACACATACATACAAAAAATTTCATGAGAGGAATATGAATCTGCCCCTTTTCAAAGAATAAAGAAAGGGATCTAATTAATGTTATTGTTGCTCAGATAGTGCTAGAAACAGAGACTCAAAAGATCTCTTGTAATTAACAAAACCCGTGAACCAAAATTCAAAGTCATCTACGGTAACTATTTGCGCATACTTCTCTTCAGGCTTGTTCAGATTCTCACTTGGTGTTATCTTCTCAATATTTCCGAGTGGAATCGAGACCTTGTATGGGACTTTGGCAACTTCCCCTTTAGAAGTACTCAGTTTCAACGATTTCTTGCTATGAAATGCTATCCTTTCTGAAGTAACGAAAAGCTTTCCCCTTATAGGACCAGCTGTTGTAAAGAGATCACAGCTATAGGCCTCTGATAATCTCTCTTCCTTGTTAAGAGAAAAAGATCTTCTGAGAGATCTCTCGAGACTGCCGGCCAGAAATATTGTTTTGCTTAGGCTCAGTGTCCTTTTCAGGGCTTTTGATTCATTCCTAGTGCTCAATTGATCCACTGCAAGAACAAATGCATGCCGATTAATTTATAATAACAATAATATGAGTTGCATATCTACATTCAGATAAATACTGGAAGAATTTTGATGAGGGAAAAAAGAGAACTTGAAAATTTGTTGAGATTTTACCTTTTCCTTGAGAGAGATTATCTGATCTTTTCTTGGAATTCTTGGAACCCTTGGCTCCTTTCATTGAACTAACATGCTCACAATCAGAACACGATACGCTGGGCAACGCCTCTTCTACATAGGTCTTAGAAGAACCAACAATCCCAATTACTTGGCAATGGAATAAGTTCATATTTATTAATTGCAAACGAGGTAATGCGCAAGCTTCTTAATTTCTTTCCCCCTTTGTCCTCTTTGAGCTGTCTCACTCTTGTTAATTAGAGATGGTATTAGGCTTGATGCTCAAACTGATCTGCTACAGGTCCTTTTATAGATGAGGTTAGAAAAAGTGGTGAAGGACATTTTTATGTTCAATGGAATTTTGAAAGTGCCATTACAGTCAGCATTGCATCATTGGAATTCAACGCTAGTATGGAATTTTGATCCCAATGACTAGGCCAAGGTATCTTTCCGCAGATGCTGCGAGCAAAAAGATGATTAATTAATATTCCTTATCAAACAAAAAAAGTCTGTTATCACTAAGCATGCCCCACCTTGTCATAATTTAAGGAGTGATAAAAGAATTGATCCGATAATATGATAGTCTAATTTTCTAATTTCTAATAACATAAATTATAAATGGTTCGATTATTGTTCAAAAAATTATCAACACATCCGAATTAAAATAAAAAAATTATAGTTCTTGTGTGCAAAATTTGCGTGTCAACATTTTAATAGCACTTAACCACAAATATTTCAATTAGGACGGTACATATAAATCCACAATTTCGTGGGCTAGAACTATAAGCCCATTTTATTTTGTCGGGGATCATAGCCCATAGTAATTTGAAGAAAACAATCTCTCCTATAGGCATATAAACATTTTATCAGAATAGATAAATCGATAGCGCAATGCATTCCAAGTTGACAATAGAAAGACAAAAATCTACAGCATAGATGACTATGAGATTTCATTGAGATTTGTAGAAAGTCCATTTTTTTTATTTCTCGCAATATTAAAAGAAATGCAGATTTAAATTTATTTCAGTGATCTCAGTTGGATAAAGAACGGGAATGGCGGGAACAGCAAGGGTTTTGAGCCCCTCGTATCATAAAAATAATCTTGCAATAAATTTATGAATATATATATATGGTAGGAGTTGAAATTCAGCGAGGGATTTAATGCATGAGAGTAAGTAATTAATATTCAACCATTTGAATTTTTGCACATGTTATGGACGATTGAGATTCACAGATTTTAGAAATTAAATTCGAAAAATACGGATTTGCTATAGAAATGTAAACATTTCAGATTTAGATGGAGATCAATTAACAATCAGTGACTTTGACATGCAAACTTGACTTATCGTAAAAATAATACCTTATATTTCTTAAGTTTGACAAATGATTATGAAAATGTATAAGATTTGCATTTTAGAGTTGAGCCATTGTTATGACGATAAGTTTGTGGATGTAGTTTTTGGCTTTTTTGCCCTTTTCCCATAAACACGAGCAATAGAACAATGAACAAAATTATGATACTATCTTCTAGTATATATTTCATATTTACATCTCGCATATATATATATATATACAAATTAACATCATGAAACTGCCTACTTGCATGTTCCCATAGCATACTATCTTAAATTGAACATCACCTCGTCTAAAATTCTGAAAGATTTCTGATATTTAACAAATCTCATAAACCAGAACTCGAAACCATTGACAGTTACTATCTGCACATACTTCTGTTCCGGATTGTTTGTGTTTAAACTTTGCATTGCTTTCTGCACATTTCTGAGAGGAATCATAACTTTGTAGGGCACTTTTACTGGTTCTCCTTTCAGAGTAGTAAACTTCAGGGAACTGTCACTCCTAAATGCCCTCTTATCAGTTGAAATGAAAAGAATGCCGGCAATGGGGCCGTCTGTAGTGGATAGATAACACTGGGATGCCTTCAGCAGTCTTTCTTCTTTTCCGGTTGTAAAAGATTGCGCAAATAGTTTTCCTATGCTTCCTGCTTGTATAAGTCTTTTACTGAGGCTGAGCTTACCCTTCATGGTTTCTGATAATTTCGGGCCCATTGTTACTGAAAGATGAACAAGTTATTTTGCACTGATCAGTTATGGATCTTAAATAACTTTTTTATGTAAGATACAAAGAGAGAGTCAATTAAATTTAGGTTGTTATTTTGACCATGTGCGTGGAGGCCTTGGGCAAATCTTTTTGATCTTTTGATGAACTTGCTCCTTTGGATGTTAATGGAACTTTTGTCATCTGCAATCAAACAAGTTGCATTTAGTTGGTAAAAATCTAATCCATGTTACATGGATAAGTTATTATATTTTTCCAATTGATAGAGAGAAAGATAATGCATACTCTGCATAAAGCTAAATGATCCATATGAGTCGATATCATCATTTGAAATTCTTGGAAAGTCATCTTCAACATAGTCTTGGAAGAACCCACCAGAACACCGATCGCTTGACTATCAATAGTATTCTTCATTGCTGAATTGAATCTCTTTTCTTTTAGATTCTTGGCTCTTTTTCTGGCAGTCTCCCGACTCAAAATGACTAGAGAAGGTCTAATTTATAAGATGATCCGAGTGAAAAGCTGATTATTTCTTATCAATTAAACAAAGTGCATGCTGCACAGTCATCAGCATCTTATCAGAATCAAAAGTAGTCATAAACGAATTGATCCGACGATATCATAGACAAAGAAAATTAATTAAAGGGGCCCAGCTCTTTTTCCTGACTTCCCAAATTCTCTAATAAATGCAATTCTCTTCTTTATTGTTCCATGACGACAGGTTAAGTAATCCAATTCAACAACTTGTCAACATAGATGATTAACAAATTAAGGTGACTATGCAAGGAGAAGATTTAGGTGCTTTATGCATGTGTCATGGGGTCTGGTAGGCTCATGGCTGATGCATTAACACACCAAACTGATGTGTGAATGCACCTACTTTAATTCCACAAGATTGTATTAATCTTGCATGTTATCTTCTTTGTGCCCATTGAAAAGTGGATCTTTCTCCATCAGTACACATGCAGTGTTGAGTCGGCCAGGCTCCTTTTTTGCTTGATTACAAATTTACAACATGGCTATGACTTTGGAAAAGTGTTCCTATATTATATATATCTAGACTGCTATTGGAGGAACTAAAGCAGATAACATAGTGTTGGTGTGTTTTTTTTTTTTTCGGGAAGAAGGAACAACATTGCTTTAGAAGCAGATAGTCAACAAAAAGTCAATATCATGATGAGACCTTCCATCATCCCCCCCCCCCCCCCCCTCAAATGCTAACAGCATTTACAGGTTAGGTTCCTTTTAGTTGTTCATGCCATTTCCCAAAGACAGTGGATAACTTGTCTAGCTCCATATATATTTCTAGCTTCAGCCTTACAATAAAAGGGGCATTTTATTTTAAGAAAACATACAATTTGTAATTGACAGAGAGCAGCCCCTGATTATTTTCTAGAGACTTCATGTATTATGAAAACTTGAAGATCTTTACTAAAAAATTATCTTCGAATTTTCAATTATACTATTATAAATTATGCAACAATTATTATGAAAAAACAAGTCGAATATAAATCTGAAGTGCATTTGATATGAAACTGGCCGTTGAGGTCCAATTTTCTTGTTTTTACTAAATAATTAGAAAACTAAATGGACAACAATACCATAAAAATAAAAAAGAAAAGCAATTAATCATTACTAGAAAATTCATCTGCTCCTAAAAAAATTAATCAGAAAGAACGTAGCCAGCTAGCCACATATTCCCTATGCTTGAGTTCAACTTGATCAATCTTGCAGCTAATATCTTTCAAATTCTATACAAAGAACTGTTAGCATTAGAACAATTACCTGCATAAACTGTGGTCCCGACTGGTATGTTGCATTGTCCGGCATCACACCTTACAGCCTATCGCAACGGTTCTCTGTGCCCAATCTTTCCAGTATTTTTGTTCAAGCCATGACATTAGGAGATAATTTCAGGATACATACAACTTTACTTAAAATTAAAATTATTTTCAGAAGGACATATGCTCAAATAACATTGTCAGTTAGTTTTCTAAATTAGGTTTAAGTTATAGGAGATATGCTCAAATCACATGGTCAATTAAATTGATCTAGATAGCATCTAACTAATCCAGATAAATACATGTAACGTTTCACCAAGTTTCGATTTAATTAAGCTAATTCCTTTCATGAAAAGTTTCTTACTGTTCAGTTATAATATTTAAATGCTGGAAAGATCTCATTTTTATGTAATGTTTCTTTTTCCAGAGACTTCTCATTACAATTATATAAAATTGCTGATAGAAATTTCAAGAACGGTTACCTTTGGATTAAATAATTGAACTATTAATTTGTCCTCTAAATTTTTTTATTTTATTTTGTGTGCTCTTTTTTCCCCAAAAAGCATGGATATTGATAAGGTGGTCCAATTTATTGAGATGTCGAAGGTAAAAACATTTCAAAACCAGAACCATCAGATTTTCACTTATACTCCAAGAAAAATTCACACATACATACAAAAATTTTCATGAGAGGAACATGAATCTGCCCCTTTTCAAAGAATAAAGAAAGGGATCTAATTAATGTTATTGTTGCTCAGATAGTGCTAGAAACAGAGACTCAAAAGATCTCTTGTAATTAACAAAACCCGTGAACCAAAATTCAAAGTCATCTACAGTAACTATTTGCGCATACTTCTCTTCAGGCTTGTTCAGATTCTCACTCGGTGTTATCTTCTCAATATTTCCGAGTGGAATCGAGACCTTGTATGGGACTTTGGCAACTTCCCCTTTAGAAGTACTCAGTTTCAACAATTTCTTGCTATGAAATGCTATCCTTTCTGAAGTAACGAAAAGCTTTCCCCTTATAGGACCAGCTGTTGTAAAGAGATCACAGCTATAGGTGTCTGATAATTGCTCTTCCTTGTTAAGAGAAAAAGATCTTCTGAGAGATCTCTCGAGGCTGCCGGCCAGAAATATTGTTTTGCTTAGGCTCAGTGTCCTTTTCAGGGTTTCTGATTCAGTCCTAGTGCTCAATTTCACTGCAAGAGAACAAATGCATGCTGATTAATTTACAATAATAATATGAATTACATATCTACATTCAGATCATTCTGGAAGAATTTGATGACGGAAAAACCTCAAAAAGGGAACTTGAAAAGGTGCTGAGATTTTACCTTTTTCTTGAGAGCGATTATCTGATCTTTTCCTGGATTTCTTCATCCAATTAAAGCTTGAACCCTTGGCTCCTTTCATGGAACTAACAGGCTCACAATCAGAACACGATACGCTGGGCAACTCCTCTTCTACGTAGGTCTTAGAAGAACCCAGAATCCCAATTACTTGGCAATGAAAGAACTTCGTATCTAATTGCAACGAGGTAATGCACAAGCTTCTTAATTTCTTCCCTCCTTTGTCCTCTTTGAGCTTTCTCACTCTTGTTAATTAGACATGGTATTTGGCTTGATGCTCAAAATGATCTGCTACAGGTCCTTTTATAGATGAGGTTAGAAAAAGTGGTGAAGGGCATTTTGATGTTCAATGGAATTTTGAAAGTGCCATTACAGTCAGCATTGCATCATTGGAATTCAAAGCTAGTATGGAATTTTGATCCCAATGACTAGACCAAGGTATCTTTCCCCAGATGCCACGAGCAAAGAGTTGATTAATTATCAAACAAACAAAGTACTGTTGTCACTAAGCGTGCACCACCTTGTCATAATTTAAGGAGTGATAAAAGAATTGATCCGATCATAAGAACAAAGCAGAGAAGTTAAGGGGGGCCCAGTCCTTTTTCCAACATCCAAAATTCTCTGATTAATACATGCAATTCTTGTCTTTATTGTTCGATCACATGAAGTGTTGGTGTTATCCAGTTAAACTGTGGAGATTAGTCAGAAAATATTGTATAGTATTCATGTCAACGACAAAGTAGGGGCAGAGGATCTCGGATTCTCGGTGCTTTATTACGAACTCCATGTGCCAGTGGGACCTGTTAGGCTCATGGCTGATGCATTAACAAACCAAATTGATGTGTAAATCTACCTACTTTGCGCAAGATTTTTGATTAATCTTGCTACTTTCTATTTTGGTGTCTTTGAGCAATGAATATCCAGCGGTACCCATGAAGCGCCTAGTCAGCTAGGCCCCTTTTTTGCCTGATTACAAATTTATTTTTGATAATATATAAGAGCTCAATTTAATAAAGTAGATAATCATCAACAAAAAGTGATATCATCACCATGAATCCTAACAGCAGTTTGGTATTTCTAACTGCAAACGGAAATTACAATTTTGTTCTAATGAGTACACAGTTATGATTTCGCAATATGTATTTTTTTTTTTTTTTGGGGGGGGGGGGGGGGGCGGCGGGTATTATGAAACAATTTCCAACAGCACTCTGAAAAAAAAAGTTCACAGAGTTTTATACAATACAATTGTTGATGACATAACAAATGGAAACAAAATGAATGTAAGAAACAAGTGCAGTAAGGAATCCTGAGACAGATCTTTAAACAACGGGTTGGTCGGGATTCTCTGAATTTTCTAGAACATACATATTTAAAACCCTACTATGAAATGTTCTCTGTTTGAGTTTAAGTCAAGCTCTGCTGCAAATACAATAGATATTGAGTGTGTTTGACATTAAAGATTTGCATTGTAAAGTATAGAGCGTTGAAAGCCTGTTTGAAACCTGGTTTTATGCATGCATCAGCATTCAGCAGGGTGTTGGGTCAGGTCAGGTCTGACCCGTTTAAGAAAAATAATAAAATAACATTGACCTGAACAACCCAACCCATTGACAACCCTAATTGCATTTTGCAACTCTAATGGATGAGTTTAAGATGAAATGGATCTGGATATATACAACTTTACTAAACTTTAAAATTATTTTCATCAGGGCATATGCTCAAATAAAATTATCAATTAGTTTGGTCTAAATTACATTTAAGTTACAGGAGATATGCTCAAATCACAGTCAAATTGATCTAGATTTCTTCTAACAGATCCGGCTAGATACATGTAAAGTTTCACCAAGTTTCGATAAAATTAAGCTAACTATTTTCATGAGAAGTTTCTTATTATTTCAGTTATAATATTTAAAAGCTGGCAAACCTCAGTTTTATTTTATATTTCTTTTTCCAGAGACTTCTCTCATTACAATTAGATAAAATTGTTGATAGAAATTTCAAGAATGGTGACCTTTGGATTAAATAATTGAACTATTTGTCCTCTAAATTTATGCTTTTTTATTTTGTGTGCGTTTTTTCCCCAAAAATTATGGATATTCATAAGGTGGTCCAATTTATTGAGATGTCAAAGGTAAAAACATTCCAAAACCAGAACCATCAGATTTTCACTTATACTCCAAGAAAAATTCACATATACATACACAAATTTTCATGAGAGGATATGTGTCAGCTCCTTTCAAAGAATAAAGAAAGGAATCTAATTAATGTTATTGTTGCTCAGATAGAGCTAGAAACAGAGACTGAAAAGATTTCTTGTAATTGACAAAACCTGTGAACCAAAATTCAAAGTCATCTACGGTAACTATTTGCACATACTTCTCTTCAGGCTTGTTCAAATGCTCGCTCGATGTTATGTTCTTGACCTTTCCAAGTGGAATTGAGACCTTGTATGGAACTTTGGCAACTTCCCCTTTAGAAGCACTCAGTTTCAACGATTTCTTGCTATGAAATGCTATCCTTTCAGAAGTAATGAAAAGTTTTCCCCTTATAGGACCAGCTGTTGTAAAGAGATCACAGCTATAGGCGTCTGATAATCGCTCTTCCTTGTTAAGAGAAAAAGATCTTCTGAGAGATCTTTCGAGACTGCCAGCCCGAAATATTGTTTTGCTTAGGCTCAGCGTCCTTTTCAGGGCTTCTGATTCATTCCTAGTGCTCAATTGATCCACTGCAAGAACAAATGCGCACCAATTAATTTATAATAACAATAATATGAGTTACATATCTACATTCAGATTAATACTGGAAGAATTTTGATGAGGGAAAAAAGAGAACTTGAAAATGTGTTGAGATTTTACCTTTTCCTTGAGAGAGATTATCTGATCTTTTCTTGGAATTCTTCATCCAATTAAAGCTTGAACCCTTGGCTCCTTTCATTGAACTAACATCCTCACAATCAGAACACGATACGCTGGGCAACGTCTCTTCTACGTAAGTCTTAGAAGAACCAAGAATCCCAATTACTTGGCAATGGAAGAAATTCATATTTATTAGTTGCAACGAGGTAATGTACAAGCTTCTTAATTTCTTTCCCCCTGTCCTTTTTGAGCTTTCTCACTCTTGCTAGAGATGGTATTTGGCTTGATGAGCAAAATGATCTGCTACTGGTCCTTTTATACATGAGGTTAGGAAAAGGGGTGAAGGGCATTTTCATGTTCAATGGAATTTTGAAAGTGCCATTACAGTCAGCATTGCATCATTGGAATTCAAAGCTAGTATGGAATTTTGATCCAAATGACTAGGCCAAGGTATCTTTCCCCATATGCTGCGAGCAAAAAGTTGATTAATATTCCTTGTTAAACAAAAAAAGTATTGTTATCACCAAACATGCACCACCTTTCATAATTTGAGTGATAAAAGAATTGAGCCGATCATAAGAGCAAAGCATAGAAGTTAATTAAGGGGGGCCCAGTTCTTTTTCCAACATCCAAAATTCTCTAATACATGCAAATCTCGTCTTTATTGTTCAATCCATCACACAAACTGTTGGTGTTATCCAGTTAAACTACGGAGATTAGTCAGAAAAGATTGTATAGTATTCATGTCAATGACCAAGTAGGGGCCGAGAATCTTGGTGCTTTATTACAAACTCCATGTGCCAGTGGGACCTGTTAGGCTCATGGTTGATGCATTAACAAACCAAATTGATGTGTAAATGCACCTACTTTGCACAAGATTTTTGATTAATCTTCGTACTTTCTATTTTAGTGTCTTTGAGCAATGCATATCCAGTGGTACCCATGAAGCGCCTGGTCAGCTAGGCCCCTCTTTTGCCTGATTACAAATTTACAACTTGGCTGTGACTCGGGAAAGCATTATAATTAAAAAGCTACACTGCTATTGGTTTCTGGCCTATAATTTATTTCTGATAATAAAACTGCATTTTTATCAAAAAGCAGAAAATCAACAAAAAAAATGATACCCCCATGAATCCTAACAGCTGTTTGTTATTTCTAACTGCAAAAGGAATCTACAATTTTGTTCTAATAAGTACACAATGATGATTTTAACACACAATTTCCAATAGACACAGCAGCACACTTTATTCCTGTCTATTAGCCAAAAGTAGAAGATAAAAAAAAAAGATCTCAGAGTTTTATACAATACAATAATTGATGACATAACAACATGAAAATAATACCAACATAGGAAACAAGAGCAATATGGAACCCTGGGGGAGAAATGGTACTGCTTTAAATTAGTTTCACCATGTTTCAATTAAACTAAGTTGATGGCTTGATGCTTTCATAAGAATTTTCATCCTATTTCGTTGGTATTTTTTTTTCCGGGACATGTTTCTAATGGGGCAAAGTTGGTTATTCGACTGCAAATGTGGTAACCGTTGGATTAAAAAGGTTCTGTACATTTCATAACACTTTAATTTGATTCCTTTATTTATTTTGTTCCGAAAAGGTTATGTGCATTTCATCAAGGTGTCCTTTACTGAGATCTCAAAATTATGAACACATCACAACCAGAATAATCAAATTTTCATTACATCCTCAAAATATTCAAATATACACATGAAAACTTTTAGAAGAGGGCTTTTTTCTTCCTCTTGTAGAAGAATGAAACAAAGGAATGCTATTGCTCTTCAGAAATAGCAAGAAGCAATGACTCAAAAGACCTCTGGTAATTAACAAAACTCATGAACCAAAATTCAAATTCATCTACCATAATTACGTGCATATACTTCTCTTCAGGCCTGTTCAGATTCTCACTCGATGCTGTCTTCTTGATCTTTCGAAGCAGAACGGACACCTTGTACGGGACTTTGGCAACTTCTCCTTTGTAAGTTATCAGTTTCAGCAATTTGCTGCTAAGAAACGCGATCCTTTCTGATGTAGCAAATATTCTCCCTTTAATAGGGCCAGCTGTGGTAAAGAGTGAACACTTATAGGCACCTGATAGTCTCTCTTGATTGTCAGCATTAGTGAAAGATTTTCTGAAGGATCTTTCAACCCTCCTTCCAGCCTGAAATATTATTTTTCTTAGACTCACTTTCCATTTTGTTGTTTCTGATACACTTCTAGGACTCAATACCACTGTAAGAAGAAAACCATAATAATTAATGTTAACAAGCTGAATTACTTTTCCCCTTCTAGATAATATATACTGATACAATTTTCTTGAGGGAAGAAAAGTATCTAAAAAAGGTGCTGAGATTTAATTTACCTTTCCTTGAGAGAGACTATCCGATCTTTTTCTGAATTTCTTCATCCAAATATTCCCGGAATGCTTGGCTGCTTTGATCGAATCAACCGGCACACAATCAGAATCGGATATGGTTGGCAACTGCTGTTCGGCATAAGTCTTAGAAGAGTCAAGAATCCCAATTATTTGACAGTTGGAGAAGTTCTTCGTGTTTGCAATTGAAATGTTGAAGTTTTTTTCTTTCACCTCTTTGCCCTGTTTGAGCTTTCTAACAATCTTTTCACCAGGTCCCCATTTATAAGATATATTAAAAAAAAAAGGTGATCGGCTTTTAAAATTCGATGGAATATTGAAGAGTCATTACAGTCAACATTATATCATTAGAATTCAACAGAGGAAGTTTGAAAATATTAATTAATTATAGAGGGAGATTCATAAAAGGGTCATATACTTTGATCTGTAGGTTGATAGCTTTCACCGACATGGTTTTCTTTTTTCAAAGGTTAGCTGGAAATTACCAGCCTCAATGAAGAGGTTTGATATCGGAAACATCACATCTTTTCTATTGTTAAACAGGTGGAATTGCTTTTGAATCAGCATACCTAGCTATATATAGTTAAATAACTGGTATGTTAGGTGTAAAGTGACAGAACCACCATTTTATACATACCAAAATAGAATTACATTAGCAAGCAATAAGCGACGATTAATGCTTCTGCTTTATTAGGTTATGTTATATGCAAAAGACTACTTTTCTTGGAGAGGGAATTCAGGTAATGGCACCTAGATGCTGATGTGGGGACGGACCGATTGGATCATACCAGCAAATAAATTTTAAAATTTTGTCCAATGATATCAACTAAAATTTAAAACCATTACCTTATAAAACATGGTTAAATACTCCCCTGCTTTTCTAAAGCGCTGACTCAGCTCCAAGTCAGCCCTTCTTGAGCAGGAATTATTCTAAGTCCCCTGAATTTACATTTGGTGCTCCAGTGAATTTTCCTCTTCTTTGGAATGGTTTCCAAAATTAGAAAAACCATTTCAACTCGTGTAACTAGGAAACAAATTTAGTCAAAATTAATTAGTTTTTTTTTCTGTATAGTTTTTTTCGTTTGGAAATGAAACACGGCAGGGGAAAAAGTTTGTCACAGAAGGTTGGCAGAGTTTGGTTGTAGCATACCATTTCAACTGTTTAGAAACTGGACCATCAACTTATTACTACAAATTAATTTTAAACTCAGTTTATTAAATATATTTATATGGCTGGTTATGCTATGGATTAAAATTAGTATTGTAAGCGAAGATATTATATTGAGATTAATGACCGTGATTCATCCAAATACAATAACCGTTGAAAATTTTGATCCATACCAGAACTACTCTATTTATAGTTTATATTTGTGGATCATACAGTAAGATACATCTAGTTCACTTAAAATAGATAATCAAAATTGGTGACAGAGCTTGCACAATACACAAGTGTTTTATTTCTATATGAATCGATTTTTTATTTCCACTTCATAACTTTGTCGCATATAAATTAGTTAATTATCTATATATAGGCTGACCCAATCATAAATAGATAAATTGAACTTGATGCACATAATTAACCATGGATTATCCAAGCTATAATTGAACAGGAAAACAAAACTATATAGCCATCATAAAATATGATTGAATTTTCAGTTGTCACAAGAGTACAATCTTATAATTACAGAACAAAATCTCACTAATCTATCATCACTGTCTCACCTAATAAAAGAAAGCAAACTGTTATTGAACTTTAGAGTTCTGGTAATTAACTAATCCCATGAACCAAAACTCGAAGTTATCTACTGTTACAATCTGCAAATAATTCTTGCCTGGTTGCTCTACGTTTTCACGTGGTATCGCCTTCTTTACCTTCTTAACTGGAATCGAAACCTTGTATGGCACTTCAAAGATTTTTCCGTCCAGAGAAGGAACTTCTATTAATTCATCACTGTGAAATGCAACTTTTTTGGTCGAAATGTATAGAGTTCCTAAAATGGGGCCGGTCATGGTAGAGAGGTAGCACTTGCAGCCTTTGATCAATCTTTCTTCTTCATCGACGGAGAATGATTTTCTGAATAACCTTTCTAATCTACAAGTTTGATGTGTCTTTTTGCTGAGGTTCAGATTCCCTTTCTCGGTTTTGGATAAATTCACATGCGAATCCCCTGGAAATACCAAAAATAACAAATTTGATAAGATGGAGTGCTCTTTTTGCTATTTCATATAAGCAAAAAAGAATAAGGATTGAAATTAAAAATGGAAACAGAAGTAAAGAGAGACGATCCTTACCATGTCTGACTTTACGGAGATTATTTGATCTCTTTCTAAGCTTGTTGATCCAACTAATTAAACCAAAGCTCTTTCCTTCTTTGATCGCAACAGCCGGCTCACAGTTAGAAGAACCCACCGGAATCCCAATTACTTGAACCTCGCAGAAATTCTTCATCTTTGCGAATGTGGGAATTCGACTTTCTTCTCTATGAGGTTCTCTCTTTGTTAGATAAGAAAATTTTGTTGTTCTATATGACTTGCTTGGGGGCTTTTTATAGAAGGATGGAAGGATAAATTAAAGCCTTTCCAATTCAAAAAGGAATATATGTAGTGCCTTTACAGTCATCATCCCATCATGAAGATTAAAAATATATATGCATTAAAGAGAGATTGATGGTTGGAGGTAGAGATCAAAAAACAAATCAAAGTCAAGATTAATATAGAGAAATTAAATTCTTGTCCTAATTAAGTATATTTTTCCTTGTGGTAGGTCTTTATGTAGGTTTATCCAAGAGATAAGATGTTATCAGATAAATTTTTAAGATTTGCCTATTCAAAAAAATTTTCAAGATTTGGATATATATGTTCTGGCGTCACCTTATCTTTCCCACCGTTAAAAAAAATAGTGGAATTACTTTTTAGGGTTTTCAAGAAATCAAGAGTCCAATTTGATGGCGTTTGTAAAAAGTTCATAGCGCCAAAGGTATGATTACCATGAAAATTAGGTAGAATATATATTGTGGGGGATAAATGTGACGCAAATATGTTTCTAGAACTGCTTTTCATGGAGGTGCATCAAATTAATTATGTCATGAGTCAATTATGTTCCTTTTTGTCATATTAATGTTAACATGAGTCAATTTTTTTTTTCTTTCTGTCATATTATGTTGGAGATATTATTTCTATTTTTACCATATGTAGAATGCACATGCATGGCGCATTAAACAATGACAATTTTAGAATAAAGCCTCGGTGGCTTTAGTAAAATTTGGAAATTCTAAAGTTATAAATTAAAGATTTCAGACATTCTAAAAGATAATTAATCATGATTCACGATAAACAGATCGGAGGTATTTTTTGTATTTTCTGTTATTTAGAGTAGTCAGGATCACAGTCATGTGATTGATAATGTTCAAAACATAAAAAAGAAAATCATTTATAAAATAAATAAATAGCTTTCTCACGCTAAAACCAAATAAACGTTACTTGAAGTATTCATTGATTTGATTCATATATAACAATTATGTATGTAGAAGGGATACTAAATATAATATAACATCCTGAATAACTACGTTCAATGTTTATCCATTGCAATTAAACAAGTCGGCAAATAGATAACGATAGAGAGAACTACGAAATAAAGTGAGAGAAAAAGAAATAAGGAATTGACCAGAATCAAAAGGAGTCAAATGTAATCAAACCCGACCCAATAACCCTCAAAATTTGATCCGAAGTAGTTTATACCTTGGGAAGTAACTATAACCAACCTAATTGGCAACACTATCAATTGGTTAGGATCCAGTTAGATAATCTTTTTTGTTGTTGTCTATTCCCTTTTGTTTTTTTTTTAGTATTCCGTTTTTTTAAAGGTATGCATTCAGCATTTTGAACCGAACTTAAATATTGATACTTCTGCAAAATTAATATTTAGTTTTCCGGATTCAGGGCTGAGTTCACTAGAAAAGCATAAACAGAGATTTTCCCAAAAGTTTAATTGTAATTATTTTCATATGACCTTATTCTCGCATGCTGAAAGTTTTAGTTATTCTCAACCCCCCCCCCCCCCCCCCCCCCCCCACACACACACACACACACACAATGTTTTGCACATTTATTTATCTGTATGTCAAAAATATTTATATTAAATAGATAATATATATTTATATCTGAATTTGTAATTGTGTACAGTTTGTATAGAAGGTATTATCAATTTTTCTTTTCTAAATTATTATAGAAAATTTTTAATTAAAATTTTTGTTGCATCAAATTTAAATACAGTTTGCATAACATTTAATCT
Source organism: x Bolboschoenoplectus mariqueter (assembly GCA_037678475.1). Lineage (NCBI taxonomy): Eukaryota > Viridiplantae > Streptophyta > Magnoliopsida > Poales > Cyperaceae > x Bolboschoenoplectus > x Bolboschoenoplectus mariqueter. The sequence continues at coordinate 1,978,439 of CM075244.1, read as the reverse complement.
TAATAATATAAAGTATATAAATAAGGAGTTTAGTTAAGATATGCAATTATCACTCCTCAATAATAAAAATTATAATTTTTTTAATTATTACAATTTTATTTCACTAAAAGGTTTGGCCTATGTTCCTTTCTACCGTCTTAGATCTGAATGTTACATTATTTTTACCTACACTGAATTGATGTAACATCTAAATATTTATCTTATTAATTTAAACCAAGTCAGAAGAAAAAATAATACTAGACTCATTTCAAGTTTCCAGAGTAAACCTCCGGTAAATACCTAACCAGTACCAATATCTGAAATTTTATTTCTAATCAAATTATATGGCTTCCAGAAACTAACTAAAATCATACTTGGACTGACAAAGCTCTAGAGAAATATGAATGTGTAAAATAAAAAGCTGCCCTCAATAATATATGTTAGAACTTAGAACAATTAGAAGAAGACTATGGATATTTTCTGGAACTAATTTAAGAGAAAAAAGGAATTCATCCACAATAAAACCATTAAAATTTAATTACTTGGAAATATACAGATTATGTACACAATAGGAAAATTTTAACAGGATTGTTTAATCCCTCTTCCCAAAAAAAACAAAAAAAAAAAAGAAAGACAAGAAACAAGAAAATGTTATTAGAACTAAGAGAGAGCTTGTTACAAGCTTTTGGAAGATCTCTTCTGCTTAACAAAGCTGGAGAACCAAAACTCGAAGTTATCTATTGTTACTATGTGCAGATACTTCTCTTTCGGCTTGTTGACATTCTTGCTCGGTGTTACTTCTTTTATTTTTGAAACTGGAATCAGAACCTTATAAGGCACTTGAACAATCTCTCCTTTTGTTGAAGTGAATAAGAGTGGTTTATCACTACAAAACGCAATCTTTTTGGTTGACATGAAAAGTATTCCTTGAATAGGTCCATCTGTCGTATAGAGATAACAGCAATAACCCATTAACAATCTCTCGTCTTGATCAACAGAAAAGGATTTTCTGAATGATCTCTCAACACATCTGTGAGCTTCACGAGTTATTTTAGCAGTTTCGGATGATGAGTTCTGACGGAAGGTCTCTGCTAGTGCCATAAAATTAAAAAATCTTGAATTAGATGGAGCAATTTTAGTGCAATTTGGCTGATTAAGAAAGATATGCCGAAAATAAGAATTAGAATAAGAAATGAGATGAGATCCTTACCATGTCCAATTCCTTCTCCTTTAGAGGTATCCTCTGAACTTCTTCGGAATTTTCTTATCCAATTGAAACTCGACCGTTTTCTTTCTTTGATTGGAGCAACTGATTCACTTGTCGAAACTGGAATTCCCGGCAAATCCTCTTCTGCATATTTCTTAGATAGAGCCACTGGAATGCCGATTACTTGACCAAGAGTGAAGTTCTTCATGTTTGCAATCCTCTCTATTCTTTAAGATGTATCTCAGTTTTGTTGTTGATGGTACTTTCTCTAAATGTGTTGCAAGGGCCTTCTTTATAGGATAAGGAATGAAGGGATTTATCGATGCTTTCTTTCGTGCTGATGATACTGAAGTGGATTTACAGTCATCACATATGTAACCAGGATTTAAAGTATAGATAAAAAGTATGATGCATAAAGATCATATTGTCATTATTTTATTCACAATGATGCGTCGGCTACATTCCACATATGATAAAGTAATGTTACAAGATATATATGTATTCCTTAGTTAGGTGGCAGTTCAATCCCTTTTTGACCAATCAATGACTTAATTCCACGCATATGTTGGAAAAAAAAAACTAATTTGAAAAATGGTAGCAATTAAAATGCAATTTGAAACAGATTCTCCTACTTCATTAGGGTTATGACATGGATAAAGCACCTATCTTTCTTTTCAAGATAAAAAAAAATCTAGATGTGGGACCAAGAGGCTGATGCAAAAACAAATCAATCTGACATGTAAATTAAAGCTACCCTCTTTCTTAGAATTCAGTTGGCAGCCATTACCTCATAAAGTTTGTTGCTGAGTGTTGCCCCCTCAATGTTTCTCAGTGCCCACGCTGCACCATGTCAGCATCTCTTGCAAAGGAATTCCCCATTAATTAGTTCATGAAGGTTCCGTAATTAACTTTTGTTTTAATATTCCAAACTTGGAATCTGGATCTTCTCACCTCTCTTATACTACCCAAAAATCGAAATAAATAGAAAGCGCATCGTAGCTATTGGAGCTACCATATATAACATTTTTATTACTTTATTAATTGGTTATGTTTTCAATATAAACCATACTAGTAAAAAAGAATGAGATATATTTATAGCTCTTGTCTTCTTTTTTTTAGATAACACTTGTATATTTTATTTTTCTTCATCCTACCCGTAATTTCTTTTTTATTTATTTAATGTTATACAGTAGCTAGGCTTTTCACCTTCTGCTTCAAAAATAAAAAAAATATAAAAAAAGAGTGCGATCAATAGATTAATAGAGTTTCGTCACCGCTGAAAGCAGCCATCTCAGAGGTAAATCCTGATATTAGAGTAAATTGGGAAAATACAGAATTGTATGTGCTGGACTTTGAGGTATAATTGGGCTTTTCTTAAATGGATGTTGAATCTTGCTTGCGGCCTAACATTTTCAATATTGAATTTTTAATAATCTTCCTCCAAAGTCTTGAGGATCTTTAATTACTGTTATCGACAATTACTGATGTCTCATGTCTTCTTTCAAAACCCAGCCACTGCTAACGGACTGTCTATGATACCTCTGATTCTGATATTCGCATATTTGCATTCTGGTATTGGCATCTCCTGCTGCTACTTCCGTTGTTGCATGCTCCATTTCTATATAATGTACTACCTCAACGTGACTGTGTGTGTATTGTACTCATGTCATTAATTTACTTTGGAGATTTTCAGAACTAGGTGTTAATCCAGACATTTGTGCTACTCTTATCAGTCCATCTGCAACAATCCAGTCAAATTCTAGACTGATGCCCAATCATTCTGGCAGAAGTCCTAAATATTGATCTGGAAAATAGGCCTTTGAAACAGAATGCATCATCACCAACAATAAGTCAATAAACTCATTACATAACTTGTAGACTGTCTCAGAAGAAGACATCATTATGACAGTTACTTTTGCATAAAGTTTACATCATACAAAAAATATTTAGTTTCATGAAATGTTAAAATAGATTTTACCTGGTTTATATAACAGTGTTGTCAATACGGATGGTAGGTTATTACTGTATTCACAGTAACTAGTATTATATATCTGGTTTAAGACTGTGCCATTGTAATTTGAAAAACAAATTAAAAAAATAATTTGATAGTTTTTTTGTAATATAAAAATATTCAATCAATGTAGTGAATATAACTTTTCTCATATCATATATATATATATATATATTGAAAATTATCTGTTACCATGTAAATAACATCTGAATTATTTATATTCCTAGGACCATCCTTTTCTTGCATGTAAAATGTTAAAAAGTAAATATTGACTTGGATTCTGCAAATTTAATATGAACAGATAAGAATAAAATTATGACTTTTATCCACTGAATTTCTAACGGTGGCCCAAAAATAAAAACTCAACTAAAGCTTTTGTTTTCTGAATTCAATTAGCCGATCGAGTATTTGTTGTGTTATTTCTTGTTCTGAAGTTGTGTAGGTTCGTCGATTTTTCATACGCATAATTTGGTGCCAACTATTTTGTTTTATTTGACAAAATTAGTCTTAAATTCAAATTTTTCATCTTAAATAATACACATTAATTAACAGAACAAAAGCTAAAATCACAATACCCAATTCTATACCAGCTTGCTCTGGTAGCAAAATACAGAGCCATTTTTAGCACTTGCAATAAGATATTGCGCACATATTTTCCTCACCTAATTAAACAAGGCAGACCCTACCTATACTAATGAAACAACAACAAAAAAAATGCTATTATAGCTCAGAGATAGCCTGTTTCAGGTATTTGAAAGATCTCTGATAGTTAACAAATCCCATAAACCAGAATTCAAAATCATCAACTGTTTCTATGTGCAAATATTTTTGCTCTGGTTTGTTCATGTTCTCACTTTCGGTCGCCTCCTTGACCTTCTCCAAAGGAATCAGAACTTTGTATGGTACTTTCACAACTTCGCCTTTCGGAGAACTGAGCGAGATCGATCTGTCGCTACGGAAAGCGATCTTTTTGGTCGAAATGAAAAGAATTCCAGCAATTGGACCGGCCGTCGTAGAGAGGTGACACTGGGAGGCCTTCAACAATTCCTCTCCGGTTTCAACAGTAAAAGATTGTCTGAATACTCTTTCGATACCTCCAGCTTGAAGAATTCTTTTGCCTAGTGTCAACTTCCCTTTGACCGTTTCGGAAAACTTTGGACCCAGACTTACTGCAAGAATTGAAAGAGAAAATTTTGAATTTAGCTAAATGATGGTTCATATTAAATTAGAAAGGAAGAGGAAATTAATTAAAATTTCAAAAAAAGGAAGTTAATTAGTATAGATTCGTACCATGCTCGCGTATGCCGTGAGCCAAACTATCCGCCTTCTTGCTAAATCGACTCATCAAACCAACAACAGAATCCTTGCTCTGCTTTGAACCAGATACGCAAGAATCTCTATCCTTCATCGTACAAACCGGCATGCCATCACAAGCTGGTTCCCGTGGTAACTCCTCTTCGGCATAAGTCCTTGAAGAACCGATGGGGATCCCGATCACTTGGCCGGCTTGGCTATACTTCTTCATTCTAACTAATCTTGCTAGAGAAATTTCTGGTACAAAATTGAGAGAGTTTTGCTAACCGTGGTGTGCCAGATAATCATCTTAGGTTGCCTCTTTTATAAGAGGATACCAACCTAGCTAGAAAGTAGTGGGTATTTGCTTTTGAAAGGAATGAATAGTTGCACAGTCATAATCACCTCATCAGGATTGAAAGTTGGTTTTAAAAAAATTGTGGGTCCATTTCGCTTTAATTTTATGATATCAGTTTTATTTACAGAAAAACCAAGCCATGTATGTATTTCTTGTTCTTGTTTGCTCAATGGATCCTTGCACTGTCACAAGGTGTGGCACAGTAAATTTATCCAGAATGAAAAGAAAAGAAAAAAATTAAATTTTACTTTGAGGTTTGACATTGCATATATATATATATATATATATATATATATATATATAATCTTATCTTGCTTTTTTTTTTTGGTGTGGCAAAACCTTATCTGATTGCTAGCTGGTTGCTTACCTTCAAATCCGAATCTTTTTTTGGTGGTCTGATAAGATTTGTTTGATTACAATTTTATTGTTCATTTTTTTCCAAAAAAAAAAAAAAGGTTTCATTGTGAAATTAAACTTTAATTGTATAGATCTTTAAGAAATTGATATACCACTTCCAAAAAAAACTAAATGTTGTATACATTTTAGTTGAATGCTCCATCAAATATGCCTAGCTACAATAGGTTAGCTTTTTCCAAACAAAATTTATTAATTAAGTACATTTATGGATGAATTATTCAACTTGGGCAGTTGCATTTGTACGCCCTTATCTTTGCCAAATTAAATAACACAATCTACTAAAATATTGCCATGATACTTATCTTCCTGTATGACATTTTCAACACCTTAATAAAGCAAATAAAATACCACCGATTAGGTTAAAATGTGGGCTATTTTATGACCCTTGCATGGACCATGACCAAGGACCACCGATTAGGTGATTAACAATTGTTACTTAATTCTTGATCCTCTACTTTTTTTATATATAATTTAGAATATCTATAAGACTATAACTAACCATCCAGAGAAAAAGAAATATTGAAGTTTGATTGGACACAACCCATGTGCCCTGCTTGAAAAAGAAAATGTGGAAGTGGGTCAGAACTTTTACCTATTTTTCCAGAAGGAAAAAGAAAAAAAAAATACACAGACAATTAATTAATTTACCATGGTTATAGATTTTTTTTATCATATTTCGGTTAATTACATGTAGGCCCAATTTGAGTAATTTTTTTTTTTTGTGATGTAACCCAATTTAAGTAATTATTTGTAACCACCTTTTTTTTCTTTTCTGATGAAAAGACCTATTTAATGATTCACCTAAACAAACCTTCCCTCCTCTTCTATATAAAGGTCGCCACACAATGGGCCACACCAGGTGGGGCCCGCGTATCAGCAACCTACCCAGGAAATCTTGGTCAGGTTAAGTGGGGCCCATGGCTGATGCAGGAAGGTGTCGATCTGATGTGTAAACAACGACCAATTCAGCGATTCTGGAAACATTTCAATATGTAAATAATTAATGCCATTAAATGCTGTTGGAGAAATTTGGGGTCCTTTCGTTTTCTTCGCTCCTACGCTGAGCTGAGTCCACATCAAATCCCACGCAGCAATGAATCATCACAGCCTTTCGACTCACTGTGCCTGGTGGCGACTTACACGTGTCAATTTGAGTTTGGGGGAGATTTTGCATTCGTGTCCAGTAATCATCAGTATTCACATCGAAACCCTGTAATATTAGTATTGTAGTAATTCCTGAATGAATCTAGTTAATTGTGATTGATTGGTTAATTCTAATATATTTGTTCTTTCATTATTTGATTTAGCATAAAACTTATTTGAAAAATCATGAAATTTTACATGTATTTGTCTCTGATGAATATAAAATAAAATCAATGTTTTGAATTCGATATTTTGAATGTCAAATTTTGAAATATAAATAAAAAAATTTTATGATATTTTGTGATAGTATTTGAAATATATTCCTCTACTGCTTGAATATTTTTGTTTATCATATAGTGACTACATTGAACAAGCTATTCTAATTAAAGAGCTGCATTGTACTAAAAAGTTTTCTCAATCTTGGTCCTCGAATTGAGAAAGAAAAATATTCTCGGCTTAACTAAAATCAATAGAACTTAGAGGGCGTTTGTGTAAATTTTTATATATTTTTTAAATTGAGCACTTGCACCCCCTATTTCTAGTGCCATACAGAGATAATAGTAAAATACCAAAAACTTTTGAAGAATCCTTTTCAAGATCAAAGTAAGCTCCTATTGCTAATTTATTTTGTTTAAAGGTCATTATATATGATACTTTAGGTATGGTTCAGGTCTCCTTTTTGGGTTCCAAAAAATTTAGATATGGTTTGGTCACCTTTGAGCTATTTTGGATTTCAAGTTGTTTGAGTTGCATTTGGAGATTTTGATTCCTGTCACTTTTATTCACTGGTGGATCCTCATAGGGAAGAAATAGACTGAAGTCTTTTCAAAATTTTGAAATTTAAGTAATTCTTTAAAAGATTTGATTAATTATATTATAATTAATTATGTAAAATTATCGTTCAGCCTCTCGAACTCGATGTGTTATGATTTAATTAAGAGGAAGATACATTTCATTTGTCTCTTCCTCAATTTATTTGGCTCAAACTCCGTCACTTCTTTTAGTCTCTTATTTGTTCATACTTTGTTGGGTCTAATTTGCGATAATGTAATTTTGACACATTTAAATTTCACATCATCTTATATTGAATTTGAATCAATTTGACTTTCTAATAAGTTTGTCCAAGAAATTTGACTCATATTGAGAATATTCATCTGAGTTGGATCTGTTTTTTGTCACTTCTGATCCTATTTTTTATTCTATATTATCATAAAAAAGTGCACACCTTATCAACTTTTTTGCCCTTTTATTTCAGTAACTTTAATAGCTTTCCACAAGATAACAGAAATGGATATATATTTTTATCCTGAGATCCTTTCTTTTTCATTTAAAAGATATTGCATGTATAAAAAGCCTTCAACTCCTTCCAGACTAAGTTTCCATACTTATTAAGAAACCAAAAGATACCTAAATAGGCATATATATGAAATAGAACTCTGTTAATTTACATTTGGTTTGGATTGGGTATTTTATCAGAATTTGGAAGTTTTAGGTCGGATTGTTTTAAGTTAGATTAGTATTGAAGTTGGCAAATTTCAGCTTCAGGTTGGTCAAATTCTGTCGGATTTTTGGTACACACAGAAATTCTGGTATGGCCAAAATGTTTTTTGGTACATAGTTTGGTGGGTTTTGGTTAATTAATTAAATGTTGATTTTGAGTGGATTATTGATCGATCAGGGAAATTGTCAGAATCTTATCATTATTTAAATATTTAAATAATTATTTTAATTGAAATGAATGATTTGGAATATATAATTATATTTGAGATTCATCAATTAAGACATTTCATATTTGAAGCATATAAACGTATTATCTCATGCTTAATAATTCAAACTAAAATATAATTTTAGCTAAACAAGTACAATATTGGACTAGTTGACTTTAATTGACAAATTAAACGTCCCTTTCCGGATTTAGTACATGATCAAACTAAGCACCTTTGAGCTATTGCTAATTTATTTAGTTTGTAAATTATTGGAAACACGCCTAAAAGAATTATGTGAGTTCTAAGTTGAGAGTTAAAAGACCCTTTTTGGATAATTTAAGGTTTCACTTTTGGAGCTTTAATCAAGTTGATGCATGTTAGAACTTTTGGAAATAATATAGTGAAGTGTGAATTATTTTAGGAGTTTGTATAAATACTAAAATTGTTGAATGAAATCAACTTAGGTGAATTGATGCATCCGAAGAGCACATAGATGTCTAAAGAGTTTATAATTTGAGAACTTGACAATGAATTTTTAAATAATTTTGAAAAAAATCTTAAAAATAGAAAGAAAAAAATACGAATATATTTTTGAACTTATTGATTAATTGTGTTTAAATTTTCATATAAGTTAAGTATCATATAATATTTTATCAAAGATCATTAAAATTAAATAATATTTATGATGATTCATATTTAACAGTCTTTAATAAAATATTAGTTGATACTTAAATTATATGAAACTTAAATTCCAATCAATTTATAATAAGTTTAATAATATGTCTATATATAATTTTTTTCTATTTTTAAAAAAATTTGAAAATTATTTCGAAATTATTTGAAATATTGTTGTCATAATTGTCAAATTAATAATCATCAAGGATTTCCGCCCATCATTATAACCAATAGTATATACATTTTATTGCATGGATGAAACAGTGCAATAACCAATAGTAAGCACATGGATATTTAGAGATTTGTGTTATAAAACTTGAAAGAATCAGAGGCGACCTTTTCTTCGTTTTGCTTGGTATCTGCTCAGCAGACTCCTCTCTATCACAAGTACTTAGAACTCAGAAATAGGCACCAGACATTTTTGTTCAAGAATATGCTCTCAGAGTTGGAATAAAGGAATGGGTTTTTGCAATACATTTGTCTGGAAAATCAGAATATTTTTTCCTCTTTGTCTTTATTTTTGTACAACAATTTCATTGATTTCAATGCATGTCTACTTTTGGAAATCATTTTTACTGCAAACATCAAATTTTCATATCTGTACAGAGATGTCACATTCATCATTATCTATATAGCCATATAAGATCATGTTATTTCCTAACAATGTGTTGCATATTCAATGTTATTATTTGTCTGAGTACAAAAAGAAAATGTTGTTATACTAAAACATCATCAGATGAGGATCATGTTATTTCCTGGGAGTAATCTAACAACTCATCCATCAACCCAACTGAAAATCCCTGCCAGTATATTAATCTTTGATCTTAATCTGCCTCAATTGAAGGAACTCAGTACTGGTCAAATCTCTAGAATCCTCTTCCCAGATATATAATTAAACATTAATTTCTTTCTACTCATCCCATTGTCAACATTGTCAATTGTCAATACTTAACAGCGCTTCCAACCGCGTAACGAAAGTAATTAATATAATATGGAATATTGAAAAGTGTCCCCAAATTCTGCATTGTATCCCCACCATGTGGCAGATGAGAAAATTAATTACATGAATCATGAATGCTACTTTTCTCTCAATAGAAAAAAAAAAAAAAAGCGCCGACAAAGTTTGGTGGTTGTAGCTCTGCCAGCAAGGCACTGAATCAACCAAAACAAGATCCCCTCCACTAGTTAGTTAGTTGTATAGATTATGGTGCATTGCTTAAACTTGAACCTCTTTTGTATTATTGTTTGTGTATTTGTACAAATTAAATAGTTGGTAATGTTATGTATAGATATGGTTGTGACATTTGTAAAAAGAAAGATACCATGGTAGCACCGAAATGTTCTTCCTCATACTTTGGAGTACAGGAAATACACTTAAGAAAATAATGTTCTTCCTTTTTCTTTAGTATTCTCTACATGTTATAGTGTCCTTTAATTGTGTGCTTTATTTCTGAAGTTAAAATAAATTTGAAGTATCTTTAGCAAAGGAAAGCTGCTAGCTTTGTTCGATTTTTTATTTATATTTGAGTTAAAAAGGTGTAAAAAGGGACACACTCAATTGGACTAATTAAAAAAGGTGAAAAATCCATGTATAAACAAGAAATTTCAAACACCCAAAAGTAATATATAAAGGTACATAAAAGTTGCAAAACATCCCTTCAAGACCGAAATAAAAACAAGCACTATACACATAAGTGTCTAGATTCATGGGTCCATATTTACTGTTATTAAAATCTTTCATACATTTATTATCATAGATTTTAAATGATTTAATTTAATTTAAATAGCTCAAATTTAATTATACGGGATGTTTTTTTGTTTATATTTTAGTGAATCTTATATGTTATAGAGTCAAAAAAAAATTATGACACACTTTATCATAAAAAAGAATATGACAGCGGATATAATTCATACTATACTTGATAATGGCAAGTGGAACTCAACAAACAAAAACAAAAAAATATATATAAACACTCCTATAATCTAAATTTGGACCATTAAAATTGAATCGGATCAATTTGAAATCAATAATAGATTGCTGCCATTTAGCAACTAAGACAGCAGAAGTGGATCCCAGATTCATTAAACTACAATTATAATTTCAATTGAAATTGAAATTAGAGTTCCGATAAAATTACAAACTTAAAACTAAATTCTATTAAAGTACTTTTGGCGCCTTCTCCAAAATATTGAAAAACAGATTAGAATTCCCTGTTGTGAAACTCAATTTTAGAATGTCGATGCTAAGAATAATCAAAATCGGAAGATAAAATAAACTAGAGATGAGCCTCACGTTGTTTCGGGAAAATTAAATATATTTTTTATAAATTTTATAATATATGTTCATAAAAATAGGAGGTAAGGATATGAAATGAAATTACAAATTTTAATTAATTGGTTTAAATTTTTAAGAAATGTTTTAGTATTTAATCAACTTTTGTCAATATTTTTCAATCATATGGAATTGCTATGAAAAATATATAAACACATATGAGCTTCTAGGATAATTGTCTACAAAATATAAGAAGTGTACAATATAATTTTTTTTATGGACCGAATATGCAAAAAAGAAAGAATAAAAGAAATATAAAGTAATTGCTACGATACCACAATTAAATCTGATATGATTTTGAAGAACGCTCATATATGATATTATATTTATTCAATTAGTCAATTATCAACATGTTAAAAATTATAATATGCAGGAAATTAATAGTTTGTCGAATTTACTTTTAAGAAGCTTATGAATTTATTATGTCAGGTTTTATATATAAAAAAAATATGATTTTTGAATGATGAGAACTATTAGTTTGGAAGTGTTATTGTATTTTAATGAAGTGAAGGTTTTTATCAACTTTGGAAGGAATGTATTAAAAATTGAAATTGATTAAAAGTTTTGATGACTCTTTAGTTGAATTAAATGAAATTTGCTCCTCTTTTACAATTGCATCAACTTATTAGCTTTGTTAAATTTCTATATAAATTAGATTAGAGAATGCCGCATTTAATTAATACAAGGTAGATTGATGCAAAACAATTGAGTTTCATAAATTTTAACTAATTTATAACATACATTCATTACTAATAGTATTGAAGTCTATTAGATATGTGGTACGTACATATTAGTTATATTTGAGATTAGAGGGACCTATATGTAAAAGTCTCCTTTTCAATTTTCAGCGGTGCAAGATCGGAAAGCAATAGAGAGGAGAGAGTGCAAGGGAATAAAACGGGAGGTGTCCATTTAAGGTGTATATATAGTCTTCATCTAAGAATAGAACGATGAATAGTGCATCTCTTGATCAAAATCATAATCTAAGCCAATCAAATACGTGTGTACTATACAATCTCCTCTATATTTTGAATCGTATGATTAGATTTGGACAGTGGAGATGCGCATCTCTCGATCAAAGCAGTGAGATGAGAGCATGATGCACTGTAGAAAGTACTGTGTAGGTACAGTACCGGACAGCTCAAGGCCGAGGCCTGGTAGCTCTTAGCTTTCAACCTTTACGCATGTCCGATTAGAAACAATTGTTCTCAGAAAATAACTAGGCCCATTGAATTTCAAGCCCAGATAAAAAAGAGAATAAAGTTGCTTAGTTTTGTGAAATTGTGTGTTTCTGTCTATATTTTTGCTTGTTGGAATGATTCTCATCCTTCTTTTGGTTGCGAAAAAGAACCACGCTTCATAATCTTCAAGCATGTTAAGTTGGAATTGAGTAGTGTCATAATGGGCTGGTATGAGGTTCAGACAGACATCATTTCTGCTTTCCTAGCAATCATGTGTTTATAAAGTTTCAAGGACAAAATAATGCTATCGTGCTCAATTTTAATGATGGATGGAATCATAACAAGAAAGTTGTTTTCTTTTTTCTTTGTTTTTCTTTGATGGGGTGGGGGAGGCGGGTTAAGTTTTAGCTTGGTTTTTTCCTAAGTAGTGGAGAAAATTAAAATTAAATTATATCAAACTGGTAGATATTGATTTAAATATCAAGTTTAAAAATTAAAATAAACTCCAAACATATTGAACATAGAATGACATGAATTCATCACCTCAAATCTAAATCACAGATTCTGAAATTATGTTAAACATGGGGAATATTAGCATAGCATGATAACTAGCTGGTATCTGACTGAAAGAAGAAGAAAAAAATAGTATAAAGCTAGATATTTAGCAGGTATCAGGACCAACCCCTACGAGTCCATTAACAGTATCGAATGAAATCTGGATGCCCTTTTGTTGGATATTCCCCAAAATAGACAAACCTGAAACTGATGGTGCAAAAGCCAAGCAGAATGTCCCATTTCCGTCAACCGGTATCAGATAATTCTTCGCCGGCAGTGTCAATTCAGGTCCATTTGAAAAGAAGAATGACACAGTAGGCACACGCACGGTACCGAGACCAGAAAGATCATAACATGTGTCAAATATAGAGAAGCCATCTGCCCGTCGAAAGCCTATGGTGGCATTAACAAATGCATCTCTTAATGCCTCATAGGCTGGTACAGGTAATCTAGTTACAGCTGTACCAGTATCCAAGATTGCTCCGCCATCTCCAAATTCTGACAATTGAAACACTTCTTCTGACAACCTGACCCGAACCCCTCCCACCCCGAGGCCCACAAGCCCGACATAGTAGAAGCTTGGATTCAGTGGGTTTCTCACTAGAGGAACCCAAGTTGCACCTGTTTGGATACTGGCAGCCCGGCCGAAAACCAAAGATCCATCTGAGTCAGACCCAGGGCTTGCCAGACAGTAACCAAATGCACCTCCCGTCTGTCCACCAAGTTGCCCCACTAGTGACATCACACCTCCACCAAGACCCAATAGGCCTGAGGCCCATGCAAAGAGACCGAGGTTATGGTGGCCACAGCCGATAGCAACTTTTTGGACATCAGTGGACCCAAAATTTAGGGTTTCAAGGGCCAAGGTGCCCGTAGTGTGAGAACCATCCTCATAAGTGATCTCATACTGACACTGACCCGAACCACACTTGCCGGTCTGGTCTAATAAAGCACAAGCCACCGAACCACACGCAACCCTTGTGAAGGAAGCTGAACCGGCTGGGTCAAAAATAGGACCAGCTTGGTGGTAGCAATGCGTGCACGGTTGGCACTGGACCCAAGTCATGTCACTTCCTGTGTCAATGACCATGTATTGATCAACCGGAGGGCTGCCGATGCCAATTTTTACGAAGTACTCACCGATGCCTTCTTCGGCACCTGAGACAACAGCCGATCCAAAATCTTGCAATTTGTATAGCGAACTTATGTTTGAGGTGATCTTTTGCAGTCTGTAAAAACCAGCGACCCTCTTTGAATCACGGTTAAGCTGTTCTTGAAAAAGATGCCAATAACTCTTCTTGCCATGGATAGAGATTTTGTCACGGTGGACCAACTCGAGAGCCATCCCGTGTCTAGCGTGAAGAGAGGTTGGAGGAAACTGTGAAGAATGAGATTTACCTAGCTGATGCATGTTGTAAGCCAAATCATGCACGCGGAGAGATTGGAAATTGATTGTATTAATACTACAAACAGAGGACATGTACAAGGCTAGCATGAAGGCTATGATTGAAATTGCAATTTGCACCATCTCCATCTCCATCACCATTGAATATAGCAGATATCCAAGTTGAGTGCTAGGTTGACAGTCTGAAGCCTTCTTCCAAAATTCTGTTCAAAAATTATTCTGAGTAAAATCAGGTGTTTAAATGCAAGGGAATGAATGATATTTGACTGATTAGTGTGCCAGTAGTGCGTTTTCTTTAAAAGGCTGAATGCTGAAAAGAAGAGGGAAGTGGTCATGTTTAAATCTGTTAAAAAGCCAGTAAATTGGGCCAAGTGGGCCCCCTAGGTACTCATATTTGTGAGCTTTGTACATAAAAAGAGAGATGTTTAAAAGGGTTGGCCAGGCCTTGAAAGTTTTCATTTTTATTAAAAGAAGGGTTCATTGAACTACGAATGAAAGCGGTATCTTCTTTGCTCAAATTGTAGAGCCCTTTAATTAACTTTCTTGGATGTTCTTCCTCCTTTCCTTTTTTGAATTCGTCGTTCCAAGTTAACAAAGATTGTACCAATTTTGTAGACATTAGATAAGACAGGATATACCTATTGGTGCCCACTGGCGCATAACAGAGGAGGAACAGAACCCGGATGAAGGGGCTCAGTGAGGTGCCTGTGCTTAGTCATTTCAAATACCTTTGTCAAAGATCAGATTCCTTGAGAAATTGTTGATATACCCCTATCTGGTACAGCTAGTGTAGTACTATGGGGAAAAAAAAAAGAAATGAAAATAATAAAGTATGGTATCATGGCAAAAAGTCGAGCTGTTACATTTCAAGTCTACGGAAAATTTTCACGAAAAAGAAAAGTTATTTCAGCGTACATCCAATTTATTTACTGTACATATTTTGTAAATTAAAAAATTAAAAAAATATTTTTTTAATTACTTAGAATATGTATCAGTCAATTTAAAAATTATTAGTCATTTATTATTAAAACGTCACTGTTAAATTAAAAAATAATTAAAAATTTCTAAAAATGACAATTTTATTATTCTACATTAAATATAAAGAACTTATTAAACTACTTACATTAACATTTCGAACTTTAAAATTTAATTCCTTAGCATATTGATTGATATAACAATATTAGTACGTTTGCAAAACTCATAGATATACATTGACTTAGGCAAAGGCCAAAAATAATTTGTGGCTTTACAATGAAGAGGAGGAAGTAACTTTGTACATCCTCTGTTCGTTTAATTCAATCTTTGATAAAAGAAACAATAAAAGATCCGTGATGTTGACCATCCTATGCAGAACAGAGCATGCAAGTTGGTAGAAATTGAGACAAGACGCTCTGCTAAGTTCGGCTCCTCTCCGATTTAAAGAGCTAATTAGAGAGTCTTACACAAATCTCAATCTATCTCAATTTGGAGATTTCGAATGGGATCCGATCGAGTAGCCACTCTGTATTCTTCTAATGATATACAACTAGATTGGAACTGAAATATTATCAATCCCACTTGTTATTAGAAAAATATATGCAGAACTTTCCTATTACTTCCATTACTTGATAGAATTTTTTCAGACATTAGTTGTATCTTTGCTGAAGTTTCATAATTAATTATGGAGTGAATCTCCAGTATATCACTTTTTTATGGAGAAAATTTTTGAAACGATTTGCACCATACGATGAAGGAGGGATATTATTGGAAAAACAAATATAGTTTTATTTGATAACAAATAATGACACAATTCATATACATTCTATATTAGTTTCTCTTCTGTCTCTCGTTCTCTCTCTCTCTCTCTCTCCCCCAATTCCACATTTCTCTTTCAAATTAATTCATATTTCTCTCAAATTCATTCATCTATATTTGATATCTATCTCGCCTATTCCTTGATAATATAATAATTTAAAGGCTTACAATGGCAGAGGTGGTCATTCCAACGGAAGTAAATTAGGATAATTAATTAGTATCTACCATGTAAAAATACAAACCTTCTCAAAATTAGATTTTTTTATAAAAATTGGAAAAAGTAGCATATCTAATTGAAGTTCGGTTTCTTTTTTAACAACAAAGAATTTTTTTCATATTTCATCATCGTTGCGTAAATGATCTACCCAGAAGTTGAAAAATTCCGCATTAAATCCTAAATCAATGTGAAATCGCATTATTTATTACACAAATTGTCACAAAGTTTGAATGTTGCAATTGACCAATGATTTGTTTTTCTCGGAAATATTGAAAACCGTTTCATTCACTGTTTTCCATATCTGTAATGCACAAAGGTAAGTTTTATATCTCAGAAATTTATTTTGGCAATAAAGGTAAGTTTTATATCTCAGAAATTTATTATGGCAATAAAGGTAAGTTTTATATCTCAGAAATTTATTATGGCAATAAAGGTAAGTTTTATATCTCAGAAATTTATGTCCTATATACAAATTACCTTAGCACCATTATTTTCCTCTAACAATAAGTTGTATAATTAAATTCCTGCCGTTTGATTGCAATCATTCAGACCGTTGATTTTTTTTGAAAGTACTGGAGCACTTCTCTTAATTATATTATTACTTTGTACATTTCAAACAATACCCACGTCACTTGTCATTTTTAGGCCATATTTTGTTCAAACAATGTACATGGTTTTGTCAACTAATGAAAGGAAAACTGAATTAATTTGCTTGAAAAAAACAAGGATTGGTAAAATTAGAAAGCAACCTATCATATATCCTTGTCCTCTTTAGTCTGTACCAGTAGTGCACTTGTCGTCGATTAGTGTCATTGTCAACTAAAAATCAGAGTCCACTCTTATGTCAGAATCTTTGGTTTACTAATCCAACATTGACCATTGAATTATGGCATTTCCTGTATTTGGGTTAAACCTTTTAAGATAACAGAAAGAAGCAATCCAATTTGGTCCAAGTATTCAGCTTTTTCAAATTTTGAATTCATGACCCACATAAACAAGAAATAATTTGAATATTATTGTAATTTCTCCTTAATGTGCACTCAAACTCTTTAATTTCTACATAAATGTTAACGATTGTAACTTTCTTTCACAACTCAATTGAAACAAAATGGCAAACAAACTAGTTCTTGCACTTTCAGTGTTGTTTCTCCTAAACAAACCAAATCTTCTCCGAGCAATCCAGCATCGTTTCCTCCTCGACACGTGCGATCCGAGCGGATACCTCCAGGGCCAGGATACCAGTAACTGCAACACCAAAAATGATTCGCAGTGCTGCCAAGCTGGCCAGTCGTATCCGCAATACCAGTGCTCACCTGACGTATCGAGTTCCACATCAGCGATCCTTACACTCAACAGCTTTGAAGAGGGCGGTGATGGTGGCGGTAAGTCAAGCTGCGACGACAGTTGGCATGATGATTCTGAGCTGGTGGTTGCGTTGTCCACCGGGTGGTACAGTGGGGGTAGTAGGTGTCTGAAGAACATCATGATCAACGCGAACGGGAACTCGGTTCTTGCAAAGGTAGTCGATGAGTGTGACTCCTTGAACGGGTGTGACGAGGATCATGCGTACCAGCCACCGTGCAGAAACAATATAGTCGATGCATCGCAGGGGGTTTGGGATGCGTTGGGGATTTCCGGTGGCGAGTATGATATTACCTGGTCTGATGCGTAAAATAATTAAGCAGATGATGTTATATATAAACGCTAGTAGCAATGTTGTTCTAGTTCTTAGATGAAGATAGGTTAGTTAATAATAATTAAGAGTGTAGTTGTCTAATTAGTACCAGTAAGAAGGGGCTAGCTGTATCGATCTATATATGCTTTGTTATTTGCAGTCATATTATATTTTCCAGAGGAGGGATTCCATAACTATAGTTATTAGTGTTTATAATATTTATTTTATTATTTATATTTTAATTAGTTTATATAAATTTTTAAATATGTTTTAATACATCTCAATAACATACATATAAAAAAATTATTAAATTTTAACTTTATTTCGATGTTTATCAAGAGAGTGAATTAAATCATAAAATTTGGTCCGTTAATTTTTATTACTGTTTGATGCATAATAAAATAAAGTTAAAATAATATAATTTTTTGTATACCTATATAATATGATATATACAAAATGTCCAATTAATTAATTTTATTATTTAAAAATTTAATAAATAATTATTTAAAATTTAATTTTATTATCATTAATATAATACTAACGAGTATAAACATTAAATCTCCCCTCATTTAGAAAAGTGTACGCTTAGATTGAATAATTGGATTTGATTCCACTCCGAATATTACACAGTTTTCTTCAACTACGACACATCATGTACAATATACTTCCATTGTAGCAGCATCCCATATTGTTTGAACATGAATCATCCAATTAAAATCCTTCTGGAATTACGTAAAGATTAAAAAAAATGAAGATGTACAATTGATATCAATTGATTTTTTTTTCTTTTGTTTTTAGTAAAAATGGCTTCACATCTTTCAACTTGAATATCTATTGCCTAGTGATTTCCCAAGTCCTAACTAGCTTTTGACTCTGTGAAAAATTATTCTCTAGATCATCTTGATTTTGAGTTGATGTGATGTCACAAAATATCAATTATTACAAAGAAATGTCATGCCATTTGTGGTAAGTATGCGGACAATTAAACACCTTAGTCTTTGGTTAAGAGGTGACATCGTCACAAAGTAACATATGTGGATTTACTGATCTAACTATGGTTAATGTGCAATAAGGACAAACTAATTATACTCATGAGCGTATTCGGCCATGAAGGAATTAGTAAATGGGCTGGAATCAGTAATTTTTTTTTAAGAAATGGGATTTAATTGTAGAGAAATTATTTTTATATTCTACGTTTTGTTTATTTTATTTGCATATCGAAAATATTTATACTAAATAGATAATTTATTTATATTTAAATTTATAAGTATTTATAATTAATATAGAAGGTGTATTTAGTTTTGCTTTCCTAAATGATAATGAAAAATTTTTAATTAAAAATTTTATTGTACAAATAAAAATACAAATTATAAAACTTCAAATTTTAATAATATAAAATATAAATACTTTTATTATTAGATATAAATATATTCTGAAAAATATAAATATATCTAAAATACACATTAAAAACATAATTAAAAATACAATTATCACTTCTCTTAATTCTATTACACCTTCGACAGTCAATTTAGCACATGGAAAGTAAGAATTGAATCCTCCGCCCACCTGTGGGCAGAAAGTTATTATTGATTGACAAATGGTTTAAGTTGAAAAAAATATATATATACATTAATGAGCCTAATCAAAGCCACTAATTCTCTTCAAAAGAATATTTCTTTAGCTGATTTTTATTAATATATTGTTTGGTTCTAGTTACTGTAAAAGAGTTGGAATTAATTAAAAATCACTTATTTTTCAACATTGACAACATTTTTTTTAAATTATGTCAAAAAATAAAAAAAATTAACATATATTTTGTTTTGCTTATAAATTGTTCATGTATCAGTTTTTGTATGATTTTAATATCATTTCATATGCCATCAAATTATATTAAATATGAACTGTTACAAATATCACATCATTCGATTAATGTGAAATTTAAATTCAATTTTATTGCATGTCATATATACAAGTGTATAGAATATAAATAGGATTTCACTTATCTAATTTAAAATTGTAAATTATTCTTTACAGTTGATAGTATTATCAAACAAATCAATGAATCATGTTTAAATTTATGATTCCTAGCTTAAATGTTTAATTTATGTTTTGGATGAAATATTGAAATCAACCATTTAATATAATCTATTATATAAACACATGCACATGTTTATTTTTCACCGTCTTTTTGCATAATTTGAGTATTGATTGAACAATAGTTGCATTGTCTAACTTTTCATGAGACTGATGTCTGTTTCAGCAAATATTTTATTTTCTTAAAAAATGAAGAATAGTTGTTACTTCAGTAACAAAAATAATGGAAAAGTACAACGTTAAGAGAAAAAAGGCAACAAAGTTAATAGTTTTATTATCACTTTATTTGCTTATTTAAAAATCAAGGCCACTTGTCAAACAATAAATAATAGGCATGCCTCACTTGTGGGCAGGAAATCCTGCCCATATGTGGGCAGAGGATTCAATTCCAGTAATCACGGACTGTTCGTCAATACATTGAGGATTAATTTTTAATTCGCACTAAGAAGTTCATATTCGGAAGCTTTAATCTGCGAGTGAAAATTAAGGAAGCTTAATTCGGGAGGATTCATTAAGGAGCGGATAGAGAATTAAGATTCGGATAAAAAGAGGCTAAAAGAGGAGTTTTTAATCCGCGTTAAGGAGTATGTGTTCGGAAAGATTAAGCAACTAAGAAAACTAAAGGAGGCTTAAGAAGGTTAAAAGAGAAGTTGCCGAACAGCATCCACGTGAATAACTGAAAAGGTGACCCTCCCATGGGAAAAAAAATTAGGAGATATGACCTAATATTTTTTTTTCCAGAAATTTTGCGTGTTTCTACAGAGTTTCTTTATCATTCAAATATACTAAGGGAAAAAAAAGCATTTGACAAATTAACAATGCCCACTCTTTTCTCTCTAAGCAAATGATAATGTAAGGTTTGTTATTTCTTTGATTTTTTTTCACTTCTTTATAACATGTTCTTTTACCAAAGAATGCTCTTAAATATTTTTAAAATTTAAATTTAAAACGTAAATGCTTAAATTAATAATATTGTATTAAAAAGTGCACTAAATAAATAAAATGACACAGATGCGTATAAAATCAATGAAGACAATTATTATATCTAAGTGTATTATTAATTAACAATAGTTATTGTATCTAAATATATTGTTAATATTAATTAAGAAAATTAGTGTTGACATCCTACATTTCAAAAAATATATATATTTTTCTCGCATAAAAATTCTCAAGGTACAATAAAAACAGTCATTTCTCTAAATTCCCATAATCACACCTATACATTCTTGTGATATGGGCTTGTACAATAATTTTATGTTCATAAATTTAATCTCGTATAATCTCATGACGACTGAACACATCCTAAACGTAATAGCAAATAAAAATATAACTAAATGGCCTGTTAATTAATTATCACCCAAATTACTTCAATCTCATATTCATTCATTGTTAATTTCTAATTATATGACATATCATCGTGTACAAATTTAAATTTATACAGAATAATTCGTTGAGAACTTATAAATGATGGATTTACACTTAAATTCGCACTTTATCTGACAAAGTGGAATTCAGACACGACGCAACTAAATCGATAAGAAACCCACGACAAAATGGCTCCAACGAGCGAAATAACTCGTCTCCGTATAATTAAAAGTTGAGAGCAGATACGATTATTGATACCATGATCAATACGGACTTAATTATACACATTAAATGAGTTATTATGTTTTATGATATAACACATTTTATATAGTATTGTCATTACGCAATTTAAATGAGTTATTATGTATATTGATGGTATTTAAGTTAAATAATAGAAATATTGTACATAATAAAATTATTAACATACATAATAACTCATATAATATATATAATAAAATTTATATCGATGACGATATCAATAATGATATCTCCATAACATTTTCCTTAAAAGTTAGTACCCACATTCTGCAGTCTGGACACCTAAAAATATTGAATGTATTAACAAACAAAACCTGTACGTATATGTACAAGTATCATGTGAGAGGATACCATAGTTAAGAATAGGCCGAAACTGCGATACAGCGTTACAAAATTATGATACACGATATATAGTTAAATTCGGTACTACACGTTTGATATTATTTTTATTATTAATAATACCCAATATATAGTTAAATTATGTGAAGTGTTAATATAAAAAGTTTCAGGATCATAATGAAAAGAGCTAGCGTACTTAGATTTCAAAAAAAAATTATTGATTGGCCACTAGTCAGAAGTCATCTATGACCAGCTGGTTTTATTAAGACAAATAAAAGCAAAAACTTCTATTTTCGATCTGAAAGTTTTGCCCGAATTACTGCCCGGCCTCTTTTTTTTTGTCCCCACTTAGCGTCTTTTATTTTACCTTTGGGCCAATAAGTCATAGTTATAATTGTTTTTGTCATAATTTATGATATATGATTTCAATCATAAGTCATAAATCATTCACAAATTTAAAAATTTTTTTACAAAACATAATATTATATATATATTTGATTCGGATCAAATAGATTATATATCATCAAATTCTATCATCATAATGATAACATCAAATTCAAAGTTAGACTGTAAGTAGGCGATAAAACAACACAAACAAATACTTTCATATTCAAATATAAGATATCGAGCAATTGAGCAAACCAAAACGAAAACATATACATATTTTGGAGTGTTTATTCTTTGTTGCGCTCAACTATATAGCACAGCATGAGATAGACAGGTTTGAGCATGGATTTCGATAACTCGTGACGCTACTCTATACAGTACCTGGAATTAGAGAATATGAACTCATTATTAATTCCTACCAATTTATATTTTATTTCAGTACATTTAATTTGAGCAATTTTTTTGTTTTGAAAACTCGTTTGGGGCAACCTTTTTAGTCAAGGGCAAAACTTGGATAATGTTACATACTTAGATGGGATGATGGAGACCAAAATCCGGATTTCAAGGCATGTTAACTTAATAAATATTGACCCAATGTATATGGTTTCTTTTCTCAACACTCCATGATACCATGACCCCTGTAGCAGATCAAGATCAAGACTTTTTATCACAAATTGCATTAATGTCAGTTTCAATATTGCATGCACGTCAGGGAACTTGATTGATTCCTAGTCAAGAGCAAATTAACTTGGGTCAATGCATGCAGTGCATGCTAGCTATTGATTAATTGGATGGTTCGTTGCAAGATTCAGATAAGAAGGAAATGCTTGACTTGAATTCTAATTCTTATTTCTTTTTTTTAGTGTTGTACAAATGCCAGACTTACAGCGCACTTTAAGCTGTTGATTTTCATCAAGGTTCACGCTAATCCAATCCCTAATTAGTAATTAAGCATCTCCACAACTCTTGGTACGTTAGAGAAAGTTGCGAGAGAGGAGGAGGATCTGTGTTGAGTGTTGACTAATATATCCACACAGAAGTGAGATGTGATGATTGTTGAAAAGAACCAGAGTTAATAAATGGGCAGTGACTTCTAGGAGTTGGAACAATGTATTGACATTCTTAAAAATAGTTTTTTTTTTAATTATGTTAAAAAAATTAAAAAAAATTAAAAAGTTGTAAACATTTAATTTTTTTTATAAATTAGTTGTATCAATTTTCATATGCAATTTCAACTTCATTTAATCCATAAAAAAAATTGTTGTATCAACTTTTTATACCCATAAAAAGGTATTTTTCATGAAAAGTTATAAAAATATACTTCAATTTTAGTATAATTATAAAAATATGCCTTAATCTATAAAGTATTTTGTAAAATATGTCTTTAGAATTATTCTTTTAACATAAATAACTACAAAATTATGTCCTATCAAAAATTTGACCTCACCCTAATTTCGGATCTGATTTCACCCCTGTGATTTTGTGTTGTATGGTAAAAACAAAAAACTCTTATGAACAGTATTATCACAACCTGATCAATAACTTAATTTCAATATAATTTATTTTCATTAATTTCTTTACTATACGAGTTTTTGAAAGTTTATTCCAGCAAAATGTTTTAAAATCGTAATTAGACCAAAATAAAAATATTAGACATTCTTTTAGTTATCATTAAAAATGTGCACTTCCAAACAAAATTAAGATCTCAATCCTGCATGCCACCTCTCCAGGAAATGTTTTGTTTATTATTGATTCGAAAAAACGTTCAATTAAATTGTTTCACAAATTGTTTTGCTTAGATCGATCCTCCCAACTTGCTGATGAAGTAAATGTAATTTCCTCACAATTTTACATCAATGGTACTATGCCAATTACCCAATTTTTGCAATGGGTACATAGTACCAACAAACAGCTTAATAATTAATTAATTAATTAATTAATTAATTACTAGTAATTTTAGAACGAGTACTGCGCTTTAACCAAACATTGACCCTGTTTTTTCCAAGTCGTCGAGTGTTATTTACTTTGGGCCTTGCTATATCCGGTTTTTTTTTTAAGAAAATCAATATTTATTTTAGCATTTAGGACGCAATTTGAAAATCCATACATCAATAAAATATTATTTTTTATTGAGGGTTTAAGATTTTCAAAATCCGTCCGTAATAAAATATTATATTTTAAAAACAAATTCAAAAATTGTGTTACATTTTTAAAAGCAAGATTTCGAAATACCGGCCCTTCCTTTTCTGATTTTAAAGAACAGACTCATTCACTCCAGTTAAATTTTTATTTTTTTGTTGAAAAAAAAATTCAAAATTATATAATATTATATTTCAATTACATAAAATTTGAAAAAAAAATCAACATGGCTTAAAATATATAATCCAACATAGAATTAAAAAAATAAATTCAATAATTTCTATATGTACATTATAGGTTATTAATTATTATCTTTTATTAAAAATATTTATTTTTGAAATTTAATAATTTGGATAATTTTTGTATGCCTTATAAAAAACAGTCAAAATTAGAAGTAGAAAAAAAATAATTGCATGCGACATATAAAAAAAATCCCGAAATTTCAGATAATTATAAATAAAATATCAAGTTTCAAACAAGCATAACTTTTGATAGAAAAGTTCATAGAAAACGTTTAATATCAATTCAGAAAGCTCATAAAATGATCTACAGGCTGGTTACTGGTGTCACTTGTAACACCTTGTTTTCGGGTCTAAAAAATATCGTCTGAGCCTTCTAAACTTAGGATTTAATTTTCTGAAATTTTGGGAGTTTTTTTATATATCGTCTGCAATTATTTTTTTACTTTCAATTTTCATTATCCTTTATAAGGAATGTATAAATTATTAAAATTATTAAATTTAAAAAATAAATATTTTTAATAAAGGATAATAATTAATAACTTATAACGTACATATAGAAATTATTAAATTTTTTTTTAATTCTATGTTGGATTATATATTTTAAATTGTGTTGATTTTTTTTCAAACTTTATGTGACTGGAATATAATATTATATAATTTTGAAATTTTTTCTCAACAAAAAAATAAAAATATAACCGAAGTGAATAGGTCTATTCTTTAAAATCAGAAAAGGAAGGGCCGGTATTTTCAAATCCGGTTTTTAAAAATATAACACGATTTTTGAATTTTTTTTTACAAAAAATAATATTTTAATACGGACGGATTTTTAAAATAAAATTATTAACATATATAATAACTCATTTAACGTATATAATAAAGTATGTATCGATAACGATATCAATAATGATACCTCAATAATATTTTTTTATACTACAATATTACAACTACAAGCGGCAATTAATATGATCGATATCTCATCCCTTCAACTATAAAAAGCAGTGCACACCAGAAACAATTCAAGATCAAGCGCGCTCAACACATTCTTTAATTTCAAACCCAAATTTGATATTCAAAGATGTTACGTAGCATAATCATGCTTGCTCTTGCCACATACTTCCTCATGACACAACCCTACCTTCTCCATGCAAACCATTGCCGTTTCTTCGCACAGTGCCAACCGAGCGGTTACCTCAAAGGCAAAGCAACCTCACATTGCAACACTGAGAACGACTACGAGTGTTGTCACGCTAACAAATCCTGTCCTCAATACCGCTGCTCGCCACAAGTCACGAGCAGCACAAAGTCCACAATGACACTCAATAGCTTTGCCAAAGGCGGGGATGACGGTGGGCCATCAGAGTGTGAGAATCAATATTACCCCGACTCAGAGTTGGTAGTCGCACTATCAACTGGTTGGTATAACAACGGTAGTCGGTGCAGCAAGAAGATAAGGATCAACGGTAACGGGAAGTCTGTTCTGGCAAAAGTAGTTGATGAGTGCGACTCGGTGCATGGGTGTGATTCTGAACATGCGTACCAGCCACCTTGTGGCAATAACATTGTCAACGCATCCAAAGCTGTTTGGAAGAAACTGGGATACTCCGGAGATGATATCGGGGAAGCTCAGATTACTTGGTCTGATGCCTGAAAATTACGGAGCTTAGCTTAATTAATATTTACAAAGTATGTCAAGTCATCAATATTGCTTGTTAAAATTGAGAGATGATGAACTATTGATTTTATTGATGTGTCTTTTACAAGAGTTACTGTAGCGATTTATATAGAAGAGGAATTAAAGGTTGTCTAAATTCTAATCTAACGATTGCCTAAAACTTATTACAACGGTCTATTTCTAAGAAAGGAAAAAGTAAATAGAGGTACAGATTGCTCTTTGTTTTTTTCCTAAAATAGCCAGTGATGAATAAAATCCCTAAACGGACCTGAGGCTATTATTTCTCAACACTCCCCCTCAAGTTGGGTTCGAGTAAGTTTATTGAACCCAACTTGCTAAGTATTCTCTGATGATCTACTTTGCCGAGAGCTTTGGTAAAGATATCTATTAACTGCTCCCGACTTCTGACGAATGGTGTTTCAATTTCTCCAGACTGTATTTTTGCTCTAACAAAGTGACAGTCAACCTCAATATGTTTTGTTCTCTCGTGAAAAACCGGATTGGATGCAATATGTCATGCAGCTTGGTTGTCATAGTACATTTGTATGGTTCTTGTGTATTCTATCTTCATGTCTTTAAGTATTTGTTTGACCCAGATGAGCTCGCTGGCTATGGACGTCATGGCTCGATATTCTGTTTCAACACTAGATCTTGCTACAACATTCTGTTTTTTACTCTTCCAAGTAACCAAGTTGCCTCCTACAAACGTGCAAAATCATGTGGTTGATTTTCTGTCACAGCTCCCGGCCCAATCTGCATCAGAAAAATCAACCACATTATTAGAATCATTTTTCTTCATCCAAATTCCTTGATCCGGAGTGCTCTTAAGATATCTTAAAATCCTTTCAATAGCACTCAAGTGACCGGTACGTGGAACATGCATAAATTGGCTTACAACACTAACTGCAAATGCAATATCAGGTCTGGTAACCGTAAGATAGATTAAATTCTCAACCAACCTTTGATACTGTTCTATGTCAGGTAGTGGTTCACCATCTTCTGTTCCAAGTTTAATATTGGTTTCCATTGGAGTACTGGCTGGTTTTGCTCCTAACTTACCAGTCTCTTTTAGCAAGTCAAGGATATATTTTCTTTGGGATAGAAATAAGCCTTTGCTTGAATAAGCTATTTTTGTTCCAAGAAAATATGAGAGTTTTCCAAGATCCTTGATATCAAATTCATTTTTTAAGACTTGTTTAATCACTTTGATTTCTTCATCATCATTTCCTGTGATGATAATATCATCAACATAAACAAGGGCAATGGTGATGGAATTTTTCGAGTGTTTGATAAACATAGAGGAATCAACTGTGCTTTTAACAAAATTATTTTTTAAAAGAGAAAATCTTAGTTTGGCATATCATGCTCTTGGCGATTGCTTTAGACCGTAAATAGTCTTCTTTAGTTTACACACCAATGATGGATCTGATATATTTTTATGTCTCGGAGGGAGAGTTATATATATTTTTTCTTCCAAAACTCCTTGTAGAAATGCATTTTTTACATCCATTTAGAATAAACCTCATCCCATGTTTGTGACTATCGATAACAAAATTCTAACTGTGTTCATTTTGACTACCGGTGCAAATGTTTCTTGATAATCAATACCATAAGTTTGGGTAATCCTTTGGCCACTAACCTAGCCTTATACCTTTCAACCGTACCGTCACTATTGTACTTGATCTTGTATACCCATTTACAACCTACAGGTTTTTTTCCTTTTGGCAAATAAACAATATCACATGTATCATTTTTTCTAAGGCTTGAAGCTCGTCTTTCATAGCCTTACACCAAATTGGGTTTCAATTGGCCTCATTAAAATGGGTTGGTTCGGTTTGATTTGTTATGTTGTCTAGATAAGCCCGGTATTCAGGTGATACCTTTTCATAGGATAAAAACTTTTGAATTGGATACTTTACCTGATAAGATACATAATCCCTTATTCTGAGCGGAGGTCAAGTTTGTCGTGTGGATCTTCTCAAGGCAATTTCTTTTTTAGTTGACTCATCACTCGACTCACTTCCCTCTTCTTCTCCCCCTGAAAAAATTGGGCTTGATTCACCAATCTGTTCTTCCTCCAGATGCTCAACCTGTTCTTGAATTGTTTCTTCGAGAAATAGAAAGCCATTTGGAGATAATATGATTGGTTGATTCTGTGCGTTGTTTTCTTGTCAATTGAGTTGCTAATATGGTTCACTTTCAATAAACGATACATTTCTTGAGATGTAGAGTTTATGATTTTTCGGGTCATAACATTTATATCCCTTTTTTTTTGAGGAATATCCTAAAAAAATAATTTTGATTGAATTTTTATCCAATTTATTATGTTTTTTTATGTACACAAAACATGTACATCCAAAGACTCGAATATGCTCTAAGTCTATTTTCTTTCCTTTAAGAATTTCCAAAGGACTCATATTTTTTAACCATGCACTTGATAACATGTTTATAAGATAGGTTGCTGTTAACACTGCATCTGACCAATATATTTTTGAAACATTATTTTGAAAAAGAAGTGACCTAGTGACTTCAAGAAAATGACGATTTTTCCTTTCTGAGACTCTGTTTTGTTGAGGTGTATTAACACATGTGGTTTGATGTAAAATTCCCTTTCTTTAAAAAATTCTAAGAAATTTTTGTTGACATATTCTGTCCTATTATCTGATCTAAAAATTTTAATTTTGGCACTAAATTGATTTTCAATAAAGTTAAACAATTCTTGAAAACAAGAAAACACTTCATTTTTTGTTTTTAAAAGATATATCCAAGTAATACGAGAGTGATCATCAATGAAAGTAACGAAGTACTTAAAATTGTTATATCAATCAACTGGAGTTGGACCCCAAACATCAGAATGAATTAAGTCAAAACATTTCTCTGATCTACTAGTAGATAAAGGAAAAGGTAATCGAGTTTGCTTAAAAAGTTTGCAAACATCGCAACTACTTGAATTTAATTTAGAACAAAAAAGTTTGTTTAAAACTTGATCAGATGGATGTTCAAATCTCCAGTGTAGTAATTTGTCACGATCTACCGGACTCATAGACACAAAACATCTATTGATAGTATCTTCAAGATAATAAAGATCATTTTTAACAATTCCCTCACCAATCTTCTTCCCTGTGACTCGGTCCTGAAATGTCATTTTATTTGATGAGAAAATAACATCACAATTTAAGTCTTGTGTTATTTTTCTAACTGATAACAAGTTTGAATTAAAGTCTGGTAGATACAATACATTCTTGATATTCTTAGTAAGTAAATTTGTAGTTCCGGTATCAAGGATTTTTACTTTATTTCCATTAGCAACAATTACATGTTGGGGTTCTTTAACTTTTGTCATATTTTGTAATTTATTTGGATCCCAAGTCATGTGGTCGGTAGCACCGGAGTCTACAATCCAATTTTTTGAATTTTGACAAAAGTTTGCAATTTTTGGCACACAATTTTTCAATTGATTTAAAATTCTGAAAAAAATAGATAACTTAAGAGAACCTGTAGCACGTTGCTATAGCAGTGTGCTCAACTGAGTCATGAGCTGTGCTAACTGCATAGTGGGCGCCACAGAAGATCCAGGAGCATGCGCCTCTTCATTTTCTGCTCCTTCTCTCCCTTGCCTCAATTCAGCCCCTTTGCTCAATCCGCCAAATTTCTGCTCCTTCTCTCCCTTTCTCGCGCCGCCCCAACTACTTCCCTTCTCCCCCTTTGATCGGACCGGTCGGAGATTAGGGTGAAGAATCCAGCACCCGTCTCGGTTGTGCCCTGCTCGCCGGCAGTGGTCGCACTAGTCGGAGGCTGGGGTTCCCCTTGTTCTCGCTCCGTTCCTAGGGTTTGCGAACTGTTGAGTTTTAAAGGCTCGGTTGTCGGAGCTTTCTGACTGTTGAGGGTTCATGAGCTGTCGATGTGACTCCTCTTGTCCGATCCTTGCCACTACATCATCAAAGCTTGGCATTTCGGTGGAGTTTAATATCTGTGCTCGGATTGCATCATAGCTTGCATCTAATGCCTCCAGATAAGTAAAAATAAGATCCATTTCGTTTCTTTTTTGGATTTCGATGGGGTCTGTTGTGGGTGGCAAATAGAGGCTGAGTTCCTCCCATTTTGATACAATATCGGTTACTAGTTGGCCGTTTGTTCGATTACTTTGTTTGGTTTGGGTCAGTTCTTGCTTGAGACTGAAAATGTGGGAAAAATTTTTCTGTTGGCCGTAAAGTTTTTTGACTTTGTCTCATACTTCTTTTGAGGAATCGAAATACATGAACATATTGGCTATTTGGGGTTCCATGGTGCTTAGCAACCATGACAAGACCATATGGTCTGAGGTTTGTCATTCTTCTATTTTGACTGTTTCTTCGTCTGTGACTTTCAATGAATCTGTTGGTTTCGGTTTCTGTTTGGCACCATCTACTTTATTAAAGAAATTAATTGATGACAGGTTGTGCTCACAAGTTTGCGTACATTTTATTTTATTTTATTTTGTTTTGTTTCCTACTTGTGCTGTTCTGGCCGAAATAAAACACCTGCTATGGTTTGATGTTATATATATCTTCTTCTTTTCACAGGCACATCTAGTTCATATATATCAACATGTGTTTATGTAAATGTTTCGGTAAGGTGCATATTTCAGGACTAGTGAACCTAGTTAATTAACAGATCTTAAAATTAAAACCATAGCAATAAGGTGTTTATATAGAGGAAACGAAATATATTATAAATAGCAATAATGTGGACTGTCAAAATTAAAACCACAGCATAGAAGTGATTTGGGGTTTGAATTCTCTGGCCAGTGGCCACAGGCATGCAGCAGGATTTGTTTAAGTTTCCAGATCTGTTCAAGCAATAATATAATTGAACATATGACAACTAAATCGTGTTTTTTATTCCAAATAATCCTCCACCGCGTTGAAAGGGTATGCATGGCACTAATCATTAGGTGGGGATATCTTTATATTCATAACCGTTTAACATTAATGTTATCCATACTCTTTAATTATTTATTAAATTTAGCAGTATTCATATATATATATATATATATATATATATATATATATATTATCCTATCTTTGTTCGTTCAAATTAATGGATAATTACAAAATAATTAAATTAATAAGTTATATAATTTAAGTAAAAAGTATAGCACAAACAAGTAAATAATTAAATTATTTTTTTTTCATCAAAGTTTTGAGAGAAGATCATCCTACCGTGCAATGCATTGAATTTTATTTCAGAGCTGATAAATATAAGAATTTCGAGTAATTAAACAATAACAAATAAAAGAACCAAAATAAATTATCTTGCATGTCTTTATTCAAGTAATGGCTGTTTCGATTTTAAGTTCTGATCGGACCTTATATTTTTATTCCATTACATTATGCAATTTTTCCAGTAAAAGACAAAACTATGTATATAAGCAAAGCTAGTTGGTATGGGATTCTAATTCTGTCCCGCGCTATAACTTATGAGACCATATCCTTTTAAGGTGAGCAGCCACTTCATCGTGTGAAGTGGACAAAAAAAACGCACAGTATTATAACGGATATTATAACAAACAGTGTTGAGATTCGTGTTTTGAAAGAAGCAGGTTTTATAGGATACCTAGTTCAGAGGACGTGAATTCGCAACTTACAGCGCATTAAATCTCTAATCGTCCGTGCAATCTAACGGCTGAAATAAAAATTGAATTCGCTCTCATGTGCACCTTTCTTCTCTCTCATGATACCAAAAGTGTAAAAACCCACATTACAGTTTACTCTCGAGTGGAGTGGGGAGAGAAGACTAAAGAGGTTGTGCTTATTTTTCTATGATCGCTTTCTCCTTCAAGTAATTAACTCAGATATCGCCTCCCCAGCTTCCTCTAAGTAATCAGGCTCAATTTATTGGCTCCATCAATAATTTTTAGCACCTTGGAAATTAATAAAAATTGCCTAACATTTTTTTCTTATCAATATTTTTTAGCACGGGAAAAAAAGAGAGACAGAGAGAGCGTGAGAAGTGATCAATGTTTGGGAAAAAAAAGTTGAGTCTCAGATGATTTTTATTTTCCCATGGGAATGGCTTTCCCAAGTGATTTTGTTGGAAAAAATTATCGAAATGGGAATAAAAAAAAATTGCTTACCGAACACTAATTGAATAACATTTCCAAAGAAGCCAAAATTTCTCAAATATTCCCATGGGAAATAGATTTGCCAAAGTTTCAACCCTTATATGTCTTTTAAATTGTATGGACAATTAAAATTTGTTACATCATAATTTACAACACAGCAGAGGATAAGAATCTGTTGGAATGGCCGAGGCCAATATCCGGATAAGGCAAATTGACTTGAACCTTCATATTTTTCCCTTTTTGGTCTTCTATATGCACCATGATGTTATGAAATTGTGTAGCAGATCAAGTTTTTCCAACGCAATTTGCATTAATTCTATTTCAGTGCATGTCTTGCAACTTCCCCAGCCAAGGGCGCAAAATTCAGGTATATCCAGTGTTATATATTTAGATTAGATAGTTTGGACCAATATTTGGGTTAGAGGGAAGTGTTAGTTCACACAATGTTACTATTATGATAATATTATTGTTAAACAAAAGTGTACCACATCTTAATGGAGTCTATTTTAAGCGAGTTCGTGTTAAAATAATATAGATCTTGTAACATAAGTTGTGTTCCTGTTCAAATTATATCTCTATGGAATCAATTTAATTTGAATAATACTTTTCAAATGTATATATCATAAAAATTAGATGACTATTATAAAAATTACATGGATAGTAGAATTATCCAGATTTTAATATAGATATATTTCAATTCGGATCTCACATTCAGCCATTTAATTAACATAAATCAGCCCATCTACCTCTCTGTCCTTCGTCATTCCACCACATGCTGAGAATCCTACATATTTAAGTAAAACAGAAAAAAAAAAAAAACAACCATAATGGTAAAATTTAATGAAAATAAATTGCTAAATCAAGTCACATATACTCCTCCTCAACCTCAAGTATAAAAAGCACTGCCATGTCAAGAATTCAAGGTCACAAACTCTCCAAGTCTCACTCAAAATTTGACTACTCATAAAATATGTGCAGTGCCAGTAGCATCTTCAAGCTTGTTCTTGCCACATACTTCCTCCTTACACATCCTTACCTTCTCAATGCAAACCCATACCGTTTCCTTGCAGAATGCCAACCGAGCGGTTACCTCAGAGGCACATCAACCACAAACTGCAACACAGAGAACGACTCTGAGTGTTGTCAGGCTAACAAATCCTACCCCCAATATTACTGCTCGCCACAAGTCACGAGCAACACGCGGGCCAGAATGACGCTTAACAGCTTCGCTGAAGGTGGGGATGGTGGTGGCCCATCAGAGTGTGATGGAAAATATCACGCAGATTCGGAGTTGGTAGTTGCACTATCAACCGGCTGGTACAGCAGAGGGAGTCGGTGTGGGAGGAAGATAAGGATCAATGGTAATGGGAGGTCGGTTCTAGCGAAGGTAGTGGATGAGTGTGACTCAGTGCACGGGTGTGATCCTGAGCATTCATACCAGCCGCCTTGTGGCAATAATGTCGTCGACGCATCCCAAGCTGTTTGGAATAGTCTGGGGTACTCCGGAGATGCTGTCGGGGATGCTCAGATCACATGGTCTGATGCCTGATAATGAAATTGCTAGTTGCTTAGCTTGTATGTAGGAACCACTGCCAAGTCATCAATGTTAGCAAAATAAATCGTTGGCCCAGTAAGCTGTTAGATAACCTATGGCCTATTGATAGGTCCTACTGAATTAAATAAATTTGATGACAAATTGGTTTATCGGTGGTTTGCCTACTTAGGTTAGTTATATTCTGTTTGCTACATGTACTGTTCTAGGCTTCTAGCTGAATGAAATGCATGCCAGATGAGCTTCCTGTCAAAATTGATTTGAAGCTCTTTTTTTTTTATCTATCAAGTGCATTTTGCTGCCATGTTAATGTGTGATACTTAATTCGGTAATTTGTGTATTTCATGATTTGAGAACCTAGCCAACAGATCTTGAAAATAGGAATTGAAATGTATTAACAAAACGAGTCATAAGATCAGTTCGGCATTCAAGTGTCATTTCTGCATCCACCACTAAATGTGTTCAGTAACCGGCCAATTCGATTTAAAACTATATATTGGTTTGTGTAAAGAAGCTGACTTTGCATTCACTGAAAATGCATGTACGAGTGTGCATTTTCAACATGAAATTATTTACTTGTAATATAAATATTGTTCATGTAAGCATCTATTTACCAGCTTCGTTTCAAGGAGCCAGTGAGGCAGTGACTTAAGATATAACTAGGAGGAGAGAGAAAAGCATGACCTTGTGCTTGCTTTTTTTTTTCTCTTTTTTTTTGGGACGCAATGCATCTAGTGTTCTTCAGTTTTGTCAATTTAGGTTACTGGATTAATTTAATCAATGATCTGGAGATTAAAAGTGCTGCAGTCTATAAAATCTGTCAAGGATTGAAATCTGAGTAGTAAAGCACAATAGAGAAGAGAAACAAAAGAATAAAAACAGGCTTACAGCCTCACAGTAGCAGCCTTTTTGATAGGGAAAATATTCTCAGTAGTGCTGGAATAACCGCAATTTTGTTATTTTGTTCAAAATCCAACATCCAAACAGGACCCAAAATTATTTTGAGTTTAAAAACAAAATGTATTTGGAGCCCATGTGAAAGACTGAAAGAGCCTATGCAGTATATATATATATATATATACCATTTTGACACAATAATAACAAATTGTGTATACTACTACATTGACCCAATAACAGCATCAGTTATAATTGGGTTTCAAGAGGCTTAACACAAACCGGCCTATATAAGTTTGAATTATGCTAATTGGACTGCCCCAAACCCTCTCTTGGTGTTTGTTTAATTCACATTAGAGGCACCAGATACTACGAGCCCAGGATCCCCTGCTCAGTTGAAAATAATCATAGAATTTAAGTTTCATTGGGGTGGCACGGACTCATAATTAAGTTTCATTGGCAAAATAATCATCGACGATGGCTGAAATTCCACTCTAAAATTTAATATTCGCACGAAATATGAGATTTGATGATTCGATGATAAAAGGTATTCATCGGATTTTTATCTGGTTCGACGGACGTCGACCGCTCCCTCCCACAAAAGATAGAAAACTTTCATCCCAGGGAAGAAGAAGGAAAAAGAAACAAGAAAAGTGGAGACTCATAGTTCCTTTTGTGAACGTAGGAGTCGATTTTCTGGCTGAAAATGATTCGTCAAACAAACCTTCAGAAATAATATATATAAAAAAAAAGTACTGATCCATCAAGCAGTAAATTTAGTCAGCTATGTGAGTCATGAGGATGAGGTGTAACATTAAGAAGTGTAATTCACCATAAATTTCATAAGTTGGCAGTTGCAGTGAATACTGCTCTAGACTAAGTCTAAGCGCCAGGAATAATTAAGAAAGGATTTTATCAGAGTTCAGAATTCAAATGCTGAAGAAGACTCAAAGTACACTTCTCAAGTCTCAGTACATTCTTATTTTATCAAAAAAGTTGTCTAATTAATTTGATTATAGTCAGTGGCGTATAGTTCTTTAAATCTAAAAATAGAAGTCGCAAAAACAGAGTTCAAACAATGTCGAAAGATAAAACAAAAAAATAAGTAGAACAACAAATGCTTAGATTCTACAGAAATTAAGGCAGAAAATTATATATCGAACCAAAACCTTACCCAATCACGTTCATACACAAATCCACTTTTCCAAAACCAAAAGGATCTTTAATCAACCCGATTTTAACCTCCAAGACCCAACAAAAAAAGCAATAATTAAGCGACCTAAATTAAACCCCAACTGTCTCCGCTCGATCGCCATTAGATGAGAAAAGCAGAGGCGCAACCATCGTCGAAATTGAGAGCGTAGCTAAAGGGATCGTAATGGAAGCTGAGTTTCTCTCTCTTTCCCCTGATCCCTCTCCCCACTTGCCTCATTATCTCCGCTCGTAATCTCCAGTAGAAACCGCATCCCCTTCTCTTCCCTCCGCTCGACTGCACAATCCCGGCTTCCACCGCCGCAACTACCACCGCCATAGAGAGAAAGAGAGAGAGCTAAGGTCAAAGAGACTGAGACTAGGAAATGATTAGAAAGGTGAGAGGAGAGACGACGAGTGTGAGTGAGTGAGTGAGTGAGTGAGAGTGGGAGAATGTAGGTGAGAAAAGGAAATCACGGATGAGACAGGGAGATAAGATCGTAAGATGCGCACTCCTCTCTGTTCTCTTCTCTCTCTCTCTCTCTCTCTCTGGGCCTCCTCTGAGTAAAAGATAATAAGCTTAAAAAAGGAACAAGAACAGCACTGGTAAAAGTTGAACTCTCTCTCGGTCTCTCCCCTCTGAGTTAAATTTACGGAATTACAGCTTTCCGCTTTCTCTGTATTTCTTATTTTCAGCGAAATTAACTTGTCACAATATGTTGTTCTGATTTCTCGTCCAAATTGTGTGAGATTATTTTCCAGCTAATCTCCCCTGTGATACTAGAATTTTAAGTCAAAAATATGAACCAACTTTGAACCGTAAGATCTTTTTTTTTTTATATAGTAATTTTACATTGTGTTAAATTACTTTCCGACTAGTCTTGTGTTGGGTGAGCGTTCTCCTACAAAAATCTCTCAAAAATATCCCCCGATTTTTTTGTTATACATGCAAAACAAATCTGAATATGTCTAACTTGTAGTATGATGATCGTAATTTTATTTGCACTTTTTCAATCATATGTGTTCATATCTTTAATATTAAAGTGTTTATACTTTTTAGTATTAATTGTCCATGCCTTCAATTTAGTAGTCTTCATATATATCAAATGTATTACACTATTATAAACACGACACAATATTTCAAATCATAACACTAAGTTTCAAAATCAAATATTAAATATTTCTAATGTTCATATTGATACACGTAATTATTCATACATAATTATTAGAATGCTCATACATAATCATTAAAAATACAAAATTTGTTAAAAATAGAAATATAACTAAAAAAATGCGGAGATGAGATAGCTAGAGAACGATTTTGAGGATCAACTTTGAGTGATCAAAAGATTTTCTCATTTGAAAAGGGTGGAATTTCTTAATATTTTTTATTATTGTTTTCCGATCAATTAAAAATAAAAGGAAAAATAAAAAGGCAAATTTGTAGATATTTATGTGGAGTAATAAATAGTCAAACAATCAAATTTCATACAATTTATATATAACTTCATAATGCATTAAGGATTGTAACTTTGGATCGCTAATAACTTCATTAAGGATGGAATATACTTTGAATGTCCTCATTTTTGCAGGCACACACTTTTTTTTTGTTCCAATATTTTCATTATAATACAACTGATTTATCTAATTATATTGAAAATTAATATTGTAAAAGTATGAAAAAAAAATCAAAGTGAAGGAATGAAAAAGAGAATAAGAGGGAAGAATAAAAATCAAGCTCATGAGACTTGCAATGACATTTTGTGAGGAGATGTCAATACGTTATCTAATACTAAGAATAAACAAGGATTAAAATTATTTTATCCAGCTTGCATATATACACAAAATTGAAAATTGCTTCTGATGGAAAATCCATTTTTTTTTCCAACTTTCACACATAAAAGGTCCTACAACAATTTGTCAAAAATCACATTCACAAGTCAATAACAACATTTCATCAAAAGACTAAAAAAAGCTCTACTTTCTTTTGACAGGCCATTTTGCCGAAATATTTTAATATAAGAAAAAAATAATAAAGAATTAAATATATAAGAAAATAATAGGTGAATATTCATATATAGATAATACCGAGTTATCAATTTCTTTCTCATGATCAATGTTATGGAATTTTCAAATTTGTTTCCGGATCTGAATACGGACTCATCTATCTTGTTCTTAGACATGAGAACGGAGTTGGTAATCACTATCTCACGCTGGGAACATGACTCTCACCAATGTGCCCACAAGCTTTATCCATCAACTTCAAAAGAAAAAAAACTTTCGTCTCCCCAACCCTATCCATTTTGAGAACACATTTGATAGTCACTTTCTCATCTTAACGTATTTGATAGTCAGTTTCTCATGAGAACGTGATCAGTACCCATATTTTCAGCCTGAGAACGAGTTTGATTATAACACTCTCAAAAACTGAAAACAGACTTGACAGTTCCGTGACATTGATTCTAAAAACTAAATTAATAACCCTCATATTACCTACATTTAAAAATTTACCTATTATTTTCTTACATTCTTAATTTTTTATTATTTTTCCTATATTAAAAAATTTCGTCCATTTGGTGAACAACTTTTACCAAGATACAAAACTGTAAAAATATCCAATCAACGTCCTTCTCCCACTTACCCCCTTTCCATCCATCCCTTCCCTTCAACCTTTTTGCCTAGTTTCTGGTACGTTAAGCAAGCCTGAATCTGGTAAGGTTTTAAAGTGGCGACTGTTTTGTTGTTCTTCAGTCCGCTGTGTTGTTTGATGATTTGATTCCCCTCTCCATGCATGCAACAGCAACAAATGGTTGGTTCCAGTTCCAGAGAAGAACTTCCATAGGAGTCATGAATGAGATATTCTCTGATCTGGTGTGCAACACAGACTTTATTTATCACTTTATTTTGTTAAAAAGAAATGTAAAAAGGAAAAAAAAATGAGAAGAATGAAGTTTGAGCTTATATATATATTTAAAATTAAAAAATTTGCATTTATTAACCGCGAATTAGAACTGATTTACATACATTGTTCACGAATTAAGAAAATAATTTGCAGACAACGTCCACAATTTTTTTATTTTTTAAAATTGTTCATTACGGTTCTTAATATATATACATTTTAATTTTTTTTCATCTTTTTATATTAAAAAATAAGTGTTTATTTATGGCATTTAAAATAAAAAATCCAGAGAGAGTTGCTGTATGTGTTGCGTTGAAATTCGCTTTCAATTAAAATTATAAAGCCACTTGTAATTTTGTACTGAAAAAGTTGTCGTTATTACTGGTACTTTTTACCAGCAAGATGCTTCTATTAGTATTACTAATTACTGTTGTCATTTATAAAATGCTTTCAGTTGTCATAATTTCAGATCCAGTGGTAAAATTGCACACAGACTCACAGTGAAGTTGTTGAGCCACAGAGAGAGACAATGTGGTATTTATTATTTTTCTAAGTTCTCCGGTTCAAAATTGAACATTTAAATATTCATTTAGATTTTCTGTTCGGATGGGAAAAGGACAAAAATCCTAACTTTTGTGAAGGAGTGATCGCATATAATTAAAATATTGTTTTAAAATTCATTAAATATTAATAATTTCATGCCATTGAAACTAGTTTCATGATATATGATGAAAATATATACTAAATTTCATCGTATTTTATACATAGTTATGTTATTAAATTTTAACTTAAATTTTACTTATAGAGATTGTCAAAATAAAGAATTGTCAAGTGATCTTTTCACATTATCAATATCGAAAGTTTCTTTCATAATTAACGACATGTTTCAAATTATTATTTTTAATATTTGATTGAAATATCAAATTGAATATGAAATTGTCCATATTACTATACAGAGAATATTATATTTACTAACGGAATTAAATATAAATTCCTTAAAATCGATTTCATTATTTATTATTCTTAAAATAGCATCTTAATTCATATCCATATTACAGATAATTTACTACGTCGCTCTCATTACCACACATTATCATATTACCTTTAATATTTTCTACGATTATTTTTAGAATAATTATTCTGTATTTGATTTCTCCAATTGTCATCACATCAGAATTCAAATCACGTGCTTTTACTCAGTCTCACAGTGCAGTTGTTGAATCACAGAGAAATCCAGTTTTCAAGGTTATTTTTGGACTTTTGATCTGGAATTTTGTAAGTTCTCCATTGAAATTTTCAATAATTTATTAATGAAAATTGATAAATTAATTTTCATTAATAAATTACCAACACACAAATGCTTTTTTCCCGTATACAATTTTTGTGGTTAATATCCCAAATTCAGAACTGTTTTAGACGAGATTATAATGGCAAAAAACCAAACACACACCACACACACACACACTCACTGCTGTTGCCTAATTAGATATGTAAACAGAGGCAATGTTGGGTTTCCATTTTCTCACTACTGGAGCAATAAATAAATAAACAATTTTGCTTAGAAAATAGTTGTTTGGTGGTATGTATCTCTGAGAGTTATTATTTCCTTTTTTTTTCTGAAAGATTAAAAAAAGTAGGCATGGTGGGTCCCACCAAAAGGAGCCGTTGAAGTTGAAATTTGTCGCCTTGTTGCGGAGAGAATAAATCTAGGATTCGTTTTCATCATCAAAGTCCTTTTCTTTTTTCTCTTTTTTCTCCCCTAATTAATTTGTTCTGTTCTCTTTCTTTCTTTATTATTATTCTTTAAGCACAATTTTGTTCTTTCTCTCCGAATCTTGTTTTGTTTGTGAGAGCTTGATTTGCAAGTCAAAAACTGTCACCCAATTTGTCAATTTGTTATTCCAATTTGCGTTTTTGGTAATTTAAGCTAAAATCCGTTTTGATTAACAAATTTGGGGCCAAGTGCATTGACTAAAAACTGCTAAGCGCCTCTTAACAAATGTGTTTGTTTTGAAATTTGATTTTAGCCTTAGCATTTTGTTTCCGCTTATAAAAATTTGATAATTATGACGTGACACCTGTAATTGTAATTTTATAAATATAGAAAAAATTAAATTGACAAATTATTCTGAAATGTCATGACAGTAATTATAATTGTAAGTGGTATGAATATTTTTCATATAATTGCGTCATATTACTTTCTTTACTAATCAGAAATCATCATGCTAAGAAATTCAATTATAAAAATGAAAGATTCTGAGAAAAATAAAAAAAATATTAAATTAAATGTAACAAAAAAATTCTTTTTTTAGATGAAAATATTTTTTATATTCTATAAGGTCAGTGGATATAAGAAGTCATGGACGAAATTTAAAAAAAAAAAATAGGTGATGGATGGGAAAGAATGAGATTCTTCAATCAATTCCAGAGATGTCATGGTCAAAAACTATATTTTATTATATTGGAATATGTGACATGGAAATGAAGTGTTTGAATTTTATCATGGCAACTATCATAAAAAACTATGTTTTATTTTTTATAATTATAGACATTTTCACTCATTCAAAATTCCGACAAGATTTGTCATAATTAAAGTGAAATTCAAGCTGATTCAATTTAGACACGTGTTCAAAAAACTAAAAGTTGTGAAAATAAAATGTAAGACCTATACAAAATGACTTAAAACAGAGTAAACTAAACTAAATAATATTCAAATTATTCAAAAGGTAGATTAAAGTTAAAGACCTACCTATATATAACATCCTTGAAGATATAGTCAAAGAATTAACATCAAAAGCTAACAACCATCGTACCGAATGTGATTCCATAGCCACAAACCGGTACACAGCACCCACAAAAGCGCCAAAAAGAGGTGAGAGTCAATAAAGAAGCCTCCTTTGTACCGAAACAGAGGATTCTTAATTACATCTTTAAAAGCAAATAAAAGCAATTTATTTGGGTCCGAGGTATGTATGTAATGTATAACCGTTTTCTTTTCTTTTTCCATGGTACCTCGTTTCCCTCAAAATTCTACTTTTTCTAACTCCACTTGCGAGAGAAATCAGATCTATGAACTGTAGTCTGACATCCCCACTTGGGAACTTGGCCTACTGTAACAGTATCAGTAACAGTATCAGTAACAGTAACAGTAACAGTAACAGTATCAGTATAAGTATGGAGCCCCTCAAAAGTAATCCCCTTTGTTGTTTACTTTTTTTATCAACTGATGATACTAATATTTTAAGGGAAATGTTTCCGAGATATTAAAATTAATATTATAATGGAGGTGGATTTTATTATTTATATTATATAAATTATTAATTATATTAATTATTTTATTGTACAATTTAGTTTTGACAGTATTTTTATTATTTAATTTAAATATCATTAATGTGAATAATAATTCGTTTAAGTTGAAACAAAAAAATATTGTATAAATAAGTTGTATAATAAAATGTTGTTATGAATAATAATTCATTTAATCTGAATAATAAAGTTGGTATCAATTGTGATATCGATTATGATATCAGCTCCCCAATAATTAATATCTAATAACAATTTATTCATACCATTTTCGCTCAAGTTGTGATGATTTCAAATGACTTAAATAACAAATAAAATGTGTTAATATATATTTTTTTATAGAATATAATTTAAACATCTCCAAGAGTAAAGTTAAAATATCAAATTTCTCAAATTTTGATGTATTTTAGAGTTTGCTTCCAAGTAAGAAAAAAAGAAAAGAAAAAATAATAACTGGATGAATAAAATGAAAATTGTATCTATTTTTTTTTTTACTTTTCAAATTAAGGGAGAATAAATTTTGAAAAATGAACGATATAATTATTTTCCCCTGTTGTAATTTTACAATAAAGCACACAAAAATTATCAAAACCAAAAGCCCAACAACACAACCAATTGGATCAATGCATACAATTAATTAACAACAAAATATTTCCCTTTTTCATTTTGGATTGGGCCATGAGAGCAACATATTTTGAGGCATAGCTGGATTGACAGCCCATGTAACAACATGACAAAACACAAATGTTGTTGTCATCCAATCAGGTAATTTTTGTTTTGAGTCAACTAATTTTTTGCTAATTGTTTGGTGATTGATTATTAATTAGGAAGATGTTATGGAGATATCATTATTGATATCGTCATGGATACGGACTTATTTATATATATTACATGAGTTATTATGTATAATATTTCTATTATTTAACTTAAATATCATTAATATGTATAATAACTTATTTTAAGTTACATAATGATAATATTGTACCAGATGAATTTACATAATAAAGTCATTAATATGTATTATAATTCATTTAAGTTGCATAATAATAATACTGTACAAAATAAATTTGCATAATAAAATCATTAATATGCATAATAACTCATTTGATATGTATAATTAAATTTGTATCGGTAACGGTATCAATAAACGTATCGGTGTATCACCTCCCAATTAATTAAATTAACCCAAGCCTCAATTTGAGCACAACCATGAATGTCTCTGTTTCAAAACATGTTGTCCCAACAAGAATGCGACCGTACAATTAAACAAAAAACAAAAGAGAAAAATTGTTGCGTGTGCATGAACTCAGCACACGTCATTCAAACATTTGTTTAATAAAATTAAATTATCAGTTCAGTTTTGAAAGCGATTTAATTATTTTTTTTTAGAGTTGACCTGTTTTTTTTAGATAAATGATTATCAAAATAAATCAATTTTAAATGTTCATAAAATTGAGATATTTTTGATATTTTTTTAAAATGAGAATGACGAAAATGTAGAACCACATAGCATCATTCAAGGTGAAATTTTAAAATTTGGTCGAACAAAAATTTTGTTTAGGCTATTAAAAAAGATTGAACGAATTCACAGTAAATAAAAAAAAAGAAGACCAAACATAAGTTTTTTTTTTGTTTTTCTCAATTGGTCTGAGACCTAGCATTGAAAAAAAATTATATCCGGCCTTTCCAATTTTCCTAGTTTGATTAATCATGAGTTAGATTGGTGATTCTAATTTTTCTTTTTCTTATTAAAATTTAAAACTTTTAGAGAGATATATGAAATTCTGGCTAAAAAAAGGGGAAAAGTTGCAATAATATATCTTGTGCCAAATAATTGAAACAATATGCATGTGATAGATTTTGAATGCAAACTTGTACGTAACAAAAGGAACATGTTTGGTACATCAAATGTGTCCGGGTTGTATCTAATTTAGTGTGACCATGTGCACCAAAAATCTGCCAGAGTACAATCAATTGTGTTAATTAAATGTGAGAAATACAAGACATCTCTAATCAGATCATTTATAAAATAAATTTTCATTATGTCTTCTGTTCCTTCAAATGACATTTTTCACAAACCATTTATAAAAAGAAGTTTGATTTAGGAATAAAATAGAAAAATTTAGAC
Source organism: x Bolboschoenoplectus mariqueter (assembly GCA_037678475.1). Lineage (NCBI taxonomy): Eukaryota > Viridiplantae > Streptophyta > Magnoliopsida > Poales > Cyperaceae > x Bolboschoenoplectus > x Bolboschoenoplectus mariqueter. The sequence goes on along the minus strand of CM075244.1, from coordinate 1,933,925 downwards.
ACAAATTGTTGTAGACATTTTGTCTGCTAACTCTTTCAACTTCTGCCTCCATTATGCTGTTTTCATGTTACTTGACAGATCTACATCGGGCACATTGCGAGGCGTAATTTTGCGCTTAGACGTGGCGTGAGATGTTAGACGGAATACAGGCATGAGGTGTCGGAGCCAGAAACGTGACTTTCATATTGAAGATGTCGAGAACAATTATTTTTTTTCTATTATATATAATTATTTTTCGTTATTTATACAAAAAAATAATTGAGAGACATAATCAAAGTATGGAGATGTAAATTATATCACCACTCCTTTACATTCTCTACAATAACGCACATAGAGTGAATAAAATCTAAATAATTTAGTATGAATTTTAATATTATCCGTTCTATTAACTACATCTCATAAATAACATCTAATGATTCAAATCAGTGTAAATCTAATTGATGTAAGAATAACTGAAGAACCATTCAAGATCATATTTACCAGTACAAATATATATATACTCATACATCAAACAAGCCGCCCAAAAATAAGTTAGATGCATCAGTTCAATTTGAAACATCACCATGAAAATATACTGTACTGTACTGTACTGTACTGGTGTGCAAGTAGTAGCAGCACACCAGTTTAACTATAAATTAGTAGCCATGGAATTCTAAAAGGAGCAACATAGAAAGTAACAAACCAGTTTTAATTAATCAGCATTCCAAAACCCACCAAAAAGTATTTTCCAAGAAGAAAACAAGACTGTCACAGTTGAGAACTTTTGAGCATTAATTACGACCTTTCAGCGGATCTCTCAGTGTACGAAAATCACACTCAGTAATATTCACCGTGTACATAATTATTTATTATTTATATGCATCACCTGTAGCAACAATAATGATTTGAAAAATACATTCAAATCATGTCGATTTCTCATCAAGAAACGTGGGCTGCTCATGAGGCTCATACCTCTGCTAAATTATCTTTGACTATTTAAGATTTAAAAAGGATTTTTTGTCGATTGTAGTTCCGAATCATCGCCAAAATTGACCAACTGTTGCAATTTCAATCGCCAAAATATATTTTACGGTTGTTAATATTTTTTGGACAAATAAATTTTTGTGAAGAGAGGATAATTGAACGAACGGTACATTTTTTTTATTCATTCATACTTTTTCTTTTTATTTACGTTTTCTTTTTCATTTTTGTACTGATATACTTTGTTAATTGTTACTACACCTTTTATAAGTTTTTTTTTGTCGTTTTTAGTATGATTTTTAATTGTTAATAACTTAGCTAAATGTTCATCCAAGTCCTTGATGTCTTTAGAAACTAACTATTCAAAAAAAATATTATGAAAATATCATTGATATTATAATTGATACGAATTTTATTATATGTGTTAAATGAGTTATTATATATATTAACGATTTTATTTTATACATTATTTTTATTATTCAATTTAAGTACTACTATATATATAATAACTCATGTAACTTGAATAATAATAATAATACTGTATAAAATTATGTTAAAATTACTCATTTAACATACATATATAATAAAACTCATATCGATAACGACATCAACAATCATATTTATATATATATATATCAGCTCCCATTCAAAAATATATATATGGTTGGATAATTTCTAAGTTGCAGTTTATTAGCTATGAGCAATCAATTTGATTCGCGTGCACCTTTACAATTTTTATAATTAGTGGTGTACGAATGTGGCCAAAATATCTACTCAAGTTCAATTCGATATTTAGTTATGAGGGGGAAATCAATTGATAATTCTTTATTTTAAAAATCTTAAAAATTAAAGCTTAAATTTAAAATTCAACGTCAGAGGCATGATTTATATATATATATTTTTTCATATTTCGTGTTTATAAAAAATAATGAGATTGCATATATGTTTAATTATAAATCAAGTGACTTGAAATTTCAATGATAAAATAATCATTATTAAATTTTAGAATTTTTAACTTTATTTGAATATCTTCAAAATTTCGTTGTTAAGATTATCAAAATTATTATTATGTGATCCCACCGTAGTTAAAACCCCTTTCAATAATCTAATAATCTACATCTTCACCTTATCATGGTACTTTATATTATAATTAATTTAGATGATGATATGAACGTGTAAAAGCAATTATTGCAGGTGACATAGCATATATGTGAAGTAATTAATAACCCCATCATCATATTTCATATATAAATATTCTTAATGTAATACATAAAACAATGAAGGTGTACACGTGGAAATTCCTCTTGACTTCTTTACAACAAAGCCAGCAAAATATCTCACCAAATCAAGATATTATAACCACTTCTTAATTTCTTTTGCATTGTTCTAATAACCACAAATCAGAATCAGAGTACATACATATATAATAATCAAATTTTTAATTAGAAATGCTATACATATATTCAGACGATTGATTGATTGATTGAATGATTAACATCAGGTGATACTCATTAATTAGTTTGTTTTGAGAAATTTCAAGTTTTCAACTTCGCATTTTGCTACTGATACGACAGCCACGTGGCACAGTATCTCTCGAAAACAGTGCGTCGTGGCAGGAAGTTAGAAACAGGAGCTCTAATTCTGACAGAGATGGATGTTTGGAGGATCAGTCAAGCAAAGCACGTGATTGCCTGTTGACCAGGTTAAACTCTCCGCCAATGGCACGTGACTAGGTTGCCTGGCGCCATTAATCGACGTGTACAGAGACGGACACTGAAAGAATGCAATCAAACAAAAGTTAGCTTTTGCCGAGTAATTAAATGATCTATATATTACAAACCCTATTATTACTGCTGCTGCTTTTAAGGCCTCTCCTGGTCTTGGAGTTGGATGTAAACATCACAACAGCCAACAGCTATCATTGTCTGAGACGTCAAATCAGGAGCTGACGTTTGGAGGAGGGGACACGTGGACACTGCAGGTCGATCCGGCGGTGGTCGGTGTGGAACGGGACGGTACAGCCGTCATCTCGTCATAGTGCTGCTCGGCCGATTTAACTTTTCTTCGAGTTGAGGAGGTCATCATACGGGATCTTCTATGCGTCTTTCCTGTGTGACCATTGGTGTGGTTTATTTGTCCGGATGTTCAGACTTTAGTGCAGAAGGATCCTTTTAATCAAGAGAGATTGAAAGAATATAATCATTATAACTATGTGATTGGATGTTAGTTACCATAGATAACAAACTGTGAGTTTATACGTTGCCTTTGTACTTACCAAATTGTAAGAAGTTTACATGTAATCTCACATTGAAATGTGACAATGACAGTGCAACATTATTGGCTACGAAAGGAAGATCCACAGGAGAACCCATGAAACAGCGGCTGTCCAACCAGAGTACTCCACGCAATCTATCTTTTAAGCCACCCAAAAGATTGAAAATTATGTTTTAGTCATTATTTTATTTTAGCTAGAGGTCCTAGCTAGACCCATGTGCTCTGTTTCTAAAACAGGATTGGTAGGGACAGAACTGACGTGGCAATATAAATTTTGGCCATTTGCACCGCGTGCGCATAATAGAAAGTTAGAAACAAGCATGAAATGAGATTATTGTGCTCAATGATGAGATTCATTCATATCCTGCCTCTCCATTTTGACGCCAAATAAATAAATAATAGAATATTAGAAACCTCCACGGTTTTCGTTTCTTTCTGTCCAAACACTTGTATATACATGGAACAGTGGAATAAAAATGTGGAAAATATGGGGGAGATATTAAATCAATATTATAATTTATATTGATTTTATTATCCTTATATGAATTATTATTCTTAATTATTTTATTATGTAACTTGTTTTTTGTAGTATTTTTATTTTTCAACTCAAATAGCACTACTGTAAATAATAACTCACTTAAGTTGAATAATAAAAATACTGTACAAATAAGTTGCATAAATAATAACTTATTTAATCTAAATAATAAAGTCAATATCGATTATGGTATCGGTATATCAACTCCCTAAAAATATTTGCAACAACAATGACATTTATAATTAAAATTAATAATGTCGTTATGAGCGTGTTTTAATTTTGCATTGGTACTGTATGTTGCTAATTATCGTAAAGATTAATGTCGATAAAATATTCCTTTTTTTAATCGTCGAAAAATAATCTCAAGAATGATATTTCATTACAAGTCTAAAAAAAATAAACACAGAATAAAAATGTTATCGTCTTTTTACAATATATCACATCCTCTAGGCATAAATTTGATAATATGACTACATATTTGTTCCATCAATCATGGTTTCAAGAATTAATATTTTGGACTAACAATTAATTTCTAGCATGTAATAGTATTTCTAACTTTTTTCAATATATGAAAATCGGAGACTATTATAATTAAAAGAAGAATTTTGTTATGTGATTTTGTGGTGAGATATCCCATGCCAATGGATCAGTAAAGTATAAATAAGCAGCTAATATATACTTGATAAAATTTATTTGCATAGATGGTGTCTATTATTCCTATGACATTTCATGGATGCTTATCAAAATGATTACAATCATGGCACAATAATAGGAGGTCAAAATACCATGTCATGATTTTTTTTTAATTGCATTTGATTTTTTGCAATTAAAGTTTTAACAAAAAAATTTCAAAATTTGAGTGAAAGCATAAATAATTAATTTATAAAGATGAAATCAAATTGCATTTAACGTATAATTTTAGGCAATTCAACGCTAAAAAATATTGTTTTAAAACATTCACATAAAAAAATTGACAATGATAAATTGTTTTAATACATTTCTGCTATGCACAAGTCTTTATTAAATAAATTGACAATGAAATTTAACATAGGCAAGCAAGTCTTTATTAAATAAATTGACAATGAAATTTACCTCTTTGAAATGGACATTTTTAAGTTTCAGAATTGTTGCAAAATAGTACAAGTACTTCCATGCTCTGTTCTGAGATTATACATTGTACTTATTGCAAAATAGTACAAGCACTTAATTTCATGCTCTGTTTTTTTCTTTCCTTTTTTTTCTTTTTTTCTTCAGACATTAACAGTTCTTTTTAAGAAATTAGTGTGCCATACATCTGTGTGTTGAATCTGATGTAGACAAACTAAGCACTCATGATTGATTGATTGAAGGTCTGGTGTCCTGGATTTTTGCATTGATTTTTTTTGTTTTGCTATCCAATTCTTTTAATTTATTCTGTGTCATAAATATTCCAATTTATTTATTTAATAATCAGTCATTATTTGTTCCGATATTTGTGATTTCAACATCACTTATACTGCAATTTTCTATATACTTCTCATTATGAATTCATTTGCCATATTATTGGTGTTTGGCAAAGACATCAGACATTTTTTTTTCTAAGAATATAAAAATTAAATGATCAACTAGCTTTAGTATCAAAATTAAAGATTCTAAATTCAAATTAAGTAGGCATAGAAATAAAATGGTTTATGTGTAATTGTCATCTAAAATGTATTTCTTAGCAAGCTAAATTCAAATTAAGTAGGCATAGAAGTAAAATGGTTTATGTGTAATTGTCATCTAATATTTGTTAGCATAGAAAATCAGGAATTAATTAACTAACAACAATGTAGTATAAAAGCGTCTCTTTTGAACAAGCAATTTCTTTCATGTATAATTATTTATATATTTGTTAGTACATTATTGAACACAAACTAAAAAATCAAATTATTGTACTTGATCCATAATTTGTCCATTAATCGCTTCCGACCAATCAACAACATATCTTTTTTTTTTGTTAGTAATCATGTACTACACGTGTATCTATGATTTCATATTTAAATTACATTCTGAAATGCAAATAAAAATAGAAAAAAAAATTCTGAAACATTGTAAAATTAATTGTTAAAAACTTAGGGTTTCGTTTGGCGCCCTCTTTTTCAATCGCTATTTCAGAATAGTGCTCTATTTTAATATTTATTAGTGCAAAACGCCAAAAAAGAAAAGAAAATAGCGATGGAAGATCTTTATTCCGGCATTTCTACGGGATGTTCAAATAGTAGAAAAAAGGAGAGAAAAAAGAATTGAATGAGTGAAAATTGACCAAAGTTGTCCTTTTTTTTTTTTCCTTTGTCATCAAGTTTGTTATTTTTTCCATGGATAATTACGTTTTTCAATGAGCTTTTTCCACTTCAATATTAATTATTATTAAGACTTAGTTTGTATTGTTTTTAGATTTTGTTGTACTAATGTAGAGGTATTGAGATAAATAAATTAATCGTGTTTTGTTGAAAATTATTCCATAAAAAAATATTATTAAATTCCCATGCTATAAAATATGTAGATCAAGAGTAATATAAAAACCACAAATAACTATAGGGATATTTTGGTCTTTTCTAATTTGTTGATGATTTATAAAAATCTATCATTTGCTATTCCAACAAACTTTTTATCAAACAATATTTTTACTTTTTCGAATAATGCTCTTCTAATTACTCTTCTAAATGTCATTATTTTATTACTATTCTACTTTTTCTATTTAAATGATACTATTCTAAAGCTATGCTTTAATTTGCCATCAAACAAACCCTTAATGATTATTACAACATTCTTTATGTTAATTTGGAAAAAACTTAAATGATTAAGGGCCAAACGTAAAATTTTTAGGATCGCAGTAATACTATTTTTTTTAGATAAAGATGAAGGTCAAAATCATTCAAATTTAAATGTCTATAAATTTTTTTTATTTGAACTTTATGACATCAGACTATGCTTAAGGTTTGGCATAAATCCAGCTTATATCATTCCTACTTTAATGATTGGACTTTTCTTTATTGTATCCTATGATTTTTAATTGGTTATATATATAGATATAACTTTTTATGGTATGATGTTTATTGTAATAAATTGTATTTTTCACATTCTTTTTCAAGTTACTTTCATATCTTAAAGCATCATAATGTCAATTTAATTACTTGCTTTGGGAATAAAGTACTTAGGGTCCCATTATGTTGATCTTTTCTTATCCATTAATTACCTTTAGACCTAGTATATTCTCTATTCACATCTTTTTATATACAAAATTATGATGTCATCATTTGATATTAATTTTGGATGAAACATTTTACAAAGGAAAATCTTGTTTAATACCAGTGTATTTAAATGTTGCCCAAGGGCAGAGTTAGAGTTAATTAAAATTATTATAGTGAGACAAAATTTCAGAATAAAATATAATATTATGGTTATTTTTAAAATTAAATATATTTTTTTGTATTTTTTTTATGTTAGAAGTATAATTTTAAAGGTATATTTTATAAAATATTTTATGGATTGAGATATTTTTATAATTATACTAAAACTGAAATATATTTTTATAATTCTTTTCAAAATTAGGTATATTTTAAAAATAATATCCGGGGGTGAGGGGAGTAACTACCTCCCTTTGTCACAACATATCTCCGTCACTGATATTATCATATTGTTGATATATAGAAACTATATATGTTTCAAATCATGTATCGAGCATATAGAGTTTTATGTTGTACCAAAATAAAACAAAATTTGTCGATTGATATGTAGGTAAAGTAATAAATTCCTTGATAAGTTATCTTTGATAATAAAAATTATCTCCTTGTTCTTATTCTTTCTTTCTTATTTGGATGTGGTATAAATCAAGTGGATAGAAAAAAAAAAAAACAAGTCCCCTGCTAATTAAATTAAGGAGTATTAATTGCACCCTTTATCTATATTCTAGATGTAATTATATTTTTAAAAAATATATTTATATTTAATGATAAAAGTGTTTATATTTTATATTATTAGAATTAAATGGATGAGGGTTCATAAACTTGGTGAATAAAATATAATAATTGATGGGGGGGAAGTTGATTTTTCTTTTGATGATTAAATTGAAGGTGTTAAATTTCACTTTCAAAATTACGTCCATGAAGACTGTTATCATTTCCTTTAGTCCTTATATATTAATTACTTTACGTCTTTATGTGTTCTCTTAATTAAGCCAAAAATCCATGTACACCTACAAGCAACTAGTTTTTATTTCTTTTTTTGAAGTGGTCAGATACCAGAGTTTCTTCCATTTTTTTTTCAATATTTTGTTTTGGTCTTTGAAGACCAAGTGCACCCAACAAATTCCCCACCAATCAGGCACTATGCACGGGAAAAGTTGATCTCCATCTTATCAGTTTTAGACCTTTTTAAAGTCTGATTCTCTATGTCTCAGAGGTCTGTTGTACTCTGTGTAGCGAGTTCTTTTCCCTTTGTCAAAGCACCATGAGGATATAATGAGCTGATATATCATATATCTGACATGTATTTAGTTTGAGCAATTGAGTTATTTTTTTGAAGTATTGTTTATTGTTTGTCAAAAAATTTTATTTTGCTGTTTTTTAAGATATGTTAAATAATTTATCAAGTCAATGTTTTTTAATAATATTTAGAAATAGCAATTATTCTTCAAAATTTATACTGAAGAGGCGTCAAAATCAGTGAGGCAGCATACATTGCTGTATATCCTCTGCAACAGAAAATCCCTTTTTGACAAGATTGACAGAATGTGTAAAATCCTTGACTTCCAAGAGATCTCCTTTTCTTACTTGGCTTATTGTTAAAACTCCTACTTTAAATACCTTCACAGTTCTCACCCAAAATTTCCCAATTAAGCTCCACCGTTTCTTCCTTCTCTCTCTCTCTTCAAAGAGGAGAGCTCTCTCCATTGATTAATTATTTTTTCTAGTAAAGCTAAGCTCAGTGCTTAGTTTCTTAAACTAATTTAAAAAGAAGATTCCACCTTTTTGCACATACAACTTGCGCTTATTCTTTTCTCCCAAGTGTCACCACTATCTATCTATCTTTCTTTATTTTCGTCAAGTTGCGTACACCGCTCTCTCCTCGTCTTCTTAGCTTAATACCTTGCCTTGGACAATTTTTCTTTCCAAGTGGATTACAAAAACAACCATATGTCTTTCTTTCTGTGTTTTCCGAAAATTCAACAGTTTTGTTTTGTACTCGCTCCATCCATCCATCCATCCACCACTGTAGAAGCCCAAAAAAAATAGAATAGTACAGTAGTGGGAATTGGGTTTGTACCTATCCTATTAGTTAGTTTGAGGTTCTCTCGAAAGCAAAGAAAAAAGGAAAGGAAGAATAAAGGCTAGGAATTAAAGGTGAAAAAAAAGAGAGAAAGGTATGTTACGATTTTCCCGTTTTCTCTTCATTTTTTTTTGCTGTCAAATTCTGATGCGTTATGTACTACTGCTGCTTTCAAAGCTTTTTTCTGGGACTGATACATGTGAACCAACCAATCTCGTGAGCCACCTAATTCAAAGGATCTTTTTCAATTTTGCATTTAATTGGTTCTTTCTTTCTTTCTCCAATCTAACCCACAGTTGCCCTTGGAGAAATTACTCGGCTCTTTTTCATACCAATCAATGCACTAACCCCATGTTATAGCTTTTGAAAAATTGCAAAACCTATACATTTTTTTTCAGATAATTTGAAGCAAACCCAACAAATTTGGAATCATGGGGTGTTTGGTGTCGACACCAAGTGATGCCGATGGACAGAGGAGAAGGCCGGGGAGTATAGGGGAGTTGGTTGTGTACATTCCGGGGTTTCGAATCCCAAAAAGCATTGATTTGACTCAATCTATCGGCGGAAGCTGGCCGAAGAACTTAATTGACCGCATCTCCACTTTACGCACACGGATTGTTGGCATGGCAGCTCAGGAGTCCCCTGTAGCTTCAAAATCACGCCGGAGAACAGCTACCAGGCATGGTGAGCTAAGCCAACTTAAAAACTTATTAAAATTGATCTAGAATTGAGATGAGGTGATGATATGGTTTGTACAGGTGGCTCAAGTTCGGATGACCTGTTACAAGCTTTAGAGGAATATCTACCGGTGCTTCTTGGATTAGTGGAAGATGGTACAATTTCTTGTCTATGAATTTGTTTATTTTTCTATAAGAGTCTTAAATAAGGTGTAATTGCCGCACAATTTTCCCTCCAAACTGAAAATTCTCCCAAAATAAAAATCTAATTATGTGAATTGAACTTTTGCAGGAAGGCAATTGAGAGATGAGGTGAACTTTGTATGGCTAAACCAAGAAGACGATGCAGAAGTGAGTCGGCCTCTCTTGTTATTAAGGTTATTTTTTTTGCAATTTGAGAATTGGATGAATGATTTATTGTGATTATTGATGTGTAGGAAACAGGCATGACAAATGTCTGGTACGAGGTGTTGTCAGTTCTACATCTCATGGCTATGTTGTGTCTGTCACAAGCTAATTCTTTGCTTATACCTAAACCCCACGGCGACGGCTATCAGCCAAGAGTATCTGAAGGTTTGTGATCATAAACTTAAAAAATGTTCATATTGAAATGATATTGTTAATAAATCTTTCTTGAAAATGAAATTAAATGTTATTTCTTTTTTGTTTGTGTGTTTGTGTGTGTGCATCTGTTGGGGGTATTCTGCGCTATAGAGAGTAGAAAGAACTCGGTCGATATATTTTTAAAGGCATCAGGGTACTTGGATTGTGCTATAAGACATGTTCTTCCTCAGATAGGCAATGACATGAGGTTTGCTGTTTTTACATATTTCTTTATTTACTTGTGTAAATAGCAAGCTAACCATTCTGAGCAGTTGAAATTGAGTCGTGCTGACATGTTCTTTTCTTGAAATGCTATTACCAGGAGAGAGTTACCGGTAGACCTTGCAGAGGGAAATCTAAGGGCTATTAGTTTGCAAGCATTGGGTCAGGTACTGGCTTCTCAATAATAATTCAACTCATATAACCCTTTGTGGAAACATTACATATCTTTTGTCTTGGATTTCTTTATATTTTGAAAAATAGGCAGTGGATCTGCAACTTGGCATGGCAATTGACAGCCCAAAGGCTACACTTGCGGTGAAAAGAAGATTAGCTTGTGAGATGGTCAAATATTGGCAGCAGGTACTTCTATCATTGTTTTAGGTCTCATATTCTGGTATCATACCTACCTGTACCCGTACATGTTCTTAAATCAGATTTGTGCAGGCTCAGGATAACATTGCGGTGCTTCCTTTGCAAGATGGCTGGGGAAAGAAACACCAACTCTTTATCAAGTGGAAATTCCTTGAATCGAAGGTCTCTCGATTCAATTCTGCTTAGAGAGTATGCTCATTTTTTTTTTGTTAGATTAATGATTAGATTATATAATATTGAGTACTTATCAATATCAGGCTGCTGCATACTATTTCCATGGATTAATACTTGATGAAGGAAACACCGAGAAATCGCACAGGGCAGCTGCAGCAGCTCTGCATGCCTCTGAGGAATTTCTTAGAGAAAGCAAAAAGGCTTCTGATGCCTTCAACTCTAGTTCCCCTACTTCAAGGTTTTTAAAGCAACCTTTTCTTTAATCACATCTTCATTAGTGTATAATAATAATGCATCATCATGTCAAGGTTATCTTGACACACTTAATAGATTAACGCTAATGTAAACATATATTTGGTTTCATTGTAGGAGTCCTGTTTTATGGGGTTCGATGAAGTACCTTTCTGAGAAGATTCCAAAAGATGCCTCGAGCAAAGTCAGAATAAACCGTGATCTATATAGTCAAGAGAGGTAAGGCACCAAGGCCATGTTGCAAATATAAAATCACCTATATTAGTTGCATATGCACCATACTGATTTGCTTAATATTTTTTTTTTGGTCATTTTGTGTGGAATGTAGCATAATTGATACAGCACCTGTGTTGCCTGATTTTCCACTGGCATTGAAACCTGATGATTATCAACTTCCGCAAGCCGATTTATCATGGAAGAGAGAGAATAAACAGCAGCAGGAGAATTCATGAGGAATACAAGGTGCATGATCTTTTGCAAGACTGAGTCGAGTTTACGTCAGAAGGATGTTCTGTAGATCAACTTGTAAATTAAAAATGCAGAACTTCGGTTGCTACACAGAAATTAAAATATTTCCTTTCCAAGAAATTTACTTTTGTTTTGGTTAAGCAGGAAATTTTCTAAATATAAGTAGATAATTTATAGCAGTCTGAAGATTTGTTTGGATTACATTTTGCCAGATCAGTGAATTAGCATGTCATGTCTTGGCAACTTGTGAACTTGTACAGCATTCTTTTAGACAAAACAGTCGATGCAAAAAACTAAATGAGATCAATTATCCTAAGAACTTAATAGACCCAATTACAAAGTGGAATTTCAGACAATTGATCCATTTCTATTTCTGCTAATGATTGCTCTTCAACTTGGAACAGAATATTATAAAGCAAACAGTCATTCAAAAGGCTTTCCTCATCATAAATAATTTCACATATGAAGGACACAGCGCAAGCATTTCTTGTCTCTCATGAGGTCCAGTGCTTGATTAATGCTAGCAAATGGCATATCATGTGACACAAGATTGTTAACTTCGAATTCCTGTAATGATATTTGAAACCAAAATTAATGATCATAAAGTCAAAAACATGGCTAATAATCACCCGATATTATTTGAACTCACATTGTTCATAAATTTATCAACCAATAAAGGCAGGTCGGATTTTGGCCTCCAACCACCAAATAAAGAGCCTTTTAATGTTCTTCCTGATAGAAGCAATCCATAGTGAGCTGTTACTTCTGGTTTAACTTTTGGTACACCCAAAGTCACCGTTAAACCCCATCCCTGAATAAGCCAGCAAATAAAATTAGCAAAATCAATTTAATATAACAAATGATATATTGTAATTTACTAAATTTAGTAGACCATGTTTGTCAGGAATTACATCACAGCATGATTGCAATGCGGTGGTAACAACTCCAGTATCACCAACACATTCGAAAGAATAATCTGCTCCTCCATCTGTCAGTTCTTTAATGACCTTGAATAGGAAAGGAAAAAAAAAGAAAAAAAAAATAGAAGTAACACCTCCAACAGTAAAACCTTTAATGGAGTAAACAGAAAGTTAAGCAATAGATACTACCTGTTGAACAGGTTGAGTACAAGTATCAGGGTTTATGAAATCTGTTATGCCAAAAGCATTTCCTGTACCATAAAATATGTGACTTCAATGACAAAGATCTGCTATGGTGTTTTCTTTTTTCTCAAGTCAATAAGATGTTGCATACAGTCATACCCTTTTCAAACTTTTCAGGATTAGTATCGACTCCAATTATCTTGGATGCTCCTCTTAATTTGGCACCTTGAGCAACCTAAAGATACAACAATACATGTTACAAAGGGTCAACTTATCCAATGCAAAGTAAATTTGGTAAAAATTTTAATGATTCGGTACTAACCGAAAGTCCTACTGTTCCCAGACCAAAAATAACTACAATTGATCCTCTAGTTATATCTGCAACATTCCATGCCGCACCAAGACCTTAAGAAATTTCAAATCAAATCAGCCATTTACCAGACATATGCTTGCTTCAGAATGTAGTATGCAAATCACCAAAAAGAAAATTTTTGTATAATTTACCTGCAGATACGCCACAACTCAAAAGACAAACCCTATCCATAGGAACAGCTGTACCAATCTTGACAGCACTTCCAGAGTGTACGACTGTGTATTCACTAAAGCTAGACACTGCACAATAATGGTATACCGGTTTCCCTCTGACAGAGAAACGGGTTTTCTGATCAGTGTGCATCAATCCCTTTCTTTCCAACCCCAGCTTCTGGCACATGTTACTTTTGCCTGAAACACAGTGCTTGCAATTCTTGCATTCGCCTATGAATACAGTTAAGACATGGTCGCCAATTTGAAATTCAGTCACTCCTTCACCGACGCTCTCAACTATCCTGCAGGTTTAATTTTCAGACCAAAAGTTACTGTTGGTGAAAATTACCAAGACTATATAAAATGTATGATAAAGAAATAATTGAAAAAGAACAGACCCGGATGCTTCATGACCAAAAATTCGCGGAAAGAGGTCAGATTGTGCCTGCAGAAATGTGGATTAGAGATAATATATTAAGAAACTTGATATTCTTCTTCACTTTGAAAATATCAGGTAAGAGATAAACTAATTTACCCGATCATCTTCTTTATTCTATATCTTTTTCCTTATATACACCCCCCCCCCCCCCACCCCACCCCGATTTGTTTTCTTAATATCTACTCATGAGTCTAATCTGGACAAAACAGGCTAGGATTGACACACCTTAGCTACAGAGTGGATCACTGTCATTATCAGTAATGCCATGGAGGGACCAAAATTATCCGTTGAAGCTATTAAATTGAAACCAGGACTTGGATCAGATCAAAACAGTACTTTCACGTCAAAATATCAATGCAGAAACCATTCACTCTATATTGCATAATGGCATAGCGGTGCAGCGATGCCATCACATTTATGGCACCGGCATAAAAAAAAAGGAAGAAATTATAACTAATATGTTGTTCTTTATACATTAGCCATTGAAATTTATAACTGATATGTCAACTAAAGAAAGCATTTTAAGTATTTAACTACAGACTGTGTGTATCAAAACAGGAAAAAAGAAGAATAAAATACTAAGCAATTGAGATGGATAACCTTGTTCTCCCATTGAGTGACGTCACTGCGGCAGATGGAGGTGCACACGACCTTAACTCGGATCTCCATCTCCTTTGGTGGGTCCACCTTCACCTCCTCCATAACCAGCGGCTCCCCTGGGCCCCATGCCACGGCGGCTGCAGAAAGGCAATTTAGTGTTCAGACATAAAAACACAGATCCTTGTAAATTAACTGAGAAAGAGGTTTCATGGCGTTGATGTTACCTTTGCATTTGATCACAGCAGGTGATTTGTTATCAGCGCTCATCTTTATCCCAACGTAGCTTATATCTTTCGTATATTTTTGGTCAGTTTCTTTTAATTTTCGTTTCCTTCTACCAGAAGTGGGAAAAGTCTCCCATTGACGATTGCAATTTTTTTCCGGTGGGTGAGTTGGTGAGCTCAGCACTTCTCCAACTACTACGTATCTAACCAGTAACCAGTAACCACATATTTTGGGGTATTATTGGGCTGACAGGCCCAGTATTGAATTTATAAAATCCACATTAATTTCCATCCTTCCATTATAATGAAGTCTAAAATAAGGTTATTGTTCTTCGTTGGAGTAAGAGTTCCTCATGAAAAAATCTCCTAGAAATGTCACCAATGTAGATAGAAAATGCATACTGCAGATTTAATTACAAAAGTCAGTGCTTGCTTGAGCTGCCAAGTTTGCTAGTAGGAACTATACGTTCCAAACCTCTTATTGTACAAAAGATATATGAGAATGCTTATTGGCCGAAGATAAGACCTAAAATTTGCATGATTACAACTAGAGGATACAGAGTTATGAAGTGATTCAATGCAAAAATAAATAAAACAAGACAGCCTTGTGAAGATTTACAAACAGATTTCAAAATGGATCTGGTAACAAGCGGATAAAATTTGCCACAAGAAAAATGTCTATTTAGCATACTGTTCTGCAGGAACATCGATTTTGCCCCCTCCCTTGAATGAACTTATTACATATTGCATGAATCAAATCAACTTCTAGCCGGAAAGGTCAAATATGGGAATTAAGTTATACATAGACGTCAAGATCAAAACTCATTCACAAGCAGGAGACAACAATACAAGTTCATCTGACCATTTACAAAGCCGCTTTCCTTATATGTGACTCACTCAGCTGAGTCATCTCAGCAAAAGGTTTGCATCATATGTGATGCCACTTATAAGAGAAAATCAACAGCTAAGTAGTAGCTTCCAACAAGTACAAAAGATGCAATTCCACAACGCGCCATTCGCAATGTAACGCCACGGAATAAGATTTTTCTGTCAGCTGGAGATGTCCCGGTAAACCTCTCTATCCAAACTCCAGGTGTCTTCCATTTAAGAAGCTTCCTCTCCATCATCAGGTACTAAAAACATTTTCATATTTTTTTTTCCCAAAAGAGGAAAAATATTATTTGTCAGTACCAGAAACTAAGACCATTTTAATTAAAACACAAACTTATATTTCTATAATCTAAAATCAGGTTAGTTTTATTTCTGTAGAAAAGAAAGGAACACTCTATGATGTTTAATAGCTGGAGATGCCATCAAGTAAGACTAAGAACTGTTTTGTACTCACATCCAAATAGAAAAACAACGTAGGTGCTGATGGCTAGGCCAACACTACTCTAATTAAATTAATGGAGTTTCCATTCAA
Organism: x Bolboschoenoplectus mariqueter; assembly: GCA_037678475.1. Taxonomy (NCBI): domain Eukaryota; kingdom Viridiplantae; phylum Streptophyta; class Magnoliopsida; order Poales; family Cyperaceae; genus x Bolboschoenoplectus; species x Bolboschoenoplectus mariqueter. The sequence goes on along the minus strand of CM075244.1, from coordinate 1,917,785 downwards.
AGTGGACGATAAATCCAAATAGCAAGTACCAGAGAAATGGAAAACAACCTTAGGAAGGACAGCAGCTTGTGACCTAACTTTGGCTGTGTCAAAAGGATGTGAAACTACTGCAGCTGCAGCTGCAGAAAACCCAGCCGCTAGACTTGATGCAAGTGGAGTTACAGGCCCTGCTTCCTCTAGAGATCTGATAAAAAGGGAGAAAGAGGGATTAGAGGCCAAAAAAAAAGCACACCAAACCAATTCCACCCTCTGATACTCTTTATACCAATCCACAAATAAGAACATGAATGTAGATTCAGTATTGAATGTGCCAAAACTGATACATATCCAACCAAAAATTTTATCTATATTCTATCCTTGAACTATGCATGAACTACACGGATAGAGATTCTATTGCATATCATAAGCTCATGTCTTGCTGGTCCCAATCAAAAGGCAAATTTCAGGTTGAACATATTCATAAAACCAGACCACCTAACCAATTTTAGCCAATTTCTTCAAATGAACCAGACTAAAAAGTATTTCTAGATCAGATATACAGATAACCTTGGAGGAGGATTAATGCTGAGAGATTTCCAAGTAAGCATCCCTTCATGGAGAAACTGCCATGTCCCAAAGAAGAAACCACCAAAAATAGAATCTCTGAAGATCCCTGGCCGGATACCCCTCCAGAGAGCTCCCAATCCCTCCAGTGAAACAACACTGCTCAACCCTTTGACCTCAGAGGCTAGAGGCGGCCTCCCTGAGCCAGTCAACATCCAAGGGTACGTTTTAAGTGCACCTAGCAATTCAGGGTGCTTAGGTGAGAGAACTGACAACAATTCGACAGTGCTATTAAAAGTCCTTGGGGAGGGCGAATAACCGGGAAGTAATTTCGAGCTTAGTGGGGTCGGCGTATGTGTCATGATTGGCTTGATTTGTGAAGTTGAGGAGATCTGGTGGCGAAGTTTTAGGAGTTCAAATGGGGTACATGTAAGGGATTCTACCGTGCCAGAAGTTATGCCTGCCAGCATGGCTTCTGACACGTGGACGTAATTGTCCTCCCTTCCATCTGTCAAAGGAACATAATACGAAAAGTTTAAGCATGATATACTGTAATATGAGATTGAATATGGATAAAATTGCTGATGATTATCATAAGCAATAGCTAAAAAAGAAGCAAGATTGACAACATTGTGCTGTTACAAGGGAATACAAAATAGAAACCATAACCTTTGTAGAAGGCAGTTAAAATCTCATAGGTCCCGAAACGAGTACCGACTCCAGCCAATTTGCCAACAATTGACCATCCAAGCCCACTATAAAGGCCTAATTACAATATGTAATAACTTTAGCAAATATAAAATCAGAATTTGCATGAAACTATCTACAATTCATCCAAGACATGCTTAGCCATCACATCAGAAAGTATGTAGAGCAATTCAGCAGAAGCACACACCTGCAATGCCAGAAGCAGATTTGATCTGATCAACCACCTGAGATAGACTCAGTTTCTGCTTTGGCCCAACACCTACCTAAGAAACAAATCAAACGAGACAATAAATAGAAGTAAATATTAAGATCGGGCGAATAGAGATTTAGTACCTGGAGAAGGGTCTTGAGAGTATCGAAGGGGTGGAAGAGTGAGGTGGCGGCCGCAGTGGCAGCGCTGGCGGCGATGGCATGGCCAGCGAACATGTGGTCCCTCAGAGGACCCACCATATTAGTGCAAATGTGCTTGCTCCGATTATTGACTCGGAAAAAGACAAAGGATTGGGTTTTACCAGAGGTTTAGTTTAGGCAGCGTCTCCCTTCCCTGTTTGATGGAGTCTCCCTAGTAGTAGCAGCAGCAAACGGGCGGGTGAGCGACTCAAAACGGGTCTGGGGACTAGTGTGTAATCAAACGGGTCGGATCGATCCGATTAGGGGAGAATTTTCAGATTACAAATGGGAAGTGATTGGTTGCAGTTTAGGCAGCAGTTATGAAGACACTTTAAATTTGTTTGTTGTGTATGCAGGAGAGAATTCGTAGAATGGAATTTGCGAGTGTTGTTTACGCAGTATATTATGTCACAGAAGGTTGCACCTTGTTTAAATCTTCTATTGCTTCTGAGGTAAATGATTATTTTAGGGACACGATATGCAGCGTACAAATTACTGATTTTAATTAGATTATATTCAATATAAGTTGGAGAATCCAATTTTTTTTTTAATTCATATCTTTAGTACGAGATGGACTGTCCACCAGTTGCAGCTACAGCAGAATTAGCCTGTTCTTGTTCTGGCATCACTGGAAAAAAAGAATTCTCAAAGAAGCTGAATAAAAGGCTTACTTTAAAATTTAAAGATATTTCTTCCTCTGATGAGTTGAGAGATCATCTCATTACTTAAAGTTTCCGCGCCTACATCAGGCTTAAGATTATCTATGGAGCACAGGAATAAAGAAACAGTTGCACATGTAGCTTGATGGCGCGACAGCTCTCAAAATATTTGCATACAGGCTTTTAGTTGGGTACCAGACAACTTCGGTACAGTTCAATTATGGGTCGAGAAACACGTTCCACATGTCGAAAGGTATCATATCTTGATTTAAAATATTGCCATTACAATATTTATTTACATTCACATCTTTCTAGTGCGAAGCAAAAAATCACAAAGTGATTACATATTCCTGAGGCAAAATTGAAAAAAAGGCTCTATAATCAACAGAAACAGATGGAAATGATAAAGGAAAACAAAGTCATCTATTTTTTCTGTCTTTATTTGATCTAGTTATCTGTACAGGTGCCACAGGAATCCGGGCCCACCAATCTTTGAACCTCCTCCTAACCTTGTTAGTAGTCTTTTTTCTGAGTGGCATCTCCCTTGTTAATGTCTCAACAACTATCACCGGCGCCAGATTCTTTATAGGAACTAAGATAAGAAGAACTGCTACCACAACCAAAGCCAATACAACCAAGTCGGTTGCCTGAAACACAGAATATGTTATCACATGGAATTCATAAATGCTAATAGTATCAAATTTTAAACAGTACAGTACATACGACAAACCTTAGGAACTCCAACAAAGAGTAGAGCTCTTAGTTTTAGAAGAGCAATATTCACTTCCTTCACTATCTCATCCACTCTTGAAATATTGTCTTGTAATATGAAGATTTGCTCGACTGGGTTCTTATTTGAAGGAGCTTGTATTGTCAAAGCATCCAACTGTCTTCCATTGCTTTGAAATTTGTGCCACATCAGTAAGGCAGCAAAGAATATGATGGAAAGCGGTGTGATGTAATAGAACCACCCTCTAGGGAAGCACAAGGAAGTAGTACAATAGACATGTAAGACTCCATTAAGATCTAAACAGGTTTTGAGTTGAGAAACAAAAACAAATTACCTTCGAATGAGATAGAGTACAAGAACCAAGAAGACTGTTGATTTCCAAGGATCGTCCCAATTTATCAGAGAATAAGTAACTTTGCCTGATTTGATTACTGGAAACAGTAACTCCTGCAATGTAGTATGAGTCACTGCTATCATAATTCAAATCTTCGATCCAAGAAATAAGTTAATGGAAAGTGGCACAGAAGGTTTGGTATGAAAAAGAGTACTTCTACTGGAAAGATCTATGAGAGAATAAATTACTTTGTCTGATTTGATTACTGGAAATAGTAACTCCTGCAATGCAGTATGACTCATTGTTGTCATAATTCTAATCTTCGATTCAAGAAGTTATTTAATATGAAGTGGCACAGAGGGTTTGGTATGGAAAACAATCTCTTCAGAATGATAGAACTATTACAGGTTGAATTTTAGTCGTCGACTAAGATAGGGTTAGAATGGGTAAACATTCAAAATAGCAATACCTTCATCAAGATAAGGTTTGTATTGAATCCTTCTGTTCTGATCAGATCCACAGTTGCAGAGGCTTCCTTTGACTTTTCTGAATCGCCAAATGATTCTTCCAAAGCCTTTTCTAGAGATTTTGGAAAACCAATACAACAAAGGCAACCATCTATGTTCCTCTCAGATGTAAAACCCAGTTTACCTAGTTCATGCAGATAAAATGGTGAAGGGCAAGCCTTGAAGTAATCATATAAAGCTTCTAAAATCATTTCTCCTCTAGGAAGCCGGTTTGCCAAGTTAAAAGGTAGTATGGTCTTCAAATTTGATGGGATGATATGCAATGCCTCTTTTATTGCAATATATCGGAAGATGGAAAGTGTTGCCTTTGAAAGAGCCTCTCCTCTTTCAATTTCTTCTTCAAGGTTGAACTGCCTAATGAAGATATGTGTTTGTAAGATTTCACAGATTATCTCCAAGCAGTAGTCTCTCCTTGAATGGCCCCTTAATTCAGGAAACTCAAAATATACTGGTTCTTTTCTGATAAAAAACATCAATTGAAAATGTTAAAGCAGTGCAAAGTTGAAAAATTACACAGGCATAAGAACTAAAGACATCCAAAAGACAATTCATTAAACAGGCAATATGCAATTCATAGTGAAATCCGCAAGCTGAATTGTAAGTTTAAGTTTAACCAACCAAGTTTCAATAGAGCAGCATGCCCGATGATTACACATTTTTATTTTGCAATACATATGTTCCATTATGGAACTAAGGTTATAGAGGAACATCAAGGAAACTTCCCCAATCAAAAAACATAAAAGAAAAAAGTCTTAGAGGAACATCAAGGAAATTTCAACTCAAACTTACAAGGAGGTTGAGCTGTACATGACAGCTTTGTCAAAAAGGCGTGCACCGAGTGGCCCAGTCAATTCTTGTTTTACCACTTGCTTCAGATCATGAGATAAGTCGTACTTCACTGACCTAGCATTATTCTTACCAATCCGGAATGACTCAAAATAGAGAGCATGTGTTGTTATTGTGAATCTCCCTGCCAAAGTGAGATTGAAAGTAACAAAGAATTATTAGGAACATTTCATTTCTTGAGTTTGAAGCTTTATGCGCTTATATTTTTCTTTAATAAAGATCAGACCTGGCCATGCAGATATTCCTTCATGCTTTAAAACAGGATTAAGTGGTGTGTTTCCTTCTACGGCCAAAACAATCTCATCATCAGAAAGGTTAAGTCTTAAAGCAAATCGCGAACGCATGTAACTCTTTGCAGATTTGAGAACCCTGCATGCAAAGCACACATAAGTTAGTACACTCCAAAAAGATACATACGTCAAAGAAGATAAATGATACATTATTTTTGAAAAAAAAAGAGAGAGAGATACATACTTGTCAAGGGTTTTGAGATACTTATCATAGATAAAGAAATGGAGCAGGCTGGATGAAGAACATGTGAGCATATCAAATATATTTTTGATAGCTATAGAATCGGCCATTAACGGACAGCAAGATGCAATTTTAGAAAAGGCCCTCAAGCCAACAGTTTTCTTGGTATCAACCTACTGAAAAACAGATCAAGTTAAGAGATTATGCAATATGAATTTAAGCTAGTTTTTTTTTTCCTTTTCCTTTTAGAAAAAGATAGATGAAGGCCAACTTACTTGAACAGCTAAAGCTGTTGAATTTTCATAAAAAAGGGACGCATCACTTGTATCTTCAACCTTCAATGAACTTGACAGAGTTCTCTCCTACTTATATGGATAAACAAATAAGGAACTCTTCTTCTTCTTATTCTTCTTTTTGACAAATAAGCAATGACAGCCAATGTATAACTTAATTTAGGGGACTTACATTTGGTGATAAATGATTTTCAGTGCAGAGATCTTCCCAAGCCAACATCATATCATAAGTCAGGGACCTGAAATCCTTATCTGACAAATAGTCATGGCGATTGGTCAACACATGAAGAGCTTTATGGCAACAGTACTGTAAAAACTGTCTCGCATACAAGTTCCTTTGCTTAGGATGATCAGGCAAATCAGTCTCGAAATCTTTCTGAATTTGTGCGGCTGATAATTCAAGAATCCTAAAATCAAGCAATATTTGATCATTACTCATTTCTGAGAGCAACAAGAAATACAAGAAACTCGTAAAAAGGGAAAGAACACGACCAATTGCGACTCTCTAAGTATCAAATTGAACGAATTCACAATCTCTTAGAGAGGGAGAGAGAATATATCGTAAAGGTCACAAAAAATAGCATAAATTGAGTACCGTGCGCAGCGAGACACGACGGAGTTAGCGATAGGAGAGAGCTCCGCGACAGAGGAGTGATCATCGGCGATGGTCTCGGATTCCGGCGATAGCCGGCGACTGATGCTGGAGAGGAGAGATCTCAAGGGTTTATCGGCTGCAAAGCGCTCGATTATACCGATGCTTCGTGTCGCTTTTTTCCTTTCCATCTCTCTTCTCCTCCTCTTCTCTTCTCCACTCAATGCTCAATTCTCACTCACAGAATATGCACTTTTGATTAGGCGCGCCGATCAATGCGGATTGGCTTGTATTTTGCGCGAATTTGAATGAGTTCAACATGGACGCAAGTGCCAAGACTTTTTTAAAGTAATAGAAAATAGTGAAGCACGCTTTTCTTTACAATTACAAATGTTTCCATCTTTATTTTTTGTTAAAGAAATCTTGGTTTCAGACTTTCAGCAGCGCAAGTGCGCAATGGGGGTGCTTTGAATATTTTTATAAGGAAAAAGTACGTTAAAGAAATAATATTAGAAGCAAGATTAGGATTCGCTTGTATATTATAAAAGAAGCTGATATACCACTACGCTTATTGATATCTTTGTTGATATAAATTTTATTATATATACTAAATGAATTATTATATATATTAATGATTTTATTATATAAATTTGTTTCGTTTTATACAGTACTATTATTATTAAATTTAAATGAGATATTATATATTAATGATTTTATTTATGTAAATTAATTTTGTACCGTTCTGACATTATGCAATTTAAATTAGTCATTATACACATTAATAACTTTATTATATAAACTCATTTTATACTATGCAATTTAAATGAGTTATTATGTATATTATTAATATTTAAATTAAATAATAAAAATATTATATATAATAAAATCATTAATATGTATAATAATTTATTTAATATATATAATAAAATTTATATTCACGATAATATCAATAATGATATCTTCGTAATATTTTCTTATTATAAATACTATGATAAAGACCGAAGGCCTGGTTGTCCCCTTTTGGGTCGGAAAGATATATGTTTAGGATAAAGTATGTGTGTTCCATTGGAATTTAGTATTATGTATATGTTATATACATTATTTTTTATATTTTTATAAGGTTATTACGTATGTATTTAATGTAGTATTGAACATTAAATAATAATCAATTTTTTGTATGTGACCATGTCCGCTAATTGGCAATTAATTATTGACATATTTATTTTAAATAATCATAAAGAACTTATTTCTATATACGCTAAGATTTAAATTAAATTATAAAATATAATTAAAGTTACAGAAACTTTGAACAAATTATAATATGAAATTGTTTACAACTTAATCAATTATGAGGAAATTTTTTCGTTAATTTGAAAATTTTGAATGGCTTCGAATCTACCAGTTTGGCCTCAATTTTTTTTTTTCGGCCTGATGACAAAAGTCGTACCTAAAATTTGGATGACAAATTGACCCAATAGCTTCATTGATTATGTAGTAACATCTTTTAATCCCTCACAATGGACAATTTTATGATTTTTTTTTCTCTAAGAAAACCTAAAATAAAGTATTACTTTAAGATTATTTCCAAATTGTTTTTCTAAGATCTCTTGTCTATTCTCTCCTTCCTTCGTGTTAACTTTAATATTTCCCTCTTAAGTATTAAATAGATTTTATTTTGCTAAGCTTTTGATACTTGTATTTGTATTTTATGTAACTAGTTTATCTCGAAATTTATTAAATAAAACTCTGTTCATTTCTGAAAATTTCGTTTAAGTTTCTTTTTTATATGAAAGAGGGGTAAACTATACACAGCTAATTGTAATATTCATCATTTACAAAATTTTAACTTGAAAATGAAATTTAACCCCATTATAATTTATAAATTGTAAAAGACATGAAATTTAACCCTATTATAATTTATAAATTGCCCCTAGTTATTTCTTTTTATCACACCATTTAATAGTTAATAACTTAACATTATCTTACGAACTGGGAAGCTTTTTAATGGTTTTTGAGGCATGTGACATTGACCCAAGTGACCCGCTAAAAACGACCCATATTCTAAGGCAGGCCAGTTAGATGCTAGGCCTTAATTTCAGCTCACGACACCACGCCACAAACCTCACGAGAGAGAAAAACAATAATTGTAAGAAGAAGAAGAAGAGACATTTCCGAGAAATTCCAAGAAAAGACGAAGAGAGACTCCGTGTCTTTTTCGCTTCCAACTGCTTCGCCGCCTTCCATCGAAGAAAAGTAAACAAGTGCCAGTTTCTCTCTCAAATTGAAGCGAAAGCAATCTTTGCAACACAAATTATACATCTAACAATGGAGGCTTTAGCAGAAGGTATGCGGTAATTCTTCTCGCTTTGTTTGGTGTATTTCTCTCTTGTCACTTGGCACTGCAAATAGGTTGTCGTCGTCGTTGCTGCTATTTAGAACTGTTGAAATTAGTGTTTCTTTGTGGGGAATCAGTACAGACAAAAATATTCCAGTTCTTTGCATTTTGCTTGATTATTACCAAGAAAGTAGCATGATGTGATCCTGAATTTCGGTTGTAAATCATTGCCGAGTTCTGAGCACCATCAAAATTGCAGAAATTGTTGATCTTGTAAGAAATTACCCAAAGTTTAAAGCTTGGTCTTTACAAATTGGTTAATTACCAACCGAAGATGAGAAAATCATGCCCCGGCAAAATCTCCGAGCATCTCAAGCGCCACTGCAAATTGAGATATGCCATACATCGGCCTGAAATCATAGGAAAATCATGGGTGCCTCTAAGAAATGGAATCGTTTCTCTGCACCCATCGGATTTTAGAAAGAAAGAAAAAAGGGTGTTATGGGTGATATTATATTAGGATTTGAAAATATTTCACATTTCACATTTTGTGGAAATTGGGTATAGTTAATATTTGATGATTTGTTAGGCATATGCTAATCAAAGTGCATATTCTGATTCTGTCATTTCTGATAAGTGATAACAACATCATGATCGTTATTCTACTATTTCTGTGTACAGAGGCTATGGCTTTCGACAAGGACGGGAAGGATCTTGTACGTTTTCTTGCCTTTTGTTTCCTTTCTCAAGTTTAAAAGTTTAAAATTTTTTATCCTTGAGCTGATAGAAAAACAATCATGATCCTTTAGTGAATACTTGATTTGAATTAAAATTATCTTAATCCATGTTGTCGGTCTTCCAGAGAGACACAATCCCGTTAATCACCAAATTCCTTAAGTTTTCACGGTGATCTTCCTCTTATCTGATGGAGAGATGAAGAGAATCAGCGCTGACAATTTTCTTCTCTTTGTAGAAAACCCGAATACTGAGAGAAAATTTCTGTTGGTTTCCTCTTTAGAAAATTAGGGAGAGCTCTGTTGAGAGAGAGGGCGGTTCTCAAATATATCATGGACACCGATAACCAAAAGGTTGGCAAACTAATGGTTATGCCTCAGCGGATCCATATCAGATTCAATTTCTCTCTTATCGGATTTATTTTCATAATCAGAAAATTATTTATTACTTGTGTTCTTCAGGGACTAATAACATAATTGTATTATTATTAAATTTTATATAATTTAGACTAGTACTAAATCATATAATTATTAATACGCATTCTACACATTAAAAATACCACTTCTCATGATATATATTAAAACCCGATAAATAATACTTAATTTAATCACTTCATAACGGGTTTAATTAGATATTTGACAGTCTATTATTCAATGTATATTTATATTATATATAAGCCAATGTATGTTGTAATTAATAGAAATTAATTCCAACACGAGCTTGTGATAAGATTGATGATATTCTCCTTTTTGTGCAGTCAATGGACGAGAAGGTTCAAAGAGCACTGGAGTGCCCTTGTGTAGCAAATTTAAGAAGTGGTCCTTGCGGAACCCAATTTACAGATGCATTTTCTTGTTTTCTTAGGAGCACTGCTGAGGAGAAAGTAAGTTCTTGATCCAAATCTCAATTTTGACTTGTTTATGACATTGATAGTATTCCGGACAGTAAATTTCTTGCGGCAGGCTCAAAGCGCTTAGTACAGACTAGTTACACCAATTGTGATGGTTGTATCCTCATGTAGCTCTTTTTATATTATATATCATTTAGATTAAGATTTGATTTGGATTTTGCAGGGTTCGGACTGTGTAAGTCCCTTCGTAGCCTTACAGAATTGTATCAAAGCAAGCCCACATGCATTTTCAAAGGATGTTTTAGAGGAAGAAGAACCTGATAAAGAAGAGATTATTGCTAGCGAAAGATATATGAAAGCTCCTACCTGGGCTAGAGAAACAGCACCACCCAAATCTAAGATCTGAGTAACTTTTCTCCCCCTTTAAGCCAAAAACTAGGGCTACTCAAAATATTTTGAACTAGTAAATTTTTACTGATCATTTATGATTTTTTGTTGCTCTCTAGCAATACATAGTATCAAATAGGTGTTTGTATGGAATCAAATTCTAGTACACTGGTAAAGCTCAGGATTTGTGTAGACTGTAGACTCATTTTCTTTCTGTTGTTATTTTATATGTGAATGCATAAGATATTGACTGAGTCAGCTACAGAAGCAAGCAAGCCAGTTGCAAACTGGCACAATGTTAGTCAACCAGACCTGATGCTGCACTTGCCATTAATCCAGACTCTAAACCAGCTCTTCTACTTGGTCCACTCAAACTTTTCTTCTGGCTTGCTTTACTGTACTGGCTTAAACTCTGGATCGATTAATTGATCAGAAGTCTGTGTCTAAAACTTTGCAAAGTGGCCAACGGTCGAAGTTGTTTTGAGATGCATATAACTTAATTGAAATGACAAAATTCCTTTCATGAAAGATCCAACAGAGGTAAACCGTGCTGCAACGTTACAACCTAGCAGAGTATTCCTGTTGCAAACTTGCAATCCCCCACCATGGCTAGATCAGCCATGCTAGTATAATCCGACATATCTGAGAGAAAAGGGACAGTTGAGATTAGAATACAAAATTGCAACTTTTTGGTTCAAAGAGTTGGTTTGAACCGTCTGATGAAAATTATACTGTCGAAAAGGTTCGATTGATTCTGCAACCGATCGATGGCAAGCAAGAAATGCCATTTTATATTTGTTTCTGAACTCTAATAAAGTGAAGTATTATTTTTGTTTTTCTTCAAACTCTATTCGTTGCAATTTAGAGTGCAGCAACTTCCCATTCTTTTCAAGTTCATATCTTCTTTTGTTTTTTTTACTGTGCAGCGTAACTTGTTATCCGTTTTATTGTATCAAGATTCGTGCAAAAAATCATCTATTTATATGTTGTACAGCACAGTGCTGCAGCAAAACATCAGCACATTCTTTTCGTTTTCGTTTTCTCATCTCTTCAAATGAGCTTAGTTTTTTTAAGGATTCACATCTCCTATCATATTTGTTCCATAATACATTTGTGTTATAGTTTTTTTTTTTAATCTATGATACGTGGAGTCTATTAAAATATAAATAAAAAACATCTTGTATGAGTCAAATTTAAACGGTTTAAATTAAATCAGATGATTTAAAATTTCATGACAGTTAGTTTATCATAGAATTTATGACAGCGGATAGGAAACCGTCTCTGCAAATTATTTGAACCATAGCCCAAAGCCCAATTTCCTCTTTCTCTCTCTCGACTTCCAACGAACAATCAAAAACATGGTCACTGTCTCACTGACGGACCTATCTATCACCTTCTTCTTCCGATAAACCCTAGAAAGCAACTTCACCACCATCTGCTATGGCTTCCACCACCACCGCGACCTCCCATCTCCACCTCCTTCCCGTCGTACGCTTAGCACCACGGCACGATCGATCCTCCTCCCTCTTCCTCCCTCCTCGTAAGCTTTTCACTCTCCATCTCACCCGCGCCAAAGCAAAACAGACCCCCTCCGTACAATTGAGTACTAACAAGCAAGCCCCTTCGAAATTGGAAGAGGAAGAGGTTGAGGTCGAGGAGGAGCTGCCATGGATACAGGAGAAAGCTCTGGATTTGGTCGAGTTCACTGAAACTGTCACACAGGCAGTTCCCGGACCGAGAGTCGGTCAGAGTCGAATGCCTTGGCTGTTGGCTGTTCCGCTAGCTTATGTGGGATTGACATTTGTTGTTGCATTTGTGAAGACCGTGCGCAAGTTCACTTCCCCTAAAGCCAAGCGCAAGAGACTGGTTTGTCAGATTATTATCTATTAGTCTCGATCTTCCTTTTAGTTCTTCTGATTTAGTATTTCATATGCATTGATAAGCTTCATCATTGAGGATTAAATTATTGTAGGTGAATAAAAACGCACAGTTGTTGAAATCGATAGATGATTTGTTTTCAAAGGGTAGAGAGGCAGTGTCTAATTCAGCTCTCAACAGGCTTATAAAAAAGGTACCGTGTTTGAGTTATTCATCCTTCTATAGTCTGTTATTGAACTTACTAGGTTAATATCATCTCTGATTAATGTTTGCTTCCTTTTTGCATTCAGACAGATTTTAGCATGGACGAAATAGTGAGAAAGTACATCAGATATGCATTGAATGAAAAACCCTTCAATCCAGATATGGTCATGGATTTAATCCACCTCAGGAAAGAATCCATGTTGGCAGATGTTGAAGTAACCGAAATTTTGAATGAGGTTTCAAGGCGAATTGTGAGAGAAAAAGGTATCTTCTCATTTCCTGCTAGATTTGTAGTGTAATATAAGCACAAATCCTTTAAGAAAGAAGTAAAATAAAGTCATTTAAGGAGATGTGAAAGGACACATCATTAGAAATATAGGAAAAGATGCAGTATCTATTTTTATAGTGCTGCAGGTTTGGAGGGCAGACAGTACTGTGGCCAATATAATTCTGCATAATCTGTTTTAGTTGGATCAAAATTTTTGGCTACAAAAAGGAATATAATCAATTTGTATAGCTTTCTGATATTTCCTCGTACTCAGAATCTTCGTTTTAGAAACCTAAAACTCAATGCAAAAAGATCATACCAAACACAATGCTGCATATGTTTGCAAATATTCGTCTCTTTTTGTGTGCTGGATGTTAACTTGGCTGTATTGGTGCTGAACTGTCAGGGCCGGTGGTTATGGACATCTCGGGTTTTAGTGAAAAAGGATTTAAGAGAAAGCTTGCTGTTCAAGTGTTGTTTGGAAAAATCCTCTATTTATCTGAGGTATGCTCTTATTTTCTACCTTCTACAGAAATTTTTCTGCTTTTGAATTAGTTTACTGTCAAATTCAGGGTTACCTATTTAGACTACATTCTAATTGACATTTCAAATCTTTGTCCAGCTTCCTGAATTCTGCTCAAGGGATAGCTCGCTAATGGTTAAAGAGATTTTTGGTGTCACAGAGTATGACAGATTGTTGCACTTGTCTAATCTTTTATTCAATTTTTTACTATGATCATGTGTTATATAATTTTGACTATTGTTTTCTTTTGAAATAGTGAGGATGCAGATTCTCTTCGCATTCACACCCTATCTGAGATTGACGATGTTGAATCAATTAAGAAGATGGTAGATGATTCTGAATCTGACACAGACGGAGAAGACAGTGCTCAGTAAATCGGTCGAGGAAGTCGCTGGATAAATTGAGGCATAATCTATTCCATTTTTGTTTTTTGTCAATTCGGCTATTGTCATAGGTTTTGGATTTCATGAATCAGAAGAGGGAAGTTTTGTGATTTTATGTGGATAGGAATTTGTATTTCTTGTGTGTTGATCAAGCTGAATGAAAATCTAACAAGTGAGATTCCGGTCATATTTTACCCTAATATCTCACGCCTTACAAGTATTGTTTTCAACACCCAAAAAGGAGGGAAAAAAAAGAACAAGGAGAAAAGAAAAATGAAGGAAATGCAGGAATAATAGCTTTTGGTGATAACGGCATTCCGGCATGGATCGGGTGAGTGTTTTCGCATATGCATTTATCTAATATTAGTTTCATATTTTATTTTTATTTGTGAAGTTGAATTTTATTCAGAGTCTATTCTTATTCATTAACGGATAACAGATAACTAATGAATAATTATTGAATAAATTGAATAAAGGATTGACGCTAATTAATAATTATTGAATATGTATGTAATATATTAGTTTAAACAGTTTAATTAAAAATATAACAAATAAATAAATATATTAGTTTAAATACAACATGTATGTAATATATAAAATATACAAAATATATAATTATTGGTATCATTATATTTAGAAGCAATGATTAGATTCAAATGATTAATCCCAACTATTGAAAACTAGCATTCGGTGATGTATTGGCATGCTAAATTCATAAGTTTTTAATTTCACTAATATATATTTAAATGGTAAAAAAATGAATACTTTAAATAACTTATAAATCTTTTTTTTCCCACTTGACTTTAAATTAAATTAATTCAAAATTTTATAAATTTTACATGTACATACCTCACTCGTACTTGATTTTAATGATTTACATTTATTGTTATGTTTTCGATAGAATTTTTAAGTAAAGCTCATTACGAACAACTTGAATAGACGTCACTAACTTACAATTAACACTCACTAATATGTGTTAATCCAAGGAATATCTGTATTGACACAGGGGCTGCGCTGCTATTTAATTATCGGAGGTCAGTAATTATTCTCAGCACTGTGATTAACATTGGACGGTTTACATTGCACCTCCTTTTTTTAAACAAACTCTCCAATCTGACTGTCCGATCTAAATCAAAATAACACAAGTAGCGTTTCGTCATCGCCTGATCTGTGAGGACTGAGGATCTAGACCGAAGAACCAAGACACAAGAGAGCAGAATGCGGTTCCTAGATCCGACAATAGAGGAGCCCGACAACCCTAAAATCCAATCCAAATCAACTGATCTTTCCTTCCATCGGTCCGGTCGCGATTCGCGAAGCTTCGAGAGGCTACACCTTCGATAGCGCGCGAGCAGTCGTGAGAGATTTAGCAAAATTCGGAGCTCGGGCTTTCTCTCTCTTTCTCTCTTTCGTTTTCCGATCAATTTCGCTATAACCTATCTATGTCTGGAAGAGAAGTTCGAGAGTACACCAATCTCACCGATCCCAAAGGTTCTCTCTTTTTTTCTTCTTTCTCATTATTTTGTTACGAGTGACTTGGTTTTCATGTGATTTTTTGAGAAGGAATATGAGGTTTAACTCTTTTCTTTCCCCCCTCCTTTGAGAATGGTAGATAGGAAATTGGGGAAGGGTAAAGAGAAGATAGACGATGAAGACGTCACTTTCCAGCGCATGGTTGCTAAGGTTAGTGCGATCTGACCTTCTACTCCGATTTTATTAACAAAAAATTTACCCTGTTTGTCGATTTAAGCAGATACATCTGTAGAAACAAAAAGCCATGTCAAGGTACTGGGTTTGGAGTTCAAAAACAAGCGACGTATGGATGCAAAAAAATGATAAAATTTTATAATTTAAGAAAGATATTTGTGTGTATTGTGTGCTGAGTGGATAGAATCAGGCAAATGGTAAGTAGGAAATTAGTGTTCTGATAACATGCCCCGCAGGGATGATGACATCTCCCATTTGGGGCTATGAATTGTAATAGATGCAAGAGGTTGCTGGTGAGCGTGGTGGTTATCTCCATGGGCGAGGAGGTAATTTCACTCTTTCATAGTTTTTCTTTTAAAGGATTTTAGCTCAGTTTATTTTGTGTTTTTGTTCCTGAAGTGTTCATTTTCTTTTTCTTTATGTAGCTCTTGACAGTGATGATTTGCTATACCTAAAAGAACAAATGGAGGCTGAGCAAGATGCCGAGCGTCTTTTAAGGCGAACTGAGAAAAGGGCTTTTGCCGCCTTTAAGATATCCTTTGTTCTTGTTTTGGCAAATAAGCTAAATATTAATTGGGCTATTTTGGTAAATTACACTGAATATCACTATATTTGCAAATAATAAATAATTAGAAGAGTAGATAGTGACTTCAGTATTTGCATCTAGCACCAAAATTTTTGACATCCAATTGCTATACTAATGTGATGCTAGTGGATAGTTCCAACAAATGTCAGACTAATGTGATGCTAGAGGACAGTCCCGACAAATGTTGGCATTCTGCCCCTCTTAAAATTAATCCAAGAGGATTTAGAATTAGGTGTGGAATCCATTTCGAGCGATGAAGCTTGGATAAGTTTAGACATTGTAATGATGAAACATGTGTTCTAACTGTTTTGTGACTAATGGCAAATGATCAATATCAGTTGCAGCTAAGGGCTAAATCAAGGTAGTTGCAAGTAACCAATATTCTGAATGCCTAATCATTCTTTGCTACTTCGTTGTTATATATCTTTGATTGATCTTTTTATGCTTTAGTAATCTTTTTTTTTCCTTTGTCCTTCATATGTTTCTCTTAACTTATTTATTACCAAGCTGCTATGTTAGCTGACTCCACACCTGCACCAGTGCCTTTACCACTTCGCGTTGAACCTAAACCCAAGAGTGGTATCAGGTATTTGGTACACTATTTTGTCTAGACTTATATTCAAACTCTGGTAATGACTATATGTTAGATTGTGTCGTGGATGGATTAGGTTTTGACGATGTTCATACCCCAGGGATTCGCTTATAAATCTTCAAGGAATGAAAATTGAATTAGGATTGTATTGAGTCAGATGGGTTGATTTGACATCAGTATATATTGTGTTATCAAATGGAGTCGAATCCAACCACCTGCAAGTCGAGAGACACCGACATGGCTTAAACCCATTAAACATTCAGGGTTTAGGCCAACCAATTGTAGCACTGCCATATTGTTAATTTGATGCAGGTTTTCTAAACACAATCGTTATAAAACTGTTGAAATAGTTGGATGTGTAGACTATTATTTTAAGGAAAATATGTCCTCAGAGATGTTGTGTCCGACTGAAATTATTTAGCCGGATGGAGGATTTCTGACCTAAACTCGAACCATTAACTTAATTGGTCAGCGTTAACTGGCAACAATTACCTGTGCACAAATGTTATTCTACTAATGTGGCATTATCCTCTTGAATGCAGGCAACAGGATCTGTTGAAGAATATCATTGAAATAAAACCAAAACGACCAAAAGTCAGTTCTCCATCAGATCCAATAAGAAGTGTTAGTGCAAGCCCAGATAATAAGACTGTGGATAAAAAGAATTCATCCCCAAATCATATCTTGACAGAAGGAGAATCAAAGGGACAAAATCTTGTTAGCTCACTGCCTTCTAAACCTGGTGCAGATATAACTTCTGGTAGCTTGTTAGGTTTGTCATATGATAATTCAGATGATGATGATGATGAATAAGATTAATGATTTGTGTGTTATGTGTTTGTGGGTATATTTCTCTTCCATTTTTGTTTATCTAGCTCAGTTTTGAATGGTTCAAGTTTAAAAGTTAGTGAAGATTTAAATTATCCTGGTGAACTTATATGAGATTTCTAAAAGAGAGCTTGAGCTGCTTTTATTGATATATTTGCACTAGAAGTCTACATGATATTGAAATTATTTATTTGAAATGCTGCTTGTAAACTGCTAGACTGATGTTAAAATTAAAAAATAGGAAGAATCGAGATCTACAGAGGCCCCAGAAATGGCCTTTGTAATGTCAACAATTTTCTCATTTTGGACTATTGCAACCATCATAGCCAGACTTACAAGATGGAAAAACACAAAAAAAGATAAAAATTAGCTGAATTGGAAGAATAGTCATTCAGTTGCCTACATCAAGCTTGTCCTACAAAAGAAATGAATTCTATTTGAGACTCACAGCAAGGGGCTGAACTACAAAGCTAACAAATCAAAACTTCTTCCAGAAGTTGAAAATCTTGTCAGAAAATGACTTCAAATTTCCCCATATGCTCCCTTCCACAGTTGAAGACCGATCATGCTCATTAGCATTTTGTTTCCTTATAAAAGAAAGAAAAATTTGAAAGATGAGTAAAAAATCAGGCTAGGATTAAAGGGAGTTAAAATCAGCACTTAAAAAATGTAACACTATGTACTGCTGGTTCGTGTTGATGCTGATTGGCATGTAACCATATCAAAAAATAAGGTTTTGTTCTGACCAGGATTTGATGTCTATATGCTATTGCCCATGATGCCAAGAATAACAAAATTTAACAAGGATACAGGTATTGAGCCAGCACTAATTGGTAATAGCTGGTGGGTGTAATGAGCATGTTAACAGTGCTCATTGAACTCTGCCGGAACAAAACTTGGTACATGCATAATAGGCTGAAGAACGTTACTCCGACTAACATTAACATTGGATTACATGACAAGAAAATGAAACATTGAATATTTACGGAACTTACTCTTGAATTTCTTCAGCCTTGGAGACTTCATCACTCATCCTAAAATTTTCTGTGTCTACTGGAGTTTCTTGCAAAGTTTGAGTTCTTGCTTTTACCTTGCTAGCCTCTTTAACCTCCTTGTCATTCAATGAAGACTTTTCTTTATCCTACAAGTCAAGAAAGATTGTTAAATAGATCATTAGCACCAACAACAAAAACACCAAAAAACATATCTGCTGAAAGTTCCCCATTTGTATAATACCAGTTATATCATGTGAGAGATGTTATGCGAACTCGTACCATGTTGTTGGTGTGGATGCTAGTCTCCATTGGCACTTCAACTTTAGTAGAAGCCACGACAAGGCTTTGTTCATCCAGTAAGACATCAGAAGCTTTACCAGAAAGTTCCTCTTTCTTGACCACCTCTGCCTTGAAAATCATGCTTCTTTGATCCCTCTTTGTAGCAACTTTCTTTGCTACAGCCACAGTAGGTGCAACCTTCTCTCCTATTGATTCAGAGCTTGTACCACTGCTTGATTCCTTCAAGTCAACATGTGAAGCCAGGTTGGACTGACCCGCCCGAGCCAGTTTGTATTTGTGTTCCAATTCTTGAACAATTTCACGAGTGACATAGTAGGACCCACCAAGCTCATTCCTCACAAGGGTTGCAGTAGGAAACCTCCCTTCATTTGAGGCCCTGTACCTGCAATAAAGAAGTACGAGATATGACAAATGTGCACATTGAGCAGTGCTAAATCTTATTATCAGGATACTCGTGGCTGGTTAAGCCTACAGACTTCTTGAAGGCAGTTTTTCATGGTTGACGGAAATTAGCAAACCATCATGGACCTTAAAGATTCCAATTTTGATCATTTAAGTAGCTACAATCATTGTTAAATTAAAAAAAGGGCAAACTTCTACTCAGTAATCATGACATGCCAGCATTGATTATAATCTTGCTCCAACTTTAGTAAAGATTATGTTGCTGAACAAATTATATGCAAGTTGGAATGTTAAATATCAAAAAGATGAATAATATTTCAACAACCAGTAGTGTAATTTACACATAGGATGATGAAACTCTAGGCTAACAAAAAGAACATATTGATGAATTAAGAGAAGTACTTCTCTACAAAAGAAGCAATGGCCAGCCGTCTCTTCTGCTTTGGAATTCTTTTTGTGACTTTGTGTGTCTTTACCGTCTCATCTTTTACTGATGCGGCATATGTTTTTCCTCGACCTACAAAGTTTGACTTCAAGGCTTCTTTGAAAATACCAACAGTCGCTGTTGAATACCGAGAATAAAGGACAAAATAGAGGAAAGTATTAGTATCAAGGTTACTAAGCAGGATCTAAGATGGAATCTGGTTTTCAATAAAACTAATACAAAGTTAACTTAGAGCTTGTTGCAGATAACACCAAGCTTTTCAAAATATTGCAATAACACCAACCCTTTAAGTGTGGGAGACATTATAATCTTGGGAGTTGTACTTGTAACGAGCAACTATTTATGCAAAAAAAAAAAAAAAATCCACACCCAATAAAGCCTGATACCAATATTGCATGTCCTAGAAAATGAATTTTTTGAAGAGATAATTTATGCAACTTTGCATTTACTTTGTTTTCATGGTCAGATTTTATATGTACTTGGACCAAAAGATAGGAAGTACAAAAATTGTTAGGTGCTCTCTGGATATACAGAACAATGCCGGACAAATTTGAAAAAGTCATGTCTCATGCGCAAACCTTTGCTCCTTTATCATCTCAGTAAGTATATTTTCATATTGCAAGTAGGGGTGGATATTGTAAACGGGAATGGGGGTCAACTAACCTCCATTTTTTTTCTTCTGAAAATTCTGTAACACTGTGTATATTTTAGATGTGATACTAAAAATACACTTATTTGACCCCCATAAATTTTACAAATTTTCTATAACTGACCCCCATATCTTTCCAAAAAATTAATAAACAGCTTTATATATGCATTGATCCCCATAATTTGAAATCCTGCAACTGCCTCTGCACGCAAGCCCACACTTTTACATAGGTACCTCCGGCATTGTGAAAAAGAACAAATGCCAACCTGAACCCCCAACCATTTTGGTACTTTGAAGTTACACTCCTCTCAAGTGCAATTTATCTTTCGAAAAGGTCAGCGACGATAACAGAAAACCTGGATGCAAAGAGAGAAACAGTCGCGCTATTTACACAACTTTCTACAATATTATAGCACGATCAAGCATTATGTAGGTGAAGTGTCAACGAATTCAAGACAAAACTCAAAGAAATAATCTTCAGAGAGAGTTACCCCTTTTAGAGGAGGAGGAGGAGGAGAGTCTCGCGACAGCTTGCATCAGCGTACAGTTTTCACGATACAACAATGCCAAGATTGTATCTTTCCCCTGATTAATGGCGATCAAGTGGAAACCCCGGTTTTGGAGCGAGAGAGAGAGAAAGGGAGAAAGATCGGAGACGAGTTTGTATCGAAACTTTCGCTCTAGACCAAAAAGACCGACTGAGGTTTTAGGTTTCGAAAAAGAAGCTTTCTTTTTTCTTTTCTTTTTTTCGCTTTTAGTTTTTTTTCTTGACGACGCTCTCTCTCACATTGAAAAATTGAAAATTTCGGAACAGCCCAGAAAAATATTGGAATTGTATTTCCGGTCCTAATTGGGCTAAAAGGCCCAAAGAGTGGCCCCATACTTGTTATGATTTAGTAATCTTGTCAAATAGGGCCCCAAAACTAAATGAAATATCAATTGGAAGAAATAAATAACCCTAATCTATAAGCTTAAAGAGATGGAAATAATTTGTTTGTAGTGACATCTCGTGTCCTTTGGTTTGCCATGTGGACAGGGGCAAAAAAGTCATTTTTTTATAACGTGGCTTGCTCCATTAAAAAGATGAATGACATGATAAGGATCAAGGAGGAAATACATTCCATTATTACCAAAAAAAACACACACACACACACACACACATACCCACAAGAACTGCATTTATCTTACCTAAAACACACAGAATGAGATATATATCTAATATCTTATCCAAGGACAGACTGTTAATTAAACCAGTACTGATCTGGTTTAATCCACAGAAGAAGGTTTCACAAATGGACAAGATTTAAGGAACAAACTCTTGCCAATTCATGAGTTTCCGTTTCAAACTACAAGCAACTTTACTACCAACCAAGTCTCCTTTTCTTCTCACCTTAAACCATGAAATCTCTTGATTTGTTATCTTCTCTCCATTTCATATATGAAAAGGATACAAACGTCGATCGATCGATCACTGTCCCGGCCTAAACATGTATATTGAAGACTCTTTTATAAAATTAAATTACCTGGCTCTAGCTATTCTTTTTTCAATTTACATTAGTAAGTTTGAATTCTGTGTATTCTGTAAGGAGTAAGTGAAAATCATAAAAACTCCGATATATATGCAAATCGGTTTTTAATGCGCAAATAGTTACAAGCACTGAATAATTCCATTTGAAATGAAATGGACGCCTTGTGAAGTTTGTAAATCCTTCACTTTACATGCCCCTGGAAACAATTACCTTCTGTGACACGTGTATACTGGCCCCTACACTATCGCCATATCCATCTCTATAAAAGCTTTCCTATGCCCGTTCAATCTCTCAACGGAGAGAGAGACACTCCAGAGCAAACGAGGTGCCAATTTACTTGTGTAAGAATTTATTCAGAGAGTTTTCCTTATTTCACATAGCATCCAAATAAGTAACATAAGCCATGCATCCAACGAGGTTTGCCGTGGGCCGGCGGGAGGAGGCTCTGCAACCAAACACCATCCGTGCTGCAGTGTCTGAGCTTGTTGCCACCGCGCTCTATGTGTTTGCTGCTGAGGGATCAACACTTGCTCTTGGTAGCAATATAAATAATCTAAATATACAGTCTTAAATTACAAGATTAATTTTTTGTGATAGTGAAGAAAATTAAAAATAAGTAACTTGGTTCGCACAGGGAAGCTGTACGGGAGTACATCAAACACTGGCGGGCTACTGGCAGTTGCACTAGCTCATGCTTTTGCTTACTGTGCCGCTATGGCGGTGTCGGCTAGTCTCTCTAGTGGGTATGCAAACCCTGCTATCACCTTTGGCACTCTGCTCGGTGGTCGGATTTCACTGATACGAGCCCTTTTCTATTGGTCGGCTCAGCTCCTCGGCTCCATCGGAGCATCTCTTGTTCTACGAATTACAACTGGAGGCATGGTAAATTAATCATACAAATTTTGATGAACAATTCCGCGTATAGAATATGTCGTTGCATGTCACACCTAAATTAAGTAATATGTTTCAATCATCTACACAGCGACCACGGGGCCTATCACTGGCACTAGGTTTTAACGAATGGAATGCGTTCATCCTTGAGGTAGTCACAACCTTCGGCCTGATGTACACCATCTATGCCACCTCTATTGACCCGAGACGGGGTAACATCGCTGCCATCGCTCCACTCGCTGCTGGATTTTTTGTGGGCGCAAGCACACTTGCCGCTGGGCCTTTTGATGGAGCAGCCATGAACCCAGCAAGGGTGTTCGGGCCGGCACTGGTCGGCTGGCGCTGGCGCAGCCACTGGGTTTATTGGATCGGACCGTTTCTTGGATCAGGGGTTGCCGGCCTGATTTATGAGTTTCTGATGATACCGAGAGAGTTGTCGCAGAGCACCTCTACTCAGCCCTTGGCCTTCTAATTATGATTTCAGAGCGGTATAATTAGAGTGGTGCAAGTTTAGTTGTGTTGTGTGCTTTAATTTCCTTTGGTGTAGTGTAATTGTTTACTTCTGTTTGTTTTGTTTAATTAATAAGTGTTGGGCTTCTGTGTGTTGTTAGTAAACAAATTGTTTGCTGTTTAAATTTTTTTATTGAATTGCTTTTGATTTTATGGTTAGATTGTTGTTTTGTTTGATGTACCGTGCATCAATTTGAGCGGATTTAGAATTTACTGATGGTCCTACTTCAAAAAAGAAAAGGTTATGGGCTATCCATATAAAAAAATGCATAAAAAGAAAATCAAACCATTAGTACTCAATTATTGAAAACTTTAATTATTTGATAGAAAGCTAAATAACTTACCAATTGGCTCAAATACATGCTCAAACAATTACAATTATAATTATCTTTAATTTAAACAATAATTTGTTCAGGACACACACACATGAACAATGAATACCGGACGACTGATTCTTTTAATTAATTTACTTAAGAAGATACAAAAATCAAAATTAAATCTCTAAGAAAAGAAAATAATACAATAGATCAAATTTTGGAATTTCTTTTTCTTTCATTGGTTCTGGAAATATATATATTCCGAAATTTCTATCTATTAACTTAACTATCAAGTATCAAATAATGTTTTACAACTCAAACTGTCACTAAGAAAGCATGGCCTAATTCACCATTTCTAGGCCTACATCAGTAACAGGGGATTGGGCTAGGAGGAGGCCTGCTAGTGCATTCTATAACAAATATTTATCATTAGTGAAGCCCACCTGATTGACATTGAAGTTGCTCCAATATGAGCGCATCACAAGGTAGAAATTGTGACACCGAATCCATAAATTGCATCTCCTCTATCACCTATGTAATAACTAACTAGTTTTTGCATAATAGTTTGTTGCATTTTGTGGACTTGAAATACGATTAAATAATGATCCTGAGTTGCGTAATAGATCAAGAATTTGGTCGACTTGACTATTATGTCACCATAAGAGTCTCCTTACGGAGCTTGTAAGCTTAGACACATTTGACATGCGTATATCGAATTAACAGAAAATAATACACCAAATTATTATGCATACTTAATTAGTTTTATTATATTTGAGAATTTTCATTTTCAAATTAACTTCAGCTATATTGCATATATTTAGTTTTTTAAAAATAAAAATAAAAATTAAGTTACTTAAATTTAAATATTCATAAATAACTTCGAATTTCAAATCTATAACTTCTCACACGGAAAACATCATCTTTATCACCAAATCAAAAATTAATTATCTTCACAAAATTATTTTATTACGCAACAATCAAAATAAATCGCTAAATAAACGAGATGCATAAATTTCGCATTCATATAACAACAAAAAAGATATTTGATTAGTCACAACTTGTGAAACCTTGATTCGGCACTACTATGACATTGACAGTGAAAGAAAAACATCTGACGATTGCGACCAAAACAATATATTCGTAGCAATTTCTTGGTGCTTAACTCCAAATCAGATATATTTATTTTAAAGTTCTTTGATCTATCTTTTTTGGGTCCCACACAAGAGATCCGTACGTTGTCATGAAGTCTGAAATATCATGTCATGTGCCATACTAGTGATAATAATCGATAATCAATACTCAACGCACAGCAGGTCCATTTACAATAATATCATCATGGACCCATTCACAATATCAAATTTGCCATTAAATTTGGATCGGATTGTGATAATTATTCATGCGAACGTATCTTTGATATAATTCCTATGCATCATAAATTACAAACATATTGTAGAATAAATACTTGTTTATTATACATTATACATTTTTTATATTTTAGTTGAGCAATAGTAACCATTGACAACAATATACACAATTGTTCTCCATAAACTCGGCCTAAATACATTTAATTCTATACTTGTTAACTTTATTATCTAAACACAGTTGTTGATATTATATAGCATTTTAACCGAGTCAAAACATCCTCTAATGTTGCACAATTGTACCGCCGCTTCACTCACTAAAGTAATCTAAAAATAATATCTTCAAAATATCCTAAAACACTTCGTTGTGCATATTAATTTCTTTCCATTCATTTAGTAAGTGAAGTAAAATTAAAGTGAAATAAATATTAAATCACTATAATGTATTGATGTTTAATAGTAATGAAATAAGTAGATGAAATAATGAGAGTAAAATGTGTTAAAAATTATAAAATTTAATGAATTAACTTTACTCCACATTTATTAATGTTTTAATTTATTTCACTTTAAATCGCATTCGTTTGAAACATTAAAACGCTTTAAAACACTTACTCCATCTTTACTCCATCTGTCGAACACACCATTTTTGCCCTGAAAAAATCAATCATTACTTTCGTTACCAATTTACCACATCAACCTACCTCCAAATTAAAACCACCAAGCTCTATTGTAAGAGGTGGGCCTCTGTTGTCCTCCACACCTCCACATAATGATATAAAATATCTCAAAATCTCTCAAAAAAGCTCTATCAAAGCTCCTGTAAAGTGAAAACCAATTGCAGATCGGTCTATTCAGAAATTTAACAAAAGGTTACGAGCCTGATCATTATAATCTCAAGCTTTTGAATGTATAGCATAAAACTTGTATTACTAATTCTAGATACAGAATCACAAATTTAACACAGGTAAAAAAAAATCTCTCTTATATACGAAAAAATATAAATTTAAATTCCGTAAAAATATTTAAAAAATAGATATCGAAATTAACGAAACTTTTACTTCAACAAAAACAAAACTAATTCTAAAAACAGTTACCGTACAAAACGATGATAAAGTGCGTATCCAGCTGGGAATCTATTCGTCCCTAGATCCCAGGCCCCAGGTAGCATCCTTCGGTCGAGTCTCCGTTGCGTCGCCAACTCCTCACCTACAAAACAAACTACAGAGCGAAAAATGCGTATAACCGCATGTATAGGTTATAATAAAACTTTACCACCACGGTTCCAGTTCATTTCCCCACAATGATTTAATGAACAGTCTCAATTAATACCTCCGTAGCAGCACAACTGCCGTCCCACGGTCCCTGGCCACGGGCCACAAAATAGAGAGTAGTTGGAGTTGGGAGTTGGAACAGCGGAAGCCATAAACAAAGAAAACAAAGCATGAAGATTTGGCGCGATCCCATTTCTTAGGTGGTGGGGGTGGGTCATGGCTGGTGGGTCGGAGCCATGGTAACACCAACCAATTAAAACGGAGAAGTTAATTCGCCCGGCGAACCTCTTCTTTTTTTTGACAAAATCTCCATTTTATTTTTTAAATAAAGGTGTAACAATAACTTGAATAGCAGGGAGGTAGGTAACAGCTAGGACAATAGTAGAAGGTAATTAAGGCAGTCTTCTCTTCTCTTCTCTTCTCTTCTCAATCTTTTGGTTTTTGGTTTTTGGTTTTTGTTATTTGTTATTTCCTCTCTCTCTCTCTCTCTCTCTCTCTCCCTCCCTCCATCCTCTCTTCAGTTGTAGCAACAAAGTCTGTATCTTTGCAAAATCATCAGAAAACTTGAGCTGATTGAAGGTTTAAAAATTGAAAGTTCTCTTCTTTTTGAGGGAGTTTCTTATGTTTCAGGGTTTAATCTGGGCTTAACTACAACTGGAACTGGATTATTGCATTTACTTATCCTTCTTTCTTCATGCAATCTCTTTTCTTATGTAATGCTAGACTGATAGTGAAGAAGAAAAGGAGGCATGGTGGGGCCAGAAAGACCAGTGATTGTCCTCTTTGGATCGTCTATTGTCCAGTACAGCTTTAGCAACAGTGGATGGGGCGCTATCCTTGCTGACATTTATGCGCGCAAGGTCTGTGCTCAATGTTAAATGTCTTAAAATGAACCGTGTTTTTAGTCATTATTATTATCAACTTTATTTTCTTTAAAAAAGAACTTGTTATTTACATGAAATTTGTTATATTTCGAAAAAGGAATAAATGTTTTTTTTTTCTGTTCAGGCCGATGTGATTCTACGAGGATACCTGGGATGGAACTCGCGGCGAGCAGTACAGATCCTCGACAAAGTTTTCCCCAAGGTTGGTCCTAAATTGATTTATTTCGTTGCATATTACCTGTATCTAGTAGCACTTTAGTATAATGTTTTCCAATTCAGCAAAGATGAAAGTTCGGTTTTTGGAAATATTCGAACATAGGGGTTTTTCTATGGTGTTCCCCTTTTTAGCAAATACGGAAACACGTTAGAATTAAATGCAACATTGACTATTTTGCCCTTTGTCAATCACTGCTTCAAATTTTAGATATGAAAAATCAAACAGCTATGATGGTAGGGAGCACCATAAGAAAACTTACATGAAGAACACCATAACAAAATCCTCGAACATACACCATATACTTGCAAAGTTTTGTGCATTAAATCATTAGTAGTTTCAGGAAGTAAAGTTAGAAGGGGACCGTCAGTACATCCCCGTAATTGATTACTGTGGTTTCTTGTTTCAATAAATTTTGGTGGACCCTGCTGTTGAAATAGGGGCTTGTGATGTCAATCGGATGATCAGGATTGAAGAGATAAGAGTAATAGGAGATGGTTTTATTATCTGAGTGTGTGCATAAAGCAGCTCATGACTTCTGGGTTTGATTGAGCGTCTTAAAACCTTGATTGAGCGTCTTAAAACCTTAATTGAGCGTCTTAAAACCTTAATTTAGCCTGATTGTGTACCTACTGAGATTGTAGCATCCGGTACCATGAATAATGAATGGTGCTGAGATAGTCTGCTGGTTATGCAGTACTATTAGTTATAATTGAAATTTAGTTTTCACCATCCAGAATTAATGGTGAAGTACTAGAGTCATCTAAACAGATTTTGTAGAACCACAGGTATAAGAAATGGTAATATAGGAACAAGTTTAATTTTGGAAATTCAAATAAAATTTGGAAATGAACTCCCTGGCACTTCTCAGGCGAAGTAGAGAAAAAAAAAAACAGAAACCATACGAAGCTTAGGTTCTATGGTCTATATCTGTCCCCATTGACTAGTTGATGTTGTATAGACCACCTGATTTTTTTTTTTTTGAACTTAGGTAGGGCTCAGCCCCCCGTTTTCATTGATACTGAGTATTACAAGAGGAAGAACCCATTGTAACCTTAACCTTCAACGATGTTGAGGTTAGGCTGTTATGGAAACTTCCAATGAAACATACAGATCAAAAAATAGAAAATTGAAAAGAAAAAGAAAATCAAAGTATAGACCACCTGATTTGAAATAAATTGAAGTGGGAATTGAGCAGGTCAAGTCGATTTGGGTCAGTTTGGGTTCTGATTGTTTCAGGTCTCAGGTTCCAGCTGATATATTATCATTCCACTCTCTCAAAATTATAGAGGGAAAACTATATTATTATTATAAAGATATATGATAAAAGATCTAGTGAAGATAAAATAAACACTTCTTTTGTTGGTTGTCCAGGCTAGGCTCTTTTTGAGGTCTGGGCAGTTCGGATTCTTGGGTTGGACAGGTTTAGATAATAGCCTTAAAATTTTGGAGTTGCAATTGGTATTTCTTTTGGGTTAAATTAGGTCATCAGTTTGGTTGCGTACTTCTGCTTGGATATGGAATCTTGGACCTTGTCAGGTATACATCAGCCCTGGTTTCAGGCCAGCTTGGTTTGGGGACTTTCTAAGTTCAAACCTAGTTTGGTTCAGGTTGCTGGTGGATTGAGTCAGGTTGACTTTCAGGTCTTTGATTTCTTAAAACAAAAGGATGGGTCAGATTTTGCAGCCCTAGAAACTGGACCTGATCTGCAAAGGATCACTGAATGACTTCTTAATATATGGATGGAAGCCGAAGTCATGTGTGCATGGGTAACTACAAAGAAAATCTGACACGAACTATTTTCTTTTAATGAACCAACAGAATCCACTAGCCAAAAGTTGTTGTGGCCGAGCAGTGTGACTTGTTATGCTTTTCATTTACCTATTATTTTTTTTAATCTTAACTTGTTAACCTAAATGTGAGACTTGTTACTTGTTTTAGGATGCACCGGTGCAGCCTTCATTGGTAATAGTATATTTTGGTGGCAATGACTCAATGGGAGCTCACCCATCTGGCCTTGGTCCTCATGTGCCCCTTACAGAATACATTGAGAACATGAAAAAAATTGCACTACATCTGAAGGTATTGAATTTCTTTCCCTTTTATCTATTTTTAAGCTTGGCACTAGCTGATATCAGTGAACTGCTTTTGACAATGGTACCATCATATTTGTCCATGAGGTATTGAATTTCTATTTAAATGTAGCAGTAAGTTGAGGTTTTAGTACTTACTGGTATTTCTATATGCCTTTTGTGAATAATTTCACTACAACTAGTTGCTTCCTCTGTAGAGTCTGTCAGAAAAGACGCGCATCGTTTTCCTTGGTTGCCCTCCATTGAATGAGGAGATGCTTCATAATTCAACAAGGTGATGTGGTCTCCCTTGGTTGTTTTATTTGGATATCCGTCACATGTTCAATGCAGTTAACCTGTATTTTAATTCTTCTTATCCAACAGTACTGTTCTTAGCAAATTAGATCGAACAAATAAAGTATGCAAGGAGTATTCTGATGCATGCAGTGAGATGTGCAAAGAAATGGACATCAAATTCGTCGATTTATTCAAGGCAATACAGAAGGGAGATGACTGGGCCACCATTTGCTTCACGTAAGTACATAAATCACGCACAAATCATGAATAAACGAACACTGTTATGTGTAAACATGAAATGAATTGATGCAGGGATGGGGTACACTTATCAGAGGAAGGGAACAAGAGAGTAGTGACGGATATATTGGAGGTTATAAAGGAAGCAGAGTGGAAACCGTCCCTCTACTGGAAGTCTTTGCCGACCGAATTTGGAGATGACTCGGTGTATGATCTGGTTGCATTTGATGGTACATCTACTGTTAATCTTTCTGAATGCACGTTTCATCGTCAGATTCAATGGGATTAGCTTCTTTTCAGTTTGTTAGGCAATTTTTTTTCCTTTAGCTGTCATGTGACGGAGCTGCAACGTAATGGTAGAGAATAATTGTCTGATTGATTTTTGTTTGCTCTTTTGTTGCCTCTATATTGCTGCTTGACTATATTGCTGCATGGCTGATTGCTTTTTAGTGGTATTATGAAATTCTTGTATTTTTCATGTGCAATTTGCACATGAAAATCCTAGTTCCCTACTCATAGTTAGATGAAATGATGGATTTAGATGCAGTCTTATTATCTTCAAAAGTTCTATTCTAGTCCCCTTGAGTTTAATGCTTGAATTATTTTCCCCATTTTTTAAGAGACTATTTTCATGTTTTAGCAGAAATCTGATATTTCTTTTTTAGAAAATGTTAATTTCTCTATGATTTTACTTTAATTCATTATGGTAAATCTTTTTTTTTCTTTTTGAGAAATAGTAGTTAAATTTTTTTAAAGCAATTAGTAATTAAATCTGTCAGAGAACTTTTTGTAACATTCAGATAACAGAATTAGAGGAAAGAAGCTAGGATAAGGCCGCTAATTCTTAAACATTAATATCATCTTGATCTAACATTTCTATATTGATATTTCATTGTTCTAGGTGGGTTAATCATATTATTATTTCATTCATTTTGAAAAGAGTCTTCCCTTTTCTTTTCTATTTCTTGGTCATTTCAAAGAACTGTAACTTGTTATCTGCTGAGAACACAATCCCTGATTTTAATATGGAAATCATTTGAGACTACTCTTCTGATGTGATATTTGTTTTATCTCTGTCACCAACTTTGTTCATGTCCAGTGCATATATAGTGAGAGAATGTGCCAGGTGTTACCAGTTCCATTTCATATTGACTTAGATCCCGGTAACAGTGACTTGTCAACAACATACTTTTAAGAAAGAGAAGGATGATATACTATGGTTCTAATTTTACTTCATTTTCTGATATCATTCTCATGAACTTTGTTTTCTAATTTGCTATTTGGATGATAGCTTCTCTGCAACTTGGAGAGAAACAGAGATGGAATTGAGATGGGGGCAGAGAAAGAACTAGAGTAGAATGTCAATCTAGAAAGGATAACAAAATATCTTAATTATTTTATTTCAATTCCACTTATCAAACATGACACAACTATGTTTGTGTCCCATAATACCCAACCCTAATCAGATGGTATAAATCATTTCCAATTTTGTCTCCACTTTAACTATAGCGATTCTCCAAATTATTAACTATAACTCTCATAAAATTTTTAACTATCAAAAAACATTAAGGGAACCACCTTTCAAGCAAAAGAAGGACCTAGAAATTTGCTCGTATTATATGTAAAAGATCTTTTATATTTACATCCATCGGCAACTCTCTCATGTACCTACTGGAAAAACTGTAAATTCAGCTACTAACACTCGATCACCGAGTTCTAGTCGACAGATAAAGGCCTGGTAAACCCAAAGCCTACCAAAAGACAACATTAACAAAAATAAAAATAAAAAGTAAACCTAAATTTTCAACTGTATGCCGTAAAGACAAACAAAAAAAAAGCTCTTCAAAGGAAAGGAAAAAAAAAAGAACAGGAAGTATCTACACAGAGCGAGTTGTAAAATAAGTGAAGTCATGGTGCTGTACGCCTAATTGCTTAAGCCAAGAGTCGGCCGCACTATATAGAGAAGCTGCCATTTCTTTATCTCTTGTCTCAGATTTTAACCAAAGGCTGCCTTTTACTTTATATGTCGCCAGACCAAATGGTGGTAAAGACATCGAAGTAGTTTTGGTAGCAGTGATTTTTCTGCTTTTGTTGATGTACTGTTTCTTACAACACCGAATTTCTTCTTTCTTGCAAAATTCATCATCTGTTTGGAGATAAAATAGTGAGTTACAGATTCCAAGACAAAAGGCAAACTTTGGTTGAAGCAGTAAACAAAACAAAGTACCTTGAAACATAGACGAGATTGTATGGTATGTAAGGAAGCATGCTGACAACTCCTTTACATTACACCTGGTCGGTATGTGATAAATTGGGTACCTAAGAAGCAAGAAAGAACATAAAGATACATTTTACAAGAAAGCACCTGACAATCTTAATAATCAGCATGAGTGAATTCTAAATGAGAAATTGTATCCTCTGGATCTGATCCAATATGATGAGAAATAAAGTCCATTAATCCAACAACACAACTCTAAACTTAATTTCTAATTCTGCAATTATTTTTTATTTGATTTAAGAAAAAAGTACACAAATGTACATATTTATTTTGAAGTGAATTTAGAAAATATAGTCAAAATTCTCAAACTAAAACATACCAGGCAACTGCCATCCAACTGGCAGGTGACAGTTCTAGACTCGTCAGAGATGTTAATCCTGAGACATCATGAGCTAGCTCGTATATCTACAGAAATAAAAATGAATAATAGCAACCACAGCTACACCAATAATAATACTTGTAGTATGAAAACAATAAATACATAGTTGAACTAACCACAACACATACCTTGTCAAAGAATGGTATCCTTCCGTAAGGTGAACACGCCTCAAAATACTCAAAATACAGCTCTCCGAGCCGATTTATCTTTTCCGTTTGATAATATACACCGCTATCACCATTGAAGCTCCTAACAAAAGGTCTAAAAATCAGAACAAATTTATCATATAAAGTTATTCTTGCCAGTATAAGAACTGAATGCTATTAGAAATCAGACATCACCAACCTAGGAGTTGCAGTGTACAGCTGAATTGCCGAGAGATACGGAACATAGTATTGTACCACAGTTTCAACAGTAGATAGGTGTACATGAGTACCAGCACCATACGCACTCCACTCATAGTACTGGTCCCACAGGTCTATTAACCGAAACCATTTTACTGTATTTGAGCCAGGTGTTTCTGACAAAGGATTTGTTTTCAAAATACCATTCTGCATGAGAAAGAGATCTATAAGCAACATTTAAAATTGGAATTGATCAATCGAATCAATATGATCCACTATGGTTTGCTAAATGAGGAAAAGATCACAATGTTGTCTTATCTTTCCGTACATGAAAGAACAAAAGATCACTCAAAAGAAAAAAAGGAAGCCACTAACTATCTAACAATGGTACCTTAAATTACCAAATTGGATATATCCAGGCCAAAAGTAGATAACCAATCACATAATAGCATTGGAGATAAGTGATAAATTAAGCGAGGAGAGTTAAAGAGCATTCATGATTTCAAGCTTACATATACACCGATAGTACATAAATTTCACTAAAAACAAGTCATAAATATTGTAAGCTAATCAACATGAATCTTCCAAACAGTGATTAGATAAAACTTTGAAATGAAATTAGGAGTCTTTGATTATTTAGTAAGA
Organism: x Bolboschoenoplectus mariqueter; assembly: GCA_037678475.1. Classification (NCBI taxonomy): domain Eukaryota; kingdom Viridiplantae; phylum Streptophyta; class Magnoliopsida; order Poales; family Cyperaceae; genus x Bolboschoenoplectus; species x Bolboschoenoplectus mariqueter. Next base: position 1,884,396 of record CM075244.1, on the reverse strand, counting down.
ATAACTTACTTTTGGGAAGTTTTGGGTTTTGACAATTGGAGTAGTGCAGTCCAGAAAACACTGTAGATTAGAATGATTTTCCAAATGAATTGCCATCCTTTATTCTTATTCTTTCTTTCTTTTCTTTCTTCTTTTGTTTCTATCTTCAATCTCAATTATTATACCATCACTGTCACTTTCTTCTCTTTCTTCACTTCCACCACAATTTCAATATTCTCTTTTACTTATTCCATCGCTATCCTCTTCCCCAACCCATCTTCTAATCCCAAAGCCCTGGCTTCAAGGAAAGAAAACAAGATTTAATATAATATTAAAAAATGATAATAAAGATACGGAAGATCACAATTGAAACAATCTCAGAGCATTATTTCTTCTCTTCTTTGCTCAATGGTATAGAAAGTATAAATGAAATCTACCTTCTTTTATGGAGAAGATGGAATCTTGCTAACAAATACTTAAAGCAACCTCTTTTTTTGGAAGCACCAAATTCTCTGTACAATAAGAAAACCAACAATGAAACCAAGATATGCAACTATCATAAATGTGCTGAGAAATTCATGTCGAGAGAGAGAGAGAGAGAGTACGGTTGTCGACTTCTCTCACTGCACTGTGTTGATTTATTAAAGAGGTGGTGGGGCAAGGAGAAGACAAGAAGATGTGGAATAAAGAGAGAATAAAAGGTCAAAATAGTAATAATAAGACGAGCGAGAGAGAATGGAGCCAATTCCATTCGCTTCGCCGCGTGTTCTGGTCTGAAATCGGGTTTTGTTTTTGTTTTTTGATTTGAGATTTGTTACACTTATCCCGAACAGTACCCAGTTTGTGGTTCTTTTTATTTGAGCTTTGTTACACTTACCCCGAACGGCACCCAGTTTGGCGCCTTGATTTGATGTTTGATATTTTTGATATTTCTAATTGGCCATTAACTATTCATTGTCACTGATCTGATTATTGTTAGTGCTACATTTCAAGTTTTAATTTTAGATTAGAATATCATAATATATATCCTGATTGGATCCTCTAGTTCCAGAATAAACTTTTGCAAAATATCATAAATTTTTTTTTGATGATCCGGACAATTTAGAATTATTTCTCAATCATAACTACTACATGTGATTTTGAAAAATTATGTTTCAACATTAATGACCCAATTATTTTGTCTATGTACTAAAAAAAATGTGACAAATTATTTTAAGATGTATTGTCTGTTTTTTTAATATAAAAAAACATCTAAATTTTACTATCATTTTGAATCTTACAATTTGCAAATTTAGGAAAAATCATAACGTGTGAAAATTTTATTTCTTTATAGATTGCTTAATCAATATCAAATATAGAACACCGAACAAATTGAAGGACGACGTAGCAGTGAAGATTAAATGCCGAGGCTAACTGAAATCTTTATTTAAAAAAAAAACGTAGACAATGAAGATACACACGAACAAACAATTTTAAATACTATTTTTTGAAGAAATGTTCACAATTATAATTATTTTACTGGAATTATTTCCTGTTGTACCATGGAATTAATTTGCAGATGCTTGATATTATATTGATCAACGCAAAATAACAATTTTTTTCAGATGTCCAACACGTCAAGCATATAGTAAAAATAGTAACATAGCCATTTAGAATTTTATCCCACTTGTGATTTTCGGAATATAACAAATTTCTAGGGACTAAACCAAAAAATTCGCTGAAAAATATTAAACCTAGCTGAATTTGGTCCGAACACAGCACAGCGCAACATATAATTTTGATTATTTTTTAATAAAATATAATTCATATTTAAATTATATGAAATTTAAAATATAATTAATTTATAAATTTAAAAAAAAATTCATAATTTTTTTAAAATTATTTAAAAATTTCTTATCAAAATTATCAAATCAATCGATGTCATATAAAATTGAGGAGATTGTTGTGACTTAACGAAATGATCTCTCTTTTAGTATTTATTAATGCACTCTGGACTTGACTCTTTATCTTCAAGCACGGTAATATGCTTTTAGAATTTAAAAATTGACTCTTTTTTTACTTTTGAGGGATCTAAATTCCAAAAATCTAAACCTACACAAGGCAAGGGTTTCTTGCCTTATACTGTTTATTAATTTTCTTTTCTTTTCTTCCACTATTCAATCAATCTTGCCTTGTACTTAATTCCCTTTAATATTACGCAACCCTTGAGAGCTTCCATCTATTGTATTATCCAACTTCTAATTCTCTCCATTTCAACAACACTTGAGAGGTTCCATTGTACAGCGTACATTGCTCCACCGACTACCGTTTATAACTCGAAATGGAGAGGAAGCAAGCTGAGTTTATTTGTCTGATACTGTCAGAGAGAAAGTCGTAGGTTTCTATGATCACTATTTGTTATTATTTTTTTGTAATCAAATACAGTCCGACACGATTTTGATGAGGCCATGACTTGTATGTTATGTCCGAATCAGATCATGGATTGATCCGATCGGAATCGGACCGATTTAGATTTCAAATGTAACTTTTATATAGATAGTTATTTGTTTATTGCATCATATTAATGACGAATTTAGTCGTTGATGTGATGGTGGTGTGGGTCTTGATTTCCATCTATGCTTGACTTTGTGTTTTATTTCCACCTCTTTTGTTGTTTTCCTTCACATTTCTTCACCAAGAGCTTTCCTGGGCCCCACTCGTAAGTGATATGTAAATCAATTAGGACCGTCTCCGTTTTTTTTTATAATATTTATTAAAAAATTTAATAAGAAAATTCATAATTAAAATATAATTTCGAAATTTTTGATACAAATAAGTATATTTTTTTAAATGTTGAAAAGAAGTATAATAGTAAAAACTACTTGCATAGCAACTCAAAAAAATATGAAAATTTTGTATTATTTTAAAAAATTATGTTGCACCTTAATTAAACATATCAAGTATATTTCCTTTAAAGGAGAATATAGAAGCATGATATTAGAGTCATCTGATCAAAATAATGAAGACTAAAACACATAATATGATATATAAAAGTACATATATTGTGACATATATAGCTGGAAGTCTCAAAAGATTAACACTCTTTATAAGCTTACGACTTTCTAACACTCCTTATAATGACCTAATTATGTCATATTTCTTTAGTAAGTTAAGAGTAAGGTCTTAGTTTGAACATAGCCCACATCTTCTATCTTACAGAAATGTTTTTGCAAGTTTGTCTAATTAGGTGATTATTTAACAGCTAGCCTTTGATTAGAAAAGTGACATAGAAACTTAGAAAGTGATGATAGAAAAAAAAATCGAAAAATGACATAGCTTTACATCATTTGGCATGCACTAGGTCAAAGAAGTAGATAGAGAATGGGATCCATATAAATATGGAGAAGCACATTTTTGTATACTCTTGTGTGTTGACAAACAAGTCCTTTGGAACACAGAAATAGGATCTCTTTGCTGAGAGCCTGAGACCTTTCAAGTCTTTGAGAAGCACATTTCTAGTTATTAATTAATGATTTCGAGTTGATTCTATTTAACAAGTGAAATAAAACTAAAGCAGATTAAGTATTAAATCACTTTAAAACATTAATATTTGATAGTAGTGAGGATAAAAAGCATCAAAAATTATTAAATCTGATGATTTAATTTTACTCCACCTCTATAAAATACTTTAATTTACTCCATTTTGAATCACCTCCATTCAATATATTAAAATATTTTAAAGTATTTAAATCATCTTTACTTTACTTACCAAACGGGATGATGTGAGTGTTGAAGAAAATAACAATTACTCAATATTTGATGGTTGTTGAAAAAGAAATTGGTCTTAAGATAAAGAAAATCTCCAATAAACCTAATTATATATGGAATTAATTAAATAATAGATGGGTCAAGTATTTACTTCTTCGACCTATATAATATTCGATAAGATGGATAAATTTCTCCAATTAACCTAATTAATATGGAATTAAATGTAGATGCGTCAATAAAAGCTGCTTATTCGATTATCATAAATATACAATAGTCGATAAGATGGATACCGATGATGGTACGGATAAAAAAAATTTCGTATCGATCTATTACCATTGAGCTGTTGGTAACTATGAAATTGTATATATATTTATTTAATTACATAATATTTATTAGTATGGTGCTTTTTGTGATCAATATGCATGATATTTCATATAATTTTTTTTGTTATTTTATGAATATATGTATGGTTTTTACGCTTTGATGTGCATGTTATATGTGCTTAGAGTAGTATGTACAGTTAACACTCCTCAATATATTAATTATCACTTTATCCGATAATTACTTGTTATTTATTTGCTCTTGTTTACATTTGTTAAGGTAAAATATAAATAAGATCAAGAATAATTGTAGGATGTGAAAAAGACTAATTTCTTTCTCAACGCAATTAATGTCTGTATATATATTCACACGTACAGCTACATATAATTTTTTTTTATTTAGTAATACTCATGAACTTTTCCTATGAAATTAAATGAATGAATTTTTTTCTCCATTTAATGTTGTAGCCGTTTCCTGCCAACTAAAATGTGTCAAGATCTTTAGGTACAGACAGTGCTACTGCTGTCAGAATTAGTGATCATGAACTTGTAACCAAAAGAATTAATTAGTGCCACATTGTCAACATCAGTCGCAAATGGTTTGCAATTTAATTAGCAGTTATTTGGTAGTAGAGCATTAATTAATTAACCAATCATGTTCATTCAGAAATTTGACATTATGCATTCTTAGCAGTTCAGTACATTAATTTATCATTTTTTTAATGAAAGTATAAAAGTAACGATTAAATTATATAACAACAAAGTTGATTTATAATTAAATTTTTTAACAAAAAGAAACATTAAACTTTTTGAGTCCATTTTTTTGGTTTTTACTTCTTCTTTAGCCAATCCATTAATTAAAGTCAATCCAAGAGATGTAATTGCAAATTTGTAATGCAAATCATGAATTAATTGATGGATCCATATATATGTGATTAAACATTTCTAGACCCATTGATGGTTAAAGGTAATTAAGACTAGATCTGAATTCTTCTCTATTAACCATACAACCATCTAATCCAAAAAAAAAAATTAAATGTGATGAAGTACACAGTTCTATTTCGTTGACACGTGCCAATGTGCCATGAATGTTTGATGTTATAAAATAACGTTTAACAGTTTTGTCCTTTTCAGGTTTTTTTAGGCCCAAATTTTTTATATTATTAGAAGCAATCAGAATGTAATTGCAAGAAGCAAGGGAGGAATTAGGAGAGGAAACTAGTATGTAAATGAATATTTTTATTATGTATTTTAAAAATTTTGAACATAAATAAAATTTCTTGAAATATTAAAAAAATAAAATGATGAATATTATTCGTACAATTTTTGGATTGTTGTACGAATAATAATATAATATTCATCAACCAGTTATTTGGGAGGATATTTATAAACTTGAAAAGTAACGTGGAAGTACTTCCCCTAAATTCTATTGATAAAATAACTACATAAATAATTCTCGTTAAGTTTGTCTTCCTCTTGTTTATATCACACTAAAGTTTACTTATTCCTTCTACTCTAATCATATATATACACTACACATCATCCAAATATATAGAAATTAAACTACTTGATCAACCGGCTGGATCCTTAGTCTCGGCGGATTCACCTCCGGCATATCATCACTGGCCGCCTCAGCCTTGCTTCCATGCTCGTCTGCTGATGGTCCGGAACCGGGGCAGACTTATAAAGGGGCAAACCTAGGCCTTTGCCTGGGCTTAAATTTCAAAAACCTATAGTATGTTAATATTTTCTTCATTGGAGGCTTATAAAAAGATAGCCCATTTCGTATTAGTGCCTGAGCTTAGTTAATATTGGGCTATAAAATATGTCTTTTTATTTGAGAATTTAGGCTTATAAAAATTTCAAAGAGATGATGCTTCAATTTCAATTGATGCTCTTGCAATATTTGATTTTGTATTTGGTTGTTTTTCTCATGAGAAAAGTTTTAGGCATAACTAACGAGCTATCACAAGCATTGTAAAGGAAGGAACAAGACATCATGAATGTCGTGTCATTGGTTGTCGTAGCTAAAAGTCGTTTGTAAGACATACGAAAATGGTTTTGAGTCTTTATTAGCTGAGGTTCAATCTTTTTGTACAAGTCATAAAATTGATGTTCTGCAAATGGAAGACAAGTGGGTTGCTAAACGGCATGCAGTTCAAGGAATGACAAATCGACATTATTATTGTGTTGAGTTTTTTTTATTCTGTGATTGACAGCTACTTCAAGAGCTTAACAATCGCTTTACAGAAACAAACACCGAGTTACTTTGATGTATGTCATGTTTACATCCTTTGAATAATTTCTATGCATTTGATAAGATGAAGTTGATTGAATTAGCTCATTTTTATCCAAATGACTTCTCAATGAGAGAGCTTCCTGTCTTGGAGACAGAACTTGAATGTTATATACTTGATTTGCGTAGCGATCAGGAGTTTTCGCAATTAACTAGAATGGGTGATCTCACTGAAGCATTGGTTGCAAAGAGAAAAGATATCCTTTATCCTTTAGTGTATAAGTTGATCAAGGTGGCTTTAATTTTATTGGTTGCAATAGCAAGTGTTGAAAGAGCATTTTCTGCTATGAAGATTGTTAAAACCCCTTCAAGGAATCGAATGGGAGATCAATGGATGAATGATAATTTGGTTACCTATATTGAAAAGGATGTGTTTAAATGTGTTACTAATGAGACAATCATGCGGAGGTTTCGAAGTTACATTTTGTAATAGAATTAGTAGTATTTTAAATTAAATTATGCTTTTTGTAAAAAAATTGTTATTTATTAGAAGTTTTATGGTTATATTATATTTATTAATTTATTTATTGTGCCATGCTTATATACTGCTCTGGATCCACCCCCGTCCGAGACTCCGGGTGGGCCTTGTATACCAGGGTCGAGACACTTAAACTGCTGTTGCAGAGAGTCTCCTGGAGCAAGCTCAAGCGGTGGTGGGTTGTCTACCTTGCCACGCATGATCCTCATGGCGAGAGCGAGATGCAGCGTCCTTGTCACACTCTGCATGAAGTAAAGGTTGTAGAGAGGTTATAAACCTTATAACTTAAGGTGTACAGGAACAGAAGTTTGGAGGTGTGGAATTCATTGTTAGGCCCTTCATGAATTTTATCAGATAAGTTATAAATTTATAAATTTATAAATTTTAGGCGTAGAACATGAAATGGAACTTGATCCTTATGCATAGAACAAAGGAAATTTAAGGAATATGATGAGGATAAGCTGTGGGTGTTAGTTACATGTGTCGAAAAGTCAGAAAGATGGAGAATTCCGTGATCTAAGGTTGCTGACATCTGGGCACCCAACATGGTTTTTATTTTTTTTATTAGTTATTCATTGCACTGACGTATGAATGGGTGCATGCTGATGCTGTATGAATGTATGACATCCATCCAACAAAGTTGTTAGTACCGTCATTATTTATTTACTCCATGTTATATATAACTTGATGTGCACGACCAATTTAATATCAGAAAGCCAAAATAAAGTTATTTCGCTCAAGACAAAAATAAAAGACTTTCAGAGTGAATTTCAACATTAATTTTAATCATGTAGAATCAGACATGCACTTCGTTTTTCAGTTCAAAACTTCAGATATAAAACAACAGCGAATCTAAAATAACAGCAGCGAATCTAAAAAAGAGAAAACAAAAAAACCAAAGCATAAGTGAGAAAAATGCAATTATTAACGGGATGGACACTAACAAGAGAGAAAATTTTCAGTTTTTGTGAAACACAAGCCAGGAAGCCAACTAAACGAACATTTTACACCCACCCCAAATTATGCACAAGTTAACCCGATTTATCCCTCTCAACTGACCCAAAAAATATTAAAAAAGAAACGAACAGAGAAAATCAAATTACCGAAATCCAACCATCCAAATTCAGAAATAAAGCTGCCTGCACTGCACAACAGTCCCCTCGTGGGGGCAATACGGGCACTTGAATGAACGCGTGCTGCTCTTTGACAGCTTGAGTATGCTCTGCTTGGATAGCACGTGCCCGCACGGCATCAGCATGGGTGGGTTCTCCTCGCTCTCCTGCTCCCGGAGCACAGGGCACACAAAGACCGAGTGGAACTGGTACTCCTTGGGCAAATCGAGTGGCACCGGTAGCTGCTTCATCTCCTGCCACTCCTGTTTCTTTGCCTGCATCACTGCTGCCAGCTTCAACAGCATTGGAAGTCCCTCCACCCCTGCTGCCACTGTCACCACTAATGGGCTCTCATAGGACTGCCCCATCATCCCACAGAACTGATGTACCAGCTCATTTATTAGTTCTTCCCAGTGAGAAGGTGAGGAGAGGTCACCATATGGGGATTGGTCGAGCCGGTCTTGCCAAAGGATGGATGTGAATACTTTTTGTATCTCAGCCTTTTGTTCGTTGGCCAATGGGGCCAGGTAGGTCCGTGCATACTTCAAGGCATCGACCTTTTTTCCAGCTTTCAGCATCTCTACATATTGCAGCTGGTGGAGTTTGAGTTCGAGAGATGAGCCATACTGGAGGAGTTTTTCACGGTTCCTTACAACCCAAGCTAGTGCGGGCCCAAGGTCACGAGATTGTTTCATGGATTGTATGATTGAGTGCATTTCTAGGAAAGGGGATTTGAGGATGTCAGAATCTGACACCTGGGCCTCACTTGAAAACTTGTCTCCTATCTCGAACTGACCCTGTCGGTAGAAATGGGATGCGATGATCTCATTGATTGTAGAAACATCCATCTCGACATCTCTGTACGCCTTGGAGATGTCAGAGTTAAAGGTCTTTTCTAACAGCTTTGTATACTTGGCGATGGCAAGGTTAAGTTCCTTGTGGCATCCCTCAAATTGAGCCAGAGGGGCAATTTCGTCAATCCTGGTTTTAAGTTGGGCTAAAATGGTAGATTGGTCACAGTTGGTGTCTTGAAGGTTGACAATGGTATGTTCAGTTTCTTTTATGAGTTGGTCGATGATTTCTTCTGATTGAGTTGCATACTGCTTTTGTTTCTCTTCCACTCGATCAAAGGATTCTCTTATTGTGTCAATATCCATTTTTTACTGGTGGAATCCGGAAAAATCTGCAATTTGAAATTATTTATCTCAACTACAACAATATAGAAGATTGTATGAGTACTCTCAAACCTAACTGGTACACTACCAAGTTGCAGCTTAAACCTCACCTTTGTTCTTTGGTCCTGTCTAGAACCTTAATTAAACATAAATTCCAAAACAAAAAGTAAAGTTAGGAATCATGAGAAAATGACCTTCCACCCCAAAATGATTTTAAAAAAAAATGAGTCCGGAATAATTTAAAAAAATGATTTATGTGACCCATGAGGTTTTTATAATATGAACCTAACAATAACAGGTTAAGAAATTAAAAGTGGAAGTTGTAGCTTCAGGATTAAGAAAGCAAACTTCTAAAACATGAGTTTCAAGTTCTACATTGAAAAACATTTTCCTTTTGGCTACCGCATAAAAGTATGCAGAAGGTCGGGATGATCAATTTACAGTCAAGCCCCCACCCTCCGGCCAAGCACAAAGACAAGAGAGAAAACTTTGAATCTGGTGTTTATTTTAAAATTGTTACTCTTAAAAGACATGTTTCCCTGTTACAAAACCCCAGCATTAGTCCCTATTACAACATCACTAACATGCCATACCTAACGAATTTTATTATTCATAAAACCCACACAAAATTATCAGCGGACTCGTGTGCAGCGACTCTGTAACAGGAATGTGCCAGGCTTTTTGTAACAGTGAACTCAGGAAGGCCTACTTCTAAAAAGAGACACAGATAAAAGACTGCCAAATTGAGGATCAAATTATAGACATGGATTTAAATCCTGACAAAAAGAGCAAAAATGTCTAACTCTATTCATCCATCCAATGCCAAACAATGACAAGCACACTGAAGGCTTAGTTAAGAGGATCTGAGCTGTTGATTTGCATTAAGATTTGTGCTGGGATGCATCTCAATGCAAGACAACTGCTCAAATTCACAACCGTCCCTGAGAAGGTTTCAGTTATAATTCTCCACACCAGTATACTTCAGAATATACAGGAAGGGAAGACAAACCCAATTTTAAGAATTCTAAACACAAACATAGAGAGACAAAGAAACACCATTTACAGATTACAAATTTGAACAAAACAGATTCCTGCCTAATTCAGCTTGTGCAATGCTTACCCTGTTCGAACTATCTGTTGTAAAGGGAGAGAGCTATTATAGTCACTTGTACTCAAAGATCCTAATTTTAATTCAGGCCTATTTCAAATCATTCCAGTATAACAGAAGATGTCTAGCAAATCTATTCCCCTTGGATTTCAGAAAAAGAAACCGACTTTAATGACGCATACTACCGGAGCGAGTGGCTGATGGGCCCAGCCCCGCCCCCTCCCCCTCCCCATCCCCGGGCTATTGTTTGCTTGTGAAATACCTTACCTCAAAACCTTAAAATTAGGACCTTGTACGTAGCAAGTGAGATTCCATTATTGCTATCATGGTTTGGAAATCATATCAGCTCTCCGCGATCCGATCATTGGCCGATTCTCCGAACTGACATGCCGTGATTTGAGGCAAAGAACACTTGAATTGGGGCGCGGGGTGGGGGGGGACCACCAGCTCGATGATTCTTCTTCCTTCTAGTTCGTTCGTTAACTGATAGAATCTCCAGATTTTGTACTGATTCAATCAAAGGTAACGGTGGGATCTGAATCTGATTGATGATTGAAAGAGAGATTTGGTTGGGTTAGCAAATCAAGTACGATTCGTTACAAAGAGAAGTTAGACTCTGTCGGGTGGGCCCCCTGCGGTTAGTAACTAACTAGGCTGCTGAGAGAAAGGGGTTGGGTTGCGTTGGTCCTTCCTTCCTTGTTGATTTTAGGCCCAATTTAGAGTTCTAAGCCCAAAAAAGTAGTACTTGTGTATCGAACGGATCCAAGAAAGAAAAATCTCAATTTCTCCTCTCATCAGACGAAAGGGGAAAACAACAGAGGAAGAGGTACACAAACACAACAGTGAATAAGCTAGCCATGGCTCTGCTCCTCACCTCGCCTACAAAGATTGTAACTTTGAGATTTTAAATCAATTTTTTGTACTCATTTTTGGTTGTTTGGTAATCCCTTTTCCTTTCTTTCTGAAATTTTCAGTACGAGTGTCGTTTTCAAGTACATAATCTCTCTAGAAGCAACCGGAGTGCTGTTGTAGGAAGCAAGAGGGGAATTAGGAGAGGAGAAAGAAGGTTTGTGAAAGTTCAAGCCTGTTTTGACCCATTTGGAGATCAATCACCACCTATTGTAAGAGATGCTCTCAAGGTAGAATTCTGTTGTGCCTTTTTGGCTTTTAATTTTGTTTCAAGTCTTTCAGCTTTATTAGGTTTTAAGGTGTGATAAAGTCTGTCCATATCATGCTTCAGCTTGTATATGCTGTTAGTTGGTTCTAGCCTTGATGTACAAATTATTTTCATATGCTTATATATGAACAATAATAGATCTAAATGGAATCAATGGGCTTCCTCAAATGAAATAAAATTAAATAGAAATGGAATGAATTAGGGAAAGTCATTTTATATGGAGGCCTAGTTATTAACGGTATTACTTGTGGTTTATCATATTGGTGCCTTTGGTATATACTGGCTCCAGAATTTACCAGCACAACTGTACCTGAATCTCTGGAGTTTTGGTTATGTTTACTTGCGTGTTGTAATTATGATGTCTTTTACTTTAATTATTGGATTTAGTTTGTTAATATGGCATACTATGTCATTAACTATTTAGAGTAGAGATAAGTGTCAGTAGGGGTATATACTACATTGCCCAGTACATACTGGTACCAGTAAACATCGGTATCTATCAGTCCAGCACCTTAACATTTGGTGCAATATAGATAAAGAGGAAGCTCTATCTACTACATAGTTTAATCTTGAGGTTGACTATAATACCCCTGGTTTATTGCCTTTCTTAGGAGCCAGTGGCTTTCTTGGGAGGGGTATTTGCGGGATTACTGAGGCTTGATCTCAATGAAGATCCGCTGAAGGAATGGGTTTCCAGGACAGTAGAAGCTTCTGGAATTGCCGAAGAGGTACAGACAGGAGGTGATGGATCAGAGCAAAATGGAGAGGACAACATGCCACAACAAATTTTGATCGAATAAAAGTAGGCTATGATTTTGTACTAGTACATATGGGATCAAATGTGAACTCTGTTTTTTTTTTCCCGCATGTGGCCCATTTTTACGAATGTATTTTACCTCGTTACTTGGAAATTAAATAGTTATTATTTGTTTCTTCTTTGTCTGGCTATCTTTTTCTTTTAGAATAGTTTTTACCTCTTTTTACCTTTCTTGTTTTATATTTTAATCAAATGCATAATTGTTTTGTAACCAACGATCTCCTAAGCTAAGAAAATGAGGCTTCACCGCAAAACCGAGAGAGAATTTATTCAATCCAATTTGAGGCAGCTCTATATATACCAGCTGTGCCCTCTGGTACTGGACCTTACTGTACCTGCTGTTTCAAGCACAAGTTCTTTATTGCATGCAAGCATCTTCATGTCTGTGTTGTATGTCTGTAAGGCAAATATTGCTAAATTCAACGGTGCGTGCTTTATTACAAATTAATGAGATCTGGTGGGTGTCAATCAAATTTTTTGGACTATTTTGTTCTTGTCAAGAAGATGATATATGACATCATAATTGAACATACGAAAATATTAAGCGTCTACCTCCTAATTGTCTATCCATCTATCCACTCATTTATTTATTAACGCCAATTATATATCTGTCAACTAAAAATATATTATTGTTAACTAACAAAATTTAATTATTTTACTTACATTTTGTATAAAAAAATATTAAAATTTATTAGTTAATAAAAATGTATTTTTAGCTGACAGATGCATAATTAATATTAATAAATAAATGGTGGATAGATGGGTGAACAGTAAGGGAATGGATTCCTCTCATCACCCTTGAACATATAAGCTCAGTTACTTACTATAAGCAATAAACACGGTTTCCTAACTAAACTGAAAGTGCCAACTATCTTTTTTTGTTACTTGGTCATTTACACTCTGTTTGGATAATATGAAGGGAAGGAGAAGAGAAGAAAAGAGTAGGAGAGAAGGAAATAGAATGGAATGAGAATAAATGTTACTATATTTTGTATTATCTTTATTTGGTTCAATTTATTAACTTCCGTTACACTTCAATTTGAAAATTAATAAAATATAAGCTTAAGAGGTTAAAGAAGATTAAATAAGTAATTTCCATTAATCTTAACCTCCTATTAAATATCTAACCAAATAAACATTAATAAAGAGATTTTTCTTTCCTTCTCCTCCCCTCCTTTCCTTTACTCTCCATCCAAACAAGGTGTTATAGGCGCTAATTAAAATTTGGGTATGCTGTTTTGTTTTTCTCTATATATAACATACTATTATTATGTGTCTGTAGTTGCCACATGTGGTGAGAAAATAAACAATAGTATGTGCCACTTGTTTGCTTTTTCTAAGGTGAACCTCAGATAGGCTTTTTGTTAATTAATTTATTTTATCATCATCATCATCATTATCATCATCATCATCATCATCATCATCATCATCATGATAAATTATCCTTGCACCTCACGTTTTATATCCCTAATCTGCATACCAAAAGTAGATAATTTATTTATATCTGAATTTATAAGTGTTTATAGTTAGCATAAAAAGTGTTTATCACTTTTTCTTTCCTAAATAATTACAAAAAAATGAAGTTAAAAATTTTATTGCACAAGTATAAATATAACTTGTATAATTTTTAATCCTAATAATATAAAGTATAAACACTTTTATCATTATATATAAATACTTTATAAAAGAACTATAGATACATTTAGAGTGCAAATAAGGAGTGTAATTATCACTATTATTATTATTTTGAAATGGACGTGACACCATACCCCTTATTAATTTTTTAAAAAATGATATTTTTCCTTAAAATTCTGAATTTTTTAATTCACACAAATCATTCTCTTACAAAATCACACCATTTAGACTTACCTCTTCATGCAACTTTTGTTCATGGTGATTAGTTAGTTCATCCAAGTGGCAATAGATTCACAGCCTATATATATCGTCTGACGTTACTTCTGCTAATCAAAATAGGAAAATTTTAAGGATAAACTAATTATTAGGTTGAAAAACAATACTCCAAATAGTTGTACTAAACATGAAGATTACTTTCTTTATCATACTGTTCACACTTGCAACTGCCATTGCAAGGGAAACTCCAGTTACCAGTAAAAATAAAATCCCGGTTTATTTGAGTCTAGGTCAGGAACTGAGAGGCCTCCTTGCTAAGGCTGGAAGCATGTGGAGTTCCTCTACCAGTGTAAATGCAACTACACACCATGCAACCAAGCACAGATCCTCTAAAATGAGAGTCCATGGAGGAAAATCGGTTGCCAGAAGTTCGGTGAATTGCATCAGCGCCTCGTTGTGCAACAAAAAGAAGATGATCTGTACCAAAATATGCAACAAGGCCCATGTTAACACGAATCACCTCGCCAACAAGTGCTACCTCAAGTGCAGCAAATGCAAACCAACTTGCTAGAACCAGACAGTCAGAAATGCAAAAGTGATTTTAATGCTTGGTTTGTTTTAATTTGCCTCTATTAGTCTATATTCCAGAATAAACGATAGTTGTTTTGATTAGGAGCTTGATGGTTAAATTAATTAGCAACAGTTGTTCCTTATTTGGTGTAATGAGAATAATTAGTTTATTTTCAGATTAAATTAATTCAGCATCATAACCTTTATCAATGGATCTTATATTGCACATTTTTTTTTTTACATATCCTTTGAATTTGGTGTTGTTGTGGAATTCTGATGTAGTACTGTACCATTCTGTTGTACGCACTTAAATTGAACCAGAAAGCAATTTGCCAAATTAATTATTTTATTGTCCATCCACATGTTATTTATGCAAAATAATGTTTAAATATAATCATACAAAACAAGAAAATAGGCATCTATCTAATTTTAAATGATCTGTAGCTTTAGAAACAATTAAATGGTTCTGAATTTTTAATAATTTTCAAAACGACAATAAGTCATGCTCAACTGTTTTATACTATGAAACTGACTCTAGTCTCTCTCAGATTGCACAAGGTTCATACATTTATATCAAAACAGTGATGTAATATATATGCAATGACAGAGATTAATTAAAACAGCTTATTAATTGCTCAATGTTCAGCAGTATGTAAACCCTTGTAGCAGCAAAACTTGCACCAAGCTGGAAAATTTGTACCATGGATAGTACATAAGAGAAATAAAAATAAAAGAACACTGAGAAATAATTAGCCCTAATTTTGAAGACAGGTTATGATCAATTGTAGTAATAGCAATTAATTAGCTGACAATTTGGTACGATTTCACATATTTTTAAAGTTCACTAGTGAATTAGTTGAAAGATTGAGGTATTTAATTTGAAACAGCATCTAAAATTAATATTGTTTTAAACCAATAATTTCTTCTTGAGCAAAGTGCATTCACAACCTTTCTTTTCTACGAATTAATTATGCTAAAAATTAAATCCTTGGAATAATGTATTTGTTGGTAGGTGGTTTGGTTTATTGGCCTTCAATGACAGTTTGAGAATCCAAAAATATTTGCAATTGCAATTCTGAAAATTGCCTTTACCGCCCTTAAAGCCAATAAAAAATGAAATATTTTCGTAACATTCTTAGGTACCAATTATATAAAGTACCTTAACTAGGAGGTTAGTTCATTAATTAATGAAATGATATCATATATAGTCATATCATATCATGCTACTGTCTACATAGGTTTAGACGGATAAGGAATCCTTGTAATTTTATAAAATACAGTTTTACCATGACAAAAACATAAATGATCGAGTTCACACCACTGAACTAATATCCATCTCTTTTAGTGTACACCAAACTATCCAAACTATCCATCTTCAATCTCTTAATAAAAACTGTCTATCTGTTAAGAGAAAATATTAATGATTAACAATATATGTGTTACAAAATCTACAAAATATGTAAAATAAACAATTATTTTAATAAATAGTGGTTAATAATTATGATGTTTCATTTAACAAATAAACTAAGAAATTAAGGAATTAAAAGGGACGGACAAAAAGAATGAACTACAAGATATACTCTTAAATTACATAAAATTTGAAAGGCAATCAATAAGTTTAAGAACATGTCTATAAACTTTTAGCCATATAATAATATTAATTATAATAATAGTATATGCTACACTTGGAATCATGTAGTTGTGTTCTCATGGACCCACAGTTTCAGGGATGAATTTATGATGAATAGATTTTGATATACCGACGTGCGTGTTGACCGAGAGTGTTATTAGAGGGTCTTCTCAAAAGTAGGCATATACAAACACGTTTAATCGACAATCAAGAATCGGTGACAATGCTGTTTATAGCTGCAAATCAATCCAGCTGTTTCAAATATAGTCGCTAGTTTAAATTTTGGTTGAAATAATACAACATTAAAATTGACAATTATTATGAAATATTGTTTATCTATCTAAAGATTGTAAACATGAAACATGATTTTAAAAAGCTCGCCAATTATCTAAATTAATACTATTATTTACTCATTCAAACATATTCAAAGAATATAGTCAGTAATATATTTATATTTTAGTTAGTATCAGTCTTTGATAAAGACAAATTCTCTCAATGTTTTTAAGTACTTTAAAAATTATAACTTACTTTTGAACTTGCAAATATAACATATATTTATAAAATTTCCAAAGCCCTTTTTGTGCTGGATCATAGATAACTTAATTAGTTCTCTGAAATAAACGAATCTTTGTATATATTCTTTGATCAGCTGTGAGATGAAAACTTGCAACTCACTCTGAACGATATTTATTTCTGATCTGACGGATCTTTACACCCCCACCCCACCCCCACCTTATCACATTAATTAATAGGTATCAGTATGCTAACCAACTACAAATTTTGAAAACTTGACATTATTTTTAATGCTAGAGAGAATAGGATGCATCCAAGAGAAAATAGCGGCATATAGGCAGCATGTAGAAGACATGGCTTGTTTCATTGAAGAAGCATTTAATGGCACTACCAACATCTACCAGAATCCATTAATTAATGAAATAAAATCCAACCCTTCATCAAAAACTAAGCGACAAACACAAACCAAAAGGTGGATGTCAAATATGTACACATGCTATGGCTATCTAGTCGTCCATTTTCAGTTGGAAATTTAATTTGAATGTTTTGAACTCACCACCTTGAATTCTTCTGACCATTGCCGATTTCGATTTGAGTTCCTCATGTTGTATATAAATGTTTTTTCATCAAACGAAATAGAAATATGGATCAGTATTACTATATATTTATGGAGATTTTATTGCAAAATAAGGAATAATAATTATCATATATATATATTGAAGTGACTTGTTTTTACTGATTGATCAGAAAAAGATTAATCAATTGTCTATCTTAGAATTTATAGCATATTAAAGTGAAAATTAAAAAATGCATATTCCCAAAAAGTAGAGTACACATGCTAGCTATATCAGAAAAAAAAAACAGGAGGAATTTTATTGGTTGTAACATATAGTCATTTATGATGAAGTGCACAAATTTCAATAGATGGGCATGCATGCTTATATTCTGCGAGCTGACAAAACTAAACCCGTTATTATCTGACCTAGGTACGTATGCTGGTCAACTTTATAAAGCGTCTCAAAATATATTTTAGATCAAGTTAGGTGGAAGTTGATAATGTTTGCCATGTCATCACTGCATGTTGACCCCCCCCCCCCCCCCCCCCTCAAACCACCACCTCTCCCATACTGCCCTTTTGGCCATTTTCAATTTTTGGAAGTAATAGACAGAGAGAACCGGTTTTGGGTTATTATTTTTGAACCCTAATCTGTCCATTTATTCATTAATTACTACGTGCAGTTTAGTAGTACAACAGTACAGCTAACACAGCACATTTATTATAACAAAAATACAATGACAAATTGTTGTAATTTAGTATATAATGAATTTGGATTTAGAACTTTATTTTGTTTTTCTTCAAGAGGAGCTATACATATATATATATAAACAAGTAGCATAGATAGGCTTCATGAGTTCATTGGTCACACACATAAAAGAGCAATAGCAAAACCGTTTGTACTCAGTACTGTTCACATGCTTTAATTACATATCCTTCCATTTCTCACCTCTTTCTTCTCACATCCTTCGCATTTCATTTTCACCTCTCATGACTATAATATTCTGTCAGAACAACAAGCCCTCTTATTTAAAACCCCTCCATTGAAGAAGAAGAAACCCTGAGAGGTCTTTTTATTAGAGTACACTGAGAGCGGGAGATCTAACAGAACTCGGCTTTTTTGTTAAGCAATGGCCGAGATGGAAATGAATAAACCATCCGGTATGGTTGGTCTGAGTCCCCTTAGTGAGACCATATGGAAAGACAAAGCAAACACCAATCTCATCGGTGATGTGTCTGCCCGGCTGACATGGAAGGATCTGACGGTGATGGTGACACTTGGTAATGGCGAAATGCATACTGTGCTTGACCAGCTTACCGGGTATGCAGAGCCCGGAACGATTACAGCCTTAATGGGACCATCAGGTTCCGGCAAGTCAACACTTCTAGATGCCCTTGCTGATCGTCTTGTGGCAAATGCGTTCCTTTCGGGGACTGTTTTGCTCAATGGAAGAAAAACCAAGCTGTCATTTGGCACTGCTGTGAGTATTTCATATCTGATACATTTTCTTTTGTTTTCATGTAAACTAAATCTTTGATACAAGATGTTGTGTTGCTTTGTAATTATGTCAGTGATTCTGCTTCTTTTTGTTAATCAAGCTCCTTTATTCATTATCAAGGTCTTTAATTCTTGAGGATGAAGGTATAATCAATGATAAATGGGGAAATCAATATATAGCCAAATTGCACCAAAGAGTCACTTAACCTCTAAAAATTCTCACCTAAGTTAGTTTAAAATGGGTTTTCGATTGTAGGCATATGTGACACAAGATGACACATTGATCGGGACTCTAACTGTGAGGGAAATGATATCCTATTCAGCCCGCCTCCGCCTCCCTGACAAGATGTCACGGGAGGAGAAGCAGGCCCTGGTGGAGGGGACCATCACTGAGATGGGCCTCCAGGATTGTGCTGACACTGTGATTGGAAACTGGCACCTCAGAGGAATCAGTGGTGGAGAGAAGCGGCGTGTCAGCATCGCGTTAGAAATTTTGATGCGCCCTCGGTTGCTCTTCCTTGACGAACCAACTAGTGGCCTTGATAGGTATATTTTTGTTGATTATCACATAATTTGAAAATAATCATAAAAGAACAATGTCTTAATATTTTGAGAAAACAATGGAACAGAATTGATGCCAAAATTAGTTGATGTAGTTTTGCAGTTAAACAAAGACATAGTGTAAAAGATTTATCAATTTATAAGTTGACATATTATCATTGATTTATTTAACCAACAAGACACAGTGATATTGTGATGGTTCATTCAAAATTATTTTATATTAATTTTCACAATAACTTAATTAGTTAGGTTGTACTTTGTCATGTGGTTTCAATATCAACATAAAGTTACTGCTACCATTCTTTATTATTCATTTATTTTTGAAGCATAGGTCCTTAGTTACACAAATCTAACCAATTGGTACTTCCCTCTTGATATTTCAGCCACTTAAGAGTACTGTACTATTGTGCCTCTAAAATGACATTCACCTAGTTGCTTGTGGTAACAGCGCTAGGAGAACTAATTAAGGTGGAATGCTGAGGACAGATTCATGTAAATTAAACTTTCCTTCGATAAGAGCAACTTTAATCATGTTTTCTTAAATACGCTCTTCAAAATTGCAGTGCATCAGCTTTTTTTGTGACACAAACGCTTCGTGCCTTAGCAAGAGATGGAAGAACAGTCATAGCCTCGATTCATCAACCTAGCAGCGAGGTTTTTGAATTGTTTGATCAATTATACTTGCTCTCAGGGGGCAAAACGGCGTACTTCGGCCAAGCCTCAGAAGCTTGTGAGGTAAGCTATTGTTCCAGCTCCGATTATTTTTCTTCGGGATTACAAAAATTTTGAAATCTGTTCATGTCTCACCTGCAGTTCTTTGACCAAGCTGGATTTCCGTGTCCACCATTACGCAATCCGTCAGATCATTTTCTCAGATGCATAAATTCAGACTTTGACAAGGTCAAGGCTACTCTAAAGGGATCAATCAAAAAGACGGTACTTAATCAGTTGTTGTCAACCATTATTTTTCAATGTGATTCTTAATTGTAAATCATGAATATTTCAATAACATAGATGTTTTTTATTTTCCTCAGTTTGTTAGGTCTGATGATCCGCTCGAGAATATATCAACTGCTGAAGCCATCCGGAAGCTGATTCAGCACTACAAAAGTTCCCAACAATACTACAATGCCAGACAGAGAGTTGATGATATTTCCCGAATTGTGAGTACAAATACTGGCTTCGTATGACATCTCAACTAGAAATTGTTAATTAATGATTTATAAACTATTTTATTCATTCAGAGAGGGACAGTTTTGGATCCAGGAGGAAGCCAGGCCAGCTTCTTCATGCAAGCTTTTACACTAACCATGCGCTCCTTTGTTAACATGTCGAGAGATTTCGGTTATTACTGGTTGCGGCTGGTGATTTACCTTGTAGTAACTGTTTGCATTGGAACTATCTACTTAAATGTGGGAACAGGATACACATCCATTCTGGTACTATTATCTATTTGAGCTTCATGGCAATTTATTGGTCTCTTCCAGCAATTTCATGCTAATAGAGTTTATCTGTTAAGAGAAACAGACATTTATTTTTAATGTCAATCACTCTTTTTGCAATACCAACCTAAGAAAACCAGCTGATGACTAACAAAATCTATAAAGTAACTAACATTGCTATGTTTGATCACAATAACCAAGCAACAATTCTTGTTTCTTTGTCTTAATCTGACATTGAAATCTTGTCAAATTTTTTAAGGCACGCGGTGCATGTGCTTCATTCGTGTTTGGTTTTGTCACATTCATGTCAATCGGAGGGTTCCCTTCATTTGTAGAAGACATGAAGGTCGCTTTCTTTCCACAAAATCTATAACAATTTCAGAACCTTTTTTTTTTCTTTTTCAAAATTCTTGAATGATCTTGCTTTTTGTAGGTTTTCCAAAGGGAGCGGCTGAACGGGCACTACGGCGTTATTCCATTTGTCATCAGCAACACAGTTTCAGCGATGCCTTTTTTGTTACTGATAACCTTTTCTTCAGGAATAATATGCTACTTCACGGTGCACCTACACCCCGGCTTTACGCATTTTGTTTTCTTTGCATTGAATCTGTACGCGAGTGTTACGGTAGTAGAGAGCTTGATGATGGTCATTGCGAGTGTGGTTCCTAATTTCCTCATGGGAATAATAATTGGAGCTGGAATTCAGGTAAAAACTTTATAAACTTCATAGGAAGAATATGACAAATATAGCTTGCTTTTATATTTTGGTTTCCTCATCTACAATGAAACTCAAATAGAAATAACAGTTCAAAAATTCTACAGGGGATATTTATGCTGGTGTCAGGCTTCTTCAGACTGCCGAAGGACATCCCAAAACCTTTCTGGCGGTATCCTATGTCATATATCAGTTTCCATTTTTGGGCACTACAGGTAATATATGTCCTCTATTATACGAATAACATGATACATATGTCAAGAACTCGAATAAATCATCTTTACTACTTTCGTACTGAGTTTATTTTTGTGATCCACTTTTATCTGAAACAGGGACAATATCAGAATGATTTGCGGGGCCTAGTATTCGATAATCAATCGCCCTTCCTTCCGAAGATCCCAGGCGAATACATTCTAGAGAATGTGTTTCAGATAGATTTGAAACGATCAAAGTGGCTCGATCTCTCTGTTTTGTTTGGCATGATATTTGTATACAGATTATTGTTTTTTGTTATGATAAAGATAAGCGAGGACGTGACACCTTGGATCAGGGGTTACATTGCTAGAAGAAGGTTACAAAAGAAGGGTGCACTCGTCAGCCGGGTCCCATCTCTCAGGGGCTATGTCGTCGAAGTAGGATCTAGCACTTCCAGCAGCAGTGCATAAAATATGTAGGAAACAAGGAAAGTTCTTTATAATAATATTTCATAAGAGTGATTCTTGTAAAAATTCAAGGTGTTTGATAAGCCTTGAAGATCCTTTAATTAATTATACATTACACTGAGATTTTGTATCCAGTCTTTAAAAATGGCATTACTAATTTGCTTTTATGATGTTTATATGTTTTGTATTTCATTGCCCTTCTTGTCAAATTAAAATCAGTATTGTATATAACAACTTAATTTCATATTGATAGAAGAGATAAAATTGTGCTAGAGGAGATAAGCTGGGTATATTTGAATGCTGATAGAGTGCCTCTTCATTACCCCCATCTTATATATACTTTCCTATTTTGAATACCTTTCTCTTATCATCATTCCTGCTAGGAGATGAATTATAATGATGCTGAGTTAAAGATGGTTGGTGGCAAGTAACGATGCGTAGTAAATAGATACAGTAAATATTGCTATTGCTAGATATGTTCTTGTTCTTGTTCTTCAAAGAGTGCGCAACAACGCGCCAATTTATTGTCTTTGATGGAAGCCGGAAGTAAAAGTTGACTGGATATCAGTACGGACATTTTGCAAATACAAAAAGTTTTGGGTTTTTTTGCCGAGTTGGAAGAGAGCCTAAAATACTGCAACTAGGCACATAAAAGAAAGCCATTTAATAAAAGAAACAAGCTTTTAATAGCAGATGATGCATCAACAGAGAAAGCAAGCACCTTTTTAACTGTTTATCACTATATATAGGTCGAGAGACGAGAGTTGAGATGAATTTTTAACAAAATTTTAATACAATTTATACGAGCTTTAACCCGCAATATATATGGAGCAAAGTATCTTTTCTATGTCCAAAAATCTTAAAACGTTCAATTGAAGCAGGATTAGAAGCAAAAAAAAAAAAAGTGCAATTAACAGAACTTTTGTTTTCTTGTGAGTTTTAAATTGATATTGTTTTGCTTACCCTTTTTCCATTCGTTCTAATAATGTCACAAGAATTCTTGTTAAACTTTGAAATTATTTTAATATATTCTCAATTTGGTAATCGCCACCTTTTATAGAGAAAAGAAAAAAAAAACTTATTGTCTATAAAAGGGAAACTCATATATTTATCAACTCTGATACAAATCTTACTAAAATGTCATCAGTACATTTTACCACAACCATACAAAAAGAAAAGCCTCACAAAACAAGGTATATAATTGATTCTGAATTAAACTTGGTATAATTTATTTGGGAGGAACAACATTTGGTCCCTTTGGGATGCTGCATTGACAAGGTATGCCAAAAATTTGTGCGCTGACAGCCAAATCCATGTTTTTTTATATCACAAAATTCCTTGCAAGAAATCAGTTAGCACCCAGGCCCTTAATACAATTTCACCCACCATCACTTTATATGGGCCCCACACGGTCAAACTTTTTGGGAAGTTTCTGTTGTGTCAGATTGTTGGAACATGAAGAAGACATCAACTTGAGAACATTTTATATTCTTTTTTTTTTTGCCTACTTCAAATTGGCTTCCTTGAAAGGATTATGCAATAAAGCTTTTTTTAGATAAAAATAAGTCAAATTATTAAATTTAAACATCCATGGAGAATTCTTCGCCCGAATTTCAAACTTACAATCTCTCATTCGACTAATATCATCAAAAGTCTAGTGGAGAGTTAATTCACGATTATGCAATAAAGCTAATCGATGGATGACACAAATGGACTTGTACCAATGCAAAAACAGAAACTACTGGAAGGAAGCAATTTCATCCTAGACTAAATTTTTTTATAGGGGATTAATAGAGGTGATGGTGACATTTTTCTTATCTGTACAAAATATTTAGACAGTACATGCAGCAAAAACCACCCATTTTCTACCCAAAATTAGCTTATTTGACACCATATAATCAATCTGATAGTTAAGCTTTTGTTCCTTAATCTTTGTTGATGAAGTGTACAGTATACCATTTCTAGTAGTGAACATGTTTTAATGGTGTATAAGATACCATTCTAATAAAGTAATAATTAACATAACTTTCTTATCCTTGTGCAACTTTTCATTTTTGTAGTAATTTTGCACCACTCTCTTAGTTTTTATCTTTAAAAGGAGCTCTGATGGGTAATGTGGGAATAAATGCACCGGAGACAACTGCTCTAGAGCTTTAACTGCAGCATTTAACCTGTTTCAGCATTAAAATTGCTGTACACACATTGCTGAGCCTGAGCAATTACAGTCATAGTCCCCCCCTCCTATGGTGAAAAGGATTCCTGGCCACTTCCATGCAGATAATCATGCACCAACCAGTTCACTTTGCTGTGGAGCCCACATATTACCCAAAAAAGAAATATCTGCACTAGCTGCCAGAGCATGATTTTTATACATTTCACACAAAAAGCATGAACCACTATTTATGTATTTTGCTGAGTTTGCTCCTGAGAAAAATGATTAGTGCTGTAAATTATTTAGAAACCTTCCTAATTCAACCTTAACTGTCAAAGAAAAATCAAATTATTTTCTATCAGAATCTCAAAAGATTTCACCTATAAATCCTTGGCTAAAATCGAAGTCTGCAAGTCTATCTAGCTAGAGATATTGTCCTCTGATAGAAAGCGTCTTTTTTTTCTAACAAAAAGAGAGAAAAATAACCAAAGAAGCCAATACCAGTCTCTTTCAAGATCTTATAACTCCTACACCGGCCCAAATTATCATTTCCTAAATTCCATAAGGCATTCCAAGGCCTCTGGATGATGAGCTAATTTGATAAGTTTGAAATAAGAAGTATTAGCAGGCTTTTACTTCTTGCATCTTTAATCATTTTCTTTTCTCCTCATTGCACTTTTTATTACTGTATTCTCTGTGCATTATTCACATTAAAAAGATGTTCTTAAGAAAACTCTTTTTAGATCTCTCCTAATACTGACACGTTTTGCTGGAGAACTGCACGGTTGTAGACACACATCTTATTACTTAAAATTATGAAATGAAGTTAATAATAGTGACGGGACAATTATATAAACCTCTATTCAGGAAATCACATCAACCGTCTCCCTGGTCAAGTACTGGAAGCCTGCAATAGAAGCTGATAGCTTTATCAGTTAGCCTCGTTCCTGGAATGAAGTACTGGAATATCACTGTCAAACAAGCACCTTGTGGAGCAATACCTACAGAATAAACATTTCAATTTATCGGCATTAAATAATGGCGTATTAGAAATCCAGGATTTACCCTGGCATTTTTTCCCTACATCATCTAGATACTAATTCACTTAAAGAGTGTTATCTTGCCATTTAGTATGACAACTTCAAACAAGAAATTTAAATGAGGCTGAGGAAGAGACCATACCATAGAAAGTACAATCTGGCTTAGCCAAATGGCATTGCAAGCTCTTCGCTAGATGCTTCATGCTCAATTGCTGTTGTTACATAAAGAATATAATTGATTCACCAAAATTAACAAGTTAAAGACACTGAATAGGGGAAAAAACAAAAAAGAGAAAAACTTAAAAGCAATGAAATTCAACCACGGAGAGCGCCTCTCCTCTCTGGACTGCCATCTGGGTGCGTGTTGATGCACTCAAGTTTGCATGACCAGCAGGTGGGTCAACTAAACAGAGAAAAAGACATTTACATGTGAATATCATGCAAATAATTTTGTAGACAATTATGTACAGAGGAAAGCTCACCATGAACACCAAGTACTCTGAGCTTTTGGAACTCAGATCCAACAGCTACAAGGGAGGTGGAGACCTGTAAGTGGAGATCTCCGTACTGTGTAATTGAAACTTTGAGCAAATCTCCAACATTCTTCAACCGGTCAACCAGGTTTTGCAACTGCGATAAGTCTGGTACCTGAACCAAAGTCTGGAAATAATACCAAGACATGTCTAAGGTTCAACAAAGAAATCCGTTTTCAAATATACTATGTCCTATTATACGAAATAACATTGAGCACCAAACAAACTTTCTTACCAAAAATATTCAGTTGCCATAAGAAAAGAGAGTATCTAAGTCACATTCCTTATTCCAACCATGAAAGTTTGAATTTATTTATTAAGTAAATTACAAATGGACCCTAAAGTATCACTTACCATTTTGGTCTTTAAAGTTTCAAAAGTACCAATTTGCTTCTTAAAATATCACTTGGTTATCATTTTTATCCTTAAAATTTCAAAGATATCATCTTAGTCCGTAAAAAATTTTAATCTGTACCAAATTGGTCCTACATCTAACGTCCATTGAAAAAAATGATAGTTTCATCTATTATAGCATCATTTTTTAGCAGTAAAGCTAATGCGGATGTAGTCATACAATACAAATAATGTGGAAACAAATATAATTATATTTGGCATTAATATTAATTAAATATATTATGTTTGTGCCGTCACAAAATTAATTAGAATAAGATTTGCATATATTTTGCCATAAATATCATAAAACATATCATTATGATATGGATACAAACCTGTAACTCTATTTATTTTTTTGACCGATGATAATGGTAGGGCTAATTTGACAGAAATTACAAATTTTAAGGATCATTGGATCAAAATGGTAAACTAGTGATACTTTATGGACTAAAATGATATCTTTAAAAACTTTAAAGACCAAAACAATAACTAAATAATATGTTAAGCACCAAATTGATACTTATGAAACTTCAGGTACCAAAATGATAATTTAGTTATATTTTATTATTTTAAGGACCATCTGTGTAATTCACTCTTACTTATTTAATTTGTATTTTTTTTTTTGGTTTAAAGAATGCTCTTAACAGTTCTATCCATATGCATTTTTCCATTAAATGTGTTCATGATGGTAGATCATCTATAATATGAAATAAGTACAACTACATTGAATCTTTCAGTAATTGACCTGAGGCAGCTCTTGTGCAGAATCAAGTACTGACTGGAGTTGCGATAGATCAGCACGTGATAGTGGCTTTGATATTGGCACATCTTGTACAACAGCTGCATGAAGACCTTTGGTTTCAAATGTGAGATACGGTGATGCGGCTTGAGCCCCAACAGGTAGCTTCTTCACAAGCTTGATCTGAATAGCTGCATTTGGGTCAGTCTGGGATTGCATGTGAATAGTTAGAGCACTGCGCAAGGCACGGTGGAGAAGTGACACATCAGCCGCAAATGCAATTCGATTATCACTCTTGTACAATGAAAAATAAATTAATATAAGTTGTCTCTTCTCCTTAGCAAATGAAAAGTATGTGTCTGCTCCAATACACTCTCAAGTGACTTGTATAGCTCAGAAAAGCAAGAAGTATCTAATATGGTCCTGTAAAACATAAGTAATGTAGGAATGGTACTTCCTACACTTGGTAAGTGCAGATACATGATAATTCTTGTTTTGTTAGCATGACATGTAGAGGTTGTTCAAGGGTACACATGAAAATCTTTCCCTTTTGGGTAAGGTTTGTCAGGAAATTGGATTTACATAACTTCTGTAAGTTCTACTACATAGAATAAGATGTTTAATTAACAGTCAAATTATGAATTTAGGTTATATTTCGCTTTTGGTTGGAGGATCCTATCCTAGTTTATATCACAGATTTTCTTGAGTCTGCAGTCAACCACAACTTTATTTGCTAACTATTTAATTTGATTTGACATTATTAACTAATATTACATAATCAAGAAAAGGCATCATTTATGCCAGTGTAGGAAACCTGCTCAGATTAAAATTTTCTCTTTTCTGGTATTTAAAACCTGAACCTCCTTTGGGGAAATTTCCATTACCAAAATCATATCACAAACAAATCAACCAATGAGAAAAAGATGAAAGAGCAACCTGGCTAGAGATGCGGTAGTCACGAAAGAGAAGGTCCCTGCCAAATTGAGCCACACACTGGAGTCCATCTCCTCCCTCAGGGTATAGCCCGTGGAGAAACATCGCGTGATCGGGAGTGAGGTACACGTGGCAGATACGGCCCATTTTCTCCAAAGCCGGAAGGAAGCCTACAATGAAATGGGGAAGTTAAAAACGAAAAAAGGGGCATGCCGTGCGATGAGCACCAAGTGTTTGTTGAAATGTTTCTGTGAGAGAGAAAGACTGGTCTTACGCTTGTCAAGGAGATGCATCCCATCTTGTGTGAAGAACGCCTTGAATTTCATGTCGCCTCTTTTCTTCCCTCCCTCCTACCAACTAGCGAGAGCAGTGTAAGAGTGACTGAAGACTGATTGATGTTTGTTTAATCGCAATTTTTAGAATTCGTTCGCTCCATCTTGTCTTGTGGGAAAATTTTCGGGGGTTCCCGCGCGAGAAATTTAATGAGCTAGTCAAGAGGCTTTCCTCGGTGGCCTGTTGATCTGTGTAGTAATTAAGGCACGAAGCCCAGCGTGTTTACCATAGTACACATTTTTCTGATCTCAACAGCGCTGGAAAATTCACGAGCGCATATCGGACGCACAAATGTGGGGAACAGACTTGTATTGAGATTTGTGCTGCTAAAGGGTCCAACAATTGCGTGGTGAGGTGCATTGTAAACTTTAAAATTTAAATGCTGTTGAGGATCATTAGTATAATCTTGTTTTTCCGAAGAAAAACTTTATTATTGTTGTAATTCAAATTGTTATACTAAAATAAACTAATTATAAGTTAAAGAAGACTTTATAAGTTCTTAGTCGGATCGATCTGATTCACTTGTTTTAATTAAACATCCTGAATAGGATAATAAGATCTTACCTTTTTTTTTTTTGAAAGATAAAGAATACAAACACGTTGAAGGTTTCACCAACTTTAAAGAGACGAATAATTAGAAGATGGTCAACTTGACAGCATTGACAATGTTTCTTTCAAAAAAAAATTAGTTATTTTAAAATTTTAAATTGATTGTGTTTTAAATTTTATGAAATTTTAAGTTTAATTTGGTGTTTCATCATAAATATGAAAATTATATGACATTTATAATGATTCATATTTAATGGTTTTTGATAGAATATGAAATGAGTAGTAAATTATATAAAATTTGAAACACAATCAATATATAAGTTGAAAAATATGTTTATAAATATTTTTTTTATTTTCTAAAATTGTTTTGAATTTATTAAAAAAAATATTGTCAAGCTTGTCAACTTAACCATTATCAATGAATCCCACGCTAGTACTCTAGATAAAATAATGTTGAATTGAGGTATTTAATATATAAATTTAAACTCATTCATCATGCATATATTGAAGATAAAACAAACGTTTTCAAATTTCATTCGTGCTAATGTACATAATCTGCAGAAAAATTATTTGTACTAATATATGCATAAAGTTATTATTCAAATATTATTTAGTATATTCACATCATTTTGTTTGTGATAACTCAATTATAATATATGAGGTATTCGTGCAAACTTATACTGGCAGATATATTCACAGTGTTTAGCTGTATCTACTGATATTTTTAATCAACTACATATATAAAACTCAAATATATGCATTAATGTGTATTGGCCAAAATCTTGTATGACCTCATCTACGACAAAAGTACCGCTAGTTAACAAAAACAACTATAATTACAGTAGTACTGACATTAAATTGCTTTTATTCTTCTCTTTAATCTTACTCAAACACTATCCTGCTGGTACCATCAGTTCTGCTTTTCAGTGCCTTGTGAACACATGGAGAGCAAAGGTGATTCACCTGGGACCTCTGAGCTCAATGTATATATCTTGCATGAGTTTGTTTAATACTAAGAATAACATGATCAGCGAAAAAACAAAAAAAGGAATATGCAAGTATTAGTTTGAACATTCAACAAACCAAGAAAACTAAAACTGCATAATAGTTAGCTTTGGCAACATGTGCTCCAACTGGTACTGATGTTCCCACTTACTGAATCATCATTCTTTTAGATCAGAAACAATCATTTCTGATCAGATACTGAGCATCCGCTAGATCAGAAACAATCATTTCTGATATAATCTTGCCAGAATTATTTCTGTTTACTCTGGCATTCACTAGATTAACACTTTATGTATTATTATAGCACAATTTAAAATCAAACATCTATCAGATACTGAGCATCCCACTCAGTTCCCTTTACAGCATAAGCAAACCAAAATGAACCAACAACTTTTGCACTTAAGATCAATTTGAGCAAGTACGCCTTAGTTGTGATTATAACCCATTAAACAAGCACTCATGATCCTTTAGATACCAACCACCTCTGCAAAGTTGAGGCATTGAGATTTGACAGTGCTATTATTAGTCTGTTGAATTCAGATAAATAATCAAATGAGCTGTTAATAATGATAAATCGAAATCTCAACCGTTCGATCAGGTGAACACTTGTGATTCCATCCACTCTAACACTTCAGGGGAAATTTTAGAAAGCAATTGAGAAGTATACATTGCTACTGTCATTGCCATGACTAATCAGAACAATGTATGATGACAATCACAACAAAAGAAGGCATCAAAATACTAGACATCCTAAACAGCAACCTATCTTGCTCCTAGATCCTAAGAGAAATAAATAAGCACATTCACAACCAGAATTCCTACACTAGTTTGACATAAACATAAAATCACAACTAACAAGCTGAAGATGAAGCACTTGCTGTAATTGATGCAGCTCCTCTAGCGCCAGGTCTCACACCTCCAATACCGTTGCGGTTAATTTGCCGATCAACAGTCTCCCTCTTCTTTCCATTGGAAGCACCCGTGACTCCACTTGCACTTGAGCCACCACGCAGCAACCTCCTGTCATGACGGGCCTGACGTGCCTCACCTACCGGACCTTCCTGTTCAACCTCCTCCATATTGTTAGATTGTGACCCAGCCAAATATCTATCAGTAGAGTCAGCTGAGTTGGGTTCCCATGGTGATGCCCAAGGCTGGCCCACAAAACTATTACTGCCAGCAGACTCTTGTGGCTCCACCTCAGCTCCTAAATCTCTAACGGAAACATACTTATGCATACTCGGCTCCATCAAATCATTCTTTACTGCCACTTCAGACTCGAGAAATGGCTCCTTTGGTTTGAAGCCATGCCTTCCCTCGGATGAAGATGAATTTAAGTCGGCTACTGCCTCGAGAATCGAGCACGCCTTTGACACACATTCTGGGATAGTGAAACTGATAGTGTTTTGACTGGCACCATTGGTATTGTTGTTTTGGTGGTAATTTTGGATATCTTCTAGAAGCAAATTGGCGTAAGAATTCCCGTGATGGTCAAAATCTCGGGAGGAGCGGCGGGATGAACGGTTTGTGGACACAACAGTCTTCGTATTGAGGCTCTCAAGGGATATATTGGTGAAGTTTATTTCATTTGATTTGAAGGAACCCAACGGGTCAAACTGCTCCTCCGTGTTGTTTTCTTGATCTTTCACGCGACAAGTCACAAATTGGTCCCTGATGCAATTGGTGACTATAGTGTGACTCTTTGTGGTTTTTGCATCATCAATTGATCCTTTGTGGGATGAAATTATACTTTCAGTTTTCTGCAATTTTAAAATAAACAAGGAGAATTTTTAAGTACTTGTCCCAGTAAAAAAGACAAGTGATTGAAATCAGTTGGTGAATCAAGACTACAAAAATGCGAAACAAACTTTGTTGGTGAAAACTCATTTCATTGTTTTTTTTTTTCTTTGGTTTTTAAATACTTGGTGGTTTCTAATTAACCTAGAATTTATGAGTACAGAGAAGTTTGATTTCACTTATTTCTGATGGTTGGTGCTAACATAACAATTATTTGGGAATAAATAACCTGAAATTGACAACACAGCTAGCTAATTTGAGAAACAATTCAAATCAACGAATTAGTTCATACCTGAGATTGAGCTTGATTTCCCTTCTGAGATTTGAAACTCACGCTGACATTCTGATTCCCTCTCATCGAATTCTCATCAATCTCAGCCATCGGGTTTCTCCTATAAGGCGAGTGCTCGGCCTTCCTAGATGAACTTCGGCTGAGTGACGGCTGGGTCCCACTTCCCACATTCTCATTGCCACCTCCGATACTCCTATTTAAACTATTTGAAGCCGGTGACCTAGACCTTGGTGAAGCATTCCTCTTGGTTGATACGGTACCACCATTTGAACCCTTTTTAAGACTTCCCCCTTCAGCTGGCTTCTCTCTCGCTGGCACCGACACCATCTTAGCCGGCTTGGGTTTCTCATTTGCCGATGTGGCAGTGGTGGGGCCATCTGTTCTTCGCCCCGGTGATCTGCTCACTCGACGGCTGTGGGAACCACCGCTCGCACCTCTCTCACGGCTTCCGGATCGCTCCCTGCCAGGTGTCCTCCTGTGAGGTGATGGTCTCAATACCGGCCTATCGTCATCATCTTCTTCCCCTTTCCTTTCATGGTCGAAATCAAAACTCCGCTTCGAGCCCGAGTACCTCCTGTAGGCTCCACCTCCCGCAGTCTCGTTTGAGGTTTTCCCGGAGGAGCTCCGACTGAGCCGTCCACACTGGATCAGGATTGCATCAACTTCTTCTTTGGTACAGCTCGATGTCCGTACCGGTACCGGTACCGGTCGGATCTCTTCAGCTGGTACTGCTGTACCAGCCGAGATGGGCTCAGCTTCTATTTTAATCTCTGATTTCTTCGTAGGTACCTCCACCTTTTTCTTTTCCTTCACTTCCATTGATTTGGCACTTTGAGTTACTACAAACACCGGCTTTTTCTCGAAAACCGGCACCTCGGTACCCTTGTTAGAGGCCACAGCAGGTTGCTTTCTAGTATCTTTCTTCTTCACCTTCTCGTTCTCCTTCTCCCTCTCGGAATTCTTCCCATGGGAGGGAGGAGGATCGGAGCTAGGCGTCGTGTCACAAGGCGCTCTCTTTTTCTTGCTAAAACAGAGACCCATTGGTTCTTTCAAAGGGAGAGGAAAGAATGGAGATTGGGAAGAGAGAAATAAAGAATCAAACGGGCGTTGGGCTAAGAGATAGAGTATTTATAACTGAATTTATTATAGGAAAAAAATGTATATATTGCGAGAAACGAGGGGACATTGAGAATTCGGGTTTCGGGTTTCAAACTCAAAAGTACTGTTTGAAAACGGACGGATTGAGATTTCAAATTTGAGTTCTTGCAAATTTGCAATCGGCACAGTACCCCCTCTGGGATGTGCACGGGAGCAAGATTTAGATTTGTTGTGAAGAGCACGGAGTAACTTATCATGTGGCGGATAAGTAGCGTACTCGTGTCTGTAAATTTGTTTTCTACATCCAGTTGTAAAAAAATGAAAGATATATCCATTTTAAATACAATTTATATTACCTCTATTGTTTTTACAGAAGAAAAATTGATATGAAATTGTATTATAGATGGTGTAATCTATATTTAGAAAGTGACATGTGAATTCAGGGATCTGGGAAGCGTCACAGAAGATCCTGTGTCGGCATAGAGAGACGTTGAGGTAATTGTAGTGGTGAGTGAGTACGTTGGAAAAAAGGATGCCTTAGCCTTTTCTGATCAGAGGAGGTCACGTCACCTGGGTGGGCCAGGGAAATAATATTATTTTCTAAAATATGCAACGATGGTGGTCCCGGCCTCCAGGGTAATATTAAGTTATATATCTTTTTTAAATAATGAACAGTGATTTGAATTTGGATGTTTGAAATGGGAACTGAGCTGTCCGATTGTAACGGTTATGTTGAGGAGAAATTTTTTTTCTTTTATAGCTAAAATTAAGTAACAATTTGTGCCTGGCTAATTGTCCTGACACTATGCAAGAATAATGAAAAATTAATAATCTTATAAGCTGAAACTCAATAAAGGATGCTCCTCTTAATATTTTATAACCAATGGATTCGAAAAATTAGACATAATATATAGACATTTGACTTGTGAAAATAGGCCAAGACAAATTGTTAAATTTGCTGATTAAATTCGATACAATTACAATTAGAGTCAAAGCCACAAATCTTATTTGTGAGCCAAGTTTATGTTTACTTTGTTTATTTTATTTTTTACATCAATAACATGTATCAAAATATAATTGTACAAAACTAGATGTCCACATCTCTGGAAAAAAAAATAGAAAGAAACTTGTTCATTTGAAACCGAATCACCTATAAGTTTTTATTCAGGTTATCCCACAAGAAAAAATTGAGAATTCCAACAAAAGATTTTTTTTTTTAAAAGTGATATTAACCATCAATTTCATTAGAAACTAGAATGTTTTGAGTATCACACTCTAAATATTTTAGAGATTTCTTTCTATCACATAACTATTTAGTCTAAATAATTATCTATTAACTTTCAATTATCCAAAATCTAAGAAAGAACATATCACAAAATTTGATACCATAAGCCGGTACCATGAGTATTTCGCTAAATATATTCTAAAATGTATTGTTTCTTTTCATCATATTAACTCTTCACATCTTCACTCTTCTTGCTGAGCTGATTTTGATTTTTTTTTTTTTTGCCATATATTTTTCAAAGGCGGATGTTATACAAGATATAAAGGACAAAAAATATTTTAATAAATGTGAGTCAAAATTCATTAAAGATTTGTACGCATTTAACCTTTTTCACAGGACCACGGCATCAAAATTCATATGTAATATAAAAAAAATACATTGGATACTTTTAATTATTTATGTGAGTCAAAATAAGCGTGAACTCTGTTAAAAATTTCAATACATCAAAAGAAGGATTTCTGTACATTATTTTACGCATCAAAATCATGCTTAAAAATTCTAATATTCGTGTTAGTATTTAGGAGACCGTTAGACAATTGCTTTCTAGATGAGAGTTAATTTTTCACATTTTCTCAAAAATTTACTACCTAGTAAAGACTTTTAAATCTTCAAATCTAAAATACTTTTACCTTTTTATTTTATTTTATTTTATTTCTAGATGAAAACTTTTGAACACTGGTAGACATATTCACTGAGGTTCACAATTGAGTATAAAATTTTCAAGGAGAAATAATTCACTAATTCTAAATCATTTCTTCCAAAAAAAATTTCCCATTTCTCTTTTTCTTTTTTGCAAAATAGGATCATTTTGTATGAAGGATTAGACTTGTATCACACTGAAAAATAGGAAAGCATTGTCTTATCACTCCGAAACAAACCAAAAACAAAAAACAAAAACAAAAACAAAAACAAAAACCCTTTAAATGGATTCGACCGTTGGGACAGTTGAAATTATAAAATTAGCAACAGCTTCTGCTCTTTTGGTGGCAGCATCTGATCCATCCAATTACTTGTTACGCTTCCCAAGGACACAGCTAAGATCCGATTTGTGATATCTGAGTCTATCCTCTCCATTTGTAACAAACTGGAGGGATACATTCCCCTGTATACAATGATGGATTCTCTCTCCGCATGGGGGATCCGGAGAGCTGCTCGTGTTTTGGAAACCGGAGAGAGTTTGATCTGACCTATTTTGGATTCAAAATAAATCGTTTAAAACAAGAACGATCCTCTCACGTGAAGATGGTGATATACTTTCTTTCAGACGACCAGAAGAAAGATCAATAAATGCTTTTGTTTAGACCAATCGAAGTAAAGACGAAAGTAAATAAGTAAGTGCACTTTTTCGCAATTGATGAAATATATCAAAAAAGATGAAATTTCATTGGCACATTTGCTAAAAAAGATAAAGCTTGCTAAAAAGTATGATTTTTTTTTTTTTTCATTATGGCCCGGACAAATATATTCCCCTAAAAGAGGAGAGTATCTGCTATAATAATTTTCAATGACATATTTACTATCATTAAATTTAAATGATCTGATTTAGGTTTTTGACGGTGCTGATTTAACATTGGGAGACCGGGGTTTTCTCTGCTCTTCTTCATATTTCAGATTCATGAAATATTCAGAGGACCTGATTTAATAAATAAAGTAATAGTTCTATATTGATTGAAAACATGAATAAAATACCCAAAACAATGTTAATACTTTCTAGCTGAATTTCATG
This sequence comes from x Bolboschoenoplectus mariqueter, assembly GCA_037678475.1. Taxonomy (NCBI): domain Eukaryota; kingdom Viridiplantae; phylum Streptophyta; class Magnoliopsida; order Poales; family Cyperaceae; genus x Bolboschoenoplectus; species x Bolboschoenoplectus mariqueter. Next base: position 1,848,314 of record CM075244.1, on the reverse strand, counting down.
TGTAATAATTGATATATCTATTTATTTTGAACAAACTAAATCTTTAAACATCCAAAGGACATAATTTAGAAGTTATATGTCAATCTTGGTAATATAAGAATAATAAATGTTTCCTGAATTGATTCAAAACATGGAGAAATATACACAAAAAGCACTGCAAAATAAAAACTATCATAGTTTTGTCATATCCAATCAATTAATTTTGTTATTTAAAATCTAAAAAGTAGTTATTTATGATGTAATTTTATTGACACCGATTTGGCACTAAAACCATTAACATTGAATCTCTCACCAAAGAAAAAAAAAGGTTCCAGTTTTGTTGTCAATTGAGTGTGCATTTTTGCACTACAAAAATAAATACAGAAAAAAAATGCAACCAGTGATGCCGAAATTGATATCTAATCCTAAATTGCTGGGCCTCATGGTTGCGTAGGATCATTCAAATGTTACCATCATTTATTTATTTTCGACAACTTTATATTGCCTAACAACATTTTTGTCTTCCACACATATTGCTTAATTTCAAAATTAGCTTACTAATCTTTTTATGAAAAAGCAGCAGATTTATCCCTATTTCATTGATATGAAACAAAAACTTACACCAAATTATGTAATGATCTAATTAAAGAAGCAATAAATCACCCCTGGAAAGAGGGAAGAAAACCCCTCTACATCAACTTGCTGTTGCAAGGTGAGGTTTTAAGTAACAAACTGTCGTGATCTCCATTTTAAACGCCCTGTATAAAATATAATTTTTTTTTCTAAGAGCTCTTGTTAAGCCCGGTATTTTTTTTCAAATATATTTTGCATGACTTGAACTTGCGTCACGAGACCTATTATGATTGTGCTAAATCTACAGTTCTACAAAATATAATTTTAATGGGCTGTTTTTGAAATGGGAGCTAATATACAGATACCAAAATCGATACCGATTTTATTATTCATATTACGTAAGTTATTATTTATATTACATGAGTTATTATTCATATTAATGATTTTATTATGTAATTTATTTATATAGTATCTTTGTTATTCAACTTAAATGAGTTATTATTTATATTAGTGGTATTTGAGTTGAATAATAAAAATACTGTTAAAAATAAATTACATAATAAAATAGTTAATATGAATAATAACTTATATAATATGAAAAATAATTCATGTAATATGAATAATAAAATCGGTATCGATTTTGATATCAATTTTGGTATCTCCTAACATTTTCCTTTTGATATTTAGGTTTTTATGGGTCTGTCTTTTTTTCAAATTTAATTATAACATATTTTGTTTAGTTGTGGACTGAGCCCATTTTGGTTTTAAGTAGATACGAGAATTACTAGAGAGATTGAGTAAATAAATAAATAATATATATATATATATATATATATATATATATATATATATATATATATATATATATATATATATATATATAAATATATATATCTTTGATGTAGCAGGCGAAAAAACCTACTATTTTGATTTCATTATAAAAATAAGAAGATAGATATTGTTGCTTCTTCCTAAACGGATCGATATACCTCTTTCCCAATGTTATCGGAATCAAACTGAACGTCGACCCGATAAACCTTCGGCATTAATATATTTTCTGATATCAAGAGTGGATATAAAAATAATCATATTATTATATATTTTTTGGTGAAAATTCGCACATGCTCAAACTGCAACAACATTCCGATTATACAACGATGTAGAAAAATGTGTGTCTGCATCAATATTCCAATTAGATAAAACTTGAAGGGGTGTGCGTCAAAAAAGTAGCTTTGCAAGCGCCATTTGCACTGTAAGTCTCCAATTATATGAGATACTTCCAACTTTGAGCATTTCACATTTGTCTGAGAATTTGGAATAGCTAAGCATGAACTTGATTTAGCTTCTTTGGTGCCTTTTTGCTTGAAAATCAAAAGCTGTTATTGTCCCAGGAGTTGTGCAGAGAAGGGTACTCATAAAGCACATAAATTTCTTACAATCCTGAACTTCTTCTCCAATTAATTTTGTATTTTCATTGAAATCCATTTTAACCATAGAAAAGAAGTGAGAATTTGGAGAAAAAAGGGTGGGAAATTAAGATGTGATTCTGATCCGCTAAAACCCGGTTTTTTTGGACTCCATAAATTGTTAGTTTTCATTAAAAAACGACTGAATAAACCTGTTCTGTCTGGTTTGGTTACGCATACGGTCTTCTCAATGAACCAAACTGGAAAGGCATCTGGGTCCATTTTTTCTGATCGTTCCTTTTTTAATCCGGTTCTCATAACACTGGTCTCTTATCTTCTTGTAAAAGAAAACTATTTGGACAATGAATGAATTGAAGTTTCCTCTTTATCTCTTCTTTATCACTTTTATAAATTCTCCTCAATGCTTTAGTTTCGCTTAATTTCATTAAGAGTGGTGTAATCTAAATATCAATCACGGCCATCTCGATACATAAGACAAACCACTCTCAAAAAGAAGGAATAAAACCCCTAAATACACATCAACTTATTGTTACAGTTTCCTCAGACTACATTTCCAAATACCAGTGAAGTAAAACCAAAGTGATATAAACACTACTCCCTTCTAAATCGTCAAATGCAAGGTGAGGTTTAAGCACTCCAGACATGATTTGGTCAGAAGCAACTTGAACAAAACAAAATTGTTCTCTTTGGATATGAACTGTCCCAATTTAGTCAGAAGTGGCTTGAACAAAACAAAATTTAGCTCCTTTTGTTATGAACCGTCCCAATTTGATCATTTTTCACGCCAGTTAAGAGAGAAAAGGATAGGACGAGGACGGAAACTATTGGAATTTGTTTTCCTCCTCTACAATTTATTGAAGGCTATCAACAAAAGAATGCTTAGAGGAGCAAAGATGAATTCTTTATTGACTAACAGCACCCATTTGCATTATAAAAGATTTTAAAATATCGAGCAAGATTGTAGCTCTTTTCTTTTTTTTTCATCTTTAGATTGAGTTCTGAAGCATAGCGTTTCATTGAACATAGTAGTCGAATTTGATGATAATATGATACAGTTACCATGTATATGAATTTTTTCTATTTATCATTACCAATTTACCATCATCCAAACAATAACTTATTTGGGAAACCATTGAGAATATTGCACAACCACAGATATGCCCAAACCCAACTAATAGAAGGATTTTTTTTCCTCATCTAACCTCCATTTGTCAAGTTAATTTACAATAACCATTTTATTCTATAAAAAAGGATGAAAAAGAAACAACCTTTTAATCAACATACTCAAATTCATCCTCTCTCAGGTGTGCAAGAACCTTCACCGGTTTATCCTGGCCATCAACCGGAACAAAGAACTCTACTTTGAAAGGAAGATTAGCCGTGATCCGCTTCCCTTTCCAAATCACCACATACTGTTTTATAATCCCTTCCAAGCCACACAAATCCAAATCTGGTTTCTTCATCACATGGTACACTTTAAGCGGCACCTTCACCCGGATTTTCTTCCCAATTTTGGCAGCCATTTCAGCTTCTTCCTCCGGAGTAATTGAGGATGAGACATCGCTGGTCACTGCCACATGACAAGAGAATCCCCGCTGCGAGAGGCACGGATGGGGGAATGGAGAAGTGAGGAGGCGCGAGGGATGGAGAGGAGAGACCCGCCGGAGAGGAGAACAGGTTATGGTGGTGGGCGTGGTTGCACATGAAGTCATGGTGGATATTTCCACAGAGAGAGAGAGAGAGAGAAAGGTAAAACTCTTGGCAGGGGAATATGGTCGAACAGGTGCCGGGCACGATATTTCCCTGGGAGAGAGCGATAAGTGGCCAAGGAACAAGGAGAGATTTATTTATTGGGAGAAGGAACCAATGGTGGTACAAGTGGATAAGGCGGGGCCAACTAGCGGCGCTAGATAGATGTTAAAACGCTTGAACGGAGATAACTTAAGGAATTAAGACCTTGGACGAAACCAAACCGCAGAGCTGTTACTGTTAGTCGCGTTCGCTGTCAGCTTCTGAGAGAGACCAGAGAGTTCCGAGTTCTAACATCTGATCCCATCCGATCGACGCAACTCTTGTTGATACTTCTGTTGTTGTAGTTATTTATCTGCGTTTCGTAGAATATTTATATGGGAGTGATATTCAGATATCAAAATGGATATTGGACTTTATTATTTAAATTATTATTCATATTAATAATTTTATTATGTAACTTAAATGAATTATTATTCATATTAATAATATTTGAGATGAATAATAAAAATACTGTAAAAAATTAAATTACATAAATAAAATAATTAATATAAATAATAACTCATATATTATGAATAATAAAATCGATATCAATTTTAATATCTCCCAAACATTTTCCTATTTATATTTTATTATAAAAATATTTATGAATAAAGTTGTTAATATTAAAAACTTCAAAAATAGAGTAAAATCACATAAGAAAGAACAAGAATAGAGGACAGAATGAAGTATCCAATTTGTGCTCTTTAATATACATATATATTTAAAGAAAAAAGAAGCAAAACTATACTGCTATAGCGTAAAGAATACACAATACTGGAAACAAATAATTTCTTTTTGAACCAAGAGGAAAAAGCTAATGGCATATATATAGAGACATCAATTACAATTGGAACAGCACACGCAGTTGAACTCTTAGATCGAATGGAGGACACGCGCAATTATACTTAACACACGAAGGTATAAATTCAACAACAATTATTTTATTTACCTATGCCCAAATAATCTCCAGCCACCTGGCTTCTTCAGGATTTGTACCATTTCATGGCACTGAATACCTCTTGTCATGACAAAATCACTGCTTTGTTGCTTTAATTTGTTCAGAACTTCCTGGTTTGTTATAATACAGTTGGGTTAGCATAGCTACAAAGGGTTAATTGGAGAAGGCATCTCATATGTTCCATATAGAACTTGCTTAGTAATCTTATCTATACCTGTAATGACACGTAGAATTTGATGCCTTCACTGAAGTTCTCCTTTATCTCACGGAATTTTGCAACAGCGGTCCGAATTTGCTCTAGATTTTGCGCAAAAGAAACTGAAAATAAAAAAATATATATTGTTATTTGTTGCTTTACATACTACATAGGGCAATTAAAAAAACTTATGTTGGTAAAATATGACCTAAGCTAAAGGACCCCCCAAAGTCCAAAGCTGAACCTCAATAATTTTGAGAAGTTAACAATTCAAAATCCTAGCCCAGGCAACTTATAACTGAGCTCACCAAACATAACTAGACCTGAACCTTCACAGCTGTAACCCAACCCACCTGGCATGCCAACCAATGCTTAACACAACACATAACCCAATCTGATTGAAAATAGGAAACAAAATCAATCACTGATAAAAAAGAAAAACACATAGCCAAGCAGGTTGATCGGATAAGTGAACCCACCCAACCAGAGCAACCCAGACCAAATAAATCGAGACCCAATAAAAAACATAAACAAAATGACTGGAAACAAACTGAAATATATCTGGACCCAAAGATGACCAAAATATAAACTAGAACCCAGCTAGGACTGACCGAGACCTAAATAACCTGACCGAACATGCATATTTGCCACCCCCTAAAGGAACTTAAAGTGGGCATGCTTGATTATAAAAATAATAATAATAATAAAGTGTGCAAACTCGAATGTGGATAATTTTCACCATGCTATGATTGCAAAGTGAAAATTTGACACCTGAATAATTAATCACTTTCCTAGTAATAGCCAAGGCGGTGCTTGGTAATTCAGATTTCTTCGAGAATAAGATTGAAGAAGATATCTCCCAAAATTTTGTCAAACATAAATGGAATATAGTGGAAGATGACCAATAAAAAATTTTCCAACTCTTAGGTGGAAAAATAGATCTTCTGAAAGAAGATCCAAAATCATGCATCTTTCATTACAAAAGTTACATTAATTTTGCTTCTTTCTATTTTTTTTATCGTTTCTTCTATAATAATTAACTTCTTCAATAATAACAATAACAATAACAACAGGAAAAAGAGAACATGAGAGAGAGAGAGAGAGAGAGAGAGAGAGAGAGAGAGCTCACTTTTGTACTCAACAAGTTTAAACTGAGTCACGAACTCAATATTTTGGGCCTGTAATATGCAAATAACATTAGTTTATTTAGCACCAAAAAACACACAATTCTTGTACATTGAATCAAAATCAATTTATTCTGAAATTCCCTTTTCTCACACCCTCTGTGATTGGCTCTGAAAAATTTAGCAATTTTTTTACTTCCTCACATAATATTCAGCTAGAGAAATTATTATGAAGAGTTCTCATTGATAACAAATGCAGGATAGTACCTGAATTTGAAGTAACAACTGTTCCCCTATCTGAATATGCTTGCTGATTTCTTCGCAAATTGGATTATATTTTTCTATTTCTGTCTTGAACACCTCGTCTGATGAAGCACTTCCTAGTAACTTAGGTAGAATATCATCCTGAAAAACCAGCAATACAAGTTAAATTGAGTTTCCAAATATGCTTGGTCCAAAGAAAAGAAACGAAAAACAGAATGGCAAATGTAATTCCTCTGTAATCATTCTTGATGCAAATTGAAAGAGAATAATAATGTCTGGAATTAAGTTAGACCTTTGCCTTCAACTCCTTCAGGTTTTCTTCAAGGCATTCCAGTTGTGTCTCAAGAGTCTCCAGTTTTTTCTAAAAAAGCAAGATAAATTGGCATAAAAACAAGTGATTTTTTTTAAAGCACTCAATATACTTCCAAAATTGTCACTTTTGGTTCGTGACCACTGACTAATTTGAAGCTAAATACAAATGCAGATTGGAATAAATAAAGATAAAATAAGAAAATAATAAATACTAAAACATTTACCAAACTTTGTTTGAGGGTACCAAGGGTCCTGTCCTCACTACCATCCAAATAGGTGACAGGCCTTGCAAGACCTGGGAGCACTGATTCTATCTGTTATCAATAATCAATAATTTATAGCTCAAGTAAAAATTCAATTTGCAAGAGAGTAGAGAACCTGGACACACACTTTAATTCGAGCTCTTTCTACAAATCCTGATCCTAATAACATGTTACAAGAGGAGGGTTCAAATGCCTCCGCTTTTAATATTTCCTAATCACAAAAAATTTCAAAACTAAAATGTCAAAATAAAATCATTAGATGTGATCTATATTATTTTCTTTCCACGAAAATAAAAAAGTATTGACCTTTTGACTTTAATTTTATATGAATAAGCAAGTTAAAATATCAAAGTCCAACAATTATCTACATCATTGTATATTTCTTGCATGTTCTTGATGCCAAACAAAATAACGTTGAAATAGATCACATCTAGCATTTATTGATGACAAATATAATTCTTTAAGTGTGCATAGAGAAAGTGATATAGATCATATCTAACGGAGTTAATTTTAAGTTTTTTGTTATTTGAAAAATTAAAAAGTGGAGGCATAATGAAGGCATCAAAAGTGAGGCATTTGAACCCTCTTCATGTTACAGTGTTAACTACAATGTTCACTTACTGTGAGATTAGACCATTTCATTAAGCTTGAATATGAGATTAAATAATTTCATTAGTCATCGAGACAGGTCACAAACAGAAGATCTTGTAGAAAATAAAATTCTAAATTGAGAAAACTTACAGGTTGGTTATCAAGAATTGCCAAAGTTCCAAGATTCTCACTCATAGAGTGCTCAATTCTTAGATCACTAATCCCTGCTTCTTTAAGATTATCAGCATATTTTCTGAGCATATCTCTCATGTTCTTAGCCAGCACACCAGATTCAGGCCGGTTCCACTTGTCCTTATACTGGGCCCGGTACTGAGAATCCTCTTTCTCTTCCTTCTGCAACATCTCCTCCATTTGCACCATTAATTCAAGATTGACCCTTCTTAAATCCTTCAGTTGCCGCAACTCCATTTCTAGCCCACCTGGTCCACCTCTGTCCTGTATTGCCTCCACTTGAGCCTTCAGCTCAGCAGGTATAGTAGAACCATTTTCTACAGTACTGATTGCATCAGGTAGACCCATTTCCTGTAACTTTTCCTTACAAACTTCTTTTGCTAGATTGATTTTATCCAACTGGGTTTGGATGATACCATCGACCATCTCACTATACTTTGTCAGAGCCTTCTTACCAGATTCAGATATGAGATTGGAGAAGAGAGTCTCACTACCTACATCCAAACCATCGACTGGAGTGGGCTGAGCCAAAACTGCAGCTGGGAGCTCTGATAAAGAACTGACAGGCATGATTCTCATCAAGTAGACTTGGTTGTTCTCCTTGACGGCCGTCTCAAGGTTCTGGTTCATTTTGGTCTCCAATTTAGATACAGCTTCATATAGAGAAGATGGGGCTCCCTTTGCTGATCTCTTTGCATCAGAAAGCGAGCTAATTGAGAGTTTTAGCCGAGCTATTTCCTGTCCAATGTCTTCTTTTTGATGAAGATCCATGCAATACAAAGAGGCCGCTTCAGCATAGAAATAGGCAGTTTTTAACTGCACATGTGAGACCCATGCTCGGTCGAAATGTTGGTCAAGTGGTGGCACAGTTAGAGCTGAGTATGCCTCATTGTAAAAGTTACCAGCCTGTCAAATCCACCCAAACGAGCATTATTCTTAAAAGACAACATGCATGAGAGAATTCTATGATGAAATCACTCGTGATATTAAACCAATTTCAACTTAAGTAAAGGGCAACAAGAACTAGTAAGTGGATCTTCTGACCATTCTAAAACCTCTTCCAAGTTAACACACGAAATCGAACAACCTATCTAAGTGAAGAAACAGTCTACAATAGTAGTGAAAATATAAAACCGTACCATTTGTATCATTGTAACCATTGTTAATGTAAAAAAGGAGAAGAATCCAAATGTGAACCTACTTGTTTTGCTACTTTCGAGCAGAGCGTGACGCCCTTGGAATCTGCAATGACCTTGTCAAACATGCACTCCTGTGCCTGAGCCAGCATCAGTGTTTCTAACATACCTGCACACTCGGCGGTCAGATCGACCGTGGCCCCGGCCACAGCATTCTCCTTTACCAACCTAAACACACCGGCAGCCTTCTGAAACTCCGCATATGCAACCTTCCTCCCCTCCACCGAGTCTCTCTCAGCCATGCTTCCGATTTGCGAATGCACTGCACCGATGTTGAACAACATGGCCGCCTTCTCGAAATTGATCGATTTCAGTGTGGATTTCTTGTTTGATCTGAAGGCATCGTACCAGGCGAAAGGGATGGAGTTGACACAGCCGAGCCGGAGCTCGATCACAGAAACAGCGCGGTAATAGCGGAGGAGGAGATCGAGGCGGGAAGAAACGGAGGGAGAGGGGTTTTGTTGCTTCTCTAAGTCGGATCGCATCTGACGGACAAGACTGAGCTCCCGCTCCGACGCGGAGGCGTCATGGGAGGAGAAATTGGCGGAGATGTGGTCGCGAAGGAACTTCTGGAGGTCCACCCAATAGGGCCTCTTTTCCGGTACGGATAGCATTGGCATCGCCTGAGAGGAGGTCGACGCCATAGCCGGAGTCTTCCCTTTGAATTGGTTTGCTTGTAGTTGGAACTCGACTATGGTTTTATACCTTTTCAGTTCAGGATCAGATCAGGTCTCCATGATTGATTACTTAATTAGCAAACAAGCGCGCGAGCGTTTCCTTCGGCGCGTCGGAAATGAGAAAGAGGTGGGGTGCTGTGCGACGAATGGAATGGCGAGCGGTTTCAATTTCTAAAAAGTCTACGGAACTGGAGACGTCTGTGTTTTATTGTATTAATAACTTGGTAATGATTTCTGAAACCTTGGTTAAGAGACTAATCTGACAACCAGAAATTATAAGTGGAATTTAATTAAATGGAATCAGTCTGAATTCGGATATCAAATGCTTTTAGGAAAAACTGAAGTGGTAAGGGTCATAATCGGCTTTCAATTAATTAAACAAAGACGTCTCCGGGTGCTGAAGACTTGAGGAAATTGACAGGAATTAAATTTAAGGGATCCATGGAAAAGTAAGAATTGAGTTAATTTCGAGGTAATAAAAATAGTTTTTAAGTCCAATAATTAAATAATTTCTCCTGGTGCTTTATAATCCTAACCCAAATAACAAAATAATAACGATGTTATTTTCATTAGTAGTATTGTTATATTTATGATAACTAATATACTGATAGAATTTTTTTTTTAATAAGAACTCACGTTATATTTATTTCTTTTCAAATTAATAAATTAATAAAAGTTCTTTTATTATTATGTAGTCATCACACGCTTAATATTTAATTACTTACCAAAACTACTTTATGCAATAATATATTTTTTTTAGAATTGATAATTACATATTTTATCCGAATATCTTATCTGAAAGTATCTCAAATGTGTTCATACTCTTTTTAAAAAATATTTATATTTAATAACGAAAATATTTATACTTTATATTGTTATAATTAAAAATCTTGAAATATGAATTTCAAATTATTCAACAAAGCCTTTGAACCTCAATTTTCATATAATCATTCAGAAAAAAATAATAATTACTTTGTATACTGAATAATATATTTCCAAAATCATATATAAATAGTTTCATATTAAATATGAACATTTTTCCGTATGCAGGGCTGCAATTGAGGTGCAATGATATATAATTTCTCATACTTTTTTATGCCAAAACATGTAACAAATACCATCACAAAAATATACAAAGTGGAAGTGACTAATTTCATAATTACGTGGAATAAACTATTGTCAAATTAATTGCCAAAAAAAGTCTAAATCAGCGTATACTTGACTATAGGAGAAGAAAACACCCCCAATTATTTTCTTTAGTATGAATAATGCTTTACATGTACACTGAAATGAAATAAGACTCGAATATCACATCACATAATCATTTACACGTTTGAGATGTTTAGTTAGATGAAGTATTTGTTGTATTAAGGTTCAACACATATTAGAACATTTTATTCCACTTGAAAAACGATGTACTAATTCTAATGTGATATTTACAATTTGAATTTCAAAATTTTAGAACCCTTGTTAATTTAATAATTTTATAAAATTAGTGAGTTGTCTAAAAGTATTACATATATTTTTACAAGTTCGTTATAAGTGGTATTAATATTTTCATCCCTGTAATCGCAAAAAAGTTATCTCTTTAGAAATTACTACAACATGAAAATAAAATTCAATTTCTATAATTAGATAAAGAAGATGCTCTCATAATAATCTTCTACGTGATGTCAATTCTCTTTTTATATCCTGATGATAATTGACTAAAAGTTCTATTTCAAGAAAATTGACAAAAAAAAAATTACAGTATTGTCGTTTTCTTGTCCATGTCAAAATTAATGTTCCTTATCAGACGGAATTAAAAACCTGTATTCCCTATCCAGAAAATATGAGAACAAGATCGAAAGTATTAATGAGTGTACCTGATTATTTGATCTCCACGTGGCACGTGCCATGATACAAGATTTTAAGGAATTTGATAGATCGGATGACATGAGTTAGAAATTAATTTGATAGATTGGATGATTAATTTGATACAAGATATAATTTATTTATTTTTGAGTAAATTATATAAATGATTTTTAAGACTTTATATAATATCACTCATTTATTATTTTAATCCTTAAATTTTTTTTTTCATTTATAACAAATTAGTTCTATCATTATCACTAATCATAAACGTCATAAAAATGAATGAATATCCACATTCACATCTATATCATGCACATATATATATCTTATGGTACTTATAAAAAAATATGTTAATATTATTTTTAGTTAATTCTCTGTTGCGCTACACATAACGTATTATCCGTCTGATCGTATTAAAATTTGTGTAAAATAAATCTAAAAAAAAATATTTTTATAATCTATCCGTCTGTATCTTATGTAGCGTAATACTCCGCAACATAAGAAGATCAGCACACATGAAAATACAGCGTGGAACGAAAATGATTGCAAGTTTTCGGACCGAAATGAAAAAAAAAACACGACTAGCCCAGAATCGAGATAACGGACCATACGGGCCCAAATCAGATACCAAATCCAGTTCTCTCTGACTCGATCCGACCGAATAAAGTCAAACAGGCCCCCTTCTAAATTCCAATATTATTATTCTCTCTGTAATATCTATCATCTGCCAATGCCATGGAGACTCGACCACAGAAAGAAACACAGACGCCGTAAGTAAGTAACTAATATGACATCCCATCGCAAGGCAATTTCTCAGCTTGGCTAGAGCTCTAGATTTTCTTCAAGATCAGACGGTGGAGATGGAAGGAAAGGCGTCGTACTCGCAAGCATCCCTTCGAATCCACACCCCATATCGAGTTATCTCTCCCCTGTGTTGCTCGTAGGTTGGAATCTCGGTATAAGCTCTCCCAAATTCGGTCCTCCTCTTCTTCTTCTTGTTCTTCTCCTCTTCTTCTAGGGTTCGCGCGCGCGTCGATGCTGCTCCATCCTTCGATTCGCGAATTGATTTCGTGTTTGTTTTGAGGTACAATTTCTTTTTCTTTTTTCTTCTTTTGATTGGGGGATTTTCTCAATTTGCAGTAGATTAATGATCTCCGGTGTTAGTTTCTTTTCCCCTTTTTGTTCGCTTCCTGTCGTGTAGATGTATAAAAATTGCTTGTTTTTGGATTGAATTTGATTTTAGAATTATCAGTTTGAAGCAATGTTAGACATGGTATGAGGTTAATTAAAATCCAAGATAAGGTTGAATTTCTTTTTGCCATTATATGTGTTATTGGAGAGAAAATAAAGCTTACTGAATTCTTCTCATCCAATTTTCTAAGTACGAATCCGGTTAAATGCCACTTGTGTAATAGATATTTTCTGAATTCCAAATGATTAACAAGATGCAGTCAAGGTATCTAAAATATGACAATGGAGTAGGGATTGAAATTATTTGGTCTCATGATCTTTCAGTTTGTCACACACCTTTGAAATACCTGTACATCTGATCTTATTGTTTTCATTCTGAAGGTAGTCCATAAGGAGGAATCACAGTTTACAAAAACCAGAATTTCAATTTTCATGCAAACCAAAGCAGTGCATGATACAAAAGTTACTTAGATGACTTGTCGAATGGCGGCTGGACAACAGAAGAGACGCCTGAGTAATTCAAACCTTCATGACCCAATCAAAGGGAAGAAGAAAAAGAGGCTAGACTCGTCGGACTATACATTGAGCCTGAGACCTCACGTTGATCTGGATTGGGATGAGCGCCGTAAGAAGGTCATGCCTAAGAAGGAACAGGTCGGGTTGGCATGGAAAGATCTGGGTCCATTTGTTGACACAGTCCCACAACCATGTAAGGGACTAGCTGATGTGTTTCATGTTCCAAAAGAGATTTTCGGCTTGAAGGATCTGAGTGATATATTATCTTATGAGGTATGAATTTATTTGTGCCTATAATGGTACTAAATTTGTTTGTTGGATTTGTTCTGTATGCCTTTTTTCTGCAATGGACAGTCCTGTTGAAAACCCAAAATAAACACAAGTTCAGGAAACTTGACATGCATTTTTCTTCAATAGTATGGTGCCACTATTTTTTATACTTTAAATTTATTTTCAGTATTGTACAAGCTAAACTTTATGTTTTAAATTTACTTTCACTAATGTACAAGCTAAACTGAGGTATAATGCTGTATCATTTTAGTAAAAGCTATTGTAAGAGACTTACTGTTATTGTGTTGAAGTTATTTTGGTTGACATATATGTTTGGCATACTTAAATCTGTTTTATTAATATATCCTAGTTGTTTATTGTCATATTAATACTATTGTTTTTCTTTTCAACTTTTTTTTTTAATATTAGGTGTGGGCTTCATGCCTTTCAGAATCAGATAGGAAACTTCTAAGCCAGTTCCTTCCTAGTGGGATCGGTACAGGTCAAGCAGTTCGATCTCTTCTCAAAGGAGAAAACCTTCATTTTGGAAACCAATTTACAAAATGGCAAGCAATACTTAACATTATCTTCTCTTTTGTCAATGTACTAGCTTTTTCACAGAACTTGTCATAGATTATTAAGCTTCTCAATAACTATATTTGTAACAAACATGAAATGATCAATACTAGGTCGGCTTCTGTTTGCCGTGGTGACATGCATCCTGATGCTGTCCGTCAGAAGGAAAAGCAATTTCTGTTTGATAAGAAGGCATATTATGTTGAACTAGGCAACTACCATTCCAGGTTTTTCTAAAATTAAGTAAAATTTTAGTATCTTCTGCTTTTGTTTTTCTTTCTCGGATTCAATTTTAATATTGTTATTCCATTTGCTAATTCTAATTGTAGCATGATTGAGAACTTGGAGAGGTGGAAGGAAAAATGGATAAATTGCAAAGATCCAGAAAAACTATTTAGGTTATCCTGACTTTCCTCAGATATCTTTTACTTAGACAGTGGAGCATTCTATTTGGTTGTTTTATCTCCCAAGTTCATTGTTTAGGACAATAATGACTTGTAAGGGAGTTACCTACTATTATGTATTTACAGTTTGTTTGATGTACAGGGATACACCTACTAAGCATAAACCCGGAAGCATTGCAAGCCCGCCTGAAAAACCTAAAGTTAATAAAAGAGAAGTTCTACAAAAGATTGTGCGTACAAGTGATACTGCTAAGTATATGTCATATGTTAAGGTAATTATCTCTACATCAAGTGCATGAACCTACATGTCAAATATTCCCTTCTATCTATATAGCTCCCTCCTTTCTGTATACATTTTTCCTGGCTGTATCTTAATAGGCGCTTTTGCATTTCTTGTTATGCTTTTCTAACTATATTCATTGAGTCTGACAACCTTTTGTTGACTCATTACAGATCAGCAAGTCACAATTCGAGCAAGTTAAAAATCTAAAGCATTCTGGTGAAGGCTTTCTACCCAAGCTTCTAACTCCTGTGCTTGGGGACATAAAAAGTATGAACATTAAGCCGTACGAGTCATTCATGGAGGAAGAGAAGACAAAATCACATAGCCACTGGTACACAGCCTTTTCTTTTTCCTTTAAAAGCATATGCAACAATAATCCGCTCTCAAAATATCTCACAATTTGAAGTTGCGTGTACAGGTTGCACTTGGCAAAGGAAGATCTGCCAGTTTTTTTTGAGGCATGGAGGGGGAGGAACTTGGAAATACAGCAATGGAAGAAAGCTTTGATTGTAGAAATTCCAGCAGGTTTTGAGGCTTGGAGAGAGAGGAAGACAGAAAATGAGCAATTGACGGAATCATCTTCTATGGATGTTGATGATGAGAAGACATCTGATATGGAAGAGGTTTATTTCTTTCTACATCTTTCAACCAAGGGTTTATGTTTGTGTTTTCTTTTCTATGCCCTGTTATTTTATCAGACTATATTGCAAAACATTGTTATTTCCTTTTAACTCATTATTTGTTTGTTCATGAAACTCTTAGGATGTTAATAGCCATGAATTAGAGAGGAGATCTGAGGAGCCCATGATTGATGGAGGGTACGAAAACAACTCTAGCCCTGATGTGTCAGAAGAACATGAAGAATTAGAAGAAGGAGAAGAGGAGCAGCAAGGTGAGTTACAGCAAGGAGAGGATGAAGAAGAAGAACAAGAAGTAGAAGAAGAAGAAGTAGAAGAAGAAGAAGAAGGAAATGATGATGATGATGATGGGAATGAAGGAGGAGAATATGCTGAAGCTGAGCCAGAAGCAGAAATTGAAGCAAAACAAGTGGAAGATGTAGAAGCTATAGAAGGTAACTCGACTGAGGAGGATGTGGCTGAAGAAGAAGAGGCCGAAACGGAAGTTGAAGTGCCAGTACCGTTAACTGAAGAACACCATAACCTCACAAACATAACCAGTTACCGTCATGATCTGGAGCGCATACCATCCCTCAACAGCCACCATCAGGATCCCACCACCCCTTCCAGAACTGACACTTTGATCCCTGTAAGCACCTCTTCTGAACTAGCTGAGCCATTCCCCTGTGATGAAATAGGTCAGACAAGTGACCCTGACAAGTGGGTCCCAGTAAGTGATTACAGCCAACAACCACAGGAGTACATGCGGCCCAGGGGGTCCTCTCTTAAGTTACCAGAACTAATTTCCCAGCAGCGTGGTGGTGGTGTAAGTGCTGTGGTTGACCTGGAGAGGAATGTGATGGAGATGGATAACGGCACATCAATCTTTTGTCCTGAGCTGATCCCTCCTTTTCAAAAGGAGCCAGAGCTGCTTGCACCATCTTATTCACATGGCAGTCTGAATGGCATGAAGCAGCAAGTAGCTGGGCTGCCTTCTTTTATTCTGGCAAGTGAGCAGTCTCCTGAGTCTCTTCAGGTAGTATTACTTTATGGTAGAATTATCACTTGACCATACCAGACATTCAATCATCTTTCACCCCTCCAGTATCAGTGTCCTGATAGTATGGTATAAATATGGTTGCTGTCTTTGGTTTCTCTTTTAAAATATTGTTTTCTCTTATGTGATGCTGGCTTGTACACCCTGGTATATTTCTGTGTGCATTATTTTAGGTTCCAGTTAGCTGTACCAGGAACCTATTTTTTGAATGGGTATGGACAAAAATATGGTTCCATCCTTTGGTTTCTGCTTTGAATATTGGGTTTTTGTGTTGCTCGCTTTTGCTGGATCAGGTATCCATTTGTATGGGTTATATTATGGTATGTGCAAGTTAGTGGTACTGGCAACTTTATTTGAAACGGTATGGACAAATGTTGCTTTTTGCATGGGTAATACATACTGGCAAATATACGGGTTCAGTATGGTTGCTGGTAATTGTATTGATGGGGTTGCGGTATCATTGATATATTAAGACAGATGCCGGTACCAGCAATCTGCATGTTATTTATACTGTTATTTGCATCTGTCAGCTGTGGGTTCAAAGTGCTGTCATGGATGGTGTCAGTAAATACCTGTGTTACAGTCTCTGTACATGCTATTCTAATCCCCCGTCCTACCTTCCTTGAGATAGATTGATTCCATATAATTGGGCAATTGAGCCCCGGTCTGTAAACTAGGTTTTTTTTTTAAAAGGAAATTTGTCCCAGAACTCTGTAGTACAAATATGCCATATGTTTAGTTAAGGTATTCTTCCTTTGTCCTTGCTTATTTGTCCCATATGTGGTTCAATCATATTATCTTTATTTTATTATCTTATATATTTATAATTATCTAATTATCAATATTTTATTCTTCTTCTTATTATTATTTAGTTATCATTGCATTATCATTCTGATTATTATTGTTGTTATAGTTTTCAATATTATCGTTGTTGTTATCACTATTTTATGGCTTTAATTTAATTATCATTGTTGTTGTTGTTATCATTGTCATCATCATTATTATTTGACTAGCAAATCATGATCATAATAATTATTATAATTGTTACTATTGTTATAATAACAACAGTAAGAAAATTATTATTATTATTATTACTATCATTATTATTATTGGTGATGATATCATTTTTATCATTGTTAGTATTATTATTGTCATTATGTATATATTTAAATTCGATGACATAAATGTTATTCTCTTTTTTTTCTTCAGCTTGCTCAACCAAACGAGAATAATTTATGGTACCATAAGTTTGTATATAAAGTTATACTTGTATAACTTTATGTTCCAACCTAACATGGTGTTAGGGGGTAGAAATGGTGGAATAATTTCCTCCACAACCTGGGATGGTTAGTTAACTTTTGCTTCACTAATGAAATTAGCTTATGCCTATGTTTTCCCTTGAAGCATAATATTAAAGTAATGTTGTAATTTGTTTAAATAAACATTTGGATTTAACACTAATACATTATTGACTAGCTCCATTCGGCAACACAAATTAACTCCAGAAGTTGTTATTTTTACTTTATATTTTTGTAAGTACTTCGTTTATTCAAAAGGGATATGTTATTGTAAGTACTTTATAGAAATGCTTATCAAAATAAAATCTAGAATTGATGTTGTAGATTTGTTTTCCATAGTTTAGATGGGCAGTGGGTTAAATTTGGTGTGATATGAGGATTCTTTGGTTATGTTCTAGTGCCGATAAAACTGAACCATTGATTTTTAAAATTGCTCGCTGGATGACCAGTAAGTTTCCAGATTGTTCCAAATTTGATACTGGGCCTATCTAAACTATAGATAACATACCTGCAGTATGGTATGTTGACTGAAGTGCGCATACTGCTAATATGTTGTATAAGTTGTAGCAAGAGTTTGATCCCTTTCTTTCTGCTCTCTTATCATTTATTCTTCTTTTTTAGTTCAGAGGAAGTTTTGCTCCGTATCTTTTTTATATTTTATAAGCATTTTATCAACTGTCTTGAACTTTTGTTGTCAATACGAACTTATCGTGTCTAGTAATTATATTAGATATAATAGGGTCAAATATCTGATATCAGTAAATCCTTTCCTTTTTCTCAGTCAAATTCATGCCACCAGTAAAATAAAAGAAAACCGTTTATTTCTTTTCAGGCACAACGGAGACTACTGGAGCAGAGACAACAAGTCAGGGATAGCAATCTGTACATGCATCAGCAGCAGCAGCAACCCTTGAACAAACCATCAATGTACCCAACCAGCAGTTATCCTAATCAAGGACACTTACCCCCGTTGGTGCCTACACGTCAGAACATGAATGTGAATGTGAACATGACCAATAACTTGCGATTCCCTCTCAGTAATGCTGGTTATACTTGGCTTCCCCAAGAGCATCAAATGCACGCTAACACCAGTAACACTAACAGCTGGTCAGGAATGGACACCTCCACTGCAAACTCAGATGGGAGCCTTTTCAGCGTCTTGTCAGAATGCAATAAGATCCCACCACGGATGCAATACCAAAGCATGAACCCGGAGCAGTACACCGCACCAAGGAGCTTTGGTATGGCTGGCGGGGTTGACAATGTGTATGGGTACGTGCCTCCTCAATTAGGCAGTAACAATAATAGTAATATTAACAATAGGAGTGGTAATGCTAGTACTGCTGCTGGTACAATGGATAGTTTGGCCTGGATGAATTTTAGGCACCAAAATCCAAATCCTGGAATGCCTGATTCTATGGGGCGGACCTTTTCGAGGCCATGGGATAGGTGATATTTTTTTTTCTTTTTATTTTAACAAGGACCGATGAACTCTTGTACTATGGGTGAATTATTGTATATATTCAGAGCTGAAGTTGAACATGCATAGTTCGGGGATTTATCTTGGTTGGCAATTTTGAAGTTATTTTTATGTTCTTTTTTCAAGGAAGAAAAGAGATCTAGCTTGTAAAGGGAAAATGTTTACCCTTAATAATCATTTTAGCTTAGTATTTGTGATAGTTTACTTTTGTAGCTATATTAGATGCCTTCAAGTCGGACCAAACAAATTAATTTTTAAATGCTATTTTAGTATCTGAGGGTACTATATTGCATTTGTTATGAATTTGGATCGTTATAATTTTCTCGTGTCAAAGGTTTCTGCATTATATGAATTTTGAAAGGATGTGATGCTATTTTGTTCGATATTTTGGGCTGGTAAATGTTCATCATAAGTTCATAACCATAACCACAAAAAAAGAAGTATCATTAATAACATATATCTTATGGTTAAATTTGCCCTATATTTTAATGGGCTCAGACGTAATGCACTTGCTAGGCCTTTAGGAATTCTTACCTCAGAATTGGGTCTAATTCAGCCAAATGGCCCAAAATATACAGTTCTTAACAACTGCAACATTTCTCCTTAAAAGAAAAAAAAAAAAGAAATCGACCAAGTTTTGTAGAATAACAAAAAACTGAAGAAATGCTTTGAAACTCAGACATCTGAAATGCATCTTCATTCTAGAAATTGTTCTGCTCAAGCTTCTGGAATAATGTTATTGTAATGCTATTGCTTGTATTTGTTTACTTTTGTTAAGCACGCATTCTGATTCATGATTGATATTTTAATGAGGGATCAGGGCTGGGTTCATTGTACAAGTCTGAGACAATGATTCCATTCCCAACGAAGTACGCTACACTTGACAAAAGACAGAATAGAACTAACATTTAGATATCTTTTATTTTTCTTTTTCTTTTTGCTCAGAAGCCCAGAGTGATGATATGGTTTTGTTTATTTGTCTACTAATTGTAGGAAGTCAACTACCACTAGCTCCTTGAATGAAGTAAAAGATTTAAATCAGATTGGTGACACAGATTTCAGTACCATTTTTGTCTCAAATCTGTTCTTTTATTTCCTTTCCTTTTATTTATGTCTATCTTTTTAAGTTAAAATAAGAATATGATAAAGGATAAAGAAGAGAGGTGCAGGAGAGACACAAGGAAAATAGGAGAACTAAGAGAAGCTACAAAAAGGGGGGAAAAGATAATTTCTTGTAAAAAAATGATTTTATAATAGTTTGATACAATTTTAAGAATCATAATTTGATCTAGCAACTAAGAATGATTTTCATATGAAAAGTAACATGTTAGAAACTCGATAAAGAATCATTTATAAACATTTAAAATTAAAAACATTGACTCTCATATTTATCTCAAATTATTATATATAATGTCTTAAATTCTTAAAATACAATATCCGATGTTAAGACCTTCCAAAAGATATGTACAGGTTGATTGGCAAGACGACAATTTGAACTATCAATTACCTACTAATCATCACCGTGCCGCCCTACACGGCACTTGTACCGACCATTTCATTGGTTGTACTAGCAATCAAGGGGGAAAAAAAAGGATAAAATACATAATCTATTCAACTAAACTAGGTGAATGATTCCATTTAGCACCACCCCTAGTGCTTAATTAAGTTTTGACGCCGGAAAAGACTAACGTAACGACCAAGATTACTGAGAACAATGATTCTTCATTATAGTAATCACTAGAAGTCTGATATGCCAGTTTGTACCAGTGGTGGCATGCCACACAGACTGTCAGTGTCAGGCCTCTTGATAAGTTTCTATCAATCATTTATAATCTTAATTAGTGAAGTCATCATGCTTTAATTACTGGGGACCTATCTTGATAAGAATATTCTCTGACTATCTCCATTAAGTATGTAATCCTGATTAATAAAAGATTCATATAGTTTTGTACTTAATTCCTGCCCTCTGATGGCTTAATTAATTATATATATATATTGCTAATTATGCTAGCTACCCCTATTTACAAATTCAAAAACGGGCAGTGCCCTTTTTATTGTTTATAGAGGGATAGATCCTTAATCATTTTATTTATAAATTTGTCCTTTTTTTTACTAATATATACCAGGGAGTTCACATTGATCATGAAATCATAAGATATATGTAATTGGTATAAGTCATATATATAAGCTAGATCAGTCTAATTGCCAATTTTTTATGGAAACTCAATTGTGGTAAAAAACTGCAAATTCTTATATATAATTAGCTGTGCTAATAATCTTGTGAAATTAATGATTAATTGGTAAATATTGAAATTACAACCATGAAAAGTGCAGCTTAGCAAGTGACTAAATTGGTAGGATGCAAAGCAAGACTGATATTATATATATATCAAGTACAACAGTACCAAACTTAAAGCAATTTTATATACATCACCATAACAAAACACAAATCAAACTTATCATCTTGCATATTATATTCATATTGCATACATGTTAGTGTATGGTTTGTGGTTTGGTTAGTAAACAATTAGTTTTCAGTACGGTAGTTTGAGTCTGTATCTGTTATTATTTCAAATAGAAATAGAAAAGTAGGACTCTATTATTTCAATCCGAACCGTCAGTTTAAAATGGACGGATCAGATTGGCTCTATTTGAATTTAGTGAGTTTTTTTTAAACAAATTTATGTAGTTCATGTTTAATCCAACAATTCAAATTGAAATAATGGAGTCCTACCTTTCTATTTAGAATAGAGAAGGGATCGCTTAACAACTAATATTTTGACAATCTTAACAACTATTTTTTTAAATAATTTCAAAATAATTCTTAAAAATAAAAAAAACGTTTATAGACATATTTTTGAAGTTATAGATTGATTGTGTTTCAAATTTTATTCAATTTAAGTATCATTTGATACTCCATTAAAATCAATCAAAATTATATAAAACTTTCAACGATTTAAAATATAATAATTTATGATGAAATATCAAATAATTCTTAAATTGTATGAAAATTGAAACACAATTCATTTATAAGTTACAAAATATCTTTTTGTAAACTTTTTTTATTTTTAAAAAAATAAAATTTATTTTAAATTTATTTAAAAAATAATTGTTAAAATTATTAAAATTTAATTGTAAAGATCCCTCCCTTTGCAATAATAATAGGTGATTTCATTCTACGGTAGTTTCCGTGTAGATGAGGAGGAGAAAGTTCAAACAGTTGGAGAGTTTTTTTTTTCTTTATGGAAATTCAATGTATCACCTTGGTCAATGCATCGTATTTGTCTCTTTCGAATGGTCCCGTGTGAACCTTTTTCTCTGTCGAATAAATATCAGTGTACGAACCAATCAAATTTAGCCACGTCTCGACACGCTCATTTTCAGCCAACCACGTGTCCGCTAGCTACAAGAGTAACAAGACCCTCTCCTTTCCTATTTCCAAATTGAAGAATAGTACTAATTTGAAAGAATTCAAGTAGTATCATCCGTATATACTTCAAAATTGCACAAATATATTTTCAGCAAACTCATCCCAATTGAAGATGACGAAGAATAAAAATGAAATATACGTACTAATATCTATTAGCTGAAAAATCCCTAACTTCCAAATTTCAATCATAAATAAAAAAAATATGATTATTTTTCAGTATACTAGATATAATATTGACAATTAGAACTACAAGTAGAAAATGTCTAATAAAAAAGTAGTTCCCAATAAAAAAAAGAAAGGAGATTTTTTTGACAACTATTATCTTAACAAACAATTTTCAAATAAGTTTGAAATAATTCTTAGAAGTTCTTAAAAAAAATTACAAACATATTTTTGACTTATAAATTAATTATAATTCAAGTTTTATGTAATTTGAGAGTCATTTGATATTCCATCAAAGACCATTAAATTGAAACCGTTGCAAATTTTATATAATTTTGATTTTTTTTGTGAAACATCAAATGACACTTAATTTACATAAACTTTAAAACACATTCAATCTATAGGTTCAAAAATATGTCTATTATTTTTTTTCTATTTTTAATATTTATTTTGAATTTATTTAAAAAAATATTGTTAAGATTATCAAAATAATAATTATCAAGAGATCTCCACGTATAAAAAATGAAAAACGTGCCAACAAAGTGCTAACTTGGCAAACACATTGAAGAATATACTGCCAATTGGATGGTGTATAAATTAGAGTACGCATGAGGCAACACTGGCTTATGAGTTATCAATTTATATTCACTCGTTAAGTACATCAAAATTATTTGTCAAACACACTAATTAATTAAATTGCGTTATTAATCATATGTGATGACACTACCTAGTACATAGTACATATACTATATATCATCAGTCAATACTTGAGCCAACTATGCAACTTCTGATTCATTTATGACTAAAAAAAGAAATGTGATAACAATAATCTAATCTGAAACTAACAGCATTCGAATAATTTATTCCACAATCCAAATCTCTTTGACAAGAGCCCCTTGTTTCTCTTATATTCAGTCAAAATAATTAGATTATTTTCGACCTTGCATCTTCAATAAGAAATTGATACAAGGCATATCACCATAATTGTGCTGAAATTGTTTTGCTTGAAGTCTGGTTTTAATTAATTGCATCAATCAATTCATGATCTCGATAGTCCATTAGCTAGCACTAGCATACCAAATATTTTTATTATTAAATATCGTGTTATGGTCCTTTTTTTCTTCAATTGTACCAAATTTTTGTTAATCCTAGGTGGACCCAGTTCACGCTTAGAATATACATAATAGTCAGGGGCTGATACAATAAAATGGTTTTTTTTTTCAAGTGGGGTGTCAATTAATCCCTATTTTTTTTGATAAAAATGGATTAATTTCACCAGTTTCATTAAAACTGAAAGGAAATACAAAGTTCATGAGATTTGAAAATGTACCAAACAACTGGTACAGATTCAACATCCCATTACCAGAATACCTACACTTATCTAATTGTCTGTGTTTATCTAAGTCCTATTACATCACAAAAACAAACTAAACATTTTAATGACAACCATGCACAACAAACTAGTAATAATCGAAGTTTCAAAAAAAAAAACCCTAAAAATGAGAATACTGACATATTAAAGAGAACATAAAAAAAAACAAGTATAGGACCTCCTCTTCCCTGAGAGCCGTATGTAAAGTAATAATTTTGTGTAATAATCTATCATTTGCTCTATATTTTGTGGCATCATGAGTGATATATTCAAAATATTTTATTTATTATTATTTTGACACCAAAAAATAACATAACTGAGGATTTGAATACCAACAGATTTACATATTGTCAATTAATCCCTATATATATATATATATATATATATATATATATATAAAGTTTCATATTAATGTACTATATTTTAGATAAAAATGTTACACATATATACGTTTATTTCATCATCATACCTCTTAATGATTTTTTGTAAAACTGATCCATACTTAAACAACAAAATCTAATATTTTTGTGTAAGCATTGACTCATGACATGACAATTTAGATTAAAGTTCTGATTTTGCCTATAATGATGGATTGCTATTAAACTCGCTAATTTAGATGGTAGATATGAGGATTTAAATTAGAGTTGATAAAATCTAACCCGTCCGATAAACCCAACATCGCAACTCGATTAGGATATGTTAGAATTAAAAAAAATTAAATGATCCAAAATTTGTAATTAACCAAACTTGAAAACAAATGAAACTTAAATATATCAGCAAATATTAAATATCCAAATATAAAAAAATTCATACTAAAATGATTCGTTAATAAAAAAAATTTGAATATGAAATAGACTGAAACTACACCATATCCGAATTTTAGTTAAATCAAACTAAGAAGGTCCAATCCGATATAAAAAAAAAACCAATATGCAATATTTGTACATTTTATGATACTAGCTTTACTTTAGCTCAGTCTCTGTTCATCAATAAATTTACGAGAAATTAAATACAATAAATTGTAAATTTTGAGCATAACATATTATATAAAAAATGATGATACATATACATGGACGACACATTTGAACTCTTTTTAAGTTGGCCCATTCAGTACAACTTAAAAATGATGATACATATACACAGCACAACCAAATGCCAAACACTCAAGTGAAATATGTAAATCCAATTTGCCGAATCTAATTTAAATTCATGACTTGGTAATGGTTGAATCTAATCTTAATTCTCGCCGGAGAGGAGAGGATCCACTGAAATCTCACGTTCTTCTTCATAAATCTCGGAAATCAATAATCAAACTGTAGAAACTTCTTCGGAGAAAATAACGCGCAGAACCGCTGCAGAAGCAGAAGCATAAGCAGAAGCCTTGGGAAGTTCAGTAGAGAACAAAAAAAATAAGTCCGAAAATTAGAAAGCAACATTCGAGCCGGTCGGTGACTGACACGCGCCGGTCTTCCACTGCGCACTCGTGCTTATCATCATTTTTCATCACCCCACCAATAACCGGCCACCCCAAATCCAAATCCAAACCAACTCACATCAATCATACAGTTATACCATTGGGAAAAGGGAGGAGATTCTTCACAATTATTATTATGTTGATAAGTTTGAGGATTGATTTTTTAATATTTTTAAAATTTTAAAAAAATTGATAAATATAGTTTTTAATTTTATAAGTTGATTATATTTTAAATTTTATATAATTTTATATAATTTAAAGATCATTTGATATTTCATCGAATATCGTTAAATATAGATCGTTAAAAATATCATGTAATTTTGATATTTTTTTAATACAGTATCAAACAATACTTAAATTATATAAAATTCAAAACAAAATTAATTTACAAATTAAAGTACATATTTATGAAACTTTTTTTAAATTTAATTTTTTTAAAATTTATTTAAAAATTCGTTATCAAAATAAAATAACAGCCGTGAAGAATCCCCCTTGGGAAAAATGCAAATGCAAACGAGACGAGAAAAGAAGCCTCCGTTTTGACTCATCAAAAGGAGAGAAGCACCGATACATACAGTGACATGATACACAGTCGTTTTTGTATGCTGTGCTGATTGAAAGCGAGGCACTTGTCAAGACATCAATGAATTGGCACCAATGGCCGCCTACCGATGGAGACCTCACTCCTTTTTTTTAATGTTTTAGTTCTCGGAGACATGAGATTGAAACCAGATGTGTGTTTCAGATTTTTTTCTTTTTTCTTTTTTGTTCTGTTTACAAGTCAAAATCAGAAGTTTTATTTGAGATATTTTCTCATGGTTGTTAGTGTTCAAGATTTGGAGCTATTGATGTATATATATGAGGAGATATTCCACCTACATACATGCTTCACAAATATGGTATGTGTGTATTCAAATTGTGTAATACACTCAAAGTACGTATCATTCATTCTGTTTGTATATGGAGATGCCAAGTATATCCAAATTCTTTGGAGGGTTCTTAATATATTAATGCTTCACATAATTATATATATATATTGACACCAAGTCTTCTTCTGTTTGCAATGAGTGATATTGTAATCGCTTAGGGCTTTAGAACCTATATATATTTAACTAGCTAACCAAAGTGATTGCCTTTGATGATTGATATATATATTCACCATGTTAGGGGTGCTCATGTGATCATGTCACAAATGACAACGTTCAGTTTGGATACAACTTGTATTTGCATATAATATCCTCGTACTTTTAATTATTATGAGCAAAAACAAAGTCTAATTAATATTGAATATATTAATTACGTGTCTTCATAACATTTTTTATTTTTTTATTTTGACCGCTAAAATTTTGGAAATTTTTATATTAAATTGAAACTATTTTGGGTGTATTACTATTTTTTCTTGCAATTTTTTTAGATAAAGAAAAAAAAGTAAGTTACATAAATGGTGTCTAAAGTATCACTCCTTTATTATATTGGTCTTTAAAATTTTAAAATTATGCTTTGATCCTTAAAGTATTATTTGATTATCATTTTGATCCTTAAACTTTCAGAAGTATCATTTTAGTCATTCAAGTTTTTAGTTTGTATCAAATTAGTCCTACATTTAATATCCATTAAAAAAATGATAATTATATCTAAGATAGTATCTTCTTTAATATTAAGACTAATTTAGACATAATTATTAATTGCTACAAATAATATGAAAAGAAATATAATTATTCTCGACGTCAAATATCAATTAAATAGATATTAACATTCATGTGTGTGCGCCATCATAAATTAATTAAAATAAAATTTATGTATATTTTTTTCATAAATATAAATATAAATATAGGACCAATTTTGTAGAAATTGAAAACTTGATAGGTATAATTATCATTTTTTCATAATAGGTGTAATTATTATTTTTTTAGTGGATATTAAATGTATGACCAATTTTGTATAAATTAAAAATTTGAAGGACTAAATTAGTATCTTTAAAACTTTAAGAATCAAATAGTTATTGAATGTAGGACCATTTGTGTAATTTACTTAAGAAAAAACTATGCTTCATTTTTCTTATATTAAGTGGAATAAAAATTATTTTGGTAAATAAGTTATGTTAAAGTTAATATCCTTCTTCTTGTTGCAGATTAATTTTTTTTTCTGTTATAGTTACTTTGTGTTTCAATACAAATTATATGTATGCTATTTTTTTTAATGATTATCAGGTTGATGAATAAAATTTGTAATGAAGAAATAGCATGATTTGTCCTTCTTAGTTTTATATAATTCAAGAATATTTTCAATAAAAATAGAAATAGACAATTTGACAATTTGACATCATGCTACAGATAGAAGACTAGCATTTGTCTTTATTTTGAATTTAGATAATGGAGATATCCGTACTATTTTGACGATTCAAAATCACATCCGTATCCATACATTTTTTTACGTACGGAGCGAATACCAATACAGATTTTTCTTCTAAAATACAACATATGCATAACATATTTACGAAACCAATAAATGCATTTTCATTTTATGTGTGTGCAAGCTCATGCAAGATGGTGGGCCCATGCTTAAGGTAAGCAATTTAGGAAATTAGCAACATAATTTAAGTGTCCAATTAGGATTTAATTTGTGACATGCCGACCATATGGATGTGTTCGTGTACAAGTCGGTGGAAGTTCCAATTGGACAAATCCAATAACAAGGGTTTTAATTCGTTGACATGATATAATATTAATAGACTACTAACTAGATAGCTACTTACACGTTAAATTAAAAGACGTCAACCTTTTTATAAATCTAATTAGAAAAAGCTTCCATCTTATCAATTGACCTAACCGTGGAGTTAATCACGTTGATGTATTCTATGTGCTGTACATTTTGCATGGTGCCCAATTATCATTTCTTGAAAAAACAAAAAATGGAAGATATTTCAAAAAGTATTTAGTTCTTATTTTGAGTAAAGCTGCGTACTCTTAAGAGCACGAAGCTTTTCAGTATTTTTAAATCAAAATTTATCGAATCGGTTTCAAATAATAAATTTAAGTTGCTCAATAAATTTTTTTATATCAAAATTTTTTATTTTTATTTCTAACTATTTTTTTCAGATTTTTAAAAATGATTTTAAAATAATAATAAAATAATAAGTATCTGCATATGAGAATAGATAATTTTAAAAAAAATCTAAAGAAAAGTAGTTAGAAAACTCTAAGAATAGAAATTTTGATAACTTTATTAAGCAATTTAGATTTTTCGTTTGAAATCAAATTAATAGATTTTGAATTAAAAACACCAAAAAGCTCCATACTCTCAAACATCCTAACTTTACTCTCATATTTTTTAGTTGTTAGTTTACTATGTTGTGCCTATATATCATCTACCGTTTGATTTATTTCCTTTTCCGCTTTTATCTTAATTGATGGTCTCTATATTTTTATTCTTTCTACTCATCCATTGGATGATGTCAGTATTTTGTGTTTTTCTTACAAAAATTCTGTGTAATTAAACATGTTTCTTACTCCTTCCATTCATTTTGAGTTTTAGTATTTAAAAAAAATATATTTATTTCATAACTGATTTTTAATTTAGTAGCAAAAGACAATCATCTCTGTATAGAAAGTTATAGGTTTTGATGTCGGATTTTTAAGTGGTTTGAATTTAACACATATATATTGACAACATAATACTTATCTTACTGAATTTATAATCATATTATATTTGCTACATCATCTTAAAAATATAATATTATTTAAATGTGGGGGAAGTGACATATTATTAAATTTCTCTCCTCTTGTCTCTATATATAGATATTTATTTATAGCCAATCAGAACTTGTTAACTTGTATTTCAAGCTCTGATTAACTCATTAAGTCATAGATAAAGACAAAATAAAGCATACATATTCAGCTTAATTATTGAGTACTAGTTAGTTAAGGCTCGATAGGGACTTATTACTTTAAGGTCCTATAATTTTATTTTAATTACATCGAGTTAATAATTTACAAGCAGCGGAAGTTGACAGCTTCCCGAATCCGACCGTAAGCGACATAAAATCACATCCGATTTAAACCCGGTATTCAAACTAGTCCAAACACAAGCAACCCTAAAAACTAACCTAAAATCAGATGTGAATTTAGTAATATAGAACAAGGATTAATTAATTTTCAATTTTTTTTCAAAAGCTACAAATTAATTTGATGTATTAAATGATATTTTATGAATTCGTCCCTAATCCAAATTCTTATGCTGACAAATAACTAGTGTGAATTTATGCTAGCCAATTTTTCAACCAAATCATGATGTAGTGTCGATCCATAAAATTTTAATTTCTCAAGAAATTTTTTTAAATAAAAACTCCTGTTAATTTTAAAATTTATTATTTTTTAAATATTTTTTATAAAATTTAAACATACATCTTTTTATAAAAATAAATTTGCACTCACCATGAGAAACATGCCTCTCACTATCCACAGAGGCCTCAAGAGTTTTTTTTTCTTAGTTTAGAAATCTCATAACCCAGCAATTTGGAGTTTTGCACGTGTTATAAGGCATCAAATTATATTGAGGAAAGTATCATCTATCCATGTCCTTATTTGGGTTTTTTTATGGTACTCTATTCAAATTTTGCTACAATGTATTATCTTGTAATAAAAAAAATTTGAGTTAATTTCAGTCATTTGGTTTATCAACGTCAATATAAAGTACAAGTAATAAGTTTTGATTTTTTTTTTATCAGATCTACTAATTTTTATTAGAGGTGTGGAGCATGGCCAATAACTGTCATTATTATTATTATTATTATTTGTATATTGGAGGTTTGGAGCATGAATGCATGATCAATATATATGCTTTTAGAGTAGTTATCATAATGACATGAAATTTAGGGGAAAAATGGTTACCAAATTCAAGAGTCCATTGGAAAATAGAATATTCTCAAAAATAAATTTCATGTCATACGAGACATGTATCATACATCTGATCAATCATCAAATAATTTAAATTTATGAAAGATATTTTTGCACGTGAAATATGTAAGTCTAATGTAGTTGTCAAGAGTACCATCCCAAAATAAGCTTTTAACAAAACCTATACATTGAAAGAAACTTGGTTTGTATTTGTTTCTCCCTTTGTTATTATTTTTTTTACTATTTTTTTTTTTTTTGGTTAAAAGAGTGTTTTGGAGTGTAAGGTAAGAAATCGATTCTGGACGCCATGCCATGCGGGACGCACCCAACCAAATACGCGAGAGATTCAGCAAGCGAGATATTTGCACGAATCTTAAAGCATACATGTACGGCTGATAACGCGAGATGGAACTCCCGCAGAGTCGATGGCTGTGGGTCCCGAGAAATCAAACTCGTCCAAAGCGCACCGACTTTTCCGAAAGGTCCAATCTTTTTCACCTCTTATAAACATCTCTCTCCTCTGTTTCTATAAGCCCCACTTCGATTCACGCCTCACATTCTCTCCCAAATCAAAACACCACCTCCCATTGGCTCTCCCCACTTCTCTCTCTCTCTCTCTCTCTCTCTCTCTCTCTCTCTCTCCCCCTGGCCGCCCGCGCAATTCCCCTTTTGAATTCCAGAACCTCCTTTTCTTTCTTCTTCGATGATCATGCTCTGTTTCCACATGCAACTTTTTTGTTCCACTAATTGGTTTGGTCTCTGTTTCTCTCGTAGCATCCTATATATACAATAATTGGTTTCTTTTCTAGCTCTCAGTTCTAACAAAGAATCAGAAAGTTCAAAACTTGGTCGTTTTACAAAATCCAAGTTCTGTTATCAGCACCTCTGTTTTCTTTCTACCAAGCGGGCGGCCGGTTTATTATTTCCATTAAATTTCAGTGATTTTTCTTTTCCTTTCCTTTTTATTTCTTTTCTTTCTTTTTTAATTTTCTTTTTTTGTGTGGAAGCCATGGAAGGTTCAAAAAGAAATAGTCCCGAGGGCAGCGATAGGAGAAGAGCAAAAGGCAAAGGGGTGAAAATGACCGGCTTGCAGTTGCACCCGGCACAAGTTCTTGGGGATGCGTCAGGAGCTGCATATCACCGACCGCTCAAAAAGGTAAAGAGCCCCGAGCGGCACCACCAATCATCCTCCACCGCCTCATCTCCTCCTATCTCCTCTATAATCAATCCAATTTCTTCAACTTCCGGTTCACCTGCCTCTTCGCCATCAACTCAAACCTCCCATCCCGTTTTCCCTTTTGCATATGACACAAGTCATACCAGTCAGCCATTTTTTATACAGCCCGGTACATATCCACCGCAATCGGTGCAGCATCAACAAATGATATCCTTTGCTCCCAATCAACCATATCCTACAACCGCTGGAGCAATATACCCCCCTAATTTGTTCATGGGAGAGGGAACCACAGCCTCAGTGGTAGCACAGCACCAGATACTTAATTATTGGAATGAAGCTTTGAATCTTAGCCCGCGTGGCCAGGTCAGCCGCCTGGCAGGCCTCGACAAGAGAGGTCTATATTACCCACCTCTCTTTCAGGGCCCACATATGCTTCCAGCCGTACCGCCACCTACGAAGCTGTATCGTGGGGTGAGACAAAGACACTGGGGCAAGTGGGTGGCTGAGATACGCATGCCAAAAAACCGCACCCGGCTTTGGCTTGGTACATTTGACACAGCTGAAGATGCCGCCATGGCGTATGACCGGGAGGCATACCGGTTACGCGGAGAGAACGCACGATTGAATTTCCCTGAACGTTTTCTCAAAAAGGGGAAAGACACTGGTGCGAGTTCCGGAAGACGTGAAGCTACCTCTTGCTCTTCTTCATCATCTTCTGCTCCCCCCACGCCGAGCGAAGAACACCAAATCCAATTTATAACCCAAGCACAACCGGAACCACCAACACAAACCCAATATGAAATGCAACAGGAATACGAGCCAGCTGTTGCTCCAGTTGGTTTGAACACTGGTGCAACAGGGTCGGTCCAGCCGAACCAAGAGTTGGTATGGGGAGAGGCAGATGAGGCATGGTTCAGCACATGGGGTCCAAATAGTTACGTCTGGGACGACATCGACGGAGCAAATAATCTCCTTCTGCAGTCGCGTCTAGCAAACGAGTCAGGTGAGGTGCATCCGGGCCCACAGCCAGAAGCAGAACGTAGCGGAACTGGGGATGTCAGTGGTGCCGGTTCTTCCTCTGGAAGCGGCGGCGGCGGATCATTCTACCCTCCTCCTATGTTCATGTGGAGGGACTAGGCTCTCTCAATCTCTCTCCCTCTCCCTCTCTCTATCCAACACCCCCCCCCCCCCCCCCCCTTCTCTTTCTCATTCTTTGGGCATAACCATATGATCACTGTCAGCTACATATTTAGGTCAGAATACATCGCTAGTTGTGTCGATTTTTGGTACACAACCAGTGAATTGGGAGAAACATGGGGCTGTTCCTTTTGGCTGCATTTTTTTCAGGCCAAAAATCAGGCTCATCACCCAATCTTCTCTGATAGCTCTCTCATGCTGCTTGCCAGGGGGAATTGATAGAGTATTTGATATCTAGTACCCTTGAAGTGCTCTTGCTTCCTAGCCGGCTCTTTTTCTTTGTTTTTAGTGTGTGCTTTATTTGGGGGAAAATTGGGTTTTGTGTTTGGATAATTGTGTTAGAATTTTATCTAGTAGTTAATTAGTAGATCTCTTTATGTGGAAGTCTTAAGTGATCTATATGTGATGGTAATCAATTTAGTTGTAAAGGTAGGAGCAAGGAGGAGAGGGTTTTATGTTCTCCTCTTTTCATATGTAGTTTAAATTAATTAAGGAGTTGTATTAGTAAATTTAGTATCAATGTAATCAATTTCTTAATTAGAGTTTGTTACTTAAATATCTCTCTTAATGGATGTAGTTCATGTTTGTTGCAGAAATTGTTGTATCAGAAACAAAGGTATGTGAAGTACCTTCAAATGAATGGCCTTCTATTGCTGTGATCTGATGTTCTTATTATTACTTAATACAAAGTAATTTGAAGTGCCTTGAACTTCTATTTCGGTAAAGAAGATCAGTACCAATTATGTCAGTTACCAGTGTACCACTACCATACCAGTCTCATGCACCAGGCAAACCCAGACACCAATGTTGGAGACACTGGTCAATTCTCAATTTAGAAATTTCTGTTTCATTTTTTGGGCTTTTGATGTAAGTTCTTGAGTAAGACTAATTAGAGCAGCTCATTCTTAACTGTTGAGCCATCCCAATTAAACACCTGGAACAATCTGTAATCCATGGTATTTCCAACGCATTTTTTTTTAGATAAAAATGAGGGACAAATCACACAAATTTAAATGTTTATAAAAAAAATTTACTTAGATTTCAAATCTTGCGATCTCCTATGTAAAAAACATTGCGATTGTCCATAAATCAAAGACCGGTTCTTCATAGTATTTCCAGTTATTTTTGGTAAAAGTACAAGGTCAACATTTACTTGTGTTTAGCAGTACAACATGATTAATTAAAGCAATATAATCTTTAGTCAACAATGATATTAATAGGGAAAGGAAAATTTTATGGAGATATCATTATTGATACCATCGTCGATACGAGTTTTATTATACATATTAAATGAATTATTATACATATTAATAATTTTATTATGTATAATACTTATATTATTTAACTTAAATACCATTAATATACATAATAAAATCATTAACATGCATAATAACTCATTAAATATATATAATAAAATATATATCAACGACGATATCAACAATCATATCTGTGTATTAGCTCCCATATGGAAAATATCAAAGAGAGAAGCTCCTGTGGGCTGTTACGTAAGAGTAAATGTCAAAATCAATTTATATACGATAGTCTAATACTGGACATTAATCAAAGAATTTGGAACAATATCCTAATCGTACAGAGGATTGTTTCATACATAATATTATAATCAGTGCTTAAAAATAAAGAAGCAACATTGCAAACACCCATAAGTAAAAAAGCACGCAGAAACACAAAGAAAAAGAAAATAATTGACCCCATCTTTATCTAAAAAAAATAAATGATTGACAGAAAATAGCTAAAGAGCTAAACATTGACAAAATTAAACCAAGTTTCTAGCTCATGTCCCACGACAAGTAGCAGTGATGGTCTTCTATCAGGGCATTTTGCATGCGTTGAAATGGCACAACACAGTTAGCCACTTCTAGCAATGCCACCTCCCTGCCTTTCATTTTCATTCGCTTTTGACATTAATTCTGGATTGAGACTCCGATAGAGAATCCACCCCAAAAGCAAAATCGTCGTTGACTTCTAAAATGGCCCCTTGCTAACGTGTCGCTGTACCAACTATTGAAAGAGAAACTGAGCTTTCTGCATGTAATTGGTGGTGAATTGGCGATTAGTGGGAAGACTTTGTTGATCACCAATTGCTCTCCCCATGACTCCGTCTACATGTAACATTTTCCTCTCGGGGTTCGTTGTTGTTGTACTTGGAATAATCGACCCCCATGCCTTAATTAATACCAGACAGGTGATTGGCCTCCCTCCCCTCCAACTGTTGCCATGTAATGAGCACTGGTTGACAAACGCGTTGTAGTTCAACAGCGTGTATTGACTATGCAAACGAAATAATAAATTCGTTGACTTTCAGATATGATAATTCTGTTCTTCCTGTAAATACTCTTGGCACTGGACAAGGATTTAAGTTGGTGTTTGATGTGGAGAGCCTCCCTCTGGGATTTGTGAGCTGTTCATCTAATAACAAACATAGATAACTCTGGGATTCGTTGGATCAAATTTCGATCCACTGGATGGAATAATCGTTGGATCATTAAATTTGATATTTCATACGATTATTAAAACAGAGAAGTGAAATTTTTATACAAATTTTATATCATCGAATAATTATTCTACCCATCGAACCGAAATTTGATCCAATGGGCTTTGAAACTCCCATGCTTCCTTAAAGCTGAGATTGAAATAAGGTAGAAAGCAAGACACGATGTTGATAATGGCAGCATTACAAATTTGCAGTCAGTAAATACTCCACCTTGATGCTCCCTCCTAAGTCTTTAAGTTAGTTCATTTCTATATTTGAACTTTTGCGGTGACCTCTCTCTCACAGAGATCCCCGGAAATAGAATGAAAAACACACAATTGCAAAAGGAACAGCGTTGAAAATAATAATGCCCAAGCCCAGTTCAAAAAAGGCCCCATTTACCAAAATCCATTAATTTGCGATTCAAAGAGCATAGGCCGGCCCAAATTGAATTTACCTGCTCTGATTTGTTGGAACTTGCGGACAACTGGAGACCAATCCAATTATTACTGGAAATCAGCAACTGGATTCAGAGCCCTCAGCAATAGAGGCTTCAGTAGCAGGCTAGCAGCAGTAGCATTGTACTAAGACCTAACTAAATAGAGCCGACAAATACTGTGTACACATTCTCTGACCGAAAAATGAACAATGGCACGAATTTCTGTTAGTAGGCCGTTTTTAAACGAGACGTTTAACAGTACTGACATGACAAAATGCATTAAGCAAAAATCCAACAGCGAGCTGCCATGAGACTTCCAATTAGAGATCTGAACATCCCTCCCAGACTGTAAAAACTTTTCTTCCCATTTTTTCCTTAACAATTGAATTTCACTTTCTTACAAGAATACGTAGTAACAGCACAAAGAAAATAAATAAAAAAAAAATCACTTTTCGTAGTGGTACCTATTGCTACATACCATTTTACCGAAAAAGAATTCACCCCACAACCCATTATAAGCAACAAACCCAGCCAGTCTCGTCTCATCTGAGCCTCCAATTTTCATGTACATTTGCGAAATGGGACCAGCAGGCCAGGTGGCTCTCTTCTCAAATAAGAAATAGGTACTATTCTCACCACATGATGCCCATATATGTATATATATCTGTACACAACCACAGGAATAGCCTGGCACAATAACGTTATACCCGTACTGGGAATCCAAAATTCTGAAAAGTTCTAATCTCACCTCCACGTCCAGCTGTGACAATCACCATTCCCCAAGCCGATCGAGTTTGTGCCGGTATGCCACAATTGAATATATCAACTGCACTACTAATAAAAGCATCGCCGTTGCTATTATTTTTTGGGCTACCTTTTCTTGAATTCACAATCTCCTCTGGCCATGTGGCCGTCGTCCGATTGGTTTCTCCATTGGGCTTGAGGCCATTCTTGTCAGCAGTCAGAGTGGGGCACACAGTTGTGGGTGACGGCCAGACAACAGAAACTGTTACATCCTGGCAATGGAAGTATTCATAGGACTGTGTGCAAGTGACAACACTGCCCTTGGTGCGGCCTGGCTCGGAGTCATCATCATACCGCCACACATAAACATGTGAGTCCTCACTAGCTGAGACCACATACTTGCCATTTGCTGAGATGCATGCTGTTATCTGGCTGCTAGTGTTCCGAAACCCTGAGAGGAAATTAAGAAAGTTCAGCTGCTGTGTGCTTTATGATTCCTTTCTTTTAGAAATTTGAAGAAGCCTCTACTTTGTCCAGAATTGTAAAAATGCCCCTGCATTTCATGTATATGCAAAGCAAAAACACCATATTTTGTAGAAAATTCCAAAGGGGAATCTGTCGTTACTATTAGCATTGGTACCATCAAACAAGATTAATTACTAGCTAAGTGGCACTAATTTAAAGGGTGGGGGGTTCCCTTGACAACTATTGAATTGACAACCTTGACAACAAAATTTTCAAATAATTTCAAAAAAATTTGTGAAAATTCTTAAAAATAAAAAACTTTATAAACATATTTTTTAACTCATGAATTGACTGTGTTTCAATTTTCATGCAATTTAAGAATAATTTGAAATTTCATCAAAGACCATTAAATTTAGACTTGCAAATTTAATGTAATTTTGATTGTTTTTTATGTAATATCAAATGACATTAAATTGCATTAAATTTGAAACATAATCAAGCTATGAGTTCAAGAATGTCTATAAACCTTTTTTCTATTTTTATGATTTTTTTGTAAAATTATTTGAAAATCCGTTGTCAAGGTTGACAAGTTAATAGATGTCAAGTGATCCCCAACCCTAATGTAAAATATATGTTGATTATTTAAAAAGTGATTTTTTTTGTTGTTTCATTGCTCATAATCCCTTTTATCAATGAATAAGAGTAGTCGAAATAGAAGCAAAAAAAAAAAAGTGACAGTTTTTAAATTTATCAACCAGAACAGGGGCCTCTTTGGAAACGCTAAAAAAAATTGGGGTATTTTTTCCAGAAGATAATGGAGTGGTATTTATGCATTTCTCCACATTAATTTCAAGCTTACAAAGCACTTCTACAAGGTCACCCTAATTGGTATTGTTGTCCTAAAACCCACAAGTCATAACAAAATTAACTAATCATATGTACCAACATAAAGGCGTTCTTCCAGTTAGTGGTGGGAAGGGGACTTGACCTAATAAGTCCAAGTCAAACTTCATTTGGCAAGTACAGACACAATCTTTGACCAAACAATTAGTCAATCAAAATTCCTGTTTTGGTCTAAAACCTAAATATGTTTGGTACATTCAGCCGCTTCTAGACCTTGCTGCATCCTACTACCATGATAACATACAGCAAATGATGTACCTTTTAGTTTGTGAACTAGGTCTACGCCATCAATTACCCTGATACGCGAATCAGCCGATGTTATAAGCACCTTTGATGAACTTCCGGGGGCAAACTGTTGCAGTAACAAGTTCATTTACTCAGTCAAAATGAACAAACCATAAATACAAATTTCATGTATTTAATATATCGATACCTGGAACCCAGTAACTTTCTTCTGAGTTGACTTCTTTCTTTTATTCTGTAGGTCGATTTGGGTTTTTTGAAGTAGCTTATTATCTGAATTACAAATCACGAAATAAGAATCTTACAAAAGCATATTTAAAAGATGAAAAGCTATTAAACATTAATATGGCAGGTCTTGATAGAATTTGCACATACCAGATGTATCATACATGTGGCAACTTCCTTTATGAGAGCCAACCAGCGCACTCTTCAACAACAGGCAAAAGAGAAAGCATTAAGAAGGAAATTATATGCAAAATCCTAGTAATTTAAAAAAAGATGCAAGTTTTTAGAGAATATTTAGAAACCTGTCCATCAGGGGAATAGCAAGCTGCAGTGACCATTTCGTGCAAATCCGTCCAGTCTACAATCTGGCGGTCAGGAATGCTCCAAATGCGTACCTTCTCATCAAGGGACCCACTAATGAAGTATCTGTCATCAACTGGATTAAACTGGATACAGGTCACTGCATTAAATCAAAATATAATACCATTACATTAACCGATACAGATATTATTTTGCTCAAAGTCAATGAAGGAAGTACATATGCATTACTAATAAAGTCAATAGCTTACCATAATCACTATGAGAAAACATTTTCAAGCATGTATTGCTTTCCATGTGCCACAACCGAACTGTTTTATCCATTGATGATGATAACAAGTACTACATTCAAACAAAATAGAATGTGTTTGTTAACATCTTACAATATTTAATAACAGTTAAGTATGCATAAACATTATATTTCACTTCGAAACTAAGGGGAAAAAAATAGGAGTATGAAAAATCATGAAAAAAAAATTACCTGTGATTTAGACCAAGATAGGTCAAGCACATCATCAGAGTGACCTCTAAAAGAACAAATCGGCTTATCTGACAAAGCAAAAACATGCTCTGGTATCATGATATGATCCAAGCTTGCAGATTTCCTCCCACCCACACCCCTAGCGCGTCTCTTCTTCTCCCAGTGGTTATGGGTCACATCACCCAAGCCCAAACCCAAACCCGGTTCTGGGGACCCATTAGTAACCGCCGCAACAAATGGATTGCAACTGCCATTACTCTCCTTCTCCCCAAAAAAATCCCCTTTCTTGTCCAACTCTGATACTTCCCATATATGAATTACACAATCCTCTCCTGCACTTGCTAGGTACCTCCCATCTAAGCTAAATTTAATGCTCCAGATAGACCCGGTGTGTGCCTGTATCTCCTGGTTCATGTATAAGCCAGTGATTTCTCTGTGGGATTTCCCGTAGTAACGAACCTTGGCCTTTTCTGGTCCATGTTGCACAGTGTTTGTGCTCCCGTCCTGGCTATCATCAGTGGCTGAGCTTGACCTCCTGCCACCTTTCTCAGATGATGTGTCCCGCTCATCACTGCTCCGGCGGTCCCGGTGACTGCTCCCCATGGATTTTATGCTCTTGAACCAGCTGCCTCTCTTTTTTGTGCGTGCCGCATTGGTTTGGCCAGACCCATCCAATGCAACATTGCTTCCAATCATGCTGCCCTTGTTATTGCTTCCAGAATCATTCACACTTCTCTGCCGGCGCATGAGCTCTTGCACAATTGGCGACCTGCCGACGCATAGTTCAAACTCCTCCATGGTGAGCTGGCGGCCTGTTCGCAATTCCCTGACACGGGATTCTTTGACCACGAATTCAGTTCCATTATCTAAATCTTTTATCAGACATTTTGATTCATCGTCCGGATCTTCACACCCTCTCCTTTCTCGAAATTCATCAATAACCTCGATGCTATCATTAGATGCGCTTCTCAACTGCATAACCAGTGGAGGTTTGGATTGATTGACAGGTGGCGAATTTACATTGATGGAAGAAACCGGGTCGACAGAGTTGTCGGATCTGGATCGGCCAATCGAGATGATAGAAGAGACAGACCGGTACGAATCGTACGGAACAGATCTCCCCATCTCAAGTTCCCGTCCCAGTACCGCCACTGGGAACCCGGTATGGCGGGTCAGAGACGGGTCATGAGAGAGGCCAAGCTGCTCCAGCAGCCTCCGGCGCCGCTGCTCGACCGGGGCGGGCTCGGCCGTCCAGATATCGAGGGAGGGAGGAGAGGAGCGGCGGTGGGCATGGCCCCGGCGGTGGGGCCCAGGCGTAGAGTCATCGTCAGAAGCTGAGGTGGAGGAGCAGGAGGAGGAGAGGATCCGATCCAAGGACTCGTAGAACTCCTCGGGCTCTTCTCCTTCTTCTTCGCCTGCCCCCTCGGAATTGCTCATCTCGGCGCGAGCATTCCAGTGGCAGAGGCAGAGGGGGAGGGAGTATTGTTGGGATTGGTTATTTGTTTGTTAGCGGTTGGAACTTAGAGCAGAGAGGTTCAGGGGCTTTTGGTGCGTCTGTTGGAGAAAACGGGTCGGATCGCGCAGACGGGATTCCCGAGCGGGAAGAAGTTGGGATGGAGGGGAGGCTGTCGTTGAAGAAGGGGTAGGAGTATGGTACACAGAGAAAGAGAGAGGGAGGGAGTGGGGGAGAGGAGGAGAGTAGATCCACCATCATCTTAACCGATGCGATTGGGATGCCTAGGTGTCTTTAATCTTCTTTAATTATCCTTTTTTCTTCTATTTTTCTTTTCCTGTAATAAGATCAATATGTGCCTGTAAATAATTTCAAATGCACCCCCTTCAAAGTTTGTATTTGTCAAATCCAGTAAACTAACCTCGCGTTTAGTTAGCATGATGTAATAAGAAATACTAGGCGACTAATATTAGATGTATATGGGAATTATTTCAATTAAGAGGAAATCTTATCTTACCTCATTCTATTAATTTATATCCATTTTCATTTTCCTCCTTATTTTCTTCTCTGTCATTCCTTTTTTTCTCACCTCAAAATAGATTCCTTTTCCTTCTTTTTCCTTAACTACATTACCTCTTGCATAAAATAAAAGCTCTTTGTGTTATTATTGGTAATTTGATGTAAATGATATCAAAAAAATAATACTATAAGTTTACAAAAATTATAATATCCCCTCCAGTATCATTTGGATATGGTTCTCACATTGTATTCGAGGATTATTCAAGTTAAATGGTTAAACTCATTGTAGTTTTAAAACATTCATACGCACCCTTAAACTTTGAAATATCTACATAAATTCTGTTAAAAAACTTTTATTTAAAAATAATTAATTTCCAGTGCATATATGTTGCTTATCAATTTCACATGTTATGTTGCTAAATTGTAAAACACTTTCTCTATTGAAAGAGTACATTTATTTTTTCCAGAATATCATCAATGATGAAAAGAATTTATCTAGTTTTATCAAAATAAATAGTTTTAAATAATAATAAAAAATAGTTTACCACACACACAGACATATAGTTCTCATTAGAATAGAGCTCATCACAAAACAACATTATTATTATACAAGTCCGAAATGTTAGAATTAACAAGAGACTTTATTTAAAGAAAAAAGATAATGCAAGTCCGAAGTAGGTATCTCTAAAATATCATAAATTTTGAGGGGCGTATGTAGAAAATACCACACTTGGAGTACATATGATCTTTCCTTTCCTTACTGACCGCTACTGCTGCATTAGCGCTGCTCCATTATTTGTTCTCCGGGCGTTTCAATCGGACGGAGAAAGAACGAAAGAAATCAATTTTTATGTTGTGTTAGCGCCAACCAACCGCCAATTAGCACTAACTGAAAAGGATGATAAAACAATAGCATGATTGATGGGCTTTCTTTCTAGATGGCGCGTGGTTGGCTACTGATGCTTTTTTTAGTTGCGACCATGCGCTTCGCTCAGACCAACCAATCAGATCCCAGTTCCTGGGGTAATTTTGGTTCTTTCATCACACACACACACACACACAATTTGTGATATGCGTTTAATACGGGCATTTTTGTGTTTAATTATACGGCATTTTGGTTCTTTCACGGCGCACAGACAAGAATAGTTGTATTGCTTCTTCCGGATCTTAAATTAATGCCAGACTTGACACTTGACAGAGTCAATGGAGGCCTTGATGGTAAGAAATTCAATGACAGAACAAAAAAAGTGTATGCTTCAAAGT
The DNA here is from genome assembly GCA_037678475.1 of x Bolboschoenoplectus mariqueter. NCBI lineage: Eukaryota > Viridiplantae > Streptophyta > Magnoliopsida > Poales > Cyperaceae > x Bolboschoenoplectus > x Bolboschoenoplectus mariqueter. The sequence continues at coordinate 1,805,974 of CM075244.1, read as the reverse complement.
TCAAAGTCTTCAACAAATGTACGCTCTTTGAGCTTTTAAACAGCCCAGAGGCATTTCCAAAAAGAAAAATAGAAAGAAGCTCTTTACAAGGATAACGGATTCATTGGGGAAGAAAAGAAGGTTGATTTCTTTCTTTTTTTTCTTTTTGTGGATTTCATGATCCTCTGCGCCAAAACAAGATTGAGCTTTCTAGAGGAACAGTACTTTGCCCCAAGAAGAAATATGCTTATTGTTTTGATAATACATGAATTTTATATGATGAAATATATAACAAATTTCATCATATTTTATTGACGTGATATGCGGATATTACGTATCATATTTATAATATTAAATTTTAAATTTATGCTTTTGTTTTTTAGATTGTTAAGATTGTCAAAATAAAGAATTATTATGTGATTTCTCATCTTATTTAATTAAGCGGTTCTAAATAATATAATGACGAGCAAAACTTTTGTATAATTCATTTACTTACAGCTTACTATTTTGTTCTCGTATTAGAATCGATCCAATAATTATAGTCTTTTTTTGAAGCCAAATAAGTGAATATGTATAGGAACAATATATTTCAATATGATGATTTTGTTTTATTTTATCTCAATCAACAATTACCTTAGCAATAAGTAAAAGAAATTTGGTTAAGTGAAACTATTTTTTATTTATGACTTTCTAATTCTTTCTTGATTTATAAAATAGATAAATGAAATCCCTATAAAAAAAAGCGTCAACTTCAAAAAATCCATATGATGATGAAACAGTTGATCTTTCTCTTTCTTTACTTTAGTTGATCCTGTTTCGTTTATCTTTTATTCAGTTTTATTTCATAGTTATAGTGATCGTGTGAAATGAAATTTTTATACAATATCATTATTCTTACAACTAAAATTTTGCGAGAAAAAAAAATAAATTTATTACTTCTAATTTAAATAGAAATATCCTACTATATTTTAATTTACTATTCTGAATAACACTATTTTATTCATACTTCTATGATATTCAAATGAGCCCAAAGAGAGGAAACAACATCAAAAATCCATGATCTCAGCACATATTCACCAAACAACATAATTGAAACAAAAAATCATAAACCCATAAACATCTTTTAATCAAATAGACTATAAGAGGGGCATATAATTGTTTTAAAATAGAAGATACGACCACACAGGAAGGCAAGAATTGTGTGAAGAGTATCTAAAAGCTCAACACAACAAATAAGAGATGACTTGTAAGTTCAAAATTCGAATAGAAAATTTTTGTGAATACTTAAATTTAAATTATTTAATCCTATGTCTATTAAAAAAAATAATAGTAATAAGAGATGACTTGACTTAAAAAGTAGATAGAGGAAGATAAAACAATGCCAATATGTATGTAGTTTATTCTAGATAAAATTATTATCTTTTTACATTTTGATGTTGTGTAAAATCAAATTTAAATTTTGTGACGTTTGATGTGTATCCCTTGCTCTATGATGTAATCTTTATTATTTAATTAACAATTTGGATAGTCGTGCAAAATATAAATCGGGTGCTTTAAATGATTCCTGAATTTAAAATTAAATTGACAATAGTCAAACTCCATGAATTGATACAAAGAAAAGGAAAGTGGGCATATAGAGGAAATAATACATTTCTGATAGGATTAACAATTATTATGAGAGGAGAATAATTGTGCTAATAAGAGTATCGAACCGAATCATATGTCTAGTACATATAATAATAAATTTGGCATTTCTACAAAGAGATACAGATTCAAATTTCATAAAAAAATATTAGAACTAATGTGAATTATTATTTGAAAAGGAAAAGATTATCGAACTCACCACAACAATTTCCAGAGTTGGTCATTTTTTATGAAAATTTACAAAAAAAAATTGGTGAGAAGGCAATAAAATAATAATATTAGTAAAAGATTCTTAGGCTGAATGCATCTCTGCCAGTTGAAGTCGTGGGTTACATTAAGGTGCTCGTTTTGTTTTGGTTAACCAAGTTGCAATTAGTAAACAATTACTAGTCAATTTAGCCAACAATTGGTAAATTAAACGCTCTTTTTCGATCAGAGTGAAGCATCATCTGTAGAAGAAAAAACACCAATCATTAGGTTGTTTTGCAATTGCTTTGTTTCATTAGCCACGTTTAAATTTAATTCAATTAACTTATATATATATACACAATATATAATCCAGAGGACAGACAGAGAATAGTGGACTGGTGCTTATTTCTAACACCAAAGCTTGATCGAGAACCGTGCAATGCAAATGGGGATGGAGGCTTGACTGGAGAGATTTTAAAATGTAATATTTTTGAGGGAAAAAGCTGTGCTGTTGACGCAATTAATAAAATTTAGATTAAAGTAAGTACCTGAATGGATAAAGGATTGTCGAATGATGTTTGCAGAATTTGAATTAATAAATTTTAGATTAAAGTTAAAGATCTCCCGTTTTGTTTCTCACATTAGGACCCCTCTTTCATTCGCCCATTTTTTAGAAAAAGCTATAGATAAAATTAAAAGTCATATATATTTGAAGAAAATCTTGTCTGGAAAATTATTAGAGTATAAAATTTAGCAGAACTGCATATTGCATGAACGCCATTTTCGTATTCATTGAAACAAAGAAATTTTTTTTTTTTACTTTTTTTACTTTTTAATTTTAGTGTAAGTCTAATTTTTTTTTAAAATTGAGTCGGCCCCTCCGTTTTTTTAAATCTAGCTAAAATCAAACTTGACTGTCTAGTTGGTCAGATTATTACTGAGTTCATCAAAATATTTCCGAAAATATGTCGAAGCACTATCAATTATACTGAATGACGATCAAAAGTTCAACAGAAATTAAATTATACCTTCAATAGTATTGGTTACTCAAAAATCATAACAAAAATACTGATTAGTTAAATCATTTAATAGCAATGATGATAACAACAATAATATCCGCATATACATTTTAAAAGCAATTTCTTATTTTCTTTTTAAAATAAGAGTTCTCATTAACTCTAATATTTATTATTTTCAAAATATTTTTTACATGATTTAAAATTATATCTTTTCATAGAGATATAAAATCTATCATCATCTATACTATATTTGCTTATCATTAGCATGTTTGCCATATAGCCAATATAGACTCTTATCAATAGCATGAGACTTAATTGCGATTACAGCTAGAGCAATGAGGGTTTCTACTAATTGATTAGGTAAGCAACTAATAATCATAGATAAAAATTAAAAAAAGCAATTAGGATTAGGCGCAAGTCTACTTCTCCCACCTACTTAGATCCCCAATTTTGTGTTGTACAAGATATGAAATGTAAATACAAAAGGTTGAAAAAGGCGAAACAAAAACACGTGTCTGTATCAATGCTAATTAAATTAAAATAGACCGCATACACATCTCCACATGCTTCCCTTACCCAAATAACAAACCAATTAAATTCATGTCCATTTCCTCTCCAGTTCACAAACAATGGAGATGTTCTCTGTCTCTCTCTCTCTTTTTTTATTTTCTTTTTATATTCCTCCTCCTCGGATCTGAAAATTGGGTAATGTAGTGCTTTTTATTTTATTTTTTATTTTTTTTTAAAAAACTGGCCCAGGAAGGAAAAATTTGGGAAATACTAATTGCAACTTTTTGACATGGGAATTCGTCCGGACAAATTTGGTACAGGTCCTCCTATTTTTTCCATATTTTACTATTCTCTGTCTTTTGGGCTTTCACCTCAAACATGAAACAATTAGTAAGCACCAAAAAAAGCAGAGCACTTAAATTGTGCCCGAGGTGATCTCATCTGACCTCCCTTTTTCAATTATTCTGTCTCTGGATGTCATTTTACATATTTACCAACAATTTACTATTTCTATTTACGTATATGTATTTAAGGCAATTAAGTTTAAGCTCACGGGAGTGTTAATTTATGAGTTTTTACTTTGGAATTTGTTGAATCTCATATTCTCATTCAAGCGTTTAGTTTGAACTTTCAGCCATTAAATTTTATGTAATTCGTAAACAAGTGGAAATATTATGTTATAAATTTGTAGCTTTTAGCTTTGTTAGTAATTAAAAAAACTAAAATATTAGAAGTTTACATTGATCTCATACAAAAAGAAATTAGAATTTAAAAAGTTTATATCAGTGCAACTGTTTTTCACCAAGTTTTAACTCTTAATTTTATACACATAATTTAAAAAATTATTACTGAAACTTAACTGCATAGCTCTCAAGTAGATAAGTAAAAAAAAGTGAATATATCGTTTAAAGTTGAATCGAGGTTAAATTCATGATCCTTTTTAAGTGTGTTTAAGCTCATCTCACATATAGACAAAGACAGAGCCACCTTATGACAAAATGGGGCATTTGTTCCCCTCTCCCCCACCACCTCCTCCTCCGTCGAAAAATTATTTTTTAACATATATCTTATAAAATTATATTTTTATACATTAATTTAATATAATTATAAAAATATGTCTCAATTTATAAAATATAATATATTTTGAAACTATATTTCTAACATAAAAAATTTAAAAACATATTTAATTTTAAAAATAATGATGAAATTATATTCTATCATAAAATATTGCTTCACTCTAATTATATTCTGATCATTCAATTAAGCATTGTAATCATTGCATATATAGTATTCTTACTTTCTTAGTAATTTTTGAGAAAAAGTTATGATGAATAGTTGTACGTCCGTGTCAATTGACAACAACTCAAGCACGAAGAGCTTCACAATTTTGATTTGTTTGCGCAATTGCGCGGTTTGAAAGCAATACGCCAAAATATTTGTCCCCCCAAATTACATCACATGAAACCTACTTCAACAAAAATTTTGTTCTACGCTACATTTACATTTTAACACACACACACACACACACACACATATATATATACTTCCAAAAAAGAAAAATGCATACAAGAAAGAAGATCCGCAATGGTCGTTGACAACCGAGAAAAAGTTGTAAAAAATAAAAATAAAGAAAGGAGATCCGCAATGGTCTCTCAATAATTTATTTTATATATTCTTTTTATTACTCTTTTACGTCCTACCCCTCGCTTAAATAGTAAATTATAAAAGATCCTTTCAAAAGGGAGGTATTTGTCTGCTTTCTCAGTTGCATTTCAACTACGCAGCAGTGACCAATTTCCCTAAATGTAACGGGTCACTGACATAACCAACAAACTACGCACATTACACAATGTAATACTTGAGAAACGTCACAGAAGATCCGATACCACTGTGATCTATGGAGGATAGAGTACCCCCCCCCCCTCTCTATACCTGGCTTTTCCACCGTCCAAAGCACTGTACCGATGAGAAGCTAAAAAAAGATCTGACTATAAATGTCGCTATATGTGTAAAAGCAATATTCCATAATAATAATAATAATAATAAATATAATACTATCCAATTCCAAGCTCAAGCTGTACTGCTATAGCCATTAGCCAAGCAAGCTACCTGTCTGGTATGTATAAAAAGGTTGGTTCGTTTCTTTTTTCTTCTCTGCGACATAAATGATATAAATCTATAACCCCCCCCCCCCCCCCCCCACACACACACACACACACAAAATAAAGTCATCCGTAGTAGGGACAAAAGGAGATGCCAATGCCGTTGCCGTTGCCGTTGCCATTGCCACCTCACCGATATAATCTTCTATTCTTTTAATTAAGTTGGATATAAACTTTTTACTGGTATATTTGGGCCGGGAGATGAGGTAAATAAATAAATTTGTGCTGGGCCGATCGATCAACCAGGCTTCTTTGCAAAATGTTATTATTAGCAAGGTAAAAGGTAAAAGATATTAGTTTGAAATTTGTAATAAATAATTAAATACCCGATGATATATATATACTATATAGTAATATAGACATGCAGTTCAATTCCTGTTTGAGCAATAGAAAAAGAAACAATGAAGAGTTTGTTTGTATCCTTTAGGTTTTTTTTTCTTTTCCGTACAAGAAAAATGGGGACACATCAAGTGTTCAGTGACTGTCAGAAAAGGCAGCCACAAAAGCTTAAGATAGCATGAGATATTGCGATTGGCATGCATGGGCAAGAATCAAGATTTAGATCTTAAAATTTTTTCCTTCCTTGCAATAATAATAATAATAAAGAGATCTGATGATATACAGCTCAACACAAAGGTGTGTGAGAGGAGAGGAGAGGAGAGGAGGCAACAACTTGGCAAAGGCGTGTAGTACAAAGTGTGCCAGGGATGAAGCACTAAAGGAGGAGACAAGCATGAAAATAATAACAGTAGAAAACCTAGGAGAAGGATTTAGTTACTCTCTCTCTCTTTCTCTGTGCCAGAATTAAAGGAGAGCTAGAGAAGCTTCCACCATGCCTAATATGCATGATACCACAAAAAAGGAACTCATTCATATATAATAAATATATGTAGATAGATATCTAGCTAGCACTAAATTTCTTGGATACCATGCACAAGATTGATGTATATAAATGATATATTAATTCAAGTTTTATTATTATTACCTCATCATCAGTTCTTATTGTGTTAAAATTCAACCATTCAATGTTTCACTGCTAGCTGACCTCTGTATATAACTCTCGTGAGTAATTAATTTCCTACAGATAGAGGTACGATCGTGGTATTAATTGATACATGTAAGTATCCTCTGTGTAGGTATGAACATATATTATTTCTTTCTGAGCATTTTTTTTTTAAAAAGCACCACAAAATTAGTGTAGATTATCCTGAAAAAGGGATTAACTAACTATCTAACTAACTAACTAACATGGGAGCATATATAGATCCATGATTTGAAACACACACTTTATATCAAGTGTTGCGTTAGCACCAAGCACCAAAGTAACTAAGTAAAGCTTCTATCCCTGTACACATGCAATGCAAATGCAAGTTGAAATCAAGATGGAATAAATGGTCCAGCAAAGAAAAGAAAGAAAGAAGAGGGGGCTAGATATGGGGTGTTGTGTGAGGCCATGTACCTTTGGATCATGGCATGTTGGAGAGGCACACACTTAATTAAACTGCCCCCAATTAAGTTAAAAAGAGGGGGACCAAAGAGACACAGAGCCAATTCTCCCTCTCATAGCCTAGCATAGTGTACCAGTGCATCCTGATAAGATTACATCACATGACTGTTCCCCCATCCCGTACTGTGCTTGCAGCCTTGATCAGTTTTCATATATACCAGTATTAATTTATATATGTATATGTATATATTCCTTGAATTTTCTCTCTACCACTTGCCTCCACCCATCCGTAACGCGACCCGTTCACTGGCTTCACATCGATCGATCGATTGTTACAATTGGATGATTAATTCTTTTTCTTCAATGTACTTTTTTAAGCAAAATAAGTAAATCCTCTCTGTCATTAGCTAGCTAGCTAAGCTAATTAACCATATTGGGTTTATTTTATGTTAGTGTTGATGAGGAGCTATAGGGAAGAAGCTTCTGCATATGCTTTACATGGATAAACAAAAAAATATGCAAAGTGCCTTGTTTACATGGATATAAAATTTGCAAAATGTACTATTGAACTCAATAATGATGAATTTTTCATAACTCACGTTAGCAAATGGATGAGAACATGCGCCGGTAGTACAGAGACGGTGGAAGGAATCCGCATGGTTGGGGCTTTTTGATCCTCTCATGTTCAAACAAAAATGGAGACTACATTTCTCTAATTTATTTTCCTACATTGATTAATTTTGTGATGCAATTTGTTCTCTTTTGATGAACTTGTGATGCCCTTGCATTTTTTAAAATAATGGAACGATCTAATTGATTTCATTTACTGCCAAGTTTTTAATTCATTTTCATTCTAAAATGCTTGGAAAGAAAAAAAAAATTTGCTTGAAAAGAACAATGGACTTCCACTCAAGTTTTCTAAGAACCAAAAAATAATACTAAAATTCTTGAGGTGTATATATTATTATTAGTAATAAAAGTACGAATTTTTTGATTGGATATCACCCAAAGCATGTGCTGGGATTGTGGGCCAAGGCATAATTAAAACCCATGTTATGTCATGTCAGATTGTACAAACTGCCAATTTGACTTCCATAATTTTAATATTATGTAGGGTACCCTTGCAAAAGGCTACTATGTTAGTTATGAGCATAGGTATAATTTGAAAGTTTAATCTTGGATTAAAGATGTTTAAATTAATTTCAAGCAGTAACAGGTTGCAGAATTATTATTGCAGTTGCGCCCCTAACAAATTGAACATGCAAATTAATCTAGAGTCCAAATAAAGAATTTTAATTAATCCAAGACTGAAGCAAAACATAAAAATTCATACGAAATTTTAATTCAATTTGTAAAAAAAAATTGATTTATTATATTAAAATAATTTCGTCATCAAGAAGAATTATTTTCTGAGAAACAAATGAAATATCATTATTGACGAAAATAAAATTTCCTTTTCTCTCTCAAAAAAAATTATTATACACGAAAATATTCAAATTTTCTTTTCTTAATATCAACCTCTCCGCAAATATTGTAAATAATCCTCGGTAGCTTGCCATTTTATAATTTTGACCTTGGAGAGAAACAAGGAATCAATATTTTTATGGAACTGCATATTCTGATAGATCTTCAACAATGACGGATACATTCTTAAATTCCTAATATATTGTGATTTGTGAACTATTAACTATCTAGGCTAATTCTAAATTGAACTCTTTTAAATGTTAATCCTCGCTTCTAGTCACATTTTAATTTTGATGGAAGAATGAGAAAGTTGGATGGGAAATTATCATTCTTTGTTCAATACAATAATCTATAAATTATGAAGCTAAGATGTTTTTTTTTTTTAGTGAAAATGGAGTCAATTCTCTAACGTAAAAAAAAATCCATAAGAGATTTTTAACTGAATTTTAAGTTGCAATTTCTTACACATAGAACATAATTATTAGATCAAAAATTGACTCACAAAGTAAAAATGCTATCAAGAGAAAATTAATTTACAAAATATGATATTAATTGAGTTTTAAATCTACAATTTCTCACACATAGAACATAATTATGAGATCAAAAATTAATTTTTAAAATAAAAATATTGTCAAGAGAAAATTAATTACTTTACAAAATTTCGTACTAAACACACAAGAGTACACAAATTGAAGAAATATATATATATGTTTATGTCTATGCTATGCATGCTACAGATATCCATATTATAACCACAATGAGTGTCTAATCACATACAAACTAATCCAGACAAACCTCTGAGCCTTTTCCTTTCTTGTTCTACCACAGTACCACACACATATACTGTCAGATCTCAAAATCCCTTCTGGACCAAATTGCACTCATGCATTTATTATTATCATTATTATTTTTTCAAAATCAAATCAAAGGAAAATTCTCTTGGTATACATTGATTTTGAACAACAAAGTTGCAAAAACAAAAAAAGGGTCCATGATGAAATGTTTTGGTAAGGTATTACTTGTTTTTTTTATTGTTAAAAAAGGTTTGTTTTTCTTTTTTTCACACTCTAAAAAAGAAAAGAAAAACTCCACAACAGCTAGCTGACCCCATGGCATCAAATGGGCATATGGTGAGGCATGAAGCAGCCATCCTTTTCTCATGTCTCATTGCCAAGAGAGGTGAAAAGGGCATGCATGGCACATAGCCTCTCTCTCTCTTTCTCTGGAGGAGACCTCACACAATTGGTACCTTAATTAAATCTATCACCAGGTCCAGACATGCTCTGGTTGTATGAAATTCATTGGATGTTTTCAGATGAGTTAAAGTCCTTTAATTTGATATAAAAAAATGTCTTCATTGTTTATATTGTTAGTTTAAATTCATAATAACAAGCTTGTAAAATCCAGGCTTGTCTCGTACTTATTATTTTATTTGATTTTATTCGATTAATTCGTAAAAATTAGTTGATTTATTTAATTAGAATTTTTTTGTTAAATTCTTATTTTATTTTTTAAAGCCCTCAATAATAAATAAATATGAAAAACATTCCAACATGTTCTACCCACACAGCTACTTGATGATATTCAACCTGAAATTTATACACAATTTTTTTTCTTTTTTTTTTTTGAAATAGACATGAAATGCACAAATTAAATTTACTAGGCTATCTAGTAAATTTCAAGGACTGGAGAGGATCCAAAGAGGCTCAAGTCAGATGATGTAAAAAAAAAAAAAGTGGGGGGGGGGGGGGGGGGTTGTTACCCTTTTTTCTGTGTTATGTAATTTTTCTGTTGCCATAACTTTGTTGTCTGAACAATTTACACCGTACAAATTGGACTGGAGACCTGTCCATGGATGGTCGACATCAATTAACGAGAATACTATTAGATCAATGATTAAGTACTGTGGCACATTGGCATGGTTAAGCTCTTTAACAGAAACTAAAGCACTCATGATTCATATAAAAGTGCCAAACTAGCAAAATTGGGTCATTGAGAAAAATGTCTGTTGGACATTTGCATCACTGTTTTTATATATATATATATATATAAAGGCTTCTGTTAATTTTAATATTTATTTTTTTTAATATTTTTGTTAATTTAAATATTTATTTTTTTAAATATTTTTTATGGGATTTAAATTCGTATCTCTCTGTAAAGAGACACTACTTATTATTATCGTGTTAGATTTGCAGTTCACATTTGCATCACTGTTATGGAGGGTGTTGCTAGTTCGAATTCAATGAAAGAAAAAATTTATATATATATATATAAAGGACAATTTAATTGATTTTTTGGGGGCGATTATATTTAAGTCATTTTATTTTAATCTCTGAAAGTAATGAAGATGATATTAAGATCATAGGCATATCTAGCTCTTAATTATTAAAATCTGATCAATTGATTTTCTTATAAAAAAATAAACAATTTTTTTTATTTCCATTTGTTAATCAAAAGACTCAAATTAATACTGATGTTTATTTTTCTATTAAAAGGTGGTGTATTGAAGAAATATTCAAAATGTTGATTCAAATAGAGAACTTCCATTATATATAGAGGTTCTTAACACCTAAATCATTTTGCAGTACATATTAATCACATTGTAAACTCATTATTCATATAAAAGATGATCAAACTATAATTTCAAAGAGAAAGTAAGGAAAAAAAAAAGGATTACAATGTATGTTAATAAACCCCATAATTCCATTAAAGTAAAAAGAACAAAAAAAGGGGGAAAAAAAGAAAAGAGAAGGAAAAAAAAAGAGCCTTGGAGGGCCATGCACCAAGCTGAATCCAAATGGGCCCCCAATTTAAGAGAGCAACTCATTTGGTTTCCCAAATTTAGTAATTTTCAACTTTTGAAGGCCTCTTTTCTCTTTGCTAGGATAAGAAGGCATCTTTTCTTCTTGTCAATTTCAGAGCACAAGCCACAAGGCTGCAACAAGTTAGTTGCATCGCTTTTCTCTTACTCAACAACAAAACTAAAGATGGATGCTTTTATTGTTAGGCACTGTTTCCCTTTGCTTACCAAACTCCTGTTCCTCTTTATCTTATCTTTCTTTTTTTCTTTTGTTTTTTTTTTGAGTATATCAAGTCAAGGTGTTGGCATACAGTGTGATACATTGATGGCATTAATTACTTAAGAGCAGGACAAGAAAATAACTATCAAATGGTTGTGAATAATTAATGGGATAAGCACTCTTTCATTAAATAAAATAAATATGTAATTTTTTTTTGTTTATGATTTTATAAAGTGGGAGAGAGCAATGTAGGCTGTAAAAGGTCTACAATTTCTTGTACATATACTTTTTCTTTAATTATTAATGAAATCTATTTGGCTTTCCGCCTGCTCTTTCAAAAAATAATAATAATAAGAATATAAAATAAAATAATTTTCTTAGAAAAAGTTCCTCAGAAAAAAAAATAACCCACGTAAAATTTTCAAAAAAGAAAATTAATTTAGTGGAATTGATGTTCGTATGAAATTCTGTAGAGATTATTACCGATCAGTAGCATATTAATAAAAGCACATGGTACGTAAGCATGACACAGATGACACGTGTCCGAATATAGTTAAAATACGGCACGGATGATTAGATGTGTCATATTTGACGTGCCACGTGTCGTTCCCTTATAAGTGTCATGTTAGGCAATAAACGCACTGAACACGGTACGACACGACACGTTTAAGTACCTAGCTGGCATGTGACACGTCTAGACACCTCTAAACACATATATGGAATTTAAAAAAATAATTATTATAATGTATTTTTAATAGCTGTTATAAGTACATTTTAAAAAATATATTATTATAAAAAAATTTCCTTCATTTTTCCTATTTTTTATGATTTTTTTATTTTTTTCCGAATTTTTAAACATTTTTTAACAATTAAAAACAGAAATTTAATTGAAAAAATTAAAATACATCCAAACATGTATTGACACAACACATTAAAAAATATTATACCGTTCTTAATACTAGTATAAAAAATATGACACGGTACGGAACGTATTAATCTTTACACATATTTATACGATATAATACGTTCGGTTAACACGTGTGTCTCTGATACATATAAATACGACACAATCCTTTTATAATTTCCAATCAATCAGTGTACTGGGTACACAGGAGCCAGAGGCCATCCATGGTCTTTAGCTGCTCTCCTCTGACTGTCTGCTTGGAAGCAAATGATGAGATGCTTGTAAAATATGAGAAATGATGTGACACTAGGATGTCAAATTGGAAGCCTCCAGGCCAGCTGAGTGCACATGATCCCACCTACGGAGAGATCTCAAATTCTATTTCTTCCCTTGTTTTAGCTTTTTATGTAGTTGCTGTTTAGCCTCTGCTTTGGTTCCCTTACAGATGTCGGCTCCTAGTGGGTTGGGGCCCACGGATTTAGTGCTCCTCAATTGGGCCCTTTTTTTAAATTTACGGGCCTTTGCAGATATTTTTTTTTTGGGATGGAGCAGTGAAGATATTTTGACAATCAATTAATTAGTTTGACATAATATTTTGTTAGAATATGGCAAAGTGTTTTTTTTTTGAAAAATAATAGACATTATTTTTTTTAAAGATTGATTGTGTATAATTTAGATATCATTTATTGGTTGATAAAATATTGTTGTTAAATGTGAACTATTGTAAATTTCATATTATTTGATTAATAGTATAATTTACATCAAAAGTTTACTATTTTTGTGTATATGTTATGTATAGAGTCAAGTTAGGGTGTTCTTAAGAGAACCGAATTTCTTGGTGTTTTTAATTCAAAGTTATCAAATAAATTATTCAAATGACAAATTCAAGTTATTCAGTAAATTATTTATATCAAAATTTTCTATTCAAGTCTCTGCCTTTTTTTATTTGAGTTATTTATTAGTCATGAATCTCTTTGTCCTAAGTCGTCGGGATTAAGTTGGAATATTTTATTTATTGCCCGTTATCACTTCGATTGTTTTATTTTATTATTCATCTTGATTATTTTATTACTTAGGTGGTGTGCTTTGTTATTTATTTAGATTAAATCTCCAAAAATTCGTCGAAGTTTGTCAAAAATTCATCGGAAGTTCAAGAGAAATTTGTTAGAGTTTCCTTGATGGTTTGCCAAAGGTAGAAGGTTGGATTATTGAAAGGATTGATTAGTCAAAGAAAATTGCTGATCAGTCAAAATGTTGATCCGATCAAATAAACCATGATATCAACAATTGTATGAATATAACAACTCCATTTTTTTTTTCACAGGAACTATCTTAACCTCTTTTTATCACCATCATAATGACATAAAAAAAGTATACTTTTTTAATTTCCATTTTCAGTTTGCTTGCTTCAGAATTCAGAACACGCGTTGATAATTTAAACGTCTCCGTAACATACTATTGTTTACTAGGAAAATGTATAGCACAAGGAGCAAGCTGTCTTTTTTTCTTTTCTTCTTTTGAGTTAGCAGGAAACATGCCTACTCAGTACTTAACTACTTGCTATTACATCAAAACGTGTTTGAAAAATTTACAAGAGGTTGCCACAAATAAACAGGAAAAGAGAACCCGATAAAAAATATCCGTAAATACAAACTCAAGCAATATACTCAGAGATAATCACTCAGTAAACCTGTTTCATTTTACTTTCTCTTTTTTTTTCTTTTTTGGTTATTGTTCAGACTTAGCAGGCTTCTAGATAATATATCATCGTCAGTCCATGTTGTTTACAGTGTGTTTCTTTCTCTTACTGTTAAATTGGAATCAAACCATTCAAATTAAAAAAAATTTCACCCCCTTGACTCTTGGTCTGTTCTTTATTTGATTTGATTAATTACTATTACTTTTTTATCGAGATAATGATGGAGTCAAGCTATCCAAATTTAAATACCCACAAACGAACCCATCCGAATTTCGAACAATTTAATTTCTATTGCTAGTATAACAATCATCATTCTAACTGAATTAATGAGCACCATAAGGCGGAATGACACAACAATTGCTAACTTCAGTAAACCATGACAATCTAATTTCTACCTTCTTCAAGAAAACAAAAAATAAGGAGCAAACAAAACAAAAATATATTTACAAATCAAAGCTGATTCACTCGGCTCAGCCGCTGCCACCTTGCAAAATTGGCAGGCACAATGGCTAACAGGAATCATCATCAAAACTTCTCTGCATTTGGAGCTCTGCGACTCAGATTCCCGAGGCAAATCATCTAGCACAAAATTGTCAACACCATGGCACTTTCTGAACTTTATCATCTACCAGATGAAGGTATTCTCTGTAATTGCCGCATAAAATCAGACTTAAGACGCTTATTTGAAATTGCTGAAAGTGCCCTGAAAAAAGAAAATATACAACCCAGATTAGCAAATAGTTAAGGGAATGTATTTGCAACACCGGTATTCTTATTTCACTTCATATTCTCTTTTTAAAATTTTAATAAATCAAAATATCAATGTCATATTACCTCGGAGAGCTGGGGCGTTTTCTACTGAATTGGCCAAGCATGGATTTCAATGATTCAAGTGCCTCTTCAGCAGCCTATATGATAAAATTTTTAGTAAAACTTGTCAGGAATTCCAAAAGTTGGTTTATTAATATAGACTATCATATTTGAAGCAATAAAATATACTATTAACTACTAAGAAAATTAAAATTAGAAGGACGATGTATAAAAATAACCAAGTCAGGTGGCAAACCTGAATCTTAGCTTCTTCCCATGATGGCCCAACACCTTTCCCCAATATTTGCCCATCTATTTCTACCTAAATTACCCACAATCAAATATGAAACAAAAATTAGAGAAAAAAAATCAGAGGTAAAAATTCAAAGAAGAAAGTAATTCATACCTGTGCAAAACTAGATCCATCGGAAGCTTGTGGTTGTTGGAATATCAAGCTAAACCCCTCTCTCGTACACTGAAGGAAAGGAAGATAAAAATTATAAGTTAGAAAAAGTTAATTAAATTAAATAATGTATAAACAAACAGAACAGATTAATGGAGAGAAAGTTAGCAGTAACTGATCTTACTAGTTCCCTGAGAGAAGCAATAGAAGACAGAGTTCGCTTTGAGTAAGTGTTTCTGGGATCCAAGTAGTGTGACTCATCAGAGGTGCCTGTAATTGGCAATGCACCGTCTTCCTTCATGTCACTTGTATTATTGTATCCAAATATGTTTGTGCCTTTAACATACCCATTTTCTTTGTTTTTCTCTGGATCAGATAGTGCTCCAGAAATGTATTTATCTGAAATAAAATAGCGTAACTTGTTAAAATGGCAAAGTCAATCTTTGGGGGAAGGAAGAACATTTTCCTCTGAGTCACTTTAATATTTTGGATCAATCAAGCTTAAAAAGTTGCTTAAATACCAAATAGTCATGCAAGATGGCTTTCTCACAAAAAGAAAAACTCACTAGCTAAGTTCTTTAGAGAAATTTCAGCAGCTTGGTGCTGGGCTTCTTTCCTAGTTCTACCAGTCCCTTCACCAATCTTTTCTCCAACAAGCCAAACCTGGAAGAAAAATAATACTGGAGATCAATAGAACATCCACGAAGCCATGACATGCAGTGCTCAAGCCATGATAATTAAAATAAACCAACTGCCAAGAACACTAGAATTTAACACCATCTATACCTCAATACAGAATATGAGTTCTGCAGTATCACACACTATTGGTCGGAATTCCACCTAATAATAAATTTTGTAATAGTTAGAAAATAGAAATGAATAATCTAAATAATAGTATACAGAAGGAAAAATATTTCAATAGTGGTATTCGGTGCAAGTACCTTAGATCCACACTTCATGGCGATAGTTTGTAAAGCACCTACTACAGTCTCCTTGTTTGAGGGCGGTTGATCCCATCCTGATAAGAAAGTTATGTAACTTCAATCAGTGCTCAAGAGCATAGAAAGTAATAATATTCGAATCACTTTTGTATGTCATCCCAAAGTCCAGTTACTGTCATATTTAAAAACTTCCTTGCAGACACTAAAAAATACAACAGTAGATTCAAATACAGGATACAGAAGGATACAAACAACACATGATTGTCAGCGAGATCATATGCTTCAATAGAAATGAACAGTCAAACCCAGCATATGTGAGTTTTCCTTTTTAATCAAAATTTTGGCATAACAAAACTACAGAGGTCTAAACTTAGCATTATGCAACATATAAACTCATCAAGACGGATGACCAAACAAAAAAGGTACTTAAAACTATAAAAGACATCCTAACCCTGATATCTCATTGTCCCCTCACTCCAATTGTTGCAACCCACAAAACCACCAAGTTCACTCTATATCTCATTGTTCTCCCCCCCACTAAGACCTATTATTTATCTCTTTAGACTCTTGTTCAAGACCATGTCTGACCTGGGGGGAGAAACTTCTACAGAGAGCATGCTAGTTGCAACTATTACATGGAATGTAGAGGAGGGGCCCATAGGTTAAGAAGTATCTAGCTGAGATAAAGAGGATGTTTTTCTACACACTGATACTATGCAGTGCGATAAAAAAGTGGGAAATCAATTTTGTTGAATAGTCACTGTCTCATAGTAACGATCTTTTCTTTTTCACGAGAAAAGGAACCTGCATTGTCATGTCTTCTTTTAACATGGTGTTAATGTAGTAATTATGTTATTCAGACATTATGGGTTAGTATTTGACAGAACAAAGGAATACAATTTGCATTTATGATATTGATATGAAAGGATATTAGCTGCATCCCCCATCAACTCTGAAACCTTAATTGTAACTTGCAAAGACCATACAATATTATTTGAGAATTGACACATTGACTGTTGTGTACATGATCATTCCTCTTAACAGAAATAAATCAGTAAAATGGATTGCAGGTAGTACCAGTAGACCGTTTATTGTTTGAAGGTGCACTACTTTGACGAACTCTGTCATCTCCATGAGGTACCTAAAACAAGCCAAATGATTACAAACAAATGACAAGAGCAAAAAAACATGACTATAATAGAAGCTTCTGAAAAAGATATAATGACAAACTAATTTTAAATCAAATATTTACTTGTGGAGGAGGAAATCTCTGGTTTTGACCACTGACTCGATCAGAAGAGAAAGGAAGATAAGGTGGCCTTCTATCAGGCTCCATTGGAAACTGCACTGGACCCAGTGGGCCCCTGTTTATACTCTGCATTGGCACAGGTGCAACAGGAACAGGGACTGGGGGCACAGGTACAGTTGGTACGGTAGCGGCCACCTGGAAAGGAGGTGTGTTGTCCCTTGTGTCTTGGCCATGTTGCAAGATTAGTAGCCTTCTTCTTGTATCAGGGTCTAGCTCAGATTCAGGCACCTCACCTTCTTCTCTTGCCTGAGAAGTTTGAGCAGTCAAAGCTTCTGGAATGACCACTGGGGTCACTTGTACAGGAAAGGGAACAGGTTGAGGTGGGATTTGGGGGGTCGTCAGAGGAACAAGCGGTTGAGGCACCGCTATTGGAGCTCCCATCGGTGGATGCGGGGGTGCTGTGTATTGTTTAGACAGCGCTAGCCTAGGGTCTAAGGTAGTAGTAGGCTTGGAATTGATAGATTGAACACCAGTAGTTGCTTCCTGTTAAATATATGAATATATATAAAGAATACTGATAAGGACCTGTAAACCTAACTGTAGTAGTCTACTTTCACGATAGATGTTCCACATTCAGCATTCATGCAATAGACGTGCACAGAAAATGTGGATGGCATGTGTCACAAAACAAAATGTGGTGATTCCTTTTCATGCAACATGCATTCTGGTCTTTCTTTGATGGGTAATGTGCATGATTCATTGTAAATGCATTTTAATTAGAACTTATTGATACTACCTTATTTGAAAAAAAAAGGATAGTTATTAAGACAGATTACCTTTAATCGTCTCTCAACCTCAGCATCTGCCATTCCATCAAAGCCAAGGTCCTTGTTACCACTTGGTGCCACATTCTCATCCTGTATGTACCAAGAAATGAGGTTAAAAAATACAACTTCGAAGAAAATTACTTGGAAACGGTTAACTAAATTACCTCTGAGATCAAATAGTTGCCAGCATCTGGAGCAGATGGAAAACCACTAAAATCATCTTCATAAAAAACGGCACCAATTTGAGGTAACAAGCCATCATCAAAGTCCCTGTCAGATGTCAATGATGTGCTAGTGTTACGGCTCATATGTTAAAAGGATTTGGCACTAGGTCTAAACTTCAATGTTCATTGAACAGTGTCAAGAAGGATCTTGAACTAAATGAAGACTAATGTTACTAGTCTTTTTTAATAGGGCAAAAGAAATAATCACTCACTTGAAAAAGCTGCCTCGAACACTGCAAGCAACATTTCTGGCGACATGTAATACAGGAGGAGTACTGTTTACCTAAAGAAAAAGGCCAAAAAAAGAGAACAATCTACCTTACTTGAGAACATGAAAATGACAATCAAGCAGCACAAGGAACTAATGCAAACAAGTATTACCTCAGCTTGCGGGGCATAATAGGGGGCAAAAGCAGGGACCACATGAACCCTGCACTGGTCCTTCTCATCCCAGACCTTCAACCGGTCATCAATCACCAAAGCCATTTTGGGATGGCATGTGCCATCCTGAAATACACCTTGTAACGACTTCCTTGTACCAGCTTTGACGCACACAATTCGATCGAGAAGCAGCGAAGAGCTGATCAAGTTAAAATCTGGATCAAGAAGCCGCCACATCTCCAACGCGTAGTCTCTCTCAGCCATCGTGCAAACATACACTTCAAATCGCTTTCGACCTCTTGCAGTTAGGTAGCTTCGTAGTTCCTCCCATCCTGGTCTCATCTTTACAAGCACACTTGTATCCCTTACCTTGAAATTATAAACAAAGTCAAGGAAATCATTTCTTTGCTTCATTTAATCACTGAAATTAGATCTCACAAAAACAGAACTTATTTCCATGTAACAACTAATATCTTTTAGGGAATCACAAACAACACTCAGACCATGGATCGAGTTGTGATAAGGCACGTTTTATTAAAATTCACCAGTCAATCCTTGCCTCCATGAGCATACTTTTTTTTTATCTAAAAAACATGAACTATAAAAAATTCATGTCATTGCTATATTATACAAATTGGCTGACTCATTAAAAAGATCTGAGGCAATTTAGTCTCCTATTGTTTGACTAGAATTTGTTTTTAACAGTTGTATATTGTTTGCAAAAAGCAGAAACCATATTGTGGGTTAGTTGCACAAAAGAGACATGTCGATGCAGGTACTAGTACATCAGTTAGGTTTTCTGAAAGAATGCTAGAATAAATATGTCAAAAACTTGAGATAAAGACATACTGAGGGATTTATCCTGGTCAATATGATGCCTCTGTCTGGCAGCCTGATAATAGGTCGGGTCATTAACGGGTATAAATCAGATAAGCGCGGAACCACTTCTGACTGTACTTTATATATCTTCCCATTGTCAATCACCTGGTCACCCTCTGCATATTGCTTCAATATCGACCGGTCCTCTTGATACCTGCAATACCCAACCAATATTTATCTCTTGCATTTTGAAAAATTCACTCAGGCTAATTTGTAACTCTTAACCAATTTAATTCCCTTTTTATATTCACATGCCTTGTTGCATCTAGAACAAGTAAATAACAGTGAATACCAGTAGTATAGGTCATCCATTTTTACAAACCAGTACGCAAGGTATGCTGCTACATACTGTACCGATTCAGCCCCAACGTGTACATCAATCCCAATAAATTTCCACAGGTACAGGTTCTGTGGTTTCACTTTTGTTTATTCCATGCTATTTAGATTTCTGTAGTTAGATCAGTTTCTTCATCCAAAATTTTTATATTATAACAGTAACAACATAACTGTTTAAAATACCTTTTGATTTCAGCAATCATGCCTGAAATACGATGTGGGTCACTTTCATTGCTTATCTTGCGTTGCAAGGATTCAATTCGGTCTTCAAATGAACGTGTTGTATTGGCGACGATAAGAGTCTCATCTAGGTCGAAAACAATTCCAAGGCACCTAGTGTTCAACATAGTGAGACATGAGTTATATAAACCACCACCAACCTTGAAACCCCAAAAGCATGCTGTTTTTGCTGTGCTGTTCATTATGTCTTTTCTGGAGTTCATGGCGACCAAGTGGATTTCCTCTTCTCCAATTGGTATAACTGCAGTCTGTATAATTTTTCAAAATCCATGTATCAATGTACTATTATTATGCAAGTGCAATTAATCCCAATTAAAAGTAAAGAAGATTTTTTCACATTATTCTTCTATAATTCAACATCTAGTTAGAAGTTGATTAGGGCATATCATAAGGCAATAACTTATTAATTTGTTAAGGACTACATCATCAATTGGTAAAATCCGAAATCTGTGAAGTGACATTAAATATGGTTCTTTATGCATCATGTATCTTTTGTGCAGTACCAAGACGAATAATCAAAATTAATAATTTTATACCAATACTAAGATCCCTTGGTCAATTAGCACTCAAAAACAGATAAATTCATGTAAAGTGAATTGGCATCAGCATATTCCCTTAAAGTGAGAGTCACATTTTCTTGGTGCAATTGCATGTGTCATGTACTATATTCCAATTACTCTTAGATATTCAAGTCACACCAAAAATAAAAGATATCATAATGGTAGTCATTATAATCCTGTTTCTTTCCATATTTCATTCCTTTTTTGACATCATTGAAACCCTGTTTTATTCTCTCTTTTAGGCCATTTTCCTTTTTGAGGAAGGTATACCTTGTTCTCCCTGAGGCAAGCTGTGTGGATGGAAAACAACGGTGCAGATTCGTCCTTGCACTCCATTAAGAAGCAAACACCGCCTGATCCAACAGTGTGGAGTACCGCAAGTGGTGGGCACCGCTCACTCGGGTGAGTCAGATGGGAGATCCGGATTTCCCTTACTGGTGTGATCAAGTTTGTGTTCTTGGGGTACACCTCCACTTCCCCAACTGGGGAATTTGCAATATATACAAGTGATTTGAACATTTTTAAGGCAAATCCCAGTCAAATATATGGGTTGGATTCAATATCCCCTTGATTTGTGCATCATATTTGTTATTCCAATCAAGCTCACTTTGATTAATCCTTCCAATTTGGCTTGATTATAAGAAAATTGGTCCTTTGGTCCCAGATGCGCCAAATTGTCCTTAAATTGACAAATCTCTCTGAAAATTACGACTTTTACTGCGGGTAAAAAAGTCTGGATCAAATCCAAAATAAGAAATTATGGAGTCTTTGGCGCGATCTTTCTCCAAAAGTTCGAATCTAACAGATCTGTGCGTCGAAATTAGGCTTTCACAGATGCGAGGACCAAAGATCAATTCAACGAATTTGGGGAAGTTTTCGTCGGTTTCTTCTTCCAAAGTTTAAATGTAACAGATCTGTGCGTTGGAATCAAAATTTTAGAGATCGAAGGTGAGAGATCTGTGAAGTTCAAATTGGAGAAATTTTTAAGTCAAAATTCCCCTTATCATGAGTTATTATAGCGCTAGTAATGGAGTTGTCAAGATCAAATAAAGAAAACAAAAAAAGAAGTAGAAGGTCTGAATTTGAAACTAGCGTTGCAAGTCGGTGAAGGTGTCCACAGAGAAGATTAAACCTTTTCTTTGGCGTTTCGAAAATAGTTCGGTTCCTTCTTTGAAGAGAGAGAGGGAGTTGAGAGGAAAAAATTTCTAGATTTAATCAGATTTTATGTGGTTAATTTTGGGCGATGGTGCCAGAGACTTTGCGTGCTATTTAGAGAGGTTGGAAACCCTAGATTGGAGAGGTGTTGCTAGTGGGAGAGATGAGACGGTATTTCTGGATTACATTTCATTTCATCTCATTTTCTACGACTTCTTACATTTACGTGACATGGCGGATTTGCTTGTACATATCGCCCCGCTTAAAGGGATAAAGTAGACTTCTGTAGAATATCTTTCGCGTCAAAAGAGGTGACGAAATTAAATAAAGTAGAGAGGGTGCGGATGGAATCATGGAAAGTTATTAATTGCTTTCTTCATTTCTTTTTCTGGTTGTGGGTGACTTGTCAGATTTTAGTATTATTTTATCAATGATCTTCTGCGTTACTTTCAGAGTAACCATATGTGTCGATAGTTGATATCTGCGACTTTATGTCAAACGACTCTAGCTGAAAAATACCCGCAACACACTTTGACTAGCTCCACGAGGACATAGGAATTCGGAGGACTGCTGATCTTTGTTTGAAATTTGATTCCAATAGCTGGCAGCTCTGGAAATCTCTCCGGAAATTATGATATTATAATTACAATCTCCAGATGATATTAATCTTGTCAATAATATAATAACAAATGCAAACGATTCTTCAAAATCTTCCAATTAGTAAATAGCGGCATTGTTTTTCAACATCCATATGTATTTATATTTTTTCTTAAAAATTATTTATATTTAATAATAAAAATATTTTTGTTGTTAAAATTAAAAAAAATTAAAATATGTACTTAATTTAACTTCAATTTTCATACGAGCATTTAGAAAGAAAATAACAAATATTTTGATACTAGATATAAATATTTTTTAAATTAGATACAAATAACGTTTGTATTGAGTATGAATTATTCCAGATTACAGATAAATGATGCGGAACATAATTACAAAAATAATTTCTCATATAAAAGTAATGATAAATACACTCCACTTAATAAAACATAAAATTCTAATAATATTTTAAAAAAACATTAAAACTAATAGCTTATGTATGAATTTTAATGATATTTTCATCAGAAATGAAATCAAATTAATTAAAAATATGAATAAACATGTTCAAAACCGAATATTATGATATTATGTATGTTCAAAAGCAAATTGATTAAATTGCATTTTTGTTTCTACCATTTTCACTGTATTTATATGATATTATGTATGTGCAATAGTTACATTAGTTCATTCCTTTATTTATTCATTGATTTTTATTCTGCGAATATTATATAAATTTATTTTTATAATTATCTATTGTTAGCACGAATACACATTAACTTGAATATAGAAAGATAAAATATTGATAAGATTAATATTTAACAAGCAATACTATTCTTAAAATATTTAATTTTTTACAACATTTGTTGACATCCTAATTGATAGGCGGAGCTTAGCAAGGCGAATTAAAGAATTAAAATTATAGATTAATTTAGTTGACAAAAAAAGAGTTTGTGTTGGACAATACACTAAAATTAATAACCCTTCTTATAAAAGAATCAATCTTTTGAATAATCAAAGATCTATTTATAGGATTCAAAAGGCGACCTAAAATGGATATAAACATAAGTTACCCTCATTATTTTTTATTTTAAAAGTATTATATTCCTAAGTTCAACGACTACTTTATTCTACTTTATTTACCAATTAAGGAGAAAACAATAATGACATAAAAGAACTAAAATCAAAATGCACAAGCTCAAATTATAACATAAGACTATTAGAAAAAAATCGAAAGTTATTCTAACAACTTTTAATTAAATTAATCTATCTAATTGTGTGAAAAGCTAAAAAAATATAATTAAGAAAAACAATCTATTAAGAGCAAGTAACATCGATAAATTAACAAAGTTTAAATAGATAAGATTATTTTTCCAACCAAGTTCATCGACTCAAGATTAGTGGCTGAACTTTTCTCAATGCCCCATTCTTTTGGGATGATCCGTGTCACAAAAATACAACTAAAAATGATAATGAAGTGTAAACTTATAGTACTTTTCATTTTTTTAAACAAAAATGGGGAATTTGAAACGAAAACGTGTGGCATCCGCACATTAAATGTTCATCTATGTATCCATTTCTTTATTTATTAACGACAATTATATATCTGTCAACTAAAAATATATCATTGAAAAAAGAATGTCTAAACACGAAATTAACAACGTCTGTGCTTTTCAAATTTCAAAATTAGACTGATTATTTCTTAAAAAATAATTACGAATTAAATACTTCTATAATAAAGTTGTTATTTGCTTCAAAATTAGTCTGATTATTTGCTTCTGGATGCTGATTATTTCTCCTCCTTTTCAATGTCTTCGCCTCAGGGTATTCTATCTATAGTAAAAGAAATCACAAAAAGGGAGGAGATCCGTAACTCCGTCAACATGCAAGTCGATTGCATTACATTACATACAGGACTACCTTGCTTCTGGATGCTGTACGGCGGAAGATGAAGATCACTTGACCCTTTTTACATTTGATGTGAGCGAATGGGGACATAACGGGCCTTGTTTAGTCGCAAGAGTTGGATTCCCAAAAAATGAGGCCCACTAACAATGGATAAGAGATGAGCTTTGTTGGATTCAGAAAGCTAGCTTTGCAGTGCATTTTTGGAGTCAGGAAAGTAGGGGTACAATGCGATGCAAGTGAAGGAAAAGCATTAATGCAAGGATTATATTTGATCGTTGCTTTTTTCTTTTCTTTTCTTTTTTGTTGCAAGTTTTCACATTGTTGCATTAGCTAGAAGTTAGAAAGCATTATTATTGCAGAAATCAAATTAATACCAAGAAAATGCTATCATATTTCCACACATAATTAATAAAGATGGCATGTTACCTAGGATTGGACTTCCATTCAACCTGTTGTCTGAGCTGTCTCTAGCAGTTACAAATGGAAAATTTAGGGTGTGCTACAAAATTTTTTTCCTTCTCTAATTTTCGCTTTTTTATTAAATGGTGAGTTCAATAATATAACCCTTGCTCACGTTCGATAATTTAATTACAGGGACGAGTTTGGTAAGCAATGCCAGTTTTGTGAAGAACATTAAAGTATTTTCTTATCTATTTTTTCCGAATTTTCTTGCTAAGACCATGCCAGCCAGCCAAACTGACACACCCCTATATAAGGCTTATAAGCTTTGTGTTATGCTGCTAATTAGGTCACTGAAATGCAAATAAGATTGCAACTCTGCAATCATAATAAAGAAAGATTTATTTTATTTTCTATTTCTAAATAATCGCCTTTGAAGTACAGATGTACAACAAGAGGCTCCTTGAGAACCAGAAGCCAATATATAACATATTAAGAAGAACCTAATCTAAAATTCTAAATAAAAACAAAAGAAGAAAATAGAAAAAGGAAAAAACAAAAAAGAAATAAGCCTCTTTGAAGCATTAACAGACACCGAACCTAAATTCCAATCTTAGGAATAAGACCCAAACCTATTTCCCTTCCTGTATTAAATGCTCAGCATCCCCAAGTTCTACTTCACCTCTGTTTGAATCCTTCTCCCCTCTAAACATCATCTCAATTTGTTCCAGGGTTTTCTCTTTTGTCTCTGGAATGCACACCTTGACAAACAATACTGAGATGGCTGAAAGAGCGGCAAAAACAAAGAACACACCAGCTACTGATATAACCCGAGATGCTGACAAAAACGACATAGAGACCAATCCACTACTAACCCTTCCTCCCACCTGGCCAAGTGCTGATGCCTGGGCCCGCAGTCTCAGAGGAAAAATCTCAGATGAGAGAACCCAGCATACGGGTCCCATTCCTACAGAGAAAAATGCGACATTGCTACAGACAGCCAGGATTGCGAGATCAATGCCAAATGCTGAGTTTGGTAAAGACAAAGCAACACCAAGAACAAGCAAACAACAAGTCATGCCGATTGTACTAACATACAAAAGAGGCTTTCTTCCGACCTTATCAACCAAAAAAATAGCAACCAAAATGAATATAGTTTTGGAGAACCCAACTGCAACAGTGGCTGAGAGAATCTCTTGGTCAGATTGTATACCCGCCTTTTTAAAAATAGTCGGGCTATAGTAAACTGTGGCATCTATGCCCGTAATCTGCTGAAAAAACTGGATGCCACACCCGGCAAACAACATGCGGCGCACAGCAGGAGATGGATACAAAAGCTCTTTCCAAACAGCCTTATCTTCAGAACCTTTTGATGCTCTAGCTGCCTCCTCTATTTCCTCCAATCTTTGTTCAACCTCTATATCAGTCTGACTTAATTTAATTAGCACAGATCGTGCCTCATCAAGCCTGTTTTCCATAACTAACCACCTAGGTGATTCAGGTATAATAAAAAGTGCAACACCAATAAATACTGAAGGGAGGACGCCAACACCAAGCATTATTCTCCAGCTAATGTGCTCAGATAAACCCGAAAATGCATAATTAGAAACATAGCCAAGTAAAATCCCAAGGTTAATGCAAATCTCAATGAGTGAAGTTAGAGTGCCTCTGGTGTCAGCTGGTGAAATCTCAGCTATATAGACACCCGAAATCATGGCCCCGAACCCGATACCTACACCAGCCATGAGTCGGCCAATCATCAAATAAGTAAATGAGGGAGCAAATGTCATTATGGCCATGCCAGATTGAAAGACAATAGCACCGAGACCCATTGTCCATTTTCGGCCAATTGCATCAGAGGTGCGGCCACCAGATAAACTGCCAATCAGTGAGATGACACTTAGACAGCCCACTAGAATTTCTTCTTGAAATTCGGTTATGTGGAGGTCTTTTTGGATGTATAGGATCGCGCCACTCATCACACCAACATCTGTCAATTGAATATTTTTCAGCCTTAGATTATTAGCTTGTTGAGAATATAGATAAAAAGAAAAGAGAAACAAAGAGATTTAAGGTGAAAAAGGTAAACTCAAAGTCAGATAATTTAGTAATGTAATATCAGATAACCATAGGAAAACAATAATATTGAACTACTATATCTGATGATGCTTTTTCAAGAGAAGTTCATTGTTTAATATTAGTTCAATGCATAATGACATAAGCAACCAAAAAAGAGAAAAAAATAGAACTTCAACATTATTATGACAGACTGAACCCAAGATGCATCCAAATTTAGAAACCAACAAGAATTTAAAATAAGTCTAACCCATTAAAAATGGCAGGATCAAACCATAAATCCACCAATTATTTCTTGCTGGGTACTGCAACACACACGGAGAGGGTAACTGATCACCCAGCTTACATGGGAGATATAGATGAATTGTGGCTACCTTTGGGAAGTGCTTCTCATATTGGCTAGTTCACAGTGATTTGTTACATATCGAATCATTGTTACCTGCCAGTTCAGATGGACTGATACAGAAATGGTTAGTGGTCATTTTACCAATTGCCATTCCTTATTTTAGTAGAAATAGGTGCGTTGGGGATTCAGATGGACTGATAAAGGACTGGTATAAAACAGGGTTGATGACGTGCTATTGTTACACATACGTCTCCTCTGGCTATTTACCTTTTTCTTGCTATTGCCCCCCTCTCCTGATCTTTTCAGAGTCATCTGTCATGACTCTCCTTTCACTTTTTTTTGTTTGCTCTCTACTCTGAATCATAGTGGAATATTGTACTTTTTTTTTTCTCATTTAACAATAGCTCTCTATGCACAAGATGCAATAGCTTTATATGGTATATAGATTAAAGAAGAAAAAAACTAACATTAGGCAATCTAATGTGGTTACATATGCATAAGGATCAGACATTGTAACAGATATCCAATAAACTATTGGACTAATTTCTAAAAATCATATGAAGATCTTCTGAACTACATGCACTTTGAGGACTTCTAACAGGCATTTCTACAAACACTTTGCATATATCTCATATTACAAAGGGCCAAGTAGTTCTGGATTTCGACTAATCAATTAAGCGAATCGGTCCTCTTTCCTTCCATAGTAAGAAATAAGAATAACTTTAAAAGCATGTAGCTCAAGCTCACCATATCCAAGTAGAATCGAATTTAGCGAAGCAAAAAGAGCACAAGCATATACATACTTCTTAGTGTCTCTTCTTCTCTGCATCCACTTCACTTCTAAATCCTCATCTTCTTCCTCTTCTCGCGAATCCATTCTCTCATAATTGCTCTTTAACCCCATTTGTGTGCCTTTCTTTATCACAGTAGCAATCGATCCGTTCTCAGCCTTCTCCATTTTGTCTCAAAATCGCACTCCAGATTGAATTTGTTTTCAGATCTATTGGGGATCAAAGTGTGACGCATTACCTCAATCTCCGACTAATTGGTCAGTATAAGCATTAATTAAAGACTGGAGGGAATTGTTAATTGTTCTTCAGTGTTATCTTTCGAGGAATCATCTGTTATTCTATTCAAAAAGAAAGGTAGCCGATAGCGACTAGAAATCTGAAATGGACCCGTTCTTGGATCTGAATTTCACCGGATAGCGGGGTCCACGACAAGAACCAGACCAGCAGGAAAGAATGCCAGAATGAGAGATCTGCGTCCGATGGGCTATAATGGTTGGATTAACGAACAGGATTGATCCACACTGTGGGATCGCATGCGGACAGGGTTTGTAGGGGATCTACCGTTAGAAAGAGCTGGGGAATGCGGTAGGTGCAAGGATCAAGGAAAGAGCTGAATTTGAATCTCCGAAACAATGGCGCGTGGAACGGGTCAACTGTCCAACAGCCAATCAGGATACACCGTTTGTGACACACCCAGAGAAAATATCTCAGGTAGAGATTTAGTGTTAATTTTTTAATCTTTAAGTTAGCATTGTTAACTTGTTATTATATAGTCAAATAATAAGAGATTTACTGTTGATTAATTGTAAACCCGTGTGATGGATTGTGAATGGTCAAACTGAGAAAAAAAAAGTATCCAAGTTCCATAAAAAAATGTTTAACTGATTATTGTGAAGTATCAATAGAGATTAAAAAATTTTAAAAAATTAATCTTCTCTCCGGAATGGGCTGAGATGGAAATAAAACAACATATTTGGGCGTTGTATGAAGTATGATGTTAGACAAGTTCTGGAAGGCCTAAAACCAAGAACTGGATTATGATTATACGGATTGGATAGAATAATAAAAACAACATTTCAGACCGTGAATATAAATACATATAGTGCTTTAATTTCTAAAGAATCTGTAGAGTGACTGTAAATTATCTGGAGAGAAAGTAAATTGGATTTTGTCGGTGCCGTGTCACTTTCTCCTCATGTAAAAGTAAGAGGAAAACAAAAAAAAGGGTTAGAAGAAAATTTGGAGCACATTGCCATCGGCATGTGTTGTAGAAGTGCGCACATCAAATCAGCATTGATCTTTTTGTTGTCGTCGTTGTCACGCTGCCATCCCATATCAGTGGTTAGTAGGAACGCATATACGAAGTGATGATATATATACTTTGTTTGGTAATACAAAGTGATGATATGGATGATATTGTGACGTTATTGTTGTGTGACCTTTTGGTTGTCATGATATAATCAACCGGGCTGAAACCTCGTTAAGGATTACATGAACAAAATGATACACCTGGCTCATTTGTGGGGCCCAGAAGCTGCGACCAATCACCAACGCTGTAAGACAAGTACGCAATACAATTAATGGTGGTAGGCTTACGTCCGTACCTCATTGTTGTTATAATTGCCATGCCAACTGCATATTGTTGTCAAACATGCACACATTATACCATCTATGTTAGATTTATGGTTCAAGTTTCATTTTAATTTTCTTAGGTCGTTATTTCACTTTCCTTTCTAACCTATTTCAGTTTAAAAATTTAGAGGAAGACACATTACTGATCCAAAATCTGAACCGAACAAGACGACAAATAAATCCAAAGATATTACATTCTTAATTTTTTTTTACTTAAATAAAAAAATTCATGACTTTGTCTCAGTCTCCTGTTCTGTTTTGACAGATTCTACATCTGCTTGATCCAATTTCTGATCCTCTCTCAGAGCCATCTCAATCTCCTCTAATGTCTTCCCTTTTGTCTCTGGAACACATACCTTGACAAATACCACAGCTACTGCTGAGATAGCTGAGAAAAGAAAAAACACTCCGGCTACCGACATAGCTCGAGAAAGCGACAAAAACGACATCGAATCCAATCCGCTACTAAGCGTTGCTCCCACCTGGCCAAGAGCCTGCCATGGCCCTCAGTTATACCGCTGTCATATCTCAAAGAGATATGTGACAGTATAAGCAATTCAGATAAATTAATTAGTATCATTAACTGCAAAAGGTGCTTTTGCTATTGTGACAATCGGCCCAATAATACTTCAAACGGGCCGAAATATGTACATAGTTCGGATAAAAAAAGTACATCCAAATAATATTATTGTCTTTCATAATTTCATGACTCAAAAAATGTTTTGATATATTATTTTATTTTTGTTATATATGTTAAATATAAAATTAAATATAAAAAATTGATTGAAGTACTTTATTAGTTGATGGCGCATAAGTATACTCAATAACAATAAAAAAAATCAAGTTGAGCAGAGGAAGAGAACTGATCTTTCATTTAGCAGCTGACAAAGGAACACACCTTAAATTAGTTTTAATTTTAATTCTCTGATAGGGATTCTTATTCGGTGATGTTAACACATTATTTACATTAATTCTCCAATATATAGCAGACTAATAATTAAGTCTAAAAAAAGAAAGGTGAAATTGACCACCTCTCATCAAATTTTCCATATTTAGACATTTTTATCTATCAAATTATAAAGTTTTTCTTTAGGGAAAATGATATATATATATATATATATATATAGAAGAAGACTAAAATATAACACGTTGTACGGATGAACCTGTAAAACGTATCTAAATCTCGAGATTGGAGTTAAAAATGATCGATCCGAGCAACTTGATATAATTTACATATCAAAAACTTAAAATTTGAATCATTAACATTTTGAGCGAAATACTAACATTATCACATTAGCAAGACTATAGAGTAAAGATAGCATGTTCCTAGGAGTGCCGGACCTCTCGGTGCTCTTAACTCAAAATCATTCGAATCGATTTCAAATGACAAATTCAAGTTACTCAATAAATTCTTTATATTAAAATCTTATAGGATATTAAAATTTTCTATTTTTAGAGGTTTTTTAATTATTTGTTTCATATTTTTGAAAATGAATTATTTTTATATGCAAAAATTTATTATTTTATTATTATTATTAGAGTCATATTAAAAAAATCTGAAAAAATAGTTAGAAAATCCTAAAAATAAAAAATTTCGGTATCCTATAAGATTTTGATATGAAAAATTTATTGAATAACTTGAATTTTTCATTTGAAATTGATTTGATAGGTTTTTTAATTAGAAGCACCAAAGAGCTTCAGCTCCTAAGAGCACGCTAATAATATTCTTGTTAACTAGATTTTATTTAATATTAGTAGTTTTATTATTTAACTTAAACGAGTTATTATTTATGTTAGTGATTTTTGAGTTGAATAATTACAAAATTATACAAAATAAGTTGAATTATAAAACCATTCATATGAAAAAAAAACTAAGTTAACCTAAATAATAAAGTCCATATCAATGGTAGTATCTCCCAAATATTTTTCTTTAAAATAATTATTAATTAAATTTTTTTTAATATTTCCCTTAAAAAGTTTAAATTAAGATTATTTTAAACATGGACCGATTTATCCTTTTGGCCAGAATAAAAAAAAAGGATCAACGTAACTCCTCTTCTGCATTTACTTTAAGCATGAACCCAATCACTCAAATCCAGAAGAGCAGAAAACTCAGCAAAACATCTGCTTATAATTTGTTAATTCCTCTTTTCCTTTCTTATGTACTCGATTCTATTTATATTACTTAGTTTATGCTTTCTTTGCTTTGATAGCATGAATTCTAAGCATATAATCAATCATGATTTAAAGAGTATGAAAAAGAAACATTTTTTTTCGGATTATTTTCTTTTTTGTCAAGTATACTCCTGTGTTCGGGAGGGACCTTAAAATAATCACGAATAAAAATATTGTAAGCATCTAAGAATGCGTTATAAAAAATTTTACCATGATCAAATCTACGAAATTATAGGTTCAAAATATGGATGGAAGGTTTTTATGGACATTTAAAATTGAATAACTTCAATCTTTTATCTAAAAAAAATCTACAAAATTATAATTAAAGACATGATCAACAAGTTCGTGGAAAAGGAAAGAGGAGATGAGAGGTGATAGTTTATCCATAAAATAATTATTTCCTCTATTCACTAAAATTTTGGATGGAGACACAAAAGTAAAAAAAAGAAGACAAGGTGAACAAAAACTGATTTTTATGAAACATTTTTTTTCCTACTAATATCTCTAATGAGAGTTGATATACAAATACTGTAATTTATATAAATATCATCATTGATACTATCGTCAATATCGATTATGTTATTTAAATTAAATGAGTTATTATTCATATTAGAGATTTTGTTATATAACTTATATGTATAATATTTATATTATTTAATTTAAGTGAATTATTATTTATATTAATATTATTTAAATTAAATAATAAAATACTATATAAAATAAATTACATAATAAAATTACTAACATAAATCATAACTTATTTAATTTAAATAATAAAATTAATATTAATGATAACATCAACAACGATATTTCTGAGATATTTTTCACACTGAGATGACCTCTTTTCTTGTACCTTCCATTCTTATTCTTACTGCTTAGTCAAAGAATGTGGTCCTGAGTCCTGTTTCATGATAGGTGGTCTTGATTCTTGAAAATTCTTGAAAGAACTATTATAATAATTGACCATTGGTAGGTTGAAAATTTATAATAAATTAGCGAATAAGGACTCGCTCCGTCGCGTTTTTATTAGAATTCTAATAACACTATTTATATCTACAGTAAATTTATTATTATTAATATTTCTTATGTACAGTAAAAACCGTTGAGGATTTATAGTATTATAAACGAGCTGAGAATAATGTATAGTCACGACTTAATAGTTGATTGTGATCGCTTCAAAGGTTGTTTGTTTCTGAAATCAAATGCACAATGTAGTGTGTGTTGGAGATTATCGGTTTCAGAGATCATTTTGTATGGATGATGGGGTAATAACAAAATGCTTCAATTTATTTTTATTTTTATTTTTAGGGAGAATTTATGTTTTTATCCTTAAATTTTCTAAAAAAAATCAAATTAATTCCTAATTTCTTTTTCAAAAAAATCAAGTTGACTTTTAAACTTATTTTAAAAAATAAATTAATACTTAAATTTTAAGTTGCATTAAATAAATTCATAAACTTTTAAAATAAAATAAAAAATGTATTTCTGACTGAAGGTATTTCTGACATTTTGGACGAGATGCATGGTTGATTTGAAGGCGTGAAGCGACGAGAGAGGCACAAATTATTCAGGCGTGGTTCTCACCTATTTTTCATGTAAGTATTAGGTAACTTTAATCATCAAATTGGAAAATGCTAATGAAGAAAAGAGAGACAATCAAGTCCTTGTGCATTAAAATCCCTCTGTCATGCTATTAGTTGTGTTTCTTATTTGATAAATATAACTTCTGCTGCTACATTTGGATTGTAGCTCACCTGTTTGATGTTATGCCTCTTTCAAATTATAAAGTATAATTGGAAGTCTCTTTGTTTACTTGTTTGTTTGTTTGATTGTGCATCTGTTAGTTTCTTGAAGGTAATTGTTTGAGTTTTGACTTGTCAATTCAGAATGCATGCATCATTAAGTTGTTTCTCAAAAATTGCAAGTTCAACCTTGCTATACATTGTGAAATACACAAACCTGTCACGATGTATGCTATGGCATGGACCTGAAAATATTTTGTAAATTAACTTTTACTAGGAATTATGTCATGATCTATATGACTATATTTACCAGTTTAATTTCTTGGACTGATATGTGCATGGACATGGTTTTTTTCCGGTCTTATTTCAACATGATTTTATCTATGCTAGCATGGCTTCTAGGATGCAAGCCTCAATGTGTTGCCTTCACCATGATTTATCAGTTTCAAGTATATATGAACAATACTCAAGTAACAAAACCCAAAATGATACAATAGTGTACATACTTAACACCCTATTGGCTTCCACCATCTATTCTTTGAATATGGGTAGATGATTCAATTAGGTTTTCTACTCTTTTTATCAAATTCTGAAATTCTTAGTAGTAAATAAAAGATCTCATCTAGCACTGATTTGACTATGTGTGAAAGAAGAGGAGCTAATTGGTGGCCAAACTGCACTATTTCTCATGACCATCAAACTCGAAGCACCTTTGGCCTTGCTATGTATCATGTCATGAATTGAACATGCCGACTCGAGTTCTTTCTCATGTAGTTTAATTGGTCTGGAAAGCATCTCAACCACTTGAGGCATAAATGGCCTTTTACTTGATGTCACTTGTGTGCAAAAAAGACCTACTTTTGTGTATCGTAACACTTCCTCTTCTGGGTAGTCTTTTAGATTTCGATCAACCAGATCCAAAAGCCTCTGTTTCTCATAAAGATGCCAAGCCTGTGAAAATGAAAATTTGATCATAAGTGCCATTATAGTGTATAAAGTAATCTTCTAGTTTAGATTAATTGCATCTGTTACTGCATTATAGTTATAGAGATTAATTCTACAAGTCTAAGAAGAAACATTTTTTTTGCCAAGCATGTTGGTTGGTCTCAGCGACATCAGGTTATGTTTTTGTTTCTGGCATTTATGTGATAACTTTTTGTTTCATGCTGTGGCTCAAGCAATCAAAAACCATGAATGATTGATTAACTGAAATGCAGGGAATATTGTCATCATTAAAATAACTTTTTCAAAATTTCATTACAATTTTCCATAACTGATTGATAAAGCATATTTTATTATCATTGCTTCACCATGTATTTGGCTTCTGGCATGGTTGTCATAATTCTTTTGAACTCAGAATAAATTTTCATAGTGTATATTAGTATATTAGCTTGTAAGCTTTTCTGGTGGGTTAATAATTTGTACAAGTCTTCACCTGCAACCCCTGAAAATATTACTAACCCATTCTACAAGAAACATTTCCGAGTTGACAATGCTGCGGTTCCACTGTGAAATTCTTTTTCCGCTTACGACTTCTAGAAGAAGCACACCAAAACTGTAAACATCAGCCTTCTTGGTTAACTGTCCATGAACAGCATATTCTGGTGCCAAATAACCACTGCATTTGTTATTTTATCCTGAGTTAGAAAATTAAATGAGAATTGGATAACATAAAGAAATGGCTGATGAAATTATATTAGCCATATGGCTTCAATTGTGGAAAAGAAAAAGGATATATAATAGCAGAATTTGTATTCAACTCAGAACTTACTATGTGCCAACAACGCGTGTGCTTATATGAGTGTTGCTATGAGGAAAAATCTTGACAAGACCAAAATCTCCTATTTTGGGAATGAAATTTTGGTCAAGTAAAATATTACTCGCTTTAATGTCTCTATGCACAATAGGAGGTTCAAGTTCTTCATGCAAATAGCTGAGGCCACATGCAGTCCCTTTACAAATTGCAGACCTTAAACCCCAATTTAGATTTATTTCTCCATTATTTGAACCTAAAAATTTGAAAGTTAGTTACATATATGTATATATTTTGATTAATTATAATATATATATTTATCGAGAATAAGCAACAGGAATAGAAAGAAAAATTGAAAACTTTTACCTAGCAACACCCTGTCAAGACTATTATTTGCCACATACTCATAAATCAGAATTCGGGCGCGCCTTCGAATGCAACAACCGAGCAGCATAACAAGATTAGTGTGTTTTACATTAGCAATGCTCTCTATCTCGGTCATGAATTCCTTTTCCCCTTGCTCCGATTCGCTCGAGAGCACCTTTGCAGCGATCTGCGTCCCATCATTGAGCTTTCCCTGAACTTGTATATACAAGTTTCAAAATTCAGAACTCGAGCTAGCACCAATTAATCTATGCATAACCCATCAAATCTTTTCACAAAATGGAGGTCTGAGGTATTAGCAATTCAGTACCTTGTATACGGTTCCAAATCCCCCTTGGCCTAATTCGTTGCTTCGATCAAAGTTGTTCGTTGCTGCTTTTATTTCATCGTATGAGAAAATCCTAATGTTCTTCACTGCTGGAGAGTTTTCTTGGAGAATTAATGACAAAGAAGAAGGAGAAAAAAAGGTGTTTGTATCAGTTAAAACTTTACAAGGAACCAAGCGTATATTAATATCGTTTACCTTCGAAATCTTGTTTATACTTGGAGATATCAATGCAGCACCACCTCCTCATATCACAAGAGTTCTCCAATGATGAAAGGCAGTTGTATGGGAATCTTTATACAAGTAGCTAGTAAAAGGATTAGCGTCATAATCTCATCAAAAGAAAGATACATAAATATAAACCAGCATCAGTTTTTGTGAAAAGATAAGTGTCATAATAATTCATAAATGCAGATGGATGTCGTGATGCAGTAAAAGAGAGGAGATGTCTGATTAATTTCATGAAGGACTGTATATTGTGGAAGAAATTTAAGTCCATTTCACACATATAGTACACTTATGAGCACCAAGTTATTCAAGTCTTACCAACCATAATTCCTTATTTAATGAGTGTTTCTGAGCAGAAGCATTTTGGTGCTGTACGCAAGTGGTTATACTTTCTCTTAATTTGCGTTACATTTAATTTAAAATTTAAAGTATGACATCAAAATATTATTATTCAATTTTCTTCACCAATGATCCTTTAAAATAAAAATTAGAAATTAAATTAACGCTGACTAATAGTAAATATGAGAAATTAATTAAACAAAATTTCACTTCAAAATTAATTACATAATAAAATATAAGTTGTCAACTATACATTTTTTAAAAACAGTCGTTGTGAAGACACTAAATGAAAAAAAAATAAAACAATAATTTGATTATAAAAGCTGAAAACTGGGTGGGAGCATTTTAAAATTTCCATTAAATTGACGTAAAAAAGTCCGTTTTTTTTTTTTTGTTTATTGTCTGCTATAGTGCTACATAGGCTGCTGCTACTTAAAAACAGCACTAAATAAAATGTATAATTTTAGTTGGCTACGTTCTATTTGTCTACCAAA
Organism: x Bolboschoenoplectus mariqueter; assembly: GCA_037678475.1. NCBI lineage: Eukaryota > Viridiplantae > Streptophyta > Magnoliopsida > Poales > Cyperaceae > x Bolboschoenoplectus > x Bolboschoenoplectus mariqueter. The sequence goes on along the minus strand of CM075244.1, from coordinate 1,768,746 downwards.
TTTCCTCGCCAGAATTTTGAATCTTTTTTTGTTTGGCATGATATATATATATATATATGCCACGTAGAGTACTCAGTGTTGGAAAGTTAGGGTTATTGCCATAATTTTGTTTTGTACTCTTCTTAAGTTTCTTATACTCTCATCTCAATATCTCATCCGTTGTTGAGACTTCTTGTTGTCGTGTCGTTGTCATTATTATCATTATTATTGTTATTGATATTTGTCCCTAATAGTTCCTTTTGGGTATGGTTTGGTTAGTTCTATGTGCATCTTTTTGTAGTCTTATTTTCATATATATATATATATATTAAGTTTTTTGTTAGGTAAGCTCTGTGGATACATGACAAATTATGTATCCGCGCAAAAATATCATGTCCTAACAGGACATATTTAACATCTTAAATTATATTCAAGTTTATTTTGAAATGGTTGCTTTTACTATTTCACCTTTCAAACTTAACAACTAAGCTTCAAACAATATTTATTTGCTTTTGATCATTGAATTAATGATTGCCAAATCGTATCAAATTATTGTAAATGATATATTTATGTAAAGAATGTAACAATAATTTTATTTGAAATTTCTGAGAAGATACCAATTGTCTTAATTTAATAATTATGAAGTTGGATATAATATTGCAATAGATTTCCTATGACAATAATTATGTGAAGTGTTTATCAAGAGATTATATGATAAGTATATCTTTTTTATAAGCATCATAATTATACATTTGAAATATTATAAGGAATTATTTCAACTACATCTTAATTAAGTACAACTAAAAAAAATACAATTCAAGTCGTATGTAATCCAATTAATTATTATGGCTTAACATATGTTGTACATATTGCTAACAGAAAAACTTAAAACTGGATTGAAATGACAAAATAAAAAAAAACAACCATTCAAATATTATATGTGAGAAAACTATATACCAAAAAGGAGTAATATATTAATGAGGTATGATTATGTCTTATAACCTTCCAATATTAAGATATCATTCTATTATATTTTATTACTCTTCAGAATTTTCCATTCGAGACAACAACTTGCTTTAATGAATTAAGGACAAAAAAGTTAATTACTCGTATCATATTTAGCTTACAGTGTGCAAATGACTTCAATATTCTTGTACGATCAATGGTTGAAATTAGAGATATACCATAAAATAAGATGGATATTAATTATTGGACATACACTAGAATCACCCTATATTAAAAATAATATCTATAAATTTTTCGTTTTGAAATTATTTTTGTGTTATTTGTTTGACAAAACATTATTAAGATTGTGATGTTTAAATAAACACTGCGAAATGAAGAATAGTACTATATATCCCTTTGAATAATAAATTCACATCTCCTGCAGTACTTCACGCGGTGAAATAAATATCTCAAAAAATCTGCCCTCTCCAAAACATAATGTACGAATCTCAATACTGCTCACTTCACGCTGTGAAGTGGCTGTCCACTTCAGAGAATATGGACTCTCGAATAACTCAGTAGTCACTAACTACACTACTCATAGCCTCATAGTCTTTTTTTTTTGAGGAAAGTAGACAAAATGCCTCAGTCTCATAATCATGAATTCAAATCCTCTGTAGTACTTCATATATATGGAACAAAAATCTCTTCTTACAAAATTTTCTATGTGAATTTTAATATTATCTGCTATAATAATTATTTATAATTTCTCCCTATTTCATTTCCTAAAATAATTGCACACTCTAGAGGACGATATGAACTCCATACGTCATAGGCAACGCTACTCATAGCCTCAAACCGATGGTATAATTAGTACAGGAGTAATTAATGACAGCGGAAACATATTTATGTGGTTAGTACGGTTGTAAATCAATGATTGAAGGATAACTTTATTATCAGTCAAATTTAACGGCTCTAAATCAGAGAATCCAGCAAAAAGATAGTGTCTTTTGATAGGAATTTCTTATTTCTGTGTTGTAGCAGGAGAGGAGAGGAGAACGAGAGAGGACCGGTGAGAGCATTCTAGGTGACCAGTTGATTGTTATTATCTAATTAAATTTGGATGGATTGGTATAAGAAATGAAACTTTTGTCAGTAAAATTGTCTTTAAACTATCCAATCTACAAACTAGACATTCACAATTTCTGGGCAAGCATTTACTGTTTGTACTTTGTAGGGGCTTACAAAAGGCTGGATTTCTCCTTCAATCAAATTCAAACACATGCAACCTAAAGTTATGGTGACCGTATGAGTGTATGGTAGAGACCTATTTCTAATAATAAATGATTTCGATTAAAGGATTAAAAAGACCACTGCATCTAGTCCGATATTGTTTAATTCAATGATAACAATTAAATCACCTCCAACAACAAAGGAAGCCACTGTGAGTTGTGACCTTCAAACCATTTAAGCCCAAATCATCTATCTCTACATTTCCACATTTCTGTTTTCCTGATTTTAAAATACCAAAGTAAACCTCAGTCTCATTCCATGTCTACCATTGATTCCGGCGACCTCCTGTCAGTCCGGTGTTCTGCGGTTCTCGACTGAGTCTATTTTCCCCGAAAGTCTGACTCAATTCAGTAGCTAAAATAAAATTTCCTAAATTGATACCAAATTGCGTAATGACTTCAGTGACATAGACGGAATTTTCTTGAAATTAAACCTTCCATTCCTTTTATCCTATCTACACTTGTCTCTGCACTGCTAAACAGACTCTTTCCATTTCTTTTTTTTTTGCTACATTTGAACCAGATGCAATGAGAGTTATTTGAGCGTAACAGAATGACGCTTTACCTAATGCGGCCCCGACAGTTAGGTTCGTTGCCTCTTTTACGGCTCGAAATATATAGTTTACAATCTCAGTGAATTGATATGGTACATGATCTTTCCTGTTTTTCTTTTCCTTCCTAACACAGCATCATGTCTTTTTCATCAGTATGAAAAATAGAGAAGAGTTGAAACCATTCTTTGATAAAAGGGTTGCTTCATTCTTCTACCAGTTTGATGACATAGTTTTAGTTCTTATATGTGAACTGGAACTTGATATGTGAATATTTGTGCCAGCACATGCATAATAAAACTGGAAATTCATCAACCAGCAAAGATTGGATTGATGTGAATATTCTCCTCTACATTCTTACTTTAGGTAATTAAGTTGTAGCCAGTACAGATACATTAGTTGACTCCATTTATTTCTCTTTGAGGACCTATTTTTACTCTGTTGTTCTTTCTCTATTTTTTTTTTCTCTATATAAAGGATACGAATTTATGGTAACCTACCAAATGAACTTAGTCTGACTATATCAGGTTAGATCAAATCGACTTCAAACGCATGTCTTTAATTTAATTTAATGAATTGTAAATATACGAAATACAGCATTCGAAAGTTTAGTCTAAATGTGTGTGTGTTCAGAGTTCGGACAGTTCTAGACAAAGTCATTAACACAAGCATTCAATTAATTAACATTGTGTTAAGTTGTCAATTTTTTAATTCAAAACGATTGATTAGTGTTACTTTTTTTTTAAGTTCAGAATTGACAAAACTGTGCATGGCACTCATGTAGTAGTCATGTGAGCTCATGTGGACCAGGATTTGGTCGTTTACAAAGCACGTGGCATAGGATTCCTCGACCAACAAAAACTATACAGATCCCAAATTGAAGCTCGTACGTCTCGTCTCTATCAAACAATGATGATGATTCATGAATGAATAAAGGAGAAAAATCCAAGTACCTCGAGGCATTCATTCATGAAAACTCCATTGGAGAGATCGATCAGGTTCGAGGTCGAGATCGGATGGTTTAGAAGTTTTCATTGGAACTACTATATACTAATTAAATGGCTAATTAGTATAATGTCCGTACATTGTTACTGGTGATTTTATAATAAAAAAATACTTCTTTGACACTAAAGACATGAAATAAAAATTAAATATTGCGTCATAATTTTTTTCTTTTTATTTTATATTTTTTTATTTTTTGTTTTTTTTGTATTTATTCAGTTGTTTTTTATTTTATTCATATTTATATAAATAAACAATTACTACCGCATAAATGTAAAATAAATGAGAGAAAATAAAACAAGAAAGTAATTAATTGATTGATTAATGTAAATTATAAAAGACGATATATAGCTGCTTGAAAAAAGGAAACAAATCCTAATCATCGCCATTAGCAAGAAATTTAAAAAGAAATTGAAAAAATAAACATGCTTGTTAATCTGATCTCTTGTCAATTAACAAACTTGTTAAATCGAACAAAATAAGAAGAAATTTAAGAAAAATAAAAAAACCAACTTAAAGGAATATTAGTGAATAGGAACAAAAATAAATAATAGAAAAGATATAAAAACGTTATTATGAGCAGAGTCCATAATATTACTATTCTAGCTTCCATGAAAAATTACTAATATTTCTATTGGGGAGACAGAGATACGAGGATGGGATTCGGATAGATACATCCGTGACTAGCTAACATTGAGCTGGCAAGCATGTGCCATCTAAAGCTTAAAAATTACTAAAGAAGCATCGGACAGTCAACGAAACTGATTTGCGTCGTGTCATTATTTGTCGTCATCGTCGATATATACTCGATTGTTATGAGTACTTATATGGCTGTCTCAATCGTATCCTCATCTACATATATATATGAGTTGTTATTTGTGATGGGCTTTATGTAAAGGGATTTGATACGCTGATACATAGATACGATTGTTTGTTGATATTATTGTCGATACGGACTTAATTATATATATTAAATGAATTATTATATATATTAATGATTTTATTATACAATTCGTTTTATATAGTATTATCATTATATAATTTAAATGAGTTATTATATATATTGATGATGTTTAAGTTAAATAATAGAAATATTGTATATAATAAAGTCATTAACATGCATAATAACTCATGTAATATATATAATAAAATTTATATCGATGACGGTATCAATAATGATATCTTCATAACATTTTCTTTATATAAAGCCTTCTGAATTGAATCTCTCCTTTTTTTAAGAATCGTTATAAATGAAATTTTGTGAAGAGGAGTGATGAACTTGACGATGATCATTTTGATAATTTTAACATTTTTTTTCAAAACAATCAAACAAAACTAAAATTTTAAAAATAAATAATTTGTAGTTATATTATTGAATATATAGATAGTTTAATAATTAAATTTTATATAATTTAGATGTTATTTATTGATACATCAAAGATTTTTAATTTTGACTATTGAAATTTTAATTTATTTGAAGTATGGTGAAACGTCAATCAAGTGATTCAACTCTCATTATACTTTTTACAAACATGATATGTGAATAATATGTATTATGCTTATGATATAAAATTTATATCATAAGCATAATACAAACATAGGAGGGGCAGTCAATAGAAAAATTAACAGCATAATAATCAATTAATAGGAAAAAAATAGGCGGTTAATTTATTCAAAATAAAAATGTCCTTAATAACATAATCAATAGAAATAAGGTAAATATTAATGCAATATATATGTTTTATGAAATAGAAATTCAAACCACATTTCTACTAGATCAATACGGATTAAAAATGTTGTGGTATCATCTCTTGCAAATAATTTTGGCCTCTTAAAAAATGGCTCACTAAACAACTAGATCAATATTAAAAAATTGTAAACAAATTAATCAAAGTCAATTTTTTTTGTATGTGGTGGGCTGTACCTATGGGCTAACTCCTATATATGATATGATATATATATATATATATATATTGTATTATTTGTTCGATGTGAAAATCATAATTGGTACTTTTACATTTATACTAACGATTAATTTTCCTTATGAATTTTGCAGTCGCTCTAATAATAGTTGAGATTTTTTTTTTGTTAAAGATATATTAACAAGCAACAAATGAGGATTGGCTTTTTTTTTTTTTTGCTATATATCGTTGTTGTTTTACAAAACAAAAAAATCTTATAAATTTTCTGAAAACATTGAAACTACATATTTATTTTTTTTTTCCAAAAAAGTAATCACGTTTTTTTTTTTCCAAAATTCGAGTGGTCAGAAATTTCAAATTAGCTCATACCGATAGTATTAAAATAAAATTTAATGGAAGTTCTGACTTGTTTTTATTATATATTAAAGTTTTCTATTTTAAGAAACAAGCTTTTGCTTATTTTTGTGTTTTCATTAATATAATATTACATATAAAAGTTTTGAATTAGAGCCGTGATATCAATTAACGTTTGACTAATTTTACTATAAATCATAATTTATCTCATAAATAAAAAAATAAATTAAAATTAACGATTAAATTTTTTAATCCGTAATAAAATTATTTTTGAAGTTTATACTTCTATAATAACGAATGGGACGACATCTTTGCTGTCAAATTCCTTACGGATCCGTCTTCTTCCCAATTCATTATGACCTTGTGGCTTGGTTCCTTGAAAAATATAGGTTGCGGATAAATGCATGCATCGGCGATAAATTGTCTTGTATTGTATTTCCCATGGATTCATGAGACAGCACTCAGCACCGCCACCATTTTTCCGCCGAACGCGACAAAGCACACACTTCGGAGGTGCCGTGCGATACGATGTCGGACTCGGACGCGGGTCCCGCTGATAGGTACGGATCAAAGGGAAGGAAATCCGGATCCCTCGCTTATCTCGTTATCGAAGTAGAAATACATAGTATGTGAATACGGTATTGATGATATGTATTCGGATATAATTAAAATACGATATGTATGTTTAGATATATCGTATTTGATGTGTCATGTATAATGTTAATCGATAAGTACATTAGATACAATATGTTTAAATATTTAGTTGGCACATGATACGTCTAGATAGATATATTTAGATAATTATTTCTCTAATTAATAAAATAAACAAAGATCCGTACTCAATCGCAAATTGTTTATATCTAAGTTGCTATTTTTCAATTCTAAGTTCCAACCAAGAGAAGCTTGACCCCATGTTTGGATGATTATATATAGTATCAGTATAGGTGTGATAAGCACGTGCTCGGCTTTAAGTGATAGCTTGGTCCCAGTTTGACCAGTGGGCCCCACGGAATAGCTTTCTACTGAGAAAGTAAAATTTCTTCTTTTATTTCTGGCCCATCCATGGTAGCTGGCGTGGGGCCCACCCAACTGCTCACCGAGTCAGGATTCCTGGTACAGGTACCAGTCATTGCATCGCATGTCAATCCTTTGGGTTCAGCTAATTAAACTACATCCGGTACACAATTCACAGGGAATGATAATTTTACATCATTTCAGGTCACATGATTCCAATTTTATATCCATTCAAACTCTCATAATTCTTTAGTTTTTTTGCATCCAAGTATCAAAATAATTTATTTTTCCATTCCAAAGAAAATTCTTTCTTATAGTTATTTCCCTTTTTTTTTCCCATTTAAGCTGAAAATATTTACGTAAAGATCATGCCTCAAAGTGGAGTATGTGATGGAAATAAAAATGTCGATTTTAGATTTAGAAAAAGAGATTATGTCTCTGGTAGTTAGTTAGGTTCTGATAAATTAGTTATGGTATAAGTGTTTAATTGGTTTATACGGTTATACCAAATTAAAATATTCCAATTTCAATAATTAGAAACTAAATGTCAGTAACCAATAACATAAATACAAACTTGTTTATTTATATATTAATATGTGCGTGTGTGATATTGCAAGAATAACTTAATTATTTGTTACAATTTCAATAACAAAGTTTGACACAAACAAATGAGCACTATAATATAGTGTCCTTCTTAATTAAACCACTTTATATCAAAATTGTAGTAAAATTCTTTGAGGAGTGATAATTATATCTCAAATGTATTTATATTTTTTTAGATAGTATTTACATCCAATAATAAAAATATTTATATCTTATATTATTAAAATTAAAAGTCATACAAGATGATTTTTTAATTGTGCAACGAAGCTTTTTACTTGAATTTTTTAATAAACATTTAGGAAAGAAAAATAGATAAATATCTATTATATTAACTATAAACACTTATAAATTTAGATATAAATAAATTATCTATTTAGTATAAAAAATTTTAATGTACAAATAAAAGATATAAATATTGGATGTGAAAATAATTTCTCAAATTCTTCAACCCCAAAGAAATTGCTAGATCTCAAAATTTTGGAGGTTATAGCCTACTTCTATTTCTACAAAACTTCAACACTATACATTTCAATAGTAACAGAGCCACACTTTGGCAGGGAGAGACACTTGTCAACTGGTCCAAAATAATTTCAGAAATATGCTTAGTGTCTTATGTGTTTTTAGGAAAAAAATATAATACTTCAACTTTGGTATAAATTATTTATAAAAGAGTACATCTTAGAGACAATCCTCTCCTGTTAACCCCTTTATTTATCAGTTTTTTATACACATTAATACATATTTATATATAAAATAATTAAACTTGCTAGTTAATAATAATATATTTTTAGTTGAGAAAAAATAATTATAATTAACAAATAAATGATTGGACATATTGATGGACAACTTGTTTTTCCTTTATAAAACTGTTTTATTCTAAATTTTTTGTCCAACTAATTAATTTATAATACTCCGTGTTCCACACCAGCATTTCAATTTATTTAGTTCGGTCACTTTGTTTTGTTCTTTACTGATCCAAATTGAACCATAAATCAACTGTTTAGACTTCAAACAATCAAATTGTTTTCATCAAATGTACTAAAATAAAATTAATTGAATTATTTGCAAATCCCACCACATTAATTGCTCAATGTATTCTCTGTAACAATCAGCTGATCAACTTATGTGGATTTAATGTCTTGATAATTGAGCAAGTCAAAGTCAAGTTTGCATCAGATCTTCTAGGTAGTATGCATTATCATATGATATTATAAATTTTGATGGAGAAAATATAATAATTTTAGAAGTGTATAAAAGAAAATTTGTCTTTTAAAATGTTGGGTTTGGAAGAGGAAAAAGAAAATAAAGTTGATATGTAAATATTGTTGTCATTATATGTTTTATCATTTATACTAACTGAATTTTGTTTTATATAAATAATTTTATTATTTAATTTAAATGTGTTATTATTCAGTAATATTTAAATTAAATAACGAAATTTATATCAATAATAACATAAAAAATGGTATTTCCCTAATATTTCTCGAAGTAAAAAAAGTTTGTACAAAGAGGAAGAAGTTGATTTAGTAACAGAATTATTTTGTTTTGGGCTAGAGAAGTGATACGCATCTTTCAATTTCATCCATTATGGTGTTCTCAAATCCATGCCCCCTATATTTCAAAATATATTTACTACTCTACTAGAAATTTAATTTAAAATTGGTTTTCACTATATAAAAAATTGGACTTTGAATACAATTTCACTGATTTACAAAAAAACAGAGGAAAAAAATACACATAGCCAAACCTTTGAACATGGCTCTCCGCGACAATATATACACCGACGACCAACAAATTTGTCTCCACCATTCCCTTCCCTTCCTCGGTTTCATTTCTTTGTCCTTCCTTAGTCCTCGCCTCTCTCCAAAACCAATCTCTCCTTCCCAACCCAACCTTCAACCTTGTCTTTGCATGGCAGTGAGCATCCTCTGCCATGACATCTGCGACCTTTGCATCGGGAAGCCAGCCGTGAGCTCCCTGCCCCTCTCTGCCCCGCTCTCCGACGCCATCTCCGCTCTGAGACGGTCTCCTTCCCAGTCTCTCCTAATCATCTCTGATAAGACATCCTCGGAAAAGAAACCTGCCGCTGTCGCCGGCAGCATTTGCCTTGTTGACGTGGTTTGCTTCCTTTGCTCTGAAGGAAAGCGGCTTGTGGACCCTGCCGCCGGAGCCCTTGGGAGATCGATCTCGGCTCTCTTGCAAAAAGGCCGGGTACGCCGGGTCGAGCCGCGTTCGAGGTATACGATCAAAGACAATTAAGCAAGAAAAATAATTATTCAAAGTTTACTTTTACCGTTGATCCGGTTGATTTCTTAAAAGACAGCTTTCTTGGACGTGACAAGCACTTCTAAAATACTTTTTCTTTGTTTTCGTTAGTGTTTTTTTCAGAGAAGAGACAAAACAAGAACTTCACACATCTCTCTATCATTTGAATAGTATTATCATTAGTTTGCTTTAGGAAGACGAGAACAAAAGGAACTTCCAGATAACCCTGACTTGGTCAAAATTTAACAAGACTACCCACTAAACACTAAAGTGATGATTTTGAATTTACTTTTTGAAAAGATGCTTAGTATGATTTACACAACTCATGCAATCTGATCATTTAACAGTGTGTTGGATGCACTTGATGCCATCCTAGACGAAGGTGCCAGAGAGCTAGTCGTCCCTCTCCGTCCCCGAGGCGGCAGCCGCAAGAAGCACTTGACTGAGAACTTCTGTTTGTTGACACAGGAAGACCTGGTACGCCATTTCCTTGCCTCTATTTCAGTCTTATCGCCTATCGTCCTTCTGTCAGTCTCTTCTCTCGGTCTCATCCAACACGATTTCCCCTCTGTTCAACCAAGGTGTTCCGCCACATCGGCACTGTCCCTACTTAACCGTCACGAGACTCCAATTGCGGTAACTACTGAAAGTGGTCATCTGATCGGTGAACTCTCTGGTCCGATCATATCATCACTGGACTCAGCGGCTGTGACAGCTGCGGCATCTGACATAGCAGCCTTTTCTGTGGATGAGTTTGTGGCCTGGATAGAAGGCATTGGCCGAAAGTCAGCTAGATCAGTGCCGGAGGTGATTGTGTGCCAGCCCGGCAGTTCGCTTGTGGCGGTGATGATACAGGCATTGGCCCACAGAGTGGATCATGTTTGGGTAGTGGACAAAAAGGACGATTGTAAGGTTGTCGGGATCGTAACATTTACAGACGTACTTCGTGTATTCAGAGACCAGTTAATGGGTGTCGAAGAGATTGTAGAGTTCTGAGATGCGAAGATCGTTTCTCGACGAGTCTCTTTGTTTCTTCTGTGAACATTTTGTTTTTTGTTTTCCTTTTTAGTTCCCTTTGCACTAGGTGATTCAGTTTCTTGTTAATTCATCTTTCTTTTTTTCCTTTTTTCTTTTTATTTTGCTGCTTTCGCAGATGTCATTTTGTATCTTGCCTGGTTTGTTTTGCCTTGATGACAATAAGTACTTGTTTTGTTTGATTGTTCAACTTAAATCTCTTCTTTTTGTTCTGGAAAGTAAATTTCATATTAGGTATTGTTTTAAGGTCCATTTTCTGATTGCTGTCTGCTTCTTTCATTCGTTATAGGAACCGATTTCGAATTGAAACTGACATACAAAGGTGGAAAAGGAAGGAGGCACAATCACATGGCAGGGAGATCAGATCATTAAGCAATCAATACTATTGGAGACTAGTTTCTAATTAATTAATTCCTTGTTGCTGATCGGAATAATATTGGAGACTAGTTTCTAATTAATTAATTGACTGACTGCAGGGACAATAATGGTAATAAAATGTCACATTAAATATATAAAATGAAAATTTTGCATTGGAATTAAACAGAAACTGGAATTATCAAGCACACAATCACTAAAACCGTTTATAAGTTGAAGTATTCAATTTTTTTTAAAAAAAAATGAAGCATTCACTGAGCAGAGAAAGGAATAAGATGGGTCATATTATCCCTCGATGTCTATGAAAAGATAGGTCATATAATTGATGTCTATGAAAACAATAAACTTATCGCCCCCATGCCTCTAAGCCCCCATTGATTATAACCAAGTCTATGCACGATGTTCTTAGTACCTAATAAGACGTACCATTAAACATATAACAAAAGAGAGAATCAATGTTAGAACAATAAAGCAGCTTATAAAATAAGACAGCTCTTCATTTGCATTAAATAACATCAAAGCACCACACCAATCTATATATAATACTGTACTAGAGACAAAACAGCAAGAACTGGGCCTCTTTATTAACATAATAACAAACTAGTTGCCAAGCCTTCAGCAGCTAACCAATACTAAATTTATTATACAGTACAATTGTACAAACAGCTTCAACCACTCTGAGCAGAAACAGCCATACCATCAACCATCCTCTGGACCATAATCTCGGTAGGTTGTAAGCAACCCCTCAACAATTCATGCCCGAGCTGTGCTCTCTCATTATCACCAAACCCGAATACAATCCCTTTGTTTGTCACAGCCACTGTGTGGTACAAACCGGTACTTATCTGAGAGACAGAGTGGCCCCGGAGGCTATCGAGTGCTCTTGGCTTGAGCACTTTCTCAGATATGCTCCTGTCAGAGAATCCAAGGCTGCCGAAACCCATCCAGCCAAAGGCAAAAACTGAGCCCTCATCAGTCAAGACAAAGGTCTTTCTCTTTCTCGCGCAAACCTGTCAGTGTCAACAATAAGGCACGATTTTTTATTTAAAATTTGATAATTCAAGTATGTAGCTTGCACAGCATCAATTGATGACCTCAAAGAAACAAAAACAAGTATTTTCCGAGAAATGAACCAAGCATGATTTTGTAGTTTAAGTCTTCAAGACTAGGTAATTTTCAAGAAATACATAAAGAGTCAACACAGCAACATATTAAAATAAAATTAACAAGAGAGAACCAACCTGCACAGCTATTTGGCCCTTCAGAGCTGTTACCAGTTCAGGAGTAGGCTTATCATTCTGGTTACCATGACCAAGGGCCCCGCAATACCCTCTTCCCCATGAATAAACCTGAAAAAAGAAATAAAAAGTTTATTGATATAATAGAAAAACAGAAATGAAGAAGAAAACTAATAGTTGATTTTACATACATATCCACTAGAATCAATAGCTGAGGCATGTTCATCACCAGCTGATACCCGAACCACGTGAATATCCCTCGTCTTAAAAGACTGAATAACTCTTGGAACAAGTTCGTCGTTCTGATCTCCATGCCCGAGACAGAAGTTGGTATATGACCCAAAAGAATACACTGAACCATCAGCTGTAACGGCAAAGGTGTAACTCGGTCCAGCAGCAACCTGGACCACCTTGGTGGGGCCCGTCAGGTGCTGAATGATTGCTGGAGTCAGCCTCTCCATGGTGTCTCCATGGCCTAGTTGACCATGTGTGTTGTTACCACAGGTGTACACGTGTCCTTGCCTCGTAAGAATTACAGTAAAACTTAGGCCTGTGGCAACCTGATATTCAATCAATATTAATTCATTCACTACTATGACGCCAAAAAATAGGACCACATAGAAGCTATTTGCAGTTCAAAACTTGAAAATTATCCACTACTGTCCTGCTTTAAGAAAAGTTATAGTACCATACTGCTACAAGCTTTCAAATATAACACCATAACAAAACAACTCAAGCAGGACTTGTCTGGGATTGGTGTGATCCGGAGGTTACCAAACATCTGTATGGGCATAAGGAAATTTCTGAGCTTTTGAAGGGCTTGTCTTATAGTTTGACAGGAATTAGTATAAGTATATAGTGCCTAAGATTTTACAAAATTATACGAAAAAAAGAATAAGGATGCAGCTTTTAACTTGCTTCCTCTTGGACATAAAAAAGGCAGAATGAAAACTGTACTTCTTTTATAATATACATTATCATGATTCAATATTTTCTCCCCTTCCCTGAAAAGGTAGTCAGATTGTTGAAATAATATTCCAGTACCTGCTTACAAGGAATTGCTCTCAGTGCTTCGATACAGGTAGGCCTGAATACAGTGCGCCCAATATCTCCATGGCCACAGCAGAATGACGAATTATCCCCACAAGTGAACACCTAAAACAACAAAAGGAATTTAATTTAACCAAGCTAACGATTTAAGAACAAACAAAATAAAATCAAGGATTACTGACCTCTCCAGACAGGGTAACAAAGGCAGCGTGGTTATGGGAGGCCGAGACATGAACCACAGGAGAAAGAGATGGGAAATTAACACGACTAAATGTTGGGCATTGGGTCATATGATGGCCATGGCCAAGCACACCGCATAAATTGGATCCACATGAGTAGAGAGATGAATTGTGTATCAAGAGAGTGTGATACTTTCCAGTATCAACCTGCATCTGAATATACAGAAAAAATCATTCAGCTTCGTATCGGATGGAAATCAAGCATATTGGTACCAGTTTTTAATTTAGTAACACCAATTGAGTTTTGATTGATTGCAGTTCGCAACAATCTGTGGTAACTAAGTGATAACAAAATATTTTTCACTGTTGGAAATTGAAGCTTGCAATTCAACAATTTAAATTACAAGATTACTACCTTGCCAGCTGATGTCTCAACAGTACCAGAAGATTGTTCGACCAAATGCAAGAACCTCAACACCTTCTTCCAATTCCCACCACACCGACCAAGCAAACCCCTCCTTGCACTCAGAGACATAGAAATAAACACCTGGTGTGCATGACATATACAATACGCTGCGTATTCAGCCACTGAAAGAAACTTATCAGGACAGAGATCATGTTTTGCCCCAAACATATGACACGTCATCTCCAGACTCGCCAGGTCAGCTGCGCCTAGTCGGCCCGAGGTCAAAACCTCCATGATCAGATGCCATGGCAGCTCTTGTATATAAAATATTTGATTCTTATCCGCCATTGAATTAATTACTACTATAATTTCCTAAATCTCGGTCTCCAAAAGCACCAGAAATCGGGGAAACGTAACAAGAACACGTCAGAGGAGAGAATTGTGCAAGCAATCATACGCAGATAGAGAATCATCAGAAGAACCAAAACCCTTGGAAAAACTTCAAAATTTCAGGAGTATTTGGAGGTCGTGTATGATCGAGAAGAGATTTGGGAGAGATTTAAGTCGAATTTGAGAGAGAGAGAGAGAGAGAGAGGCCTTAGAGAGAGGGAGTAGGTCGCGAAAAGGGAAAGAGAGGAAAGAAGGGAGAAGAGGAAAGAAAAGAAAATGGTGGAGGGAAAAGAATAGAAAATGGAGCGGTCGCGAAAACAAAGTCGTTAAAAGTCCATCATTGGCCCCACATCTCTTGTCACTTACACGTACGATTACTCGAGTGGGGTCCCATTGTCAGTGACAAACCGGTTTACTCCGAACCAGGTGCAGGGAATAATTGATCGAAGGTGAGCGAAGTGACTGACAATCTAGAATCTTCTCTTTCGGTGGCTTCCATGTTTCCTTTTGATTTGGGTTAATGATAAAGTAATGTGAAGGTAATTCGCATTAAGGATGTTGGTTTGAAATGATTGGTGTTTGAAGAACGTGGGGGGAAATAAAGGTGGTTGGTACAGTCACATGCCACTGCTTTTGCAATTACACTGAATTATTATTCACTTGTAATGGTACATAGCTGTATTGAGGTTCATGACAGTTAGGCTTGGCAGCATTGCTTCTCCGATTAAGGCACGAAAATAGTAACTAACGGGTCACTTGCATGAGAAAAAGAAGAAGAAGAAGAAGTAAGATTACTGTTTTGAATCGGATCAAGTAATTTAAAATAAAAAGACAAATAAGATAATTATTTCGAGTAAATTATATAAGCGTATTAGATATTTGAGAGATGTTATAAATATCTTTAAAATTGATCGCACTGATGATTTATGATGCCTCCGTCATCGGTCCATACCATCATAACGAAAGAGAAAAATACTAATAATTTTTCAGCAAAAAATATATCTCAATAAATTCAATTAAAAAATATTATATAATTGGTCCATTAGTGTTGAGTTCTGCACTTAGCAGAGTACTGGAAACACACATAAAAAAAATATATAAATATGGATATTTCGGTGTATTTCTTATAACCAAGGCCATTGTTATATTCCATTTCATGTATTCTTTTATTTATTCATTAGTTCTGGTTGTTTGCTTTATTTTTACTTTTTCAAGACTTCAACTCGTCTGGATATGTACTGGTTCTATCATCTAGTACAAAATCAATTTTTTTCTTACTTCTGTTACGTCTCTTTTGCATGCATCATGAACCTTTTTTCTTTTTGACAATTTGACAAACAAAAATATGATGCTAAGATTAATAGTTAATAGCACCATCAAGTATAGTTGGGCAGTCACTGTTATTAAAGGCTTAGCTAGGCAAAATATAGTTTTAAATCGGCTAAAAAAATTAAGAAAGAAGCATAGAATGTAGAAATTGAAACCAATTAGGTACCATTTTACTTGGATTGTTAATTTCAGAGTGACATGGTTATATGTAAAATTTCCAAGGAAAATATGAAGCGACAATGCACTTCAATTCACTAATTTATATTTCAAAGGAAAATATAAATTGTTTCATTAAAGATCTTGGGAGAAGAAAAGACAGTTAAAATTTTCCCAGTTCACAAATAGTTTCTGAGCCACAAGGTTGGCCACACACTTTACATCTGAGCCCTACTATATTTTTCATATTTTAGACAATTATTTAACATTGCACCAGTTATATCTAAATATAACACGCATTTTAGACATTGACAAATCACGGTGCTTCCTTTTCAGGTTCTGTAAATTTAGATAAATCCTGTTCATCCTTAAACACTATTCCATGCCTTTCACAATACAAAATGGTAACCAAACACAAATAATTTGGCCTATGATCAACAAAACAGGTGCATCTTTAAAAATGATATGATGCAGAACCTATGGAAGTACCATCCATTACCCCCCCCCCCCTCCATGTGATGCATTTAATGGTACTGCACGGTAAATTTTCAGTCGTTCGATGAATAGAAGAAACACGAACCTCAAAGTATATCCAATGATTTAGGAGGCAAATGTTTTCTCTGTTTCCGGTGCATACCAAGTTTAGTAGAGAGTATAATTATGGCTATAAAAGGAAGAGGATTTCATGACTAGTAAGTGTTGGCAGCAACTTCGGCTTTGCTTCTATCCTCAGCGGAGACTTTGAATTTCAGGATTTTTTGAAGACTTGCGAGGGGTTTTACCTGCTTGGATGGAGCATGAGTCTGATCAGCGGGGCATTTTTCATTTGCTAAAGCACCTGAAAAAAAAAATATTGCTGAGTTATTGATACTGATTCATATAACTAGGTGATCCGAGGGTACAATTTTCAAGTTAATTAATTTTAATGATTTATGGGAAGAGAAGGAATCATGAAAGTTTGACAAAAATCCAAATATTAGATAGCTGAGCTGCTAAGCAGAGTACATAAGCTTGTCTAATTTGCTGAGAGTCGAGAAAGGTCAACCAATGAAGGTTTCATATTTCAATAAGATGAGCAATCAGTTGAAGCGCTTACCAGTTTCAGAGAAAATGTAGCATGTCCCAACAGTCTCTTGATACTCCCCGATCTATCAGAACAAGAAATGCACTGTTAAATTTTAAGTTGCACTGATAATAAAAAAAAGATACACCCAGTTGGCTTTGAGATATAACAACCTAACTATATCAAGAGGTGACTAAAGGAGTAAAATCCTCAGCAATATATTGAGTTAATGAGTCCTTGTAAAGGAAATTTTAATAATTTCCAACTTTTACATAGCAATCTATCATATATAGCATGGAGCATAATAGCTATGACTAAAAGTGCACATGAAATTGTCATGATCTTGTTTAAGTCAATGGGAGGCATAGCCAGAAGTGGCAAGCAATAGGGAGGTCCACATCATTAGATTCGGGTCAAATTTGTCTCCGGTCTTGTTTTAAGTCAAAGGTTCCAGGTGAGGTTCGAGATTTCAACTTTGGTTTGCTTTGAATCTGAGACTACTGGGTTCTCCACTTGTGTTGGATCTAGTTTTGTGCTTATTTCAAGGATCTTTACTTTGAATATCAGACGAATTTGGGGAGGGGGGGAATCAGGAAGTGTAGTCCAAGACTCCAAATCAGATCCATTTTGAGATCAAGATCTGATTGATTTCTGGTTAATTTGGGTTCCAATTCAGAATCTCTATGCATTTGGGTTTAATTCTATTACATTGCCAGGTGAATCCAGCTTTGGATGTATCCAATTCAGGCCTGGCTGAGTTACACATTAGATTTTTTCAAACATACTTTAAGCGCATTAGTTCCTGTTTAGGTGTGATTAGATTGGTTTTCTACAAGTTCCAAATTGATTACCCCCTATAGCAGTAGGTCGTAAGCTCCAGCTGCTCAAAATGTTTTTGTGGTTTTAAGTTTCTTTATCTTTCTTTGTACTTTACTTCTGCTCCTAATTTTTTATGATACTTAATTATTCTCTAAGAAAGTTTGGCTTTTAAGGCAACTCTTGTTTTGATTTTAATGTAATTGTTGGTAGGTAACTAAAATATTTTGAAATTGATTTGTCAAAAGCGTGACGGCACTGTGAAATTTCCAGAACAGTAAGACACTGTAAATGAAAAAGTAAACAATAACAAGAATCCTACTAACCAGCTTTAGATTATCGCCGATTTGCAAAATTGGCGACAGAGTATCCAAACCCTACATTGTGAGGTTAAAAAATTTACATGACTACTACTATTAGCAAGAAGTATCTTACTGGACATTAATATATACTTAGCAGTTAATACATGCAGGGATGGACACGCTGAGCACCAGGGGCAGAAACCAACATTAAATTTAAGGCGGGGGGCTTTGCTTCACTTTGCCTCTGCCCCTGCAAAGCATATTAGTCCTTGAAGCGATTCAAATACCTTTTGGTCCAGTACCGGTATTATACCGCATCAGCAGGTACTAGTATGCAGTTTTAGACTATCATTGAATCATAGAATCAATTATTTCATGCATAAGCAAATTCATAATTTAGAAGGTGTAATATCGACAATTTTTCATTCTAGAAAAAAGTATCTTGAACATACAGAAAGCACAAATGGTGCATTTGGAGGGATATCTGAATAAACACAGTCATCTAAATCAAGAAATACAAACTCTTCTTCATAATCTGGTCGGTTGTCCGTTTCCTTGTTTGCTTCCATCTCCATTTACTCAACTAAGAGGCAAAAAACAGCAACATCAGTTCCTTTTTTCGAAAATAAAGTGGGCTTATGGATTAATCACCAACCAGGCAACCAAGCACAAGATAATAACATGTAACTTTTTCCTAAAAAAGAAAAACGTTATACTTATCACTAATCATCTACATAACACTCGTAAACTTTACTACATGGGCAAAGCAGGATATTCCCCCATGAGGGTCAGTAGAGATAATTCATTTGTGTATCATTACTTTGAATTTCCGCAAAGGTCATATAGTTATTTTGGAACATGTTTTACCTGATATTTTATATTTTTGCCCTTTTGCATTCATGAATATTAGTTGCGGTGTATAGTAGTAATAGTAGTTTTGAAAACCTTACTATGAACACATGTATGGGAAAACATTTCTTTCTCATCATAAAATATCTAAATTATACTCATTTTTACAACGTACAAAGTATAAGATAATACTTTCACCCGTAATATTCATATTGCCAACGGAAACTGTTCTATAACACAGCTACAATGAAATCAATATTGCTTTATAACATCTCATTCTTGAATCCAAAATAACTGATCGAACATGTAATTTAGACTTTGTCCTTGTGAATATGTTTAATTTGACTTTTCTTTTTTCCAGATATCAAAAGATTTTGTTTCTTGCCAAAACTTTTATTATTAGAACTTTCATTGACAAAAAGTTCAAGTGGTCTGAGAGCACATTCTGAAAAGAAAAAGATAAATTGATAAGTTCAGAAGCACGCAAAAAGTATCTCAGTGGGAGTGCAATATGCATAATATGGTTATGCTGGTACATAATCTGATACAGCAATACTCTACCATATGTTCCGTTTAACACACAGTCGATTCATATGCTGGTACGTACATAACCTAAAGTAACTAGGCCTGTGTACAACTACACAACGATCCGGTAGGAGCTGTCGTACTCATTGTACCAATTATTTATAGCATCTGATCTTATGACACAAATTGAACTGCCCTTCAATTTGTATCATGCAACACGCAACTTTAGAGGCATGAGCTACGCTAGGTGTAATCAAGAAATAGGGACAACTTTGGACTATGATATGGTAAGAAATTTGGAACTCGGAATTATTATCTCCCATTCAAGCAATTTATTGATCGTCTCCAACATTAAAAAAGCCATTTCCATGACAAAATTTCCCAATCTTTAGTCTCTAATATAGTGTAAATTGTGTCCGCTCCACATACCCAAGTTAAACGCTTAAAATCGATTCTCCCCCTAAGACATCAAGCTGAAAGAGCTTACAAGTTTCTGTATAAATTCGAGTACTTTTTTTTTTTGAGAAAAGGCATATATGCCCATTTCATTGACTGAAACATTAAAATTACAAATTCGAGTACTCAATTTCAACTTAAGTAAATCCAATCAAATTCAGGAAACATAAATAACGCAAGGATAGGAGGATTACCTGATGTTCCCCCTCAAAACCCTAATCACGGTCCAAGCACCTGTCGCCGGTCATGAATCTCTAAGAATGGAGCAACTGTCGAAGGAAATTGTCCAATCCTTCTAAATTCTTAAAACCATCGGGGAAGAAACGAAACAAAGGGGCAAAAAAGAAAAATAAGGAGAGGCAAAGATTAACAAAAGAATTGTAAATTAGGCTGGGCTAGGCATTTTGGGCTGGATTTAATCTTAACTGTAATTAGGAAGAAAGACACGATAGTTGGGCTATAAAACTGTGCGACTTAATCGGCCCAGAGAAAGCTCGTCCCTGATTGAAAATGCATAGCCTAATTCTAATCGACTCAATTAATTGTATTCTCGACAGCTCTGTAATTAAATTGTGACATGCAAATTCGACGACCTGGTGTGTGTACTGTGTACAGTGTAGTTGAGGAAAAGAACGAGAGAAGCTGAGCCATGGTAGCAATTGGTTCACTTACTGGTCCTAATTATTCGCCACATTTTGTCATGTTAAGGTTGCTTAGTCATAGGAACTTGGTGGTCAAGCTGATACCAACCTTATGGCTTATAAGCATGTGCTGCTTTCTCAATCAGAAAATGAGTCGTCTAAACCTGACATGTGCAACAGCAATACAAATTGCATGCATGATTGCGAGCTTACATTGAGACTTGAGAGTGCCGATCATGGTACAATAAGAGATGACTTATAATATACACGATTTTGTCATGGATTGAAATATATAGTACATGAAATTTCTTCCCTATAGAAGGTGTCGGCAAATCCTGTGAGCTACCACATCTCCCCAGTTAATCCCAGCCCTCAAAAATTGTACATAAATTAAGTAATGTATTTATAACATTGTTGTGGGCCTACATGGGGGCAAATGGGAGATGGATTTAAGTGTAGAAACTGTTTTAAGCGGCCCCACAAAGTCCACAGAAAATCCTGCTCCCATGCGACTGATTACATTGATTGTGCTTCTTAATTGGATTTCTTTTGGAACGGTCTCCAACTACTATGACCTCAGCGCTTCCATTGCTGCCAAAGGAGTTCTTTCAATTTCTGATTCTCTGTGGTCACAATTGTGTAATTCTCCTGTGATGAATGAAGATGTATTTCTGTTCACAGGAAAGAAGATATTCGGATGAGTTTGACATGCTATTATTTTTTCACATTAGCATATTTCAATATTTCAAATCAAATGAGAAATTTAAATAGTGATTGTGCATGTTAGTTTATGTGAACAATGAGCCCAAGGGAAACTTCTTTTTTTTTAGTTTTTTATTTCATGTTTGACAAGATAAAAAGTTAAAAGCTGACATACACAAAACTTTGTCAGATCTATCCATATATTTTTGTATTTTTTATATTATCCGAAATAAATTGCAAAATAATAAAATTATATACATTCATTATTTTGGCTCACTTTTATATATTTACAATTTTCCTTTTATCAACAACATGTGTTGATGATATGGACCTTGACAAAATATTACAAGAAAATATAATCAATGGCATGGTATTAAATCAAATTTAGGTGACATGATAAAAACATACATATATTATTGTCAAATATTAATTTTATTCTCCGAAATCAAAGTTCGAAAAATCAAGTTTAATTGGTATTATCAGTTTTGCATATTTAAATGTTAGTATATTGTTTCCCAAAAAAGAAAAAAATGAAAAAAAAAACTGTTGCACTTGGGATCATTTGTTGTCCAGAGTAGTTTAACTTCTTATTTAAATAGAAAGGGGGGAAAGAAAACTTCATAAATTATTTGTTTGATCATCAGTTTTTACTTCTTTGTGAAATCTAAAATAAAATGGATAAAATATATAAGTTTTTTTCGAAAAAAGGCTTTCGTTACTCTTGATATTTATTTTTTTTCAAATTTTTTTTGTGAAATCTGAACATACGGCTTTTCATAAAAAGACCAGATCTATCATCATCTGTACTAGGTGTGCAGTTCACAACATATAAAAAAATATCTAAAAAAAAGTAGAAAACATAAAAGATATCCAACTAAACAATAAAATGAGTGAAAAATTTGGCCAACTTCACCTTTTTTCTCTTCATATATTATGATTTATGAATCAAGCATTGTGAATTTTTTTCAAAGTTGTTTATCTATTGATGATAACTTTTTTTTTTTATATAAGGGTTTCGTTAACTCCGACATTTATTCTTTTTTCAAATGTCTTTTGTGAGAGTTGAATCTGCGTCTCTTCATAAAAAAATAAAACCTATCAATATTATGTTAGGCTTAATTTCTCTATTGATGATAACTTAATTAACTAATCACTTAGAAAATGTTAATTTAACAAAATATAATTTATTAAGTAGACAATGCAAGCACAATACTACTCTCTCTCTCTCTCTACTCCGTAGACTCGGGGACAACACACAAACAGCCACAAATTTATGCTTGAAAAAAACACCTAAATGACGACACATTAGTGGTCATGACTATATTTAATTCAGTTAATGCCAAACATTTAATGTGGACAAGGAGGAGGAGACATGCATGAGAACAGAGAGAGAGCTTTTCATCTCTAGAATCACACTTTTATTGACTAAAAACTGTACTAAATTAATCATTATTTAGTTCCTATTATCGCTAACCTAGCTATATTCGAAGACTGAATTATATTGTACACACGTCGTTGCACCGCTTTCTCTGTACAGATTCTGCACAAACCATTTTTTTATATATGTATGTCAGTCGCTGCATGTGGGGTCCGCGCGCGCTAGATTTTAAATAATCAATAATTAAATTTTTTTCACTAGGTAACAATGTGTAATCATGAGTGGAAATAGAATTCAGTTAATTTTCGGCTAAAATGCTGGAATATCTGAAACGAACAGACACATCTTTGATTTTGAGGGAAATATAATGACTTGATTGGAAAACTTTTTTTTTTTTAATTTACTGATCACATAACTGCGAGCTGTTCGATGAACGAAACAATTTTGTGTATCCGGATAATGTGTCTTTTTTTTTCTCTCTCTTTTTATGGGCTAGGATTCTCAATATTTTCACTGTACCTTTTTATTTCTGACTCTTCTTTTTTATTTGTTTAATGAGATTAATTACGAGGTTGACTGCTTCCTTCTTTTTGGAAAAATCATGCCTCCTATCTATGATAGGAAATTAGCTCATTAATTAACCATAATTATTTTTTTTCCTCTTTTGCTTACTCAGTCATAGGCAGGAAAAATGACCAATATAAAAGAATATATAATTAGAGCAGAATTAGGAGGAACTGACGATAACTATAATCCCCCTATCAAATTTGACACTAAGTGAAAAAAATAGTATTATTTAATAGTTTTTTGAGATAAATATAAGAGTTTAAACTATTTAATTTTAAATATTTATAAAGAATCTTTCATTCAAATTTCGATCTCCCACATGAAAATCATTACTTTCACCACTAGATCAAACTAAAGACTGTTCTAATATTGCTTAATAGTTATATAAAAAGACATTAATTTTAATACATTATCGTGTCTATAATGATCTTTAATCCCCTAATATTGTCCATAATGATCTTTGATCCCCTAATATCGTACCATCTAACTCCACTACTGAATGTATTACAAACTAATATTTGTTTAATCCGCTTTCTCCAACAAATAATTTATGATGAAGGAAACGGTTCCACCACGAAGTGCAGAATCCAACTCCAATAATTATAAATTTCTTCCATCTTTATGAAGTTAATTTCTTACTCCTGTAAACTAATTACATATTGCATTCGAAAAATTCAAATTTAACATTGCCAAGAAAGCTTCCCTGTTAATTACCTGAGAATGAGGAAATTCTTATGATGATATTGCATGCAAAAATGAAATGCAGCGGTCAAGCTTAATCATCATTGATCTAAAAACAGCAATTAAACAATACATATCTTGCTATCTTTTTATATACATTTTAGTGTTTAAACCTGGCGTAGCAAACATTAATTTAAGCCTGATCAATTACTATAGGACAGTGAATAGCCATCATCACTGTGTCCAAAAAAACTATTAGAAAAATGATTCACTTTAATTAACACTCTGCTAACATGCGTTATAATTAATCTTACTACATTAATTGTTATGAATTATATAGATGCACAACTTTAACCCAATCTTAAGTTTGTTGCTAACATGCATGTCCAAGAAATTAAATTATATATACACACACTCTTGATTTAATCATTGTAACAAATTGGACAGTTAATTCAATCATGGCGGACCACTATGTCAAAATTCCATGTTTAGTACTTTAGATGTTTTGACCTAGGAATCCAAATTAATTAAATCTTATGTCTCTTTTTTCTATTTTTTTTTTATAAAATTATTATAGAAAGTCTTTGCAAACAGATTGTACAACGTGCCGCCAGTTTGGCTGGATTTATAATTGCACAAGTTTCCTCTTGCCAACCTGTTTAAATAACATTATTGGGCATTAATTTTCAAAGTAATTTATAAACACTTTTTTAAAAAAAAAAGTCTTATCATTGCACAATAAAACATTGCATGTTGTATATAGACTCTTCATGTATATTCTTTTAGGTCTTGTATTACAAACTATTTAATTTAATAGAGAAATTAAAGTGGACTTAATTAGACATATTTCAAAAAAAGTTTTCCGGTGATTAAGAAATTTTGATTGAATTCACATGAAAATAAGGCCATAGATTAGAGATCATAAATCATCTAAAGGACTATACAATTGGAACATATATATACTGTTAGTAAGGCTTAATTATCATTCATATTTCTTTAAAATCAGAATAAAAGAAAAGGTGCACTATTAAAACAACGCTAACAACACAGGACATTTTAACATATAAAAAAAAAGTTGGCCCACAGCCAAATTATCCAAACAAAAGAAAAAACAAATATCCCTTAGACAAATCAATATTCAAGCATTAATTCTATTTAAATTATATTTCATTTTGGGTCATAATAATTTGATCAGCACATGCAAAACTTCTGACTTCTCAAACCGCAACTACCAAAAAGAGAACTTAAACAAAGTGGGAATGGAGAGCTGGTCTTCAATTTAATAATTTATCCTGCAATTATAGCTCCACTTACATCAAAAAAATAAAATAAAAGAAACCAAAACAAAAGCAAAGCAAAATTATGAGTATTGAGCTTCTCTTTCCCAAAAAGAAGTGGCCGTTTGTTGGGCTCCATGCAAAACTGATTTGCCGGGGAATTGACGCATCAACTAACACATGCAAATGCAACTTCCCAAATTATTTATTTATTTAGGAGGCTGTATCGTTGATAGTATAATCGATATTAATTTTATTATTCGTATTAAATTATTTATTATTTATACTAACGATTTTATCATACAACTTATTTATATAATATTTTTATTATTTAATTTAAGTGAATTATTATTAAAATTAGTGGTATTTAAGTTGAACAATAAAATAATGAATGATAATTGCAATCCTTATCCGCACATTTATTTGCACCTAATGTATTTGAAATTAAGAGGTGCAAAACTTGCGGTGCAAAATTTAAATTTTGAAATATATATTTTTGTAAAATATTTATATTTAACATTTAGTGCAGATAAATGATGCAAAACTTAGGATGCAAAAATAATTTATGCAATAAAGTACTAAACAAAATAAATTGTATGATAAAATTATTAATGTGAATAATAATTTATTTTACATAAATAATAAAATAAATGTTGATAATGATATCAATAATAAAATTATCATTCTTCATTTTTTTTATTCTTTTTTTCCTCGGAGTAATTCATCTTGATAGAAAAAATAAAATAAAAGAGTTACGTAACGGTCGCTACTAAACCGCCAATATGCCGGGGCGAAGGAGCAACCGTCGGTGTAAAATCCAAAGAAGCGTACCAAATTAGGGGCATTTTCGTCATTTCGCATTTGCTCCTTGCACATGGGCGGGGCGACAGGGGATAGAAAAAGAAGACTCGCTTGGTATCGGATTCTTTTACTATCTTTGGTCTCATCGAAATCTGTCAAAATTCCGATATATGCACGCCTGCCCTTTTCCTTTCTGCACTCCTTCGCTGTTATTTTGACTGTTTGACTTTGACAGAGTGCAATCTCTTCCTGGGAAGGTCGGATCCTCTCCAACTGATTTATTAAGAATTTAATAATGAAGAAGGTAAGAACCGATCTGCACCTTTTATTGTGGAATGGACGGGATACGTATTCATGGAACTACCGTACAGTTTGAGAGAATCCAAATCCTTTTCCACTGCATCGTGTAGCGAGTCTTCTGTCAAGACTCTAGAGTGCGCGTAACAAATAGTTAATGTTATTGAATGTAAAAGTTTATTTTACATATGCATCCTTTGAGTTCCCGAATTTGTTATTTACATAATAGTAAGGAACAAGGGGACCCCGATTTACTTGCAGAAAAGAAAATGCATGTACTTATATGCAAAATTTTACGAAACTAAATTATTTTTCCTGTTGCAAACTTTTGGTAACAAAAACAAACTTTTAGAAAGATCAACAAAATTGAATAATTGTTGCTACATTGTACTGAATACCTGCTTAATTAACTGTACGTAAATTAGAGATGTGTTATTTATTTACTACATCATGCATTAAAATGTATCATCTGAATAAGTAAGTGTACCAATAAATAGTCTAAAAAGAAAAAAAAAAGAGAGAGATTCCGGAGAATACGCATGTTGTAAAGTGTAAAGTGTAAACACTCATAGTATGTAAGGCGACTAAAATGCATCGTTTATAGGGGCACATGTGAAAAAAAGGGGTCCCATCAATAGTTAAAAGGTGGGAAAGGAAGGAAAAAAAAAATTAACAGCCGCTCTTTCATGTCTTCCTCTTTATAAATGGAGAGTCTACTAATACTCTGCTACTCTACTCTCTTGCTCTCTTTGTCCCTTTCCACCTCTCTCTCTCTCTTTCTCTCCATCGGGGCTGCCGCGTACGCTCTCTCGAAGCCTAAAAGCGGCCTTAAATTAGCAAATAGACACCTCAGGAGAGAGAAGAGAGAGCAGAATTGAACGAGAAAGAAGCTCCCTCCTTCGTCTCGAATGGCCTCTCTCTCTTTCTCATCTTCCATCCTCTTCCTCTTCTTCCTCCTCCCCGCATTGCTCTCTCTCATCAACTCCGCCGACTCTTTCCAGATTTCGGACCCGCAATGGCATCCCGCGACCGCCACCTGGTACGGCAGCCCTGATGGCGACGGCAGTGACGGTGCGCTCTCAAATACACCCACATTGTATTGTAGTTCACTGTTTTGCATTAATTTGTGTTTTCCTTCCCTCCACCCCACCCCCTTTTGCATGCTGGATGTTAGTGTAATTTATTAATTGCGTAATTCAATCTCTGTAATTTTTAGTTACCAATGGTTGTTTATTTACCTTTTGCCCTTAAAGAGACCGGTAAGTATATATAGTATTATTGTATTGTACAAATGGGATGGAGAATTCTTTCGGAGAAGAAAATAAGAGGAAAAAAACAAAATAATGGAGATGGGATGGGAATTAGATATTTTTAACCGTTGGGGAGGGAATTGCAACTGGTTAACAAATTTGGCGCGTGGCTCGCGGCACTGCACGTTTTTCTAGCCGTTACGACTTGTGAATCGGATCCAGTATGCGGACCTGTATTGGGAATACCGTATACGACCCGAAAACTGGGAAGGTCTCTGTGGGTCCCAGTTGGTCATGGCTACGTGTCAAAATGGTGGGTCCACGGAGTATTGGATCCGTTTCCCCGCTGATTTTTGTAATTTTTGTCTTGACCTGGTTCATCATTTAATGACTGAACCGGCTTACACTTGGACAAGATAATTAGTCTCTCGGTCCCACTATTGACTATTTCATACCGCACCACAGTCTACAGTCCATCTGGCGCAAATATTTATTAGCATATATCCGATTTAATAAAGTTCGAATGAGGGTTTTGTCACCATACCATACCTAACAAGTGACTGTGGCGCCAAGTGGGTGCTAACCACGTGCCTCGCGCGTGCTCAGCAAGAGCAGAGATTGTCAGCTGAGTGTGCTGCTAAACTCTCTGCTCAGCTTTTAGTTTCCTGAAAAAAATTTCAATAACACCCTTAAATAGACTTATAATGTTGCCAACAAATCTCTCTGATTCCTTTTACATTTTACATTTTAAGGTGGCGCTTGCGGTTACGGTTCACTGGTAGATGTGGTCCCGTACAAAGCACGAGTCGGTGCAGTGAGCCCGGTTCTGTTCAAGGGCGGTGAAGGTTGCGGTGCATGTTATAAGGTCAGGTGCATGGACCCATCTATTTGCTCCAGAAGAGCTGTTACCATAATAGTCACTGATGAGTGTCCCGGCGGTTACTGTTCCTCTGGGAAGACACATTTTGATTTGAGTGGCGCAGCATTTAGTCGCATGGCTGTCGCCGGCCATGGGCCCCAGCTCAGAAACCGCGGTGAAATCTCAGTTGTCTTCAGGAGGTATGAAAACAAAACACAATGCTGTTTAATTTGTATAAAATGTCAGGCCTTCTGAAAAGAAATATGAATTATTATGTCAATCTCCTTGAAAGATTAATAAATTTTCTTTTCATCTCCTCCAACTGAAATTGCTGTTGTTAGTTTTTACTTTATATAAGCTCTATTGCAGTTAGGTTTAGTGAGGGTGTAATGGTATGAATGTGTCACGTTGGTTGAGGCAGATGTTGAACAGTAGATACAGGATAGAGACAAAGGGGTTTTCTAATTCTTCTTGGGGTTTTGTCTTCATATCTTCACCTCTGTCAAAATTGAAATAATGGGATTTTATTTTGGACTTGTGAACCAACAAAACTGAAGTTAACCTTTTTCAACTGCAACTGGAAATGACATCCATACCCTCAGTCCCTTGTCAAGGTCCAAGCACATATTTCATGGTTGTATTGCCTGTAACCTTTTAGGATTCTGTTCTTTTTTAGCATGCCTTAACTTTAGCAGAAGCCCTTCTTTTTATCATATTTTGATTCTTTTAAGCCTAAACTGGCCTTTAATATTATGAAATAAGTACACCTGTATCCTTCACGTTTCTTTAACAATTACAACGCACGCATATTGATGCCTAAATTATTTTTGTAATATAACAGGACTCCCTGCAAATACCATAAGCAGAACATAGCTTTTCATGTAAATGAAGGATCAACGGAGTTCTGGCTTTCTCTTTTAGTAGAATATGAGGATGGTGATGGTGATATCGGATCCATGCAGATTCAACAAGTAAGTCTATTACCTTCTTCTAATTGCATTCTTCATTATAATTCCAGTTATTTAATTATCGGTACCAGTTCAAGAAGTGATATTTAATTAATTTGACCAGAATGAATATATTACAATAAGAGTAGAAGAAAAAAGATGAGCCGAGCCTGTTCCAGACATGCTTCATGTTATGCTTAGTTGTTAACCATTAACCACTAATCACTAAATAAAAGTCCAACTTAGGAGGAATATATTGTCTGTTTTCTATTTCGTGATAAATGGCAATTAAGAAATTCTGATACTCCTGCAAGAGTCATTTAAAATAAATGAATACCAAAGATAGTGGGAGCCCTTATTTTAAAAAAAGTAAACAGAAAATTCTCACAGTCCTCTATCAGATCATTCCAAGCTGAACATTTCACATAGGATTAAGGAATGTATCACATGCAAATCTATTTTCTGTTGTAAATTGAAGCAGAGTATTTTCCTATCTAAAGCTAAAATTAAGCATAATATTTCACTACATACTCGTTTTCTTCATAGCAAAGACTACCTACTGAAATTCAATCAAGGACAACACCAAATAGTTAATTTCTGTAGCGGAGAATACCCACTGAGATTCAATCAAGGACAACAGAAAATAGTTTATTTCCAGTCACATGAAAAGGAATTTAAACCCATGTGTTGTACAATTGTACTAGCTACTTCCCTAACGAAATAAAAAGGCATAAGCTCAATCAAGCTTAGCTATAATCAGGGAACTAGTCCTAACAGTCCAACCAGAATTCCTTCACACATGCATAGTGGCTGGGTGTTGGTCTTCTATGACATGTATCAGTGTGGTTAACCATGTGATATGATAACAGCACAAAAGCAAGTTCATCAGTACAACACCTGATTAGCTTTTCAATTTTGTGGGCCTTTATTTTTTTTTAATTCGCCTTAATTGTTAACCCCTCTGTTTCCTCTGTGCTCGCCCAAATCTAAATGTAATGTCTTTACTGAGGGCAAAACAATTTAAACCCATACATGGGAGAAAATCAAGTCTTATCAGTACTGTTTAGTACTAGGCTTGACCAGAAAAACATTGAATTTTTTACTACAATTTTTGCTAAAAGCTGTAACATGTCAGCATTCAGTCTATAAGTACATATGTTTCCACTTCAGAAAAAACCTGGTACCATGCAGTAGTTATGGTCACAGATCATAACTCCACAAAAGCTATTCATTAAAAGTAAAAGATTCTTTATATTATTGCAAGCTGTAATTAATCAAAAGTAGCTTTACTTACAAACCAGTAAATCTCCTTTACATATAGGTGCTAAAGCATAAAGCAACTACTTTAATTTCCACTTGATAATAGATTAATGCTCAACCCTAATCCCCTAAAGCAAATCTTGGTATGCTCGGAACATTCTTTCATCTTTAAAAGTTCTCTAAAGGAAAGGGAAGACTGGCTTCCACTTAACAATTTCTTTAATTATTTGTTATTTTCTATTGGATAATATGACGCCAGTAACTGCTAATTACTTGATTCTAAAATCATTACTCTTTATATTTTTACCGTTTTGGTTAATAAAAAGATGCTAAATAAATGCAGGCTAACTCTGAGCAATGGTTAAACATGGATCATGTTTGGGGTGCAACATGGTGCATTACAGCAGGGCCACTGAGGGGCCCGTTTTCAGTTCGGATCAGCACATTGTCCACGAAACAAACCCTCTCGGCACGGGATGTGATACCAAGGAACTGGTCTCCTAAGGCCACCTACACCTCCGGCCTTAACTTCTCCTAATTAAAATACATGCTTATATAAAAAATATATGGGGCCAAGTGTTTCTTTGTTTTGGTTCTGTGTACTCGTATAATATATTGTACGAGGGGAGAATATAATATAGCCGTTGTGGGGGGGTGCAAAGGCAAACCCCACAACTACATACTGAGGCTATATATTATATACAGGATCTCCTAATGTATCTTCTTGTTGAGTTTTTTGTGTGGAATGTAGGGCTGCGTTGTGGGCCCTTGTAGCCCTCTCCAAAGTTGGGAGAGAGAGCGCGCTCTTTGGGGCTTTCATCTGGTTATTTGTGTGGGAAAGCCCCAAACAGAGGTGTGTTTTTGTTTTCTTTTTTTTTTTGTTTTTAACCTTCTTCTCTTGTTTATTTTGGCTGCTAATTAAAGTGTTTGTAATACTATTGGCTTAAATGTGAAAAATTTTATGACTTGGCTCCATGATGTCTTCATTTTTATATTTGATCATTTTTTTATTACTTTAGAAGAGATGTAGACAACAAAGCAAGAGAGGTGTCATATAAAAAAAAGAGATAATTATATAAAAAAAATAATTCCCAAAGTCAAGCAATCAGAAATCAGGAAGAAATAGAAGAAAGAAAGAATCTAAGAGTCTAAAGCCTTTCACATAACAATCAATTACAGTACCAGCATTTATTCACCAAAAAAAAGTACCAACATTTAGTATCAACTACAGTACAATTGATTTGGCGCTTTCCAACAAGTATTGAGAGTCTTGAAGCCTAACATGCAAAATTGTCTTCAAGCCCAAGAAATTTACTGCATTTACATTTAAAGATGGGGATAGAGAACTTCATTTTCTCTTTGTTTTGTACTGTTTTCCCTTTAATAGTTTAATGCAGTAATGTATGTCATGGTTCGGAAAATTTCTCTATCAGCTTGGAAGTATCAGTTTTTCAGATTCATATCCTCTTGCTTTGTATCATACAACACATCATATTATCTATCTGATTGCGTTAAGATTCGTACGAAATAAATTAAAAAAAAACTCCTTTATAATTCACCCATTAGTACACTGTACAGCGCAGCAAAAGATCAGGCCCCCGTTTCTCACTTGCACTGATTTGTGTCCCATGACAAATTATAGATTATAGCTGCATGTGGTACCTGTTATGGGCACGCATGGCCGAGACCACCACCACATGACATGCTACGTATGTATGTATATATATAAGCTGAGAAAGTTACATTCCTTTTCTCATTGGTTATTTATTGCTGTGGTAAAAATAAACTAAAAAAATGGTCCAAACCAAATCCATGCTCTGTTTGGAGGTGCGTCTCTTTCTGATTCTATAGAGAAATAGGCGTCACATGGTTTGAGCTTTGGAGAAAAACGAATGAAGGAAAGGAAAAGGAGCAATGAATGAATGGATGTGTTGTTGTGTTTAGAGAAAAATTGAGATCTCTCTGCTCGTGTTGAGTTGATGGGTAATGGGACCATGCACACATGGCTTGCTTTGCCATGTAGGCCCGGATCTTAGTGTACTATTGGATGGCAAGTCAGTTGAAGATTTCATATTTTCATGCCTCTTTTAATTAAAAAGTGTCCAAAAAAATGTCATGATTGAGAGGGCAATTTCGTAATTTCAAAAATATTTATTATGACAATATTTTATTAATTTAAAAAATAACTGTCCAAGGGAATCACCTCATGTACTTTCGATTTAGTTGTTGTGTCAACAACCCTCTTATACTTTCAAATTCAATACTTTAATTCTTTAAATGAGCACTATCCAGAACTAAAATGAATACTTGTTTATACCAAAATAAATACTTGAAAATTCATGTGTGTCCTATATCTTTTCAGATAATTTTGCTTTAAATTTTTAACTTTGTATGAATTTTTTTGAAAATATATCGTCAAAATTGACAAAATAACCATTGTTAAAATATATCTAATCAATTCATAAAGAAAACGCCTTAAAAGGAAGTTCTGCGAGTATCAATTAACACAATGTAACAACTTATTTCGTGTTAATAGATCTCTATTAAACTAATAAAAATTGAGGTAATTGTGTGACTGTAATTCATTACTCTTAGAAACCTAAAAAATAATAGAATCATAGAATAAATTTTCTATGATTTTTCAATGAATTTTCATGAATTTTTACATGAAAGTTTGCTTTTTGTTAATTTTTGGCACAATGTGACAATGATAACAACTATTTGCTGCTGAAGGGCCCCACCAAGTAAGTGAGAGAAGAAATAGAAGAGCAAAGCGAGACCCAGCTTTAGTTATAGGCCAGGCGCCTCTAGAGGCTACTTGTGTATTTTTTTCATTATGCATCTTCATTACTAGAAAAAATTGAAAGATACAAACGACGACGTGTCGCCAGTTCTATTTCTCATTTTATTTCTTGCATAGTTGCATCGTATAGTATATGATTGATGATATTAAAAGGATGTGCAACGAATGATTCCGATCTAATGGCTCAAAGAACCTTTCTTCTTTTCCCCAGAAAAAAAAGAATCAGCAAACGGAAACAAATAACAATGCGCAGCAGGCATATCTTTAGGCGAACATGCAGTAGTAAGAAAACAATGAAGCTCAATCCGCTGTTACTCTGTTACTGTAGTTTCTGCAGCACGTGAGTCATGACAGGACTCACCTGAAGACGAATCCGCGCCGGTGCAGAGTGCAGTTGGGCTAGTGACTAGTCGGAGGGAGGATCGGCGCGTGCGCATCGTTGTCGTCATCATCATCATTTCTCTCTCTCTCTCTCTCTTATTTTTTTTGAAAATATGGCCGTGACTACCGTATGTATTAAAATTAATTAATAAAGCATTACATCCAGTTTCCCTCTCACATAAGAGGTTACAATTGCATCATACACCCTCACAATTAACCATCATCATCATCATCTAATAAGACCTGCATCAATCTAAAAACAAGAAAACGAACAACCAAAAGAAACAGGCGATCATACACACAATGCTCTCTCTCTCTCTCTCTGAGAATCTCAGTAGCAGTTACTGAGTGTGCAGCATTGTGCCTATAGGAATTTTATTGACAGAAATACCATGGATTTGGTCAAAGGATAGTTACATCATTTCTCTGTCTTTTTGAAAAAAATCTGGTGCCAAATTCTCCTTGCCTTCAAATATTGACAAAAATACCATGGGATTGTAAATCCAGTTTGGAATGCGCATGGAAAATCGATGCCTCCCATGATTTACCACATCCTTATTTTTGTAGCCCCAACTGGTGTATTTAGTAATTAGTTTGATTGTAACACCAATTGTGACTAATTTGGACCTACTTTTCTTAACCCCAGTACCAACCTTTTGACCTTTATTAGATTATTAGAAATTGGAGAGTACAATTTGGTAACTTTAAATTCATTGTAGTGTCTTCAAAACTAACCTCAATTCAAAGAGATTAAAGTATTAACAATAATGACAGTGTCTTATTTCAAAAAAAACAATTGTAGTGTTATTTACAAAAGAACTAAATGTGACAGCTTCAACTCAATGTGACAGGGCATCTTCCTTTATTTAACAAAAGTTGATTTACAAAAGAATATATTTTTTTTCTCAGCTTTGGCTTACATTAGAAAACAACCATCACGGCCAAGGTATATTTACACTCTAGTATCTTCAGTTCCAACAAGGAGAATAACATTAACTATATATTGAGCCATTCAAAACAACAGCAGAGGCCCCAGCAAAACCTAGACGGGTAATCCCTAGTAAATATATCCCAGTTATAACCGACAATATAAAAGCTGAAGGAGCGGTTTCGGTGGGCCATGACGACACGTGTGACAGGGAGGAAGGAAATAATGTGGCGTTCCATAATCACCTGAGCAGAGGGGGGCACAGGTACACGGCTGGCAATGACTTGGGACGAGAAGTTGTTTAAATCATTTGAATCAGCAAAGAAGGCTGGTGTGCACTGGTATGCTTGCATGTTGCACAGTTGCACGCCTCTTGCATTGTGAAATACTTCATCTGGAACCGATGCCGCTCTGCTAGTTTTACTAACTTTCTTTGTATATAATGTCTTCCTGTATATGCAAGATATGTAGACATCATTAGCACCCAAGCATCAGAACATGACTAGATAATATTTCATTGGAAAACAAATGACAAATCATTCACCATCTGATAACAGCAATGCTGCGGGTGAGAAGAGAACCATGGCCATTACATGCCGTGCAAGTCACTGTTCCTTTTGAGCTACAGCTAGTACAGTCCAGCATTCCCTTACCCATACACATTCTGCATCTGTCCAAAAACAAAAATACACATTTAAACATAACAGATATCAGAAACTTATCGAACCAGCAAATGCATTGATCTCATTTGAAAAACAACTATTGTTCAGAAATCATACATGGTATCAGATCCATCTTGGTCTTTAACTAAACCTGATCCACAACATTCAGGGCACTGAGTCATCTGCATCATGCCATGGCAAAACGCACAAACAGTCTGTCCGCTGCTATTGCAACCTGTAAATTTTAAACTTTTTAGATATAAATATCATCAATTCCACATAAGCAGCAGGATAGGTTAGAATGAGAACAAAATGAAAAGGTAAATTTCTTATATTATTTTCCAGCATGGAGTTATTCTCAAATTTAGTGTTTCTATTTCTGGTAGCATCATCTTCTTACAAGAAAACCAGTGTCCAAGTACAATCAATAAAAATAAATTTTTAGTAACTCAAATCACATAATTTGAATTTCTAATCTCAATTTAGAACTAAATATACTTGGAATCATACATATCCGACAATTTACAAAACCACAACTACCATTATTTCCACCTCCTCGTCCTAAATTACAGAAAGGAATAAATACAGGAAGTGGAGCTAAGGTAAACTTACCATTGCACTTTTGAACGGCTTCAGTGTGAGGGATTTTGATCCTAACCTCCTTTTCAGGAGTGAACAGTTCTGGGAAGTCAGCCCGTACATCCAATTCCCATAGTCCGGGCTGCGGCCCCTTGTTTGTCCCATCAATCCCTCCACCGAAGTATGGCTTTCTCTCTATGACAGTTTCTCTTTCCTGGGTGAAGGTTTCTAATGTCCCCACATACGCTACACAGTGCTCAATAGAAGTGATCTGCCACCTGCGTGCAGGGCCACTTCCCCAACAGCAACGATGCCCTACATGGTTTATCAGCAACTGCCGTATCTCCATTTCATCCAACACATAACTGCAAATTTATTTACATGTGTGTTTAATCCCTCAAATAAATATTTCGATTTCTGTTCCCGAACTTCCTGTAAATCTTTTCAATTCAATTATGCATCTACTACCATAATGAATATTGAAAAGATGGCTCTTTTCTTCCGTTCATACAGCTCAAATCAATAAGATGGTCCCAGGAAACACTTAAAAAGGAAAGAATTTTGTGGCCAAAAAGATGCA
Organism: x Bolboschoenoplectus mariqueter; assembly: GCA_037678475.1. Lineage (NCBI taxonomy): Eukaryota > Viridiplantae > Streptophyta > Magnoliopsida > Poales > Cyperaceae > x Bolboschoenoplectus > x Bolboschoenoplectus mariqueter. Next base: position 1,732,057 of record CM075244.1, on the reverse strand, counting down.
TGCTACATTAATTAATTTAATGTAAATAAAATTTCATTGCTGATATACATAATTAAATGCATCCAAAATTAAATGCATGGATGGGATCACAAACCTGGCAATTTGCCTTGACGGTTCACTGGATTTGTAATTATTGTATCCTCCTTGATATACATACCCTCCTTCAGAAACAACTGTCAAGTCTTAGCCATCAAATTCAATCATGTTAAAAATGTCATTCAGTAATCCATCAAAGTTACAAGTTGTATGTAATCCTAATTAAATCCTCAATTTAGACATGCATGACCAACTATAACACAATTATCTGATTCCAGCATAAATTACTAAAGAATTCACAGATTGATGACTTATGTATCAAAAGGGTGATGCAAAATTGGGAAATTGTAACTATTATTTTACCACTGGAAGGGGAAGGGGCATAGGGAAAGGGAAGGGGTGGTGGATCAGGGGAGCTGACGAGGGCGCCATGAAGGGAAGGAGGGTAGCAATTGAAACTGTCACTGTTTGTCTCAGATAAATCGGATGCCAATCGCACCTCCTCTCCAGTTGGCGCATGCGAGAAGTATTCGTACGACCTCGACGATTCCACCCCATCGTCATTTTCTATAATTTCACAAAGGAAAAGAAAAGAAGAAGATAAAATTGATCTCAGTTTGTTGTCCTGAAGAGCGAGAGAGAGAGAGAAACAGCGATGGTGTAGGTACCCGAGAGAAGAGGATGTCGATGTTGATCCATCAGGCATGGAGAGAGCTAATGCTTGCGATTTGTTTTATGTGATTGATTCGATCGTGAAGAAGGGGGGAAAATGGAGGAGGAACGGAGGATGGAATGGAATCGATCGGTGGGTTACGTGTTGAAAATTGATGCTTTGGTGCCTCGAGTTTTTTTTTAAATCTTTTATAAATACTTGTTTTTTAAAATAAAATGAGATCTAAACTATCATATGTAAAGAATCTTTATCTCAATTTTTAATCCATGATCTGATAACATCATCTCTATTATTAAATTAATGATTGATTATCAAATCTCTGATAAATATTTTAAAAAATTAAAATCTCTAAAGTGCCGTTTGAGTATTTGACTTGACACATAAAATTTAATTTTTTAATATAAAAATTATGTGAAGTATTCTGTGATGTAAAATGATGCTGAATGTAATATTCAGTAACGAAAGTGTTAAATATTAAATTTGTCAAAAACAACACTTGACACCTAAATTAAAAATTTTGTTCGAAAATTTATGAAAAACATAAATTGTTACTCTTTTTGCAATCCATAACCCCAACTAGAGGATTATTCAAAAAAAAAAAGAGTAGGGAAAAGTTGAGTTTGGTTAACCTAAATTTATATTTTTAGAAACTAACACTAACTCAAAGATATTAAATAATAACAGTAAGAAGAGTGTCATTTACTAATTAGGAAACAAAAAAATTACAACCTCAACACAATATTTCCCATAAATTTTTTTATCAAAAATTTTGCTTTTAAATCTGGCAAAAATCAGACACAATCCATCACATCAAACTTATACAGTATCCAATCCAGCAATAAGAAATAAAAAAAAAACATAATTACACATTCAGCCATTCAATACAGAATTAAAAAAAAAGAAAACAACATAATTACATGATGAGCCATTCCAAGCAACAGCACAGGCCCCAGCAACACCTATATGGATAGCTCCCAACAAAGATATTCCAGTTATAGCCAACAATATAAGTGCTGAAGGAGCGGTTTCGGCGGGCCATTGTAACACGTTTGACGGGCAGGAACGAAATGATGTGGCGTTCAGTGCGGACACGAGCAGAAGGGGGCACAGGTGCGCATTTGGCGATGATATGGGATGAGAAGTTGTTCAAATCGTATGAATCGGCAAAGGCCGGGGTGCACTGGTACGCTTGCATGTCTCAGAGTTGCACACCTCTTGCATTGTGAGATACTTCATCTGGAACCGATGCTGCTCTGTGCGGTTCGATAACTTCTTTTGTACATAGTGTTTTCCTGTACATGCAATTGTGTTGACAGCATTAGCATAAAAAGAAAATCAGGTTATTGCCAGGTTTCATTTGAAAAAGGTAAAAAAACAAAACAAAACAGAAACAAAATAGTGACCATTTGACAACAGCAACGTTGCGGGTGAGAATAGAACAATGCCCGTCACACGTCTTGCGCGTCACAATTCCTTTTGCGCCGCAGCTTTCACAGTTTACCATCCCTTTGCCATTACACATTGGGCATCTGCCAGAAAAGAAGAAGGCACATTCATACATAAGAAATAGCTTGGAAATTTACTAAACATAAATGCATTAATTCTGATTGAATAGTAACTATTGGGGGTAAATCATACCTGGTACAAGATCCATCTGAGTTGTCAATTAAACCTGCATTACGTTCGAAGCATTGCGCCTTCTTACTACCATGGCAAATTGCACAAGTAGTCTTTCCTCTGCTATGACAATCTGTAAATTTTTTGTAACATCTTATATATAAATATCACCCTTTTCCCATAAGCAAAATAAAGGTACCAATTTTGCCATCAACAGTTATCGTCAACTTGGAGTTCTTTTTCACATTTATTGTTACTTCTTCTGCTACCATTTTCTTCTTATAAGAAAACATGTATTGAAGTATTATCAAAAGAAGAATAAATTTCAGCAGTAATTCCAATCTGAAGTATCCAGTGTAGTTTGTATTGATTGCGAATATCGATGCAGAACTACCTAAGCTTGTAGATTCATACATACATACCAATTCATAAAGCCATTCCACCTCTATTCTAAATGTCAACAGAAAGGGATAAGTGCCGGAATTAGAGCAAAGATAAGTCTTACCATCACACTTTTGAACAGCATCAGTATGAAGGATTTTGATCCTGACCTCCTTTTCAGGAGTGAATAGTTGCGGAAATTCGGCCCGTAAATCCAATTCCCATAATCCAGGGTGCGGTCCTTTCTTATCCCGTCGATGTCTCCATCCAAGTATGGCTCTTTCTCTATTACAGTTTCTGTTTCCTCGATGAAGGTCTCCAATGTCCCCACGTATGCGGAGCAGCGCTCAACGGAATTGATTTGCCATCTGCGGGGAGGTGCTTTTGTCCAGCAACATTCTTCCCCTACATGGTTTACCAGCAACTGATGTATTTCCATTTCATCCAACCCAAAACTGCGAATTTATTGACATCAATTTGATTATTCCCTCAAATAGATGTTTTCAATTCCAGGAAACCTTTGAACTTCCTTCGTATTTCTAGGAAAATTAAAGTGAAAGATTTCGGTGGTGAAAATTAAAGGTGCATGCCACGTAATCAATTTAACAGAAGAAATTTTTTGTGATTTTTTTTTAGCATTCTTCTACTCTTGTACATTGTAATTTTACACCTCTGCTGTTAAATTAATAAAATTTGAGATCTTGATCTCCATCTTTTCCAAAAAAAAAAATAGAAATAAAATTTTATCAAACCTGTCAGTTTGTGTTAAAGGATGAAGGCATTGATAATTAATATAGCCTCCCTTACAAGTATGCCTTCGGAATCAACTGTCAAGTCACCTCCTTCAAATTCAAACTCCATTTCGTAAACCGCAAATCTAATATAATAATAATAAATTTCATTTTTTTTAGAGAGAGGCGCAAATTTATATCCCATAATAAAAATTTTAAAAAACTAACGGAAGCCTTGTTTCAAAAAAAATGACATTCCGTAAATCAGCTCATTAATTAATTGATAAGTGGATCTAGCTACTCTCCAATTGTAAGGATATATCAGATCAATAGTGTTGATCACATGTTATAGAAGTGAAAAGGTGTGTTATTCGATCTTCACCATATGAATGGATCGAGGCATGGGGAAACGGAAGCGGTGTCGGGTCAGGGGAGCCGATGAGAGCTCCATGAATGGAAGGAGAATCCTCACACGAGCTCCATGACCCCGCACAATTGTCATTCCCTATCCTCCCACAAAGAAGAAATAATTAATTTAACTGATTTTTATATTGATTTTCAGCGCAGAAAGCGCAGGTGTCTCCTCTGCCAAGCTTTACAAAAAAATAAGAAAAGAGTTGTGTGTACTAGTTCTTGAGAGTAGAGGCTGCTGCTCCATTGGCGAGCATCGAGAGAGAGGTAATGGTTACCATTTATATATAAGATTCGTTTATCAACGAGGGAAAATGGAAACATGGAGAGAGAGAGAGAGAGAGAGAGAGAGAGAGGAAGGTAGAATTGGTAGCCTCGTATCGGATCTGAGTGGTGTAATCTACGCAAAACAGTGACAGGATCCACTTTGATCATCAATGTCGACATTGTGGTATTTGCTCTCTAAGTTCCCCTGCACTTTGTATTTCTCCTAATGGAAGCGGAGGAATTCTAAACTTCGAATTAAATTTGGTAAGATCAACAGAGGAGTATTAAAATTTATATAAAAATTTCACTTTCGATAATTGTGCGAAAGATTTAATTTAATGATCTAATGATTTTTTTATCCGTTGAATAAATATTTGATTCGATGGGCAATGAAACTCCTCCCGTTCCCTTTTATATATGTGACGAATTGTTTCGGAGTTTTTTAATTGTTTCATTCTAAATTTTCGAAATTATAAAAATTAATTAGATAATTAACGATAGACTTTTTTGTAAGAATAAAAAAAATTAAAACCTTAATTAAAGCATCTCCATCCCTTTGTAAAAATTGGATTTTTTTATTTTTTGGCTTTTTTATATCCATCATTTGAACTTTCGGATTAAAACGAAAAAGTATATAGATAATTCTTTAAATCTCAAAACAATCAGAATTTGACTCAATAAATTAAGTTCAAACAACACATAATATGGAAAAAAAAAACATGGCCTTTATAGCTCTCCGTTGCTATTTTATTTCAATCGAAAAATCTGGAAAATAGGATTTTTTTTTTTGTCCGATTCTAAAATTAAAAAAATACATCGTTGGTTGGTAGTGATTAAATGTTCGTATATAAAAAATGATACACCGAGACATGGATGATATTACAATACAATGCAAAAAATATTGATCATTGCTCTAAACTTATAATTAAAACAATGATTACGATACATATTTTATATCTTTGGTTACAAAATATACAATCAAAAAATAAAATAAATTAGATCTTTGATTACGAAATATACAATTAAAAAATAAAATAAATTAGATCGAAGTAATATTAAACATCATATTTACTAATCACCCGCGATTTATTCTCTTCTTATTTCTTTTTTATTACTTTGAAAACAAAAGCAAAGGCACAATGCCCTTGTAGTTATTGATCATTGAATATTATAAAAAAAATACAGATTCAAATTTTATAAAAAATATTCAAAAAAATAACTACTAAAATTAACGGGAGCCGTTATATCAAAAAAATTTATATGATACTATCATTAAATTTAAACGGTCCAAATTTAATTATAAAAATAATTTTTTATTTATATTTTAGTAAATTCCATTTGTGATAGAGACCAAAAATAATATAACACACTTTCATAAAAAAAAATATGATAACAATTGTGATCGAATGGCAATAAAAAATAATATTTACATGCGCATGGCAATAAATAATGCACATATGATCGAATGGGCTAGACAAGCTTCGATTTTATAAAATTCCGTAATATATATAATATATTTTAGGAATTATCCACTACTAATGAATTTTAGTCTTCAATGGTATCAATTTTTAGTTCGTGAATAAATAATTAAATTTAAATCCTTACGTGCATTTTATTAAAAATGATCTTCATTATATATAAGTAAAACTATAAAATTATAACTTTATTTAGTAGTCATTAAGGGATGAAAAAGATTTAACAAATTCGATCCATTATAAACATAAATTATCAAAACATTTATGATGAAAATTATCATCTATAATTTATAATTATATAAATTCTTAAAAAAGATTATTCTTCATCCACAATAGTGATTATTATTTATATACAATAGTGAAGAATAATATTCCGCCAATTGGTTGAATCCACTTGAATCTAACTTGAACAAGTTGAAGGAGGCAAACAGATTAAAATTGAGCAGTTGAAGTTCCAATAAATAAAATTGACAGAGATTAAAAGATGAGAACCATAATTAGTGGCTGATAAAAATGGAAGAGAATTGAGATATGAAGTTCGCACAATAAAAAATAATCAATTAAAGAGCAAATAGCAGAGCACTAGAGCTATTGCAAGTTTGCTAGGTAGAGGAAAAGCAGAGTGGAAATACCTCAGTTGGTGATTACACATCCGAATAAGGAGTAAAGTTATGATATTTTAGGAGCATATAATTTCTTGATATTCTTAATTTAAAAATTTATCAAATTGATTTTAAATGAAAAATTTTAATTACTTAATAAATTTTTTCATATTAAAATTTTATAGGATATCGAAATTTTCTATTTTTAGGTTTTCTGACTGTTTTTTTTTTGGATTTTTTAAGATGATAATAATAATAATAATAATATAATGAATTTTTGCATATAAAAATAGATCATTTCCAAAATTTTGAAATAAATAGTTAGAAAACTCTAAAAATAAAAAAAATTGGTATCCTATGAGATTTTAATACAAAAAATATTGAGCAATTTAAATTTATCATTTGAAATCAATTCGATAGATTTTAAATTAAAAGCACTAAAGAATCTGATGCTCCTAAGAACAAGTTAGTTTTACTCAAACGTAAGAGTATATATATTTTGCATCGCATTATCAATTTATCACTGCACTCAATATACCAATGCAACCGAACATCATGATCAAAATCAAAATGTAAATTTTATAATACCCATTAAAACTTAATTATTAAATATTTACCCATTAAAAATCTTAAATTTATTATTTACCCGTTATAATTTGATTTTCTTTTGATTTTTCTCATCAACCACATCTTGGCGTTAATAAAATTGAATATTTTTCTATTCTTATATACAAATTGACTATAATACCCTGAAACAGAATCTGAAAAAAAAGAAATGAAAATTTGGCACCAATCATCCCTTCCCTTCTTTTAAGCATTATATCGGATTTTACATATACATACCAGTTTCAAATTCTATCTATACAATGGCAGAAGCAAATAGAACAAAAAAATAGATGATAATTTTGTTAACAATAATAATAATAATCAGTTCGACATAGTTGATGTGGAAAAAATTATAAAAAAACCAAATTTAATGAGTAAATAATAATTTTTTTTTATTTTTGATGGATAAATATCTAATAACGAAAGTTTCAATGAGTATTTGAGTTTGGCTATGGTGCTTTCATAAATATTTTGGTCCGAAATGTTTATGAGTCGAATTTCAAAATCCCGCATCCAAAATATTGATCTAACCAGTTCAGTAAATTCTTCATATCAAAATTTTTTAAAGTTTTTGAACTATTTTGAATGATTTTTTAAAGATAATCTTTTTTTTATATTCAAAATATTAATATTTTTCTATTATTTTTAGGGTTATCTTTCAAAAACATTAAAAATAGTTCAAAAAATCTAAAATAATAAATTTATATATTCTATATAAAATTTTAATACGTAGAATTTATTAAACTATTTAAATAAACGTATTAGATATAAAATTTTAAAATTTAATCCGAAATATTTCTAAAAACACGTTAGTCCAGTCCGTATATATATTTCTGAAGAAATTACTGTTGCCCCGCGCTGATATATATATTTTTTTCCCTCTACCGTACTCCAGGGGCAGCCAAAGATTTATTTGACTGGGAATAAGACCGAAAACAAAAACAGACTGGATCGATCAGGCACGTGACGAGCGAGAGAGAGAGGGATCCACACAGCGCTTTCCTCTCTTCCTCTTTCAAGCTTCAACGGCGCCATAGCCCATAGCACATAGCAAGCCAGCCAGGGAACGACGAATCCCTTCTCAATCTCATAAAGCCGAAAGCAATGGTTGTCAAGATGGAAGGAGAGGATAGAGAAGAAGAGGGGGTAATGGCGACCGATTTCTTTTGGTCGTACACGGACGAGCCGCACGCCTCGCGCCGCCGTGAGATCCTCTCTAAGTACCCCCAGATCAAAGAGCTATTCGGACCTGATCCCTGGGCGCTTGTAAAGGTACAACCTTTGAACGCACTGGACGCAATTCATTGTCAACTCTATGGTTTTCTCGGATTTTCTCAGTTTTCTGCTCTGGAATTGTTCCAATCTGTCGCGATTCTGACTCTTGCTTTGATTAAAAGTGGTAAAATTTACAAATGCGGGTTCTTTTTGGACGGGATCCGTTAATTCTAGACTTGTGCATTGTTATTTCTTCTTGTTGGTTTCAGAAAAGGGACCTGTCTATGGAAATAAAAAGGATGACACTTTTCAATGATAATGACAGAAACTTTCGTACAGTTATGTATAAGTTTCCTTGGGTAGCTTCATTCACATTTATTTGTATCCGTATATGTACATTACACAGTTTTTGCTTCTTGGATTCAGGTGCGAGTGGGACAGTGCTGTATCTGCCAATTATTTATTATTTATTCTACGTTAGCATTCATGAGGGGAATTCATGCATCATTTATGTCTCTTTTCTTTTTCATGGTCCTTGCCACCGTCATCATTGTCATTTCTGTTGTTAGTATTTAATACTCTCTTTATTGAGGGGATTAGAGGGGATTCGTGGTGGCTAACCTGGCAAGTAATACATTTTTTTTGCGGCTATGGCATTCTTTGTGCATTGCCCTTCCTGACCTTACACTATCCGCCCTTCCACTTCCACACAACGAGCATCCAATAAAATGGCAATGCTCTCAATGCCTGGTAAATTGTATAGGCCTAAGAATACCAGTGCTTTCAATTTCTGCAGCCCTGGAACAAAGCACAACAGAATGGGGCATAAGATGAATGGTATCAAAGGAAAAGTAGGCACTGTAGTCGTATGATTTTCACGTACCAGTACTTTTCTCTGTCGAACATTTCCTCAAAACCCAAAAAAAATAAAAAGAGTTGGAAATGTTTCCATCCGTTTTGCACATTTTCAATCTACTAATCCGCTTTATATTCTTCAGAGCTTTCTCTGATGTTTTTGTTTCTTTTTTTCAGATTGCTGCAGTAGTCCTGCTCCAGCTCTGGGCCGCAACACACCTAGCCACTGCCAGCTGGCTGAAAATCCTGATGATTGCCTACTTCTTCGGCTCCTTTTTAAACCACAACCTTTTCCTAGCCATCCACGAGCTGAGCCACAACCTTGCCTTCTCCACCCCCTCCTATAACCGCTGGCTTGGCATCTTCGCCAACCTCCCCATAGGCGTCCCCGTGTCCATCACCTTCCAAAAGTACCACTTGGAACACCACCGCTTCCAAGGGGTTGACGGCATTGACATGGACATCCCCAGTCTTACTGAGACGCACATGGTCAAAAACACAGTTGCAAAATCAATTTGGGTTATTTTTCAATTATTCTTCTATGCGCTCCGGCCTTTGTTTCTGAATCCTAAACCACCTGGCTTGTGGGAGTTCACCAATTTGTTCATCCAGCTCGCACTCAATGCGTGTTTGGTGCACTTCTGGGGATGGAAATCACTTGCTTACTTGATTTTGGCGACCTTTGTTGGAGGGGGCATGCACCCTATGGCAGGTCATTTTATTTCAGAGCATTATGTTTTCAACCCTGATCAGGAGACGTACTCCTACTACGGCCCGTTAAATCTCATGGCTTGGAGCGTTGGTTATCACAACGAACACCATGACTTTCCCAGAATACCAGGCCATAAATTGTATAAGGTGAGAGAGATCGCACCAGAGTATTATGAGAATCTGAATTCGTATAGGTCGTGGAGTCAGGTGATTTATATGTATATTATGGATAGGAGTGTGGGGCCTTTCAGCCGGATGAAGAGAAAGCTGGCTAAAGAGGCTGGTGCCGTGGCTAAGAAAGATGAGTAGGAAGACTTGTTCTGTTGTCATTCTTTTTTGTATCGGTAATTAATGTCTGTTGCGAACGAGCGAACCAATGAGAATTGTATGGAGCAAAAAGAGTAACTTATTGATCTACATTTTTTGCACTGTACTGAGCTATTATTGTATGTTATTTGATCAGTTATAATCTTATTTAATTTTGTTGGCATGTTCTCTCAGTAATTGGCTATAAAATCATTAAGAAGTATAGTTTGTGTGTCCCTTCTTTCTCATTTTTGGGATGAAACTTGGCTTTGATTTTTCATTTTTTTCTCCTCTCTTTTTAATAGATTAAAGGCATCAGCTTGTGTTATAAAGTCATCATTATGTTTCAAATCAAAGCTGATATCATTTATAAGCATGAGCAAAGTTCATTTGAGATTTCGTTTGCAATGTTACGAGAAGAAGAGTGTTTAGTGTCGCCAAGAAAATTCTAAAAAGTACAGGATTGATTTTTTTTGTTTTAAATCTTTTATGGAATTAACTTTTCAAATGTACATGAATTTTTTTCCCCAACCAAAGAATTAATCCTCGGTTGGATGAAACTTTTTAGAGCGATCAAGATCATTTTAGATGGTTAAAATCGTTCAACTTTAAACATTAATAAAAAATATCTCATCAGAATTTTAAAATATGACCTTTTACAAAGAAAAATATTATTTTTATCAATACAATAAAATTAGTCTTCGTTATTTTGTTTCTTATACAAATCATCAGACTAACAGAATTCTCAAATACATTAAGCAAGTTGAAACTTAAAATATAAGTATATAACAAAGACACATAGTCTGAACTAAATTCAAAAAGAAAGAACAAAAATAATGGAATATGAATTATTTTCATGTCAGTGGCTGTCTTGTCTTGACGACTTATCAAGATCTTAACTTAAATCTTATATTTAGTTTATTAAATTTAGTTTGGTCTGGCAACGCAGGTATAAAAAGGTCCCGTAGCTCAGTTGGTTAGAGCGTTGGTCTTATGAGCCGAAGGTCGCGGGTTCGAGCCCCGCCGGGACCATTTTTAATTTAATTAATTGTAAGCTAACTCGATTCTTGCTAAAAAGAGGCATTTGACAGTGGTTTTTGATATTCTTAACAATAATTTTTCAAAATTTAAATAAAAACAAAGAGCAAATTTACATTATTCGTAATTACTTAGTAAGTAAGGATTGTTAATTTTAGACACTTGAAATTTTAAGTCGCTAGATTTAGAATATCTATATCAAAATCTTAATCTTATTATTTTGTTATAGATATGATACTTCGATACTATAATTCATATCTAAAATGTTGAATTACAAATTTAAACTTTGCTTTTGAGATTGTAAAATTAAAAAAATTGTCAAATGAGCTCACTTCATTATTAATTACACTTCGCAGTTATAAACTGGGATCAAGTCTCTTCTTGTTGATCTGCTCAATAATAAAATTTGGTCACTACTGAAAATTTAATATGCTGTTCAAATTTAGCGATTTGTACTGGCCATTGAATTTCGAAGATCGAGATTTAATTAATGCAAAGTACATTTCTTTTTTTACTCTGCACAACTCTAGTAGTGATAATATTTTAATTAATGGATATTTAATTAATACATTGGTTACAAGATGGAATTAATAAAATAAAATGAAGCTAACTAAATTACAATAAGCTAAAAAAGTATTATTAGTTAATTAATCAGACTAATTGTACAGTTTTAACTAATTAAGTAACTAAACAATTAAGGAAAATTATAATAGGTGTTCAAGACGGGCCACCTCTTTCTCGAATGCAGCTACATGACGATTATTTGTCATTCAATCACATTCCGACCGGATCTTAACTCTAATCTGATTAACTACTGGTTAAAGCTACAAAGAAATCAATGCCAGAATATTAGAGAAGAATAGAATGTATGAAAGAAGAAGAATAGAAGAATCTTTTAAGAAAAATTAATGCCACCATCGACACGGATGGATTTAATCAAAAGGAACGTAGTAGAAGCATAGAAAAGAGAATAAGATATCATAGCATATCATTAGACGCACTTATACATTCTCTCTGATTTTCTTCTTCTCTCTCTAACTTAACTCTTTTTCTTGGTTAATAGAAAATTAAAGTAGACTTTTGTCCTACTTCAAAAAAAAAAAAGTATTCAAGATATAATTAGAGAATAACCATATCTACAAAAAATAATTTATTGTTCTCAGTTTGGTTATAAATGAACCCTCCACTCTATAAAAATAAACACATACATATTTCATGAATCCTACACAGATATATCACATCTCGCTTTCTCCCTCTCAATACAAAATTCTCTTTGCACTGTGTACTTAATTTGTTGTAGCAATAAAAATAGAGTGGAGATACAGTTGACAATGGTTAAAACTTCATAATTTTTGACAATAGTTTTTAAAATAAATTCGAAATATTTTTTAAAAATAGAAAAATATTTATAGATATATTTTTTAACTTAAAAAGATTGATTGTGTTTCAAATTCCAATATTCTATGTAATTTAAGTATAATTTGTTATTTCGTCAAAGACCATCAAATCAAAATTGTATGAAATTTACGATGATCTAAATTTAAAAATCTTTGATGGAATATTAAATAATACTTAATTGCATAAAATTTGAAATGCAATTAATCTATAAGTTCAAATTTTATGTCTGTAATTTTTTTTATATTTTAGAAATCTAAGAATTTTTTCGAATTTATCTAAAAATTATTTGTCAAAATTATCAAATTAATCGTAAACATAAACATATACCTATCTTTACATCTTTAATAATTCATGGCCGTCGGATCACAGCGACAGACACATCTTCTTTCTTTCTCCTTGAAATTAATTAATTAATTAACGAAACACACTTCACACTTTTTCGCTCCTTTCTCCATTATTAAAGATACTCCTCGCTTTCAGATCATCAACCTATACACATCTGGCTTCGCTGCTTTGCCTTCTCCCTTTTTGTTTTGAGATGAACGTTTGTGTCATCGAAGAGACGAAGGATCACATCGAAATCGTTTAAAAGAAATAAACTCTGAAGAATCTCTCAGTCACTCAAAAACAAACTAGAAGCAAGAAGGTGAGTCTCTTCCGTTTCGAGCGTTCAACCACTCAAAACTCTTTCGCGTATTGCTTGCTATGGTAGAAGGTCTTGAGTTCGCAAGGTACCTCACGAACAATGGAAATGTGGGTGGCGGGGTGGGGAGAGGTGGTTGAAAAGAAAAGAGGGGAGGGGAGAGGGGGAGGGGGTGTTGAACTCCTCGCTCTGCCTCCTTTTACTAAGTTGAATCAATTCTTGAATTGTTAAAGAAGGGCTTTGCTGCACAATACCCTAGAAATTGAAAAGTGCTATGACCTGGTACTGGTAGTTCCTTCTAACTTACAACTATTTAATTGAAGAACTCGTTTCTTGATCATAGCAGGCTGTGAAGTGCTAGTTCTGTAAGATTAAATGGCTTCATCAAGTATCCAGTTTCGTGATGAAGATAGGTCACTGGAGGCATTGCTTGAAGCTTTTGGCTCTATTTGCTCCCTCGAAGAAATAGCTTCTGCCTATTGCAGGTATCGGATTTGATATCCCTTTATTATGAGCTTTACAATCCACTTAAGCATACGATGGTATCTTGGTTCTGATATGCTGATTACCGTTACATATTATTACTGACTGGTACACTTTCCTGTATCAAGTCAGATTAGTGTTTATCGCTTTTGCTGATCATGCATTTTGTGCTAATGTTTTGAACAATGCACAGGAAATGCGATCAAGTTCTGGAATTTGAACTATAATAGGGATCACTCATCAAAACCAGCTTAACTTAGAAAAAGAAAAATCAACTATTGTATCCTTATTTTTCTATATTGTTTGAGCACTTTGCAAATCAGATGACAAGTATGACTTCAGGTCCAAAGGTGATTTGCTAGCAGCAGGTGATATTCTCTGCAAAGTTCAAGACTCGAAGTCACAAGTTTCTGCCAATGAACAAATGGAAAAGATATCTCCAGGTTCAATCAATGAACAAAGGGAAAAGATATCTCAAGGTTCAGCCAATGAACAAAATGGAAACAATTCTCAAGGCTCAGCAGATGAACAAAGCTTAAAGATTGGCACAGAAATCGGAATCTGTGAAAATTCTGCAGGGATGCATATCAAGATGTCAAGATCGAAGAAAGCAACTGCCTCAATTGGTACGGTATCAAGCATCTTGGGAAATTCATACAGACCCTCTTCTTATGTGAAAGAGAAATTCGAAAAGGCCAAGCCCATTAAAATTGAAGTGGAAAAGTCAGTTCTTGATGTGCCGGATGTGGGGTCTAGTTCTTCAGGATTTCAGGGTTCCAAGAAAGAGTCTTTGAGTAATAGAGAAATTGAACAGTTCCTCTTTTCAATGCTGGGAGATGGATTTAAGCTTAGCATGGATGTCATTCGAGAAGTTCTAGGTATAATTTTTACATGCACATTTTCCTCCATTTTATTGAAATCAACGACTTGATGTCATTGTAGATGCTAACATTAAACTTCATAATTTTTAATTTCCAGGTAGCTGTGGATATGACATCCATAAGGTATTCATTTCATTTTATGTATTTCATTTGTTGAGTTTTGTATGCAGCTTTTTGTGTTTGTCTCTCTTTTTTTAATTCAGTTTGTATCGCTATAGCCAACAAACCTTTGTTCTGTTTCTTTACTGCTATTGTGTTATAGCAACATTTTACATTTTAAACATTTTAAACCATATAGAGCATGGAGGAGCTATTGGATTTTTCTGCAAAGTCTTTGGGGAAGGGCAAGGCAATTGATGATACTGCTACTGTAAGTATGTAGTTCAATTCTTACTTTTCCTTGAAGCAGTATTAGATATTCTCGGTTAGAAGAAAAAAGAAAATTTAAAGTTGAATTGGACATTGGCCTTCTTTACTTAGGAGCTTAATCTATGCTTATAAGAGACTGGAGTAAATTGGAAAAATCTGTCAAATTTATCTTTTAAGGATCTAATCTTAAGCTAGTTCAACTTATCTTATTTTCTCTCAAGTACCAGTTCACTGTGCTTTACTATGGGTAACAATATATCATTTAGGCTAGCTTGGATTAGATTCATTACAACAGATAAATTAATCTCAACTAGTGGATCTCTTTTTATATTAATTTCTTTATTACCTGATAATAACTGGATGAGGAAATACAAACAGTGTGCTGGATCTAGCTCTGAAAAAGTCCGCATCTCTATGGAAAATACCAATTCTCTCGAGAGTAATTCTTACGGCGCAAAGAGGTATTACATGTAATAATTGTTTCCTGTTTCTAGATAATTCCTATTTTCCCGAGCATGCACTTGTTCCTAGATTTCATTGGATCACAAATCTTACCAAACTTTTCAAGCAGGTATAAGTAAAACTCATCTTATATGATATCTGACAATTCAATCTGGTTTCTGCATGTAGTAACCCGAAGGATAATTTGGATATCTCACAGCAAGTGCTGCAATCACTCTTTACTGTTCCAGAGAGAGTCAACGATGAGCCACCGAAACCACGCTTTGACCTAGGTGTGAACAGAATAAAAGCTACTAGCAGAATTGTCGTCTCCAAACCCCTACAGGAAGTCAAAATGCCAATGCCTGTAAATGATCTTCTGAGACATCAACTAGAGAACATGGAAAGTTTGTATCTCCTTTTTTTGGATATTCTTTTCTTCTTTAAATTTGAGTTGGATTGGGATCTTTTGATTTTTTGTTTTCTCTTTAACTCGATGAATTGGGATCTCTTGATTTTTTTATTTTTCCTCTTTAACTTTCAGTTTGATTGTGATCTCTTGACAATGGAATTATTTGGCTATCTTAATAATAGCTTTTGAACCAACTCAAAAGTACTTCAAATCAAACAATAAGTTTATGAGTGCATTGTTGGGATGTACAGATTCCCATCTATCAAATTTCATTTAAGTTAATTATTGCTTGATATGCATCAAGTCGTTAAATCCAGACTACTCAGATGTTCATATCATTCTGTGAACAGTAAAACATGAACTAATCTTGTTAAATTGTTGGTTAGGCATGATATATGCATTATATAGATAATACTACAATATTGGATTTGTTATTTGAATTTAGTTTTGATTATTGTCAAGACAGCGAAAACATTGTGTATGGATCCTAATCCTTATTTTACTTAGGGGCCAGTACTATTTAAGGTCTTATATTTTTACTTCATTTTTGTAGGCGCGCCTGATGAGGATGATGAGTATAAGAACTTAAGAGATGTGACGAAGCAACACTGGGACTTAATGAAGGAATACTATGAAGCAGTAAGTTGCATAAAGTTACTTGCTTTAGGATAATTTAAAAAAAAGAATGGAAGAGAATTGGTTGTCCTGGTTCCAGTTTTGCTCCGGAAAATTAGAACAAGGTTGTGCTGCTATAAGCTTTATTTTGATAAATTCTATTAAGACCAAAGGCATTTCAAAAGAAATGCACTGCATGTCCATTAACCGCTTGTCAAGGACTGTAGACCTAATTTAGTTATCCTCAGACCACGAGGATCCTGGATGATTTATTTTAATAATTTACTATTTTGTTCATCTCTTTATACTGTTGGTCGGATGTTCGCATTTCTAATATTCTGAGTTACAGGCTATTACTGCCTTCACAAATGGGGATCACCAGCGTCAAATCTACTTCCTGGAACAGGTATGTGTTTAACTCCAATAATGGGCATATTATATTCTACTTTTTAAACTCTTGCAGGGTACTAATGTCAAAAATGTTATGATGTTATATTCTATGGGATCTCCAGGGAAAGCGCTATTTTAATCTGGCCAGAGAATTTGAAGAGAAATCAGCTAGACATGTTGCAGACTCAACGTGATGAACCATCCTCTCTTTTAAATACGCTTGTTTTTCAGTTCTTTGAAGTTCCTTTATGTTATATTTAGTACAGATCTTTTCGAGGTCAACAATATTTACATGTTCCAGAAGTAGCAGTACAACTTGTAAATCGGCTCTTCTCTTTATATTTCAGTAAAAACGAAGATGAAGATATATCTCTCAATCTTCTGAGTATCGATGATGCAAAAGATGCATTATATCTGCTTAAGATGCACATCTGCAAGCTAGTCAATATTCCAGGTAAGTTTTTTGTAATTGCATTATCTGTTTGGCATTTAAAATTCTGATCCTTTGAAATTGAGTAAATCATCTCATAAAAGGATGATATCGTTCTTCATTTTTGACAAAAAATTTGTTGTTTTGTTGATGAGATAATGATTGGATCCTCTGCTTTCCAACAGATTTACAATATCTTAAAGTTATTGTGGGGCCAGAGAGCAAAGATAGCAAAAAAACAAAAATACGAAGAAAGGTATGGATTAAATAAGATTTTTTTTATTTTCTTCCTCTTGTTCATATTGTTGCTTTCTTCTGGATTGCTACTCTTATTGGGTAAAGTGAACAATTTCTTTGCAATGACCTTTGCCTTAGTAAAATTTTTGCACTCCATTGCTTTTTCACCGACCAACATGTTATCTCAATTAATTGCTAATCTACTATTTAAGTTGGTGATGCTAATTGACTGAATTGGAATTGATCTTTTTCAGGTAATTCATCTTCTAGAGAAAGAATCAATACAATGGACAGAGAGTGAAGCAGAGCCAGGGACGATTTCAATTCGACTTGATCAAATAGACCACAGCAAACTGAGTTTTGCCAAGAAGTTTAAAGATATACAAGTCTAACGCTCCAAATCCTGGGCAGTTCTTTTTTTGTTGTTGTTGTTTTCATATAGAGGTTGTCTAAACTTTTCTTTGAATAGATAGAAATAACGATGGGCTGATGTGGTTGGATCTATGAAAAATTGTCTAATTCTTTTGTTGGATGTTTATTAAAAAAAATTTGAAGCATTAAATTGCGTTTGTCACCTTAGATGAGGCATTATTCCTCTTTCTTTTTTGCCCCCTTCGAGGTCTAGTGGTTATTTTTGTAGGATGCTACATACAAAAAGTGTTGACTTGAGAATTTATTTAGGCCGATGCTTCCATGTTGTTTGTATAACCAGGAAGAAATAAAATATAAATCTGAAATGATAATGATTCTATTATTGTACTCTAAATATATATTTAAACCTCCTGTTATCGCTGACATTTTGCTGCTTATTTACCTTTGTGTTACTGTGAAACTTGTACTTTGTTAGGTGGTTAAGGGGGAAGGTGGGGGTGGGGGTTGGCATATGTTTTATGATTTTCTTTGCACTATTGTCTTTTCTTCTTTTCTTTTTTTCTGACTGTGGATTTTTTATTTTGTAACTTTTAAACTCTTTTATACGATTTCAATGATAATAAAATCCACGTCCGCTTAGTGTCAGTTAATTCAAAATAAGCTAGCAAGCGATTCCTCTTAATTATCGTCGTCCAACAAAAGTTACATCCCTACTGTCTAAATGTAGAAATGAGCGATCCCTTTTGGAGGAATGAATCCGAAAAGATCGGATCCATATCCGCTGTCATATATTTCAAATCGTCCCATTTAAATCGTTTGATTTAATTTAAACGATTTATATTTAACTAATAAAAATATTTTTTATTTATATTTTAATAGATTCACGTGAAAATTATAACACAGATATAACGTAGAAAAGTAACATAGAAGAAAGAAAGTATGTCAGCGAATGTGAATCGGGGACGCTTATTTTAATTTCACAAGGAACCATGCAGCATCCACGCGTCAAAAACCAAGAGATCACACACAATGTATACAGTCCCTATCCGCGGCACTACTCTTTCTTTCTACAACCATCGCAAAGACATCGCAATCTATTCTCGTCGCACCGCATGAGCTTGGAGCGTGATCGAAGAGAGAGAGAGAGAGAGAGAGAGAAACTTGTTCTCCATATGAGAAATTTGAAGGAAATCCAATGCAAGGCGGAGCTGGAGGAGGCGCTACATGGTCCGACGCCGACAGTGGTGGTACACTTCTCGGAAGCGCGATGTGAGGCATCGAGGCAGATGGACCAAGTCTTCTCCCAACTCGCCACCGATTTTCCTCACGCACTTTTCCTTCGGGTCTCCTTCCAACCCTCCTCCATGTTATCTCCATGGACTCTGCATTGTGATCATGCGTGTCAATAATTGTTTGATCAGAGAATTACATTAATCCAATTTCAGCACTATTCCCTTGATGAATGAATAAATTGAGAGTATCATATTTGTACATCATCTTGCTTAAAAAGATCAGATTGATTGACTTATCCTTGGGATCTAAAGGCAGAGATATTGGGAACTTTAAGGTAATTGTGGAATGACGAACAGGCTACGAGTACCCTTTAAGTTCAATAAATATGATCCAATGTGAATGAAACCATGAATCATGCTAATTATTACATCATTTTCTCTTCCTTCTCTACTGTATCTCTTCTCAAATTACCCAACCTATCCAATTCAAGGCCTGATTAATCTCAAAATCCTCCAAAATTGAGATTATTACCATCCATCCAGTGTCATGGCATTAATTCTTGTAGTTCTTTTTTTATTTTCAGGTTGAAATGGAAGGACGAGATGAGATTTCAGAGGCTTTCAAAATATCAGAAATTCCATATTTTGTGTTTTACAAGGTTGGCTAGTCATCTCCTTGTAATATTTGGACATTAGTTAGTACAAGATTTCCGTATTTCAGATTACTTCAGATCTTGGTTTAGACGCTAAGCCTCCATGAACGTGCATCATTGATAAAACAAATATATTATACAAGGGGCATCGTGTGAGGTGAATACTGTATTTACTTGTTGCCCCTGACGTTGCGGTCAATATCCTTGTCTACCATTGTTTATGTAGTTATGCTCTGTTTATTTTCCAGGATGGTAAAATTGTGGAAACCTTAGGAGATGCTAACCCCTCAAGCCTGGCTAACAAAATTGGAACTATAGCAGGACCTACCAACTCTGCAGGGCCTGCAGCACCAGCCAGCCTTGGAATGGCCGCGGGCCCTACCGTAATCGAGAAGGTACAGGAGATGTCAAAGGAAAAGGGGGTTTCATCTGATATTCAAAAGCCAATGCCTGGTCTGTCGGGTGATTTGTCAACACGTGTCAAACAACTGATTGACTCTCATCCCATTTTCTTATTTATGAAAGGAAGCCCCGAACAACCAAAATGCATGTTCAGTAAACGGGTAGTGGAGATACTGCAGGAGAAAGGTATTGCTTTTGGTAGTTTTGACGTCCTGACAGATGATGAAATAAGAGAGGCAGTCAAATTGTATGCTAACTGGCCGGCTTACCCACAACTTTATTGCAACGGGTCATTGATCGGGGGCAGTGATATTGTTGTTGCTCTGCATGAAAATGGTGAACTGAGTAATTTATTTAGAGAGCACGGCTTTGATGGTGGTGATAGTAGTATTGGGGTCGCCGACTCGATTACTGGGTTGAGTGATAAGCTAATGTCACACCTGAAAGACCTAGTTAATGCTAAACCTGTAATGGTTTTTTTGGAATCGAAAAATGATCCATCGAAGGGTTATTCCGGGAACAGCATCATTGAAATCCTTCAAGAAGAGGGAGCTCCATGTGAAACATTTGATGTGCTTCTCAATGAAGAGGTCAAAGAGGGACTAAAAGTTTTGTCTAATTGGTCAGCTTATCCTCAGGTTTATATGAACGGTGAATTTATTGGTGGGCCTGATATTGTCTCAGAGATGCATAAAAGTGGAGAGCTCAAGAGGTTATTATCTGAGAAAGGAATAACCGTATTAAATTAAGTGCCAAAATATTTCATGAATGTAGATATGGAGTAACTAGTTTTGTTAAACTTCTGGCCATTTTGTTTGCTGTTGATGTACACAGGAAGGTTATAAGAGAGAGGAGGATGAGATGTAAAAAGTCTACTTCATGTTTCACACTCCATTTTTGCTAATTTGGCTTACAGGTTAAACTTTTTAATCTTACTATTATATAGCAACATGCACCTGAAGCCAATACCCGCCTTTGGGACTGTTACAATGAGGTTATGCACCCATGAACTTTGGAGTTCTACAGCGTGTAATAAGACCCAAGCTAGCTTAGTAGAAGGAAAACTAATGCCAAATGCGTTCTTCTTTCAAAATGTTCTTTTTGTTTTGTCATTTATCAATAGTAATAGTGGTGTTAATAACCCTCATAAAACAAAATCTCGTTTACAAACAAGATCATATTAGATAGATGTAAGTAATGCTAGAAAACACCAACTACATTTCCTGATGAACAATCAAATAATCCTCATTAAAAAAGGCTCCTTGCTGCGTACAGATTTCACACATTCTCCTAAATAAATTGCTAATATACATAATGATTTATAGCATAGAAAGCAGGTAAGCATACAAAAATACTTATCTGTAAATCGACTATGAAAGATGCTCGTGGACCAAATCTAGAGGGCAATGGATAAAAATGACAACATAGAGAAAAATGATATATATACTGGTTACAACAGCTCATGATACAAGAAGAACATGTAATCCAGCTATTTCTAATGCCCCAAAACATGACTTGAATGCAGTAGGAATCCTACAACTTGTGCAAATTGCTGTTTACGTGGGAGCATCGGGGTCCAATCTTTTCTGGATGGCAGCTGCGGCCTACAAGAAATTATGTAAACTCAGATCCACTTTCCTATGTAGAAGTAGCAAAAAAAGAAAAAAAGCAAATCTACACTGAACTTACCTCAAAATTTCCCAGCCTATACTGATACATCATTTCTTCCCTTAGGCGAGTTTGCTCTTTCATTGCTTGAGCCTGGAAATGTCAAATGCATCAGCAAAAACCTAAAGGCTCAAATTTCAACTTTTAAAGCTGACACAACAGAGAAATGCATCTATGATAAAAAATATTGAATATAAATAAACAAATCTCAATATGGGTATGTAGTAATTCTGTTATGTTAGGTAAAAAATATGAAAACACTATTATAATTGCTATAGCTAAGGCGTGAATGGAAGGAACTGCCAGAAATGGAAGGAAATGATTTTTCATACCATCCCACTTTGCATGGAGCGCTTCAAAGCCTCTACTTCTGCCTCCTTTTGTCTTTCACGTTCCTTCAGCATCTCCATCCTGCAGAAAGATTTTCAAACTTGTAGTTAATGAAATGTTATTACAACAAAAGCTTCTATGAATAACTCTTCATTTATTAAAAATGAAAATTGATCTATAGCTCAAATCACGTTTTCGGGAGTAAACTTTATGCAAACATTTGACACACATTTCAGAGATTTTGTGGTAACCAACTAATAGGTCATCACCAGATAAGAATGATATGTTCATTAACTTCCTAATAGGCACCCTAGAAGAAGTAACTAGATTTATGAGATCAGAGAGCATTTGTAATGTCTTAGGACATTTAACAGCACACAGTAGTAAAGCAACTACGGACCTTCTTTGTTCTTCATCATCAAATATAGTACGCTCTACTGGAATACTCTTTAAGCCTTTCTCCATTTCTTTCTCAAACTGGCGACGATGGAATGCTTCCAAGTCATAGTATCTATAATAAAAGATAACAAAAACAAATGCTTCTTTGTTTGAGTGCAATGCTGAAACCGTCAATGAGTATTTTAGGTAGGCTGTCAATATTTAAACCCAACTCACCATGTCAATCAGAGCCAATTAAACACTCTGTAAGACTGACATGATAGGTTAATGGGGTTGGCTATAAATAGAACAGTTCTTGACATGCTACAGGTCAGGTACAGGTTAACAGGTCAAGACCCAAGCCTTTCATTGGATATTTCGAATTAACATATCACCAGAACCATACAGATGATCAAATGTTTGAAAAACCAAATTGTGGAGCTGGAATTCAAACCAGAAACCCTGTTTTGTCAAGTTAATTACCAACCCACCCACATTCATTTTTGTTTCAGTAACAAATAACAATTGTATAAAACATTCTTTTAACTTAAAAAGGGTTTGCATATGAGTCGAAAACAACTTAACCCATGGCAGGGTCATGTCCGATCATTTAGAACTAGAAGAAATAATAGAATCATCCTGACAGATAGAATAAAGAGAAAACACAGTAAAAAATTACTGAATGGCCTTACTTCTTTGAGGGAAATGTACCCGTGTTGTGGTCCTCCATGAATCTGCATAAAAGTACAAGGATGAAGGTCTCAGCAGCCATAATAACTATCAAATTTTTTTAACAATACATGAAAATTGGTTGACAGTAGTTGGCTCAGACTTACTCTTTAAACATCTGCTTCTCTTCCCAGTTTGACAATGATTCCAAGTTTATCTAAAACCAAAATAATCATGAGAAATTATTAATTCACAAGAAAGAAAGAAGATTGCAGGCAATCATGAATCCCAAAACCATAGTATTTTTCTCAGAATCAATGTTGCACTGACATTACATAACTTTCGCCCTTCAGTCACAATAGACTAAATAACATGACAAAACTATTCGTACAGATTTTAAGAAATATATGGCTCAGATATGGAGATGAAAATCTTAAACACACAGTGAAACGCCATGCCCACGTGTATGTAGTTACAAAGAAAGGTTAAAAGTCAAAATGTATCAGGAAGCTTATATAAAGGATCTTTTAAGGTTCTGCTTTTAAGAGATACCTGTTTAACTTCTGCAAGCCATGCAGTAAATTCTGGTCTTTTATTCCTGTGAAAGGTAACAGTGAAATCAGTAACCATCAATTTAACAAAAAGAAAACCACTTGAGCTTATCTGATATTCTTCAAAAAACTAAACAACTGATTGATCAACCAACTTCTACTACATGTCCAGCGAAGATGTGAAATGCCAGACAAATCACTAACATCATTACATTGTTACAACTTACAAGCTTCATTTAGAGAAGGCCTACAGAAATATCTTAATGATACGCACATGCTTGTAGAAGTATAAACATTCAATATACAAAATAGACCTATCCATTGATGATCATCTACACTGAAATATATACATAATATAAGTTCAGACTGTACCAATAAAGATGAAAAATTCAAACTCACCACATATCTATTTCTCTAATGATACCATATTTCCCCCATGAGTTGGTAACTGCACTTGTCTTACCCATTTTCTTCTCCTTTTTCTTCTCTTTTTCCTTTCTCCTCTTATCCTTCTTTCTCCTTTCCTCCTTTTCCTTCTTTCTCTTCCTTCTCTCCCTGTCCTTCTCCTTTCTCCTTCTTTCCTCTTTCTCCCTCCTCCTCCTCCGCTCTCTCCTCCTCTCGGACTCCGAATCTAAGTCGGATTCTGAATCAGAATCTGACAAGGAGCTCTCTTCGGATTCGGATTCGGAGCTGCTCCTACGAGACCGGCTGTGTGAGCTCCGACTCCGTCGCCTCTTCGTACCCCTATATCCACGGCGTTCGTCACCGGAGCCAGAGGAGGACGAATCGTCTTCATCGCTGCTTGTCCGGTGCTTGCTCCGTCTGGATTTCTTGTGGCGATCTCGCTTCGACGAGTTTCCTAAGGAGGAAGTATCTTCCTTGTCGTCTTTCTCTGGTTCTTGCTCGCGCGATTTGTGCGCATCATCCTTCGCCATTTCTAGGGTTCGTTCTTTCCTGCTAATATGGAATTCAATCGCTCTTCCTGCGCGGATTCAGGATTAAGAAGGGTTTTTCAATTTTTCAGGTTGCGCAGAGTTGATTTCGTTTTGTAGCAAAATTTGCTTTCTGTTTTGTTTTTGAATTTTATATAGTTCCAGATAATTGTTAGCGAGCCGATGATGATAGAGAGCGGTCTAGAGACTACCTATATGTTATGGTGCTAGGCCCGTTCAGACCACCACGGCCCAATAGTATGTTTAAGCCGATCAATCTGTTTTTGCAACTTATTTTAACAGAGGAGACTTTAAAGTTCAAACTCATTTGAGCCTACCGAGCAGCTTAGTTCTTTGAGATTTTTATATCATTTGCTGCGTTATACCGTATAGTATAGCGTAATGTAATATCTGACCGATTGTATTAAAATTTATGTAAAATAAATTAAAAAAATTCTCTTATAATTTATCCGTTCATACGCAGAATCAGGATCTAATCTTTGGAGTTCATTTACAAGAACTAAGGTTATTTTTCTCTGTAAGCGAAGGTAATTTAAGGCAGGACTCCAGAATTGAAGTCTTTATACCTACTTGAACATCTTAAAGGGCATCATCTCTGGATTTACCTTGTTGGATCCCACCTTCTTTGAAGGAATCAAATTCAAATCTTCCTCCTCCGTTGAACTGTTAGAGTATCAATTTGTGATTCGAAATGAAATTGAATTAACGATATAATTATGACGCATGTTAGTAAGACAATATTTATAATAGAAAATAATATGATTAAAATATATTTATCCAAACAAGTGAATTATGTCCTCAAGTGTATTTTTGTAACTGAGGTATCAAGTTTGGCTTCCATATATTAGGATGTGCTATTTTTTATGATCATGTTCAAGACAGAAAATGATAGACGCTTTTTTCAATGTCCAACATATAATATAGAAAACGATGTCGTTGTTTTTTGTGAGGATATGAAAGGAGCAAAATAGGTATTTACGCACGTTGTTAGTATTTAGTCTACCAACTAATTGACATAACAAAGATAGTTTATATATGATAATGTTTTAATGTGATTGTGTGATGCTTACTGGTTACTACAATATTGTCGTTTATTAGAAAATTCTGTTTGGACTAGATAAAAATAATGAGTCTTGCATTTGATCATGCTAAAACAAATGAGATATGCAGTTGTCCATGTCAAAATAATTAAAAGAATTTTTAAAATAATAAGTTAAAATGATATTATTATGATAATTATCTATAAACATATACAATTATTTTTATTAAATCTTTAATTTTATTATATTTTCATCAATATGAACATCTTTTAAACATGAGTTCGGGGTCTAGATCACAAAGTAATTGAAAATAATTAAAATTGATGTACACGTGTCCTATGCTAAAAAATAATATTCCAAATACGTGACATGTCAAGACATTGCATAATAAAAATATATTTTTCACATATCATATAACATGATATGCTAAAAATAGTAGACTCAAGAGACATCACATCAATCATTTTATTACTAATCCAAATACTTAATATGACTGGATAAATTATTTTCTCGCTTAATCAAGTCATAACTAAACCTCAAAGTCTAATAAGAGAGGAATAGTAATAGTTAAATGGAAAAGGCTGAAAAGAAGGCAAGACGATTGTTTTTTTTTTATTTTTTTATTTTTTTGGGGTGCTATTTTAGGTCTAAAAATACTATATTCAGGGCTGACTAGAGTCGCTTTTAAATTATATCAACAATAATAGGCTCTTATTTTAGTCTAATAAACACCCTCTTTATTATAATTAGGATTAACTTTTCAAATTTTAACTTGGGAAAAAAATATTGAAGAGAATGTAAATATTAAAAAGATATTTTTTTCATAAAAAAATTGCATGCAGTAAATTTAAAAATAAAAATATTTTGTTTGTACCTTAAAACTACATATCATAGAAACAACGAGTAAAGCTAGCATATTTCTAGGAGCATCAGATTTTTATGTGCTCTCAACTCAAAATCTGTCAAATCGGCTTTAAATAATAAATTCAAATTGTTCAATAATTTTTTTATATTAAAATCTTGTAGAATACTAAAACTTTCTATTTTTAGAGTTTTTAACTATTTGTTTCATATTTTTGAAAATGACTTATTTTTATATACAAAAATTCATTATTTTATTATTATTATTAGAGTTAATTTTTTTTTAAAAATAGTTAAAAAATTTTGGAATCCTACATGATTTTTTATATGAAGAATTTATTGAGTAACTTGAATTTTTCGTTTGAAATCGATTTGATAAATTTTTTCAGTTAAGAACACTAAAAAACTTCATGCTCCTAAGAGCATCTTAGAAAATCTCTACATACTAATACGAAAGACCAAAAGAGCGGCATCTTTTAAAGTTTTTATAATATCTTAAACACAATAATTATGTTTTTAAATGATAAGAAAGAAGGAACAACATATATTTTCCTCAATCAAATCAGTAGGTGATACTTGATAATGGATCGATTGGAAATTTTGTGCGCATCATCTTTCGCCATTTCTAGGGTTCGTTCTTTATTGCTAATATGGAACTCAATCACTCTTCCTGCGTGGATTCAGGATTAAGAAGGGTTTTTCAAGTTTCAGGTTGTGATGAGTTGATTTCGTTTGTAGAAAAATTTGCTTTCTGTTTTGTTTTTGAATTGATAGTTCCCGATAATTGTTAGGGAGCGGATAATGATAGAAAACGGTCTAGAGATTGGAACTGATAGAGTTGCAATGTCCATTGTAATAAAATTTGGTTTGATGAGTAAAATAATCATTCATGATATTAACATATTAAGATTCGCACAAAAATTTCACTCTCATATTTTAATAATCATATAAGTTATCAAATTTAATGATTCAACGGTGATTTTATTCATCTAATGAAAATATGATTCGATGGGCATTGGAAACCCCCCCCCCCCCCCCCCTCTCACACCACCACTGCCCGATAGTATGTTTAAGCCTATTAATCTATTTTTGCAACTTATTTTAACAGAGACTTTCATTTCAGCAGCCTATTGAGCAACTTAGTCCTTTGAGATTTTATATGTTATGTTGTCTTGCACTGTGTAATGCAATATGATATCCGTCCGATCATATTAAAATTTTTATAAAATAAATCTAAAAAAATCTCTATATTTTTTCCATTGATACGCTGTATAGCACAGTATTACGCAGTAAAAAATTAGAACCCAATCCTTTAGAGGTGACTTCATTTACAAGAACTAAGGTTATTTTCTCAGCTTAATTTCTTAAGTTAAGGTAATTTAAGGAAGGACTCCAGAATTGAAGTCTTATACCTACTTGAACATCTTCAGAACAAAATTAAATTAACGATATAATTATAATGCATGTCAGTAAGAAAATACTTATAATAGAAAATAACATGATTAAAACATGTTTATCCAAACAAGTGAATTATGTCCTCAAATGTGTTTTTATAAATGAGGTATCTGATATGACTCCGAGATATCAGTAGAATGTGATATTGTTTATGATTATGTTTAAGAGAGACGATGATAGAACATATAATATGGAAAACAATGTTGTTGTTTTTTGTGAGGATATGAAAGGGACAAGAAAAAGGTATTTATACATGCTGTTAGTTTTTAGTCTATCAACTAGATGACATAACAAAGGTAGTTTATATATTATAGTGTTTTAATGTGATGCTTAATAATTACTACAATATTATCGTTAATTAGAAAATTGTGCTTTGACTAGATAAAAAGAATGAGTCTTGCATTGCTAAAATAAATAAGACGTGCAGTTGTCCATGTCAAAATAATTAATAGAATTTTTTTAAAATAATAAGTTACAAATGATATTATTATGATAATTATCTAAAAATATATACAATTAATTTTTATATTTTTGTCAATATGAACATTTTTTAAACATGAGTCCGGGTCTAAATCACAAAGACTTTTTGCTAATAATTAAAATTGATGTGCAAACATGTGCCTTGTGCTCAAAAATAATATTTCAACTATGTGATGTGATAAGATATTATATTATTAAAATATCTTTTTCATACATCATATGACATAATATATCAAAAATTATAATATCAAGTCACATCACATCAATCATTTTGTTACTAATCCAACTATGATTGGATAAATTGTTTTCTCGCTTAAAAATATCTAATAGTATGCCCCTTCAATTTAATTATTTTGTTTCTCATAAATCATAATTACGTCAAAGTCTAATAAGAGAGGAATAGTAATAGCTAAATGGAAAAGGCAGAAAAGGAAGCAAGACAATTTTTTTTTTTTTTGGGGGGGGGGTGCCATTTTCAGGTCTAAAAATACTATATCCAGGGCTGACCAGAGTTGCTTTTAAATTATAACAACAATTTATTTTCAAATAATAGGCTCTTATGTTTGTCTAATAAACACCCTCTTTTTTACAATTAGGACTAATTTTTCAAATTTTATTTTAAAAAAATATTGAAGAGAATATAAATATTAAAAAGTTATTTTTTAATAAAAGAATTGCATGCAGCAAATTTAAAAGTAAAAATATTTTGTTTGTACCTTAAAACTGTATATAATAGAAACAACACAATTTGCAGTGTAAAAATCTCTACAAAATAATACAATGAGCAATATTATTTTAAAATTTTCATAACATTTTAAACACAATAAATACATTTTTAAATGAGAATAAAGAAGGAACAACATACGTTTTCCTCAATCAAATCAGTAGGTGATAACTTTCACAGACTATCCTCAATTCAATCTTTTTAAAAAAAAAATCATGCAAATAGGAAATATTCAATGAAAACATAACAATGATACCAACAGAGTATATTTCTTTGCAGCTATGATTTAGAAAAACATTCACTGATGTTGCCACTCTCAGAACATGCACACGGTGTATAAAACATTATATATTTCTTCGCACAATCAAGATTGATATAGTCATAATTCAACTTGAGATTAACATTATAGTCATAATTCAGTTGTGGAAGAAAAAGCTGTTCTATAATTATATTCGACGCATTATTCACTTAATAGTGATTCGTCAATTGTGATTTGCATCACATGTCAATGATTTGCATCCCAACACCAACACCAACGCCAAAACTACAATATAATATGCATCTGCATTTAATATTGTCGGGATAATTTCGGTGTATATCGAATTTTTATGATATACTTAATTGTTATGATTTTTTTTTCAAAAATATTATTTAAATTAAAAAAAATAAAATTATAGATGTTTTTATTTTGTTTGGATTAAAAATGTAGATGTATTCATAATAATTTATATAGAATCTGTATCAATTTTGAGTCAAAGTTTTGGTTTAAGTAATTTGTCGCACAAACCATGTATTGATCTTCCAATTATACTGCGTTAAATTGTTTTTTTTAAGAAAAAGAAGATGCAAAAATTATTATATGCAATCCAATCATCTCAGTTTTTATCAATGTTCCGCGCTTCAAAATTGTATCTACTAATTTCCAGAAATTATAGGCGAAAAAGAAAGCAATTCGCAAACTTAATTAACCAATCTGATGAAAATATCATATAGTTTGGGTGTTGGTCGAGTTTCTAGAGTATGGCAGTTTGAATTTGATTTGACAGTTTCAATTTCATCTGTTTTTGAAGCGCCTCTTATTTTTATTTTCCTCTTTGCAGTCTAAATTAGATGCTGATTTTATTACGTTTGGAGATTGATTAATTTCAGTCCAGCACATAGGCCTGACGAGTTTAATTTGAAACAAAAAAGATCGCCTCAAAATAATTTGAGCGGTGCCAAATCCGATCAAACTACCATCATTAAAAATGAGCGAAGAGTGTGAATAGTTGATCAGATCCGGTAGGTGAACCAAGTACTCGACAAAACAAGACAACTACTAGGATAAGTTATATTTTAGAGACTTGATATTTTCTAACACTCACAAACAAGACATGTTCTTTCTTTCTAGCAATTTTGGATTATCAATGACTTTTGTTTTGTTCAGTTGAGATAAAAGCAACGAACAGAAAGTAATCACAAGCTAATTAAACACATAGCTAGCAATGAATATAATAAGCTTGGCCATCATTTGATGACACAGCACAAATCTCAACG
Organism: x Bolboschoenoplectus mariqueter; assembly: GCA_037678475.1. NCBI lineage: Eukaryota > Viridiplantae > Streptophyta > Magnoliopsida > Poales > Cyperaceae > x Bolboschoenoplectus > x Bolboschoenoplectus mariqueter. Next base: position 1,701,530 of record CM075244.1, on the reverse strand, counting down.
CATCATCAACTGCTTGTTCATTGCTTTTGAACAAAAAGTTAGCATCTGGTTAGTTGCAATGCACAATTGAGCGGCCTTAATTACAATGGAGGGATAGAAAAAGGAAAAAAGAGACAAGAAAGTAAATTTACACTGACTCATCAATTTGTTTGAAACTGTGGATAATAAGTATATTAATTAATCCACCAATGCCAGTACATTCAACTAACTCAGATCTATGTACATATAATAGTTTACTTATTTTGCCCATAATTAACCTCTGCTATCAAATTTCCCAAGTAGGAAGGGAAGCACAATTACCGGTCTTTGTTTCCTTTGTACAAAACACGGAATAAATAAAACTCATGAAATATACAACATCACCTCCGAACTCAGACTCTTAACATTTCTCTATCGATCTCAGCATCGGTTTACATGCGAAGCCTGCTCCATGTATATCCTTCTTCTATCAAAACAAAAGCAAGCAAAGAAGAGCAAAAATTGAGAGAAAAATGCATAGCTGATGGAGCACCTTCTCCATGGCCAGCTCCTGTCGTCTCTGTCTCCCTACCGCAACAAACTGATAAGGACTGGCATAGAACATACTCGCTGGGATATGAGCGGCTCCATTCCTTGTCAGCCAAGGCAACACGGCCAGCGCCACACCCCCCAGCACTCCTCCAGCGGTCGAATGTATAACCGGAGATAACATGGGAGGCGACACTGGATACACATACCCTTGCTGTTGTGCCATATTCGGCAGATTGGCATTGGTCTCACGGTGGGGTTGGGGACGGCGAGGGATGACTTGGTTTTGGTTTTGGAGGTCGTGTTTCTTGAAGGCTTGGCCACGGCCGTAGAGAGGAACAAGCGAGTCTTGGGAGACTACGGCCTTGCAAACGGGGCATTGGCCGGTGTGGACACTGGTGTGGCGGAGCCATTTGTAGATGCAGGGCCAGCAGTAGAGGTGGCCGCAGAGAGTCACCACAGGCTCGGCCGCATAGTCGAGACAGATGTTGCAGTCGAAGCAACCGCTGGAGGCGGCCGGGGTAGTTGAGACGGTCGTCTGTTCTTCCATTGACGATGAGATGAGGAAGGAGCAAGCAGGGGTTTTTGGACCTTTATCTATCTATTTATCTCTGCTGACGCTGTTGGTTTGGTGGAGAGGTTGATCTGAGCACGCCAGAAATCTGCAAATGGTTTCCAAAACAATTAAACAAGAACAAGGATGAGGTTGAGAGGCAGACTAGACCGGTCAAATGGGTCAGTCTTTCGGAAAAGGGGAAAGGTTTTGGTGGGGTAGCGTGGGAAAAGAGAGAGAGAGAGAGACAGAGAGAGGGATCAAGATGCCACATCGAAGAGATTGATTTATATATACGGAGAGAACTGAAAAGAGGTACAGAGTAGAGCCAGACTGACCCACCACACAAGTCACCCAATACCGTCGAAGTAACCTGCGGACCAAACCCACAGGACGCGGCCACATTGGGTTGTGTGCCCATTTGCTCTTTTGGTTTCAAATGTTGAATTGAGCGTCCCAATCGTGTTAGCAATGTTAATTAATTATACGTGATTAATTTTCTAGTCTTTTCTTAATGGACAAATAGTTTTTCAAATTAAACTTCGTGCTTAAAAAAAATATACTAAAACTTGCGCTATAAAATATACCTGCTAATCCTGCGAGGAGGTGGGTTGTTATTTTATACAAGTACATTAAGTAATGGAAATCGGTAGGTATGTATCCCTGATTTATTTAAAAAAAAAGTGTGTATTAAGAAAATTCTAAGGAAGAAACGGGCGACTTCGTTGAAATTGCTGTTAAGCAACAACAAAGTTTCTTATCTTTATAATAAGATACACAATCCCCTGCGCAAGCAAAGAATTAAAAAATGGTTATAGGCTTAGAGCAGGCTCCTCCGGTCTCCGGAGGAGGATAAGAATAAATTAAAGGGATGACTAAGCAAACAATAGGTTATCAGCATCCATTGGCCGAGAGGATAGCAAAGCCAACTCAGTCATGAAAAAGACATAATAACATGGGACCACATATTTCTATCATTGTTCCCGGCGAATTCACGTCCGCTGTGATATTATTTCTATGAAAAATATCATAGGAAATTGGAGTCATTGATAAATAAAATTTAATAAATTATAAATAAAAAAGAACCCAATAAAGAGGTAGATGCAGTGCTGCTGCAAGCCCGCAACTTCCGATATGACCGAATAATTTGGCACCTTAGTATTATTACGCGACGGAAATAAAAAAAAATGGTGTTGTCCTTTGATTATAAGTTATTTTTTATGATAATAAAAAATATCAAAATAATAATAATTTGATATTATTATTATTATTGGTGTTATTATTACTATATCGCTTGTCAATTCTTATATTGACAATCCTATAAATGACTTTAAAAACAAAAATAAAACAAAAACTTTAAAAGTGAATTTTATAGACACGTAATTGAATATATAAATAACCTAACACTTAAAATTTATACAATTCAAATATTATTTGATAATACACCATAGATCATGTACTTTGGATCATTCACATTTTAAGTAACTTAACGTATGTGAAACATACATAAAAAGAAAACTTATCATTATTTCTTAAACATGATGATGTGTAAATAATATAGATCAAAATACGATGTTGCATTTCAAATTCCAACTGTCTTTAAGATTTTCAAAATAGAAACATTTTCTCCTTTGATATCGTCGTGTTTAAGGTTGTCAATGGATCAGATTTGGATCGGATCTAGCATGATTCACATGTGAATCCATTAACAATTTATAAGATTCATATGCGAATTTATATCTAATAAGAATTTGAGGATTCAAACATGAATCCATATCCATTTTCTTAACGGATATCGGATTGAATTCAAATCATATATCGGATCTTTTATTTAAATATTTAAAATAATAAAATATATTTTTAACATAAATAAATGTGTATAATTTTACATTATAAATATATAAATTAAAATAATATCATTATGAAATTATTTTAATATAACATGTAACTATAAATAAATTCTCTTTTACAAAAATAGATAGAATAGAAAACGGTGATGATCATCGAGACTAATTTAACTAAATTACAATTATATTTATAAATAATTTATACAAAATGGAACATTATTATATATATCTTACTATTAAAAAAATTTAAAATAAAATTATTTTATCGGATTCATAGTGAATTCGGATTCAGATTATGTCTGATCCAAATGCGAATACAAAAAGTAAAGTGAATCATTTTTCAAGATTCATATGCGAATTCAATAAACTATCGGATATATTTTTTAGATCCATTCATGCAGATTCGGATCGGATTTTTAAATTATGGATATACATTGACAGCCCTGGTCGTGTTCAATTTTTCCTGTTTTCTAAAATTACCTAAAATATTACATTTTACAAATTTTAATAGTAAATTTCATATATAAAAAGGATGGATCTTGAAATTTGTTTCCAACATACTATTTTTAGAAAAATAAAAAATAAAATCCGAAGGATGAGAGATGCATCAAAAATAACATCTTTAGATTGGTACTACCCATAACATCACGTCTCTGAAATGCAACTTTACCAAATCAAAATTAAGTTGAGAATTCAGATGCTATACCAAATTATGTCCCTTGATTGGGACACTCCACAAAGCCACCGGTCTAATAGGATGCATTCTTTTAGAAAAAAATTGTTTGTTTCGAAGGAATATATTATGTAATGTCACCTCTTGAGAAGATAGGTTAACGACAAAATTTAAGATATTTACCTTTCTATGTTTCAAATTTCTAAAAATAGATTAAGGACTACTAGAACTTCTAAAAATCTAATTTTAAAATAACTTTGATTTTTTTTTAAAAGTTTTTGAAACCTTTGAATTTGATGTTTTAGATTTCTTCAAAATGTATATTTTCTTGGCGGTAAGCCGATCAATAAACTAAAATTCGATTGACAAAATTTTAGACATATGTTTGACGGGTTTTTTTTAAGATTAAATTTTAATTGCCATTAAAAAAAATACATGTTTTTACAAAACAACATTGAGTAAGAAATGGCTATGTGAACTTCAATAGTGAATAGAGATGTCTGAAAAAATAGTGCAAATAAAACCAAAAAATATATTAATTCTTGCTAAGAAATCAGCGCTCAATAGAGCTAGATAACTAAAATATTTAATTTGATTCTCACTAAAGAGACGCATCATGTTCAATAAACATGATAACAAGATAAAGCAACCTTAAAATCTTAGGAATAATTGGCATCAAAACTTTTTACAGTATCAATATAGTATTTGATTGGCATCTCTTATCTCTTCTTTTATTTCATCCTTAAAAGCGATAATAAAAAACGAGAGAAATTGTCAGATATAATGTAGAACTTTACAGAAAAATTAAACAACATTTGTAAGAATGAAATGAAAGTTAATATTCTCAACTCACCTACGTCATGGTGATTAGACAAAATTATAGTTTTTGTGTTTTGAAAGAACTTCTAAAAATTTAATGAATTGACTGATCCATGACATGTATATGTTCTTGTTTTGTTAGGAATATATCTCTCATCTTCACCGAAAGAGGTTATTTCTCTATCAGACAAAATTAGAGAATGATTCGGATAAGACATAACAAAGTTTGGTAAAAATATACCTGTTCTTAAGATAGTAGTAGCATAGACATCACGGAGTTAGATAATAAAAAGCTTCCATTAATTTGATATATTTCATCATATCAAATTAATTAATAGGATATTGACAAATAGTTTACTAGTAATGTGAATCTAAATGGATGGATTTCACATTAATTATATATATATATATATATATATATATATATATATAGGGTGAGCTTAAGTTCACCAAATTCTTTGATAAACTTAACTTAAAAATCTATTGAATCGATTTCAAACGACAAATCTGAATTGCTCAATAAATTATTCATATCAAAATCTCATAGAATACCGAAATTTTCTATTTTTCGAATTTTCTAACTATTTTTTTCGAATTTTTTAAAATGACTCTAATAATAATAATAAAATAATAAAATTTTGTATATAAAATAGAACATTTAAAAAAAATATGAAACAAATAGTTAAAAAACTTCAAAAATACAAAAAATTAATATCTTGCAAGATTTTAATATGAAGAATTTATTGAGTTACTCGAATTTTCCATTTTGAACTGTTTCGATAGTGTGTATATATATAGAGTAAATCTAACGTGAGCTTAAACTCACCAAAGGATTTGATGAACCTAACTCAAAAAACTATCGAATCATTTTCAAATGACAAATCTAATTTGTTCAATAAATTCTTTATATTAAAATCTTGTAAAATATACAAAAATTTTCTATTTTTAGAGTTTTTTAAGTATTTGTTTGAGATTTTTTTCAAAATAGCCAATTCTAATATATAAATATTCATTATTTTATTATTATTTTGGAATAATATTAAAAAATCTGAAAAAAATAGTTAGAAAACTCCAAAAATGAAAAATTTCAGTATTCTACAAGATTTGATATGTAAAAGTTATTGAGCTACTCGGATTTGTTGTTTGAAGTCGTTTAGATAATTTTTTGAGTGGAATTCACCAACTCACTTTGTGAGCTTAAGCCACACTAGCTTTACTTTGTATATATATATATATATATATATATATATATATAAGAAATTAATTGTCGTTTATGAGAATATTTCTTAGCCCAACAGCACAAGAATATTTATTATCTCTAAGCTCGATTTTAAACTTTAAATTAATTAATGAGACTTATTATTGTCTTTCACATACATTTAATTCGTGCCACATAGATGAGATTTTATAGTGTCATTATATATAAGTCTATAAAAAAGTGATATCTGTATTTTTTACTCACACCGTTTATTTGCATTTCAAGTATTTGAAACTAAAGGATACATAACTTAAATTTTAAAATATATATTTTTGAAAAATATTTATATTTAATATTGGGTGTAAATAAGGGGTATAAAATTTGGAGTATAAGAATAATTTTTCTACATATAAATAAGATAATAAATATTTGTTTGAGGAAATTAAGTACGAGAAGCCCAAGTAAATATGCAGAGATCTATTTACATTTATTACTTTTAACAGACACACATGTAATTATGTAAATATAGTTCCTCATTTATCACATGAGGGCAGTAATTAGTAAATTTATTGTTCGATATGGCCTTCTACAAAAACTAACACTTTAATTAATTATGATAGTCTATTTCTTTCTTTCTTCCCAAAAGAGATGCCAAAATCACACCATACTTGAAAGAGAATAAATTATCATGAAAAAGGGGACAGGACGAATCTCCAATATCTAACGCAAGGTACCCCTTCGAATCGACGGACGCCACACCCACACCAACCGATCTGTACAAAATTATTATTATGGTTTGACAATTTGTTCATGCGTGTATTAGGTGAGATAACATAAGATCAAGCCCTATATTTAGTCAACTGTTTAAGCATCGGAAACAGGGAGGAGATGGTATAGAAAAAAAGTTCCCCCAAATTGAAAAAAGTTTCATCACCAAAGAAAGAAATTTTCAATAATGCTCGGAATGGATATTTCCCAAAGCAATCCCTGTTTTAAAAAAAAATCCTCTTTCTAGCTTCAAAGTTGACAATAATAGAAGTGTACTAATTAATTAACGCCGTTTGGTGAGATGAGAAGATAAGTAGTAGCGTAGATCAATATTGGAGTTTGTAGAGATAAGAATAGGAATAGAGAAGGAAAAATTCTTAAATTTTGTCTGAATTGAGGGAAAAAGGAGAAAATTTCGACTGATTCAGCTCAAAATTCACACTCACGCGCGATTCTCCGAACAATTAATCAAACCACAAGAATCATAATGCTAACAATCGAAAGACGCTGAGAGCGCTAAATTACGAGATCAAAGCGAATTAGTAAAAACAGAGAGAAATCGATAGATTCGTACCTTGATCAGGCGGTACTTTGTGCCAGCTGTCGTTGAATCTTCTCCGCGTAGCTGTATCTTACTCTTTCCCCTCTTTTCCAGTGCTTTAATTGCGTTTGAGCGCAGAGATGAAGGAGAAAAAAAGCTTCGGTTGGAAGGCTCTAATGGAGACGGGTGGGCCGTCGATGTCAGTTGCAGAGCAATTGTAAAGAGAGCAAGAGAGAGAGTGTGTGGGGGAAAAAGGAAGTTGTCGGATGAGATAAATAGATTGGGGGGCCGGGGGGGGGGGGGTCTCTCCTCTCTCTCTCTCTCTCTCTCTCTCTCTCTCTCTCTCTCTCTCTCTCTATCCTTCGGTTGAAAATGATGACGTGTAATATGATGAGCGGTAGAGATTCGAGCGAGCGCTGCTCTAACAGATTTTTGTTTGTTTTTATTTATTTGGGTTCTTTTTATTATTAAATTTTCTCTCTTCTGTGAAAAAAGTTTCTCCATTCGCCGCAGACTCTCGCAGAGAATCAGAGATGGGATAAGGTGTCTGTCTTTAACTACACGGATTAAAAAATTAGTGTCTTTTTGCTTCATCCGGCCTGCCAGGATAATTCTTCACAGTTGAAGTCGGGCTGGCATAAGAAAGAGAGAGATCTCATGTCATGTTCCTGTGCGTCCGATCTATATCAGACGGTCCAGATTTTCTCTTTTGAAGGTCGGTAAATAAAACAAATTTCCGCGTAATTGGAGACGAGCCGAACCGTTTTATTCATGGTGTGCGCGATTCGTTCGCTTCTAGGTTCCGTTCCGTGTCCGTGTCCGTGTCCGTGTCTACAAAAATGGAAACAGTTTCGCCCAGATGCAAAACCTAAAACAATAAAGGAGAAAACGTGTCCATCTTTAATCGGTTCTGATTAATTATCGTATCATTAATAAGGTCCATGCATCATTATGGTCCAGATCTTTTGAACCCAACAATATATACACTATATTTTTCTTCTGATAGTTCTTTGTCCGTTCTCATTGATTGATGTTTTGGGCAACAAGGTCGAAAATATGTATGATGAATGCTGTTGGAGTGTATTGTCATGAAAATAGACTGATAGATCAATCATAACCTATTGTAATGAAATAGACTGATAGATATAATGAAATAGACTGATAGATCAATATAGCCTAATTACCAAGTTCATTGAGGCAAGGCTATTATAACCAGATTGAAGATAGACCTGACAATCATTATGGTTCCTTGATTATTAATTATTAATTCACTGATTTGATCAAACTAGAATGATTGTTGTGTTATAAAGCAAGTGCAAAAGATTTATCAAGTAACTACAGTATTAATATATAGAAAAACAAAGAAGGGGATCACTTCATAATGATTTATTTTGACAATCTTAAACAATAAAGCTTAAATATTGAATTAAGTATTTTATGTATGATTTATATTATCTACATATTGTATTTCTTAAAAAAAATTATGAGATTTTGTGTATGTTTCACCGTACAATGAATTGACTTGAAATCTTTATGATCTGAAATTAACTATCTTTAATGTACCATTGAACATACTTAAATTATACTTAATTTAATTATTAAGACTATATATGTCCAACATGTCTATAGATATACTTTCTAATTTTTCAGTTTTATATGACTTCTTTTAAAAAAGAAATATTATTAAGATTATCAAAATAATCATTGTCAAATGATCTCTCCATAAAGAAAATTATATTTTTTTAGTTTTTTTTTTTACTTATATATATATATATATATATATATATATCTTTTTGCAGAACTCTTACAAAAACTTTAACATTTATAAACTATGTGCTTTTAAATTCATTTTTTTTAAAAGAGAACTATTATAACATGTGTAGAAACCTTTATACAAGATGATAAAATATACATCATAATGTTTATATTAATTCAAGCAATTTAGTTACAAACAAGAAACTTTTTTTATTAGACCAAAACATACATCAAACTATCATACATGATACATCTATGTATTTGATTTCTTTAAAAAATATCATTCAAACTTCCGAACTAAATTCATAGATACCTTCCTCATTATATTATTTAACCAAACAGAGTACGTTTATATTTTGGACCAACTAAAAAAACAGACATTTAATTGCTTCTACAGTTGTACTGTTTGCATTTGTTTGCAACAGAGAAAAATGGCTCTGACGACCGATCTGACCGGCCTGCCCGCCAGCATTGATTGGAGAATTCCATGTTTCGTTCCTTCTAAGTTCTAACCATGTGTAGTGGATAAAAAAAACCATTACTTCTGTTTATGTCAGAGCTTTTGTTTTTTTTTCCTTTCTTCGCAAACTTATTTTTATCCGGAGGTCCATACACTTCCAAAAGGATGAGAGGGAATCATAGTGGCTTATGTCGGTTCAATGTGGAGTCCCAATTTTATGTGATTCCAACTTTGTGTAGGTAGCCTCCGGATAGAAATTGTAGGCACGTGCCTCCGTTAGAAAATTACAGCTCACGTGATTTCACTGTGGGACTTTTTGATACCTTTTATTTCAGGAGATATTTTTGTGGTGATTGGTATTTTGATTGATATAATTAAATTTTTAATAATTTTGAAATAAATTTTAAAAGTTTTTAAAAGGAGAAAAACATTGATAAATATATTTTTCTTTAACTTATAGATCGATTGTATTTTAAATTTTATGTAATTTAAGGGTCATTTGATATTTTATCAAAGATCGTTAAATATAGACCGTTGTAAATATTATGTAATTTTGTTAATCTTTGATGAAATATCAAATAATACTTAAATTGTATGAAATTTAAAACACAATTCAAAATAATAGTTATCAAGAGATTCCCTCTCTTCATTTTATTATTATTATAAACATAGGCTTTGTATTTCATCTGAGCACGAGAAAAGAAACCAAAAAATTAAAAAAAGAATCACATTACCGAGGTAATTTTCTATCTCAAGAAATAATTAAGAAAATAAGCTGGAGCGTCTTCTGCAGCTAACCCTACATATTTGATATTGGTACCATGGAATTATTGGATCCTTGTATCATCAAAATATTTTATATCGATCATAAAAAAAAATCAAGATTAAAAGCGGCTTGAAAAAGTAATATGCATTTTTAATAGAACGAAGACTTTAAGAAATAATTATCTAACCAATATGTGAAGTGAGAGCAACTATATCTCTATAATTACAGAAATTAAATTTATTTATCACATCAACAAATTAATTATAATTAATTATAATTGTAAGTTTCACATCAACATTAATATATCATTTTCAAATGGGATGGTTGGATAGAGATGCTCTAAGAAACTAAAATGATGATTTTTAAAATATTTTTCAATTCAGATAGACATAATATGACAAAGGACATCATACTTTTGTCATTACTTTAATACAAACTTCAAAATAAAATTATATGATATAAAATAATAAAGTTAACACATATAAGACATAATTTTCGACATGAATACATCTCTGAAACTCATTACAAATTGCTCCTAAAATCAAGCTTAAGTATATAAATACGAGATTGAATCGCTTGACAATAAAAAAAAATTTAATAATAGCAAGTAAGTTGTTGTATTTATTTGGAGGGAGCATTAGTCAGAAAAATTGGATAATAGCAAATAGTTTGCATTTATGAAATTTCTTTTGTTTATATTGTGCCAGCCGAGTCTTAATCAATTCTAATTGATTTAATCCCTGAATTTGAATATTTAATTAAATAATTGTTAAATTAATTGAAACAACCCCTATCTTTCTTTTTGAAAAAAACAATTGAAACAGGCTACACAAGTACAATTAAATATTGGAACATGATTTAAAATTGAAGATGCAAGAGTTAAGACTTGGTTTCGGTCTCTTTATTTTTTTAAAAGAGAGAAGACTTGGAGCTGGTGGCTTACAATTAGTAGTGATATTGACATATGAATTATAATTTTTCAGACCAGTTGGAGATGATGAGTCTCTCAATTAAATTTAACAATTTTATTAATGGAGAAATTTGGTGAACTTGATAAGGAAACATCAATGAGACGGAAAGTTGAAGGCAGTTGAGTCTGATCTATTATATATTATACTATTTATGTGATGTTGATAAGGATTGCACTTGTAATTATGTAATAAACAAATAAGGATAAGCATTGACGAAATCGTGGTACCTTTTCTTTTCTTGACGTTGGATTTATATTACATTATATAACATAACGTATTATTTATCTGATTATATTAAAATTTGTATAAAATAAATCTAAAAAAAAACCTATAATTCATCGTCCATAAGTTGTGCTGCGCAGTAGATGATCAAGATCCTTGATAAGTCTCTTGCAATTAAAGGTTTCTCGGAGTTGAATTAATTATTTGTGTAGAATATTTTATTTGAAATTAAGATATTCTAGCGTAGAACCATCCGTCCATACAATTTATCCAAGGAAAAAGAAAAGCAATTACCCATTTATTACTTAGAAACATCTAACATTACGCCAAGTCTAATTGTCAATTCCGTTTTTCTAAGTATTTTATTATTTTTATTATGAGGAGGGATTTAGTGTCTATAATTATTGATATTATATTAATGATCATGAAATTAAATTTCAAATAACTATTTATTAAATTTTTAAATAATAAAATTAATTAGTTGGATATTTTGTATGTATCATATTATATAGGTACATAATTTTAACTTTATTTTGTTATGCATCAAACGCTAACAAAAATGGACGAATCAAATTTTGTGATTTAATTCATTCTCTTGATAACCATTGAAACAATATTAAACTTCAATAATTATATATATATATATATATATATTATTGAGATGTATTATAATATATCTAACGGTTTATATATATTAATTAAAGCATAAATGATAAGATATTTATCATGAGCACCAATAATCAGGGTTATTAGATCCCTTCTCTTTTATTATTTATAATAAGTTAATAACACATAATTGTCTTTTACAATTCAAAGAAAAACATATATGTTAGTATATTCATACCTGCCCAATCGGTTTGTTCTCATACACAACAATATTGCCAATAATTAGTTAATTATACATAAGCTATTAATGCATCGAATTCAAATCAGATCTAATTATACATAAGCTATTAATGCATCGAATTCAAATCAAATCAGATCTAATTATACATAAGCTATCAATGCATCGAATTCAAAATGAATCTAATATAATTTATGTACGAATCTATTAATTAGTAAGAATACGGACATATTCTTGCATAGGTTAAATCGGTCGACACTGAAATGGTAAGCTCAGGAAATTGATTGTACAAAATTAGTTGAAAACTTTAAACTTATCCATCCACGCATTCAATTCGAAAAGAAAATGGAGCATATTTCTTCTTTTCTTTGCTCGTAAGAACTAAGAACTGTGTTGTTTGACAATTCCTCTTTCTAAATCACTGCTTTTCTTCGTTGGACCACACATAGATGCACCAAAAATTTCACAAATTAAGCCCAGTTTCTAGAACCCACTTTCTTCAAAACTATTTTTCTTCCCCGCTTATTATTATGTTGCATTTCGGTTTCCTTTCTAATTAAGCAATTGTGACCTTTCTACGGACAAAGGACAATACAATTATACGAACGTACTATTGCAACGCTCGGAAGTCACAATCAATTAGCGGTGCTGTGATAAGGAATACTTGCATTTAATTTTTACAGCACGGAAAAGAGAAAACCGACACCAACAGCAATTGTTTTGTTGCGGCCAACATCGCACAATTTGAAATCATTTAATTTGTAGTACGTGCCATGTGGAAAAACAGGACAGCTGGATTGCCATCCTCGTCAGGATGCAATCCAGTATCCGGACTCTTTAATATATAGAAGAAAAGAAAAGGAACAGCAGAGAAGGTAGCTAACAAAACAGATAGATAGATAGATTTAGAGTATTAGGCGCACGAGTGACCTGGCTAGGTATGGGTTGCATTTATGCATGGTCACCTGAATCTTCGTTTTTGCAACACCACAGGTACAGCAAACCAGTGGTCTTGAAACGGCCAATTTGTTCTTTCGAAATGGATACGTGGATAATCGACCAACTCAACATTATAATAATAATATGGATTATGTATCACATTTTATTATATTTAATAATTGTTTATTGGCCATCAAATTCCAAACAAAGCAAACTATATATCTAACTTTTGAAATTGTTAAATAGATGTTCAAATCACACCAAATTTAACAAATCATCGGAGTAAATCATAAAAAAGTATTTATAATTTATTCCCGGATGTCAATAGATTGTATATCAACTGTCGCCATTATCAGATGATTAGTATTCTATCGATATAATATATAAATTGTATATCAATTGTCGTACACTGTAAGTGGAGCCTACTTAAGATCAAATTCGTTTTCAAATAAAGTATACATTCTCCCTGCAAATTAAAACATAAGCTTGCGAAAAGGAAATAAAGACACCATTTAAGAGACAGCATAGTTGCTATAGGGAAATTCTCATGACAGATATCATTTATTAACATTACAAACCAATTAAAATATTCCAGTAAGTCACAACTATCAACACTACGGCTGTAGGCACAACGAACAGCCTTGTGCCTTATCACACCCATGAAATAGTCTAACTTCTCTATACAAATTTTTCAATACAAGTGAGGAGGGTTTTCTCCGGTACAGCTCCAATCACTGCATCTTTCTTCTCGCCATTTTTGAATATGATCATGGTGGGGATGCTCCGAATCCCATACTGGGTAGCAATGTCGGGGTTGTCGTCGGTGTTGAGCTTGTAGAACTTGACCTTACCTTCATAGTTCTTTGAGAGTTTGCCTAAAACAGGCTCAATCATGCGGCAGGGGCCGCACCATGAAGCCCAGAATTCAACCATAACTGGTAGGTCAGACTCAAGGACCAGGGATTGCCAGGTCGATTTGGTCACATCAGGAACTGCACACAAAAAGAAATTTGCTTATCAGAACTAATGAGAAAACCGACTGGCATGTCAAAACTAAATCATGAGCAATATCAGTAAGCACATTTTCCTATTTGTTCCCAAACCGGTCCCTAGTAAAGATACTGACAGGGTCTTCAAGATATGTACTTCAGACTTCTCTAAAATAAGTTATTTCACTTTTTTGAGCTTTTGGATCATCAACTTGGTGATGCCCAATTCCACTGACATCTTCTATGTGCATTCCACATTTCTCTTTTAACCAATGCTCAAAAGAGCTACTGACATCCAATCGTAAATCTATACAACTTGAACTCTAACAGGCTAATGACAGTAACTTCCTCAAGCGACTTTGTGCACTATTACAAAAAACAGTTGGATAGACGGTTATATAAATTACAGATAATTCACCTAAGCATATAGCTACATGGAAACAACGTGATGTTAAAGTAAAATATAAAGTACCCAGGCCAGAATCCCGTGCAATATGCTCATATTCAGTTCAATATGCCACCCACTCATTGGACATTATTGAAACATAACTTTGTCACACTGATTCGTCGGCTGAGCTGTTCTAGCAAGAATTGAAGGAACATTACTTGCAAATCACCCATTCTGGTGCTTCGCCACATGGAACTATTGGATAAACTTTGAGATGATTAGATACACACAGAGATAATGACAGCATTAGATGAGAACAAGGAAATCAATTATCATGCAGGAACTGGTCACCAGTGTAAAACATACCCAAACAGAGAGTAGCGACAAACCAAAATAGGAAATATACAAAGACAGATAAACATAGTTCTTTATAATTTTTGTTACAGTGCATATCTGCCCTACGAAAGCTGCTTATTGGTTTTACAAAGCCTTAGATGTAACATTAAGAACTTAATTCAACATATAGGTAATATGTTTATCATATTCTTTATTGGAATAGAAAAAAACACGGAGCACATTTCCAAAGATTCAAAAATAAAATAAACAATGACAATACTAATTAATTTATGCTCATATTCTATGTCATTCCTCGACATGCATAAATCCAAAGGCTGAGAAACTTGACATGAGTTGGCGTCTTGGATTTTTACTTCACCTTTGAAGGATCAATGTATGAACCAAAATTATTTTAACTAGTGGAATTTAATTCAGATTATTATATTTGATGTTTTCTTCTTTTTACTATTTTTTGCATTGCAATGTGCTTGTCTTCTTTCCGATTTCCATTTTAATGTATTTAACAGAAACCAAGAACCTATCATCACATATGATTGACTCGGAAGGACTGATAATTACAATCAACGTTTTGTGCAATTCCACGATAAAAGAGTGCAATGCATCTTTTCCACATTCACAACAACAAGTGGTCCAATTTGTTTAGTTGATTGCGCCAAAAGTTGATAGCTGCAGTCATCTCTTGTTGGTTAATTACTCTCTACATTCACCAAAGATGATTGCTGGATAGATATTACTAAAACAAATTTAAATTGTTTGGTCTTCCATTGTACTTCATCAGAACAAAACCATTTGCCCTCTTATAATCTAAGCTCTTACTTGACTTTGAGGTGCAAATTCAGAAACACATGAACAGAACCTACGGCATCAACATCTAACTTGACCACACCTAACTGCACAAGGGCTCAGTTTGTGTTGAACACTATACTATTAATTCCACTAGAGATGTCGGAAACAGAAATTGCAAACACCATACATTAGAGCATAAACAATAAAAGGATATGGGAAAGGTAAATATGAAAATAACAAAAAAAAGTTCCAGTCTACATAAGGATAATAATACTTGTGAAGTCCAAATATTATGCAGAATTTATGAAAAATTGCAAATACCTGGTTTAACTTTCAATTTCAAAAAACCATAGAAAAGCTTGACAATACACATATGCTTAGGATGTGTGTCAAAAAAAGAAAAGGCAAAGGTAACAAGGAAACATCAGCTTGTTTTAGACTAAAATAAAAGGATATCAAGTGGCTTTATAAAACGAAGGAAACCCTGGCATTAGTGAATGAAATATAAGACAAACGCAGAAACAAGAATGAGTGTCAAGCACACTGTTAAAAAGATATATTATACTATGATATCTTCTATACATGGTCTAAATAATAAAGAGGAACCAAATCTTTCTCAATCTAACTAATAATAAATCGATCAACACTTAACATACTGACAGGAAGCAATCATAACATATCAAAAGAGCAACATCAGTGTGAATTTACTTGATACCTCTGACAATATTGTTCTAATAAAAATAAAAATTGAGATGTATTCCCCACCATTGATATAGGGTGTGTATCTTAAATATTGTTTGGCCATCCATCTAATGACATGAACAATTTTATGTTCTTTTTCATGGATGGCAAAAAAAAAAAAATCTGAATTGAATCAACATACTACTACTACCACATAATGGACAACACATGTATAATTTTTTAATTTTCTTTCTTCTGTCAATCTTCAATGATGGCTGTCAAATTTGTCAAATTAATGTACATTAAATCAACCAGAAGATTATACAAAAATGTACTTGCTCAATCTAATATTGAGATGAAACAGACAGTGTCAGCAGATATCCGTAGCAAATCAATTCCAGCACAAATTATCACCTAATAGACAAGTCAGACAAAGGAATAGGGAGAGTATAAGCCAGTTTGCCTAATTTTTTTTGTCCTTCAGCTAAAAGAGTTGACTATATCCCCTACAAAACCAGTTTCCAAAACAAATGGTTTATTACTATCTGGCAATGACTAGGCTCTTGAAACAAGTTCTGACACTCTGAGTAGGAAAATAACCTTGAGCTATTAAAACACTGATAAGCATTGAAACAGAAGAAGAGCAAAAAAAAAAAGGAGATCTCATTACCTGAGATCGTAGTTTCCTGGCCCTGGACCTCGCACACGACATCTCTACGACGAATAGGCCTCGATCGGGCCGTTGACCTAGCAGATACCGTGATCTGACGGCGCGATGAAGCTCTGAGTCCCTGGAACTGCGAGAAGGTCGCCATAGGAGCAGCACCAGATCTCACTGAGCTGGTGATGCTGAGGCCGGGACGAGAGCACGGGATTGCGAGAGATTCCAGGATTGTTGCTGCCATGGCTCAACTTAGACGGAGCGGAATTTGGAGAGAGAAAAAGAGAGAAAGGGGGGGGGGGGGGGGGGGGGGGGTTGGTTTGCAAGGGATGATTGGAAGTTTGGAACTGAGTGGATAGGGACAAGAAGAAAACCAGAGAGAAACGGTAACACGTTAAAGCCGCTGTTTTCAGTTCTGTTATGTTGTGACTTGCGTATATTTACTTCTTTTTTGTGATTAAAATTGACGAGCGGATTGGGCCCTTGGCCCGTACATTTCATTATTATTTTTTTAATAGTTCATGTTCATCCTTTGTTAAATTCTCTTATATTTATGTGCGAGCGAACATGTTCTTATATTTGTACAGATATCTTGACAGATAATAAAATAAGTAGGATGCTAACGTATTATACTTTTTCTATATTTTCCTCACATGAATTTTGAACAGTACACTTTAATATATGTATGTGGTGTTTCCTCCACGAACGTGTAATGAGTCCTAAACAGTTGGATTCAAATGAAGGAGACATGATTTATTACTCGGAAAGCTATTGATAAAAGAAATGGAAGCAATAACATATTACATGTGAACAAGAATTTATTTAATTTAATATTGATTGGGATGTCACGTTTGGCGTAATAAAATGGCGCCTGGTTGCCTTCTATGGTTGCGTTCATTTATAATTTATTTTTTTAATCAATTGAATGAAGTCATAAACACTGCAAAAACTGATAATTATTCTCCAAAATTTAATGCTTGTACATACGTGGATTTATGTGAGTAGTATTAATAAATGCGCAAACAAACCATGTGTTTTGGAAGGTAATATCTCCTTTTCATCTTTAGAAAGTGAAAGTCAGGCAAAGAACACTAAACTACGAGAAAAGCTAATATGTATTTATTTATCAAGATGGTTCATAATTTTAATTTAAAATTTTATTTAATTTGCTTCAAATGATAAATTTAAATTCTTAAAATCGATCATGATGAATAATGCATTTACATTATATTTATAAGTTTTTGAATTTATTTAGTATAAATCAAATAATAAAAAAACTTAAAAGTTCATAAATTATTTTAATACATCTGTTTTTGTCATTTTTTACCTTTTGACTTTATCACCAAATAAAATTAAAAATAAATAATTTTAACGTACAAACGCATTATTAATGAAGTAGATGGGGCTTTAATAATTTGGATTAAATGAAAAAAAATAAATAATTTTAATACACAAGTACATTGTTAATGAAGTAGATTTATTTTAGCAATTTGGATTCATAATTCGAAACCAGTTTAATAAACTTTTTAATTAAATTTATCAATCATCTTTGATAAACTGAAGTATATAATATTGGCTTTCCTCTCAAACTATGCTACCATCAAACAGCGCTGAACTACTCATCTCCGCCACTCCAGGTTCCCAACCAACAAACCCGCAAGATGTTCGATGAAATTCCCAAACCAGCTCTATCCCTCTCTCTCTCTCTCTTCCTCCTCCTCCTCCTCCTTCCCCCGCTCTCCACCTCCTCCAGTCTCCCCAACAGACCATGCGCCTCCTCTGGCGCTGCCAACGCCTTCCCCTTCTGTAATTCATCACTCCCCATGTTGGCCCGAGCCGAATCTCTCGTCTCTTTGCTGACACTTGATGAGAAAATCAAGCAGCTCTCTAACACTGCCGATGCCGTGCCCCGGCTTGGTCTGCCGGCATATCAGTGGTGGTCTGAGGCACTTCACGGTCTCTGCGCCAATGGGCCCGGTGTACTCTTCAATGGTTCGATTCGTGCGGCCACTCTGTTTCCTCAGGTACATGGTTACATTTTGACCAACTACCTTTAGAGGGATAAAGTACAAGTTCTATTTAGTAGCAAGCATTATTGGACAACCAATTATTGGTGAACGATATGCACATACATGATACATCATACATGCCATTTAGATTTTTTGTAGAGAGGAGCTGGAGCTAGATATCTCATGTTTGAAAAAAATCTTTGCTCCGTGTGTGTTCAAATCTGAGCTCCATGTTGTTCAGATACTCTGTGGTACTGAACCATGCTGTGCAATGCTGAACTGTCAGATAACTCTGACAATGTGATCGGGAGATGTAATCATACTGCACCTGTATATGAAAGAATGGTGCTGTCTAACAAAACTAATGCTTTTCAACTGTGAAAATAAACGAGCAAGCTGAAGCTGACCACTTTACTTCAATTAGATAATATTTTGCCAGATCGGTGATAGTTGCTGACTATGTTCTATAATTTATTCCCTTCACTAGGTCATCCTCACAGTAGCCTCATTCAATCGCACACTATGGCATGCTGTAGCACGTGCTATTGCTGTGGAGGCACGTGCAATGCATAACTTGGGTCAGGCTGGCCTCACCTTTTGGGCGCCCAACATCAACATATTTAGGGACCCCAGGTGGGGTCGTGGTCAGGAGACCCCTGGTGAAGACCCATTGACAGCATCTATATATGCCGTTGAGTATGTGAAGGGTTTCCAACATGAAGATGACAATGGTAGGTTGATGCTCTCAGCATGCTGTAAGCATTTCACTGCTTATGATTTGGAGAAGTGGAATGGTTTTGCTAGATACACCTTTAATGCTAAGGTAAACAATTGTACTCCTTTTCCATTATGAAAAAGTGATGATTATAATGGAATGTGCATTAAGCTTTTTGATGACGGAGATTGTCATCATGCTTTGCACTTGCACTGTGCTCTTAAAGATGACTGTTTTGACTGGTAGGTAACTGAGCAAGATATGGAGGACACTTTCCAGCCTCCATTCAAGAGCTGCATTAAAGAGGGACATGCAAGTTGCTTGATGTGCGCCTACAATCAAGTCAATGGTATCCCTTCATGTGCCCGTGAAGATCTATTGAATCAGGCTAGAGATGAGTGGGGATTTAAGGGGTAAAGCTGGCTTGCCTTTAACTTGTCAAACTAGCATCCCTCACATTATCTGTAACAAACATTACATTCTTGGATTCACGGTCGGGATGGTCTTATCCTATGAAACCAAGGCCGGCCAAAACATACTGAATTAGTTGAACTTTTGTTAAAGGTAAAATGAAAAATCAAAGGTGCTCAAACTAGATGCTGTACAAAACTTGAATCGTACCAAGTTAATTAAAAATAATTACCTGTTGCCAATCAGAACCGATCACTAAAACAATCTAGGTCCACTAATCCTTCGGTTCTACTGTTACCAGTAACTGGATTGTAATGTATTTTGGATCATCGTTGATGAAGTATATATGAATTTTTACTCAAGTTGGATTGCACTGAGTTACCAACTAATTAGGTTTATGGATCCGTAGGCACTTGTGGGTCTAACAAGTAACCAGTAATTAAGACTAATATTTTACTCTCGTCTATTGGCAATTGAGCAATACCTGCTAGGAGGCTGTGTTTTTTGTAAGTTTTTTTTTTTGTGATGTATATACCACTATTTTTATTTATACTTATTTTCTGTTCAGATATGTAACTTCTGACTGTGATGCTGTTGCAATAATTTATGAAAATCAGACATACTCAAGCTCCCCAGAGGAGTCCATAGCTGATGTCCTCAAGGCAGGTGTGCTGGATTGTTTAATATATTAGTGTAAATAAAGTCAGTCAGTGGCAGAATTTGCAACACAATATCTAAATCATGTGTGTATGATAGAGCATGTGCATATTATCATATTATCCTTTCTTTTCTTTTTTGTTAAGGTATGGATATCAACTGCGGAACTTACCTCCTTCGACACACCAAGTCAGCAGTTGAGAAAGGGGAGGTCCAAGAAGAAGACATAAACCGTGCTCTTTTAAATCTTTTCACTGTTCAACTCCGTCTTGGTCTGTTTGAATCTGACCGGAATAGTCAGTGGTTCACTCGCCTTGGCCAGACAGATGTTTGCACAGAAGATCACAGGAATCTTGCATTGGAAGCTGCAAGGCAAGGTATTGTCCTGCTGAAGAATGAGAATCGACTTCTGCCTCTGAAGAGAGACAAGGTTGGGTCAATTGCAGTGATTGGACCAGCAGGAAATGATGCCGACATACTGGGTGGTGATTATTCGGGTTCGTTACTCATGATCTCATATCATTTTGTTTTTTTTTTTTTAATTTGTTTGAGAGTGGTTGAATATACAACTGTAGTTACAAGTCAAGGTTTGTGCACTGAATGTCCTTGAAATATCACGTAGTTATTGTCACGGCTCCTAAAGTGTTTGCATTCCAGTTTTGCCCTTGAGTTCCCAGCTTACTGATTCAATAATTTTACTTCACAAAAAAAGATGTAATTCCTAGGCAGCAATATAACATCATTTTTCTTCAGTGAAGATGTAATACTAGAATGACTGTTGTACATCAACATCAACCAAGTTCCACTTAATTCTTCAATACAGATTGGATTATTGGGTTTGAAATTAGAACTTTATTCTTTTGGGATCTGAAGAAGAGGTGATTATACACTTAATACTCTTAAGAATCACTTTGTTCTTATACACTTATAATCAACCCTGAAGGTAGGCAGCTAGTGTACCATTTTCTTCTTACTACACAGTACACCATCTTGATCTCATATGTTGTTTATTTATCTTTTCATTACCCTTTTTGGCTTGTTTATAGATATAGGTGCATGTTGGCAACTTTTTGTTGTCATGATTAGTTGCTGATTCATCAATATAATCTGTCTTTTGTAGGTATCCCTTGCCAACCGGTAACAATTCTTGAAGGAATCCAGGACTACATAGCAAATGCCATCTTTGCCCCTGGTTGCCAAAATGTCTCATGCAACTCCACTTTTGGGTTTGATCATGCTGAACATGTTGCAAGAAAAGCAGATTATGTGATTGTGGTTGCCGGTTTAAACCTCACGGAAGAAACTGAGGACCTTGATAGGGTCAGCCTCTTGCTACCTGGCAAACAAATGCAGCTGGTGAACAGAATTGCCAGCGTGACCAAAAGGCCCCTAGTTCTGGTACTTATGGGAGGTGGGCCTTTAGATGTATCATTTGCAAAACAGAACAAGGGGATTGGTGGAATTATTTGGATTGGTTATCCTGGTGAGGTCGGCGGTCAAGTTCTTGCCGAGGTACTTTTTGGAGACTATAACCCAGGTCAGTCAAAGAGCTATTTTATGGAATAGAATATACAATAGTTATACATTTTAATTTAGAATGTTAACTAAAAGAATTGTTTTTCATCCATAGGATTAAATAATTGAAAATCAGAGAATTTTACTTTTGCCGTCCGGTATAGAACTAAATAAACATTTGAATTGTAGAGATACTTCATTTTGGTTTGCAAAAGTACCGCAGGTTTCTGAGTAATAGTGATGCTATTTTGTTGTTTCAAAATTTTCTGGTGACAGGTGGCAGACTGCCCATTACTTGGTACCCTGAATCATTTACCAATGTACCCATGAATGACATGAACATGAGACCTGATCCTTCCAGAAGCTACCCAGGAAGGACCTACCGTTTCTACACAGGAGAAACAGTGTATAAATTTGGGTTTGGCCTGAGCTATTCAAATTTCTCTTACGGATTCCTATCTGCACCTGACAAACTCATCCTTTCACCACCTTCTGTTGAGACATTTCACATTAGCAAAAGCCCGACGTATTTCAGAAAAGATGGACTTGACCATGTTTACATAAAAGATATCTCATCCTGCAATAAATTAAAATTTTCTGTTCAGATATCAGTGTCTAACCACGGTGGCATGGATGGGGCCTATACCATGCTATTGTTTGTCAGACATAAATCAAATCTAACTGACTATCCAGTGAAACAACTGGTTGGTTTCGAGCGCATACACACTAATGTTGGTGAAACAGCTAAAGTTGAGATTTTCATAGACCCTTGTAAGCATATTAGTGTGGCAAACAAACAAGGCAAAAGAATGCTTTTGTTAGGGGCTTATATTTTAATGCTAGAAGATTTAGAGCATGAGTTCTATATTGAGGTCTAGTGATTGGTTTATTCTCTGTTAAATGGATATGGTTTGTAAATTGATTGTGCATTTGGATGGAGAAATAAAACTATGTTTTCATGTAAGCTTCTGCCAGGCTCTTTTTTCTTTTTTTTAATTCCCTTCTTGTGTTCAAACTTCCAACATCACTGGTACAATCATTCAAGGATAAAAAGGAATGATAATAACAGATAAGAACACCAACTGGCAACTGGTGAAAAGACTTATAGATGATGACTGGCATGACATTGCAAAAATCAATGTGCATTTTGTTAATATCGTTTTAGTTTTGTATTAGGTTGTAAATAACATTGAAGGAAACCAATTGTAGAAAGTATGCTCAATTCGTGTCTTGACCAAACCTGGAGAGTACTGAAATTGAATGGTTTGTGATTGATCAATTATCAAGAGAAGAATATGGATTTGTGTGATGTAATTAAAAATTGCTCGGAGAAGACAGCAATTGCAAAGTAGCAAGAATCAGTCATACTGTTTGAATTGGTCTGAGTTTTAGTGGCAACTGAGCAAGGCACTTACTAATTCAACAGAAAATATCAGCTTGGCCTCAATTTTTTTTTTTTAATTTTTTTCATCGCACTCGGTTTGGTGTGTTTCAAGTTTTTGTAATTTGTTCTGTTAATTTTTTTTTTTAATTTGTTCTGTTAATTAAAAGCCTGAAAGTCAGAAATTACTTCCCAGGTGTCATTGGCCATGTGCATGCATCAAGTTCTATCAGAGAAAAACATAAATAAATAAATAAATAAATAAAGACTGACAGATGAAAATATTTCAAATAAAAGCCTGCACAATTCAGCAAAATGCTGCCACTCACACTAATTCAAAAAAATAAAAATTAAATACCATGTTTGTTGGATACTTACATTTTTTTTTAACCAATAGATTAATTAAGAAGTAAGAACAAACCTACTAAAAAGAATATTCCAACACTTAAAGCATCATGTGAGACAGAGAGATCAGAAACGAGTCTTTTATTCCCACTTGGGACTTGCGAGTGATTAAAATGTTAAATATCAGAAATTGTCAAATTAAACTGGAGGTGCAAAATCATATCAGCACCTGTGTGATTGATTTCTCGTCCGAACATATATCGTGTATGGATTGGTGAAAAGATTTCAATATATGCATTGTTTTAGTTGAGCGTTCTTCAATAAGATGTAATTAACTAATTATTCGTGTACCATGATTAGGATCTTCTGTGGCATATGTATGGAGACATCGCAACTGTACGACTCAATGATCACACATCTTTAAAAAAAATATTTTAAATTAAAAACTCAATTATACAAATTTTTATTAATAAAATTTATAATATTAATAACATAATACATAAGATATAATATTTTTGTCATTAAATATAAATATTTTTTTTAAAAAAATGAACACATCTGCGATGCAAATAATAATATATTTCTCATTTTAGGATTAAAAAATAACAAATTAATTGTCAAGATAATTATTGTCATTAATTCTATAATTCTGAGGAATGATTTCTAAAATTGAAAATTCAAAAATCAATTTTTCACAACAAATTTTTGGTCGCTTGTCCTAACTAATTGATCCCAATTAAATATTTTCAACTATTTTTATTAATAATCAGGCCCGCAGATTTTCTCAGAAACAAATAACTTCGTACGGTCGTAAATATGACATTTAAACCAAAAAAAGGAAAAAAAAAAAAGTGCACAAGAAAATACGATAGCGACTCGACCCAACTTCACACTTTTCCAGTGTGCATATAAATCGTACTTGTAAAATGGGGACTATAAAAGAAGTTCTTGCACTGTTGCACACATCACTGACACATCAAACAGGTCATATAAGGATATGTTACCTACCACAAAATATTGCCTTCACCAATCAGCACAAGAAACCAAAAAGGCAGCTTCTTGCTCCAGAAATAAGGACCCAGCACCTAACTGAGAAAGGAGACGATGCTTCCATTGCTTGTGAGTTGTGATTTTCAAAACAGAGACATCCCAACAGCTAGCAATGACGCACATGTTTTGATGCAGAAGTTCAAATGCGACCGTGAAGACTGAAGAGAGAAGAGAGAAGAGAGAAACAGGGGATAATTGAAGTTCTGTTTTCAGATAAACTGAGTCATTTGTGTGACAAAACATGATCAGAAGGAAATAAAACACTTGTCAGAAATCTCACTCAGTCACTCTGGAGATGGCAATTGACAATATATATTGAACCGTTTACATTGATCTATATATATATATATATATCATGATCTCACGAGCGATGAAATTTTGGAAAACTGCTATGAGCCTCTGGTGCCTTCTCTTGTCAGTATAAACAAAGAAAGGTACAGTGAGAGAGAGAGCTTTCAGATTTTGCATCACATGTAAAACTGGGAAAAATATAATTTTGAAAAGATTATTTTTAAATATAATCTTTTCAAAAACTATCCACATTGCTACTCTAATTTTTCTGTCACAAAATTATGACATGTGATTTGAATAATCCATTATAAATAAGGGAATTTTTGTGTGTGAAAGAGAACTTGATTTGGCACTTCCTTTCTTATCCCTTTTGTCTTATTTATAGACCTAGCTTTGCAATTTAGAAAATTATGTCCAAATTTAGTGCAATTAAAGCACTTGAGCAGATCTCTGCATTGGCTACGCTAATTATGTCAAAGTACTAGACATATGATCTGAGGCATCGTTGTTTAAATATTTTTATAAATGCTAATACTTTATTATAATTTTAGATATCCATTTTAATTCTTACGTCATAATTCTTATTATTTTTCATATATAAATAAAATACTTTTTATCAAATAAATATTCCTTTTCATAATTTAAAATTTCAAAATAACTATCTGAATAGATATTTAGGTGACTCATTAAAGTCAATCATTGAATTCCTCATCTAGATTTTTTTTAAAGAGTCACGGAAAATGACAACTAAAACTTTGCAAAAAGGTAAAAAAAAGTAAAAAAACATCACAAGTAATTTGCAAAAAAGTTGGAACAGCTGTTCAGTCCACCATCTGATACATAAATACACGAGTCCTTATATGTTATTATTCGAAATAAAAAAAAGATTTTAGTACTTCAATTCGGACCGTCGGATCAAAATAGATAGATTGGATCGATTTTTTTTTTAAATTTAGAGATTTTTTAAAATAAATCTGATCCGTTTTTAGTTCAGCGGTTTAAATTAAAATAATAAATTTTATTTTTCTATTTGAAACAATAGGTGAGTGATTTCATTCCATAAATACATACATACGCATGGGAGTTGGGACGCAGAATCCAAACTCATAGCAGCGAGCGAGCAATAATTCATTTACTATTAGAACATGGAATCCAATACTACTGACGAGTAATAAAATAATTAACAAAACCAAAACACAAGCGTCAAGAAAAACAAAACAATAAACACGTCTTTCCAGCCTGGCCACCTACACACTCCGTTCCTTCCATTTATTAATTATTTCTTTTCGTGGGGGCCCTTAAACCCCTGTCTCCCACTCCTCTCCTCTTTTCTTTCTCCACCACTGCTCTCCTCCACTCCCCCCCCCCTCCCCTCCAAATTACCAAAATGCCACCCGCCATCTCCACCCTTCTCCTCCTCCTCCTGCTCTGCTTCGCATCTCCAGCCCTCTCAGCTCCATTCGAACTCCCCGATTTTCGCGAAGCCCCGGCCTTTCGCAATGGCCCCGATTGTTTTCGTGAAAACAAAATCCACATCGCCATGACATTAGATGCCACCTACCTTCGAGGCTCCCTCGCCGGAGTGCTCTCGGTGCTTCGCCACGCGTCCTGTCCAGAATCAATAAACTTCCATTTCGTCGCCACGTCATCGCCTCGCCGTATCCAACATCTCCGACGAGCGGTTCTCTCCGCCTTCCCTTCTCTCCCCTTCTCAATTTACCGCTTCGATGCTTCGTTGGTGCGTGGTAAGATCTCTCAATCGG
This sequence comes from x Bolboschoenoplectus mariqueter, assembly GCA_037678475.1. Taxonomy (NCBI): domain Eukaryota; kingdom Viridiplantae; phylum Streptophyta; class Magnoliopsida; order Poales; family Cyperaceae; genus x Bolboschoenoplectus; species x Bolboschoenoplectus mariqueter. Next base: position 1,674,668 of record CM075244.1, on the reverse strand, counting down.
TGCGCCGTGCCCTTGATCAGCCGTTGAATTATGCGCGTATTTACCTATCCGACTTGTTGCCTTCCACGGTGCGGCGAGTTCTCTACCTGGACTCTGATCTGATCCTAGTGGATGACGTGGCAGAGTTGTGGTCAACACCGCTGGGACCAAGCCATGTTCTGGCCGCTCCGGAGTATTGCCATGCAAACTTCACCGCCTACTTTACCGCGACATTCTGGGACCACCAGACGTACCGGTCGGTATTCTCTAATCGGCCACGCCAACCCTGCTACTTCAATACCGGAGTAATGGTCATGGATTTGGACAAGTGGAGAGACGGCGATTATACAAAAAGACTAGAGACATGGATGGAGATACAAAAGAAAGAGGTGAGAATATACGAATTGGGATCATTGCCGCCGTTTCTGCTCGTGTTTGCAGGGGAGGTGAAGGCAGTGGAGCACCGATGGAACCAGCACGGGCTCGGTGGGGATAACAAGGAGGGATTGTGTAGGGATTTACATCCTGGTCCGGTCAGTCTGTTGCATTGGAGCGGGAAAGGGAAGCCGTGGTTGCGGCTGGATAACAGCCGGGCATGCCCGCTCGATGCTCTGTGGGCCCCATACGATTTGCTCTTGCGGAGCGGCAGGGATTTGCTGGCTGACGTGTGACGTGGCTTGATCAGCTGATCGGAGTTCAAAGAAAAGGGAGGGGGTGCTTGCTGACGTCAGCAGTCGGAGTTACTGTTTTATTAGGAGAGGGATCGGAGAAGAAGGGGATGAATTGGAGGGGTGACGTGGCAGAAATAAAGGCCCCACACTCGCTGTCGGTGGGGATTTTTAAAGAGTGCTGAATCGGGGGAGATTAATCGAAGCGTAGGGATGAGCTGGCTAAAGGTTGTGATAGGGGAAGAAGAGTAGAGAGCCGGTATGGCGTAGAGGCAGTGGCATTAGCGTAAATTGTGTTCTTTTCTTGGGGGAATTTTGTCTGTTACTCCCTGAATTATTGTTTATTCGTGACTTATTTTATGAGAGCTATACTGATATTATTATTGATATTATAATCGATAATAATTTTATTATTCTGATTAAATAAATATAATTTATCTGTATAATATTTTTATTATTTAATTTAAGTGAATTATTAATTATATTAGTGATATTTGAGTTAAATAATAAAAATAATATTAAAAGTAAGTTTTATAATAAAGTCGTTAATATAAATAATCATTTATTTTACATGAACAATAATATTGATATTGATTATGATATCAATGATGATATCTTTCAAATACGTTTCTTGTTTAAGCATTTTTCATTTGATTCCAGCGTCTTTGTAGTGTGATCTAATATACCTATCTGAATATTCAGGTTTGTAATTTACTTGCGTATAGTGTCTAAGATATATTCTTTTCAGAGGTAAGAGAATAAAGCGGATGATCAATATTCCTAAGTTTTGTTCCCAATTTGTTTATGATTTATATGTCTTGTGAACTTGAATGGTCTTCGAGAGAAGCTAAACTAACAGTCCTTTTTTTTTTAAATAAGGATGTTTGTTAGATTTGATATTTAATATTTTTTAAATATATATTATAAAATTTGAATATCTATTTTTTTTTTATAAAGAAATGAGATTTATCATTTGTATTAGATATATGACTCACAGTTTCTTTTTGTTAAATTCGATATGAGGAAGATTTTTTTATCACAGTTCTAAGAAAACAACAAATTAAAGAACTATCTATCATAATTTTTATCACACATTTATAGTACAGTGGTGATAGATCTCGTCTTTTTATGAAAAAAATGTAGATTTAAATTCTAAAAAAATATTAAAAAAATAAATATTAAAATTTTATGTGATGACATAAAACAAAAAATGGACAATAAACCGTGGAGGTAGGTAGGTAATTGGGTAAAGAAACATTCTTTTTCTAATTTTATGTGATGTGCGCTTTAACTTTGTGGTGAAAATATATATATCTAAATAATTCAATGTCTCAAAATGAAAATTAACCGCATGAAAAAAAGTACACCTCGAGGAGAACTAACAAAAGCTAAAATCGTTCCTCTTTCGTTAGTTATCATAGAGATTTCTCATTCACAAAATAAAATCGCTCCGTCAGTCTTGCTTTATGGAGTTATATGTAGTTAACACTTTTGGGCTTAGAATTAATCTCAAACTAACACTCACAATACAAACACACAACGTTAGATACAAATACGAATTGCTTTAGAAACATCCATGCCAAATCATTTATTATCAGAACTGGACCTTTTTTCTCTGATCTTCCTCTTAACTCAGATAATTTATAGATCAAAAGTTAAACAGGGATTACTGTTTCACCTGAAAAAAGCAATGGATAAATGTGCGCTATAGATTTATAAGTATAATTTTTTGAGATCAAGTCGACATGAGGGAGACGAAGGTTACAATCATATCAGACAAAAACTGGATATTACCATTATTGGAAGTTTAGATTCAGGTAATATAAAACATGTAGAAAATGTGTTTGCTTCGTCGTGTCATTAATAATATTAAGTAACAATACAACAAAGTATGAACCTAAATGAAGTGCTACTATTTTTCGGAATAAAAATTGATAAAAATGTGAAGAAACGTCAATATGATAAATCTCTAATTAATGCAATGCAAGATACTATTAGAAATACAATGAATATGATATATATATCGTATGAAGTAAAAAAAATTAGAAAAGTGTGAATGGATAATAATTAGCTATGAAGTTAATAATATTTATCTAATTATATTTGTGCTAATTCAATGTTTGTCTCGAACATATATGAGAAGGCTGCATTTAGGAAATTTTTTTTCCTGAAATTAAAGGTAAAAAAAGTGTGCAAAATAATCTAAAAAAGTAGTTGATGTTCAAGAGAAAAATAATGTTTTTACAAAAAAAAAATGTAAATAGAAGATTAAATTGAAAAACAAAAACAAATGTTCTAACAATTTAGAACTGAAAAATTGTAGAAAATAAAATGTCGTGAAATGTTATGATGTTGATGTTATATGCATTGTCAATTAACTTCTTATGACTCAGATTTATATCGAGGATACTATTATTTACATTACTAATCCATCTTAGATAGACAATAGGTGTTAAGAACAGTGCAGTAATATGTCAGAACGATAAATGCACGATTAGGTCATGATAAATGCTATTATTACTAAACACTGTATATGAATAGTAATAATTTTGAGGATTTATAATATTATTATTATAAATATATTTCAAAGCAAATCAATTGATCAGATCTCGCACAAAAATTTAGATGATCTCAAACCTCCCAAAGATGTTAAAAAAAAAGTTGAGATTCGTTCACAACAAATTTATTTATTTGACAATTTTGATAATTATAAAAAAAATATAAAATATAAAATTTGATAAGTGAAATGTAATTCATACTTGACAAATATTGAAATTTAATATAAATTTTATTATTTAATAATAATTTGAAATTTACATCGATACATATTTAATAAATATTTGATAAAATATTAAATAATAATGAAATTGCATAAAAAAATATAAATAATCAATACTAATTTTTTTTTTTCATTTTTTCAATGTTCTTTAACATGATTTAAAAAACATAATGAGACAAGTAATTGTCAATGTATCCTAATCCTTTAAAAAGTCCATTCCAGAGAAACATACCAGCACAAACTCGGGTCAAATGTTGCTTTCCAGTCCAAAAAGCAAACATAATTAAATTTATAATTTAGTCCCTATGATCTTAAATAATTTAGTCCCTATGATATAACTGGTACAGTCTAGAAACCTATTTATCAAATAGACAAAATCTCCGGGGGTACGACTGCAAACAATTTCGAAAAATCAGAAAACCGCTTTTCTAGACTAGAAAATTACAAACAGAGAACTATACTTCCTTATTCCAACCAGTTTCAGTTAAAACCTGATCCTCTTTTCTCTCTCTCTCTCTTTCTCTCTTCTCGGCGAAATGGAGAACGATCAGCAACCGTCGATCCTGTCGTACCAGAGGCTGGAAGGGGTGGCGAGCTGGTTCGGCGCCAGCGTGGCCTCCGCCTTCTTCGCCTCTCTCGAGCGCTGCTCCTGCATCAACCTCTCCACCTCCGAGGACGACGCTGACGTGGATGAAGAGGAGGCCAAGGATCGCCCCTTGATGCAAACTAATCTCCAAGTTGCGCACGATTCCGATCCCAAACCCTCTCAGGTTTGATCGTAGCTGCGTCTCTCTCTCTACCTGGAAGTGTGGATTGTCAGTTGCTCTCTTTTTTTATTTTTCTTTTTTAGTTTCTTGGTGAGATAGGTAGTAGTTGTTTTTTGTTGGTACCTGTCCATGTGGATTTAATTTTCAGTTGTTATGTTTATCGTGATGCTGTTACGATGACATTTGGGAATATTATGAGGAAATTTATGAAATCTGCTTGCTGTTCATTTAATTATTCTGTGCTTCTCGTTTCAAGAATTCAAAGAACAAGAATTGAGAATTTAACCTGCTACTCAGGAAGAAAGTACCCTATAATCAATTAGCCGACCGACAGCCTGATTTTTGTGTGATTGTAATTTTAATCCTTGGACAATATAACTCTCAAAAGTTATATATAAATTTGATTTTCAATTAATCAAGCATGCTAGTGTTAGTTTTATCATTCAGCATCAGTGACTTCAATAATATGCAAATTCAGCACTGCTCGACTTAATAAACCCCGGATTAATTGTTACAGAGATCTTATCGTACCAAGACATATAATGCTATCTGAAGTGAGGAATGCCAAAATTTCTGGTACAATATCAGATCAAACCAAGAGGCAGAGAGTTTGGTTTCGAGTGCATTCATGTTATGTTTAGGATACATCATAAGAACAATATCAGAGGTACATAGCAAAAGGAACTGTGACTGGTACTGTGGTACAGTAGGCAAGAGTGTTTCTGTGTGGAAATCTGGCACTTTCTTCTAGCAATATTGCATCAATATATGAAGGTGTTTTCCTTGTTTCCATATGTTCTCTTGACATGCATGTTTTTTCTGTGCTTCTTGGGACTGTTGGGGTTTCAGAATGGTGGAATGAATAGATTTTGGAAAGGATGTAAAACATTATGAAATGTGAACTAAACATTGAAAAATAGTTCATATCAACAGCATTTTCTTATAAAATTAATTTTGAGCTGTTGTTGGAGGAGCAACTTCTTTATTATTATTATTATTATTATTATTTTTTTGACAAAGGTGAAACATGTGACATGTCATGTCCACTTGTTTCATTGAAACAGATCGGTTTTCCAGGTTGGTATCAAATTTGTGGTACATTCTTAGACTTGATTACATTCAAAAGACATAACTACTGCCTATACTATTTTAACCAAGCACAACTAATTAAAGAAATAATTCCAACATTCAACACAGGTAACAGGCTACAACCAAACATACTAGTCTAATAAAAAGAAAAACCAACAACATCAGCAGCTTTTTAAGTACAAATTAAAGAAAAAAAATCACAGTAGCAGCTGAATTCAGTAGAGAGCATCACTAATAACTTTTCCAAAAGGTATAGTAATTACGATATGATTTAAATCAAGGACTTGTTAAAAAAAGAAGGGACATTTGATGATGTCGACGTGTTTAAATTGGTTTCCTGCTCTTTTGGTAGTATTGTACCGCTATCAATATTTCACATCTTGGTCAGATTAATATGATATTTAGAGTTGTATAAAGTATGCATGAAATTCTCTAACTTTATGACCATCAAAGTTCAAAAGTTCCAAAAATGGTTTAGTAGAACAGGCCACTTAAAAATATGTTGTGATTTTGTGAGCTTTTTGAAACCGGGAACGATATATAATTAGCATTTGACAAAATTAAATTGGGGAAAGGTCTATTTTGAAGTGAAAGATATTAAGCGTCTAAATTGGGCTAACATAATTAGAAAAAATCTTGCGTTATTAATATCTACTATTTTTTTTTCCGTGTTAATGATATGTATAATGTATTGCTTAATAACCTCCATTTGAAAAAGAAAATGAGAAGATGGAAGCTATTGGAATTTCAATAAACCATCTGCTAGGATCCTACTATTCTAATTTGGAGTGTGCGATTTAAATTAAACATGTTGGTTTATCTGATTTTGAATTTGGGGTCCCTTTTTATCTGATTATGGTACATGTACATTCAATGTTTATCGTATGATATAATTTGAAATAATAGGGTTCTATTTCTTGTAAACTTTATAGTGTATTATATTAAGGCCAGATTTCTGATCTTGATTGCATCTTTTAGATTTGTTTTTATTTATTTTCATTTAAGGTCAATTCTTGGATAAATCCAAGTTTAATGCTACAACAGAGAGGAAGGTTGAGTAACTTTAACAATAAAGTGGTTTAAGAGAAAGTCCACTTTTCTTCAAACTTATTTATTGGTTTAGCAACGTAAAATAGTAAGTTACAACATTCTTTCAAAATATTTTTCTTTGGTAGGAACATTTTCCATTCCAAAATCCAAATAGAAAAAAAAATCATCATTATCCAACTTGAAAATTTCTTAGTTACATATGAAAATTGACACGTCAGAAATGGTTATAAAATGTCGCACAGTATGTATTTTCAAGCGTGCACCGAAACTTGACCAGAAAAAATAAAATCGACCAAACAGGGGATGGGTTACCATTACTTGCCAGCTAAATCCTAATAGAAAAATGAAGATCATAGCTTGTTGCAAGAGTTCAATCAGGGATTACCGGCTCAGATCCTATCCTTTGAAGGTAACATAGAAGGACAGTGATAAACAGATCTACTACGTTGATTTCCGATCGGACTGTCCAAACGGACATATTACAATAGGCTTCCAAATAAATTGTCTACAATTAATTGCAGAGAATCCGAATCGCGCAATTTACTCTTTTTCCATATTCAACCACCACGCTCCCTTATATCTCGCGCCCTTTCTCTCTCCCCCCTTGTAATATTTGGTCAAAGAAACCTACGCGAACCAGATCAGATCCCCTTTTCCAATCATCGCCATCGCCATTCCGATCAAAATCTCGCGAGTAGGAAATAAGAGAGATGGTGAGAGGAACGCTGGAAGTGCTGCTCGTTGGAGCCAAGGGCCTTGAAAACACTGATTTCCTCAGTAAGTTGCCTCTCTCGATCTTAGCATCTTGATTTGATTTGCTCAATTTTGTGCAATTCTTCCGTGCATTTGGCTTCTTATATGTAGATTGAATTCTCGTCTCTGCAATTGATTGAACAGATAACATGGATCCCTATGCGATCATCACATGCCGCACACAGGAGCAAAGAAGTAGTGTTGCCTCAGGTTCGGATCCTTAATTTTTTTTATCTACAGTATTTGACAAATTTATGTATTTATGAATTCCAACTTGGGGAAGAAGGAGATCAAATATCAATTTTTTCTGTCACCTGATTATGCTACAATCATATAAATATTACTGTAATAACAATAATTGAAGTTCAAAACCATTACAAAGCCTCTCTTTTTTAAAGGTCATTTCGTGAGGGACCAACTGGTGATTATGTTAGATAATCAATTGATCTTGTTCTATATCAAGAGTAATGTTTGTACCTTTAAATTCTAAAAATTCAACATTCGCTTGTTATAAGATCACAATGCTGAAAATTTAAAAGTTGGCTTCTATTTTTGTATGTAGATGCTTTTCATCTCTTGGTCTTATACCAACAAAATGTAGCAAATTTTGTTCCTTTTTTTTTTCTTATGAGTTCAGCACATGCATTTCAGGTGATGTAAAACAAGATCAACTATTTCTAGTTTCTTTATGTTTTCTAGAGAAGAGAGCAGTATGCTTTAATGTCTGACATATACATAAAATTGCATTAAAAAAATTAAAGACGTATGCTGATAGGAAGCAGGGAGTTGAAAAGCAACCATAACTAACTACAGTATATTGTAAAACGAAATAGAGCAGAGGAAAAGAAAAAAAAAAGGATCATTATAGATGGTTGAAAGGATCCAAAATAAGCAAGGTAATCATGAAATGAAAGAACCACATTAGAAGCAACCAACAATTTCTTGGATCTTTTTTATCTGTTGCAGTCTTTGTTGTCTGAGTGCTACTTTGGTCTTGTCAACCCAACGTCTGTTCTTCCTGTTCATACCACATGAATATGCATTTGAGAGCAGATTCAGCCCCACTTGACTGGTTATTAATTCATGAGAGACACACAGGAATTACCGTGGTCTGGCAGTTCTTATATTGGCAGCCTGAGTTAGCACCTGATGAGCCACTTGTACCAGTTCAACAGTCTATAACAGTACCAACCAAAAGCCAGATGAAATTTTCTGCCACTTAGCAGATTGTATCAGTAGAAACTGTTGTTCCTGTCCAATAGCCAGTCTAATGATAACCAGGACTTACAGGCTTGCAGCAGTAGTCCATGTTTGTACCAGTAGTACCAATCTGTTCCTGGTGTGCAGCGATAAGAATACATTTTGGAAAGGTTTCAGGATGCAGATTAGCTAAAAAAAGGAGTATTAAACTGCCATCATTATAGCAACTTTCATCCAAGGAAAAAACAACAGTGTCAAGGGTTCTGCATCCAGGCACATCCAGGACCATTTCTGCTGATGGCTGACAGAACCATGTTTGAAATTTCTTTTATGTTTAAAATGGTTTTGTAAATTCTCTTGCCAATACGTGAAAAGGAAATAAAGTTGTGGAGATGTTGAATCATGAAGTATTAATGTAATAACAAAATTGTGCATTTGACCCCTTCCTCGAGGAAATGCATTGTTGAGAATTTATGTTAGATTGGACTTCTCTTCTATACAGGGAAAGGAACGGATCCTGATTGGAACGAGACCTTTGTGTTCAGCACCTCTGATGATGTGACAGAGCTGATTATCAAGCTGATGGACAGCGATGTAGACTCAGACGACTTTGTTGGGGAGGCAAGGTGAGTAACAGTGAGTTCAATTAGAAATGATAGAGATAGAATTCAACTGGAATAAGATCCTTTTTGGCAACTAACCTTTTATTTTGATGCTATTTTGTAGTATTTCTCTAGAACCTGTATATGTGGAAGGACAGGTACCTCCGACAGTTTATAATGTGGTCAAAGATGGCGAATACCGTGGAGAAATTAAAATCGGCCTGACTTTTACCCCGGAGGTACTTCTTGTCGTCAAACTTATGCTTGTCACTAGGAAAAGATAAATGAGCCAACTTTATAGTTTGTTCCGTTTTCGTAAGCCAACTTAGGGGAAACATATAAGTTTTCTGGTTCTGCTAAATCTACCTATGGAAACTTAGATTGCTCAGGATTCTAATCTAGATCCCCAATTGTCTTGATTGACTTTTTTCCTTAGTGATCAGAAAAACCAATACTAAAATGGTTTGCAATTACTAAATTAGAATTTCTGGTGGGCATGAATTACCAAAACAACATCCTTTTCTTGCAAGTCATATCAATGAATTTCTTTCGGTACTGGTAGGATTGCCAACAAGTTTGTACAGCAGACTACAACAATAGTTTGGTTGGCCTTCTATTTCCTAATTTTCTGGCCAGAAGTTAGTTTGCGGGTCTGGGCTCCTCTTTCATTGTGTGAAATGCAATAGAAACAAAAGGTACTAGACAGGTCAAGCCTCTAAAATTCTGGCATTTTGGTTTCATGAGGCATGATCAGGTCCCTTGAATTAAGAGAAAGATCCAAGTCTGCCTTGACCTAGTTGTATCTGTACATTTGTAGGGAAGCTGAAGCACATTATGCATTAATTCTATTTGTACCATTACAGTTGGGGGCTGAGCTGTTCTTTTCCTTTTCTTTGTTTTATTTTTTTTCCGGGTATAGTCATGGATCCTATTTGCCAGTTCATTTATAGACAAAAAGCAGAAACAAAAAGTTCAAATAGTTTTTGGTATGGACTATGGACTAAATTGAGTAAAACATTAACCTTTGCACTTGAGTTGCTCTAAATTTGACTGGTACTAGATTTCCAGACAGTAATTCTTTGGTACAGTAATTGGTGTTCTATTGTATTATACTTTGGGATTTACTGTGACATTTTTCATGTTTTCAATATATAGGGTCACCGTCCCGACGCGTATAGCTAAAGAAAGCTGGAGCTAGCAGATAAAGAGGATCATCTTAAGAAAAGAAACGATTGGTTTTCAAACTATAGTAGTTGCCCCCTTCTGATTTCAATTTATTACCATGTTTTAGTAGTATTTAATTAAGGCTTCAAAGTTTGATTAATTCATGGCATGTCATGTATCCAGTTGCTCGACTTCCTTTTGTCATTGCGTAATAAATAACAATTATATATATATTCCGATAAAATGTCCTGATGTATCTAGTTGCATGATTCCAACTTACTGGGCCACTTTCGTAGGGGACCTGTGGGCTCCCCATAAAAAAGTTGGGCTGCTATCAGAAATAAATCCTAGAAAGTAAAAATATTCCTAAAATGCAACACGATGGAACTTTTTAGATATAAAAATGTCATGACAAAATTTCTTCGGTGGTACCTTTTAATGAACGTGGATAGCTAGCAACCAAAAAGGTTGATTACACAAAAATGCACGCAACATACTACTAGGCTTATTAATTATTGACCACAGCTTTCAAATAACTTTAATTGAATTTCTGTCGACTTCTTAAAGGTTATTTTCACATCAAAATCACATAAATAAATTAAGCAGTAATTAATTAACTCTACTTTCTGAGGATTTGTCACTTGTCACCATGAAAAAGAACAAAACGACTGATGAGAAACCATCCAACAGTTCGACTTATTCGTCCCGTTTTCCCTTTTCCATTCAATTTTGAATCAAACCAACTGTATATTTACTCCTTGCGTATTAGATTGCACATATATAATATAGCCTTTCTTATCTAAAAACAAAGTTGCTGTCCCTTTCCTAGTTGGAAAATCAGTTACAAGCCAACCCTTTTTTCAGGGGTCAAGATTTGTACAGTATAATAATAATAATTTCTTATTATTACTCTCTGCTGAGACACATATATATTTTCTATTTAACGATCATGAACTCAAGGTTCTGATTCCTGATATTTTTGTTCTTACTAATAAAAATCTCAGCTATCATCATCATTCATCAGTGTGTGTTTTTTTATAGACTGGATACCAACCTGGCAACCTGATCAATGGTACAGGACAGTAACTAATTATTTGAAAGGACAGATTTATATCAGATATTGCATATATACCAACACATGCCAATGTCGGAAGTGCAAAGAAAAAACCTTTGAATGCAAATGAAAAAAGAAAGAAATGAATAAAGAGGAACATATATTAATTAAGGAATTGCCATATTAAATATACGTTCAAATTAATTCCCCTATATATATTATATAGCGCTAGAGAATCTAAGTTTTGAATAGAATGTACACATATCAACACAACAAATTAATGTTCTCAACTCTAGATTAATTTTATATATCCATATACGAGAACAAAAATTCCTTTACACTAGTAGCAAATTAACCAATTTGAACAAACAAACAAATAACTAAAAACCTGACATGGCCATGGATCATATCTAATTGTGCAGTGGATTGGGACCTTGCGGCACCTGTCTCTTTGACTCTCGGTAGGTAGCACCGGCACCGACCCTGTTACGATCTTGACGACGTGGCACCTTGGAGAAATATCCCATTGACGGTGTGGAGTAGTAGCTGCCAGAAGTTCTGCGAGCATGATGACTGGAACTGGTACTGAGATGTATCAGCAGTAGAACTAGAATGGTTATGAAAAGGGAGAGAACTGGGGGTTTAGCCTTGATGCTACTCAATCTCATATTTCAAATCAAAAGGTTTGTGCGCGCTTGTTCTTGTTTGAATGAGATATAATAGAGAAAGAGAGAGAGAGAGAGAGAGATGCTACGAGAGAGAGAGAAGAGAGGAATTAGAAGTTGGAATAAATCTAAGCTGGAGGGGAGGTAGCTAGGCAGAGAGATATACATGATATGATATTTATATGTATATATATCAATATATGGGGCCTTGTTTTATAATGATCTACGCCATTGGATTATTTGTGCAATGGAGAATAATATTAATTATATTTGTGAGGATGGAGATAATAAATGTCTCCATTAATAGCCCTTTCAATCAGAGTGGGTCCGAATCTGTTGTTATCCATGCCCATTTGCCCATTGCACTGGATAGTATTTGTAGGACCACTGCCTATATATCCTTGGAAAAATGTCTGGAAAATACCGAAATCGATATCGATTTTGTTGTTCATATTATATGAAGTATTGTTTATACTAACTATTTTATTATGCAATTTATTTTTGACAATATTTTTATTATTAAATTCAAATACCATTAATATGAATTAATTCACTTAAGTTGAATAACAAAAGTATTGTACAAATGAACTGCATAATAAAATCGTTAATATGAATAATAACTTGTTTAATCTGAATAATAAAATCGGTATCGATTTTGATATTTGTATATTAGCTCCCTATATCCTATTCCAAATCGTCTGATTAAATTTGAATGGTCCAGGTTTAATATAACACTTGGACTTGCCTTTATACCTTAATTAGTTGTTAATATATGTACAACAGATACAAAATCTTCAGATAAAAATATGAACCGTAATTAAATATAAGCTCCCTGTTATCACATGGAAATTATTTATTGAATTGTTTATGCGGATTTTGTTTGTTCATGTTTTGTTGGACTGACGAATGCTGTGAAATTAAGAACAGTGTCTATCGAATATTCAAACTTTGAATTCACATTCGATGACATAATTTTTTATGAGATAGATTTTGGAGGCTGGATCTTCATCTTTTACATTAATTTTTTTTATAATATATTCGTTGCTATAGTTTTTATGTTTTTTATGATGAGTATGGTCTAATAGAATATAAATAAAAAAAAACACTTTTTGTAGTCAAATTTGAGTTGTTTAAATCAAATCTAATCATTTAAAATCAATAACAGTGGCTGCTTACACCCAAACTTTCTGACTTCTGGAAATAAGAAATTAAACTAAGAATAGGACTACACAATATCAAATAAATGATTATGTTTCATAGATTTCTGCATAACTTCAAATTTTAATTGCTTATCCAAATGGAATATGACGACTAATAAATGTCTAAACATGTCACGATGACTAATTTAATGTAGAAAATTAAAACAGGCCTGGTTCTGGACATATGAGAAAGAGAAGTCAAGTATCCAATACCAAATAGTGAAAGGTTGGCAGAGGTTGGTCAAGCAATCATCATTTTTTGGGTTGACTTGTACTGATATACAATTAGTTCAAATCCTCTCCATTTCTCACTTAATTGAAGAGTTTTTTTTTTCTTGAAATCTGAATTGAATGGAATATTTAATGATATTTAAAGTTGAGGGATATGATCTCTATGAAATGATTTAGATGGTATATCAAACTAACTTTTGTTCTGATATATAGGAGAGTTTTCTTTCTCTCCAATTCAAAAATGCCACTTATAAAGGTCGATCAATTTCATTCTTAATTATAAAAATCTCATCTGATCATTAATTTTAAATTTGACTATCCGAACCAATCTAACCATATACTATACACCCCCACCTTCATTTATTTGGTTTTTCTAACAAAATATTTAATTCTATTCGAACCATCTAGTCTAAAATCAACAGCTTAAATTTGCCTAAAATTCTCTAACAAAATTGGAAAAATTGGAGAGGATCTGAGTCCCTCTTAAAAGACTGCAACTCTCCAGCAACAGTAAAGAACTAGAGGGACCGGATCCAAAGGAAATTAAGGCATGAAGGATTCAGAATTCAGAATTCAGAATTCAGAATTCTATTCCACATCTGGTTGTCAGGTGTAGAGGAGAGTTATTATTTTTTGTTTTTTGCCTATGTTGATGTTCCACATGTGCAAGACAAAATGCCATGCTTCTAGGCAAATAATGATGTATAAATGGTCCAATTAATATGTAGCTCTAAGGTACGTTTTACTTAGAGCCTTAGATGCATGCATACACAAGTGGGGTTATTGGGATTTTATTTTTGAGGTTTCAATCCTGTTTATAATATTTATAATAAAAAAAATTATTCTTGTACCTCACATTTTGAATCATTTATTTGTATATCAAAAATATTTATACTAAATAGATAATTTATTTATATTTGAAATTGTAAGTGTTTATAATTTGTATAGAAAATATTTTTTATTTTTTATTCCTAAATGATTATAAAAAAAATTGAAATTAAAAATTCCGTTGCACAAGTAAAACTATAGTTTGCATAACTTTTAATTTTAATAATATAAAATATAAATATTTTTATCATCAAATATAAATATTCTTTGAAAAGATATATACGCATATTTAGAGTGCATATAAGACATACAATTAAGGAGTATAATTATCACTAATCTTTCTTTTTAGACAGTCGGCTTTTGTAAATCTAATAGATTTCATTAACAAAAAATATGATATATATATATATATATCATAACTAATTAATATTAACAGTTGATAATATATTAAAAATCAATAAAAAAAATTCATCTATTAAAATAAAAACTCCAAAACAAAATGAATGAACTTTTTCTCTCCTTTCCTTTCCACCCCCCCCCCCCCCCCCCCCCCCTCCTCCTTGAGAGCACATCCTTGAGGGGGAAAAAATATACTGTCAGAAGAAGAAACAGATACTGTCAGAAGAAAAATATACTGTCAGAAGAAGAAACAGATACTTCTAGTTCTATGGTAAATTTATCAAAAAGAAAGAAAAAAAAGAAGAAGCGACAGATTTTTTGTGGTCAAAACCATATATTTCATGTGTGCCTAATTTCCTTTTTTTAGGGAAAAAAAATCATGCTCGTTTAATTTAAATCTAACGACTCAAACACAAGGCATCTTTCTCTTAGCATTTTTTTTATTTTTTATTTCAGGTTGTTTTATACAATCTGTTCAATGTTCATTTGCAGATTGCTTGTACAAACACATCCAATGATTCAACACAAAAAGTATGCTTTCTCAAGATTTTTTAATCAGAAATTAATTTGGTCCTTACCTTTTGCTGTCAATCACAAATCTAGAGTA
This sequence comes from x Bolboschoenoplectus mariqueter, assembly GCA_037678475.1. Taxonomy (NCBI): domain Eukaryota; kingdom Viridiplantae; phylum Streptophyta; class Magnoliopsida; order Poales; family Cyperaceae; genus x Bolboschoenoplectus; species x Bolboschoenoplectus mariqueter. The sequence goes on along the minus strand of CM075244.1, from coordinate 1,659,634 downwards.
CTCGTGGCAAAATTTTGTGCTCAATTAGCATTTTTCTTTTTTCATAATAACTCATTTTGTGTATCAGATTCCAAAAAAAATACTGTCAGTAGAAGAAACAGATCCTTTGTTGTCGAAACCATGTAGTTCATGTGTACCTAATTTCTCTTTTTTAGAAAAAAATGATGTTCGTTTAATTTAAATCTAAAGATTTGCATCTTTCTTTAGCACTTTTTTTTTTAATTTCAGGCTGTTTTATACACAATCTGTTCAATGTTCATTTGTTGTTTGTACAAACTAACAAACACATTCAACATAGAAATTAAATATGCTTTCGGTAGAGTTTCAAATCAAAAATAAATTTGGTCCTTACCTTTTACTGTCAATCATAAGTTTTGATCGTGACAAAATTTTGTGCTCAATTATAATTTTTCCTTTTACTTCTAGAATTTAAAATAACAAAACAAATGTTTTTTTTAATAAGCTTCTATTAGCTCTGACATTTATTTTAAATATATTTTATAAGACTTAAACCTATATCTTTTTATAGAAAAATGAGATTTATCATTATTTGTATTAAATTTGCGGTTTAACACACAAAAAAAAAGATGTTAACCCACTTTAATACCAGTGCAATATTACTAAAAAAATATCATGCATCTAACTATTTCAAATGTTAGATATGTTTTTGATGTACCGTCCATCTAATAATTCTATCATAAAAATATAATATTAATTTGAATAATTCCATCCAATGGTTAATCATCTCATGATAGATGAAACAAAAATTTCTATCTTATCTTATAACTTCATTTAATAAGGACATATTGGTACATAAAAAAAATTATAGTTAGACAAAAATTTAGTGCAATGAAACCTAGATCCGGAAAAGAAGAAGCATTTAATTAACGTGGGCTCCACACAAAGCTAAATCAAAGAAAATATAAATGAATAAAAGGAATCTTAAGTAATATGCTCAATTATAAATGAAAAATTATTTCTAGCAATTTATTACGCATGAAATACTTATTTATTTATTTTTCGGACATTACATGAGTCTTTTTTTTTTATCTTTCATTCACAAAAAAGATCAATTCATTGTTTCCAACTTAAAATTTGTAAGTTCTTATACTTGTACAATTTTTTAAATTCGCCTTTTCATGTCTAGTGATTTCATGAATTATAAAAGAATTCTTCTCCTAATTCCTGATCATTTTGAGAACAATTTAATCCTTACTTATTGTTCATGAAGCATTTGAAATCAAATGCAATATCCCTAGATAAGAACAAGTGAGGAGCTTATCTACATATTGATAATGAATAGCTTGTATTTAAAATAATGGTGCAAAAATGAATATAATTAATAGGTGCTAGTTATAATTTTTTTTAAAGAATAAAACATATCAAATTTAGTTTTTAGTAAGCAAATGATTTTAGTGTCCTTGTAAAATCAATGGTTCATATATGAGATGTACAACAAATTAATTATTGGATATACAATATAATCATCCTATTAATTTTATTCGTCCCCAAATTTCTATTCTTTTTTTCTTTTTCAAAGTATAGATCCAAGCTCTAGTTTGTTCATTTTCTCACCATTTTTTTGTAAAGTACACATTTGAAATATGACATGGAAAATGTTCTGAACTCTGCTTTTGGGTCAAATTAGAAGAATATATTTTTATTTTGAGAAAAGGATCTAAAAGAAAATACAATGATCCCAAAGACTAAATAAGAGACCAGATATAAATTTTGATCAAGGTTGACATCCGAAAAGTTACCCATAAATACACAAAAAATAGAGATATTTTAAATTGAATTAGGAAAATATAGACAATTTAATGAGTTTATCCACCCCCCCCCCCCCCCCAAAAAAAAAAAACCACCTCCAACAAAAACACAAAAATTTTTTTTTTTTTGAGACATGGTACTATGTGGTAGGACCCACGAGCCAGGAATCGTTAGTATATCGTTGTTTGGTTGTTGCATGGTAGCATCTTTACTATATAATTATACATAATCTTTGAGGGGTCCTTTAAAAAGTGACATGCAGACAATAGTGCTTAATTGATCTATCAAATTTGATAAAGAAACCTTTGGATACACTCCACAAATTATTGGTTGGTTATAAATCGGAGGAGTCATAGCTGTATCCTTAACTGTACCTTTATTTACACTCTAAATATATTTATATTTTTTTAAAAAATATTTTTTATCTAATGATAAAAATATATTTTTACTTTGTATTATTAGGATTAAAAATTAATACAAGTTGTATTTATATTTGTGTACAAAATTTTTTAACTTCAATATTTTTATAATTATTTAGAAAAGAAAAAAATAATAAATACTTTGTATACTAACTATAAATATTTAAAAAATAAGATATAAATAAATTATCTATTTAATATAAATATTTTTGGTAAGCAGATAAGAGGTGTTAAGTTGTAAGGATAATTTCTTTATAAATTAATTCCTCGTGACTTCACCATCTAGATGATAATTAATATGAAAATAATGAGACTTTGATTTTCATGATGAAATTAAAAAACATTATGAAAAATTGTCAATTCATGAAATATTAATTATAACTGAACCTGCAAATTCATGTTCGTATATATACTCGATATGAATATTCAAGCATGGTTCTTGATATATACAAAGATTATCTACAGGTTGATAGAACAAATAACTGAAAAATAATTAAGGAAATAATTTCCAAAAAATGACCTATTTCTTTTTCTTACCAGGATATATAACATCAACATGCATGAGATGCTGGTCAGTACCAGTACCAACTGAAAAAAGCAGAATCATAAAATTAACTCTGTCAATTAAATTTCCCCACATGCAATTGGCACTCTATTGATTTGATCATACAATACGTAAGAAAAAAAGATACTAAATCGAAAAAGAAATTCAATTCAATTGATTTGATTTGATGCATGAAACATAAAAGAGGATTTTAATTTGACAGAGAGAGTTACTACAAAGCTTTATAGGCCTTCAGCTAAAGCTTGGTACAGTGAAACCAGATACCAGTACCACTGATAAAATTTTAATTTGGCCAGCACACATAAGTCTCACTGATGGTTTTAACAACAGATGGTACTGTACCAGAAGCCTTGTACCAGTATTTTAAAGACATTTTCCAGATTCCTGTACTGGTTTCATCAGGCTAAATTGAATGATAATGTGTTTTTTTAACAAAAAATTGTAAACTAATCAACTTTTTCATATAAATTAATTAAATAAATTTATTTAAAGGATAATTGTGGAAATTCTGTTTGAATAATAATAAATAATACTATTAATCTGCATGCGGATGCTGTTTATTGCTTCTTTATATTTAATCGGATTACACATATAACGGGTAATTAATTCACAAATAATTATAGCATTTGACTTAGTTGATTTATTTGAAGTTTCAAAACTTTATTATACTTTTACGACTAATCTCCCAAGTTTGAGAACATTGCAACATTACTAATTTTTTTTTTCATTGATGAAGAAATTTCATAAATCCCATAACAAAATTGTCCCTTTCAATGAGAATAATTGGAATTTGTTTTTGTCCCATAATTGTGGCGAATAACATTCTCAAATTAATTAGTTCTTGAGAAATATATACGGTGTGGAAATATATTTTCCAAAATACAGCCAAACTAGTTATGTATATACTCAATTTTTACTTATACTATTTAATACCACTTTTGTAGAATTATGGAAAAATTAAGTAAGAACCACAATTTTATTTTTGTCGATCAATTGGAAGAATTTCTTACATTTTTTTTTGTTGGAATGTGGTTTGTACAACTGGTAAAGACAAGATTCAGGCAAACTTGGCATTTTCACTTTTATCAGTTAGAGGCAAATTAATTAAAGAATTGAAATTGGATTGGCTTTCTTAATTTAAGAGCAATTCAATATTTGTGGAAATGCATAGGAATATTATATATTAATTTGCCCCTGATCTTATTAATTTACTTTCTTTTAAACCTCCTGTTCTGGTTTAATGACAGAAAAACCCTACCAATTAATTAGGAGAGATACGAGCAGACCTAATTTTGTACTTGTCAAAAACTGTCATAAATAATTTTATGGATCTACCAAAATATGTCAGATAGACCATAAATTAAGTATTATAAAGATAACTAGGCTAATTTGCATTTAAACTAAAACAAAATGTAAAAAAAAAATCAATCTTTAATCTAGTGACAAAAATAATATCAGTTCTCCATGTGAAAGATCGCATGTTCAAATCCCGAATATTGTATAAACTTTAATGTTCTCTAAATTTTTAAAATTAAGTAAATTTGTTCCTAATTTTTATAAAAAAAAAGTATAAACTTGTAATTGCAATGGATGAGGTACATGATGTAGGATTGGATGCAATAAAACAGCCAGTCAAAGTATTACAAGCTGTGTAACCCAATATATATTCTAATATATATTATAATTGGATACTGTGTATATACATGCTTGCAAGTATAAAGGGTGCATGCAACAAAACCACAATTTATTCATTTCAAGTACAAAGTTGTATGGTTCCATGGGATACTATGTAATGTGCACAAGTACAAGTGCTATGAAATAAATTGAAAGGAGGAAAAAAAAAATAAAAACAGCCAGTCAAAGTTTTTATATGCTTGTACATGAAGTAAATTAAAAAAAAAAGTACGACATAATTTTACAAAATTTGCAAATTAGATATATTTTGATGTATAACAAAATTCACACCCGTTTAATTTCTTAATAAATAACACATTTTATAGGATAATTAAATGTAATGAAGAAATTATTAGTTATCTTAAGAATAAATTTGTGTATGATTTACACTCGATGAAATATTTTTTTTACATGTTTCATACTTAACTAAACAAACTTGAACATCGTTCATGCTTTATAGAATAACTTTATACATGATTCACCTTTTCATAATCAATATCGAATTCTATCCGAACTTGTTATGTTTGGTATGAATTATGTACAAAATTCAGACTGATTAAGGATGACTGTTATTTAAAATATCATGAGAATTTTTCTTGGAAAAATGAAAATAATGAATAAAGCTTTTATACGCCTGTGGCTGCTATTTGATATTTCTTTTATTTTTCTTCACATCCAATCACCTATAGGATAGATGAATATATATAACATATACTTGCCATTGAAGGTTTAAAAGAATCATTAATTCAATAAGTAAATTGCTCCAAGCAACAGTCCTTGACCCCTTCACAAAATTAAAGAGCGAAATTGTGTGTTGAAATTCTTATTTAGCACCAAGTCAAATTTTGGCCAGTCAAGTTTATATATATATATATATATATATAGAATAAATCTAACGTGATCCTAAAGTACGGAGCTTCTCGGTACTCCTAACTCAAAAATCTATCAAATCGATTCCAAATGAAAAATTTAAGTTGCTCAATAAATTCTTCATATCAAAATCTTGTAGGATACTAAAATTTTCTATTTTTAGGATTTTCTAATTATTTGTGTTGGATTTTTTAAGATGATTCTAATAATAATAAATAAATTTTTACATATAAAAATAGATCATTTTAAAAAAAATGAAACAAATAGTTAGAAAACCCTAAAAATAGAAAATTCTGGTATCCTACAAAATTTTGATATGAAAAATTTATTGAGCAATTTGGATTTTTTGTCGATTTGATAGATTTTTGAGTTAGGAGCACCGAGGGGCTCCGTGTTTTTAGAAGCATGCTAGTTTTACTCTGCATGACAATTTGCAAATAATTATAACATTTGACTTCGTGGAATTATATATTTAGAAGTTTTAAAACTTTATATATAAATTAGCAAGTTTAAGTAGAAACGCATGCTTTCAGTCGGCTGATACGGTACCGTAACAGGTACCTGTCAAAGTAAACAAGTTAAATTCCAAGGAAAAAAATTGACCTTAGCTCTTTTTTTTTTTTTATATAAACTAGGGTTTGTCACCAAAAGCACAAGCGGCAATGAATTAATAATACATATATTAACAAAAAAAGAGAAATAATAGTCTTGTAAAAAATGATAAGAATTGGCATCTTCACTGCACTCTGTCCTTTATTCAAACGCTCATCATCTTGAGACAGAGGCAATGTGATACATCACCGTCGCATTATTCTGCGCATTGAACCGTTCATTAATGTGTTTGTACTATATCTGCTAGTCTCTTTAATTTCATCACAGAATGGCAGGGAGAAAAGCATGTCTAGATGTTGTCTGGCAGCCACACCACAACTCATAAATGGAAAAAAGAGAGAGAGAGAAAACAAAAGTGTTAGACAAAATATTGACAAGAGGATGATCTTATCTGTATACCAATAAATTAAAAGCAGGTGATGAAATTAATTTTGGTTCCATCATTCTTTTCCTTGTGCTATGTAAAATATGTTAAGATAGACTACCAAAGATAAGTTATAGAAAGAATAAGACGAGTAAAATACACCACTTACTGGAAAGTACATAAAAGATGCAATACATGGAGAGCATACACATTTATAGAGCACCTTCTTCTATCCATTTTTCTTATTAAAACAAATGGAACAGTTATAGTATATGCCTGTGAGATTATTCGTAATCATGTTAATTCCCAATAAGTAAAAGACTGGAGACCTAGTTTACAACATTAAACTGAAACACAGTACACTGGCTCATGCGATCAGAAAAGAAACCCAAATTATATCAGGAATGAAAAACTGGAAATTTCAATGTACAAACAAATTTCTCTTTTTATTTCACTATTTGTAGTCCTAAGAAACTATAATTTCAACCATACATGGAAAAAGCTGTAATGAACTCCCTATAAATTTATCTCACCATTACAAATCAATGTGCCGTTATATCAATTTATTTAATGGGAAATAAATATTGTCAAAATTCGATGAGGAAAGAATCATATCCGTTTATGATAAAGAATCAATTTTTAGTACTCTTGTCCACTTTAGCTTTAATCTTCTGCTCTATAATTGCCTTATCGGTGTCAAGGTTAAACATCCTATTAAGTGCATGCATGTTCTCAAGCGTCTCATCTAACGACTTCTCATCACCTCCATCGCACCTCAAGTGTTGCAATGGTCCGTGTAGAAGTCTATTTACTATGCTTGTGCTCAGCGTCTCCACAGCCTTTTTGACCTTTTTTGTCAGTGCCTCATCTCCAATCTTTTGGAAGCACTTCTCAAGCTCAGCAACTCTAATCCGATCGGCATAGGACCTCAGCTTTTTAATTGTTGGAACTGTCTCAAGTGAATCCTTCCATGCATTAAACCGATTTACTTCTTCTTTTATTATTTCTTCTGCTTCCCGTGCTTTTCTAAGCCGATCTTCCTTATTTGCCTCTACCACTTCTTTCAAGTCATCCACATTGTAAACTCTAGCATGTTTCATGCCAGATACGCAGGTGCCGACATTTCTCGGTACAGAAATATCTATGAACAGCCTTGTACCCCCTAGAATTTCAGTTACCGGGGGTAGAACCTCTACATTTTCCTTCACAAATAATGGCGCCTCAGAAGCCGTGCTGGTAAAAACTACATCAGCCTCAGCTGCAGCTTCTAACATGTTAGAGAGGGGTTTATAAATTATCTCAATATCTTTTATCTCCTCACGAAGGGCATCAACATTTTCCACAGAGCGGTTCACCACCACGACCTGTTTAACTCCTTTTGCAGCTAGGTGTTTGACCACAAGCCTACCCATTTTACCAGCACCAACCAATAAATAGTTCACAGAACTGTATCTAAATTCTTCTGGAAGTTTCAATAAAGCTAGCTCAACTGCAGCCGAGCTGACTGAGACGGCACCGGAAGAGATGTTAGTCTCAGTCCGTACCCGCTTGCCAGCTGTGATTGCATCTTTAAATAACCTGTCCATGGTCTTGCCTAAGCCACCATTGAGTTGACCAGTTTTGACAACTTGTCTGACCTGAGCCAAGATTTGACCTTCTCCTAGTACCAGCGAATCAAGACCTGATGAAACTGCGAAGAGGTGTTGTGTGGCATCACTCTCACGTAGGATGAAGAGGTGTTGCCTTAGATCAGAAACTGGAATTCCACTTGTCTGCAAAAAGAAGGGAGATATAAGGAGAGTCAATTTTCAGTATTACAATTTTATTAATTTGGCTAATTTCCTTGGGCAGCTTTCTGTTTTGGTAATGCGAGTTCATATTGTTAGACAAAGTACAGCTGCATGCCAGTTCAAATTTGTGATGCCATTTTAGAACACAATTTAAAGTCTTGTGGATCAAAATAAAAGCAATTGCTCATAAAAAAATCAACTCATTGTTATTTCTATCATGCCTATTCAAAAGTCAACTAGTTCTAGATCTCTGGATCTATTTTTTTTCATCTTTAAGCATAGAAATTTATTCCATGTATCTATCAAAAAATACTGCAAAGAAAAATGCTAAATCGCATTAATAATCTCATTGCATGCATCACGAAGCTTAATCCATTGCAATCAGTAAAATCTTCCTGCTACCATAATTTATACATTCTATCGTAGTGATAATCTCAGGAATGTCACTGACCCTTGCCATCCAATCCATGATTTCTTGGACCCCACGGTTCCAAGACAGCGCCACGAAATATACTTCCATCCTATTGCATGTGCTAAGGACAGCAGCTTCTTCTATATGGTTCAAATTACAAAGCTCCGCAATTGCATGTGGCCACTGTGCTTCTGGTATTGCGAGTTTCTCTCGCATTTCCACTGGTGCTGTATGAACACTAAGACCAATGACTCCTATACATATTCTCTCTTTCATATATCCTGAAAAGAAAGAGCTGATTCAGTTACAGGAGAACAATATAATCTTTTACAAATTACGAGCTGGTAATCCGTAATATATGTCATCAGACGGTTTTAGCATTAATCTAGAATGGTGCAAACAAACTAGTTAATCTAAAAATATTGCCTTAATGCAACTATTTTGCTCAATCCTATTCAAGAAAACCTTGACATATTCAGATTAATTAGGTTTATTCAGATGTGTTTGTTCTTACTACCATGCCTCCTCTTGATTAAGTAATTCAATTGTGCATTAACTGAGATTCAATAATGGTAATAAACACCCAAGCAACATTGGACGACACCTCCAACCAAAATCAACTACAAATGATTCCAGCAAAAGGGAAATTAAAATACTCACGATCGGCCGAGATCTTGAATTGCTCAAGTGCCTCAAGAGCTGCAGTCTTCTTCTCCACATCTTGTCCGACCTCGCACCGAATATGTCTCAGAGCAAATCCCTTCTGACCTGCCACGTAGACTGGCGCTCTGAGTCGTAACGAACTCTTGAGACCTTCTCGGAGAGTGTTGATCTTTATACCACCGATGCTGGCCGTGCTCGTTTTGAGAGACGCCATGGACGCTGAATTTGCGCTTGCTCTTTTGTTCCTTTCTTTTACAAGACGCAAGGAGAGGCAGCTACGGCGGTTGAGATGTGTGTGAGAGAGAGAGAGAAGAGGGGTGATTCGATTTGAAATATTGAATCAATTTTCTCTCAGGGTTTGTGGATTGGAATGGTATTATCTACCTACCTCTCCCTCCGTCTCCGATTCTCCCTCTCCCGTTTCTGATCCCTTCCTGAAATGAGCAGTCAGAAATCACAAAAAGACGAAGTCAAAGGTGGCCTCGCGTGTGGGGGCCACACGCAGTGACCTTCTCAGTAGGTGGAGGTGGTTGCATCACAAAGTCGTATCATAATATTATATATCTATCATTCTGTGCCCGGCTCGGTCGGCTGGCACTATTTATTTAAAAACAAAAAAAATGGAAAATGTTCGGAAATATTAAAATCAATATCAATTTTATTATTCATATTATATAAATTATTTTATTTATTTAATTTAAATATTATTAATATGAATAATAATTCATTTAATTTAAATAATAAAAATACTGTATAAATAAATTATATAATAAAATTATTAATATTAATAATAATCTAGAATAATAAAATTGACCCTTCGATTATCCCAAAAAACGAAAAAAAATGTTTTGACAAAGTAACATGTTTCAATCAAATGAGTCGTCTCGTCTCGCATAACATATGCGTTTAATTTTTTTTCTAAATACAACATAAGAGGAAATCTGCAGCCTCGCCTCTCTCCGGTTTGAAACAATCTTTCAAATTTTGAGAACGTGTGTGAAAGGGATTTGTTAGGGAATAATATGTGGCAATTATCTCAAATTGGTCAAAGTTGTTTTGTGGCATGCACTTGGCAGTTTCAAAGTAGGAAGTAGGTCCAAGCTGATTTTTGTTTTTTAGCCTTCTTCTTGATTTATCATCATCATCATCTTAATTATTATAATATTATATATCATCATCATCATCATCTTAATTATTATTATGTAATGAGATAAATAGGGTTTTGGACTCAGCCTGCTAAGTGATACTTTCTGAAATTAAAATTTATGGCATATAATTGAGGTTCGGACAGGTTTAGTCTCGGGCCGGCCCGGTCCGGTCCGGTCCGGGTTGGTGGTATTGTTAAACAAATCAGCGGCTTGGTTTTGATCCATAATGTGGAAGGAGGACACGTGTCGTGATTATGTTCCTTCACGGAGTACATCATGGAGTAGTAGTACAACAAAATCACCGATCACCAATTTCAGTATTCAGAGCATCTTCAATTCTTCATTCAAAAAATTGAATTTCAGTTGCTTCAGAGTTCAGACTTCAGAGAGAGCGGCCATCACAATCCCCTTCTCCTTTCTAAAAAGGAAGAACATGGATAGCTCTACAGTCGACACAACTCCGAAGAGGTACTCGATAGTTTCCATTTCTTCCTTGAAGCTCTCTTAGACCCATTGAAGGAAGATTTATTAGTTATTACTCTTCTCTTTCTTAACATTGATCCTTTAAATTAAATGCTTGCTTTAATTTGAATAGGATCGCAGTGGTGACCGGATCGAACAAGGGAATCGGACTGGAGACGTGCTCACAGTTGCTATCCAAAGGAGTGAAGGTCGTTTTGACAGCCAGAGATGAGGCCAGGGGAGCCGTTGCCTTGGAGAAACTGCGTGAATTGGCCCCAACTGATGTGGTGTTTCACCAATTGGATGTCACGGATTCAACGAGTGTAGAAGCTTTTGCTGATTTTGTCAAGACACAGTTCGGGAGGCTTGATATTCTGGTAATCAGCACAATTCCAAACTTTTGTACTGTTACCATTCTACTTTCCTTTTGAGGAAAAGATCATCGGAGGTCCTGTCTGTTTCTGGTCTGATCAGGTCCAGGATCAGTAAAATTGGTCGTGTATGTATAGCTATTAATTAGGTACATTTGATTACTGTAACCAAATGGACTTGTCAGTCCCAATTCGTTATGTATCATCCAATTACAAAAAGAATAATTAATCCAGTTAGGTACATGGGGTTTGTCAGTGCCATGCATATTATATTATGCCCATAAGCTCTCCAATTTTAATTGGGGGTACTTTTCCTTTTCTTTTCTGTTTTGCTTATTTTTCCTTTGATTGGGTTGTTGCAGCTTCAGATTAGACAGATTCATGTGGTCAAAATATCTCTTAAATTACAAGAAATGGGTGAGTGGGGAAGGATAAGCTTTAGATTAGATTCTATCATTCTTAGCACCGACAAGTGTTGATTAATCATGTGGGGTCAGTTTGTTTGTAATTAATGTATCTCATATTTGATGGACTCAACCTGCATCTGATTGACAATTTTATTTGGTGTGCAGGTAAACAACGCAGCTATTCTGGGAAAACCACCTCGATCACAACTGGTAAAATAACACAAAACAAATAATTCCATGCTTCGTTTGAAAACTTTAGTGATTTATATATTTCCTAACTACTCACTGGTTCGACTTGCTAATTTAAAAGCCATCTGACTCGGTATCAACTGGAGAGACGTACCAAGGTGCAGAGGATTGCTTGAACACAAACTATTATGGTGCTAAGAGAGTGACTGAGGCACTCATACCTCTTCTGCTCTTGTCACAATCACCAAGGATAGTTAATGTTTCTTCTATCTATGGGAAGCTACAGGTGCGAAGTCATAATCTTTTTGCCTTTTCGGTTTCTTAGTTCAATTTTGGTTGAACCTCGTCTGGACATGAATCACTGAAGTTACTATCTCTTTCTCTTTTGTCTTTTTTTTTTTGTGAGAAAAATGAGTCACTAAAGTCTTGCATTGTAATCCTTAATTTTGGGGAAATTCTTTCTTAGGAATCAGAGACAATGATGGTATACCTACAATTTTTTTTTCCTGAAGTATTTATTTAAAGTCTTGTATTTTAATCTTTAATTTTGAGGTATTACCTCTTTGGAAACAGAGAAATATGACGGTAAAACTACATTTTTCCTGGTATTTTTATTTACTTTAAATGGTTCATTCTTTTTTTATCCCTACAAAACCGTGCATTTTTATAATTATGATCTGTTTGATAATGTTGCATTTATTATAACATAACATTATTTTCTCAATTCTCAATTCAGCACATTCGAAGCAAGGTCTTACAAAAGGAGATCAATGACGTAGACACCCTAACCGTAGGTCGACTTGACGAACTGGTGCAATCTTTTCTAAATGACTTCAAGGATGGACAGTTGGGTAAAAATGGCTGGCCAACACAGTCGTCAGCGTACCGAGTCTCCAAAGTAGCACTTAATGCCTACACAAGGCTGTTAGCAAAGAGATTCCCAACTATATGTTGCAGTTGTGTCGACCCAGGCTTTGTCAAGACGGACATGAACGGGAATGTTGGTATTTTGCCGGTGGAAGAAGGCGCAAAGGTTACTGTTACAGCAGCTCTGCTGCTTGATGGTAGCCCTTCTGGGCTCTTTTATGATGCAAACGGAATAGCATCCTACGTGTAAATTAAGTAATTTCTATCAGAGCACTTTTCTATGAAGATGAATATTATTAAATAGCTTAAGAAAATTGCTGGTGACGAATACTATGTCCCTCATAGTGCATTCTGTTTCCATGTGTATTTATTATTTCTAGTGTCGAGACCGCGACAAGATGGTTTAGAAATACTTAACTTATTATTTTTTGGTGACTATCTATATCAATGGAATTATGTAAGCAGCTAACATCTATTATGTTTTCTTTTTCTTTTTCTGTTGCAATTAAATAAGAATAATCAATACACCATATGTTTTAATTTGGAAAATGTTTCTACAGTTTGATCTGAAAACGAATTAGTTGATCTTTAAATGTGAAAAGGTTGCTGGTATGTTATTAATTGTGCTGCCGTTGTTTTATGAAGTTAGGGCATTACATTGCTATATATAGTGTGTAAACAACAAATTGTTCCTATTAAATATAATCTAAAGATAATCCAAAGATATGTTCGAAATTGCAATAGAAAAATAAATAAAGCAATTTTCTGTTTCTCATGGTATAGTGAATATTATTTAAGAAAGCAATATGCACGGATCCATTATCAGTCAAGTCAATTTTATCGGTCACATAAATCATTATACATCTTTTCTAAGACAAAGCACAAAGGCTCTAATGAGTAATTATAATCAATATCTTCAAGTTACCTCCAAGAAACACCAATACAGAGATTTACCAGTATAGTGCAATTTTGATAACCCTCTAAAATTTGAATAGGTTTCAACAAGCAGATTATATACTTCACAAGTTCTTCCAAAGTTGGCCTAAATTAAATCTTACAAAAATTAACTCTACTAATATCAAGTCAGGCTCTGTATTTAATTTCCTCTTTTATGTTGCCACATCGGTCAGGAGAGGCTGCTTTGTGTTGTCCCACTTTTCCAACCTTTTTCTTGCCTCCTCAACCTAAATTTTTTTTTTTCCAATTTTTTGTTCATAGAGAAATTTTGCATCAGTAAAGCCGAACAATTTGGTTTAATCAAACTGATCAGATTAAGTTTGATAGAACATAAAAGGCTTGAGATAATTAGGGTACCTCTTTGTTCCAATCAGTACGGAGCGTGATCCAAATGAGAATAAGAGTTTGTATGATGGTACCTCCTAACATACCTCCCCACAAACCCTGCAATTAATTAATACTTTGCTTTAGGAAAAGTTCACAGCTTAATTTTCTTTTTTCTAAAATTTCATCATGACGACATCTATTTGCAATGAGATAAAATATATGGCTAATTGTAACGCCAACTAACTCTCGACCAATTTGGTGCCAATATATATATCAATCATTTCTGGTACAATCAGAACCAGTATCCAGGAAGATTGTTAAATCAACACAATTTAATTTATCAAAGCAAGTAATTAATGGCATGTATAAAAGTTTTCCACAAGTGGCAGACTATATTTGTTTTGGTTGCATGTTGATCTGTCTTGTAATTGAAGTAACTTTTTGTTTCCTGAGAATGTGTTTTAGTTTTCTTGTATGCTATTCTGAAAATTACACCACTCTGACAATGGATAGATACCAGTACCATGCTGGTACCACAAGTTGGCTGGGGTAAGATTTTCTGATGATGTGCATTTGCTTTTCATTCATTCTTTTCTCTCAAATACAGAGTACCTTCCCAATATTTACACCTTTTATGGTGATCTTGAGCAGTATAACTGAGCAGTGTAAAGTGTTTCCGTTGACAATGCGAACAGATAACACATTTTCATATATACTAAGGATCCTCAAAAGGTACAAGTACCATGATACATGGTAATACGATAATCCTTTGTACATTGTAAGATGTTATCATACCTTTACTCCAAAGCATAGTTTAAAGCCCAAGAAAGCACCAAGAGGAAGTCCCACAAAGTAATAGCATGCAACATTTATATATGCTACAAGGGCTTGCCATCCACTTCCCACAGCCACACCTTTGTATGTAAAATATATGTGAGAAACTAAAACCAACATCATGGAGAATGCTAGTAACCAAAATATAAGGAGGCCCCATAAAACATCCTATCATCTTTAGAGGTAATTAATGGTACCGAAATACTTTTGCAAAGTCATCAAAGCAAGTCAAATGTTTAGTTTAATGGTGGCTCTCTGATTTAGTAATCTCCTGGTAAAATCCTAGCCACTTGTTCAACATTAATTACTTTATTATTTCTTATTATAATTTTATTATTTATCCATTTATGTTGAAGTTCCTTAACTTATGATTACAGGACAACATCATAGTCTCTCCAAAATAGCTAGTCATACAGGTACGATCCTGCTTATACTAAATTCATGTTTTCTATAAATGGCAAGTACCATACCCGTCATGCCAAGCATGCGCCAACTTTCATATACTAATTATCTACTGGACTCACCAGACAAAACTGGCTGTACACCACTGACAACAATGCTAGTGGCGAGCAAGGGGCACAGGTCTGAGACTGCATTAGCTACCACCTCTCCTCCCGTGAAAATGTAGCTGATTTTATCCCTAAAAAGCATTATGAGCACAGCAATAAGCACAGAAATTATGGTTGATACAACTGTTGCGACTGTTGCAGAGAATGCCGCGGATCTTGCATTTCCTGCACCAAGCTCATTGCCAACTCGCACACTGGAAACAAGAAATGAGTGAGTCAGTTAGTGCGCGCGCGCGTGTGTGTGTGTGAGAGAGAGAGAGAGAAATTTTCATGCTATGTACTGCTTTTAAGTTTTAACACTTCTTTTTATTTGTTTGGTGGGAATTGAAATAAATAAGGCTAAGCTGAAACAAATTGGCTTGAAATGAATTTGGAGGAGGATCAACTGCATTATTGAGGGTTAAATTGAGTTGATATATAGCACATATTTTCCACACAGTTGCGGACATATATAGTGAGATTGAGATCTAACCTTGCGGCTGCATTGAACCCAACTGAGATCATGAACTCCCAGCCAATAATTGATGTGCTGCACCATCAAATTGTTTCCAATGTTAGCTAATATCAGAGTTGGTACACAGATTTTTCCAAAGGAACAAAAGAATTTTTAAAACCTTAATTAATAACATTTTAATAATGCATACAGTAATTTCACAACTTGAAAAGAAGAATCTATCATGAATTCTATTACCATCCATAAGTAACTGAAATAATTTATCCGACATAGTTCCAAAAGAAAACTTACCAAACAGTTAGTGCATCAAGAGACAATTGTGGATTCTCAAGCATACCGGCCATGAGTACCAGTATCTGAAAGTACCATGTCTCGAGGCACAACATAACAGCTGACGCAGTTGAAAGCTTCAGAAAATCAGGCAACCCGGAAAAAGCCTGCCATGTGAACCCAGTCCATGTGAACTTACACTTCGGGCTCTTAACAATATACATAAACTGGGCCCCCACATAGACCCACCAGCTCAGGCTGAGCACCAGAGAGGCCCCGAGAAGCCCGAATCCAAGCTTGAACACCACAACCCAACTCACCAACAAATGGAAAGCAAAAGTTGCTACGAGAATATATGCACTCGGTGCAACGATACTTTGAGCTTGTAGGAACTTTTGGATGGGGAAATTCGCACAATATGCGAAGATTTGAGGGATCAATCCGAAAACATACAATGCAGCTGCCTTTGATATCTCAGGAGATTCACCGAGTAATCTCAGGATCGGCTCAGAGAGTACGTATATAACTGTCAGGGGTATACCGGTTGCCATCAGTAGTACCGTAGACCGTTGTAGGTATACACCGAGCATCTCGTATTTCTCGGCACCATATGCCTGACCGCATAGTGTTTCTACAGCACTTCCCATTCCTAACTGTTGGGAATACTCATAAATTATCTTGTTATTTCAAAGGATGTATATGTAACATGCTAAAATATATGAAAAATAATTGTAGCTACTGGTAATTAAATGAGTCGAGCAATGCATTCAAAAATTAAGTCTTGCAATATCAAACAGGCGTTGTGGACTTGGTGCCATCCAGCCCAAATGCCCAATCTGTCTATTTTGTATGGGTTGATTGTGCATGTATAAATTAAATTCCTAAAATATTGTATTGTCCCCTCACTTGTCACGTGTCAATGTCACGCAAACTGAGTGATGGACACATCGGCGAAAGCTGACAAAGGAAAAGGTCTGTCACTTTGCCTGGAGCAATTTAATTTACAGGAATAACAAAACAAGACTTTCGGGTCCTCTGTGATTGACCTGTGGAGATTTCTCTGTACATGGGTCACTGACACGAGGGTTCATTTACAGTACAAAAAGCTCCTTTGTTTCTAGATCAGAGATTCAGAGATCCGTACTTCAATAAATAATTGAAACTCACCTGCTCTCAACTGACTCGTCTTAGTTGAACCTTAATAATTCTTAATTTTTGCTAGTTCATCGCCATTTTTTTACTTTGTTTACTACAAGAAAATGTGAAGAACCTTTTTAAGGTGTTTGATAATAAATTAGTACCCTTATTTCTTCAAATCCAATTCTTCCTACTCTACATCATAATAACTTAACTTAGTTCCTAAAATAAAATACACTCAAAAACCACACATTACCTACGCAACTAAATAGCTCATTTCACTATCAACAACAACTAAATTGAATAAATGAGAAAAAGAAAAAAATGTCATACCAAGAGACCATAGGCAAAGACTTGAATGCCATTGTTTCCGAGGGCGGCAGCCGCAAACTCGAGGTTGCCGAGGTGGCCGCAGAACGTTTGCGAAGCAATTGACATGACACTGATCATCATATACACGACAACTGCCGGTGCCGCAAGGGGCATCAGTAACTGCATTTCAATGAATGTAGCCAGACGCATTCGCCCGAACCGTGTTCTCGTGTTGTCGCTGAGTACGGCCTCCAGCCGGTCTGAGGATCCGTTAGCTTCATCTATTCGAGTCACCATGCTAGATATTGAGATATGGTAACAACCTTTTCGTGTGTGTGTGTGTGTTGTGTGTGTGGGGGGGGGGGGGGGGGGGGTGTTGGTTTGGGGAGGTGGTAATTTGGGTTTTGAGAGAGAGTTTTTCCCAAGAGAGTGGAATGAGACTCGGAGAGGGTTAGTAATAGTACTTCACATAATACACTGTAGTGGATAAAATCTTAATCGTTGAATATAAATTTTGATATTATTCATTTTTTTTAAATATATTTCGTCAATAATATTTAACGGTTCGCATCGATTGGACTGAGTATTTTAGAGGAACAGGACTCTAGTAACAATGGAGATGTGTTTTTTTATTATTATATTGAGGAAACAACATTAATTGCCCTCTATTTTTCTTGCTAATTTGGGGTGGTTTGGTCAACTTAAATCAGGCACAATATATGGAAAAATTACTCAAACGTATGGTTGAGAAATTTTCTTCTAATTACAAGTTACATACAATTGCTATTAGATAATTAATTGCAAATGGAGAAAAAAAATTGCAGCACAAATTGGGACTTGATATCTTCCATACGTATATATCATTTGCATTTTTCTTTAACACCAAGTCTGTATGCATTACACTAACATTCAAACCAAATTAATTATGCTCAAATAAAATTAATTACAGAAGATTAACAAAGAATTAAAAAAATAAAAGGTACAGGATGAAAACACCTAAGTTGCAAAACAAAATCATACACGACCTCCAATGTTTTTTTTTTTTTTTTTTTTTTCTGGAATCATCTGCGTGAGGTGGTTAATTTTAAAACTTCTGTGCCAAATTTTTGGGGGAGATCATGAGGCACATTGATAAATTGGAGAGCTGATGATGGAAATTGGAAAATGGATAGGGGAATTAAATGGCTGGACAAATATAAAAAGGAAGTTGGGGAGAATTTATGTTTTGGTTATTTATTTAGTTTTGTGAAAAGATCAAATTTATGCTTAAAATTTCATTTGTATCAAATTATTTTTAGATTTATTATGAAAAAACAAATTGATTTTTGAACTTATTCAAAATGATCAAATTTGTCTTTAAACTTTGAATTAAACTAAATAGCTCCATAAATTTTTGAAAAAAAATTAATTATTCCTTCAACTTCACTTCAATTAACTATATTAACTGTTCTAACATAGCTCCTTTTTTGTAATTTGAAGGATCTAGTGGCAAAATGTGACCTGATTTGAATGATTCGTTCAACCAACCAGATTCAATTTTTTTTGGAAAATCAATTTGAAGAATCTAAACCAATCCAATCTGAGATGATCCGAGACCCAATTCAAACTCGATCAAATCCATTTCTCATAAAAATAAATAAAATCAACATTCAATATTTGAATGTTAAATTTTGAGATATAAATAAAAAAATGGATATTTTGTGACATTAAATATAATTGTCATTGGAACTCCATTCATTTACAAATACCATATTTTAAATTCTATGCTTAAAATTTAAAGTTTCTTACTATAGCATATGCCATATCATATATATGTATGTGCCTGCTGCTCTCAGTTGAGACGATAAATCCTTACAAGTTATAACAACAAAATATTATTTACCAAGAATAACTAAATTTATAATTTTGGCCAAACAAGCGACAACGACGATTATTATTGTATTAATTTGTATACCCAAATTTGTTCTTGGTTGGTCATGAGTTGGTGAAATGTCATATTTCATGTTCATGCCTGATCTCATTCTCACGTGTTTTGTTGTCTTTTCCCCTTTGTTTGTTTCTCATTTTTTTTAATACGGTTCGATTGATTTAATTGTCCTTCCTTATAATGATATTTTCCCAAGTTAAAAGGGAAATTTAACCCCAAATTTAATATAATAGTAATATATATTATTTATTTATAAAAATATATAAATTTACATTTTATAAAAAAATTAAAATTAAATAAATGTCGAAATTAATATGAGTTTTTATATAAAAAAGATTGAAAGGTGAAATTTAATTCTTTTACGAAGGTAAGTTACATTATCTTATTTATTTTGAACAATATCTATGCAGAACAAATATATGATATCAAAGTCGCCATTTTCTAACTAGTTATTTTTAGCTAAAGCACAATTAATTTCTGACATGGAAAAATCTTTCTTGTTTTTCCTTCTAAAATTTATTATGCCCTTAGTTTGGGAGGAAACAGGAAAAAATTTCAATGCGAATTAATCATACATATAACATATCTATAGATTGTTTACAAAATTTTATTTTTCATCTATTAATTTTAGAAAATCGGAGGCTGTAGTGAGTAAATTTTACTAAAAATATCAAGGTCAATATTGGATTTTTCTTCATAATTTGTAATAGAACATAAAAAATAATACAATCTAAGTTAATTAAATTTTGAAAATAAATGAGGGACAATGACCCATTCTCATTGAATAGATATGTTCCTGCATGCAAGTACTTTAATTACATCATAATTAATTTCATATTAATTAAAAAAGAGAGCTACATTAATTTTGCATCATCATCACCTCTTGAATTAATCATGTCATTGACATGATCCAACCAACACATCTCGCTTACAAAACCCATTCATGTCTTTAAAAACTCCAAGTTAACAACCAACAAATCAAAAGAGTTCCTCTTCATTAAAGAAAGAAAAAGAAACCCTAATCAAATTAAAAATGGTAGTTACTGATCTCAAAACATCTCATAGCACAGCAACCATAACAATTTTGCTACTAATAGTATGTTGCATGGAGGCAGTAACAGCATCTGTTGATTGCACAACGGTGTTATCCCTGATATCCGGCTGCTCGAACTTCGTAGAGTACGGCGACCCAGAACCGGCGCTGGGAACGCCGTGTTGTGAGGGAGTCACGAACATGTACAAGGTCGCTGCTGACTCGATAGAGAACAG
Organism: x Bolboschoenoplectus mariqueter; assembly: GCA_037678475.1. NCBI lineage: Eukaryota > Viridiplantae > Streptophyta > Magnoliopsida > Poales > Cyperaceae > x Bolboschoenoplectus > x Bolboschoenoplectus mariqueter. The sequence continues at coordinate 1,638,995 of CM075244.1, read as the reverse complement.
GAGATCGACATGCGATTGCATGATGAGGTTCATCACAATGTATAACCCTAATGCAACTGCTGTTGCTCGCCTGCCTGGTCTCTGCGGTGTCTCTCTCGGCTTCATAATTGATCCGGCAACCGCTTGCGATACGTAAGATATATACATTTTTGTTCAATGTATATACACATAAAAAGTGCTATGATTTTCTCTGGTGTTCATGTTTACGTGGAACTTGTCATTAATTAAATAATATGAGGTATAACCAACGAGAAGGATTTTAATGCCACAAATTTTAATAAATTTCTGTTTAACTCTGTAAACTGTTGATTTTGTATAAAATAGAATATAGGATTTTACATAGATACATTTCATATGAAAAAAAAATTAACAGTTAAAATAATAAGTGATGACAACCTATGCAGAATCCTGATCAAATTTAAATTGCGTGCACTGGTACAACAGAAAACCGGATCAAGTGAAAAATATTATTATTTATTTCATTTCTTGATGAAGTAATTTTGTGCATACATTTTTTTTTATCTTCTGTTGCAGCATCCCTTGAGGCTACAAAATTTGACTGCATCCGCATTGCTTGCTTCAATTAGAATAATTAATGTCATATTGCCGTTGATAATTTCAATTTGACTAGTGTAATAAATTCTGCAATTATTATTCACTAATTATTTTTTCTACGATGTGTTGAATAATTTATTGTTGGCGATATTTTGTTTCCAATCAGAGAAGCGTCATTTTTAAGAAAATAATTTATAAATATTTTTTTCAACAAGTATAAAATGTTTCTTCAATAGGTATAAATATGTTTGGTCCAAATGTATAATGTATAAGGCATTGCTTCTTATTAATAAGGTCAAGTTCATTTTTAAGATTGTTAATTCTTTATCAAGTTTTGGAGGATTGAACGAGAATTTTTAATTATTAGAGACTATTGTCACGCCTCTATTCAATTGTGCCATAATATTTTTAAGTTACCATTTACAGTTGTTGACCATTACATGTGTGACAATATATTAATTTGAGAAAAGAGTTAAAAAAAAAAGCAACAAATAAGAGGCATTTTTTTCACCATTTCAGAAAGTGGATTTTGATTTAAATTAGTTTACAAAGAGAAGAAAACATTAAATTAGTATCTGATTTTTTATTTGTATTATATTACTTATACTTTCAAAAAAAAAACAAACAATAATAGTTTAGTTTGTAATCCTTGATAGTTTCTTCTTTCCAAAAAAAAAATGTGAAATATAATTTATATGGAAGATAATATATCTGATATGTGAAGGGCCCAATATATACTGATCTCAACTTGGACTATGCTTGAGTGTTTGTCAAATGGGCTTGGTACATGTAAATATATTCCTATTGCTTAATTATGTGTTAGGCCTCAAAACATAAATTTGAAAGAAATTGTTGAGGTGATTACTGATTAGAGCTTGACAAATTATTAGTCAACATCACGTAATTTTCATGGCTTGTTATTTTTATTTTTCCTTTTTACAGCTTTTGATTATGTTCACATAAACTATCTTATTTTTAATTAAGCAGTATCTTTATATGATTAGCTGCTATTGTTGTGGAAATAATCAAAGCATTAGCTTGCTCTTATTATACAATACTCTTAATTAACTTCAACAAATTAAAAATGGATTCGTTTGACTATTTAAAGTTACATTTAAGGAAACTCAACTAATTAATTTGCGTCCATATATCCAATTGATAATTAAAATTGTATTTATTTTACTTAGTCCTTAATTTATATCAAATTTTGAGCTTCATTTTAAAATAAAAAAATCCGCATACTTTTTCAATGATTTAAACATGTAAGACTTATTTTTTTTTAATTATATAAATTATAATATTAACTTCATAACAGGATGATTTACTAATTAATCAATAATGATACTGAACATTTTGTAGTTAAATTTTTCTTAAGATACGTCTAATTTGAAAAAAGAAAAAGTATTTCATACCAGACTATATATCAAAGGCCAAATAAGTATATAAAACATTATTTCTTTTTTTAACAAATCTTCAAATAAAAATCATTTTAGTTTAATCTATATTTGTCCAACATTATATAAAAGATCTGTCAAGGAAAGTAGTACTTTCAATTTCTTTCTTCATTTTTTTATTTTTGAGATGAAGATGTGATTAAGTTATTTAATTTTGGATGTCCATATATAAAAAAATCTATCCATATTTTGAATTTACGACCTTTCACACGGAAAAATTGCAATACTTCTCAATTTACATGAAATATTTTCGAAACGCAAACATAAGCACTACAGAGACGAAATTATTATATAGATCAAACATTCTCCAGCTCCTGCATACCTGGAAGGATGGATTAATGAAAATTGGATAGGAAACTGTAATTTGGAAATGTGATATATATGCAACTGAAAATTAATTAATTCAATAACTTGGGTCTACACTCTACAGTCTTTCGTTTTTTTAATTTCTTCGATACTATTTGCATGGTTGCTAAACCATAATCTTATTAATTAGAAGGAGATGGCTTATACTGAATATATCTTACCTCTACAAACAAAATGAAGAAAGTGCACAACACATGCATGTTCATGTAGTGTCAGTATACCAGAGAAGTGAGAACCACACTAATAGAGCACTATGCAAATAGAATCACCATCACTAATGAATTTACTCTAGGAAAATACAATGAGATTTTACTACACCAATGGTGGGAAAGAAGCAGAAAAAACTATAGATGGCAATGTGTTTTATGGTATGGCATGAGAAGTGTGCCAGAATATTCAGGGAACAAAGCAAAACTGCAATCATGACGTACCAGCACATAAAAAGATGAGTAGCTAGGGTTTATAATTAAGTATATTTGTAGTATTTATATATGTGAATATGAATACGAAAAAATTATTGCTTTAGATCAAAATGATGTGGATACTTAACAACCGAAATACTACTTGGTAATTTCTCATTGACTGTTATATGTCATTTTTCTCATTAAGCTATCTTCCCCAAATACGCTCTACCATTTTAATAAAAAAAAAATGATGCACAAATTCCACAGACAACCCATGAGAGCTCTAATTACATTATTGAACCTCATTTTCGTCGTGTTGTATTCCATCAATACGGATCCGAGTCGGAATATTCGAGGAAGTTAAGTATTCATTAATTATATATAGCTCTAACAAGAATAAATAAAAAAATTTCAAGGATTTCAATGCAAAAAGTTGCTCTGAAAAGGAGAGGAACCAGGATCCGGCCAACTACTCTGAGATATATAGATGAGAAACATTGATAGAAAACCGCGTCAAAATAACATCAAGGTAATACACAAAGGGGGAGTGTGTGACACGTGGCAACTTCTGATTTGATGCTTTGATATTGTGAGCATGCACCGTGGAACCCACTCTCTTATCCTACAATGCAAATAATTGGGTTTTGAAGCCCTGTACCTTGTCTGCCATCTACTTCTAATAAAGAGATAGTTCCATGTCAAATCATAAAATTTTCAATAGAAGAAATTATTAATTGCATTCCAAATTTTCTGTCAATATTATTACATTACAAAGAATATGCATCAATCATCATGTGCACATTGGAAATATCTTTATTACATTAAAAATTATTGATTTGTTGTATTATTTTGAGTGTCAACTGATCAATGCAACTGAAATTAATATAAATTATAAAATAAATCAAATATAAAGTCCGTAGGTAAAATAGTCATGAATCCATCTTTTTTGCTAAAGTAATATTAATTTAACATCTTACACAATAATAATTCAAAGAGACAATTTTAATAGAAAGTTTGGTTGCAAATTGCAATGCCACAACATGGTGGAGACTTCTTTTCCCAACAAACGCATCAAATAAGATAATATTTGGAGGAGTCATCATCTCATATATGTATAACAAATTACCAAAACAAAACTACATAATAATTAATTTACATAATAAAATGTGTTAGAGATCCTCAAACCTATGAACAATATAATTAAAAAATAAACAAATAAGCAAAAAGAGAAAAGGAACTCAAAATATCCACAAACCAAAAAAAAAAAACGAAATAATTGATTAATTAGTCCTTGCTCCACAGACTTGCATAACGAACAGCCGTGCAAACATCGGCTGTTTTCGCTGTAACAGCAACGTCGATGTAACAATATACCGATCGATCCCCAACACAATTAAGGCCATCTCTGATGCTGCAAATTTAAATCTGATACCAACCAATGAAGCCCGTTACTCGACAATCTCAGGTATACTCTGCAAGCCGGGCCGCCAGCATTGCCCGATAATTCTATGCTTCACCCGGTGTGGCTTGGCGGTTTCGATGAGGCTCGCTAGCACATCCTGCACCGGGAGACCTTTGCTCTCGGCTTGCCTCAGCATCTCCGAAAGCTGCTTCTTGGTGATCTTGATTCGCACCTCGTGCGTTGACGGTTTTGTCGACGGCTTTGTAGATGATTCTGGGGAGGGCTTGATGAGAAATTGATCTTGATCTGTGCTTTTGTTGCTTGTTGATGGATGCTCTTCTTGAACTACTTCGGGTGATTGAGTTTGAGTACCGTAATGCTGAGGGCTGTCGTCGTCGGGTTCTAAGAAGTCCCATTCGCCGTCGTCCACCCATGAGACGACTCGTTGGAAGGTGATGCAGTTGCCCATCCACCAATGGAGAATGCAATCTCCGTCTCCTTCGTTCTTGAACTTAGAATTGCTCTCTGGATTTCTGTTTCTGTATTGAGAAGAGAGAGAGGAGTCTAGGGAGAGAGAGAAGAAGCCAGGAAGGGTCCCGGAGCGTTGAGAGGTTGGTAATAAATAGATCTAGAGAGAGACAGAGAGAGAGAGACTGTAATGCCACGACAGATGGATAGCAAAAGTCCGACGTGGCATGATTAACTGACGTCAATAGCCACGTCAATTCAGGTGTCGAGCTAATCCAATTGAATTGCATCAAGATGCGTGCAATCTTGACGGAGGCACCTCAATTTGGCGGTTGAGATTTCGAGCAGAGGTTTACGTAGTATGAACGCAGTCGAAAAGTGGCATCAAGAGATGGAAAAAGAACAAGACACTTTATGTTGACCGAGGTCAATGTTTGACCACTCCAGTACAAGCAAAATGGAGAGGAGAAGCACTCCTCGTTAAAATCTTGCAGTTGAGTTGAGCGGAGACTGGAGAGGAATCGACGGCTGAGATTTTGCCCAAGGAGAAGGAGCTGATGTAGTGTGAACAGGATATAGAGGGTATCAATGGAGAGAAAGAGAGAGAGAGAGAGAGAGAGGCAGGTCACAGGTGTGAACGCATAGGATTGGGGAATCTATCGATCTATCACTTCCACTTCTGAATGGACATTTGAAGAAAGAACCCTGTACTATACTGAAATTGCAAAAACTTTTCTACGGCTTGTAAGTTGTAAAAGTAAAATTACCAACTCTACTCTACATCGTTAATAAATATTTGAAACTGCAAGACTAAAAAGTTAAAAGGGTCCAACTTTCCTATTACATGCCTACATAAATGGGATTCAAATTTTTAATTTTGAGTATACATATATGAATTTTCATACAAAATTACTATCTTTATAATTCAAACTATAAATCTTACAAATAAGATTCAGAATCTTTCATTATAGATAAAATTTATAACTGTATATTTTCTTTAGACATGACATGACACATTTCAAAAATAAAATTTGCTTATTATTTTTTAAGTATCAATTTTGGGGATGCAAAAAAATAAATTATGAATAATTGAATAATAAGTGCTAAAGTTTCTGACGTGATAATAAAATTTATTTTTTGTAATATTTTCTTTTTCTTTCAATTCTGGTTTTTGGGACTCCAATCAATAATTATTTTTCTTTTCTTGATTGTACCCCAATTAATCATATTTTCTTGCTCTATCACTTTGACTTTCACATTTCCATTATAAACTTAGTAGTCAATGGTATCACAATTAATAGCCAAACGAGGCAAAAACAATGGCTTAATTAAGATGGAATTAGTTCCAGATGTAATTTCATATTTCATATACCAAACAATAAGGGGAATGCAATATGATGAATTTTAATTCCATGAAAGAACTTGCTTAATTTCCAGCTAGAATTAATATTGTTTTTCAAAAAGAAAATTGTATCCATTAACAACTATAAAATATATTTTTAACAATCATGACAGTAGTGATAACTAAAGTTTAAAATAAAATCAACAAACATTTCACAATAATTTAAATACCAGGTATATATATATATATATATATATATATATATATATATAATGTTAATATAGTATGCAGGTACATAATTTAAAATTTGTAAATTCCAATTATATATCTAAAATCAAACTTTTCACAATAATTTAAATATCAGGTAAATAATGTTAATAAGTATGCAGGTACATAATTTAAAATTTGTAAATTTCAATTATATATCTAACTTAAAAACATACTTTTTTCTCAAAAAAAAATTTAAATTTTGATCCATTTGCAATTAAATGATACTTAAAACTTTATGAAATTTGATCTCTATTTTATCAATTGAGCAACAACCCATCTGTAAATATCTTTCTAATACGCGTTTGCTTTAACTGACATAATTAAAAATTTGTTGCCTAGTTAATTATCAAGTAATTATATGATAAGAAAAATAAAATCTCATTTATCAATTTAAGTGTTTTAAATGGCTGCTTTATAGCTATGCAATAACTTTTGGCTTTCGGACACTATGCTATGTCTAAAAAATTGCATCAACATAGTTATAATAATGTTATAATCAATATAACTAATGCTACTACTACTATTTTTCGTCAACCTTTTTTCATCATTAAGACTCGAGGCACCTTAATTATTTTTTTTTACAATCTAGAAAACTACAAAAATTATTATTTTAATTTTTTTGAAACTAAAAAAATATTATTTTAATTGGAAGATAAATTATTCTTGCACTCAAAGTTCGGCACCCTTTATCTGTATCCAATATTACATATAAATACTTTTAAAAAATACATATTTCAAAATTTAAATTAGAAACTATATTGAATAGCTTCAGATACCTGGATGTAGATAAGGAGTGCAATTAACAGTTCTCTAAATAAAATTAGCAAATTATATCCATTAACAACTAAACCCTAAACCCTGATGAATTAGTGACATGCTTGAATACATCCAAACACAAGACCAATGCATTACATCACAATTTTTTATTACTAATTTATTATAATGCTTTATTTTTTTTAATATACATATATAATATATATAGCTGCATCCATATTCAACATTTTTTAAAAATTATCATTTTACTGTGCATCCATCCATATTGTATCTGTTATGGCACTTGCATCTGCATCTGTGCAATATAGTTCTATATTGAAGTGTTACGGGTTTAGTTTGTGCTCATCGTCTCTTAAGGTATGCTCCACAAGAGGTGAAGAGGAGGTGAGGAGAGCGGAGGGGTGGCGAGGAGAGAGAAGAGAAAATTTAATTTGTTATTTTCTCCATAAATTTTATAAAGAGGAGGGAAGGAGAGGATTTCATCTCCTTTACTCCTCAAATGAATTGATTTTGTCGCTTCCAAATTGAAGTATAGAGAAGGTGAATTCATTTTTAAAATCCTTCCCCTCCCCCTCTAATGAATTTATGGAGCACAGTCTTAGAATCGTCATGTTAAAAAATCCATGCTTATTTGTGATTGTTGGAGTTGAGCATCCACTAATTCATCTTCCTACTTGATCTCATGCATATATGCTTTCGAATTCTAATCATTCATATCCTCTTAATTAGGAAAAAGTAGAAATCTTTATTTCAATTTATTAAGAAATTGTTGTCAATCTATTTAAGTTTTTTTGGAGAGGAATCATTTGTCATCTCTCTTTCTCGAACTAGGTTGTCAAATTTGTCGAGGAATTTATTTCGGGAGAATACTAATATTTTCAGATTTATCAATTTTTTTTATAATGTCTAAATTATCATATTGTCTAAGCTAATATGATAATTTAGACAATATAAAAAATAATTAGCATTATGTAATATATATATATTTTCTGCATAGTTACTGTTATTTGTGATTAGATCTTTCTGAATCTCACCATAATCATAATGGAGTGACAACCACTATTTGAAAAACCTTGATATATTTCATAAATAATTCTAAAAATATAGTAATGGATGATTGTATCCATAATATGCTCAACACAAACATATTAATTATCTATATTCTATACCATCTTTTTAAAGATTTTTATGTTGTTATATATTTTTTTTATGAAGTAATAATTCCCACAAGTTCCTTACTCATATATATCTTTTTTTTTCTATGGAGGTTTGTACTTTATTATTATAATGACATCAAGTTACAATTTAGTTGGGGATTCCTTGCATTAAATGCCTTTAATTAATGCACCTGTGACCTGTGCTGATGCTAACATGACATAAAAAATACAAGGTCAATTATGTTGAAAGAAAAACAAATACAAAAATATCATTGAGAGGTCTATTTTTTATTTTGAGCATTTAAGAGCCAGAACAGCATTATTCCAAATAAAATAAATACTATTTGACTCCCTTTGATTTGCTGTGTTAACTGTAACTTTGTCTTGATTTTTTTTTGACATTTTGAAAAATCAGCTGTTGGTATAATGGGAGAATTTCTAATACAGGAGCACTTTCTCCAAGTATAAAAAAAATAATGTACTTAATTAAACAAAATGAAAGGCAAATTGATGTATTAGAATGATACATCAAGTTACAAGCATACAATCAGGAGTTTATAATCGTTTCCTTTTTATGATAAAATAATATTTAATTGGTCATTCATCACAAAATAATTTAAATTAAATCAACTTTGATATATCCAAATAATTAAAAATACATCTAAAATTTTATTTTTTAATTTAAATAATATTTTTTTAAAATATATATATCATAAGACTTGAATACAACCATAGCATTTGTGTATATAGGCTTATTTTCATTAATAAAATTAAATGGCAGGTTTTCCCTGCCTACTCAAAAAAAAAAATATCATAAAAATTAAATATATATAAAATTACTCTCATCGTAGACACATTGTAACAAGTGGAAGCAGCTACTTTATATTATATATTCTAACTAAAGTTCACTCATATCATTTAATGGGTTATACAAATTTACTATTTCACTTTTTATGTTTTTTCTTGAATAACAGGAAGACTCCCAAGTTTCTCACCATATTGTATCAACTGAAATTTGAATCCAAAATTTGATAGAAAATCAATTTAGTAACGTACAACTTAATTTTTTTTTTAAAGAAAAACAATGGGCTTGGCTTGGAAACCCCCCCCCCCCCCCCCCCCCCCCAACCAAAAAAAAAAAAAACCAACATCATTGATAGCTTATCACTTAAATTACTAGTAAATTTTCAGCTATCCCCTTTTATGAAAATAACTCATCTCTCGTTTGTTTGCAACTCTACACATAAATTATGAAATATCAACCAAACGTTACATCTGTCTTTGGTCCAATTGAATTTTTAAGAACATTTATAACACACTAGAGGCCGAGTGGTGGTCTGCTCATCTTTGACAAAATGACACAAAAATAATATTTTTTTATGTACATTAATCTAATTAGAGGAGTAAAGCCACCGTGCTCCTAACTCAAAAATCTATTAAATCGATTTCAAATGAAAATTTCAAGTTACTCAATAAATTCTTCATATCAAAATTTTATAGAATACCGAAATTTTCTATTTTATGATTTTTAACTATTTTATAATTTTTTAAGATGACTCTAATAATAATAAAAAAATAATAATGAATTTTTGTATATAAATATAAGTCATTTTAAAAAAAAATAAAATAAATAGTTAAAAAACTCTAAAACTATAAAATTTTAGTATTGTAAAAGATTGTAATATAAATAATTTATTGAGTAATTTGGATTTATCATTTGAAGCCGATTTGACAGATTTTGAGTTAGGAATATCGATGAATTCAGTATTTTTAAGAGCATGCTAGCTTTACTCCTATTAGAAAGACCTATATATTATGGTATATTTTTATTTTATTGGATCGATTTAATCGCAACATGTATTTTTAATTTAATTTGGGAACAGAAATAAAGTACTAACTAAATTGAGAGCATATCATTTCATTTCACTGGATGTCAGAACAAAAAAAATATAACTAGGTAATTATTATTTCCATTTGGACAAAATTTAACAAAATGCTATCGATATATATTCATACAATCAGATTTAATTATGCAAATTTGGAGGGACAATTACTAAAAATTTCAACTAAAATGAAAAATAGAATATTGTCTTGTTTTAATATTCCAATTAATATATCACTAGTTATCAGCATTCCCTAAAATCCTAAATTGTGTTGATTTGAACATTAATCTGTTCTGAATGAGACATTGATAGCAAATTTTTTGGTATATTATTAGTTAGGTATTAATATACATACCAAAACCGTGCATTTGGAAGTCAATTTCTGTGTACATATTTGATCAATTTATCTTCGAAATGACATGTAAGAAATGATGTTTGAACTACCGAATACAGAAAGAAATGTATCACTGTTGTGATGGAACCGCTAATTTTTTCAAGCAAAAAAATAAAATAAAATAGAATAAAATATTTTTTAATAAAAATGAGGAGTAAAATTATTTAATTTTAAATATATATATAAGAAATTTTTATTAGGATTTTTAATATGTAACTTAAAAGAAAGGGTAAAATATTATACACTCTTTGTCAAACATTAAAGAGAACATAAAATGAAAATATTTTTTTTTTTTTGAAAAGTTTATTCATATATGTACAAAAAGTAGAATTTACTGATCCAATTCGACTCGATCTGAATAATTTGTTACATTCAATTTAGATCAAAATCTGAAATTCAAGACAATTTCAAATCCGATATGATCCAAAACGAATCAAAATATGATAATGATTTGAGGTTAAACTAACTCAACTTGCTATATCTAATTAAATCGACCTTATAATTTAACAAAATGATTAGTTTAATTTATTTGTAAATAATCCAAAACCATACATGACGTTTTTTTTCTTAATTAGAATTTAGCATTCACAGTCAGAGGTCAAGAGAAAATTTCCAATTTTGAGTCCAATCGATATTCTCAATTTATTTATGCACCTTCTTTCTCGTTTCTGTTGAAGCAAAAATTTAATTTAATAATGAGAAATTCCTATATATATGCACATTAAAAATGGACTAGGAATTTCCTCATCCCAACAATTGTCACATCACAACAAGTTATTTTATTCATGAGAAAAGTTATTATATATATGATATGATATGATATGATATGAAATGATACCCGAATTAAGCAACATAAAATATTTATCAAAATAGAATTTTTCAAAGAAATGAGGGCATGATTTGTTATTTATTTATGACTCTAGTTTCTTTACAACAACTTAATGATGTGCCTAGTTACCTAACTATATATTAGATATAAACCCATCAAATAGGATATTTGAACAAGTCCAAAATAAAAAAATAATTCATAGCAACTCTAATTTTTTTATTGGCACCATGTTTCATGGGTGTGAACGCCATACTTAAATGGGAGCTGATACACAAATACGGATATTGATACTGTTATTAATACGAGTTTTATTATAATGTATTAAATTAGTTATTATGTATATTAATGATTTTATTTTGCAAACTCATTTTATACAGTACTATTATTATTCAACTTAAATGAGTTATTATATATATTAGTGCTATTTAAATTGAATAATAAAAGTACTGTACAACATAAAGTCGTTAGTATGCATAATAACTCGTTTAACGACGTGTATAATAAAATTTGTATCGATAATAATATCAATAATGATATCTCCATAATATTTTCCTTAATAAAACATTAATTGGCCCATTTATAAATGAGAAAAGATAACCCACAACTCTTTTCTATTTCAATAGAGATATTGTAAGTATAGAGATATTTTAAGTATGAGCTTAATGAAATTGTGCATTTGGGATATATTTATGTGATGTTATTCCAAGGATATAGTGACAAAAGTATAGGTCCCTAATAACAAACACAACAAAGATGAAAAGACATGTTCACAATAACCAAGCATATTTATTTAATAATTATTTTTACAACTGATAAAATAATTATTGAATTAAGAAAATTAAATTATAATTATATGATATATTCCCTGGTTTAGATAAATTAATTGTGTGTTAAAATTTGATATATTAATTTAACTCGTAAAGAACATAATTGTGATTTGAATTTTCTTAATTTTTATCGCGGTTTCATCGGCTGTCATGCTTAGGAAATTAATAAGCGTATGTATGTTAATATTACTTTAATTTGATTAATTAAGGATACCTCAAAAATATAATGTAAATACAAATTGAGTGGTGAGTGATGACACGTATATTATATAAATACAAAAATATTATGTGCATTAGGACCTAATTAAATGAAATTAAAACAATAAAATTAATTATTTTGTATGATGGGATTCTATTCCTACTGATATATAAACCGAGTTGTTATTATTTGGGCGATTAATTAGTTAACCCAACTAATAGGGTAGTAAACGGGTCGAAAATTATCCGTTTTTATCCGGATCCGTATCTAGATATTTGGCGAATACAGATACAGATTCAGATAATTGTCAAATATGGAGACGGATTCGGATATTTTTTTTGATGGATACAGATGCGGATATGGTTTTCAATTTGGAATCGGATACGGATACGGATTCGGATTCAGATAATTATCCAGATCCGGATTTTTTTCAAATTCGGATATCCGTTTCAAAGACTCATTATATATCTTTCAATTGAGCTTTTGATGTAGATTAAAAATTCAATTAATTTTAGACTAAATTTGTGCTAATGTTTCATTTCGTACATTTTTTTAACATAATATATATAATGATAATTAATAATTAATTTTTATAATTAGTATTTAACTTTTCTAATTAGTAACTCTATCATGAAAAATATGATGCAACTATTTTTTAATGATATGTATGATATTACTATATAATATCCGAAATATATCCTAATCCATATCCATTTAATATCCGATCCGTATTCGTATCTGAGACTATCCGTATCCGAAAATTAGAAAATAAAAAGAATACAATTCAACTATTATGCATAGTTATCCGATCCATTCACATCCCTACCAACCAACAACGGACCTAAAGCGCATCCGGGTAGCGAACGGCGGTTACGGTTAAACCCGACCCGTTTACTTTCAGCTAATTATCAATCTAATTCTCTCATTTAATTCGGACATGAGATCATCTTGGTAGTTCATCAATCATCAACAATAACACAAGCCAATAATAAACGAACAAATTAAAACTACAAAAGATAAATATATTGTTAGGTCGTCCGATAACACTTTAAATATTTTTTTCTCGCGTGGAGTTTGCTCTTTCGAATTTAATTTTGATCATGTGCTCATGTATCCAAGAAAATAAAAGAGAAAAATATATACCATGAATGCTTCTTGGGGGGTCTTATTTAAGAAAAATTAAATAACGAATGGTGCGTGGCGAATGTTCTCTTAGATGCTTTTATAATATGAATTTCTTTTAGGTTGTGTCCTTAATTAAAGGGTCAATCAATAATTCTCTAATTACTTTCATCATGAGATGTTTTCAATAATGTTCTATGAGGTATAAATATGAGTTTAGAACATCGCAAAAACACGCACAAAAGAAACATATACAAATTCGAATTTATAGGAGAGTATAAATGCCTTCGTTTTTCAAATTTTAATAACTAAAATATTAAAATAAAATCGTTAGATATAGTCAATTTTACTTTCTTTATCCACACGTTAAAAAATTATGACATTTCAATATTATTTTATTTAATATCAGTAGTTCATGAGAAATGCACTAATGTGGATAATTTCAGGATATTGATTTTTTTTTACATGTAATTGAAAGTAAAAAAAATTAATAATTATTTATGTGTATGGAGAGAAACAAAGTTTACACTAGATAGAAAAATATTTGCAAAATTACAGACTTGATTAACATCAATTATGTTCAAATATGTTATGAAAAGTGTCAATGATACACAAATTCAAAATTATACATAGTTCGCAGTTGGAAAAAAAAAACAAAAATTGACACTTAACAATGAATTATAAGAGCCTTATCTATAATTAATGCCCACACTAACTTGGAAGGGAAATTTGGATAATCTCTATTTTCAAATTTCAACTATCCTGGAGATAACTATTAGATTTAAGCTGTTGTATTTTCAGCAATTAATCTAAACAACAGCTTGGAATGAATGTCTAATCAGTTCTCTAAAAATACAAGGAAGAATGTGTAACCTGATCTCAAATTGTATCTTAAAACTGTAAATAAATTAAGGGCGGGGATCCATTGACAACTAATAATTTGACAATTTTGATAACAATTTTTCAAATAAGTTCAAAATAAATGTTAAAAATAGAAAAAAAAGTTTATAGACATTTTCTTGAAGTAATAGATTAATTGTGTTTCAAATTTTATATAATTTAAATGTCATTTGATGTTCCATCAATAACAAAATAAATTATATAAAATTTATAACGGTTTAAATTTAATGATCTTTTATGAAATATGAAATGATCCTAAATTTATATGAAAATTAAAACACAATAAATCTATAAGTTAAAAAATATGTTTGTAATTTTTTTTCTATTTTTAATAATTTTTAAAAATTATTTGGAAATTATTTAAAAATCCATTGTCAAGGTTGCCATAAAAATAGTTGTCAAGGATCCTCCCATAAATTAATATAAATTAATATGATATCATATAGAGAAAAGGAATATTAAATATATGTCGCATCGGGTCTAACTAACAAGAAGGTGACGCATGCCATTGTTAACTTTTAATCACCTACATAAGACGTATGAAAATAATAGACTAATTGCAATGGTGCACATTGAGTGAGAGAGCATGAAATTTTTAGGATAAAAATGATAACATTTTTTTTTGGCTTTAGCTAGATAATAATAAAAGGCCAGTCCCACCAAACAAAAATAATAAATTAGGATTGTTATGTCATTGTCGACTTATATACAAATCTCCATAAAATAACTTTCACGACATCATTGTAGCAATTACTGAGCCATTATGCAACCTAGTTCAACTCAACGCACGCACCAACAAAAATATATATAATAGAATACAAGAATATCGATATCGACTTTATAATTTAAATTAAATGAATTATTATTTATGTTAGCGATTTTATCATATAAATTATTTGTACGATATTTTTATTATTCAATTTAAGTTAGTTATTATTCAGATTAGTGGTATCTGAGTTGAATGATAAAATACTATATAAAGTAAATTACATAATAAAATCATTAATATAAATAATAACTTATTTTATATAAATAATAAAATTCATATCGATAACGATATCATTAAGCTGTTGTATTGTCAGCAATCTAGACAACAGCTTCCAAAGAATGTCAGCCTGATCTCAATTTATCATTTGACAAGCTTGAAAGATGGTTTCTTTAGCTTCTTTACAAGTATAATAATATTAATTTGAATAGTTTCTTTTGTGAACTCCTATATAATTACGCATTTTCGCTTGAGAGAAGATGAAAAACTAGGTTTCTGAATTCTGATTTCAAAGTTCAAACTAGCACCTCTCATTAGAAAAGAAAAGAAGCCCATCAAAGGTCCGTTATCAACTGTCTTTGACTTACGTTCTTTCCTATAGACTATATATCTCCCAAAAATAGATTTAATTTTAGCCTGAAAAAAGTTTTAACGATTACCAGAATAACTCAAACAACACTTGGATGAATTTTGGGTATGCAAAATGAGCCCAATAATAGAAAATGGCCTCCATCAACTCAGCCCAAGACTGATCAAATCCAACAAACTCCGTTCTTTTTGCTGGTAATTTAACAGGAACAACCATCTTACTTCTCTTCAAGAGAAGAATTTAATCATGGTTAACGAATTCCTAAAATTCTTAATCACTATACTTTCGTGCAGTTCTCTTCTTCAGACGTGTTGTTAAGGCATGCATTAGGAAAAAATTAATCCTGATTGAGATAGAGACCGAGGCTGAAGAACTTCTCTTGGCAAGACAACAGATTTAATCTATATTCCTTCCCCCCTATATACCAATTAACTCTTTCTGATATGAAAATGGCAATATCAGTTGTTGCTTTATTCATAATATGTCCGGACAGTCGGGTACATTTTTTATAACAAGGTATGCATGCCTAATTGCCTATAATATTGGAACTTCTGATTAAAAGCATATATATGCTGACCAATGGTTTTCATGCATGCTGGTAAATTTTATACCAGGACTAATCAGGTTTAGAACTTATAATTTACATACAGCAAAATTTTTTAATTTTGTTGACCTTGATTTTACTTCAACTTCATTGCATTAGACAAATAATCAATTTTTGTTGGTACATAATATTTGTCAGTGCTGAAGAAATGAATATTTACTATTTCAATGACTAGAGGTTGCATGCCATTCGGAAATTAATATTCAGAAAATACTGATATATGCTAATTGCAAATAACTTTCTTTTCAGATTTATCCCTGCAGATGACACCTAGAAATAATTATCACTGCTAATATATATGTTGCTTAAACTTGGCAAATTGTTTGGATCAAGAAAGTTTAGTCTATATTCATCTTTCAAATTTTCAAAGATGATCTTAATTGACATATAAATATTTTTTTGTTTTTATTTATTTTTGAGTCAAATAAAGCCATCTGTGAAAATAAAAAAAATTAAAAAAATTCTAAAAATGATAAATTTTGGTATTCTATAAGATTTTGATATGAAAAATTTATTGAGCTAATTAAATCGAAATTTCAAATACGAAAACTTAAAATTTAGATTATTAGTATCTTGGTCGAAACGCTAACAATAGCACATTAGCAGAATAGAAAACTATGGTGCCCCTAACTTAAAAACCTATCAAATCGACTTCAAACGTAAAATCTAAATTGCTCAATAAATTCTTCATATTATAATCTTGTAGGAAACTAAATTTTTCTATTTTTGAAGGCTTTTAACTATTTGTTTCATATTTTTTAGAATTGCCTATTTTTATATACAAAAATTCATTATTTTGTTATTATTATTATTAGAGTCATCTTAAAAAAAAAATCTGAAATAAATAGTTAAAAATCCTAAAAGTAGAAAATTTCGGTGTCCTACAAGATTTTAATATAAAGAATTTATTGAGTGACTTTGATTTTTCATTTAAGATCAATTTGATAGATTTTTTAGTTAGGAGTATCAAGAGGCCTCGTGCTCCTAGGTGCATCTTAGTTTTACTATATATGTTTGTGTGTGAAATATAAATATTTAATTTTTTTTTTCATTCTTTTTTCCATGAATGATATTTGTCAAGTTTGCATATATACCATTTTATATGCGAAATGCTAGTCTTATTTGGTGACGATTGCACTTGCCACTTGGGGCACCGATATATAATGTACCACTCGTTTCTTAGTACCTAATTAATATTGGTGTGTCAACATCCAACTCATTATGTGAAAATCAAGCTCACATGGATACATATGTACAAATTAACAACCAAATGAAATGTACACATATATATACACAACGACACTTGAAATGATATTGGCCAAGTGGGCTCATGTACATTTAAAGCTACACAAACCATGTAGGGAATATGCTTTTTGTTCTTATTGTGTGAGAGGATGCATATATAATTAGGCACAAAAACTTGAATTATATACATCTTTGCAAATATATTTTCAATGCATGCATGAATTTCTCATGCACGTTGTATTTGTAAAACCTCAAGAAGATTTTATTTTCACTTACAAAATAAGGATAGTACTCCTGTATAGTTTCCCTTCTATTTACTTGATTCTAAATTTCTCTCCTAATTTTTTATGTTGATATTAAGAACTAGAGAACAAAGTCATGCTTTCATGATGCCCATAAATTTCATGACTTTATGGTTATTTAGGCAAAAAAAAATGAATTATTTCAACATGAGTTTTAAAACCCAAATTCTTGTTTCCAAAAATAGATAATTCTTTGATTGAAGAATTTCAGATTCATGAGAACCAATAAAGAAGGACAAAAAAGAAAAAAAAAGAAATTAAAAAAAGCGAAAAAGGTAGCTTAAAATTTAAGGACACCTCATAATCAACTATATATTAGGTCCTACAAGAGATTAAGTGACACTGGTCATCCATAAACTCTTGCTTATAAGTCAAAAATTGTATCCAGATTAAATGCTAAGATCTGAGAAGTCACGTGCTTACAGAAAAACATAAAAAAATCAGACGTGCAATTTACGATTCTTTTTCTTAATTAATGACCTACTAATTATTATATTATACATACTAAACACACCTTGAACGGTGGTTTGGGAGTATTTCCATCGCTTGCCAGAATAATATACAAATCACCGAATATTGATCTTGTTCCAATTGTGAAATTATGTAATAGCCAACTCCTGTATATATTAGTATGGCATATTTATAAATAACAGATCATTGCCTTTTCAAATTAACTCTCTAGATCTAGAATTCAAAATTTTGATGTATTTTAGCTAAAGCAATTGGCTGTGTAATCCTATGATTATTTTTTACATAGTATACTTGAAACTTACAACAGTGATGCATGAATATTTGCATCTCTTAAATATACACATCATAACAACGAAATCTTTTAATATTAAGGTGTAAACGGATACTGATCGTTCGTAGCATATATATGCTGCTTAATTACAAGTTGAAATCTGCATCAAGCGTGCTAGATAAAAAATATTGGCCATGCAACCTAAATATGAGAAAAATTGACCGTGCAATCAGTGTTTCATATTTCAGAAACTAAACATCAAACGCTGTGATGATGGAGAATATATACATCATAAGAAAATTTATATGAGGAACACCATAATAAAACCCTTCGTATGTATGAATAAATTACCTGCTACACTCAACAAATTACAACAATAATGATGCATGGAATATATCTATTGTCAAATAAATATAATATTAGATGATTGCATGTATGAATATTGTTCTAATTATAAAAGCATGTAATAACTATGGCATATTTTTATAAGATTAATGGACAGTGGTCATTCATAGCGTCTTGCTTGCACGTCAAAAGCTGCACCAAGTTTCTAAATCTAGAATAATAATTAGAACTTCTCACCTGCTTTCATAAAATTGGGCCTTGTAAGTTGTAACCTATGAGTTTTCTTTTCCTTTCTTTGTTCTTTCTGTTGTAGTTACCTACTGTACTAAACAAATATTTAAACAAATTACAACAAGTGATGAGGGAATTAATATTTCCATCTCTTGTACAAATAATTAATAAGAAATTCTCACCTGCTTTCATAAAAGTTCGGCCTTATAACCTATGAGTCCTCTTTTTCTTTTTTGTTTTTGGTTTTGTAATTACCTACTGTACTAAACAAGTAAACAAATTATAACAAGTGATGAGGGAATATTTCTATCTCTTGTGCAAATAATATACATATCATATCACCGAATGCTTGATAGTTGCATATAAATTTTGTCCTAATTGTAAACTTAAAGTAGGTTATAGCCGATGTGGATGAAAACATGCCATCCAACATATCAAAACATTTTGCAATTACTTAACAAATAATTATCGAAAGATCAAGGGTGGATCGACAATAGGGCAAGCTCCGAGAATATATATGTATAATCCTTAATTTTATTCTATCTGACCGAAATAAATTAAGTATAAATATTAAAGTACTATGTCCGGATTTGTGTTGGTGGCTAGATCTGCCATTGTGGAAGATACAATTACGTTTTCACCTCTTATACCTGACAAGTATTGTTGTTAATGAACATCAAAGTTCTATAGGGGTATAAATGAAAAATATTTTGCTAACTGTAGAACTAGTTGGTATGGCATTTAAAACCTATATATGCAGGCGGGCTGGCACACAATGCGCCAAACAAACAAACAGAAATGTAGTTAACTGAAAGAGAAGTGTATCTAGCAGTATCCAATTTTTTTATTATTACCTCTCTTACTTTGTAGTTAGTAGCGTCCAAATTTGGTTCATTAATTTCGATGCTGCATGTTCCTTGTTAAATCACTTTGGTTTTGGTATCTCTCCATATATTCATGGGACCCTCAACCAATTTAATTAACTCTTTTGATATATGATAATTAAAAATATTTTTTTCTTTGGCTGCAAATTATTAAAAAGTTAAAAGGTATGATTTTTGTAATTAATTTGCCAATAATACATAATTAATTTTTCTTTTTTTTTTGGGATTAAAATTTTCAATTAATTTAGCTTCTTGTTCTATGTATATTTTGTTGAGAAAAGTAGTGTCTCTGTCTATGCAACTAATGTCTTACAACTAAATGATCAGTTGAGATATGTCTGTTTAAACTTTAAATGCAAATAATTTGACATTCATATGGGATGCATATTATCTCCATTCTTTAATTTGTTTGGAGACTTTGGCTTTCAACTAACTCATGGTAGGTAGAGGATAAGAAGAAAAAGGAAAATAAAATTATCAGTTATTTACCACCGACACAACAACTGATTCTAATTACCGAATAATGGACTTAAAAAAAAAACACACAATATTTCATCAAGTTGAAATACCAATGTTTGTGAACAGCATCTTGATTTGCTGTCAAAGAATTAGATATTAGCTAAAGTATTAATTTATTTTAGATAGGAGAGATCACTCGATGGTTGTTATTTTGATAGTCTTGAAAATGAATTTCAAAAATAATTGAAATGTATTTAGATTTTACATTTAAATTTATATTATTGGACATATATATAGTCTAATAATTAACTTCAGACAATTTAGGTATTGTTTGGTAATACGTCAAGAATTTAAAATTTTGAATCACTTAATAATTAATCATTACATACATCAAATATCATCATTTTTTTTTATAGATGTGATATGTTAAAAATATAGATCATGAGCATGCATATAATGTTGAATTTAAATTTTAGACTTTAATTTGCAAGATGGACAAAATAAATTAAAGATCATCAAGTGATCCTCCCTTTATTTTAAAAGTTAATTTATGTATCATTTGATACTTTTTCTTTGGGCACAACACTATTGAGTTATGTTATATTGTGACACACATTTAGCCTTCTAAACATATGTTCATTCATATATCCAACTACATCATATTATATTAAACTTTAGTTAACTTAAATGAACACATCAACAAACAACAATTGCCTTAATTACAATCTTCAAAGCAACAACTACAATATATATAATTCAAGTTCCACCTTGAGCGTGAGTAATGATGGTTAAAGTTCGGAGAAGAAAACCATTTTATTTATATATATAATATAACTTATATATGTAGCTTATATATTTTTCTAGACCAATTGTGATATAAAATTCTAGCTAAAACCAAGCAGGGACAGTTATGTACAAACTAGAAAACGATATGGCACATGGCTATAGTTATGTTCCAAACAACTCCAAAGTTGACATTTGATCATCCTATTATCTTTTACATAATTATATCTTATCCCAAAATAGTAGCATTCCATTTTTTGGGGCGAAATATATTGCATGATGGAGAAAAAAACTCAAAAAGGTCAAGGACTTGTTTAAAAAAAAGCATAATTTTTGCCATTAATTAGGGGTCCATGTTGGCCATGTTTTAAAGCAATTACTTTCTTCCTATTTAACGGTTTCAACGACTGTTAATTAATTAAATTAACCACCATCAAAGGCCAAATACAAGGAAAGTACTGCTTAATTAATTGGGATTAATTTGTGGGAATTGTGCCTATCAATTAAAATTAAAATTTCATAGTTGCAAATAAAATATTTACATAGGGCGCATGTGAATAATTTTGAGATTCCAACAAAAAGAAATTGAGCAATATTATAATGTATGTTAGATGTGTACAATATGCTTTATATATGTGAGATCTCGCACAGTAAGTACAGTTGTACATATAATTGATTGAATGAATGATTATGAAATATTATCCGACTATTGATTTAGGTCAAAATTCTATTTTAACCAGATCCACAAGTGTATCACGATTTAGTCCCCTAGCACGAAAAGCAACTAAAGAGGCATTGCTTGAAAAGGTTTTCATGGCATGTGAGTGTGGGTCCCATGAAGAAAAGGGCGTTCATGGCGTAAAATGAAACCATATCACATGCGTGGAAGAACACAACATATATATACAAGTGTGCAACTAAGTTGTTAAATATATAGATTTGATTTAATTCCCCCAATATTTGTCATGTGACACACTATGTTAATATGTAATATGAAATAAAGCTAGCGTATTTCTAAAAGTATCGGATTTCTTAATATTTTTAATTCAAAATCCGCGGATTGGTTTCAAACGATAAATTCAAGTTGCTCAATAAATTATTTATGTTAAAATCTTATAAGATACTGAATTTTTCTATTTTTAGAGTTTTTTAACTATTTTTTCAGATTTTTGAAAATGGAGTATTTTTTAATACAAAAATTCATTATTTTCTTATTATTATTAGAGTCATTTTAAAAAATCCGAAAAAATAGTTAGAAAATTCTAAAAATAACAAATTTCAGTATCCTATAAGATATTAATATGAAGAACTTATTGAACAACTTGAAGTTATTATTTATAGCTATTTAGATAGATTTTTTAGTTAAACTCACCAAAATATTTTTGAGCTTTAGCTCACAATAAAATACATGTATGCAACTAAGTTATCAAATAGATTTGATTTAATTCCCCTAATGTTTGTCATGGACACAGCATGTAATAATACACACACACACACACACACACACACACACACACACACACACACACACACACACACACACACACACACACACACATATATATATCTATAGTAGGACTGTGAGATTTTGTGGATTTATCCACAAAAATTCTTCTATTGACTTATGGCAACTATGGATTGTTGAAAAGGACCTATAGTAAAAATCTCTTCATGTCCAAAAATATTTTTATTTTACAGGGTGAAGAGTGTTTTGTATGATTTTGTGAGAGTAGAAATTAGGGGTGTATGTAGTTGAATATATATACATATTTGTAGGTTTGTTAAAAGCTTAATTTTATTAATGGGGAGATGGTATATATATAAATACCACTTTTTTTTTTTGCAAAAAAGAAAAAAAATGAGGGCGGAAATTAATTAATTATTAAATCCCCAAAAGATGCCCCATATTAATTGAAGATAAATTGTAATTAATGCCAAGAACAAATCACCATATATTATTCCATATAATTTTTAAATTTACAAGGATGTCATTAAAAAGATATAAAAAAATTGAATCAGTATCTGTTAGTATATCTATTAGCATATCAATACATTAGATTGTTTAGAGAAGTACATCTATATATGATAAAAATGTTTAGGAAAATTGCCTAATATCCATTAATTACATTACGTCATTTCTTTCAGAATTTTTGAGGTTTTAATTGGAAATGGACCACATATATACATGACATTAGTTCCATGTTGGTCTCAAAAACTACCTGCAACTAATTTTGGGAATCCCCTTATAAAACATAAAAATTTATGTGAACCATTGAAAAGAAAAAAAAGGTTCTAAATTATATGCATCTATAAATTGTGGAGATTAGTTAGCCAACTACTACTAAATATATTTAAAATTATTACAACAAGTTATTGTTCTCATTTTTTTCAAAAGATATATCTAACTCATATTTCATGTATGATATGAATGCATTGTTAGTTCCCTTTGGTACGAACTTATTTAATTTGGTCAATGATCCCAATTAATAAATTGTGCTGGGCATATTCTTTATTTTTTATATTTTTTAAAATATTAATCCTCATAAGTAAATTAATGTTCTTTCGTTTTATTTATTATCAAAATAAAATATCTTGACTACTTTTTCGTATTGTATATATGCAATAAATAACGTTTGACCATATAATATTAGTAAAGAATACTTATGATTTTGCCAAAACTAAAGGAGTGTAATTCAAAAAATAAAATTAAACAAGGTTATATGTGAAAATTGTCATGTCTATAAATAGCCCCTAACATATGCCAAACAACTCTCAAGCTAGCCTCCTCCTCTTCACATACAACTCTATACATCCTCTCTCTCTCTCTCTCTCTCTCTCTATCTCCTCCAATGGCTCTCTCTCTCTCTTCTTCAATTGCCACTCTTGCTTTCATTTCACTAATGCTACTTAATCCAAGCATTGCATTCAATAGCAAAAGTTTGAACTATTCAGCTTCAGATTATAGTGATGGTTTGACTTGGTTATCCGGCAGCGCCACTTGGTACGGAGCTCCAACGGGTGCCGGTCCTGACGACAACGGTAAAAATATACTGCAGATGATTTCTCAATCTTTTTATTTAACCTTGCATGCATGACTTATGTTTCCGAAAGTATCGATTATTTGGTTGTTTTTAGTTATTTGATAATTTTCTTAAGGAATAAAAAAAACTGATTTTGCAATAAGATATATTTATGTGACTTATTTGCATGCATTACTTTCTACTGTTCTATTCTATTAGGCTAGAATTCATGTAATGCTTATTAATTTTCTTGTATTAAAAACTAAATGGAGCATAGGATTAATTATTGATGGACAAAATATCCTGTTAACCTTCCTTTACTAATAAATTATTTTACTATTACCAAAAAAATATTATTTTAATTTCATCATGGTTAGCATCATCATAATTGTAATTGTCAATTTTTTTGTTATCTTTATTAATTAATTTTGTTGCAAAATATATATAGGTGGCGGTTGTGGGTTCAAAAATGTGAACCTCCCTCCTTTTAATAGCCTAACTTCATGTGGCAACGCCGCCATTTTCAAAGGAGGCAAGGGATGTGGCTCCTGCTTTCAGGTAGCCTTTTTAAAACCAACAAAAAAAATGTACACTCAAAGAGAAAATGGTATCTATTAAATTCTCCTTTTTTTCCCCTTCTATGGCGCTTGATGTGTGGCAATATGTGTTGTGGATGTGGTTATGGTTCCGTGTTTAATATTTAATTTTCCTATTAATTGCTTGCAGTTATTGTTATTGTTTTTGGCTCATGCATGGACAGAATCAGACAAAAATTAAATCACATAGATACGCCTACATTGAATTCATACCTTTTTCATATTAGTCCTTCACAAAATCAACTCTTGCACAATGAACCACCTTAAAAGGATTAATTCATTGAATGAAATGTTTACTCAAAAAAAAAAATTAATTGCATGGAAGTGCCAGTGCTTGCATTGATGAATATCATAGCTTAAGTCTGTGCTTAATAATTGCAAAAATGTTACACTTAATTTACATTATTTTTGTTATTAATTAATTTAGGTGAAATGCACCGGCCACCCGGCATGCTCCGGCAAACCCTCGACTATTGTAGTCACAGATGAATGCTTGTATGGCATATGCTCGGATGCACAATACCACTTCGACATGAGCGGCACGACCTTCGGCTCTATGGCTATTCCCGGCCAAGAAGATTATCTCCGTCATGCCGGCAGAATGGTAGTTCAATTGGCTAGGTGAGTCATTAATTAATTAAGGGTAAATTTTTGTATTAAAGTAGTATGAATGGTATAATGGTTAAATTATTAGTAGCCTTGCTATAATTTATTGCTTGTCCTTTCTCTTCCTCCTTAGGTCCTCCCACTTAGCACAAACTTAAGAAAACGAAATTATGTCATAATATGTATCACTTATACCTTGCTTATTATATAGCCTTCATGCTAATAAAATAGTATTCTTCATTTTTTTTTATTATTAGCTAATTATAATGGTTACTTTTTTAGGGTTCCATGCAACTACAAGGGATTGAATGTTGCCTTCCATGTAGAGCAAGGCTCGAACCCGATGTATCTCGCTATTCTGGTTGAGTATGCAAATGGCGATGGTGATCTCTCGCTAGTTGAAGTCCTTGAAAGTACACCTGGTGCCACTTGGACCCCGCTCCGCCAATCGTGGGGTGCTATCTGGCGCCTCGACTCTAGCCACCCGCTAAAGGGTCCTTTCTCCGTTAGACTTACGACCTTGACTTCCGGCAAAACCCTAGTGGCACAAAACGTGATACCGGCCAATTACGTACCGAACACTACCTACCAATCGGCCGTCCAATTTAGCCCCGTATTATGATTGCCATTAATGGAAGGATTGTTTGTAAACATGATCACATGAATCATGTCACCTTAAATAACTAGTTTGCTACCGTTGTCTACTTAGGTTTTATAATTTGGTCATTTATACAGAATAAGATAGTGGTAAGAAGTGGAGGCAAGTATTATGTTTACAACATGCTCTCCCCTCCACTATCATATTATTTGAAACAAACATTAATTTGGTATCAATTTCGCCATGTCAAATTGATATCCAACTTTAATTATACATACTCAGATTGAGTACTGGAGGCTTGCTATTTATGAAGTAATTAAGGTCAAACATGTTTAGATTTTTATTCTAATTATTATGTTATATGTTTGAATTAAAGCTATCTCTACAATTATTAATTATATTGCATGCATATTTTAACCACTACGGATGAAATAATTTTGGTATATATTCTTGTCACCATGTGCATATATAACCAACCAAAATTATTTCATCCGTAGTCGTTAGAAAATGACAACTTACCAGCAGCACGGAGGCGTGAAAAGTGTTGCTCGGATTGGTTGTGGCCCTTGCTATGTGGCTATCTATGCAACATATGGATTGTTCAGATTTTGTAGTAGTGAAAAATTTTATGATTTGGAATAATTTGATAAAGTCTAATTTTCATAATTCAGATATAATTATACGAACATAATTCCGGAACAGTTTGGTGTTTTTTAATATTAGGATTTTTTTAAAATAAATAAGAAGCGGCATATATTTCATTAATAATATGGAATTTATAATGTGTTATCTATATAATTGGACAAGTTCAGAATTAAACAATTGGACAATGTATTAAAAATATAAAATATGAGTAAGACAAACATTATTTGAAACTTCATTACTACATTCCACACCTCGCCATAGTTGAACACTAGTCAGAAGAATCTTAGTGAGAGAAGAACGAATACATTATGTGTGTGTGTTACATTGAGTCTGTGTATTATTGTATTTCTTAATTGTGTTATTTGTATTTGTGTGGTGGTGTCAAGGCAAAAAGAAACAAAATAAAACAATACTGAAGACACTAGAGACTTGGGACCATGAAATCAAGTGCCATATAGTCATAAACTCTGACTGCAATTATTATTTTGGAAAACATTTTGCACTTTTACCCTCCAAAATTAAAGTACTGCTCATTGAATTTTTTTAAGTACTAATTTATATGCCAATTAATTTAGGGATGGGATTTCTTGACAACTATTATTTTTATAATTGATTTTGAAATAATTTTTAAAAAATTTTAGAAACAAAAAAATTGACAAATATATTTTTTAAATATAGATTGATCGTATTTCAAATTTCATGTAATCTAAGGGTCATTTGATATTTTATTAAAGACCGTTAAGTATGAACCGTTGTATGACATTTGAAACACAAATAATCTACAAGTTAAAGAAAATATTTATAAATTTCTTTCTATTTTTAAGATTTTTATTAAATTATTTGAAAATTTATTATCAAAATTATCAAAATAATAGTTATCAAGAATTCCAACCTCAATTAAAAGAACAATTTACATGCCAGCTCTAGACTTGGGACCTTGATTTGTTGCTGGAGGCTAGCTTTATTAATTTATAGTTTTCAAGAAGTAGATTATAACTTTCATCATAAATTATATATACTCTTATCAAAAGTAACCCCTCTAGAAGATAATTTTACTGTTGGTACCTTTTTGTATTTTTCTTTTTCTAGATTTGACCTTGAAGTTTGTTTTTATAAGGCAATGGATGAGTCAAACGAGTCTCGTTAAAAGCTCCAATTTGTTATATTTATATTTAGAGAATTTATTCTTATTCACACTTTTTATTTATATTTTATAGATATTTATATTTCTTAAAAAAATATTTATATCTAATAATAAAAATACTTATATTATATATTACTTAAATGAAAAATTTTACGAGCTTTATTTTTATTTGTGTAATAAAATTTTTAACTTAAAAATTTTCATATCATTAAGGAATGAAAAATAATAAATATTTTCTATATTAAGTATAAACTCTTACAAATATAAATATAAATTATTTATCTATTAGATATAAACACTTATGGTGTACAGATAAGGGGTTAAAATATGAGGTGTAAAAATAATTTCTCATATATATTTAAAATCACAATATATACTAATCAATTAAAAAATAGTTTGTCCGTGGACCTATATCCTGTAAATAATTCAATATAGCTCAAATTAAATTATAACCTAGAGATTTGTACTTGAGCTTCAAGACCCTAATAAAGATGCACAAAGTCAACTCTAAGAATATGAAAACTTTTATATATTAATTAATCAGTTATGTATACCATGATATTGCTAATTTTTTTTGGTTTAGGATATAAATTCAACAAAAACAACAGATCTATTTGGTAGATATATATGGAATGGAGAATAAAAGTACTTGATAAAAAATGCAGATCTACAAAATTTCAAATGTATTTGATAAAAAATAAAATTGAATAAAACATGGACATATTTCTGCTTGAATACAATTTGTCTCTTTTATCTAGCCACTTTCTCACCAATTTTGTTTTGAAATCAAAATTTTAATTTCAAAGAAAAGAGATCATGCCACGGAAAGTACATGAACATTTGAAAATTACAAACCTACACTCTTAAAAAAAAGTTTATTAAGAATGAACATAAATATAAAACTAACAATATTCATTTTGTGTTACAATTTAATTTATTAAGAATGAACATAAATATTTTTAATAAAAAATAATTATAACATGACACATTTCATTTCAGCACAACATATACAAACACAAAGGATGACATATGCAAACAGAAGGAATAATTAATTATAGACCTCATATACATCAAAACAAAATAAATGATGTAAATAACTGTATAATGTTATTGCCATCATTTAATGAATTAGATAACATCCATTTATACAAAAGAGAGAAGTGAAATTTCAGAATAAAGTATGAGTTTTTTCTTTAAATTGGGTGACAAAAATTTTATAAGTTGACAATCAAAAGATCCACTCACAAGTGTGCAACGCTCTATTTGAAAGAGGAGTGAATGCATTCATAAATTGACATTTTTAATTGTTCAGTTCTAATATATATTTTAGAATTTTCATAATAATCTAACTATATAAAATAAAGTCCATGCAGACGTCACATTAGCTTTCGTAAAAATTTTAGAGTGAAAAGAAGACGAATGAACTAAATATGGATATATATCAAAGTTTAATGATTACAACACAAAATAGTATATAAAAATAAAAAAATAATTTTCGGATACAATTTTATAAGAACGAACATAACATAACATATTTAATTTCAGCACAAGATATACAAACACAAAATAGTATATATATATACAAACAGAACAGATATTTATAGCCCTCTCATACACATGAAGACAAATGAAGGATGATAATTAAATGCACTAGAGGATATTAATGAGATAATTTAATGAGAGAGAGAGAGAGAGATAATATGCATTAATTTAAGAAGTAAAATTTAAGAATGAAAACTGAGTTGTGCATTAAATCTGATGGAAAAAATTGTGAGCTCACTAGTGTATGTAGCACTCTCTTTTTTTTTTTTCTTTTTTTTCTTATTTTTTGAGGAGAAAGATTCAATGTATCTCATAGCAGAATAGATGATGTGTTTTAGAGATTTAATTTTTCAATTGAATAGTCTTTATTATTGATAAAATGAAATGATGATTTGAGTAGCATCCAAATTAATTTTATCATAGGTAGCATAAGTTTTAATTTGTAATTTTTGAATCCTATGAGATATGACCATTAGAAACTTGCACTTGAAAAAAAAAAGTATTTTATCATTGAAAACTAAAATTATCTCTAGATTAGATAGTATTTGTTAAAAGAACATGACATAAGTCAACTTAAAAGAAAATACAAATCACAAACCCTTAAATTATGTCAGTTTGAAATTTCTGAATGACCATTAAAAATACAAGCTTTTTAACACAATATAAAAAGAGAGAGAAACTTCATTTTAGGTTACAGTTTGTTAAGAATGAAAATATTTTTAAATAAAAAATTATAACAAAACATATTAATGTCAGCACAACATATTCAAACAGAATTAATGATTATATCCCCTCATACCATAAAAAAATGAAAGATAAAAAAATGTGAGTACATTTAAGATGTGCTTATTATCCCTTTCCCCTTAGAAAAAGAGAGAGAAAATCTATTTAGATTAAATTGGGAATAATTAAAAGATAACTTTACTTCTTGAGGCAGTTCTTAGAGTAGAATATTTACATTTTAGTCCTCAAACTCCACATAATTGAATTTCTTTAAAATATGTATGTTTTGACCCTCAACTAATTCATGTAGTGTTGTAAATTGTGGTGCATGCATGTTATATTTGTTGGTAGGAGAATGTTGTATGAATTAATTGTTTATTGGACTTAATGGGCCT
This sequence comes from x Bolboschoenoplectus mariqueter, assembly GCA_037678475.1. Classification (NCBI taxonomy): domain Eukaryota; kingdom Viridiplantae; phylum Streptophyta; class Magnoliopsida; order Poales; family Cyperaceae; genus x Bolboschoenoplectus; species x Bolboschoenoplectus mariqueter. Next base: position 1,608,430 of record CM075244.1, on the reverse strand, counting down.
AAAGTTGGGTTAGAACATTAAATTAATCTGTTAAAAAGAAAACTTTAAAGCCTTGTAAAATCCGTTAGGCCCCTGAGCTATTAATTTTTCTGATATTTCAAAATGTTTTTTTCGCAGTTGTATTAATCTAAAATTTAATGTGTTGATCTTATTTTGTTCACGAAGAATGCATCGCTTTTTGAGTTTGTTTCGAAAAAGATAAAAAAAAAATTCTTCAAGTAGATGAATACGAAGTTAACTATAATAGAAAATTTAATGCATTTATTATATTTTCTTCGTCTCTGGATCTAGTTTACAAATGAACTTCAGTAGTATTACTAAATTTAACAAAGATGTTATATCCTAACAAAAAATAACAAGGTTGATAATTTAAATTCAGGATTCAAAATTACAAAATTGAAATTGATGATATTTTGTAGCATTAAAAAACCTGATGACAATTCAACCTTTCTCTTCTCCAAAGTTGTCGGTGATTAAAAAAATAGTGTTTTTTGAGTGCAAAATTGGCCCCAAATTAAAACAGTGGGTGAGTAAATAATGCTAAAATTGGCCCCAAATTAAAAACTGTGGGGGTGAGTAAATAATGTCAAAATTGCCCCCAGATAAAAAACTCCGGGGGTGAGTAAATAATGTCAAAATTGCCCCCAAACTAAAACTGTGGAGTGAGTAAATAATGTGAAAATTATCCCCAGATAAAAAAAACTGTGGGGTGAGTAATTAAATAGTGTACTGTGTACAGCTAATGAAATTCAAAACTTGACACTCAAGCAAACTTGAGGTCCAAGTCACCACCCCCTCCAATTCAAATTTTGAAGCTCAGCAATCCCTGTGAGCGTAGCAAAGTCGCTTCAAAATTAAAGGCTTTCTTTCCCAGCATAAATGCACCAGATATTTTTCATTATTGAATCAAATTTAATTGTCCTTTTTCTCCTATTTATTTTCCGATTCCTTTAGATGAGACGAGGGAGCAAGGAATCTAAATTATTCATTTGCGCCATGTACATGTAAAACAAGATCCGAATCCGAATCCGAATCCGAACACAACAACACCTATCATTACCTTTTGCCTAGACGATGACATGTCGTCGCTTTGCCACCTTGACTCGACACTGGGGACCACCATGCACGCGTGTCAATAGGTGGTAAGTTTGTTAGCTCAGGACTGGTGGGCCCGGAAGGAAGCACCCCACCGCGTAGTGCCACGTCGTCACGTGGGATGTGGGACCCAACCCGATCGTTTGTATCCTGCGCGGAGGTGTCAGAACTCAAAACAAGGCTTGTGGGTCCCACCTCTTACGTAGTGTCTGACAAATGAGAGTTGGAGTGTTAGAATCTTGGAGATGTGGGGCCCTTTGGGAGAGAGGAGGCAATTATTTCAAGGGTATCTATTATTTTATTTTTTTTTGTTTTGTAATTTGAAACGATAATAGAATCTGACATTGAAATGCAAAAAAGTGAGACAATGAGACTTACAACTTACATTACAAGCAGAATTTTGTGAAAGTCTGAGATCAATCGTCTCGAGAAACAAAATTTTAATCCACGGATGATAAAATTTTCAATATATATATATATATATATATATATATATATATATATATATATATATATATATATATATATATATATGTATATGTCTATATATAATCCAGAAGGCAAAGAATTAGTAGCAATTAATTAAGTATTTTAGCATTTCAATTTGGGTAATTCTAATATATATTTAATTTTTATGTTATATATTTTTGAGAAATATTGTTAAAAAATTAATATTATAGATGTATTTTAATTATTTAAATAGATTGCATAAAATTTGGATCAATTTTGAAAGATGTCGTCCTTCATCAAACAATTTTAAAATTTTAACGACGGAGTTTTAATAACTTTATGATGAATGATTGATTAAATTTTAAATTGATTCAAAATTAATATATATTCTATCTAAATAATTAAGAACGCATCTATAATTTTAATTTTTAAAATTGAATAATATTTCTCAAAAAAATATATCGTAAGAGTTTGATCAATCATAAAAATCGAACTTTCGCATTACCTAGTTTTTGAAATTCTAATTACGAAATATTAAACTAGATCTTGCAAGTGTTAAGAGATCATTATTTAGTTGTTATATATTATTTTTTTCTTACCAAATGTTATCATTTTTATCATTGCTGATGACAACTTTTGCAATTGAATTGAATTTGCCAAATACAGTTTAATTGAAACCCAAAAAAAAGATGCAGTTTAATTATAGCGGCGATCACAACCTGCAATTAGTATTGCAAAAAAAATTGCACTTGTCACTGATACTGTTATACATGTCACATCAATTTGTACTTGAATGAAAACAGTTAACAAATTGCTTATGATTTAAACTCATTGCATTTGACCTAGTCATTTATTGGAGCAGCCTGATTTTATCAGATCTATTATTGCAAACTATTTTGGATATAAATTTAAAAAAAAAGTAACAGAGAGAAAAAGATTAATTTAAATGTCACCATATATACTTCTCCATCCTTTTGTTTTTTGACAATTTTTTTTTGTCTTGAAATTCTAGACACCATTTCCATAGCATCTATCTAGATCAATAATGCTGTTAATATTTATATTTTTTGCAACATTTAGTTTTGGCAGTATTATATATTGAATTTTCTTTTATGAGATATGTCCAGTGCATGTGGGTGGCCATGGAGCAAAATATAAATCTCAATTCTCATAGGCTTAGTCTACAGTATGAAAAGGAAAACAAAGGCTAGTCTATCATAGACCAAGTCTACTCAAGAAAATCTCCTCTCAAAGGCCTATAAATTCATGCTCTCCTCTCTCGCCTGCCTTGTAATTTCAACTTCCCCAGAATTTCAATTAATTCCTAACCAAGCCAATCAATTCTCTGACACATCATCACATCGTTATCACCAACCTACAGCCAACACCTGATGGCAAAAGGCCGCCGCTACGATGCCGACCGACTCCTCGGCACCTACGGTTACGTGTCGAACCAATTCACCGGCCCGGAGTACCATGAATCAGATATGTGGTCCGACTTGATCGAACCTGAGTCGGACCGTACCGGTTGGGCACCGACCCGTGAGTACCGCAACATGGGCGGGCTGTCAATGGCCTTCTCTGGAGGTTCTACATCGTCAGAACGGCGCCGGCAGCCGGAAAGGCGACATGTGGCAGCAGCATCAGCACCGGTTAATGTGCCGGATTGGACCCGGTTTAGGCAGGAAGAGACTGTTGAGCTGGCTAGTGAATCAGAGAATGAATGGGGTAGTACCAACAACGGCGAGGCTGGTGAGCAGGTCCCGCCGCATATATACTTGGCAAGAACGCATGGAACAGGAGTCGCATCATCGGTTTTTGAAGGAGTTGGTCGGACTCTCAAGGGACGGGATATGAGACGGGTACGCGACGCGGTCTGGAGCCAGACGGGATTTTTCGGCTGAACCATAATCGATGCAATTTATCGATTGATGGAGGGATTTTTTTTTTAAAAAAAACTTTTGTATATTTTTTTCCATTAATGAATGAATTGAAAACGTAAAGAGGAGGGGGGGGGGGGGGGGATGAAAATTTTGTTGTATAGTTGTGTGTGTTGGGGTTTTTGTTTTTAATTTTATTGGAAAATTGGATATTGAATTGGCTCTTTAATTAAATTAGGTTTCAAGTAAGTCTAGTTGTTTATGGAGATCATCAGCTGGTATCACATGTAAGTGCAGCTGCCAAAATGAGTTTCAAGTAAGATTGGAGTCCAATGTGGCTGGCGAATGTGGTTGGAGATTTAGAAAATGAAATTTAAAATCATGTTGCTATGGGTACTCAAAGAGTTCACCCTGGGACATATTTCCTGCTATATATGTTGTTTGTCATATTAATTTATGTACCAAATGTAATAATAGAGAATTATTATGTAATTTACTGAAATAGAAATACCTTATTATGGTTTTTTTTGTCACTTTATGTTCATCTTCATAAAACCCAAAAATAAGATTTAATTTGAATTACTTCTTTTGTTATGGATAATTTTAACGTACGTTTAATTTTTTTTATGATATATCAAACTCTTACGGTATATCTTTTTTTAGAAAATATTATTTAAATTAAAAAAAAAATAAAATTGTAGATATGATTGTGATTATTTAGATAGAAAGTGTATATGAATTTTAAGTTAATTTAGAATTTAATTAGTCATTCATCACAAAGTTATATAAAAACTACATCATTAAAATTTTAAAATTATTTGATGAAAGACAAAATATCTTTCAAATTGACCTAAATTTAATACATATTCTATCTAAATAATTAAAAACACATTTACGTCGTTAATTTTTTAATTTAAATAATATTTTTTTAAATATATATCATAAAAATTAAATATACCATACAAATAAGATATACGTTACAATTATTCTTTTTCTATTATATTAACTAATTTTTAATCATCAAACATTTAAAGAAAAAGCGACATACATTCCAAAAGGAAACAAAAAAAAATTCACAATTAGATCTAACTGAAATACAGTTGCTCTACAGTCTATACACCATCATTACTTTTCGGTCTCTTTTGACAAGTTTTTTACAACCACAAGTTAACCACAAACGAGAGAACATATATACGTTTAAGGGTATATTTGAGGGGTACTTGTAAAAGAGCCATATCCAAACAAAATTCAACCAGAGATGATTGATTATTAGGAATTATTAGGAATTAGGAGCAAGGAGACGTAGCCAAGCAGCACTATTAGAGGCCTTCAGCAACGGAGCTGGAATAAAGGCTTAAGCAATTATTGTGGGACCCACTCTTAATAGGACAATCCGGTCCCACGATCTCGCAAAAGTTTACAAGCCCGGGTTCCTCAATGCCCCCCTCCTCTGTGGTCATGTATGTAACTCATGTGATCTGAATTAATAGCATGGGTCGCCACACGAGCCATGGCCACAAGAGACCGGAGATTTGTTGCGGATGTGAGGGTTTTGGATCACACAAAGAGACATGCAAGTTGTGGGTGCACGGTGAACGCATGTCTAGTTCTAGCAATTGTAGTAGCATTACATATCATAACAATACAAATAAATCTAAGCCAATTGCCATCACTTTGCATTTTGGGGAAAGTGACTCCTGGTTTTGGCACCACTACACTACACTACACTGCAAGTGGTACAGAATTTGGGGTATCAAGTTTTCGGAAAGTAGAAGGGATCTTTGCTAAGCAACATTTTAGAATAAAAATGGCGTCAATATCATGTTATATCCCATAAATGATATAAGTATGGAACTAATAAAGGAGCTAATTCCAAAAGGAAGAAACTTATATTATAGTCAACACTTATTCAAAGTAAATCAATGATTAAAGTACAATTTATATGTGTATGTTAGTAGCTAGTTATATTGCGAAATTGTTATCAACTTCCATGACATATATTGTTCATATAAAATTCTTCTATTTAGTCTATACAAACATGCATTTAGCACCCTTAAATTTATTGTCCCTTGCGTTTCAACCCCTCCCATTCATTTTTAGGTTTTGGCAATTACTCTTTGCATAGCTTAGCGATGTTGATTTTTTACCCGATCTGACAGATCAACTCAATCCAATATGATTTAAGAGAAAATGGATCGGATATAAATCTAGAATTTTTGACTCGTCTTGAGTCAAGCCAACCCATTTAATTGTACTTTTTGGATTTATAATAAATGAAGAAAAATGGCAATATGAACCTTTTTTCAAATTTTTTGATGAATAAATAATAAAATATGAAGTTTTATGGAGAAATAAGAAACTTTAGAATCTTGAATAAGCATATGAGAAATGCCAATTTCTTGAAGTACTTTTAATTAGGAAAATTCAAGTTTTTTTTATTTTCTGTGTGCCTTGATGAATGCCTGTACTTCTCAAAAATTTAATAAATAAAATTAAAAACTCTACGAACAAATTGAATTGCCAAACGTGATCTATTTCATTTTATCCACATTTTCATAGAATATAATAGTGTTTCTCTCGTGGAAATCATGAACATTAAAAGGACCACATTAAAAAATTGTCTACGTAATTAGATATTTATAACCTGTTAATGCATATCCAAAAGAGTTGATCTCATTATTTTTATGTCTAGTTAGAGAAATTAATATAAATACCGTCTAAAAAATTATACTAGAATTATTTTCTAAACTATTTTGAAACATTAAAGACATGTACAATGGCAAATAGCACGATTAACTATGCAAGAATATAGGTGAGGAATACAAAAATATATATTGTTTTAAATCAAACGCATTATTTTTCAAATGAGGAGAGAAACATGATACAAGAGTAATATAATTAAAATAAAGAAAAAAAAACATAATCTGATGAACAAAAACATAAATAATATGATACAGCTAAAATTTTGGACGCATAAAAACTTTTTAATTTATATTTATGAAGAATCAATCTGATCCCTTCCGTTTTCAAAGTACTAATTAAGTACCTATATAATTATCAAGACATATCCATATATACAAATTGCTCCAAACAATCTACATCAATTAAATTAAATTAAAGACATGATTCAATGGTTCCCAATTCCAAGCATTGTTCATGCACTTGGCATGTACCTCTTTATTTGCTTCAAAAAAGTATAGAAATTGATCCTTTCTCTTTCTTTTTTTTTGGGTATATACCTTCCTGTTCATGCATAAATATAAAAATCCTACTGTTTAAATATGGATCTTTTGATCTAAAATGAACAGTACAATAGGAATCTATGTTTTTAATTGAAGGTGATGTTTAATATATCTAAAACCGTAATATATTCTAACATCATTTTTTTGTTTGCCAACAAAAAAAACAAAGAAAATTTTTTTTTTCTTTGTTTGTCATTTCAATTGATATTTAAAATTTTAATGCATGCACACAATTAGTAGTATTTGACACGTAATCAAAATCCACTGCATGGTAGAAAGTTTTTGGAAAATCTGAGGCCAATAAAATGAGATGAGACATGATGAGGAGAAAGCTTTAATTAGACTAGAGAAATTTCTTCAAGTAACTAACGCTCATTGGTCCATATAATTTAATTAATTAACACCGACGAATTTAAAATTCATGGCACCATATTTTGTACCAAAAGGAGTGCCTCCTATATATCTCAATTTTTCTCACAGCCGCCAAAAAGAGGTTTGTACTGTATTTGTATATAGACAGATCTCAGCACAGGTGCATTGTTATCTGCCAGCTAAGATTTGCACATCACAAATTAACAATATATATCCCCTTGGACCTTGGTACTTGCTTTCTCAAGTGAATAAAAATTATATTAACTGTATTAGTTTGTTACAAATTTAATTTCAAAGTTGGTTGCTCTTTTAAAAATAAAAAAAATTAAAATTTTATTTGAAAATTTAATTGATAAATATGCAATTTAAAAGGACTACTGGACCAGATTTTGAAAGTTCATCTTCTATTTTTCTTATACACGTGATTTTTTTTCCAGTAAAGTCCAGATATGTATAAATGTTGTATTATATTTGACATCTGACCTGTAAATATGATATGCTGACAGAGACTTGTATATATCGTTAGACTAACATGCATATCTGGAGATGGAGTTTGAAAACAACATCACAGGTCAATTTTTCTTTTTGATAAAAAATAGAAGTCTAAGTCACATAAATTTTAAAATATTCATAAAGAACATTGTATTTGAATTTCAAATTTATGATCTTTTATACGAAGAATATTATTTTTATCACTAAATTAAAGGTTGATTCTCGATATGATGAAGTATTGAATATGGCATAAACAAAGGGTGACACGCGTAAGCACAATTGGCACTCAAACATGTGTCGTGTTCTTAGCAGTATTATTTTCGAGTTCCACACTTTTTTTACAACACAACACAAACTTCGAGCATCCACATCCAGATGTCGGGTATGTATATTTACGACGTTAATTCACTAAATGTATATTTGAGTTAAGAAGTTGGGCACTACTAAAAAAATAATTATGGACTAATGAAAAAATATTTATGGACTAATGAAAAAATAATTATGGACTAGATGAAAGTCTAGTCTTAAAATAGAAGTTGCCATTTCAACATCTTGTTTTTCTTTTCAGAAATTTTCAATTGCAATCTATTAGATACTGTTTTAACTTTATCTTTTGCACATAAATTTTCTTTTAAATCTTATTCATTCATCAATAATGGTCTAAATTCTTGTCATGTTAACTAGGTTCTAGCTAGAGAGATCTAAAACTGATACCAGTCATGGAAGAAAATTGGTATGGAGGAGAGCTTTGAACATATAGGATATGTTCAAAATTAGAGTTTATGTATACTTAATTGTACCATGAATTGGATTGATTTTTGGAAATGATAAGCTTAGAATTGCTTATGATTGCTTTTAATGGATGTTTTTTTTAGATATTACCTAGATAATGCTAGTATGTGCAAGAGGATAAAGTAGGATTAGAATATCATTTACAAGATGTTTCTTTGAAAGAGATATGATCAGAAAACTGACTGCAAAATGATTTGCATAAGAAGGTGTTTTAAGGAATGGAGATCACATATAATGTTCTTGTAATTTAGTTTGTGACTTGTTTTAGCCTATTTAAAATTGGAAAAATTATTCTTGCACCTCACAATTTGTATCCCATATCTACACATCAAAAATATTTATACTAAATAAATAATTTATTTATATTTGTATTTATAAATATTTACAGTTAATATAGAAAATGTTTATCAGTTTCTTTTCTACATGATTATAGAAAAATTAAAGTTAAAAATTTTATTGCAAATAACTTGCATTACTTTTAATCTTAATAATGCAAGGTATAAATATTTTTATTATTAGATATAAATATTTTCTGAAAAAAAATATAAATATATCTAGATTGTAAATAAGGTGTGGTCTCTCATAAACTCTTGTTTCAATACAAATAGGTGGCTTGACCACTATTTCAAAAAAAAAATTGATATATTTCTCTTTTCAACAGTAGACATCTATTTGTAATTTTTAATGCTACGGTATATATATGTGACTGTGTTTTTGTAGTGACTGTTATTTAGCAAGCATATCAGCTGATGTAATGTTGAACCTATCTTATAACAAATATGATTCTGACTTGGTAATATTTTAGTTCTGCTATGTGCATCATGGTGAGCTCTGGAAATATTTTTGCACCTTCTTTTCTTACTTAACATAGCTTAGATATTTTCTAATGAATTAAATAATTCCATGCCATATTAACAATTAATAAAGCAAGTAATTTAATTTTCATGTCAAATATTTCTGTAAATGCACATATATACACTGAAAAGGACCTTGCAACATATACAAATATAATCCCAGCTTCCTAATTAATCTTACAACAACAAAACCATGATGAATTAAACAATAGCCCATAGTTTTATATATAGTACAACTTTAGTGGGGCATAATCATACTCTCCTTCCTTTTTCTTTGCTTTGTCAAAAATATGTAAGAAGAATATCATATATATCACAATCTTTTAGTGAGCATATCACATATCACACCCACATTGAAAAAAGATATGAAGAAAGGAACATGGCATGAGAAAATTCATGGAACTTTCTTCTCAAAAAAGGGGAATATTCATCAAAAGCCCAGAGAAAAAACCAAAGACCATTTTTTTTTTTTTTTGGTTTGGGGAACAAGAACAAGTACAATTATTTGGTGAATCATATTCTAGGCACTATGGTTGCAATACCAAATTTATTCCATCTGCTTTGAAAATATCTGGTTGGAAACCCAAATGAATTTTTTATAAACATTTAAATTTGAGTGATTTTTTATCCTCATTTTATTCTTAAAAAAAAAGAAAATATCCGTTGATTGTTTTTTTATTATTTCTATATTGTTGGCATCGAAAGGGGGAGATGGATTCAATGTCTTTAGTTGCAGTAATTTTAATTATTTATAGTTAATATGATACAAGTTTAGCTGTTCAATGCGTCCTTTTTCAATTTACAACTAAAAACCCAATAAAAATATGTCAATAAGTGTATTAAAGTACTTGAGTTGAAAAAAAAAGAAAATTAAGTTGTTTAAACTGGGGAACATGTTAGGCTAACTACAACAGATTCATCCAAATTTTTATTCCTTCATTACCAAATTGGAAGACAGAAAATGAAAAATGAAAAAAAAAAACATGAGCCCTACAAAGTGACAACTGTTGTGGCCTCAAATGACAATAAATAAATAATTAAAAAGGATAGAACTGTTGAAGCAACAAGCACTCACATTTGAAACTATTAATCTTAATAAATAAACTTAATTATGTTGAAATTAAGATCACAGTAAGCATGTTGTCAGAGATAATTATTATATACCATTAATTGAATGGTCTTTTAATTGCCATGCTTATTACCTTTTCAAATGGGAGCTGATATACAGATACCGTCGTCAATACTTATTTTATTATTTATATTAACTATTTTATTATATAATATATTTTATATAATATTTTTTATTATTAACTTAAGTAAGTTATTATTTATATTAGCGGTATTTTAGTTGAATAATAAAAACTGTACAAAATAAATTACATAATAAAATCGTTAATATGAATAATAAAATTGATATAATATCTCTTAATTATTTTCCTTTTCAAATAGTAAAGAAAAATAATTATCTCCGCCAGTTGGAAGGTTTGACTTTATTTACTCCTTGAAAATGAGACAAATTCCAAGGATTAAATGCATTCAGCCTACCATTTTACAAAACTTAAAGCACCTTGATTTAGGATTTAGGTAAAGAGACAGAGATGAAGTTTAGAATTAATGCAAGTTCAATAAAATAGTGTGGCACGCATTACACGAGGTTTAATAGAGAGAGGAAGTTGGTAACCATCTCAAGTATAACCAAATTTATAAGACTTTGACCTTGTTTTAATTAGATAAGGGCAGATGAAATAACTACTAAAGGTACTATTACTATAACTATGATGAAACTTGATTTCAATGCACGTGTGTGCATCATGCATTGCCCAAAACATGGACCACCTGCGCTCATTTTCCTACAAATACAATGTACCTGTTTTTAACATGATAAATTTCCTTGATTAATTTATTTTATCCCATTTGATTTAAGCTCTTGTTATTATTAAATAAACATATTTCAACAGGGCAATTATTCTATTAGTCTCTGAATACTTTAATTAGCATTTATATATTGAGTAAAACTAGAGTGAACTTAAACTCACCAAAGAGTTTAATGCATTTATCGCAAAAATCTATTAAATCGACTTCAAATGACAAATCTAATTTACTCAATAAATTTTTTATATCAAAATCGTGTAGGATACAATTTTTTTTTTATTTTTAGAGTTTTTTAAATATTTGTTTCAGATTTTTTTTAAATGACCAATTCTAATATTCTAATATTCATTATTTTATTATTATTTTAGAACCATCTTAAAAAATCTGAAAAAAAAAAGTTAAAAAACTCTAAAAATGAAAAATTTCAGTATACTATAAGATTTTGATATGAAGAATTTATTAAACAACTTAAATTTATCGTCGTTTGGAACCGTTTCAATAGATTTTTGAGTTAAACTCACTAATCCCGGTGATGAACTTAAATTCACCCAAACTTTACTCTTTACATATCTTAATAACATCCAACTTAGCTTCAAATAAAATAAAATTTTCTCAAAACTCCCAGAACCCATACACCATGTGCAAGACCCATTAAATGGGTAAGCTAGATCAAGAGCCCACATCTATTCAGCCCAATAGAAAGAGAACATTTGGGCTATAAAAAAAAAATTAAATGAACTCCAATGCAAATCCAAGAGCTAATAAGACATCAAGCACAACAAAAAATGTCTTAAATTTAAATAACCCTTACTCTTCTTATTATCTGACTATCCAGTCTGACATTATTCAAGAAACAAAATGATAGAAATAAAGAAAATGAAGATGAAGGAGACCTAGAGGGCGGCAATGCACTCAACTTCAATCCTGGCATTCAACGGAAGTGCGGCTACTTGGTATGTTGATCTCGCCGGAGCAGGATGAGGGAAATCTGTACAACCAAAAATTTACAACGAAAATAAAAAAACACAATAATATTAAAACAAGGGATATGTTCTCACACCAACAAACTTATTTGACAACCGTAACAACCAACAAAACACTATTAATATAAGAAAGAGATCACATTCATATTCTTGACAGTTTAGATAAACCATGTATCAAATTCGATGTAACTTAAAAAGTAAAAACCAATTGGCCATCCATGAAACTATTTAGAAACTTAAAGAGTCCAGATTTATTGGCATTTCATCATTAACCAAATGATTATCAAGTAGCACAAAATTTGGTACAAGATATGCAAATATAAAGAACATAACTACAGTTATAAATTTCAATTTATGAAGTAATTTGTCACTTGTCACATTTCTCAAATAAGTTTGGTTTTCAATATATTCCTTATAACAAAATTGGATTTTTGTTCTTTCTGGGTGAATTTCAAGCTTGCAGGCTGATAACGAAATTGGAACTGCTGCCTATTTTGACATTCAATTAATATCCCTATTTATCTATTTTTTTTAGCACTTACATTTCGCATAAATTTCATTAACTTTCTTGAAATCCTGTAGGTCAGCTAACCTGAAATTTACCAAATAGAAACCCAAAATTAGAAGAAAGTCATAAAATGCTAGTGAATTCTAAAACAGATTAAATTATCTTATTAGTACATAATAGTGGTCTTCACAACAGAAGAGTAGCTTGCGCCACTCGCTTTGAGTATTTCACCCATGTTCTTCAAAACCTTTTAAGAGGCAAAATTTAAAATCATAAGTAACAACTCATTTGTCTCTCACAAACGAAAAAAGAGTCTTTCATTGAAGAAAGTATAGCATGAGTCCAAATCACGACAGCAGGGATGAAAGTTTAACAAGTTATGCATAAGGATTAGATGTGTTTAGTGTTTAACAGATTTTGGTCTAAAAGAAATTTCTCATACCTGTTCAGTATGAACTTGTAGTGTTTGAGAGATCCGGGTATAAAAAGAATTTTCTGTACCAGTCCAGTCTAATCTACATGTTCTAGTGCTTTAAGAGATTTGGGTTTTAATGGGATTTCTCATACCTGTTCAGTCTGCTCTTCCACACTTTCAGAGACAAACTTTCCTGTCTACAAAGGCAAAAACCAACTCATTAGTCGAGAAGAATTAGCATATTCCTCTATCAAAAGTATTAAGAATAAAAAAAGGAATAGTTCTGAACCTCAGGAATTAGGCCCAAAACACCAGAGACGAAAACGAGATTATTGGCTTTGATAGCCTGCGAATATGGGCCCAGTGCAGCAGGCGCATGCTTTGTTTCTACGGCCTCCTTTTTCTCTGATCAAGGTGAAAACATGTTAGTGCTATAAACATTTTTCTGTTTCTAGTTACCAATTTCATGAAAAAGGCATGAACTTTTTCTTAATTGTTCTTCAAAAGAGACCACATTGAGGGTTAATAGGATATAATTGGGTCATAATTGATCATATGACATGGTAGTATGGTCCTTTGCATTGATAATTTTGGCACAATTTTGCAATTAAGGCATGGATCATGGAAATCCAGACAAATGCAAGGGACAATTTTGTGCAAACTAAGAACATTTTCAAAGGTAAAGTTAGAAAAAAAAAAAAGGATAGGAAAGAGACTAGAGCATGCTCATTGCTAATGCTTACCAGTGGTCATAGAGGCGGAGATGGAAGCGAAAGGCTTGGTGGATGAGCGGTGGGACCCCCTGGCAGCGAGACCTACAACAGAGACGCAACACAATCCAGCGACGATCGGCGCACGAGCGCGCAGCGAGCGTAGTCCGACAGCTGGCACGCTGCCTGATCCAGTGACACTCCAAGCCATTTGTCGCGCGCTCTCTCTCTCTTTTTATCTCTAAAACCCTAAGATATAATGGTGGCGAGACTGAGCTCTAGGCGACTCGCAGTCGTCGCTCGTGTCTATTCTCTCTCTGCTGTCAAGCCACTAGCTTCTCTGTCACATCTGCTCTGAAACCTTTTGTGTTGCAGGTTGCTTAGTGGTATATGTTAAAATCCAGAAAATTTGGTTGTATGGAGGTGCAGACTACAAATATATTAATTTAAATCAACACTTTGAATGATTGTTCTCGTACGCCAATGTATGTCAGTTTTTCTTAATAAAATATTTTCTATTAAAATTTTTAATAGATTAAACATCCAAAAGAAAAACATAATTGTAAAAAACCTTTAATAAAGAAATATATATAGATTGTTCCAGAGTGCTTTGTTCTTGTACATCAGCTTCTAGTGGCGCAAAAATAAAAATGTGCAACGTCGGCAGCACTGACATGAGTTGCCATAGAAACTATCAGAAAAATTTCCACAATTAATTAACAAATATTCCATGACAAATGCGATGACATAATCAAGCATCAAGTAGGACTGGTAGTGTAGACTGATAGTGGGTTCTGATTTTCTGTCGTATAATACTATATTATATAACGTACAAACAATGGATGAATTATAAAGGACTTATTTTTTAGATTTATTATATACGAATCTTAATACGGTTAGACAGATAACACACTGCACTGTACGGTATAGCATAATAAGGATACAAATCCACTGGTAGTATCGTGTCGATCTGGTCTCGATATTTTGTGGCAATTGTAGACTACACATACTACATAGCGAGTTACCGACATTAGCAAGCGGCTGGGGCTGTGACAGTGTGACCCGTCATACTGTGCTGTACGTTGTAGCTCATCTGCGGTGGCCGCCTCAGCCTGGGCGGTATCAGATGATCAAGGTCAAATTTTGTGTGACAGGGATCAGGGGGTGTGTGTGACAAATTGCAATTAACCAGGGGAACATATGGATCACATAAACTTGTGTTCAATCAGATCAAAAGGGATAAGTGAGCAATCACATTTGATCTTGCAATCACATTAATTACAGGCTAATTTTTTTTTCTAAAAGTTCTTTCAAAAGGTGATTGAGATCAAACATGTCTTAAAGAAACAAAATTACAAAGTGTCAGTTCATTCTGATGCTAAACCATAATTAGTTCTACTTAAAATGATACCAGAGAAGTAAAACTAAAATAGAACTAAAGTGATCTAAGAGAAATACACTTGACTAGATCCAGTTCTAAGTACTAAAACCTAAAACCCAGCATCAATCATCTCACCACATGACAAATCCAAACTTCTACAAGTACAAACAACAACAGGAAATTATTCTGAAACCAGATCAGATGCTCATCTCAGGCAAACCGAACAACGATACAAGAGATGTCATCCTTGCTTCCCCTGTTGAGTGCCCCATCTATCAGCTTCATAGCCGCTCTCCTCGCATCCTTCACATCTTTCACCATGTCAACTGCTTCTTGATTAGACATCACCTGACAAATCACCAAATTCTAGTCTGCTCTAGATGTGGTATGTTTTTGAACCTTTGTCGATCGAAACCAGCACAAAATAAGTTCTAGAATCAATTACCTTCCAAAGGCCATCACTAGCAAGTATAACGAACTCCACATCAGCATTGATATCTTCTATTATAACATCCGGGTCAGAGCTGATGTGCTGTTTTACCATTTTATCGCCAAATGCTCTCGACACAGCCAGTTGGCCATCAACTCGAGGAACATTACCTGACAAGTATTCGTCAAATTGCATACTGTCAGAGTTTGTGGAACTAAATATTACAGTTTCTAAAACCAAACTAAAGATTAAATTTATCCTGTATAATTGACCTTTTTTGTGTGTCACAAAGCCACCTCGGCTTTCAATCTCCTCTTTCTCCTTAAGTGGCTCATGATCGACTGAGAGCTGCCTGGCATCACCGCGCTCAGAAATGATGGTACGCGAATCCCCGACATTTGCCACGATCAAAGACTCACCATTTATGAGTATCACCGTTACAGCTGTGGAGCCGCCACGTTTCCTCACATCATCACTTGATTTCTTCTCCAGGATCTTTCCATCAGTTTTATGGTATGCTCGTTTTACTGCTTTCATAGTATCATCCCAAAAATCTGGCTGTTTATGATAAAAAAAAAATGAAATCGTAGTAAATGTCACAAAGATATTAGGGAAAAAAAAACCAGAAACAAAACCAGTAAAGAATCAAGTTATATTGGAATTTTGGTTTAACCAAAATTATATATAAGTATGATCTGATTTGACTTCAAGCATTCTAAGGTGACAAAAAGATTTGCTATCTTATTCATCTGGTAATTTGTTATCTGTACCACAAGAAAATTACATAAATCTACAGATATCTCTCCAAAAAGTTCTTGTTATATTAGTTTTCTTAACACAGTAACACTCCTGCCTAAGGGCATGAAAACCAAAATTAAAAGAAAACTCTAAAAGGAAAATAAAATTACATAAATCATTTAAAACTCCAAAATTAAAGGAAAATAAAATTACATAAATTCTTTACAACAAGCATATCTAAAAAAACACGAAATCATTGAATCATAGACAAATCAATAACAAGTACAATGCTTGTGTTGTATACCTCCTTCAGAATGTTATCAAAAAGATGTTTGCGGAGATAACTCGCTACATCATTGCCTGAATGCCCGTCAAAGATTGCGAACAAACCGACCTCATTTTCATCCACCTCTTCGAACTTGGCTACATGGTAGTCTTCCATTTTGTGACCCATTTGTCCTTCCACCAAGTGAAATCCATATGTTATTTTCCTCTTAGAAGCCTTGCTCTTTCCCTTACCAGTATCACACACGGATGCGTCATCTACGGTGCTATCCTACAGTTTGAAGAAGAAACTTTTTTTTTCATATATGCAATGCAAGAAGAGGTAAAATCTAAAAAAATGCTATTGTCTAGCATCAATTAAATCCTATATATTCCAGGCAATACAAAAATTGATTTCACAAGTAGTCTATCTGAAATTCATACATAATACGAAATTGAAAAATGATTCATGGTTCTTTTTTAAATGTTAACAATATTAATTAACTTTATATTATTTTCAAACTAATTAAACACCATGCATATATATGTGTCTTTCTATCAGTTCATGTGTGTTTAGTCTACTAAGCCATTGCTGAACCACTTCTGGTTTGTCCCAAAAGAACAAAGGAAGGGAAAGAAAGCGTCAAGGCCTATCAAGGAAAGGAAAAAAAAAAAAAAAAGAGGAAAGAAAGAAACGGAGAATGATATCATAGAGGTGTATAGAAAGAAAGAACCAATAATTTGTTCAGATGAGGGGTGAGCTTTTCTGAAGCCATGGAAATATAAATTAATGCAGTCTAGTTTTCTGATTGTTGAAGAGATTTTCACACGGGTTTCCTATTTGTAACACTGTATAGGAATAGGATGGTTGTAGGCTTGTTGTAGCTTTAGCTTGCACAGGCTCTGCACACAAGAGATGCGTGTCTTGCTCACACGGTTCCACCTTCAGGTCTGAGTCTGACCGTTTACGAGAAAAGCGGTGATGCATGCTCTTTGCTTTTATATCTCTGCTGCTGCTGCTGCTGCGCTGTATTATATAACTTAATATATTATTTACTAATTTGAGATTTGTGTAATATAAATTAAATTTTTTTTATAAATCGTATTTAATATTTATTTAATTAAAATATTTCTTAAAAATTAAAAATTATACATTCTCTTTCATTTTTCTTTTTATTTTTGTTATAATTTTTTTAATTTTTACTCTAAAAAGTTAACATTTATTGACCTGTCTATTAGATTTAAAATATCTTTCTCAATTTTTTATTATTTTCATTTTGCCTTTTATTTTACTCATAATGGTTTTCGTATATATATAAAATGAATAATTTTAAAATACATCTAATTTTTATGATATATATATTTTATTATATATATATATAAAAAATATTATTTACATTAAAAAAATTGTAGATACATATAAAATTGTATAGTTAGACTATGTATTAAATTTGAATTGATTTAAAATTTAATTCATCATTTATCATAAAAACATTAAAACTCTATAATTAAAAAATTTATATTATTTGATGGAATATTAGAGGAACTTCAAATTAACTTAAATTTGATTATTAACTATCCAAATAATTAAGAACATATTTATAATTTTAACTTTTAATTTAAATAATATTTTTCGATTATGTATATGTTATAAATATTAAATATATTGTGAAAATTTAAATGTACATTATAAATATTCATATAAAATAAAAATATATACAAACACATCGCAACAGCTCGTTTCATATAGATGTATGACTTGAAGCAGCCACCTACCAGGTCCATCTTTCTTTTCTTGTTCGAGTCTGAAGCTGCTGAGCAGTGTTCCATGTATTATATACATACAATAGAGGAATCGAGATGAGGAAGGGCGTAGCAAACGCCGAAATGCTTCGGGGATTATAGTTTTGTAAAAGAGTCATGAAATCTGAGCCTACCCACCCTCCCGTTCTGCGGCGTGGTGGCAGGATTGGAGTTGACTCTCGTCAATTCATCATTAGGCAGGTCTTTTTTTAATCAACAGTTCCTGGGCTTATTCACTCTACTTACTGAAGTCAAATTCTGTAGAGAGATAGTGTTTATCTAAGAGGATAAAAGAAATAATTCATCTTCAAATAAAAAAATCTGGGTATTGAGACTGAAAGGGTCACCATGAGACGAGGTATTTTCTCTATAAATCTATCCGTCCGTACGCTACATAATACAGTGTTGCGCGCTAAAAAGTCAATATCCCTTTCTCTCTCTCATACAAAATAAAATCTTAATCTTTTGCTATATAACATTTTGTTGTATGAAATATAAATGGATGGATTATAGAGGATTTTTTTTTTAGATTTTTTTATATGAATTTTGACCTAATCGGACGATATATTACACTGATACAATCTAACAAAAGATATGAACTCTAAGAGAGCACGTGTGTCAATTAAAGATCATATCTACAGTTTTATTAGCAAGTGAACGAGAATAAAATAAATAAATAATGCGCTTGAAATGGTTACATGTTTTGATACTTGATACATACACATTGATTTCAATTCTCTTACAAGAAAATTTTATTACAAGTCCAAGCATAAACAAGATTATTAACGATATAAAAAAATTGAAATTTCGCACTCTATATTTAAGAAATCAAAATATCTAAACGGAACTACCATTGAAAACTGATCCACACAATCATAGCTTCACCTTATTATCTGGTTGGAGAACAATATGCTGCATAGGAAACAAAAATAAACGCAAGAAATTTCCATGATATTACTCAAAAACTATTTCTTAATAAAGGAGAAAAATTCACAAATTGCCTTCAATATTGAAAAGGTCAAGAAACAAGTCATTCAACCATAACATTGTGAATTTCTTGAACAAGTTTTTATATATCTTGACAATTATGTGGAAATTAGTGCAGTATTACTATTACCCTATGACTGTTTCTACTAAAACCAAATTGATTTTGAAAATAGGGGAGAACAAATTATTCCAACCATAGTCAAAACTCTCTCTTATAACTTATTTTCTATCATTAGAAATTTCTTTTTGGGGACTGATAGTTGCATTTCATTCTATCCACCAGCTAACCAAAGAGTTGCAACCAAAAAGCATGCAAAACTGTCCCAGTATATTTGAACACAATATAACCACATCATCTTTACTATATGCAGTACATTCCTATACCTCTTTGAAAATGAAATTAGTTCTGGACATCAGGCATCTTATTCCCATTTACCTGAATTTGCATCCGATTGGTCTAAAAGAGCATTGGTGGACAAAATGATGCATTTTTTGTGAATATATTTTGGGTATACTATTTTGGATTTACCTTAATTTGTGTCCTGTTGAAGGTATAAGTGATGTGTATCAGGTCGTCAGAAGTCTGGATCACAGCTGGATAAGAGAACTCCATGTTATCAGTATTTTCTAATGTCAATATCTCCTCCCAGGAATCACCATCATCTGCCGATAGTGCCACTTTAAGACAGGCTCTCGAGTAGGTGTTATAAGCCAGTACCAATCTCCCATCCTTCATCTTAGTTCCGTCAATCCCTGCAAACCGCAAGAATTTAAGTTGTTTTGGTTATATTCACTAAAATTTAAGCTGGTACATTGGAAACATCATTTTACCAGTTAGATCTGGCAGCAGATGTAAGGCAGTAAAATACCAGCTTCATAGTTTAAGTACACCCATATAAATATAATTAAAAATGTTATAAATAATTCAGCGATAGCTTGGTATAACCGATGCAAATCTACATTTTGGCAAAAATGATGATAATGATAGTAATTGGTATGACTCAAATTTCTCAACATAAGTTAATTCTGCATGCATATATTGCTTTCTATGTTTTGAATTTTTCTCGAATTATTTTGACAAGATTAATATTTCTGGAAGGGAAGAACATTCCTTTGATATGATGTGTCATGCATAACATATAGGTGTCAGACGTATAATAGCTAACATGCTATTTGTTCTTATTTTTTATTTAATGGGTTCATCAATATTCAAATATCGATGTACTAGATGCATAAAGAAAGCTGGTAAAGTATTACAAATTGCAATATACAGTCCAAACTATGCAACCTCTGAGTACTAGATATTAGATAGCACGATTATTACGGTTCACTGGTACATTTCGGTACTGGATATCAACCTGAATTTGGGTTTGGAAGTTCAGTCAGTCGCACATTACCCCAGTTCACACCATCCTCTGACTCTGACATGCAAACCCGTCCAATGCCTTCAAAAGAACGTAGAAGAACACGGTATGTGCCTCTAGCAGTCTGGTATGGTACCGGTTGAATCACTCCTAGGGTTTCACCTTCTAACCATATTGGTCCATACTTCCTCCAAGTCTTTCCCGAGTCTTCAGTGACCTAAAGGCAAAGCAGCTCAAAATGTTATAATGGCAATAAGTACTATACAGTAGGAAATATTAAATGTGTTTTTCTCCAAGAACTCAGAATTCAGTCAATATAATATATAGCCCATCAAAAATGAAAAATATCTCATTTACTTCACAACATGGAGAAAATAACATGTAGCCCTACCTTCATCAAAAAAAGGGGTAGTTTGTCCATATTTTGAGGACAACTGGGATGTGAAGGTTAGGAACATATGTTTAATTTCTCTAAGGTGCATACATAATAAATTGTGACATATTTGCCAACAAAAAATACATGAAACATTACACATATAGACATGATTAGAATAGAAGGTTACCTCAACCCAAGCACCCCACGAATTCCAGCTTTCAACTGAGGAACCACAGAAAAGTCGGCCATCATCAAGCAATATAGGCTGCATTATTATTATTTCTTTCTATTAAAAAATTTAGGCCGCATTATTGCCACAACAAACAGAAAAAAAAGGAAATGTACAGCAGAGGTACCAGTACAGAGCGAAAACTTGAATAAACCACTGCATACATAGCTGTTTTAGTATATATTGTATTATTTATTATGTACTCAAACATTCATGTACATTATGTACTATTTGTATACTATATATGTATTTACCCTTGGTCATGGGCTGCAACTGTATTTTTCAATTTTCTGGGATATTCAAATCTTTTGAAGGAAGAAGCAATTTTTTTCATGTGAAAAGCCATTTTTAACAAGAAAATAAAAAGATATGCCTTGTTCTTAATAGGACCAAGGATGCCAGGTGGCAGTTGCTCTCTCTTAGACCACGTCAAGCCCCCATCATAAGACCGTTTCATGCAACCACTCCATCTGTTTATTATTTATTTAAGTTAGGATAAAAAAATAAAAAGTGTACCTATGCAAAAAAAAGAAAAAGAAAAAAAAGATTTCTGAAATTAGCTAGTTTTGTCCAAGGATTACAACACCATGGTACTCAGCCAGTAATTGTTTGGCCGTATTATGTTGGCCTCAATGAAAGCAATGTCTCAAAGGAAAACTAGAAAATGAAATATTATATCTGGCAACTACTGAATTTAATAAAACCAACCTGGTCAATCCTATTAGTCCAGAGTTCTAACTCCAAGGCTATAATTTGTAGAGAGATAACTCTTATCACCATCTCACATGGGATATATAATCCCCTTATCCCTCCACTTTATCCCTCTACCAAACAAAGCTCAAAGGGAAAAATGTATATATATAAAGAAATGAGAAAAAAAAAATAGCTAACTTTTGAACTTCTTGTCCAATTTTGTAGAAGAGAAGAATCTCCTTGGAAGGAAGCTGAAATAAAACCGGGTTCCACATAGATACATTGTTTTGTTCATCAGCTATTTTTGGTTCTTGCCAATAACCATTCTACATAAAACATGAAAGAAAATATTCTTAAACAAATATGCTCAATTATGCCTCCTAGGGCATATTATTTAAATTATTTTACCTTCATTAGATACAGATTCTACAAGGAAATGAACTTAGCGACCAAAGCAAGCATCACAAAACCAATGCTAGTTAAACCTTGCCGACTATTAGATTTCTTCACTATTATTCTGCTGTATCTTTTTTTTCATATGAATATGCAGTTGTACCTTGTTAACAAAACAAAATTCCTAGGCTTGTATTAAATTTCCAACTGAGTTTTCCTACTATTTAAGCACTCATAATCAGCCCAACATAAAGGAGCTACTTAACTCCCAAGGCATAATATAGTTAAAACTAAACGAGACAACCTAAAAATTAAAGCAAAGAAAGAGAGATGGATCGATTGAACCCACACTGTATCTCTGCACCCAGATCTTGACATCTGGTGCCCCCTCATAGGAACCACCAAAGTAAGCAACCAAGAGGATATCTTTATCAACCTGCCAATAAAATGCAATTTTGAGTTGGCAAAACCTTCAAGGACGACGATACAAAAAATTGTGCCAAACTGCCAATATTATACCATCTCACATTACTAAATCAGCAGGTGTATCTATCTCTTTTAAGTTAAGTGACATTCCTTTCTCAAAGTATCAGTCGGTGAGGTACCCCGAACAACAATTGTTATACCAGGTGACTTAAAAGTTTTCCAATTTGATGCTATCCACCAGCTTTTTTTTTTTGTACTTTACTAACTTGTTCATATGTTTATTTAAAGGAAAAAAGAGAGATCAGTAACAGTTATATTAGTGTTTTCTGACAAAAAAGAAAAAAACAAGAGAAAATGCCCCTAAAACAAATGGGGGAAAGTGAACTCATCTTCAACCGAGCTTTCAAAATTACTGACCTCAACAATTGTGGAGGCATGGCAGCTATTGAAAGGGGCCCCATTGGCAGGAAAAGTGAACTCTTCTTTGACAACTTGCCACCCCTTAGTGGTATTTTCTTTTGTGAATTTGTTAATTGCGTTGTAAGATTTTTCCTCCATTATCCTTCCTTTATACAAAGAACTATGCTCCTCTTTGCACGCGTTGCTACTCCTGTGTTTTGTTACCCAATAAATTTCTCATTGAATTGATTGAATGAGAGTTTTAAAAGGAAAATCTCTAAAGTCAACTTGTCCAAACTCCAAGAATGCCTCAAGAAACACATAGGAAATATAAAATAAATACAGAAGTACCTAGATTATGTGCTAAATTAATGCTAACTTCATTATCCTTCCAATAATTTGGTTCAACACAAAGAGATCCAAGGAAATGATAAATTCAATAACACCCAGCTCATTAAATTATTTGCACATGGATACTAGGTAATATGGCTCCCAGTTATCTCTAATTAAATTTTATCAAAACAAAAAAATAGCAAATTAATGGTAGAAAGTAGTGGCTTTGTACAATTGATTTTAGTTAACAAAAGTCTGAGTAGTAAGATAAAAAATAGTTTGGAGAAATTGTGACCATCCTTCAATTGATTTAAAATAACTTTTAACAGTTGAAGTCAATTGTCCAGGGAAAAAGAAAATTCTAAACAAACGTGCACGTTCTGGGAAAGACTTCATGCCTGACAGCATGAGAGCCACAAAAGAACAATTTGACAGAGTGGGCTGGGTACAAAACGGAGATCAAAATCCATCTAATCCCAGGATAAGGCCGCAAAAACTATTGTACCTACTTGTGAGAAGGAAGCAGATCGCCAGAAGCCGTAGAGAAGGAGATTAAGGAAATGATAGAGAAGTAGCAGGCCCCACAGCTGCCTGATATCTTACGTGGCAAAGCTGATTTTGCAAGCATGTATAAAGACAGAAGTCCGAAGGTTATCACCACAATACAGAAATGATGAGGCCTACTGGTATGGGAATCCATCCGTGCTCATCTGTATCTGGTACATACAAGATTGACGTGCAAAAGAATCAAATACTATAACAAAAAAAAAAATTGATTTTCTTAAATATTTTAGGCTGGGATTATATGTGCAAGTCCTTAACCACTCTATACGTAAAAACTGAGTAAATACTGACAACAACAAATAAAATCTTCAAAGAAAATTAAGAAATCACATAACACAGGCCTGATAAATACATACTGGTTCTGTTATATTGCTGATTAAACTTGAAAATTTTGATCTTTTTAGCATTGAGGTCTACCAATATTATGCACACAAAGTTGCAAACATAACAAAGAATTCTAATTCACAAGCTCTAAACTTTATTTAACCAGCTACTAAAAGCAAGAGATACCAATTGGGAGGTTAATTAAATAGAAAAAAATACCTTCGCCTTCGTACTGTTTCATCCCTTCAATACTAATTTAAGGTTAAGACCAAAACATTTTGCACAGCTTTCTCCTCCCTTCTCCGGTGATCTTGGTTTCGTTGCTTGATCATACTTTGCTTTATATCCTTCTTCTAAGCATCTCGACAGGACAAATTCAGTGAGAGAGAAAAGAAAGAGGGATCTACCAGCAGCAGTGGAGTAACATCGAAAGGATTAATTAACCCGTACTTAAATGATTGATGAGAGAAGTGAGGAGTGAGTTGTGACTGTAGAGAAACCAATTGAGATCGAAGGGAAAAGAGATTTAGAACCTGGATTCTCTGGTGCATTCGTTGCATTTTAGATTTCTGTTTAGGAGGTACTGACATATGGGTCCCGCTTCCACCTCGAGGGAGTATTCTTATGGAGCCCATCCCTCAACAAACGCGACTACACCGAAACTGTAAAAGAAGGTCCGAGGGAACTGAGTTCAGAAAATCCAGACTCCGACCGAGTCTCAACTAATCCTCCTCTTATAAAACGACTGGTAGGAATCAGGCTGCGAGGGAAGAGGGGGGGGGGGGGGGTCGAGAGTTGTTACGTCACCACAAGGTTTTTGACCGTTCGATTGCTTTAAGATTTGTGCAGTCTGTTGAATAGTAACTATTCATTTTGCTGTCTTAGATCTCTGAGCAAAAGACTTCATCCTCTGTAATAATAATGAGCAAAATCTGAATCATTTAACACGAATTTTAATGATATCTGTCCTATTAAATTTATTTCTTACATAGCATTTAATGGTTCAAATAGGTTGAATAGAGTGTGAAGTACTGTAAAGGAGTCAGACTTAAGCAAAAGGAGGTCGGCCGGTCAGGAATGTATTTTTTTAAATAATAATATAAAAATAAAAAATGAGAAGAACGAAAATTGTATAAATTTACAATTAGAAAGTTTGTATTTATTGCCTACTAACCGGTTCTGATTCACATATATATATTATTGGTAAATCTATTTTATATTAAAAAATAGAGAGAATTCATCTTTTGGTCCCTGAATTTTTTTTAAAAAATCAAGCTGGTCCCTAAACTTTCATTTGTACTAAGTGGGTCCTTGAACTTTTAAAAAAAATCAAATCGGTCCTTAAACTTTAAATTACATCAAAAAAATCCTTGAATTTTTTAAAGAATGTAAGTTTCGGTCCTTGAACTTTTTTAAAAAAAATTAAATTTATCCCTAAACTTTCATTTGTATCTAGAAGTGTCAGTTCTCAATCCTACCTAACAGGTTAAGCTTATCTAACCCAATCTGATCTGTTATGACTTTTTTTAAATTGAATCAGGTATAAATATAAAAAAAAATTATTAGTCAAGTCAGGTTGAATTCGATCCGATCTGAATCGAATTCGGCATATTTACAAAAATAATAAAATAATACTAGTCCGACTTGATTGGACTCATTTATACCATTATTTACATCATTTATTATTATTATAAAAATAATTAATTGAAGGTTGAATCAGGTTGAATAAAGTTGACTCATTAGGTCAAATTAAAAACCAACATATTTAAATGTAAATAAAAATTTAGAGACTAACTTAATTTTTTTTTAAAGTTTAAAAAGCAAAAGTTGAATTTTCCCTAAAAAATAAGTGTCCGGAGTGGGTACCCAATACCCATTAATGGCCACAATCTGATGGTGCATATTAAATCCTTACTGTTCGATTGATTAATTTCTTTAAGATCTGTGTACATTTAATTCCCCTATATGTTTCTGTGTCGTTTGTCTGATTTTTATTTTCTGGACGAAGTGGAGAGGAATAAAATATCTGAGCATATTAAGTGGCTAATGGTCCATATATTAGATGGTGGATTCTCTTCAAACAAAACCTGGTCTTTTGATGAAAATTTTGTATATAATAAAGAATTATGCATCCGAACGCTCCCCTAAATTTGTGCAAGAAATAATACTTAGCATGATTTATGTTCAATAAGCATTTTTGGTGATGATATCTTTGGTGCCAACTCTGAAACATCTATCAACTTATTGAAATAATTCAACTTGTGTAATTACTAAAACTGTATTTTTTTTTTCTAAGGTTAGTTAAATACTTATATTGTCACATGAATATATATATATTAAAATTAACGTGAGGTTAAGCTCACCAAGTTTTTTAATGAGTTTAATTTAAAAACCTATCGAATCGAGTTCAGACGATAAATTCAAGTTGTTCAATAAATTCTTCATATCAAAATCTTATAGGATGCCGAAATTTTTCATTTTTAGAATTTTCTAACTATTTTTTTCAACTTTTTTTTTGAAAATGATAGTAAAATATAATAAAATAATGAATATTTCAATATTAAAATAGATCATTTTAAAAAAAATCTGAGATAAATATT
This sequence comes from x Bolboschoenoplectus mariqueter, assembly GCA_037678475.1. Lineage (NCBI taxonomy): Eukaryota > Viridiplantae > Streptophyta > Magnoliopsida > Poales > Cyperaceae > x Bolboschoenoplectus > x Bolboschoenoplectus mariqueter. The sequence continues at coordinate 1,581,461 of CM075244.1, read as the reverse complement.
TAAAAAACTCTAAAAATAAAAAAAATTATAAATTAAATTTATCATTTGAAGTAGACTCAATAGATCTTTAAGTTAAACTCACCCTAACTTTACTCATATATGTATATTTTTTCTAATTCTAAAGATACATACAAAAATTTAATTTGGTTGAAATGTAATTTTTTGTATGTTGCGTATGTCTATTCATACTTTTTAAGTTACTGGACCATATTTTTTATCCTATAATTAACAAACCTAACAGATAATATTATACCGTTATTGATACTAACTTTATTATTTAGATTAAATTAGTTATTTAGTCATGTTAGCAACTTTATTATATAACTTATTTATACACTTTTATTATTCAACTTAAGTGAATTATTATTTAGATTAGTGGTATTTGAGTTAAATAATAAAGTATTGTATAAAATAAGTTTTATAATAAGTTCGTTAACATAAATAATAATTCATTCTACGTGAATAATAAAATCGATATTAATAACAATATTAATAATAGTATCTCTCAAGTATTTTTCTATCAGAATATCACTAAATACTTGTTATAAATCTCACTACTAGAATTTGATTTATTTTCAAGGGCTAAAAAGAACCTATTCCGTGGACAGACGAATGGAAATAGTCATTTCCGTAGAATTACTCATGTAAAAGCAACTACGGAAATACATCCCATAGAAATAATAATATTTCTATGGAGACCTATGGAAATATCTATTTCCATGGACGTTCCCATGTAACTGCGCCCCATGAAAATATTTTTTTTGTAAGTGGACCCCATCGACTATTCTATGAAAATAATCATATTACTTCCATGGACACATACTTGTATGGAGACTTTATTTCATGAGAAACTTTTTTCAAGGATATTGTTTGATTTTTTTGCATGATTCGGTTCATATTATTTGAATGGATATACTCATGGAAATAATAACGGCAACTGGAAACAATACTGTTGTAATTAAATAATCCTCCCTGTACCAACCTGGTACACATTCACATTTCCCTCTCCCTGTATCAATCCAGTGTACATTACTTCTCCCACTTCCAATTTATTCAGATTATTATACAAACATCCAACAGATCTGAAAGCATTGTATTGATCATGAAAACTAATTAATTTGTAGCAGTCTTAATATTGTATTGATCATACAGTATACCAAAATAATAGAAATGATCAAAATAACATATTTTACATGGTACCAATGAACCTTAAATTTTACCATATTGGTACCACGGGTAGAAACAGTCCCAAATTAGACTCACCACCTATTAGCCAAAAATAACAAAAAATATATCCCCAACTATATATGTAATCTGTTATAATTTAACATTCCTTTTAAATATATGCTAAATAACTAAAAATCCGAGTTGCCCACACCATTGATTCATTGTCGCTTCATTACCTGTAAGGTCTTGTCCATTTACAACTTGGTATAGGAGTGCTTGCAGCATCCCTCCTTGATGTGGCTATAGAGTAGAGTGTGGAGTTCTTCCTGAGGTTGTTGAAAAGCTGGACCTTGACTCTAAGTTTGAAATATGCTAATAATTAGAAACGTTAGTATTGTTATAATATTTTTGAATGAAATATAATGCTAGTCTTAAGTCTTATACTCAATGAGATTAAATTTTCAAATATATCTCTTATAATATTTTTACTTTTAACTTTTTGACAAAAGATAACATTCTTAAGTCTTACACTCAAAATTATGAAAACCTTACACAAAAAAAATTTCATTTCTTATTTGAAAATTAGACATATGCATCCCAAGTACACCTCCAAGTAATGGTTGAGAAATAAGATTCTGTGCCTAAGTTAAAAATGCACAATAAGGTAAGTATAATTATGTTACTTTAATCAAAATATTTCTATTGTATCGTAATTTTATATACTTGATATAACTTGTAACATTTATATCCTTATAAACTGTACTTATCTTTTTTTGATATTTCCGTCGCAAACCTATTATCTTTTAACTCAACCCTCTAACCAGAAGGTAGATGGTTCAGGCCAACATCCTAAATTTCTAAAACTTTATAGAGAACTCTTGATTCAGTCGTACTTACCTATATATTCAGTTTTGGTAGCCCAACCATCGAGAATAATTGGCTGAAGAGCAACTCATATCTTGCCTGTTATTTTTCCCTCTCTTCCCTCTCCTTAGTTGCTGTCTTAGTTGCCTTTATGCCATTACAACATTTCTGTCAGCTATTCTTTATTTGATGTTCACCCATAAAAGAAAGGAATTTCCTTGTATATCAAGTTTCTCATATCTAAAAATATGGATTCTAGCTCCTCACCCATGGAGAATCCGGGCGAAAGGAGAAAGCAGAGAACAGAAGGTAGGGTAACTAGTTTCGTTCTTTAACTGTCCCAAGGCCGGCCAAGCCAGTTAATTTTAAATCGGATTACGCTTTGAGCTGTAGCACCTCATTAAGACAAACCGAGTCTTCTAATTTAGACTAAATGAGTTTTACACAAATTCAACTAACTAGGATTGTAATCCATACCTCATTTGCAGTTGTGGATTTCGTCTATCAAAGTCTTGATCGGTGGCGATCAGTTCGGTGGGAGCAAATCGAAGAGGCTTGGATGGAGGGTTTGGGCGGAGAGTTTCAAAGTCAAAGAGAGACTGAGAAATAAAATAATTAATATAAGTCGAAGAGGCTGATGAGATATGTTGAAATAATTCCATGAGTACGCCAATGGAAATAGTATACACTTCAGACACGGATATCGTCATGAAAATAATCTTTCTTATAAGAGTAATATCTTGCCTGTTCGGCGTATGGGGGCCTGAAAAATTTATTTTCATGGGTACATATGAGACTTTTCCATAGATGTGCATCACAAAATTCCATGAGTCAACAGAAACATGAGTACGCCCATGAAAATAAATTACAAGTACGGGGAATAATTATTATTTTCATGGACTCTTATACTACCATGTAAATAACTTTAGTTACTCTTGTAAATAAACAAGATTCTAGTAGTGTCTATTTATGCAAATCCTAAAAAGATATGTTAATTCTTGTGCAAATGATTTGATTTTCTGGGTGAATGTTTCAACAGCAAGATATTTGGGATAGATTGCAGTCTTAGTAGGAAAGTTGTTAAAAATTGAAAACGCTTTAAAACAGAAAGCAATTAACAAGCAACAGTGCCCACAGTTTCATTTTCACCTACTTAAATAAAAAAATAAAAACAGGAGTTATCATTTGCTGAAATCCTTTTTTCCTAAACCTGGTGCACATCTTCTTTCAGGTCTGACTAGCACATCACTTCCGTTCCATGTGCATATGATGGTGTTCCGAGTGCGTAGAAATAAATTCTCGTTTCGGAGAGACCCTACTTTCAGAGTCCTAACTGAAAATATTACTGTGTTTAATAACTGACCAGTTGGACCCACTTCGTTCTCTCATTCTAGGAACGTGAGCACGTGGGTCCCATTAATTCAGTTACTATGCACAGGGAAGCTCTCTGTTTTGCGCAACACGGTTCAGTTTCTCACTTTTCGCCCACCCGACCATAGAAAGTACATGCCTACTCCCGGTGTACAAAAGCCTCGCTGTTCTTACTCCTTTTTCATTACGTAATGGTGCTCATCTAAAACTGTGAACCTGTTCTAAATACTAACTTTCTTTGTAACTGCAGCAGCCCCCTTCTATGGGCTTATTCCACTTCTCCAACGCTTATTTATACCCCCAAGGACATGCTTAATTCCTCAATTGATTTCTTCCAATCTTCCCCAAATTCTCTCCCTCTTCTTCAATTTCCAATACCATTTTCAATCACAATTACTTGTTCTCTGATCAGGCGCTTTCTCTCCCTCCAGAATTGCAAGGAAAGGCATCACAGATAGAGGCACTACAGTTGTTCTGAGCAAGGTACAACTGAGCTACCATTCGGATTTTATTATCTATGAGTAAATAACTTTTGATTCAAATTTATTCCCGAATTAATAACCCTTCATAATTATCGGCAAGGAATTACTATTTGGAAATATATACAGGGCCTTCCTTGTAATTAACAGAACCCAACATCCTTATTTTTATTTTTTAGGAAATTATCTAAATCCATTGGTTTCGTATAACATCATCCTTATTTTTTTTTACTATCCCACAAACTTTGATGACGATACAAGCATCATAATCTATGATTGCGCGACAAAACTTTGAAATTATTGATTTCTAGAACAATGAAGTGGTAACTTCGCTTACCTCTAGGTTAACAGGTAGAAAAATTATTGGAGAACAATTTTGCTTAGATGTTTCTCAATTTACTTGGTCCTTCTACATGAAACTGTATGAGGCCTTATTAGTGGAGGAGGCGCCAATGTGGGTTTTGATCTTAAGTAAAAAAAAAAAAAGCTTTTGTATGCAAAAAATAATCGTTTATATTTAGCAAAATTTGTTTGGATTCTTGAAAATTATTTTGTGTTCTTGATGCATTTGGCCAAAAGCTTCCACAATTGTTCTTGATTCCTTCAGCAAGAAAACTTGTAATGACTTGATAAGTTGATGGGAAAAGTTGGAATTTTTTTTCTACAAATTGATTTTTTTTTCCGCTAAGTACAGGCATGATTGACTCCAGTTTGAATAAAACTATGTTTACCAGTATGAATTTATGCTAATATTGATCAGTAAAGTATAGAAGTCACATTTTTGCATAATCATTTTTTTTCTATATCATGTATAATTGAGATCTCATCTGTGTACAATTTGAATCTTGCATTTTGTTTAAACATTATATGAAAAAACAAAGTATAATATATGTTATTCTACTCTAAATTAAGCCTACTAATACGTCCTTGTTTTATTTCATCAGGTACAAAGTTTGAACTGGTGTACAAAAATATCTGGTTAATAACAAAATATTCACGTCCAGTTTCAGAGACAAAACCAATTCTATGATGAAACCTACACATGGTTGATTGTTGCCATTTGCATGAGGCTGACATTCTGCTACTCTCGACAGTTATGGTCTCGAGGCTTCTTCTGCCGCAAGGTTAGATTACTCAATTGCTTACTGTTAATATCTGATATTTTAGGGTGTGGATATCTCTGGTGGTTCTTCTCCTGGTATTTGGCGTTCATTTGTTCTAAAATGTATGTGACTTTGGTACTTACTCAAACCCTAGAAAGTTTGTAATATTCTGACCAAATATATTGAAGACTCACCAAATCACTGTTATTCTTATAAAGTTCTTGATTGGTTGCTTTCTTTTTTTGCCTATTTGAACTTGTATGCTTGGATAGGAGAAATCCGACAAACATCTGCGGTATTTATTCGAAGCGGATTTGGGACCCGCGTGCCTCTATCCTCTTTACCCAAACAAGGGCAAAACCTGTTGTTTGCTTTGTTAGATTATTGTAAGATGTCTACCTTATATATAATTATATATATACCGTTGAGATCGATTTAACATCATCGTTACATTTATTGTTATCGTTATGTAACTTCTCCTTATGGCACAGGTGTCGATATATAGGTGGTGCATACCGGTTGTGCAACTGTATTGACAACAGCAGGTTCAACAAATTAAGTCTACCTCCTGACGCAATTCAACTCTGCATCTTTAAACTGGTACAAGTTGCATCGTAGTACCTTTTATTAGATCTCAATGGTTGAAAGATCGACTCGAATTAATCCTTTTGAACATGAAATTTGACAGGGTTGTACTGGCACGGTCATGACTAATTATGAAGAGAAATTAATAAAGACAATACGGATCAAGAGAAGCTCACCTCATCCAAGAATTGATTTTGCATGCGCTAGTCTACATATTGTCGTAGGTTTTTTTTTCTCAAAAACATAAGATATTGATCTGCAATATAATATATTCTCTTTTAATTACTTGATAATGTTTAATTTTATTTTTTTTAAAAAATATCTGTATCTAAGAGCATGCAAAGGAAAAAAAATTAAGAAATTAAAACACTGAAGCGTTGAAAATGGGTTGTTCTCATCCGCTCAATTGGACAAAGTTTTATTGGACCAGCTGGAGACACATCAAGACCGTTAATTCCAGATTTGATATTTCTCTGTTGGATTTGATAGATAGATATAATAATTAACCCACCACTAAACGCATGTGGATCGAAAGGTTAATTAAAAAAAGGAATTAGGAATTCTTTTATTGAAAAAATTAAAAATTTAGAAAATAAAAAGTAAGATTGAAAAATTTGCAAAGTGAAAAAGACTGACTTTTCAGAATTCGGCCTTTGACAACCGAGATACCAAAATTTCAGAAATCAGCCTTTTAGCTGGAAAATCAAAGCTAGACCGGTCGAATAATTAAATGATAAAAAATGAATGCGTAAAAATAATTTATAAAACTTCAATTTTTTCACTATTTAACCTTATACTAAATTAATTCAAAATTTATAAATTTTTAGTGTAAATATAGTACTCATTATGTAGATCGGTTTAAACTGTTTGTATTTATCGTTTGAAACCGATTTAATTACTTTTCAAATCACTCAATTCCTTGATCAAGCTTTCCTGCCATCGTTCTCAGCATTTTTTAATAAAGTCATAGCGTTATGCTCATTAAGGATACATTAGCTTTACTATAATTGTAATTATAGGCTCTAATTATTTAATTTATTTATTGATTCGATCTACCCAAATTTTATTTAAACTTGTTCAAACATTAATTGGCGCCAGCTGAGCGTAAAAAAAGTTATGAATGGGACAAGAACAAAATTGAGAATTGGTATGCACGTAAATTTAATCTAATGATCTTCTAATAGAACCTTCTCTTGCACATATAATACACACCTTAACTAATTAATTAAGTTATAAATTATAATTAAAAACCAAATTGAGAAACAACTCAATTACTCAGAAACTAGCAATAATTTTCTATATTAACAAATTAATTATAATTAATTATTTTCTAGTTCGTTGGCCAGTGAAGAAAGAGACTTTGTCTGTTTTTGTGATTTTATTAATATAAAAATCAGTTATAATCAATTGGATCACTCTTTTTTTTATAATAAAAATCTAATGGGTCGTTGACATTAGCATATTGTTTTCATAATTAATATATATATATATATATATATGTATATATATGTATATGTATATATATATATATATATATATATGTATATATATATATATATATGTATATATATATATATATATTTGCGCCCTAGCTATTTTGAAACTAGAAGCGCAAAACATTTGTTCCAAACCAAAATTGTACAATTCACCCTATTATTTAGAAAAAAAAAATCAATCACCACTATATTCGGATAATTTCTCGACAAGTTTGAGTGGACTTTAATCCAAGTATATATTGATTTAGCTCGAAAACCTGAGCTGATTCATACTGATGACTATTATATGGCCTATATTTCATTGAAACTTTAATAATGTATTTATTTATTTATTTACTTTTACGAACAGAAAATATTGACATGACACGGCACATAATTAATATTTAACTTGTCTTATAAATTTCTTAAAAGCTCCTGAATTTTACAATGGGTTCCATGTTTTCTTGTGAAAATGTTACCTCATGTTATAATGATATTATGTTAGACATTTGTCTTTCAAAAACATAAATTAAAGTTGACACCGTACATAATATTTAACTTGTTTTGTAAGGATGTGCTTCAGAGTTTAAGGGATAAGAGAAAAAAAGGATATAAAGGAGAGAAAATAAGAAGGGGATTAAGTTTTTGATATCTCAAATCAAAGGTGAATAAAATATGAAAAAATGAATAAAAGATTCTCTTCATTCACCCTCTCTCACCTTTTCTAATTTTAATTGAATACAAGATGAGATTTCTCCTCTCGTTCTTTTTTTTTTTACCCCATTCACCTCCTCTATCTATCTTTGAAGCATACTTTAAGTGTCTTGAAAGCACCTGAGTTTTATATTATATCAGTGTTTTTTTTTTTCAAAATATCGTATCATATTGTATCATATCATATTATACCAGTATCATGTGGGACACATATGTTTGTATTTATGCTACATAAGATGGCTAATTAAAGAGGCCTTAAATAAAAAAAATGTTATAAAATTCAGCAAATTAAATTAAGTAATTTGTACACAAAATAAATTAAGTCACCTCGGAGACAAGCCTTGACATATAATTTAGTTTGCTGAGCAATCAAAAAGAATATCTCATATTCTCCTCTTGCATGGTTGCAATACGGATAACAACTAATTAAAAAAAATAGCACCATAATGTCAAATATAAAACAAAAATAAACTTCACAATCTTAGCAATGATTTTTTAAATAAATTTGACAAAATATAAAACAAAAATTATAGATATATTATTGAATTTATAGATTGATTGTTTTATAAATTAAATATAATTTTAATATCATTTAATATTTTATCAAATAGGATTAAAAATATTTATTTCTAATAACATAATATGTGAGGAATTTTCAACAAAAATATAAGAAAAAGATCTATGATCGTTTTTCTTTCCTTTTTTTTATCAACCGTCATATAGAATTAGGCTATCTTCATTTATTGTTTTGTTAGAAGCTTACAATACATACAATATATATAATTACATATGTAATTGACTCATTCCTTAATTAATCCTCTTTGGCATGGTCTTTATAAACAGCCAGCTTCTTTAATTAACCAGAAGGAGGTTTCAAGAGAGAGAGAGAGAGATGCCTCGCTTGTTGACCCACTGCTCTCATCCAATCCATAAGTTAGTATGGAAAGATTGCCCGACTAATCGATTTATTTGTAATATATGTCGTGAAATCGGGAGCGGCCTCCATTACCGGTGTGATACATGTGATTTTGATCTACATGAGCATTGTGCTGAGTTGCCTGAGACAATATCCTTCTTTGCACATCCCTGGCACAATCTCCATCTCAGGCCAGGTCCCTCTTTTTTTCTTTTAAACATCTTAGAAGTAAATTAATCTTAAATTAATTTTCTTATTTCAATGCTAGTTTTCTTCGTGCAGAAGGGGCCGGGTTGACAAAATTTCATGAGCAGTTAGTATTGAAAATAAACAACATTTCCGCCAATGAATAAATATATTGTTCATTTTTTTGTAAATCATGATAACTAATGTTATCTTTTTATGCAGGCACAAGGGATCCTCGCATCTGCGACCTTTGTAGGGATCCGGTAAAAGGCTTCTTTTACCGTTGCATCACTTGCAACTTTGATGTGCACCCGCATTGCACCACGAAAAAGCAAACCGTGCGCACTGAGTTGCACCCGGAACATAGTCTCTGTCTCGTCCCCGGATTCTGCGTCTGCAGTGCATGCCATCGATTCGACGGGATCTGGCTCTACAGGTAATTGTTGCATGCTATGTATATATATATTTATTTAGAAAAAATTTAATGAACTAGGGTTTCTTGGTATATATAGGTGTGGCTTGTGCAATGTAAACCTCCATGTAAAATGTCTTCATGGCCCGATTAAGCCCAAGGTCATGAGCGCTCATTCTGGATCTGGACACAGCAATAATAACCAGCAAAAAGAAGATCTCATCAAGAAGTTCAATCGCTTTCTTCTTCGAGTTGGGTCTGAAGCAGCAGTGGAGACCAGTGCCGCTCTCCTTGTTACTACCTTCATCGACCTCTTTCAGAGTTGAGACTATATATCTTTGCAATTACGTACCAGTATATATATCTGCCATTGTATATATAAGTATATGTATTATATACTACTGGTTAATCAATAATCCCCATGCTTCCGTATAGCTAGATCGAGTAATTGAACTGCTTTTATTTCATTTGCCAAGACTCATGAAATGCAGATATTTGGTGTATTAATTGTCGTTTGATGTTGTTCCTTGTTATTGATGTTGTGTTCTTCTTTATTTACCAAGCTTTTTCATTTGAGGAGTTTGAGCTAAAGATGCTATAGCATTGCATCGCAGGCAATATGTAATTAATATATATTTCACATATAAAGATATCACATTTGCTTCTGAACTGATGTATTTGATATATATACTTGTTTTGCAGTTAGCATGATTTTAGTTCAATAATTGAACATTTTGGTGATACTAACATTGGTATCAACTTATATATTGTAAATAATTCAACTTGTATAATCACTAAAATTGAAAATTTTTCTAAGATTCATATTGTCACATATGATGGTGCTGGAATAAAAAAAATATAGGATGGAACAAAATTTCATGACGAGACATTTTTTTGCAAAAATTTAAATTGTAAGCATATTTTTGTATTTTTTTCTCAAAAAAAACATAGCAACATAAGCATATTTTTCAAAATCTTTTGGGCCGGAAGTGGAAGAGGAGAGCGCACAGCTATCCACCCCAAGTTGTCCCTGGTCTCAAAAATTTATCTTTTTCTAATTCTAAAATATACATAAGCAACCATGCAAACAACATTTCTTTAAAATATATTTTTAATATATTCTGTGTGTCTATTCATACTTTTAATCTATTTGAGTCACATTTGAGATTCTATAATCAACAAAACTGACACATACTATTAAAATATTATACTTGTTGCAAGTCTATTTATAAAAATCATAAAAATATATGTTAATTCTTGTGCAAATGATTTAATTTTCTGGGCGAATGTTTTAACAACAGAATATATAGGATAGATTGTAGCCTTGTAGGTGAGTTGTTAAAAAGTAAAAACGCTTTAAAACAGAAGGCAATTAAAACAAGGAACAGTGCCCACAGTCCTGCCTTAAAGCAAAATGAAGAACAGGAGTTATCTTTGGCTGAAACCCTTTTTGCCTAAACCTGGTCCACAATTGCTTTTGGTTATGTTTGGAAGAAGGATGAAGTGGAGATGATTAGGAGATAAAGTTATTATTTGTGAGAAACGGTGATAATTTTATTTCCTAGTAATCTCTGTACCAAACATAGCCTTTAGGTCTGACTGGTACATCACTTCCTGTTCCATGTGCATTTAATCATACTCCAAGTGCACAGCAGTAAGTTCTCGTTACAGATCCTGTGCTTGCATCATAACTGACTAGCTGGACCCACTTCACTTTTTATTCCATTAACATTTGCATGTAGGTCCCACATGTCAGGCACTACCCACAGGGATTATCTCTGTTATGGACAACACAGTTCAGCTTCTTACTTTTCTCCCTCCTTACCGCCAGAGTAGTGAATACATGCCTGCTCCCGGTACACAAAAGCCTTGTTCTTACTCTTATTTCATTTCTCACATGGTCTTCATCTAATACTGTGAACCTGTTCTAAATACCACCTACTACTGCTTTCTAACGGCAGTAGCCGCCTTCTATGGGCTTATTCCACTTCTCCAACACTTATTTATACACCCAAGCACATGCTCAATTCCTCAATTGATTTCTTCCAATCTTCCCCAAATTCTCTCCCTCTTCTTCAATTTCCAATACCATTTTCAATCACAATTACTTTTTCTCTGATCGGGCGCTTTCTCTCCCTCCAGAATTGCAAGGAAAGGCATCACAGATAGAGGCACTACAATTATTCTGAGCAAGGTACAACTGAGCTACCATTCGGATTTTATTATCTATCAGTAAATAACTTTTGATTCAAATTTATTCCTGAATTAGAAACCCTTCATAATTATCGGCAAGGAATTACTATTTGGAAATATATACAGGGCCTTCCTTGTAATTAACAGAACCCAACATCCTTATTTATTTTTTAAGAAATTAGATGAGGCGATTGGTTTTGTTAGCTTACAGATCTAGGTATAATAGCATCCTTATTTTTGAAATGCTGTCCCGTAAACTTTGATAACAATACAATTATCGTAATCTATCGTTGCACGACAAAATTTTGAAATTATTGGTTTCTAAAACAGTGAAGTGATTGCCTCTATTCATGTATTATATTTTTGGGGTTGTATTAGCAAGATATAGTTCATGTATATTACTTTAACATGTTTTATTTTAATTTAAAAATATTTTGCAGGGTGACAATTTGCCACCCTGCCTTAAAGAAAAAAACACTTTGTTTGCCTCTAGAAAATTATTTTGTGCAGGGTGACAATTCGCCACCTTCCCGTACTGTGCGGGGTGACAATTTTCCAAAATTATTTGTGTTCTTGTCACTTTCATCCGAAAGCTATAGCTATTTCTCTAGTTTATATGATTAAAACCTTCTACAATTGTTCTTGATTCCTTCAGCAAAGGGAATTTTAATGACTTGAGAAGATAACTTGATGGGGAAAGGGATATTTTAAACTTAATGTTTTTTTTCATTTTGTTAAGGACAGGCATGATTGACTCCAATTTGAACAAAAATATGTCAGGTACCAGTATGAACTTTTGTTAATAATGATCAATAAAATATATAAATCACATTTTTGCATAATCATTTTCTTCTACTTCATGTACAATTTTGATCCTCTGTGTACAACTAATTTGAATCATGCATTTTGTTTAAACATTTTATTAAACCAAAGTACAATGTTATTCTACTGTAAATTAAGCCTGTTAATACATCCTGATTTTATTTTTGTCAAGTAAAAGTCTGAACCAGCATAAAAGAAGATCAGGTTTTTAACACAATATTCACCTTTACTATCAGAGACGAAGCCGATTCTTCGATGGAGATTGTACATGATTGATTGGTGTCATTTGCATGAGATTGACATTCTGCTACTCTCAACAGTTACGGTATCAAGGCTTCTTCTGCTGCAAGGTTGGATTACTTGATTGTTTACTTTTTTTTGATATCTGGTGTTTTTAGTTTTTACCTTTTTCTATTGTTTTGGAAAGGATTAAATATCTGGTCTCATCTAATATTTGGCATGTATACAGTATATATGACTTTTCTGGAACTTATTTTACCGTTGCAAATTTGTAAAATTCTGGCCAAATTTTATTGAAGATTCACCTAATTCACAGTAATTCTTGTAAAATTCTTGATTCATTGCTGCTTGTTTGTGCCTACATATTTGAAGGTGTAAACTTGGGTAGGAGAAATCCAAGAGACAGTTTCAGTATTTAGTCGAATCGGATTTGCGACCCGCCTCTATCCTCTTACCAAGACGAGGGCTAAGCTGGCCCGTTTGCTTTGTTATTAAATTGGTAAGGTTGTCTACCTTATATATGCCGTTGAGATCGATTTATCATCATCATTACATTATTGTTATCATTATATATATAACTTCTCCTTATGACACAGGTGTTGATAGTGGTGCATGAGCAACTGCGGGTTTAACAAAAATCGAGATTCTGATGCAATTTAACTCAGCCGCCTTGAACTGACATGTTTGCTGACCTGAGTAACATCGTGGTGTTTGTAAAGGGCTACATCAAGGTGCACATAAATTTCATTTTCTCTTTTCAGTATTATTTATCACTTGTAGAAGTTGCATTGTACTTAAATTAGGTTTAAATGGTTGAATGAATTTTTTTTTAATATTAAATTTTGACAGGGTTGTATTGGCATGAAGTAACTAATCATGGAGAGAAATAAAAGATGAGGGAAGAGAGCTGGTCTAATATAATAATGGAGTAGTAATCTACATTTTGCTGTAGTAATTTTTCTCAAAATATGACTATGAATTATGTCATAATTGTATTTGTAATTTTGTTTTTCCTTTGTTGCATATTTTAATTTTTTTTTCTTTTTAATTGTTGCTCCTTGTATAATTGTGGTTTTGACCCTCTTAATAATATAATTCGATATCTTTATGACTTGTGTTCCAAAGTTAATATTAGAAAATTTTGACCCCTTAGATGCGCTTATATATATTTTTCAAAAAGTATTTTTTATCTAAAACAAAAGTATTTATACTTTATATTACTATGATTAAAAGTTATAAAAGCTATATTTTTACTTATACGAAAAAAAATTTAATTGAATTTTTCTATAACCATTTAGAAAGAAAAATTGATAAATACTTTCTATAGATAGATATAAATAAATTCTTTATTTAGAATAAATATTTTTGGTGTACAATAAAAGATGTAAAATGCTAATAATATCTTCAGATAATATACAAAAGAATATCCTCTCCAAATTGTATACTCCTGGTTCACATCTCCTTCTAAATTCGACAGGTGCAGCACTTCCTGGTCCACAGGTATTCGCTCTTGCTCCAGGAGCAAAGAAATAATTCTCATTTCGCAGATACACTAACTTTAGAAAGCCCAATCCTCTGTGACATATACCTTGAGAAGCTCCCTGTGCTGGTAAGATGACAAATGCATGAGACCCACTTCCTTTGCCGTCTAGAAACCCTTTAAGCGTACGTGGACCCTACTGTCAGTATTACTTTATACAGGGAGGTACTCCCTTATGCGTCACACAGTTTACAGTTCTCTCCTTTCTCTCACTCTGCTTATCTAGTCGCGGTTTATAAACAACATTCTTCGATCCATCATGTCATTGTGTAACCGGTGTTTATTTATTTCTGTGAACCCGATGCAAGTATTACCATCTACTCATTTTTGTAACGGCACTGTCATTTTCTCTCTCTCTTTCTTTCGTCTACTAATAGACTCTCCTTTTTTACTCGACAACTTGTCAAATCCAACAGTCTCCCCCAATTTTTCTCCCCTTTTCCAATTTTCAATCTCATAATTTCGATCTAAATTGATGATGACATAGTTGTAGTTGCTGGTTCTCCTTGAGTTGCAAGAAAATAAGATTTTAGATAGATCTGTAATTGTTGTTCTTAGCAAGGTACAATTAGTCTCCTTCAATTTATATGGGGCTTCTAATTGCAATTAAAGTAACATCAATACATTTTCAATTAACACTTTTCTTGGAAATGTCGTCCCGCAATTTTTGAATGCAGATTTACGTGTCATAATCTATGATTGCGTGATGAAATTTTAAGTTTTTGTTTTCTTTTCCAATTCTAATTAAAAACAGAAGAATGAAGCTAGGGTTTCCTTGAAGGGTAGTAGATTTTCCATTTTCTTTTAGAAAAAAGGCTAAGTTTCCTAAATTAGGTACAACCTATATTATATCTTCAAAGAAACATAAATAGTTGTGAGATGATTCATGACACACATCTACTTTTCCTTTTACGTATTATAAGTATTTTGGTTTAACTTCTTAAAGAACACTTTTGCTTAGAAGTATCATGATTCACAATTGGTTCTTGTATTTCTTTATTTAAAGGCCAGAACTAAATTTTTTTTTTTTTGGGTTTTGTTTGAAACTTGCATGTGTCTTAAGAGTTTAAAACAGCGACATCTAGCTAATTAATCTTGGCTACGGTATGTGACATGCAAGTCCACCACATTTGAATTAGAAAAAAAAAATGTAACTGGGTACGTATATATATAGCAAGATACGAAATTAGGTTATTACTAAAATAAGTAAGAAGTTCCAATCTAAAATAATTAAATTCGGTTAAAGATTACTACTACTTGTGCTTCCAAAAGTTAGTTTATTGAGGTATATATATATATATATATATATTATCTCTAGCTAACTCAGTTTGTTTTTCAGAAGTTTTGGTTTAGATTAATTTATATGTTTGGTTGAAGTTTGATCTGTATGTTGGAGTTGATAAAGTTGTTTAGCAAATATAATATAATATTAGGGATTTTCTTGGCATGCAGGAAAATAGTTGATCTCTGTACAATGGAACAATCTTTGCAAACTCTCATTGAGGAGCATTTTGGTTCAAACAGGAATGAAGTGTAAGTTTAATTATTCCCTTGTATATATAGAATATTTGGATAAAAACCAAGCTGAAATAAATATTTACCAATTTATATTGACTAGAATATATGCGTCCTTCAAGTAGACAAAAACTTAATCTTCTGACGATATATATCAAGAACTAATTTTTTTTCCAACGTGATTTATGGTCTTTTAGTGTTTGATTTTAAAAAGTTTTGTTGTCTGTTCAAAAACAGCTTGAATAATTAAACAATAATGTAAGAGATGATATATACATATGTTGTTTTCAAACTGTTATCAGTAAATCATGTGAAGTTTCTCTGTTACTACCTTCTGGCGACATCAACGTTGTTGTTGGACGTGCAAGGATGGATCAAGAAGTTTTTATCGGTCAAATACGAGTAGAAGCTGAATTACCAGATGATGTTCGTTCTGATGAGTTAGCACGACTAGCAAATCCCAATTTCAATTGGAGTGGATTGAGCAATGAATATCGATCTGCTTTTTGTTACGGGTAAATATAATATTTCAAGATAAATACTTCTTTTTAAGTTCTTAATTAGGTTCCATAGTTGTATCCTTTCTTAATTATTTTTGTTATGAGATAATACTCTCTTGCTTCTATCCATATATAACTTATTTTTCGATTGTCATATTGTAGGGAAAATATTATCATCGGTAAAGTTTCGTTGACAACGCAATGTGGACTTGTTTATGATCTCTATGGTCCTGTCACGTATGATAACGTACTGAAGATCAAGGTAGCTTTGTTACCGTTTATGTTGCACGACCAAGATATCAACCGTGAATCTTTGCCAAAATCATTGGACGCCAAATACTGGTATAACAATCGCAACTTTTGTATATATGCAATCTATAATTGTAAAGTATTTTTTTAGAAATAGAAAATTGACAATGTTCCTGTTGTTCTGTATATAATTTGTCATTAATAGCAGTAATTGTTTCTTTTTGTTTGATGTAGCATCCCAGACAAAGGTCACGTTTACTTAATTTTGCCGTCCGGGTGTTGGATAATTGTTGGATATAAGCTGGTGATGTACCCGGAAGTCCTAACGGTGTATATCGATAAGCAATATACGGAAGAAGAATGGAAGCGCTTATCAACTAAACCTGAAGCAAGAGTTGCTGGCCCATCTGAATTTGCATTTGCATTTGAGGCCAGGTTTGTTGCTACTAATTAACTAATTACCAATACATAATTGTATTTTAATCATATATATATGCAAAAATGACACGTATAATTTTGGTACATTATGTTACTATATATTGTGTAGGAGGAAGCGTCCAGTGGCTGTGAAGTTTTGCATGCCTTCTCATAAAGCTTATAGATTGCACGGTTTCCTCGGTTATTGGAGCGCAAACCATCCTCTGTGTTTATATCTTGGCATCCCTCCCTTCGTCATATTTGGAGAACAAGACGGGGTAGGCAGTATCAACCCGTCTTTACCGCTTGAGATTAGAGAGGAAGAAGAACATTTGGTCATGAAGGAAGGAGATGATGACAGTAACCGTGCTGTCATGAAAGTTCGTAATCGATTGGGATCGGCCAAGTTTACTAAACGATCGAGATCGGTCAAATTTACCAGCAGGCAATATGCTCTTCGATCAAGATTAATCAATGTATCTGCGTATCGTTATAATTTGCGTCGAAGTCGGCGGTAGAGAATGATTAATTAAGTAGTCTTTTTCATTTTAAATTTTCTAAAGAAGATAGTTCAGTTACTTCTTATTCTTTGTTGAAGAATAAATGTAAGCTATATAATAAGATGTTTTCAAGTACTTATGATTTTTTGGTGGCAAAATATTTGGACATATTTGTGGCTTTTCTCAAGTTTTACTTGCATGTTCATGTGTATAACAATACTGAGAAAAGTTCAGATATTTTGTGATATAAAGATCAATTCTTTTGCGTTGAAGAATTTGTTTGTTATTGGTATAATTAAGCACACTCGATTAATTAATTACTAGTTAATTATCTTTTGGAAACATGGCGTTTACAATGGTATAAAATTGTATCATAGTTGGATCGAGTTTATCTTAATGAAAATATAAATTAGCAAATACAATATCTGAACTTTTCTCAGTATTGTTATACACATGTACAACAATCGGATGGAGTTCTACTCAAGTTATTTATAAAATATATCTAGTAGTCTATACCTATCAAAACTTTAGTTTCTGAATTAATTAAAAATCAACTCATACTTAGCTAATTAAACTCTAAGTCTGTAATTTTTCAAATCAAATTTGTCGGATTAGACTTAAACCCTACGTTTGATTTATAATCATAATATTTTAGATGGAACCAATATTAATTTATATAATAGAAGACCGCATGTATAAGAGCATGAATTGTATATTCAGTAACACTCTAATTAATATTTTCAAAATGTTTATCTTAATGAAAATATAAATTAGCAAATACAATATCTACTACTATATAAATTTAACATTATTCAAATATATTAATTTATTAAAATTTATTTTAAAATACATATCCATATACATTATTCACATCCACGTGTCACGCCATATATGCATTATCACTTGCATGTATGCAATGGTCAACTATACACATATCATATCATATATCATATCATATATCATATTGATTATTGCATTCTAAGATATTGAAACGAAAAAACCAAGGTGGCAAATTCCAGTTAGCTGTGCCCACAGAAAAATATCTTCTTCCTTGAATATTTAGCATTTCTTCAATCCAGATATTTATTATCTGGGAACAAAGAAATTGGGTTTGTATATATCGATATAATATCACTTGCCATTCGGACGGTTTAATAAAATTAATTAATTGTGAGAGTTTTTGCAGATTTATCCAAATAAAATCTTTCCTATTCCTGGAATTAATACGCATACTGCTCCCACAAAATTTCATACATTAGTTGCAAAAGTTGATGTCGTTGGAATTTAAAAGATAAAAAATAAAAATTCATGCCAACGTCTTGGAGATTTTTTTTAATTTTTGTTAAATTTCTACAAAGATTTTTTTCATGTTAAAAGTATGTCGTATAACTAGAATTATTTTTTAGTCTAATGACTAAGGATAATGTTCTTTAAATGAAAGATATATGTTTGAACCCGATTGAAATTTTTTTATAAATACTTAAAATAAAAAAATTGATTTCATCTTTATCTTTATATGTCAATCTTTTTCGAATATAATACTCAATTTGTTTGCTATATCTCTTTATTTTATATGTCGTTTTTGACAAGTCAGATCATTTTTTATCTTTTCAATATTTTACTTTTTTTTTTTGCTTTTAAAAGTTGCATGTAAGAGAACATACACAATTAAAAGTAGCATGTTCTCAAATTTATCTTCTACTCCTTAAATTTGTCCAAATTAAACAAAATAAAATAATATACGTAAGGAATTTATTAACAACGACTTAACAACACTACATCAAATCAATTAAAAAATGAAAAATAAATAAATGTTCATATGTTGTTAGTCTTATAGATTAGTCTCATATTAGTTCTCATGAAATTGAATTATCATTTAGCATTTGCTTAAGGAAAATATTTGGGAATATCATCATTGATTTCGTTATCAATACCAACTTTATTATTCATATAAACTGAATTATTATTTATGTTAATAATTTTATTATGTAATTTATTTTATATATAACTTTATTATTCAACTCAAATATCACTAATCTAAAATAATAACTCATTTAAGTTAAACAATAAAAGTACTATACAAATAAGTTGCATATCACATGAATAATAATTTATTTAACCTAAATAACAAAGTCAATATCGACAACGATATCAATGACGGTATCTATATATCAATAACCTTTGATTAAATGTCGTTATACAAGAAGTTAGTGGATCAAATGCTATCAAGACTTTTAAGTTGATACTTTGTTGATAGATTCCAACAATTTAATTAACCTTTAGATTGTCCAAATATCAAATTTTGATTCCTCAAAATTCACTTTGTTGCCGATTAAAGATAATACAATTGAGTCATATGATAAAGGACTTAGTCCATTTGATATAAAATGTATTAAAAAAGTAGGAATTAAAGTTCCTGCACTCACAACAATTTTACTTTTTTTTTTATTTTTGTAAGTGCCAAGTCAATTCTCATAATTGACAGCACAATCTATCCTCAAAAAAGTTGAATGAACATATCAAAAGATTAAAAATGTATCATGCATAAGTGTTTCATGTGTTTATCGTGTGTTTCAATAATTCTGTACAAACTATTTCTCTTAATGTCAATCAGAATAATGTTAAATATCATATTTTTTACATATTCAATTAAGATTGTAAAATTTAGCTTGATGATTATGTTTTGCTTGTTTTTGACTCAAATCTAGCTTGAGCTGGACATATAATTATGTTATTTAATTTGGAGTGACTAACTATTATATAACATAAAATGCTAACCTTTTTAAATGCAAAAAATAATTATTCAAATTAAAGAAATATTTGATTATTATATACATTTTATCAAGAAAAAATAACTAATAATTAAAGCTCGTTTATTGCTCAACCTTGATTTTCAAGCAATTTCAATTCGATTCGACTTATAAAAAAAGAAGTTAGAGCATGCTAGAATTCATTTACGGCACTGATCTAACAATTTTATTGATGTTTAAATTTAGATTTTTAATATTTAAATTGCAAAAATGATATTAAAGATGAACGTATATTTATGAAAATGACAATCTTCTTTTTTTTTTCAAATTTGTTCAACAGAGGAGGTTAATCTCATTTTGAAACTTATAAGGGATGTATGTGTAAGAGGAGTAAATAAACGAAAACAAAGAAAGGAAAGTGCAAAAGAGTGAAAAAAAATATGGCCGAATTTCATATATCCCCTCAAAAGCCTTAATATTACGTATTTATCCCTCAAAAGTTTATAATATCATATTCACCCTTTAAAATTACAAAAGAAATCTCAAATTATTCAATTAAATAACATCTCCACTAAAATTAACTCCACTTTCATTTTTTTCTTTCTTTCTTGTCCCTATAATAAAAAATACATAAAAGAATTACACTAAAAATTTAGAAAAAAAATTAACGCACAATGCATAAAATTAGATTTACATCCCTAAAAAATTACATAAATATAATAAAAAAAGTTTGAAGCAAGCATGATTCTTTTAATGCTATAAAATTATCTCCGCACCAACGTTTTAGTATTTTTTTCTTTAGCGGCTTACTAATTAATGAAATTCCTTTATAATTTCGAGTAACAAACAGTTAATGATAATTTAATGTTGAGGTAGCTTTTACAATATTATATGAATCATTCAAAAAAAAATTTGGTACATTTATGTACCTTTTAAAATTATAGGGGCATAAATATAATACATGTAGTGTGCGGGTTTTTTAATGTGGAGGGATCCGATAACCATGATCATTGGCGCTCATTGTGTCTATTTTATCATTTATACTTTAATTAATATATATATATATATAATATATAAACCGTTAGATATATTTTAATATATCTCAATAACATGTATAAAAAATTATTGAATTTTAACGTTGTTTCGATGATTATCAAGAGAGTAAATTAAATCATAAAATTTGGTCCATTGACGTTTGTTAGTGCTTGATGTATATCAAAATAAAGTTGAAATGATATAATTTTTTGTGTACCTATATAGCATGATATATACAAATGTCCAATTAATTAGTTTTATTATTTAAGAGTTTAATAAATAGTTATTTAAAATTTAATTTCATGATTATTGATGTGACACCAATGATTATAGACATTAGATCCCTCCTCCTTTTTAATTATGTTTGTAGTTTTTTTATGTGCTATTTACTATAAGGACCAAAAAGGAATTAATAAAAATGGAGTTAATTTTAATGGAGAAGGTTAATAAATTGGACAAAATTGGGAGTTTTTACAATTTTGAAGAGTAAATATGATATTACAAACTTTTAAGGGGGGAATACGCAATATTGAGGTTTTTGAGGGGATATATAAGATTCTGCCAAAATATATTATGACAAAACAACCATGATACTGTTTTAGTTGATGTCACGATACATTATCTGCCAATCATCCTCTGGAATTTTAGCAATTTTTTCAGAACTTTTGAAAATTTTCTGGTCGTCGCTTTCGTCTCTCTCGCTACCTCTTCTCTCCTCTCCTCTTACGAGCCTTTCAAGGTCAGAGATCTCTGTTAGCTTGTGAGTTTTCCTTGATTTCGTGCTTTATCTACACGAATCCAGTGACTTTATCTTTAAATTCCGGAACTTTCTTTGTGAATTGTGAATTGCAAATCTGGTTCTTTTCTTTCCCGATTAAGTGGCACGGAGCTCAAAAGGTAGAAGTGGTATATTGTAGAATTAGCAAAATTGTAATTTTTTCTAAATCTAGGCTCTCACTCATTAGCAATTTCTAAATCTGCTGTGTATTCATGCGAATTTGAATTGTGCAATTGTTGCGAAGCTACAAAAGTTACGACCCCGGATTTCTTGCAGCTATTTTTAGCAGAATTTCCCTTTTTATATCATATAACTTAATTTTTTGAAAATAGAGAATTCCAAATCTGGGTTCTTTCATCTCACAATGTATATCGGAAAAGAATCTTCCAATTTGTAATTTATATACTTTAGGTTTTGCTTTCTTTTTTCTATCAAAAGATCTAAAATCCAATAAATTTACTTTTGTTTGCTTATTTTTTTCCTTTATTTATCATTTTCCATCTTTATCTATTTCTTAATTTCAATATATTCCTTTTTACTGTCCAGAAATATAACACAGGAGCACAGGAAAGCAGTTGTAAGCTACACAGGACTTGTTCTTGTAGGTGTAAAGAGAGAGAGAGAGGGAGACAGATATAGAGAGAGATGGGACAGTGTTGTAGCAGGGATCCAGCTGACCGGCCTCTACCCACTACAAACACAGGAGATGGTGGGAGCAATGGGTTGTACCGCACCGAACAAACACCTGCTTCACAAAAACCCACCACACCAACAGCCGTTCCGGCGCCACCTCCCACGGCATATCAACCTGCTGCTCCTGCACCCGTCACCTCCACCAAACCCATTGTGCCACCCATCAGCGCCCCCGTACCAGTCCGACCCAAACCGGCAGTGGCACCCGACACCATCCTTGGGAAAGCTTATGAAGATATACGCTCCTTCTACACATTAGGAAAGGAGCTTGGCCGGGGCCAATTTGGCGTCACGTATCTCTGCACTGACAATGCTACAGGTCATCAATATGCATGCAAGTCTATCTCCAAGAGAAAGCTAGTCAGCAAGGCTGACAGGGAGGATATAAAGAGAGAAATTAGCATAATGCAGCATTTGTCAGGCCAAGCTAACATTGTTGAATTTAGAGGTGCTTCTAAGTTTCAATTTTTAAATTAGCAATGTTTTCCTGAAATTGCTTACTTTAATATTGAATACATCTTCACATGAGTAAATATGGTTAGCATTGGCACTTTTCCAAAAACATCATGGGATGGGTATATTCATCATACCTGCTATACTGGTGCCTTAGGCACACTTCTGTCGTACGGGGAATGCATAATAATTCGGTGTTTTGACATGAAATTACTCGATAAGTATATGATGTCTAGTGGTAATTTAGCACAATTAATGATAGTTTGCTTAAAGATTGTGTGTTAGATTCTAAAATTAGGTAAGTGTGTTCGATTAACTCAAAAAAAAAAAAAGGCCAGATTTTTGATACAACGTTACTTCCTATATCTGTGTATGTCGGTTGTTAATTTTATCTTCTAGAAGAGTAAAGTGCAACCTTTGTTTTCAGTCTAAACCCAAAAAAAAAAATTCAAATAGAGCCGGTTTTAATTATATTGTTCTCATGTTCTCAACAGGTGCGTATGAAGACAAGAGCAATGTGCATGTGGTGATGGAGCTGTGTGCAGGAGGGGAGCTGTTCGACAAGATCATTGCCAAGGGGCACTACTCAGAGCGAGCTGCGGCCACCATTTGCAGAGCAATCGTGAATGTGGTGTACACGTGCCATTTCATGGGAGTGATGCACAGAGATCTGAAGCCCGAGAATTTCTTGCTGGCCACCAAGGCCGAAGATGCCATGCTCAAGGCCACTGATTTCGGCCTCTCTGTGTTTATTGAAGAAGGTCTGTTGTTTTATTATGTTCATTTGTATATTTATATTTCAATAATATGCCTTGTAGAAGTGTGAAATTCTGTTGTAGTTGATAATGTTATTGATTAGTTTGTATGATATATACTAACATAACTCGTCAATATTCGAAAAAAATGCAGGGAAAGTGTACAGGGATATAGTTGGAAGTGCCTATTACGTTGCACCTGAGGTTTTGAGGAGAAATTATGGCAAAGAGATTGATGTGTGGAGTGCTGGTGTTATATTGTACATTCTTCTCAGTGGTGTACCTCCTTTTTGGGCCGGTATAATACATATTTATTTATCTGTTGTATTAGTAAATGGTTATGAAATATCAAGTTATCAATTAAATGCATAATAGCTATTCTGAAGTAACATGCAAATTTGGTCGGTGGTATTGATAGGTACAGTATGTATTTGAATACTCGAATGATTTTTGACCAGGGAACTAAGTGAGATCTGGCACCTTTTGTCTAATAACAAAGAACTGTTTGACCATTTAGAATATTGTATGTACTTGTATTTTGTTAAAAATCGATATCCCTTGTTGCCTTTTCCCAGGATCATCCAAGTTATACTTAACTGATTTTAAAAATCAATTTTTGCATGAACATCCTAGTGACAGCATTTTCAAAATGGTATGTAAAAGCAACTTCTTTGTTGAAAAAGAGGTCCGCAACTGAGGGTTGTCTGGGATGGTTGCATTAATTGTATTATCTCTGATGCATGTATATATGCTATTATTTTCATGTAGAGACTGAGAAGGGAATATTCGATGCGATTTTACAAGGAGAAATAGATTTTGAGAGCCCACCATGGCCTTCGATTTCAAGTAGTGCTAAGGATTTGGTAAGAAAAATGCTTACTCAAGACCCCAGAAAGAGAATCACCTCTGCTCAAGTTTTACGTAAGTTTCTGTTGCAGTTTGTGAATTTTCTTTTAGATTTCTTGGTATGATTTCTGAATGTAAATTCAGTTAAAAGGATCCTTTACCATTTTTCGATTGTTTATTTATTTATTTATTTTTCTTGAACAGAGCATCCATGGCTGCGGGAGGGAGAGGCATCAGACAAACCTATAGATAGCGCGGTTCTTTCTAGAATGAAACAATTCAGAGCTATGAACAAGCTCAAAAAAATGGCTCTTAAGGTACAGCATAATACTCAGCAATGAAAATTTGTGATTTTGAACACGTCTCCTTTTTTACAGTACTTATTTTTCTTGCTTGTTGTAATTAGAAGCGTTAAGTGAATGGATACTTGGAACCACTTCATTTTTGTGAATTATCAATTTATAGAAATTTGAAACTTTAGTTTCTTTTTCTTAATTGGAAGTTCCAATGGAGAAATTTGCTTGGCTTTAAGTGAAATGGTGAAAAAGAAAAGTATTTTTACTCCTATTTGATAATATTAGCTGACTTGAATAAAGGATATTTTAAAAGATTGTAATGGCAACTTGAAAACATGTTTCATTACTCAAGAAAGAAATGCAAAGACTTACAAATTTCCATATGTGTTGTGTTGCTTCTTAAGGGGTACTTGGTCGAAGTTAAAGATATGCTTGATACTAAATTTAGCAAATTGATTCTTTGCAGGTTATTGCAGAGAATCTAAACGAAGAGGAGATAAAGGGTTTGAAGCAAATGTTTTTAAACATCGATACAGATAATAGTGGTACTATCACATACGAAGAACTAAAAGCTGGTCTGGCCAAGCTTGGCTCAAAGCTTACTGAAGCTGAAGTTAAGCAGCTAATGGAAGCGGTGAGTTGTAGATACAAAACACGGAGTTATTAATTTGACTAAAATTCACCTTTCCATATATGCCCTTTTGAAGTTCATTTTTCCATATATGTCCTTTAAAAGTTTGAGGTGCTCCACATCCAGTTCTATATTGGGCAATATCAAAAGCAATTTTTCCTCTCGTGGGGTCTTTTTGGGTATCGCTTGGGGCCACCACGGCACGTTGGCGGGGGGGGGGGGGGGGGGGGGGGGGGGGGGGGGGGTATTGAAGACCAATTTTTACCTCTGAACTGACTGAATTTATGTCCAGTGTATCCTTCATATACATTCATTAATTAAAAACTTCCTTGCAGTTTGTTATTGAGAGCATTCATTACAAGAAATTATAGAATTTTTGTCAGGTCATCAACATAATATATACATCATTTTATTTCATGCTCAAACCATCTCTTTAATTCATTTCAACAGGCTGACGTGGATGGAAATGGGTCAATAGATTATGTTGAGTTTATAACAGCCACCATGCACCGGCACAAGCTAGAAAGAGATGAGCACCTATACAAAGCCTTTAGTTATTTCGATAAAGATAACAGTGGGTAAGTATACATACTTGCAGGTATTCTAATAGAGCACCGCTTCTGTATTTTGCAATTACCAAAAGCATAATATGGGCCCAAATTAAAAGTCTAATTTCTAATCATTCTCAAGGAAAAGACAGTACTTCTACTCGTAATTTTAATAAATATTGTGGAGACCAAATGCTACATCATATTTCATAGAGATTCTCATGCACATGGATGATCATGCGGACAATTATGTGTAAATTGATTCGCTGGTATTAATCGAAATAATCTTCAGTGTACTGTAGCAAGTATAATTCATTGATATTTTTATAATGTAGTTCAAATTTGGCACATTTTTTTTCCTTACAAAAGAAATGATCTGATTTTTTTCAACTTGGGTGCTAAGCTTTTTACCTTAATGAATAAAATGTTTCATACTGTGCATATCATTGGTGTATCCTAATAATCTATATCATATTGTTGTATAAAAGTCTGTAACATCTTTTTTTTTTAACTGTATAGCTTTATTACAAGAGATGAATTGGAGGCAGCATTGCTAGAGCATGAAATGGGTGATGCCACTGCCATCAAAGAAATTATATCAGAAGTTGATACTGATAATGTAAGGCTAAAAACAGAATGTACCATTGTTTTTTATATTTTTCTAAAAATGATCTCTATACTAATTTCCTTTGGATACCTTCAGTTTATGTTCCAGTAAGTGCCAGTGACAATTACAAATAAACCTACACATTGTAGCTGGCAAATCCCTGTTTTTTATCACACAAGATGAAAGCATGAGATTTGAGTTTATAGAAGAATTCAGGGCTTGAAAGAAGATGGGGACTATTGTACAAGTTACCTAATCCATCTTTGTTCCATGTATTTCTTTTGAAATTTTTAGGATGGAAGAATCAATTATGAGGAGTTTGTCGCCATGATGAAAGGTGTGCAACAGCCAATGAAGCTAAAGTAGATGTAGAACTTTGTCCGCCTTCATTTGTAGTAATTTCTCTTCAATCAGTAAACTGATGATGTAATTTGTATTATGAAAGGGATGACATCTTTAATGTTGTTTTCTGTATTATTTTCACGAGAATGTGAGTTTGTTTGTAAATGTTGGTCCTAGGTGTATGCTTGTACTCCACTGTTGAAATAATGATGTAGCTGTTGAGGGAGTGAGTAAGAAACTGATACTGCAGAGGTTTTTCCCTGTTCAGGATTTGCAGAGAGCTGTTTGTGTTGTGTAAATTCGTTATTCTGTTTTTGTCTAACTGGAGAAATTGGAGTTGAAGGAAAACAACAATGTTAAGAAGTGCATCATTTTCTTTTCCATTTGTTTACTTCTAACTTGTGAATTGTCGTTTTGGTAATTTGGCTTATTTTCTGATGGAAGAGATGCCCAAAAAGTTAAAAAGCATAAGCTTTAAGGATGTTATTGCTTTACTTTGAAACATGTTGAAATGTCCATTACAAAACAGCATTAGTGAAAGGCGTGTTGAAGCTACTAAACAAAGAAATAATGACAATTCGTCCCATCAACGGAGTTTTCACAAAATATATCTACATGACTACATGGTCCATAAGCATCACAATATTCTCTAATATAATTATGCCCAAAATTTTGAGACAAAAGAAATAAATAGCCAAGAACTAGATCTTTGTGCACTTTACATCCGCAACTAGGTGAAGAATGTGGGGCCCGTACCACTTCACACGCTCTACGTGCAGTATGGATACATGCCATAATAACCCTGGAGCACAAAAAGAACACATTCACATTCACATATATGTATCTAAAAGTTATTACATCAGTAGCTGTACCTTCGTTTTGGGAGATCTTGGTGATGGATTTTACAACATGATCAAACCATGTGCTCTCTTCTGAATCATTAACGTTACCATGTATATGCAACATGCCTCCCTCAGCTCTGACATGAAAAAAAAAAGTTTGCATTTCTGCAATTTATTTATTGTTTTGTTTATTTTATTTTTGATGTTAAAACAAGAGAAATAAAATAACCTCAGAGCCCTGACGGCAGTAACCCAGCTGTCTTCGCTGGAAGGTAGAAGGCCAAGACAAACACGGTCAGCAACCCCCTACATTTGACCAAAAAAGAAAACAGAAATCACTCTTTGAGATTGAAAATTAACAAGCACAATAAACCATACTTCAGTTTTTCATTTTTTTTCAAGTATCACTTTACAATGCATGATAGCAGGAGCAACATAATACATTAGAAAACAAATGTGTTGGGATGACCTGATCCATAACTGACTCATTACAAGGGTAGGTCCAAACTTCAAATTAGTTACTCATATATATATGCAATTTTCAGACTCAGCCTTGTGTTTTTAATAAAAGTTTTCATAGCACTAAACCATCAACTATAGGGTTCGGGTGAGGGGGAGAGGGAAAGATGCGTGTACTTTCGGTGCAGTGGTGCGGTTATCTCCTTCAAGTACAATACACCGATCAGTCACTGAGTTGTCAGAAATATTGCGCCTCAGAGCAGTTAATGCGTTTGGGTTCCACTCACATGCATAAACCAGCTTTGCACGGGCTCTGATGACAAAGTATGGTCTTTTTATTTTCTAATGATAATTAAAGGATAAAGCGTTTGAAAAAAATTGTACAAGTACCCTTACAAAAGCTCAAAAACTTCGCATACATGTCTATAAAATTGGATACATTTTTGTGCAGCCAACTCAAAAAAGAATATCATAAGCATGATATTACAGGGAAACATGATACATATCCCTGATATCCTACTTTATCAAAATTTCACAAACTACGTTATTTTGTCCGTTGTCTAACTGAAAACACCAACAGCAAAGATGATGGTATTTGAGGAGCTTTTTGAAAAGGGAAAGGATGGTTCATATGGTACTTAAAAAGATT
The DNA here is from genome assembly GCA_037678475.1 of x Bolboschoenoplectus mariqueter. Classification (NCBI taxonomy): domain Eukaryota; kingdom Viridiplantae; phylum Streptophyta; class Magnoliopsida; order Poales; family Cyperaceae; genus x Bolboschoenoplectus; species x Bolboschoenoplectus mariqueter. Next base: position 1,552,529 of record CM075244.1, on the reverse strand, counting down.
CATGGCCATCTATGAATTTTGTTAGTTTTGTTAGGGCATTTATATAATAATCATGTACTGTTTCAATTTTGCAGTCTCATTAATGGAATTAATCCTATGTATAAAGGAAGAGATTATAGGGAAAGGCAGAGAGACATACTTGACTAGGAAAGGTAGAACAAAGTAGCCAATACCAGCAAACAAGTCGACTATGACCTCATTGGTACAGTCTAAAGCAGCCATGCGAAGCTTCTCTGAGCGATTTCCCCAAGAAAACATGCACTTTGTGGCATCAAGAGAGTAGCTAATACCATTTTCATGATGTGTAACCCACCCATCAGACCCTGAGAGAAGCTCCAACCCACTGTCTCTTGTACCAGTTTGCATCACACTACCCTGGGAAAGAAAGAAAAATTAATCAAAATTACTAAAAAGAAAATGAGAGTGTGGATAGTGTGCATCTCTAAGACCAACTTCAAAATGCCACACAAAATGAAAGAAGTTAACAATGGAGTGGTAATTCACTGGTATTGTCCTCTGGTTACTTGTAATCCTAGAGGAGTTTCTGCTTGATTCCTGTCCTTTCATTCTCTTGTGCAAACAGGCAAACATATGATTGGGTGTGTACCAATATGAACAACACAAAATTATTCTAACTTACTTGGCATGCAAGGCGCTGAGTCCCGAGTGAGTTAGCAATTATTGGCCACAGCTCCTTCGCAATCGAATCCCATCGAGAATCCTTGAAAGAATTCTTAGGTAGAACCACCATATCACCAAGTTGTTCCCACCTGAGTAAGAATTTATGCAAAAACAAAGAAAAGAAAAACTTTCAGGAGTTTGAAAATGATAAGATTAATATGAATTTATTAGATTCAAGTTATTAGTTTCATGTTATGCTCAAATGAGAACAAGTGAATCAAGATTCAAACTACAAATGAACCAAAAGTGCCCACAATAAATATAACAAACCTATAGAACATCTTAGATGAGTGGAACTACTGATATATGCATTACAAATAAAATCAGCCAGCAACTGGTACTGCCATCCTCATAAACAACTAACCTTGTAGGAAGCTGTTCCAGCAATGCCAGAGGCATCCCATTTCTCTCCAACAAAGGCTTTACTAACTCTCTCATTAAATTCTGAGGCGACTTAGGCCCCTTTTTGTTGATAGCTAATTCATCCTTTTCCAAAGACCCACCACAAGTCATCAAAATACCCTTTTCACTATTTATTTTTTCACTAAAGAACATATCAAGAAAAGCCCCGTTTACAGGAAAAAGCACATGATGCCCATTTTGGGCCACTTTGACCTTTCTATTGGCATCTAACCACCCAGATTTTTTGAGCACATCTTTTATTTCTTTTGCACATTTCTTCTCAACTTGAAAAACAAAATTTGAATCTGAATCAGCACCATCTAAAATCTTCAGAAAATTCAGATCAAGTTTCATTGGTGGATTGAAATATGTTCCAAACGCATAGCACGAGGCCCCACCGCCTACTAAAATAAGCTCTTCATCAATTACCATAGCCGAGCTACGGACCCACATGTTCTTTTTACCGACCGATTCAATTTTCACATAAACCCATTTTTTTGTATTCAAATCCAAAAGAGCTAACTTTTGGTGCTCTTGTTGTCTAAAGGGGCAACCCCCTAATATACCGATATAATTATTGTAGACAAACATTGTATGTGAAAACCTAGCAAAAGGAGGTTTCCCCAAAATAATCTCTCTTTTCCAACTTAGTAATTCAGTATCAAAGGAGTAAAGGTCACCAAGTGGTTTATGACCATTGTGCCCTCCAAATAAAAACAGCTGAGAGCCATAGGCCACCATTGCATGAGAGTGGCATGGACCAGGCCAATTTCTACCCTCCTTGATTTCTGTCCATTGCATGGATTTGGTGTTTAATACATTCATGCAAGAATAAATTACTTCATCACCGAGGCCACCGAATACATATATGTTTGAGCTTACAACTGCTGCGGCATGACGGTGCCTGCACCCATGAAAAGAAAATCAATACACTAAAAATGAATTAAAATTTAGGATTTTTGTCTAAATAATCTCAAAATTATAGTATACCGCATGGTAAAAAGTAGAACTATGAAACCTAAAACTATATGATAAACCAAACAAAGATATTCTCTGACAGTATCTAATTTAAACCAGAAGCACAAAAAGTTCTAGAATGTTAAACACGACAAGAACAAGAAGCATGCTGTACTCTGATGCATTAGTTTTCATTACAGGCATTTTGACTAGCCAAAAGTTTCAGCAAGAACCACTGATTGATTGTGAGAATAAAAAAAACAAATATTGTAAAAATGTGATGAGTTTATTTAGTTCTATTTTTCATATTTGCAAAAAAAATGTTGCAATAGCACCACATCTGACATTAATGTGACAGACGACTTATATTCCATTGAAAGTTATTTATCCAATACACTAAAAGAATCTAAAATCAAGAGCTGCCTTTTTACATGTTGCTTTCTGTGTTTCTATGTGCTTGTTGCAGATTCAGTTTCTTACGTCAAGATGACCAATTCAGCAATGACATAGTATTTGTTCATCAACTTTTCTTTTCTTTAGTTAGGTTTGGCCAATAGCAGAAGTAATATGAATGATTGTTATGAGCATGTAAATTGTTGAGTGTAATCTAACATATAGAATGGCATGTTGCCAGCAATTTGCAAAAGAACCCTTTATTTTAGATTGAAACACAAATTTCTGTTTAAGATGAGCAGTCGAGATATTCAGAACAATCTATATTAAAATAAACAGAGATCATTCCTTTTATGTTTCACCAAAAAATAATTAAAGTCAATATAGATTAGTACCTTGGTTTAAACACATCTCCACTGCACTCAAGTTGCACCCATTCATTGGCATTTTTCTTTAAAAGCCACACATCATTCAGTATTTCCAAAGGGCCAGCTCTTCCCCCAATAACATACACATCCTCTCCCACCAGACTAACTGAGTGCCCCATTCTCTCCAATGGGGGTCTGAGAACATCTAATGTGGCTAACGAGCCCGAACTGGGGTCCAGAATTAAAGAATAGTTCCTACGCGAATGACGGCCTATGCCACCAAACCCTCCAAAGATGAGCACTTTGTTATTGCTATACACAGAAGCTGATTGTCCCCAGAGGAACAGCTTCTCAATTGGTTCACCAGTTATATTCAAATCTGAGGTAGAGAGAGTGTGGTTTTGGTTTGGCACTGGCTCCTTCAATGAGTCTGAATTTGAACTGTTCAAAACACAAAAGACAAGTGCACTAGGGTTGGTTGCAGTAGCAGTACCACACAGATATATATACTGGCAGAAACTTGATCTAAACTGCTGAATAAGAAATTTCTTTCTGTTACTACCTTGCTATTGCTTTTTTGGTTTTCCTTTTGGGTCTTTTTCTACCTGATTTATTTTGAGGAAGTTTTCTGTGGGAGAGGGAGGTCGGGGGTTTGCTACAGTCTGGTTGGAATTTCATACAGGTACAATATAAGCTAATGTGTACCATTACCAATCAGCTCTTTGATTGTGCAAAGACAATGAAAAACCTGAAAGTATTATCATTACCAAAATTAGAACCTTTTGTGAGTATTGGCTTCATCAGCTTCCTCTTCGCATATGCAACTAAGCTCAATATTAGAGTCATCAATCTTTAGACCACTGCTTCCTATTGGTACTAGTGAGGCTGTATTGGTACTGGCTGGCTCAAAACAGTTAACCTGCTCTGATGACTTCTCTTCTTCACTGATTGATGCTAATTTTTCTTGCAAAGTATGGAAAAAGCCATCTGTTCTCTGTTTGTTTGCCTCCATTTTGCTATTTGCAATACCAATTAAGTACTTAACATACTCATCTGAAACAAGCAAATTACCAACTTGCCCAAGAGGTACCTCCATACGTATAGAGCACCGTATGGCGACCATGATACGCTTCTGTACACTTGTTACACCTGCAACCAACAAATCCAAATTACTCATCTGACATAGATAATATCAAAATAAGACAACATTCCAAGGATTGTTGTACTAGAAACATATAATCTTTATTTTTAAAATTTTCAATTCTTTCTTTTATTTTTCAAAATGTATAATGAACATTCCAAAGTGATTTTATTGTACAGCCTTAGCAACTAAGATAGCAGTGCAAATAAACCAAGGTTATATTCTCTGATCTCAGTACTGAACCAGTAAGTCTCGGTACTACCATAACAACTCGAAAATTTAGTTAGAGCAACAGAAGTCCACCAGTAGTGGTACAGTACAGAACCCGGTCACAATAACTGGTACCAAGAAATGGCATGCAACACAAGCACTACTGCAAACACCTTATTTCAAATGAAAAACACTTGCCAGATTCTCTAAACCCAGATGAAACAGCAACACTGACAAGCTGACGAGCCGCATCCAGATCCTTACAATCAACAGCCAAGATCATCGGCTCGAATCTCAAAACTGCCTCAGAACCCACATCTCCTTCCATTGGGTCTCCAAAAAGCAATTTGAGTACCCCCTCCGGCTCAGCCTTCTCATGTGAAACATACAACCACCTCCCGCCTCCCGCCTTCTTCTTCTTCTTCTTCTTCTTCTTCTTCTCCTCTTGGTTATGAACTTGTTCTGTGCTAGAATCAGGGTTAGCGAGAAGGATGGAAATGCGACCGGAGCAGGAGGAGGTGGTGAAGAAGGAAGGGTGAGAGTTGAGGAGATCTAGAAGGGGAATGACGGGGGCATCGACGCCGCCTTTGGGGGACTTGTCCGGCGCCGGCGAGGCCAGCTCAGCCATCGCAGCCGCCTTCCTCTGGGCGAAAGTGTCCATGGCGGTAGTAGGGTTTTGGGGGTTTTGAATTGGTCGTTGATTTGTTTTTAGAAGAGGGGATCGTCAATAGATCTCACTTTGGAGCTTAAGCTTACCGCTGTTCTCTTTGGAGGGAGGATGAGAATGTATTAACAATCAATTTATTTATTTTGATAATTGAAACCTGAAGTTAAACTTTTTAAGGAAAATATTATGAAGATATCATTATTAATATCATCGTCAATACAAATTTTATTATATATATTAAATGAATTATTATGTATAATAATGATTTTATTATGTACAATATTTATACTATTTAACTTAAATATCTTAATATGTATAATAATACATTTAAGTTGTATAATGACAATGCTGCACAAAATGAGTTTGCAAAATAAAGTCATTAATATACATTATAATTCATTTAAATTGTATAATGATAATACTATATAAAATGAATTTATATAATAAAATCATTAACATATATAATAATTTATTAATGTGTATAATTAAGTTTGTATCGATAATAATATCAATAACTGTATATGTATATCAACTCTCAATTTTTAAAATTCTAGAGTGAAGTTACAGACATTTTTCATTGTTTTAAATAGATGATGTTTTAAAATTGATGTAGTTAGTCAATTACATTTTATCTGATAATATTGAATAAGTATGTTCTCAATTTATAATCAATATTGAAAACTACAAATAACAAAATTTATAAAGAAATTCATATAAGAATAGAATTACTATACATTGCTTGCATGCTCTTTATCAAAAAGAAGGGAACAAAAAATAGTACATAATAATCACAGATCCTTTTACGTATGAAGTACAAATACATCATCATTATATTAATCCATGGCAACTGATTAATACATTGATTCAAACATTCACAAATTAATTGAATAAATCCTAATTTGGTGAAGTTGAAATCTCTCCTTGAAGCTTATACTTATGCTTATACTTATACTTTCCCTTTCTCCTGACACGTCAATCGATCCCTTCATTCCCAGGCCGGCATGTCGTAGGAGGAGATCATCTCCAAATCGTGGTCGGTGACGTGTTCATGTCGGACGGGTTGTGGCTCTGATTCTGACAAGTGGGATACCTCACTGGAGACTGAAGAATCATAGGTGGAGGAGGAGGAGGAGGAGGTGGTCATGTGGTATGATCTCTTGGAACTAAGCTTCCATGCTTGAGCTGAGGTGATATGCAGCTCCAAGCAATCTGACCATGTGAAGGAGAAAAGGCTAATTAATTAGAAAATGAGCGAGATAATTGAGACAACAAGATGCCATAAAGTAAAAAAAAAAAACCTTTATGCATGTCCTTCTTCCTTTTAAAACATCTTTTATCCAAAAAATCTATTTATGCCACAAATTTCCTACCAGATAACACTTCTAATAGAAAATCCCAAGTTATTCTATCAAATTAAAGTTTTTTACAAAATCTAGTTTGAAAAATACTCCTCTTATTATTTTTTAATTATAATTAGATGATGCAGAACTACATGAGCACAATGCCGTATGGGGGGGGGGGGGGGGGTCTAGAATGGAAAATTTACGTTTTCGACAAAAAAAATAAAATTTTCTAAAATTTTAAATGTAGAAAATTAATTTATAATTTTTTAAAATTAGAAAATTTCCACTGTTTGAGAGTGTGGTTCAAAAATTAATATCAGGACATATATTCTATTTAGAAACGGCCTCATTGAACTATAAAAAATCGATTTGAGAATTGTTTAATTAATCGTGGTTTAAGAACTGCTCATGAAAAAGATCATTATAACACCCACACACAAAACAAAACTGTCAAAATCTACATCTTTGTAGTTGATTAACTAATTTTTTTTCCTATTCACGTTTTTCCAAATTGGAAAACAATATCCTGATCGTTAGAGTTGGGAGAGAAGAAGTAAGATAAAGAGACAAAGTATTTCCAAAACAAAATAATACTTTTTCTACTTTCTTCACTTCAGAGTATTCTTACAAACTTAAATATGCAAACTTACAAATATAACCTTAAAACTAATACTAATTGCATAACCGTGAGATAAGAGACATATATAACACTGACTTTGTGGTTTCTTTTTTAACAGAAAAAAAGTTTGGAGAAAATAGGGGAGAAAGAGGGCAACAAATCCTTTCAAATAGACATTTGTTGGAGACATTTGTGGCTACTTATTTGATATGAAAAAAATTTCATATGTTGTTGTTTACCTCTTATAGAGAAACAATAATACAAAAACTCCGAAGAAATTCCGGATACAAAAACAATAACAAATTACAAAGAAAAAGAAGGAAAAAAAAAAGAAAACATACCATTAATAAAAAGCACCTCAAAAGGCCTAATTCAATTGGAGCGAAAAACGAATCAGCCAAAACTTCCATTACTCTAGTACCCCTCATAACTATCTACAACTATCTATAAGAAAGGGAATTTTATGGTTTATATTAAAAACTTAAGAGAATTTCCATACTATTTATAAGCACATAAAATTGGATTGAATTAGCAGGAAGATTGTCAATTAAAACTACATCTTTATATAATATTTGAAGCAAATGGTTTTTGAAAATCACAGCGAAGACGCTCCAAGTTTTTAAAATAACACGCCGCCGCAGTTTTCCAAAAAGATAATTTCTATTTTAGAAAACAATGGATTGTTTATGAGCCAACTAGACTTAATTTATATTCCATAAAAGATAATTTCAATTTATGATTTTTCATCTCTGTCACATCATCAATAATCTCATTCATCTGATTATTTTCTTTCTCTTTATTTATTATGATGAGATGTCTTATATTTTTCTCATGTTCTCTCTTCATACTTAAAAGACAATATATGTTTGTATTTCTATGTAGAAATTTTTAGATGGTTAATCTTATTATTTTCATTTATATAAGTTTACAGAGGTTTTCTAAAGAAACTTACTCGGGTTTAAAATTTACTTGACTGTTAGATTTTTATAGAGACTATTATTATAAGAGTTTAATTAATTGTAAAATAGATATTATTTTTTTATGAGCAAATTTGGAGGAACAATATTCTAATATCTAGAAATTTTGAATTGTTATCTATTCTACAATAAGAGTGCACCAACAATTTGTATTGTATCAAGTATTTTGTTTTATCTTATAATCAAAAAAGGTTTTGATTTTTGAAACTTTTATAATTAAGATGTATCAAATTGGCCCTAACATTATAATCAATTTAAACAAACTGAAAATTTTACAGACCAACATGATAAATTAGTGATATTTTAAAAATTGGAATGATATATTTGAAATAGTAAGGAACACAATGATAACAAATTGATATTTTTAAAATTTTAATTTTAATGACAAATTAATAAATTATTAAGGACCAAAATAATAAATGAGTGATATTTTAATTTTTAAAAACCATTAATATAATTTACTCTTTAATTTAATTAGACTAGGTAAGTAGGCATGGCAAAACCAATTTGGGCCAGGACATGTAGAAATTCCTAACATGAGGCCTCTAATTCCAAACACCGGCCTGAAGATATATTTCTAGGCATCTTTATATCATGACAATGAAATCCAAAACATAACATAACATAACATATATCATATCTACGCTGTAAGTGTATAGCGACTGAAGAGATACCGATATCGCCAACACCAAGTAACGACTTGCGACTTACGAGACGTCTATTGCACACACGCACAGATATGGATTCAATTTCAAACCATGAAGAAGAGATCCAAGAAATCACCAGCGACAATGAACCAGAGAATCATCAGAGGCCTACACTGGTGAGGACTGAGACTGAGAAAGAAGGAATTTGCACTGAAGAGAACAGTACCAGTGCGGGGACGGAGAGAGAACTAGATGGAAAAGAGAAGAACACTACAGAAAAAGGAATTAAAGAGATTTTGTATGAGTGGAGATCGAAAATTAGAAGGTGTTGTGGTATAATCTGTGGTTATAATGATCCGCAGGTCCCACGAGTCCGGGTTTATCAAGTTTGGCCTGGGAAGAATGTAAGCATTTCTTTTTTTTCATTCCCTTTTCCTTAGTAGAGACTACTTGTATTGCTCCTTTCTTTTTCTTTTTCTGGAATTTGAGTAATGCAGTGTTATGTTATTTTCTTTTTGCTTGCCTCAACATTTTGTCTAGAAATTGATTACTCTATTTGAGTAATTAATTCAGAAGAAAAAGTTTTGAACTGATGCGAATGGTCAATATGCGTTATGTACTAAAATAGTTGTATAAAATTGGCCTTTTATGCAGGTCTTTTTCTTTAGAGGCCGGATGATATGTGGTCCTGATCCACGCGGCTTCATTCTGACGATAATTTCTATAATAATTTGCGAGTGGATCTTCTTTTCTTACAGCAGTGATGTCGCACCCAGACTGCCGGCTGTAGTTTCTATAATCTCTGTGATACTATCAATTATAGTATGTAAAAAGATGTTCAAAACAAGAACAAATCTCTCCTTTTTCTCTTTGTTCTTTTTCACTTATAACTTCTTGAATCAATCAATCATGCATGTCTTTCTCAGGTTTCGATAAACTTGTTTTTGGCGGGGACAAGAGATCCTGGAATAGTCCCAAGAAACCGAGAGACACAACTGATGGAAGCTGAGGCGAGCATGTGGAGTAAAAGTATCAACAGGAGCAGAAGCAGGAGATTTAATGTCAATGGAATCGAGATAAAGATCAAGTATTGCCGAATTTGCGAGATATATCGACCTCCAAGGAGTTCTCATTGTGCAGTTTGTGACAATTGTGTTGACAAGTTTGATCACCACTGCCCCTGGATCGGCCAATGCATCGGACTGGTACTCAAACATCTCCATAACCTTTCCCTTTGGGAGTACTCAGTCTGATACTGAATTATAAGCATCCGTCTTCCTATATTTAAAAAATGCCTGCTGAGTTTTTCACTGAATTAAAGATACAATAGTAGTCCAAATGGACCAAAAACTTCTCCAATTGCTCCTTTTTTTCTTTTGATGATACAATATTTCATCTCATATACCCATGTATAACCTTCCAAGTCTTCTAATGGACTCAATTGGTGATACTTATCAGCACCTGAGCAAATCAAATTTACACAGAGTTAAGGTAAGAATATATTGAAGACCAAACTTCAGATGATGCTTAATTAATAAGATGATATGCTCATTATACAACAAAATTTAGACTGATCCATAATTTTATCATAGAATTTCAAAATATGGACTTTGTTGTGCAAGACCCGCCAAAATCCATCAGTGCTTACAAGGAGCATCATACCTATCAAAGTTTATATGTGGGTTAACAAACAAACCAGCCGCCTGTTAATTAATCTCCAGTTCTCTTCCTGAAATTTTCTTTCTCATGCATCCCTAGTTGTGACTATTTTCTTTTTATTTTCTGCAGAGGAATTACCGGCACTACTTGATGTTTGTGTTCTCGGCATTTGTATTCTTTCTTTTCATATTTGTGGTGTCATCATGGAGAATTGCAATGAAGATGGCTATGACAAACAAGAATACTTTGGGAATAATTGGACATATGCCTGAAATATTTACATTAGCAATTTTTAGCTTAATGGTAGTTTGGTTTCTTGGAGGACTTCTGGTATTTCATGGATATCTCATCTCTCTTAATCAGGTAATTTATTCCATCGAAGTTCAATGCTACGTTAATATACTTCGTAACGTGTATAACATCTATTTGTTTTTCATATTGTTTTACAGACAGCGCATGAAAGATTCAAGCAACGGTACATCAACTCTCTGAACCCATACAATAAAGGTATAAGAGAGAATATAAAGGAGGCTCTATTTGCAAAACTTGATCCTTCCAGACTCAACTTCCGAGCAGTTGTCGAACCCGAATGGAATTCAATTGCAAAAGCATTGAACCAGTCTTGCGAAAGAGCTAGAAATGAAGAGGTGCAACCTGAAATGAAGAAGGAATCATGTTCAAGCCATAAAAATGATCCTGAAATTGAAATAGAAGTATAAATTATAAAGTTGCTTGTCCGTACTGTGTAATTTACCTTGTTGATATTCAATACCAAATATATACTATCAGAAGTCATTAGTTTTTCCTTTTGTTAGTTTTTAAGAAATGTGGCCGGCTTTGATTAGCTGAATTGGAGAAAGATCATGTTGACAAGATGAAAACAAAGACCTCGCCTCGCATTAATTTGCTGATTATGATTCAAATATTACAAATCTTTCCGGTGACCTTGGTAACTTGGTTTCTGTCAAATCTTTTAGTTTTGGGTGTTGATGAAGAATTGAGGGGGGGCAATTTTTGGTGTTGATAACCAGCGAATGGAGAAGAGGAAGATATCGTGTGAATAGTTGGGAAAGAAAAGCTGCTTTTGGGTCTGTATAGTTGGGCTTATATTTTGTTAAGATAATGTTAAGTTTATTTTCTTAATTTTTTTTACTTAAGAAGACCCAACAGATAAATATCTAATTACAGCTGTATTTTGTTTCAATATCACGTGTTACACTGGTTAATCTTTCTAGAAAATAAAAGCTTGTATCGGAAGAAAGAGAGGGGAAATGGAAAAACTTTCTCTTTACTATTCTTGTTCTTAGTTACATCTTCTTTCTTTCAATTACAGTAGTAAATTTCTTTTACAGTTTTTATCTTTTACTTCAAAATCTCTCTAACACATTTTCTTTGTATCAATCCTAGCTGGTACACGACAAATTGGTATCAGAGCAACATTTTGCGACCTGAAATTAGAAGCAAAATGAGTGAGAACATCTCGACTAGAACACAAGCTCAAATCAATCAGTTAAAAGAAGACCAAAGCCAGTTGAATAACAAGTTAGATCTCATCTTGGAGACTTTGAAGAAAATAACAGATGATCAATCTAAGCATGTTGGTGAGATGGATGAGAAGCTTGCTAAGCAGACTGACCTGATGGAGGTGAGAGTCAAAGATATTGTGGCAAAGGAGATGAGAAAAGAAAAGGGTATAATAGAAGATGCTCAGCCATCCAACAATTCACCACCAAATCCAAACATACGACCAACCTATGTAACTATGTCATTCCAAATTCCACATCAGGCTCCACCTAAAAATCTACTTTTTCCTAATATCCAAAATACCCCGCACCAAAATAGAACTCAAAATTTGATATTTACACCAACAACCAACCAATTCACTAGCCCCACTGTTACTCAAGTTTCAATAATCAAAACCTTCCTCCACCATACAACTATCCATATTTTGAGCCGCAAAGACAACCTCCACCCATCAATAACCCTTATTATAACATGAATATGATTTTCCCAAGACCTGAATTGTATACCTACCCACCTAGAGTAGAATTTCCTAATTTTAATGGAGATGATCCCAGAGATTGGGTGCAAAGATGTGAGTATTACTTCTCCATCTATCATGTGCCAGAATGGAACAAGGTAGAAATGGCCGCCATGCACTTCACAGGCAAAGTGCAACGTTGGTTCCAAGGGGTGACAGTAAACAGGCAACAATTATCTTGGCTGGAGTTGGCAAAAGAAGTGATCAGGAGATATGAATCAAAAAGTGTGATAGGAGTAGTGGATGAGTTCAAACAATTGAAACAAAAGGGAACTGTGGAAGAATATAGAACTCGGTTTGAGGAGCTACGAGTTATGATGTTAAGAGAAAATCCAATGCTAGATGATTTATACTTTATGAAAAATTTCTTAGGCGGGTTGAAAGATGAGCTAAAAATCATGGTTGGGGCTCACAACATCATCTCACTAGTAGAGGCATATGAGATGGCAATTAAACAAGAAAAGGTATATGAAGTTCTTTGCAAGAATCCAAAATCAGTACTTAAAATTGCTGGTAATAACTTACAAAAATCCTTAATCCCATATCCCAACAGACCATATACAAACCAAAAGCCAGTCAATTCTAACCCCAAAAATTCCAACTTTACCCAAAACAGACCCAAGAACTTGTGTTACAAATGTAAAGAGCCATGGACACCCGGCCATAGGTGCAAGAATAACGGTATTAATACCATGGAAGCTGAAGAAGAGGAAGAATCAAATTATATAATCGAAGAAGTAGAGGATGAAACAGATGAGGAAAGAGAGTTAGTTGGAGAGGTGGAACAAATCAGAGAAGGTTACAAGCCAGTACAAGAGGCAAGAATATCATTAAATGCATTAGAAGGGGGACCTTGTACCGAGACCTTTAAATTAAAAGGAAAGTTAAAAAATCAACCCATCAGCCTTCTCTTAGACTCTGGCAGCAATATCAGTTTTATAAACAAAAAGATAGCTCAATGTCTCAAATTGCATGTCACAAAAACACTACCATTGATTATTACAATGGCTAATGGAGAAAAGATATGTAGTGATGCAAAATGTCATGTAGTTAATTGGGAAATGCAAGGCTATCAGTTTACCTTTGATTTGAGGATTATCGAGATGGGTGTATATGATGTGGTGCTCGGGGCTGATTGGCTGAGGAGTCATGGACCCATGTTATGGGATTTAAATTCTCTTACTCTCCAATTTGATAGAGGATCTGAAAAAGTGAAATTGAAAGGAGTTAGAGGAGAAATTAAATACAATGTGTTGAAAGAAGAAGAAACTAATGATGTTCAAGAGGCAGAATGCTATTTGATGGTACAACTAACTATTTCCAATATTCCCGAGCTACATACTATAAAAACCAGCCAAATTGAAACACTTTTGAAGGAGTATGAAGATGTGTTCAAAGAACCCATTAGCCTACCACCACAAAGAACCTATGATCATACTATACCATTAAAACTTGATAGCGAGCCTATAAACATGAGACCTTATCGATATTCTTACATCCAGAAAAATGAAATTGAAAAGATTGTGGAGGAGTTGTTGCAAAATTCAGTGATACGACCTAGTCAAAGCCCATTTGCAGCCCCGGCTTTACTTGTAAGAAAAAAAGATGATACTTGGCGGATGTGTGTTGATTATCGGAAGTTGAATGCTGCCACGATAAAGAACAAGTACCCTATACCTCATATTGAAGATTTACTGGATGAATTGAATGGAGCAAGAGTTTTTTCTAAGATTGATTTGCAGTCGGGCTATCATCAGATTCGGATGGCTGAAGAGGATGTCTACAAGACAGCTTTTCGAACTCATCATGGCCATTTCGAGTTTAAAGTCATGCCTTTTGGCTTGACTAATGCTCCCGCTACTTTTCAAAAGCTTATGAATGAGGTATTTGGGTCAAAATTAAGAAGAGGTGTTTTGGTTTTTTTTGATGATATATTGGTCTATAGTGTCAGTTTAGAGGAGCATCTCACATTATTGAGGGAGGTGTTACAAATACTAAGGAGTAATCAGTTGTTTGCAAAAATGACAAAATGTGCTTTTGTTGTTGGCCAAATAGAATATCTAGGCCATATAATATCAAAAAAAGGGGTTTCAACTGATCCAAGTAAGATTGAGGCTATGGCAGAGTGGCCGGTGCCAAAAACTATCAAGGAGCTAAGAGGGTTCTTAGGCTTAACGGGTTACTATAGAAAGTTCGTGCAAAATTATGGGGCCATCAGCAAACCATTAACCGAATTATTAAAGAAAGGGCAATTTCAATGGAGTGAAGCAGCTCAAAAGGCCTTTGAAAAGCTGAAAAGAGCAATGGTTTCTGCCCCGGTTTTATCACTTCCTGACTTCACAAAACCCTTTACGTTAGAGGCAGATGCATCTGACCTAGGGGTAGGGGCAGTGCTCTCACAAGATAAGAAACCAATAGCATATTTGAGCAAGTCATTAGGGCCTAGGAGTGTGGGATTATCAACATACGAAAAAGAGTTGTTAGCAATTCTTATGGCAATAGGGAAGTGGAGACACTATCTGCAACTCAAACCTTTTGTAATTAGAACTGATCATCAGAGTTTAAAACATCTTTTGGAACAAAAGTTGATACATCCACTCCAATTCAAAGCCTTGACTAAATTTATCGGTCTAGACTACACAATCGAGTATAAGAAGGGAACTTCAAATCGGGTGGCTGATGCATTATCCCGAAGAGGTAAGGGTGAAGGAGGAGTCCTAAATAGTATGATCAGTGAATTAAAACCAGAGTGGCTGGAGGACGTGAAGAGAAGTTATGAGGATGATAATAACATTTCAAAAATGCTAAAAGAATCTGAGAAAGACGGTGATGTGTGGCAAGAATTAGGAGGAGTAATTTATAAGAAAAGAAAAGTTTACATTGGGAAGGAAGGTGATTTAAGGGATAAAATAGTACGAGAAGTGCATGGAAGCGCAATTGGTGGGCATTCGGGTATATTAGCAACTTATCAAAGGATTAAAAGATATTTTTTTTTGGCCAAGTATGAAGAATGATGTTTACAAAACTGTGAAGAAATGTGAAGTATGCCAAATCAATAAAAACGAAAATGTAGCTAGTCCGGGTCTTTTACAACCCCTACCGGTACCCGAAAAAATCTGGAGTAATATATGCATGGACTTTGTAGAGGGATTGCCTAAATCTGATGGGAAGAATGCTATTTTGGTGGTGGTAGACCGATTAACAAAGTATGCACATTTTATCCCGTTATCACACCCTTTTACAGCCACAACTATAGCTAAAGTTTTCCTTGAAAATATTCATAAATTGCACGGTACTCCTTCTAGCATAGTGTCAGACAGAGATAGAATTTTCACAAGTGAATTTTGGAGAGAGTTGTGTAAGAGACTGGGGGTAACATTGCAATTCTCTACAGCTTATCACTCACAAACTGATGGCCAATCGGAAAGAGTAAACCAATGTTTGGAGAACTTTTTGAGATGTATGTGCTTTAACAATCCCAAAAAATGGGCGAAATGGTTGGCTCTAGCAGAATTCTGGTATAATACAAATTACCATACCTCTCTTAAGTGTACTCCTTTTGAAGCTTTATATGGCTATCCTCCACCTCAGTTGGGACTTGGGCACCCGCCGACATCAAAACTAGAGCCTATTGATAGCTATCTAAAAGAAAGGCAAGAAAATATTCAAAAATTAAAAAGCAACTTAGTTCAAGCTCAGAATAGGGCTAAGCAATATGCAGATATGGGAAGAACAGAAAGAGAATTTAATATAGGGGATCTTGTTTATCTAAAGCTTCAGCCATATCGGTAGAGCTCGCTTGTGAAAAGATCAAACCAAAAACTGAGTTCTAAATACTATGGTCCTTTTGAGGTATTAGAAAGAATTGGTAAGGTAGCTTATCACCTCAAGTTACCAGCTAGAGCTTTGATTCATCCCATTTTTCATGTATCTCAACTGAAAAAGAAAATAGGAGAAGGAGTAAGTGCGAAGACGGGCTTACCGAAAGAAGGACCTGGAGGAGAAATGCGAGCAGAACCCGATGCAATATTGGACCGAAAGATGGTGCAGAAAGGAGATGAGTACACTGTCCTAGTTAAAATTCGGTGGTCTAACTTGCCAGAATCTGACGCTAGTTGGGATGACTACTATGAAATGCAGAAGCTTTATCCGAAATTCATGGCCAAACAAGCACCTTGAGGTCAAGGTGAGTTTTAAAGGGGTGAAGCATGTCAAATCTTTTAGTTTTGGGTGTTGATGAAGAATTGAGGGGGGCAATTTTTGGTGTTGATAACCAGCGAATGGAGAAGAGGAAGATATCGTGTGAATAGTTGGGAAAGAAAAGCTGCTTTTGGGCCTGTATAGTTGGGCTTATATTTTGTTAAGATAATGTTAAGTTTATTTTCTTAATTTTTTTTACTCAAGAAGACCCAACAGATAAATATCTAATTACAGCTGTATTTTGTTCCAATACCACGTGTTACACTGGTTAATCTTTCTAGAAAATAAAAGCTTGTATCGGAAGAAAGAGAGGGAAAATGGAAAAACTTTCTCTTTACTATTCTTGTTCTTAGTTACATCTTCTTTCTTTCAATTACAATAATAAATTTCTTTTACAGTTTTTATCTTTTACTTCAAAATCTCTCTAGCACATTTTCTTTGTATCAATCCTAGCTGGTACACGACAGTTTCCTGCTGCCTGTCCTATAACATTGGCAGAGTTTCAACTAATCGCACCGCATTATCTCGCATGCAGCTCATAGTGCTCATCTTTGCTGCACGTTCACGGCTCACTGGCGACCGACTCGAGCAAACGAGGCAACATGTCAAATGCTGGTTGGGTACTATGTAGTCAACCCAATTGTATTAATAGACGATGACATATGTAAATTAATTTTGTGTTTCTTTTACATTTGACATGGCTCAGTGTCTCGTATGCATGCAATTGTCTTGTAGTAATGACATCGCCCAAAAATTAGGATTTCACCAAACAATTGTATAATAGATTTTATTGAGGAATTCGGTTTTTCCTTTGTGTTTAGAGATTCTAAAATATTAGAAAGGAAAAATTATTATTTATTTATTGACGACTGAGTGGTAAACAAACAACATTTTTTTCTAGAAAGAAATTGTTGTAATCTATATGATACTGATTATGTTGAACACAGACAGACTATTTATGTTGTTTATATTTTTATAAAGATGTTATTCTAATTGTATATATATATAACTACTATAGTATTTGGTAAGATGATGACCGGCTAATTAAACACCCTTCTCTTATTCTATTTATAAGATTTATTATCACAAAAAAAAATGTATTTAGCTTTTGAATATTATCTTTAATTTTATCCGGTGATCAAAATTAATTATCAAAATATGATATACTGCAGCAATAAATCAAAGAGAGAAAATTGCAAAACATTGAGATATCCTCAAAGTTAATATTTGATAAAAAAAATAATTTAGATAGATAAGAATACAAATTTTGTTTTTACTTTTATATAAAGATATGAGTTATTTTCATTTCTTTATTCTTTTTACTAAACACTTCTGAAGATTATGTTTTATAGATAAAAATATAATTTTTATGATAACTCCAACTCTTAT
Source organism: x Bolboschoenoplectus mariqueter (assembly GCA_037678475.1). Taxonomy (NCBI): domain Eukaryota; kingdom Viridiplantae; phylum Streptophyta; class Magnoliopsida; order Poales; family Cyperaceae; genus x Bolboschoenoplectus; species x Bolboschoenoplectus mariqueter. The sequence goes on along the minus strand of CM075244.1, from coordinate 1,534,835 downwards.
TGTGACTCTCACGTAAAGATACAAGTTATCTTCTTATCTTTTTATTTTTTTGTATCAAACATAATCAAAGACTATATTTTATAAATAAATAGACAATTCTTATTGTTGTTCTCACATAGAGATAGGAGTTAATTTCTTTCTTCTTTTCTTCGAATTAGCAAATATGACCAAACACTATACATAAAATCCATAAATAAGAAAATAACGCTTGTTGTCGTTATTCTTCATAAAGATAGGCATTATCTTTTTTTTTTCATTTCTTTTTACCAAACAAGCCTAAAGAGTACATTTTGAAAAGATATAGTGAAGGAAAAATATTTTTTTTTCCTTTCCAACTTGCATTCCGTTATAAATTAGGTCAAATTTGAGACATTACCATATGCTCTCTTGCTCTCTCTCTCTCAACTCAGTTCCAACTCAGCAAATTATCCAAGCAAAAACCCTTCCTTTGCTACATAATGCCAGGTTTCTAATGTGCAATTTCTAGGAACTTTGCACTGATTATATATTGGTAGGTTTTCTCTTCGCTTGTGCTATTAATTCCTCTTTGCTTGGTGTTAATAAAATCATAAATATATATATATATATATATATATATATATATATATATATATAAACCATGCAATATATAAGCTTCTTGTAACCTTTGTTTTGTAAATTTTCTTGTTGATGATTGTTTATAAATTATAACTTTAATCAATCTGTGTCTCCTAATTGAAAATCAAATTTTTTTACTGGAACCGCCCCCTTCCAGCCGTCCCACATTTTCTCTAGAGAATATTTTAGTATTTTAACTTTTAAGGATTTGCAATTTTCATACTTATTCATATCAGCTTGAGAAAAATATAAAGTTGTTTTCTGTTATTTTTACACTTCCCAGATATTTGAGGAAAAATCTATGGGAAGGATAATTAAATAATCAAGGGCGCATATTTAATATATTCCAATTGTGATATGCTCAACTCGCTCTTCAATTCTTGTATGTAAATTTTTCAGTACTTATCATCCATATTAGAAACAAATGCAATCATAATCAGAAATCACTTATTTAGGCTCTACTTTCGAGTTTGAGGAAGAAGGAAAGGAAAGAAAATGAAAGAAAAGTGAATTTTGTTATACCTCAAAATGAGACATAACAATTGTTGGAAAAAAAAATGAATAAAAGAATTTTCCTCACTTCCCTTCATTCACCTTGATTCATCTTTTAAAATTAAAATTTAAGAATAAGATGAAAGACGCTCATTCATTTTCTTCCTTCCCCTCCTCTCCATTCATCCTTTTTTGGAGCAGAGTTTTACTTGTCTTGTAATAGAAGTCTAGATAATTGATGAAACAATTTTTTTCCTCCATCAATTATCTAGTACTTCTGTAACAATACAACAAAATGGGTAATTTCTGACTGTGATAGTAGTCATGCTTAATACTTCTCTTACATTACAATACAACAGTTCTATTACACTTCTCTTAGAATAATGATGAAAATCTGATTTCTTGAATTATTTTGTATAGATTATTTTCATAGAAAAACTTAAATTTCATGCAATATCTGATCAAGTAAACTATATGATCAAGGTGCTAATTGATGATATATAATTTGCTAATGGAAGAAATAAAAACTATAACCTGTAGAATTCTCCACATATTAAAACGAATTTTGAATTTCTGATAGATTTTAACACCATGCCTTTTTAATTTAGAAAATATTGGGACATAATTCAATAGCAAAATCTTGTGTAGACATTGTAATGTGCATACTTTCCTATTAATTGCAAAGTGGGTTAGTGTATGAAGTTAATTGCTGGGGAAGAATAGAAGGAAAGATGAATTAATGCATATTATACCCTATTCAGTGAAAGTTAATTTATTGCTGTGTGATGCACCATGGAGCTAGCAACTCTTTATATATATGTACAGTGCCTTAGTTTATTCTTTCATTGTGATATATACACCATGTAGCGACTATGCATGTACACTATTTGTTTTTACTTGATACAAAAAGAACCCTATACACACAAATCAGCATCTCCAAAATCACATGTTGACCAAACAAACACACTCCCTAGAGAGCTGGTTCTATCTCCACACACAACTAATATATAAATCTCTTAGTTCTAGCAATTTCATTTTCTCCGAGCTACATATATATAACCCATTAATTTCAAAGTGGATATCTTCACTCTCATTTTTGAATCAAACTCAATTTATTTAGGTGTAGGAGTCGTCATAAAAAATTAGAAAACCATGTATTATTGTCAATAACATATCAGACCCAACATCAGAGCAATAAGCTGATGTTCTGTTGCAATAATATGGGATAGAGATGAACTATATTTTCAAAAGTAAATGACTTTCTTATTTTGCACTTGTAACCATTAAACATTATAGATTAGTGTACACACTATAGTTGCAGATGTCTGTGCCTAAAGTGACTAGATGTTGGTTAATGTTTTCTGAGAAATTTGTTAAAATTCCTGATGTAAGGTGCTCTTAATTTAAAGTAATATTAAGCTCTTGTCAATTGGTGTATATTGTAATACTGTATTCAAATTAAAATTTACCGCAACTAATGTTTGCGAACATGTCATAAACACTGGTTGAAATTTCCTTTGTGATTTTTGCAGTTTTGCAAACAATATTAGTGAACTGCAATTTTCAAAATGTTGTGTTCTAACTTTTAAGGGTTTGAAATAAATCTCCTTAATGAAATCCCTTTTTTGTGAATTTGGTTGCAGTAAATGACTGAGGTTGAAATCCTTTTTTTTTAAATGTACCATGGAGAAATCTTGTAATTCTTCCTTCAGACAAACAAAAATGAAAAAAAAAATAATTAATTTATGACATTTCTTGACAGCATAATAGTTCCTACGATCAAAGAACTTCAAAATCCTATGCCACACTCCCGGCATTTTTTCCCCTCCTGAAAGTGATTTGAGTCGCCATATCTGCCACCAGTTGAATACTTCTCTGATTACAAGAAGGTAAGTACATATACATTTGTTGATCTGTGTATCACGTCTCCTGTCTGAAACAGAAGGCATGCTTATTTATGTGCACCCTATTAATAAACATGGTAATAGATAATGAAGTTGTCGAATATGGTTTGAAACCGGGTCATTGCACCCTATTGATAACCGAATATATTTAGTTCATTTTTCTGTGATTACTTCAATCGGCACATACCCGTTTGTTATCATCCCAAAAGAGAAATACTGGAACAAATGGGTTTATTGCTTTATTCTGTCAAGTTTGAGCTGTTGCTTTTACTGAGCTGGCTGCTTATAGGTTGACTAAAGTTTTGTTGTGCGGGTACTGGAGTTTTGTAATTATCAGAAACATGTTGTCTGAACCTTTTTTTATTTAATTTGAACAAATCATTGAAAAGCTTGTGTGTTTTCTGCTTTTTTTTTAAATGAGGAGTTCTGCATTCAAGCTGTTCAAGGGAATTTTTTTTTTTTTTTTCTGAATATTGAATAGGAATGCAACATGGATGGGATCAGTAAGTTACCAGACGAGATATTGACCCACATCCTCTCCTTCATGAGAACAAAAGAGTCTGTGCAGACATCCATCCTTTCAAAGAGATGGAGAAACCCATGGACTTATCTGCCGATCTTAAAATTTGACATCGAGGACTGGGTTAATACTGCTACCGAGGATGAAGAAGAGTTGATCAAAGGCGAGAAGAAGTTGGAAAATTATCTGAATGGTATGTTGGACAATCGAGGGCCATCGCATCTGGACAAGTTCGAATACACGAATTCCCTTCCGAATCATGAATCTGAAGTTCCTTTGGAATTTCTTGACCGTGTAGCGTTGCTAAGGCCTCGGGTGGTCCGCGTCGATATTAGTCGAGTGAATCAATTGGATGTGCCCGATTTAATTTTCTCTTGTGCAAGCCTAGAACAACTCATTTTGGCTTTCTACACTGATGATGTGACTATTATTAGACCGACAGCAATACACCTACCTTCACTGAGAATTTTAGAGCTGAGCGGCATAGAGGTCAGTGATGAAGATGGTTTCATACAAAAGCTTTGCTCGGGATGTCCTGCCCTTCAAACCCTTTTTCTAGAAGTTTGTATTTTGGATATCTCGGAATTTTCATCTGATGTGTTGAAGGAATGGACTATCCAAGAGTGCGATCAATCAAGGCGAGTTCGACTTTCTTGTCCCAATCTAACGTCTCTTGTCATTGAATCTTCTGATAAAGTACCAGGTTTTGAACTTAAGAACATGGCATCCCTTGAATATGCTAACATCTGTTTGGATTTGGAAGAGGGTCATGGTGATCTGAACCTTCTCAGTAGCCTTTCAAATGTTTCCCGTCTGAGTCTTGGTTTGTGGGGTCTCAAGTTCAAGGTATATTCTCTTCTCAAAATAATAAAACAAAATCTTTAGTTTCTTGCATGCACTTGTTTGGATCACAAGAAATAAATTTCTTGCACTATGGTGTACTGTAAATGAAACTTTGTCATCCATCAGCTGTAACAAATTAAAATTAGTTTGTTTCCATATGTGGGTTTTTTCTGTACCATCTTTATCTAGTTGTTGCCACCTGGATAAATCATGAACACAAAAGAAACTGAGGAAATTCTTGCTTGCATATTCAAATTTGGGTTTTGTTCGACGCTAATCACGTCGATCTATTTGTTGAGATGATCTGTGTCATCAATGACAGTTTAAAATGAATCTTTCCTTATTCATCCAAATTGATCTTTCTTTCTTAATATGAAGGAAAAATTGGAGAAGGACATTCCTCGGTGCAGAACCTTCAGAAACTTGAAGATTTTGGAAATCGTCTTCTGGGATTCGAGTTTTGAGATGGATTTAGTGGCTTGTTTTCTCAAGCATTCTCCTCATTTGGAACAGCTCACTTTCCACCTCTGTGACTATGAAGTAATTCCACCCCCTCACCCCACCCCTGCACCCTCTCTCTCTTTTCTTTTATCGAAAATTAAGCAAAGGCTGCCATGTATCAATATTAAGGGAAAGAAAAAAAAAGTTGCATTATTTACAAGCCATAAAACAAAAACAAAGCCAAAACATGTTTCATTATAGCCTCTAATTCATCCAAGAAAATATAAGAGACATCCAAATACAGCAAATGAGCAAAACAAACTGTTAAGGAGGCTCAAAGAGGTGATGGAAATTTGGTCAATAAAGAGCTCTCGGCAAGTTCTTAATCCTCCTTATGATCCTTTTTTTGAGCAAGCTGACTATCAATTAAGTCTCCTAAATTAAATTGATAACCTTAAAAAGGTGTTGCTGAATGACCCTTGTGTACATCAACTAATAAAGGAATGACTAATGATTGGTATGGCCGATAAAATCCACATGGTTATAGTCTGTAATTATAATGATTTTTGTCCAGCTTGTACCAGCTGCATTCTGATTTTCTTCTCGGTTTGGACTGATAAGTAAATTGTGGCCAAAACCAAACCTTGCATTATCACTGATCTTGTTAATGACAATTTATGTATAAACTTAATATTGGGCAAGGCCAGTGCTTTTATGAACAAGCTGGTACATATATGATGATCACCTATCTTATTAGACTAATATGAAAGATTTTTTTAACAAACATGGAAACTGTAGGACGCAGATACAGAAGAGCCAAGTGAGGAGGAATTGAGCAATGTGGAATACCAGAGGGAATACCTTGAGACGGTTAGGATTATAAAGCCCGAAGACTGTTATTGGGGGGTTATTCGACTGATTAAGGATTTGCGTGCTCATATCAAGATCATTCAAAGAATTACTATTATCGGATGATCGATATTTCGATGTTTTTTCTTGATGTGAGTTTGAAGTTCTCATGATGTATCAGACATATGGATGTTTGATGTAATATGTGTGTACCTTGTGATCTGGTTCTATGTCCTTAGGATGCTGGTGACAAAATTTGAAAGTTTCTGTTGTTCCAAAATTTAGTGGCCTAAAAGATTTTGGATGATTTAGTAGATGCATTTAGTTGGTGCAGATGATTTATGAAATCAGGTTCATTGTAACAAACTTGTTGCTCAACAACAATCACCATACATATTGGGTTAATATTATGCTTATCATAAAATGGAGGGACCTTTTTTTTCCATCGAGTAGTTAAAATAGATTTATTTTTCCAAGGATAGTCATTATGATTTATATCTTATTAATTTAAGAGTAGTTATTAAACCAGGAAATGCAACAAGAGAACAATCTGTTTTGACAGTTCCCACTTCTGTGCCTTAAATTCATTGTTTGAGAGCAGTACTGCTGTAAATCTTTTAATAAATGATTTTCAATATTTATACCACTAGTCAACGTGTAATGCATAAGCAGTTTGCGATTATATATGCAATAGAGTATATAGAAAATGCTTATGTAGAGTCTTGCTAATGTATTAACATTAGCATATCGATCAATGTACTAATTAACGGGCCAAATTTTAAATTTTTATGTTTAAAATTTCGTCATAGAATAGACATCTGTTGTACTTACAGTTATAGATAAAGGTGGACGCTTGATGCTTTATGAGAGGAAAAGAGTAAATTACTCGGTAACATTGTGGAATAGAAGCAGCACTATGGGAGATCTGATTTATTCATCCTCAAACTCAACTTGATGCCTCACATCTTTTAGTTAGTTACTATAATTATCTTTGTAAGCAACCTCAGCTAACACAAATCTTATAAACACCACCACATCACGAGGGTTCCATGATTCGTAAGTACAGTGATTATCAATTAAATGCAGTCTGTCGGTTTGAGGGTTCTGCTTAATTTGGTCAACAGGATGGGAGTCGTATAAACAAAAAAAAACACACTAGAAAAAGAGAAAACATTCCATACATGCATACAGAATAATTTAGAAATCAGCATTAGTTAGAGCAGACATTTCATACATGCAGAAATAGAAGTAGTGCAGCAATTCTGTTCCTGACATAGTGAAATTCCTATCTTGTTTTTGAATGCCATGTATGCCAGCGGTTAAATTTTAGTTTTTAAGATTGTTGGACCATTAATTTGATACCGGACCAATAATCTTTTAGATAAGATAAGCTCTAGGGTCCTGTTCCACTAATAAAACAAGTGCCGCGCATCGACCAGAAAAAGTATGTACCAGACATCAAAAGATACTTTTGTCCTTGTTAAGAAAATTATAATCATAAAAAATCCAACAGTTGAATGTGCACGACAGGAAGTATATATTAACAAAAAAAGGACAAAAATTATATGCAGGATCTTATATACGTATTTTACCGTTCAGAATCCACTTGTGGGTTTCTCACAGAAATAACCAGGTACAAGTAAGAATACCAACTTGGCAAAAGAAAAAAAAGTTTACACTCAAGAGGAAAGAGGGGATATGAAAGATAAACATGTATCTTAACCGAGAGATTCCGCACCAGCCACAATCTCCAAAATCTCTCCTGTGATCTTGGCCTGCCGCTGCCTGTTGTATAAAATCGACAGTGACTTCTTCAATTCTGTGGCATTGTCTGACGCACTGCTCATGGCGCTCATCCTTGCTGCCAGTTCACTGGCCAACGACTCCTGCAAAAGAGTTGACATGTCATGTGGAGCATTGGTTCTGGATGAAACACTTATTAAGACTTGATATTGTTTTTTAGGTTCTTTATTGAGTTTCACTGTAGGAATTCCTTTCAACCTTTTAGTAAAATAGACTATTCTCTTATAACAAGTATCTTTTCTAATTGCTCGAGTTTACTTCCTTCAACCACTCTTTTTGTTTTTCCATTTTTGCATTTTATCTTATAAGAATAGTATATTAATCATAACGTTAAGCAAAACTAGACCCAACCTAAGAAACCTGCTTTTACCTATGGAGTCGGACCGACCCCGAGTCAATGAGCACCCTGATAAAACAGCAATCAGGTTTGACCCAAGCAAAATTTGAGCAACCTGAAACCCGACTGACCTAATAACCTAACTCCTTATAGATTCAAGACCTGAACTGAATTTGAATTGGAAAAGCTCACCAAAATCAAATTAATTTGTTGCCATGATTACCCAAAGCGACCTAATCCTCAACCAAACCTACTGAAGATCTCAACACAACACAACCCAAACCTGATTGACCTGAGATTACCGAATTAACTAGAGCATGATATGACCCAACTTGAATTACTGGCAACTCAAGAGAGACGGATACATGAATTGACCCTGCAACTCCTGATAATTGCAACCATACAACTCTACCACCAAGTTACCAATGCTTTACCTGTAATGCCCTGAGAATCTGGCTATTGAGATATAATGGAAGTAGTGCATCTAATATCTGCACTGGGTCCTGCTCAAATTGCAATATCGCGGAGAAAGAAGTTGTCGGCGTGCGCACGGTCTCTCTCTCAACAGTCAACTTTCCCTCCTTAGTGGTGAGGCGGAAGAGTTCGTCTTCAGCCGCATCAACACAAACGCCATTGATGTCGCAGATTTCACCTTTAGGTGAGAGTGGCAAGAGTGTGTGGATCACTTGGTCAGATTTTACGAGTGAGATGAATTTTGTGTAGAGAAGTTCCACCTTGTCAACCTCCTCTGATACAAACAGGGAGAACACATCATCTGCTATTGCCTGCCATTGAGTATTGTCTTGAGTCAATTGATGGATACTTGTTGTTAGGTGTGAGTAAACACCATGTGAGTGATTTCAATACATTTCTCTTTTGCATTTGAAAATTAGGGTCAATCTCGAATGTTTAGTATAAAAACTGGGAGGTAAGTAACGGTACTTGACCTAGCTGGTGCATGTACTGACAAGGTGGACTGGTCATTTTGGGTTCATCAACTGAAGTCCTGATGAAACTAAAATCAAAGACTGAGAGCCTATGTAAAGCCTGAAAACTGCAACAGAGTTCCAAAAATATATGAAAAAAAAGAAAATCGAAACAACAGAGCAATCATATTTCTAACTAAACCTTCAGTTACAATTTTCCTGACTACAAAATTAAATTTGAGAGAAATTTTCTTTTATTTTTCTGATTGATTGTTTGATTTTTCTCACCTGAGCATCTTTTGTAGTAGGCAAGGTAGAGCATTCCAAGAAGCGGTCGACCGGGATTTCGGACCGTCTCTGGAAGTACGTGTTGCCCTTTTTCCCCACACTGACAACTGTGTATGATATCCCCAATTCTTTCAGCTGCTCCATTCTTTCCTCCGCCTTCTTTATTATGTTGTTGTTGAAAGCCCCACATAACCCCTTGTCACCCGTCACCACCACCAGTGCAACCTGTTTCAGAAAAAGAAAACAACTGCTTGATGCATGAGTTTGTTCAGTGCATTTTTCCAATTAAGAATTGTTGACTTTCCACCAGAAAATTTAACCAAGACTAGTGTTGATCCTTTTATGGTAATGAGATGAGTTACACAAATCACTGGTCTTTGTTACTTTACTTCCGACTGATGTGCCACAAGCAATCTGATTGTTGAAACAAATTTTAGGGAGCTTCTCTCTTTGACGTTTCATCGAACATATTAGTGGTATTAATACTTCCCATCTCTATTTGTTCATATATAGGCATATGCCCCATCCCCACCCGGCGACACTTACACATGCTGAGTTGGCGACTGACACACACACAAACAACAAACACACACACAGGCATTCACATACACACACCTTCTTGACAGGCCGAACCCTCGTGAGGGGTACGTCGATGTCATCAGTCTGTAACTGCTCGTTGATATTAAACAACACATCAACCAGCGCTTCAGAGAAGGGGCGGCCCGATACGACGGCTTCTTGGGCACGCCGGACCTTGGCAGCCGCCACGAGCTTCATGGCCTCAGTGATCTTTTTTGTGTTGGACACGGAGTCGATGCGCTCACGCAGATCCCTGAGCCCACATCTGACTATGTAGAGAGAAGAGCGCCGGCTGGTGGTCTTTGCGGAGAAGGGAGTCGGCTTGGCGGAGGTGGTGGCCCACATTGTAGAGGACATTTCAGAGGGGTTGTAGCGTTGGAAATTGGTGGTGATTTGGGAGCGGAAAGAGATGGGATCGAGAAAAAATGAGAGAGAGAGAGGAGAGGAAGGGAAATGAGAGGAGGGAAGCGGGAGTGGGGTTGAGGTTTGGATTACGTTTGGAGATAAGGGGATCGATTTTGACCGTTGGCCAATGCTCCATTCAAGAGTGGTGAGGAAGAGATCTCAGAAGAGGTCTTTGTAGTTGTAGTTTGTTTGTACCAATACAGAAAAAGGAGAATAAAATCACTGCTCTCTCTGTTATAGATTTTTTCGGTTTTTTTTTTTCTGTCTGTGACTTGACTTGTAACTCAGAGCATGCAACACCATTTCTAACAATGAATGATATATTCCGAATTAATTACATAGTTCCCCAAGTCATATATTTTGCCCTTCAAGTATTATTTATGAGGAAATGCATTCATTATTAATTATTAAATAAGATTTTTACACATGTATATCTTATACATTAATTCTATACTGAAATTGCCTTCGTTTATTTGTGGAAATGGAACCTCACCTTACGTAGAAATTAATTAAGTTCTGTTTGTTGGTACATAACCTTGATTTATATATTTCATATTATCATACAATTCCTAATTATTCTAATAATTTAAATTAATTGACGTTCATATCTCCTATTTGTTAATGATAATTTTGTCAAATAATTCATATTTGATGCTTGATTTCTGAAACTTTTAGTCCCTGCAAACTGGGCCAGTCTATTGACATGAGGAGTTGTGTTGGTTGTTATTTTCTTTTTTCAAGTTAATAGCTCCATAAATAAAGAGATACGGAACAAAATAAATCAACATAAGTAAATTAGTAACTAAGCAAATTAATTAATTAAATATAATTCAAAGGTGATGAAAAAGAAAGAGGGGGTTATAGACACCATGAGGATGTTATACTTTATAGAATGAGATAAAAAAATTAAAAATCCTAAAGTCACTTTTAGAAATATATGTATTCAATTTCAAAATTCAAATATGAACTTTTCCTCGACATCAAAATAATATGAGATCAATTACTGTTCATGAACTTGTTTGATTCCACACTTAAAATTTCCAAAACAAATGTGATATTAAAGAGACACTAGAAACTAACTGTCTGATTTGAGGCAGGACTGGAGGGAAAATGGAGACTCCAGTTCCGCCTGCAATGGAGACATGGTCGAGACCTCATTTGTGGTTTCCGTCGAACAAACTCAAAGAATTATTTTGGAATATTCATGGTATCAACTCAAATATTTCTCCCGTTGCCCGAGTACATTTTCCAAATTTCTTTTTTCCTATTGACCATGAATTTTCTCCGCAGTGAAAGATTTCTACGATTGCAACTCTGTATCTCATCGTGTAGCAGACAGAACACAAATGAAGAAAGGATAAAATCTGCATAGCTTCTCATGGTGTAGCAAGAATCTACTAGTTTGCTCTATTGGATTTTCGGAATTTTTTCACAAATAACCCGACTCACCAACTTATTTACACTAATGATCTATTGTGAAATTTATTTTCACATATAACTTACAAAGGACGAAATTATTGTTCACGCTCTTTAAAATTATTTAAGAAAAATACTAAGGGTGTAACTATCTTGTAGGCATATTATATGTCCATAATAACATATAAAAAAATATTTTTTTAAGAATGCGAAAAATGTTTTCGCCCTTTGAAATTATTTTTTTATATACAATTTATATAAAATATAGTTTTTAAATAATTTTGAAGGGCGTGAACAATAATTTCGCCATTTCTAGGCTATTGGTGAAAATAAGTTCGGTCATAGACCATTAGTGTAAATAAATTGGTGGGCCTGACCATTTGTGAAAAAAATTCCAGATTTTCCTTTGTCTCGTTTGTAAAAAAAAAAATGCAGTTTTGCGTTGCTTCAATTTGTTTACACAAATAATTTCATTTTTTTTTAAAAAAAAGGATGTAGAACTTGTTACAAGAATAAAGGAAAGAATTAAATGTTGTAAAATTTGAACTATGTACATATATTTAAGAAGAATAGATGATAGAATCATGAAAAAAAAACTTGAAAAGGAATCACTCAATTGTTGTATAACTATGACTTCAAAAGTGACGATTATAATATATGTGGTTGGATATTAAAAAAAATTTATGTGAGGACTTTATTTTCTTGGTGTTTCGAATAATAGAAAAAATGTGAAACACTTGCATACCATATCTAACCCAAAATATTTAATCAATTCAGTATGAATGATAATAAAACAATACATAAACCATTACACTTTTACTAACATAATGCAACAACAATTTTCATTACTAAAAAAAAAGGGAAAAATATCATATACTTGAAATATGTAAAATTCAGAGGAATGAGAAAGAAGAAATAATTACTTATTTTCTTATTATTGAATCAGCAACTTTTTCAAGAAAAGTCATATAAGCAAACATTTCATCAAAGGAAATCAATATGTTAATAACATTTGTTAATTGGGAATAACAATACAAATATTATTTTTTAAAATCAATATGTATGTAGAATTTTTTTTTTTTGTAATCCACGTCTTTAAAAAAATTTTGACATACAAAAAGAATTTTAATCAAACGAGATTTATTTAAACATAAAATTACAATCCGCAAAACAGGAGAATAATTAATAATTACGGAGTTTTTTTTTGCACAATTCAATACAATATAAAAAAAATTAAAAGAGAAAATACTCGTACACCCCAAATTCTGTACTAGATTTTGTGAAAGAAAAAAAAGGGAAGAAATGAATGAAAAGTTGAAAACTAACTGGTGGGAGAAAGTTATGGTTTTTAATAGAAGAATCCAATCTGACAATTTAAGATATGGTTTATTTTTAACACAAGATCGGTCATTGGTCCTATCGGAAAAAAGAAAGGCAAAATAAAACAAAGATTCTAATAAAGTATTTTGAAAAGAAAGGCTAAATAAATTAAATGGTACAAAACTCTTACATTGTCCTCTTATCCTGCAAACAAAGTGAAGGCAGTAAAAATAAGGGGTGAATGGTAAAAGTTGTAGGCCTATCTAACCGCTAATGATTTGAGGAGCTTTCTTAGCTGCTGGGTTGTACACACTGTGCTCGCCGAAGTCCCGCTTTCCACTGTTATTGAGCAGAAGTAAAAATAGCACATGTCAAAGATCAAAAGTCAATTAATTCCGCTTCAGGTACTTGGAAAGATTCACGATGTTGATAATTGTTCATTTTGTTAATCATTTTATTATTAATCTTCTTTCATTATGTTCATTTGTGATTTGTAGCAAAAGAAGGCTTGGTAAGTCATAATATGACATTTCATCCATACTCATCATTCACAGATTGTTGCATTACATCTATGTTAGCTATTTGTCTGATTAATTGGTGTACAGAATTATATAAAGCTATCTCAACTTAACCTGTGCTTAATATTCCAGCCACCAGGCAAAAATTTGGGATGAAGTGCCTCGACAAATACTTGTCTCCATTTCTGACAGAACTCAAGAATCCCTTCCTCCCCATATTTTTCAAGCAATTGCTCCACTACTAATTTACCGTGGGGCCCGTGACCCAACAAACTCAACCTTTTATCACTCTCCAAGGCACCAACCTTGCATGCCACAGAAGAGTCATTGTTAAGGTGATTGTCTGAGTGAGGATCTATGTCATGACCATTTTCCAAATGGTTCTCTCCATTTTCAAGCATATTGGAGGAGAAGCCACTTTTTATCAGTGTAGTGCTTTTATAATTTGAGCTCAAGGAAAGACCCTTCTTCTTTTGAAAGCGCCTTCTCTCATGCGGATTCATGCCTACAAGTAATGCTGCTTCAAGATCCTTTTGAGAAACATCCCTCCCTCCGTAGTATGTTTGTACTGTCTACATGAGAGAAAAACCCATAAGTGGCAATACAATAGTACAACAGCCAAACAAACCTACATGCACATACCAGTTCACAAACCAGAAGAAAACAGATCGAATTGACAGAAGTAGACCACTTACTTCCATCAACTGATCACGCCTCTCAGGTGGCATGCTTGATCCATGCCGCAGAAGTGCCATGGCAGCTGTCCTGAGCTGAAGAGGTGATACCCCCTTAGCACTGCCAATGTGATCCATGTCACTAGTCTGTCCAACCGAAACAAACACTTTCTCCTCACCTGAATCAACAATCTTCTGCACAAACAAGGGTACTCCAAACTCCTCAGCCACCTTCCTTTTGTACCTGTTGCACCACAAAATTTGGCTGTCTAGGAGCATTTTTGATTTTTTGTAACTTACCCTACTGTTGCATATATAAAATTACCAAATTATCTGCTTTTGACAAATTCACAACCAGCACATTGGACATTTGTTAATCTTTAACTCTACCAAAAAATTTTCCAACACTTTAGCTCACAAGTTCTACAAGAATTAAGCAACCAAAGTACTTCTGAAAATTAGCTTTCAACTCTCTTTCTGACAAAATTGTCATCAACCCAAATTTTCAGGAAAGGACATTCCCCTGATTTTTCTAAAAGGTTTACATACTTTAATTTCTACCTTTCAGAAACCAAACATATCTTATGTGACAGTCAACAAAAGTGACGGTCAGACTAGTGGCTCTTTAATTGTTTTGGGAGACATTTGGTACCCGGATAGTATTATGCTACACAAAATGCATTGCTTCTGTAATATCCTAAGTTCCTTTGAAATTACAGGCTTAAATCAAATCTCCAAACTTTTTATCCCATCTCCTGCAAGTTACTCCCATCTTTATATATGAGCCTCACAATTTTTACAGATGTTCTGAGCAGTACCTCTCGGCAGCCGTGTGCGCCTTCTCATGGCAGTCAACACACAGAAGTACAATGTCATGGGACCGATGGCTCTTCAAATGCTCAGGGAAGTGCATTCGGTAGCAGGATGGGATGATGCGGTAGCGAATGTAATGCTTCTCTTCACCACAACTGACACAGATATTGCGTTTGCTCTGGATGTAGAAGTCATTGTCTTCGTCATCTGGCCGTCCCTTCGGCTCAAACAGGAGAACTATTGCCGGTGGATCATCTTCTACCATCTTTGCCAGGTCTCTCTGGATATACCTGAATTTTTGGAATTAATACAAGGGGATAATTCTACAGGTGGGAAGGAAGGAACATACTAAACTAATTTCCCATCACTTGATGTCTCACTGCTGGATGAAATTTTGTGCTGCATTTTTGCATACTGGTTTTTTAATATGACTTATGACAAACTTTAGCTAATTTCATTCCATAGATAAACAAGGTTGGCAAATACTTATAGTGATGAACATGTATAATAACAGGATCCACACAGAAAAGCCCCCCCCAAAAGAGGGAGAATCCATATAATATTATGCAGATAAAAGCATTACATTGGTATATTGATTTTACCATACTGGTGCAGAACTAAGTACCGACTAGAAGAGATAAAAAGATTAGCATACAAAAAAGACAGAAATGATGCCGAAATAGCAAATATTAGAGAATCTGACAGTCTTTCAACTAGTAAAGTTGTTGGTATATGCAAAAGGAATCAGGGCTCAATTCCTATTGGCACCACAAGAAATAGGCCTATGCATTCCGCCAAAATAAAATAAGTGCATAAATAATAATAAAACAAAACAAAAAAGAATGCAAAGAGCTAACCATTCCAACTTTTTCTTATCGCAATAGCATAGAAGCCTCCCATCACTGGCATATATGCGACAATTATGATAAACTGGGGACTTGCATGAGAACTTTTTAATGAAAAGCTCTCTTGAAGCCCTCTTATTTCCCATTTGGGACACCTTCTCGTGCCCGTTCAAAGAAAAATTGAACACCTCCCCCCTTTTTGAGCTAAGTTGTGACAAGAGAGCGTAATTGTAAGCTGACAAGGGGCAACATTTCGTAGGGGCAAGACGCCTCTCTAATATATTGTCAAACAAATCATCAATGCTCAAATTTGAATTTTTCAACAAGTTACACAGCTCTTCAATGTGTGAGACAACGATTGGAGAGGGAGATTCTGTCATTGTGTCATATATCTCTTGAGGGCCTTTTGGTAATTTAACAGCAAGTGCAGAAATAGATTGATCTGACAGGACGTATCGCAAGCTCTCATCATGGATGCGAGCCTGGGATTAGATAATTTAAGAAGATAAAGAAAGTGATAGAGACAATTCAAAATTATTGTTATTTTTATTTTTCCTTTTCTTAATGTCACTAACACAGGAAGTTACACTCATAGAAAACTGGGTATCTCGGTATTAGATTAACATATGTATGGACAAGTTTGTATGGTTTGTGCTTGTTACCCTAATTTCACCAGCTCTTGTCTTGCACCTTTATGTTTATAGCTTAAGTATGCCACGGTTCAAGTCAGAGCAGTGTTGAAATTTAACAGAACATTGAATGAAGGGAGTTATGGTTACTTTTTCTTGAAAAAATAAAATTATGTCAGTACATGCAAAAAGAAAAAGTGCTTCACTTACAGACCATTAAGTCTCTCCATACACACAGCTTCCATATTACATCCTACAAAGCATTAGTTTTGAAAATATTTCAGTATATCTAAACTACTAAAGTTGCAACCAGCGGGAACAGACTAGAAAGTGAAACAAGTACATATTAGAACTAGCATATGAAGTACCTTCAATTCAGAAGTTCTAGATGGGTCCAATTCTTGATTCAAAATTTTTGAAAATATAGATGTGGCAGCCGAGGTACCAGGAGAAGGTTCTATTTCCTTTGTATATAGTTGCATGCAAACTAAATTTGAACGCCGGCTGGCCTCAAAGAAATATTTCAATTTGTCATCGGAAAAAGATGAACCCTCTGATTACATAATTGTAAAAATAAGCTTTACATGCAAAAAAAGAAAAGAAAGAGAATAAAAAAGAAGCACTTTCATATACAATTCCTATGAAACATGAGGAATCTCCCTTACAAGTTAATCCCTGACCGTTCTTGCCAAAGCAGTTGAGACAGGAGGAATTTTAGGCATTTTAAAAACAGGAAAATAATAGGAGGGACCAAAGACGACATCTTTAGTGAAGTTTAACAAATATTTCTCATTTCAAGGGCTATATACTAATATTCTAGAATCCTTTACAGTACATAGGATTTCTTTTTGTTAAATGACATAGCCATACAAATAACAATCAGTAGGTCATACCATCTTTATCAATTTAATTAACTAAATAATTATAACTAAGCTAACAACACCTTCCTACTTAGTGCTGCAAGAGTAGACTTTGACTTGGCTTGCTCGCATGAGACACATAATTGCTTCACATTAGCTCATTTATTTGAAATTCAAGCTAAAAAGAGTCCAGTGGAAAAACTTGAATTGAAACCAACCCAACCTTGAACTAGGCTGAGCTTGCTCAAGATAAGAACAGAATAGTTCTTATTTCAAAACCAAAGCCTGTTTTACCCTTTCCTAGTTCATGTCAAAATTGTCATATATTGTTTTCGTAAGGCCCAAAATTTTGCCAATTTATTATCCAATGTAAAGTTTCATTTGAGCTTAACTTCTACTTTGTGCTGTTCAAGGAACAAGAACTTGGCTCTATTTTAAGCTCGAGCTGAGTGTAGCTCACTTAAGTTTGGCTTGTTTGTAGAGCTAGTTCCACCGAGAAATAGTTTGGTAACAGAACTTAATGGAGCTAAGGTATTGGAGTTTTAAAGCTCTATGTTTCAACTATATGAGTATGGAACTATATTATAGCAAGAGCACTTGCATACCAGAGGTAGTTTTGCTATGGAGCTCAGAGTAGAGACAATTAGCAATGTATACAAGATAATGAGCATCACACCGTGCATACTCTATCATCTCCACTGGGACAGGACGTATCCTCCAATCCTCCCTCTGAAAATTCCAAAGGCCAGTTACCAAATATACCATATACACTCATAATCATGATATATTAGTTTGGTACAGGCTTGAACTTTACCGGTTGGTACATAGTACTATACCAGTCATCTCTTCTTTTATTTATTCATCTTATTGTCCTTTTTTTCCTTTTGCGGTAGATTAAACTAAATAGATTCTAACCTTACCTACCAGCCAATCAGCTAAATCCTCAAAGAGGCAGCCAAATAGCTATCATACTACACAGCTTTGCATCCCAATATGACATATACCTGTAAGGTTTTGTCAGTTATTACTCCACAATACATCTCAAGAAGGTATGCTAACGACTTCTGTGGCTTTGAAAGAATGTCACAGGCCTGACAGAAACACATGGAAAATTGATTGAATATAACTAAGGTCCTAAAGAGACTGAAAAAAACTTACTGAAACAAATTAAACAAATAAATAGTGGGTATAGTTAACTTCCACCTTGGCAGTGTCAAACATGTTAACGACATATATGTGGAAGTCTCGTTGCAGCCAAATGACATCATTGTCAGCCCCGTGAAATACCTAAATTAGTACCCATCATGAGACAATGTACACAACTGAGGACATATCTGTACTCATATGGAGAGATATCTCACCTCCCATAAGACACAAATAATGTATAACCCACTGCAAAAATACCATAACTAAACAAATAAATATGTTCCTAACAACAGGCTGGTGAATTTCTGTTCTGGGATCCACCAGGGCAAGACCTGACAACTATATTGCCAATATCTGAGAAGGTCACATCATATGCATTGGTCGTGGCAGCAGAAATCGTAACAGAAGATTAAATAGTAATATCAGTTGTGTGAAGGCATACCTTGCAAATAGAAGGATCAGCAAACACTGGTCTTAAGATACCCATTGCATCATGTAGAGCAATAGTATCAATTAAGAAATCCTCCTTCGCAGTAGATATCTAAAAAGCATAACACATCATTAATTGTTAACCTTAATTAAGCAGACAGAAGAAACCAAAAAAAAAGAGGTAAAATATTCTTGCAGGAACGATTTTGATATTCTGAGTAATTTTATGAACGAAGATAAATTATTTGATCTTTCCTTTAATAAATACCTGCATCAAGGCAGTATAGCCAAGGAAAGATCGGAAACTATGCTGCTCTGTATCAACTGCAAAAACTCTCTCTCTACTCAGTAACCCTGCTAGGGACTCCAATTGAGGCTCTGTGTCAACCCAAGTGTAAGAGCAACTCATATCTAAAGGTGCATTGCCATTATCTGACACAAAGTTGGGTAAAGTTGGGGGGGTTTGCAGCAAACTTGTGATTTCTTCTTCATACGGATGGAGCTTATTGGGAGAACCTTCATCGAAGTTCACGAAATTAGCATTTAAATATCAACAAGGACAGAAAAATTACAACACCTAGTATTTACATTGGTTATTATATGAAGGGGGCCACTGGACAAGAATCAATTAGGCAATGATGACAAATATCAGATTATACTTCACCAAAAGTTGAGCTTTTATGTCTTCTATCTCACTCCAAGCCTAATTAGAATAAGGGAGCTGACATATAACTACCATTATTGATACCGTTGTCGGTACTTATTTTATTATTTAAATTAAATGAGTTTATTATTCATGTTAGCAATTTTATTATGCAACTTATTTATACATTATTTTTATTATTTAACTTAAGTAAGTTATTATTCATATTAGTATTATTTGAGTTGAATGATAAAGTATTGTATAAAATAAGTTGTATAATAAAGTCGTTAACATGAATTATAAATCATTTTACATGAACAATAAAGTCGGTATCGATACCGGTATCTCCCAAACATTTTCCTTGGAATAATTCTCTCGCACAAAATGATACTTTCAACTAGACACAGTAAGCACTTAGCAGAAAAGCAAAAAATACCAAAAAAGATGGCTAATTTTCAGCTGAAAAAGGAATATTGTATCCTAAAAGGTTTTGAACCTCCCTTATTGAACTAGAAAAGGTGTTCTTCTTTCAGCTTAGGTCAAGTCATGTATCTAGCTTATTTGAATTAAGTAACCTGACCAACGCTCTAATTAGCTCAAAACGCGCCAAAAAGGAGCATTTCACAGTTGGAAAATCAATCTCCATGGATTCTCCATCATGAAACTTAACCAGGCGAGAGAAATTCAACAACCTTTGCCATCGCGTTTCAAATGCTTGAACGGAGAGTAGGAGTTATCAGCCAAGACTCGCTTGAACTTCTCCTGTGGCTTCTTAACACCCGAGTCGGAGCACCTCCGCTCCCGTGCTCTTCCCCGTTCGAATCCAGGAGAACTCGACCTCCTCTGACGCCGACGGAGGAGAAGCGCCGCAGAGATCGCCGCCACCAAACACGCCACAGCGATTGTGACACACGTCTTCTCTCGGCTACCCGCCATTGCGACTTGAAAGATAGTTTTTGACTTCTTTTTTTTCACTTCCTTTTTCGGAGTTTGTTTTCTTTCAGTGTAGGCGGTGCACTGTGGTGATCGCAAAAGGTTCGAGAGGGATATAACTCGTCGGGACAAAGAACGGAGGCAATATAATCAAATCGGGCGAAATTTGGATCCGAAACCGGAATCGTTTAATTGCGATCCGATTTGCTTGAGGCAGCAATTACGTAAGATGTACGTGTAGAAAATATTCTAATTTTATAATTAATTTATGTAGAAATTATTTCGTCTTGTATTCTTCTTCTCTTTTTGCATTCAAAAGTACTGATACCTAATTTACAAATTTGTTATATTTAAATTTATGAGAAGTAAAGTTAGTGTGAGTTTAAATTTATTAATATTTTTTTATGAATTTAATCCAAAATTTATCGAAACGGTTCTAAACTATAAATTTAAGTTGCTCAATAAATTCTTCATATTAAAATCTTATATGATACCAAAATTTTTTATTTTTAGAGTTTTTTAATTATTTTTTCAAATTTTTTTAAGATGGTTCTAAAATATAATAAAATAATACATATTTAAATATTTGAATAGGTCATTTTGAAAAAAATAAACTAAATACTTAAAAAAACTTTAAAATTGTAAAAAAAATTATCCTACAAGATTTTAATATAAAAAATTTATTGAGCAAATTGAATTTATCATTTGAAGTCAATTTGATAGATTTTTTGAGTTAAGTTCTTCAAATTTTTTAGTGAATTTAAGTTCATCCTAACTTTACTCATTTACAAGTATTATATCTATCTCATATATAAATGTTCCTCATTTTTTTCATTTCGAAATATAAGGTAATTCAAGTTAAAAATATTTATTTTAATAAATAAAAATATAACATTCAGAATTTTTATTTCTAATTACATAAATTGTCAATTTTTTGTTATCAAGTATGAATATTTTTAGGACAATATATGAACAAATCTAGAATGCAAATGACGGATGCATATAAATTAATGTAATTATCATCCTCTTAATTTATTAACTAAAGATAAATAAAAATAATATATTCAAATGATCTCTTAAATTGAGTTGATAAATTGTAGGGATATAGATTGTTTGAAAATTGACTAGGAGTAATTGTTAGTTGATGATATGGCAGAAACTATATTTATTCTTTCCTCTAGACTTTAATATTTTCTATTTGTGTCTCAACTCTTCCAAATCTTTTGTATTTACCCTTTGAATTAATAATACTAAGTTAACTATGAATACATTGTAGTACAATTACAGTTAATTCTTGATTCAAAAAAGATAAATACACCCTTCTCTTTCACTATGTTGTTCTCTCTTATTTTCTTTTTAATATTCCTCTATATCGCTCGATCATTGTTTTTATCACCTTTGTATTTATCATTTTCTTGCACCGCAGAGTGCAACTCTAATAAAAAGTAAGATAAGAATCATTTTTTCATTTTGTTTTACTTGATTTTGTTTTATGTATTTGTTTTTTTTCTAACTTATATATAAATATATTACCACGAACAGCCAAACTGTATTAGTATTATATGATAAGAAACATTCTTGATTTGCTTTTACCTGGTCTTATTTATGTGTTTGTTTCATCCAACTTTTATATAAGTGTATTATTACGAATAGACAAATTGTATTAGTATATCTTATGCTAGGTTATACTAGTGATGATTAGTGCATTGATGATACCTAAATTTTAATAATGAAATACATTGCAATTCTTCTCTTTTTATTTCTAGAATTATCTCCAATATGTTTCATGAATCTTTTATCTAAATATAAATTAGTTATATACATGCACATAACTTCGTTATTAAAGTCAAAATAAGATTATAGTATACCTCACATCATGGGCCAAATAATGTTGAAAACCTAAAATAAAAGCATCTTGTTAGGTGATTTTAAATGTTTTTTTCCTACTTTATAACATGACTTTAGTTTAATTGATTGAGAAGTTCCCTTCGACTAACAATGACGTAACTTTTTTGAGATAAAAATGAGAATTCAAACTATTCAACTTTAAATGTTCATAAAAAATTCTCATCCGAATTTTGAACCTGACCTCAACAGTAACACAACTAATTGTAGTATTTTTTTTCACTTTTGAGACTCCAGCAAGTGAAATTAAAAATAATCTTGTCCATTTATATTCATTAGTCATCTAGTTTTAGCATCTTAATTTACCTTTCTTAATTTGGACTCCTTTTTTTACACGACCGAACTAATAAAAGTATCTCAATTTCTAACATCCTTTCCTTTTTCAATTCATCACTTCTAATTCAGTATTAAAACATAAGCATCTTCATAAAACAATTGTAATTGAAGAGAAGGTAAACAGCTGCAATCTCACCAACTGGCAGAGAATTCCAATTACTTAACACAAATTTAATCTGGTTAGTACTCGTTTGTTTTACTTTTCTACAGATAGATTACCTATATATGTTTACTATCGGTAAATTCAATATATATGCTAGGGGTTTATATATATAATTGAGGTAGAAAACCTCCTGTGAGGTGATCAAATTTCAAAATTTGACTTCCATATATATATAAACATTTAAAGGTAATTTATCATCCATCCACACCGGCTTGAACAAGGTGTGCAACTAAAATGGTTGAAAAGTTTGATTTGCCAATAAACTCAACCGAATTAAGTCTGGATTTACTAGCTCTTTTGTCTGATGGTGCTACCCCTCGGCTCCCATGGCTTATGCCACTGAAATGAGACGACATGCCTACGATATGCTTCCACGCCCTTCCATCTTGCAAAACATTCTCTATCCCTTTCCCGGGAGCTCTTCGCATGAAATACAACTATCCGGGGTCTAATGAGTTTCTACTTGAAGAAAGAATTGATGAAGATAACTATGATGATGAGTGTGCAACTTCTATCTTTCACCTCAAGCTTGACCGTCTTGGTCGCAACATGAGAGATCGTGAACTTCTTCCTCTTCCACCTGTTGTGAATTGACCGAAATTTCTTAACTTTCGACCTGAAGAAAGCAAACGCCCCGCCATGATAGTCCCTTCCATGAGATATCTTGCACACCATGAGCAAATAATTTTCACCTATGAGACAGCATATGGAATAATGCCTAAACATATTGTTGTTATTGATGATGGCACTAAGGAAATTGTATCAACCGTTCCATGTCCGAAGGAACATTTAGCGAATTGTTACTTGATTTCAACAAGAGATGGTTTGCTGATGATTGTAAAAAAATCTGCTCCGCCTCAAGATGACGTACCGTATGACAATTGTCAATTCGTCATATACCGTCTTGAGAATTATGATCCGGAACCTCACTGGACACGGCTGAGTGAAATCGGAGACATTATGTTATTTTTGGATGAGTATAACGGCTTCAGTTTGTCGGCAAATAACGACGAAAAATTTAGGGGTAACTGCATCTATTTCATCACTAATTTGAAGTGGAATCCGAGATCTCCTCTCACGCACTATGTATTGGCCGGGTTCGACATGGCAAAGAACAAAAGCTTTGAGGTGTGCTCCCTCGGAGAGTCCAGCCCCTACGATACATTCCCGTTTTGGATTATCCCTACTCTATACTAGTGCAATTAATGTATTTTCTCTATTTTCTGTATTGTTAACATTGATGTAATTAGCAATTGGTGCCTTAATTGGATATTGCCAAAAAGAAATTAAATCCTTCTTATTAGATTTTATAAGTTCTCTGAGAATATCTATTTAGATTTTCTATTTCTGACATTTCTCTTGTTCAAGTGATTCGTGGCAACCTTGGAACCCACATATATATTACAAAATCAGAAACTACATAAAACTGATATGATAAAAGAATTGAAGGGATTTCCATAAGCAACATTTAAGACATGATTTATGAAAAGCTTAATTAACAAACAGGACAAAATTAGAGAAACACTTAATGTAGTAATTGGGTGCAATAACCAATACATGGTTTATGATGAGCTTAATAAATATCGCAAGATATAGAAAATACGTTAAACTAGTAGAGAGTATGGATAAACTAAAGGGTTGGAATTTTCTTAACAATGAATATTTTGACAATCGTAACAATACATTTCTAAATTTAAAAATAAATAAATAAAAACAAATTAAATTATAGACATGTTATTGGATAGTGAAGTGATATATATCAAATTGCACACAATTTTTAGTATATATTATTTCTAAATTAAATTGTTTAAATTTCAAGTCGTTTGATAAACGATAAATTTTGAATTAAATTTCGTCATTTTTATGTACATCACATAAATAAATCACAATCTAAAAGACAGATTTGAAAACTACAAATTACTTTTTAACATTATCCAAATTCTTTATATAATATATTGTCAGAATATTTCCATCCTGACAAATACAAATTAGTCTTACAATGTCTAACTTCTTCCAAAAACAAATCTGAAAAACTCCCATATATTTTATGTCATGCCATAACCAACCAATACATTCTAATTTAGAAGAGACTTAAAGAATCTTCATCCCATTTTTAAATTCGACTTACTTAATCCTATATGTCAATTATAATTACAATTACAGAGATGGAGAATACTTCTTAATTTAGTAACCTTACTAAATTAGCAAGTCTTACTAAAATACCACATAAGCATTTGTAATTTATTTGAAAGTGGTATGAGATATCTTCATCCCTGAAATTGTTTAAAATCATTTTCTCTACTAATTAGAAATTGCAATGTCGGTAAATTAGCAATTGCAGGAATGAAGATGTTCTAAAATTAATATTTCTTATTTAAATTAACAATTGTAGGAATTGAAATGCTTTTATGACGCCTTTGATTTAATGATAAAATAGATGCAGTTACCGCCGAAATCGTCTAACTGTTGCACTCATAACCATTGCAATTATCCAATAATAACATCATTTCTCCAATTCCCTTCTACTAAGTCTTGTGCAGTATCTTAAGGTAATATTGTTGGACCAATTCTAAATAAATTCGGATAATTAATTAGCTACAAAATAAAATGGAATAAAATATAAATAAATAATTAGAAGTTTATTACCCGGATCGTGATATAATCACTGTTTTTAAACGTATTTCATCTCAATATGCAAGAATTCGGAATCGTCACCAAGATAATTCGGGGTTGTCAATCTTTAAAGCACAACTTTGGAACTGACTGACAATAGTTTCACAATATCTAGAAAATATATTGAAGAAAATTATTTGATATTGGTAAGAAGAAAAGAAAGTGATTTTGTCAATCGGAATTTTCTGTGTCTGTCAAAAGACCCTGGGGCTTGTTTATATAGATTAGAAAAGTAACAACTAGTATAATCTTGATTAATTATATGAGTTATTGGACCAAGATCACAGTTATACAAAATCAATTCAATTAAATAGGTGTAACAAATACACGTTACTGAAGAAGACAACAGGGCTATTATTGACTTTTATCTGGGTGCATCTGTTACGTTAAGGAATTAAATAGGTGGCTCATGGTCTCATGTGAAATACATTCTTTTAATGGTCTTTTACACAGGAGATTAACAACCGAATATTATAATTAATATAAGCAAATAAGTTGAAAGAGAATTTTGAGTTTTATAATTAAATAAATAAATATATATAGAGAGAGAGAGAGAG
The DNA here is from genome assembly GCA_037678475.1 of x Bolboschoenoplectus mariqueter. Classification (NCBI taxonomy): domain Eukaryota; kingdom Viridiplantae; phylum Streptophyta; class Magnoliopsida; order Poales; family Cyperaceae; genus x Bolboschoenoplectus; species x Bolboschoenoplectus mariqueter. Next base: position 1,508,991 of record CM075244.1, on the reverse strand, counting down.
TAAACTAACGTGAGTTTAACTCAAAAACCTTTCGAATCGACTTAAATTTTCAAATCCAAGTTTCTCAATAAATTCTTCATATCAAAATCTTGTAGAATACCGAAATTTTCTATTTTTCGAATTTTTTAACTATTTTTTTCATATTTTTCTCAAAATGACCAATTCTAATATATAAACATTCATTATTTTATTATTATTTTGAAATCGTTTTAAAAAATCCGAAAAAAATAGTTAGAAAACTCCAAAGATGGAAAATTTCGATATCCTACAAGATTTTGATATGAATAATTTATTGAGCTACTCAGATTTATCGTTTGAAACCGTTTTGATATTTTTTGAGTTAGGCTCACGCTAACTTTACTCTCTCTCTCTCTCTCTCTCTCTCTCTCTCTCTCTCTCTCTCTCTCTATATATATATATATATATATATATATATATATATATATTCTAACAAATATCTCAGTTAGTACAACAAAAATATTTTGTGATGCATTATTTTAATTGGCATAGATTTCTTTACGGCCATCAGCAACTCATCTCTTGTAAAAATCAATCAATAATATTCTGAGGAAATATTTAGTTATGAATTAAAAAACTGCTATTATATAATATTTTAGAAGACATCACAAATTTGTTATATATTTTGAACTAAATCATGTTCAAGTCTTAATACCAAATTAAAATAATTTTGCATGTTGCCTTGATAAGCTAAATAAAAAAAATCATGTTCGAAAATAAGAAAACGGATATTTTGTGACATCCTAATTATTTAATACAATTATTAAATTGTGTATTACATAGTAAGTTAATTGTATGACCACCAAATGGGTTGTACTTCAATATCTGTTTGCCTCCAATTTTGTCTCAATTCAAGAATTTTACTCATGAATATATTACCTTATCAATTTGCCTATTTATTTATGAGGAGATGAACATGTGAGAATCAGGCAAAATCTTAAACTTTGTGATCATGTCACTTATAATTGAGTTTATAGATGCGCATGATATTTTGGTTTTCTCTAGTAGCTCACTACATATTTTATAAATACACTTTTGATTTAATCATATTTTGATTTGAGTTGAACCGTTGAATATACTATTTTCTGCAGCTAGTATTTACAGAGCACTTGTTCTCTATATAGAATTTGAGAGGTGCAAAATTGATGAACCATGAAAACTGTATTTGGTAACCAACATCATACAATTTAAATGGCCTCATAAAAGTATTGTTTAATTTAGTGTTGAAATTGTATGAACAGATCACAATTTTTTGAACTAAAAAAAATAGTAGACTGATAATGAAGATCTCATACCAAAATAGTTAAATTTTTTTTTTTGAGATAAAGATGAGGGTCAAAGCCACTCAACTTTTTAAATATTTACAAATGACCATCTTTCAGATTTCAAACATATGACATCTCACACAGAGAAATTAAAGGTTTATTCTTAAAAATAGTTAATTTTGAAAGAATTATTTATTGATGAACAAATTTAAAAGTTCTCAAATGTAGCCTAGGATAAATTTGATGCTTTTGCACTTACAAAGGTAAGTAAAATTTTAAACTTTAGAAGAATATACAGTAAAATTCTGACAAATCTACAGTCTAATGATGTAGATCATCAAATTCATGAACCAAATTGTCAATGAAAACCAACTGGATAAAGTTTCAAATAGTCATCTATTTCTCATGTCGTTCTATTTCATCAGAATAAATCAAATATAAATTATAAAAAATATACGGACTTGCATTAGTGAATAAATCTGCTACTAAGAGCCCATGAAATCCACGTAGTATGCTCAAGCGTATATAGTGAGCAATTGCCTCGTCGTCAACATTGTCACTTAGTTTTCAAAATTAATCTTGCAATCAAGAATCAAACTTTGATGATCAAAATAATGTTTTTCATATAAAAAATTATAGATTTAAAATCCGGACGATAGTTTTTTTATAAACACTTAAATTTGAATGATTATAACCCTAATTTTTATTTCAAAAATTGATCTTGCAACCAAGCAAGCTTTAGATAACATTTGGAGTATGTCACACACTCATCCAGCTTGCCTTGAATTTTACATTTTAACTTTCAAGGTTCAATCTCGGAAGCATCCACATAATATATATGCCGGATCAGCAGAGTAAAACTGGGATGCTCCTTAAGTTGGTAATCGCTATTAACTATTTTAAAAAACAAAAATAAAAACTAGGATGCTCCTAAGAATACGGAGTCACTCGATACTTTAAACATAAAAATCTATCAAATCAACTTCAAACGAAAAATCTAAGCTGCTCAATAAATTCTTCATATCAAAATGTTGTAGGATACCCGAATTTTCTATTTTAGAATTTTCTAGGTATTATTTTCGGATTTTTTAAAATGACCCTAATAATAATAATAAAATAATAAATTTTTATATATAAAAATATATAAAGAATTTAATATAAAGAATTTTCAGATTTTTTAAAGTTTCTAAAAATCTAAGATTTTAATATAAAGAATTTATTGAATAATTTGGATTTATCATTTGAAACCGATTTAACAGATTTTTGAATTAAAAATATCGAAAATATGATACTCTTAAGAGCACGCTAACGTTATTCGGATAAGTTAAAAATAAGTCTGCTCCGCTCATTATCGCTGACCTCAGTGACTCAATCGACCTGAAAATTGTAATTCATACAATGTTAGATTCTATTCTAACTTTGTAAAATGATTTTGCTTACTTTGTATAGATATGATCCAATTAATTAAAGACAGGTATCATCGCCTAGTGTCAGTGTCACCTCATCTATAGAAAAATGAATTAATGTACAAGTCTTTAACTCATATTTAGTTGAGATGTAAAGTTATAAAAATATATTTTTTTAATATAAAGTTATGTTATCATAAATTATTTTTATTTGGTTTAACAATTGAGAGAATATCAAAATAATAATAACAATGTCTACGATAAAATTAATTTCATAACAACAATAGTAAAAAAAATATCACCATTATTATTATTATTTAAATAACAATCACAAGATAATGCTAATAATAACAATATACTATAAACAAAAATAGTACAATATTAATTTAATCACATTAAAAGTATAAAATAATAAAATAATTATTAATATAATCATTAAATATTTATACCTAACTAATTATAATAAAATAATTATAACTAAAAATAATAATAAAATATTAATAATATATTAATAACCAAAATCACGATAATGTAAATGAAAATGATAATGAAAAATTACAACAATATAATTATAATATATTATTATTATTATTATTATTATTATTATTAACGATAATGATAATGATAGTAATAATCATAATGATAATAAAATAATTAATAATAATCATCAAATATTTGTAATTAAAATAATCATACTTAAAGCATAATGATAAAATAATTATAATATTATTAATAATCACAATTATGATGATGAAAAATAATAACAATAATGATGATGATGATGATGATGATGATATTAACAATAATAATAATAATAATAAAATGATAATCATTATCATCACTGCTATAAATTGTGAGTCCCATCAAAACATAACATAAGAAATAATTTAAAAAATTTCTCTAGACTCTTTAAATTATAGAGTCATAATTTTTTTTATCCCCACTTATAATTCCATAAATTATACATATTTAATTCTGTAAATAAAATATAAACACTTATTTACCACTTATACTTCATTAAAATATGACCTTGAGGTTAACCTCCAACTCTCAACTATGATAGTAATCAAAGATCTATCAATTTTTTCAAGCAGAGATTTTCTGCGGCGATCGTGCAGGAGCACGAGGACAACCGAAGAAATCACATCAAATTTATTTATGGTTTTAGGAAATTCCAAAGAAAATCGCATGTTTTATGATTCTCATCAAAAAAAAAAAAATGTGACGCTCCTTCCTCATTACAACAAAATTATAAAAAAAAAATGCTGCTATTAATTGCCCCCAGCCCACAGCACAAAAGGATTAATAAAGCCCCAAAAATAAATAAAAACAAAGAACAAAGATACAAAGAAATGAATGCAGCCGAGGACCCACAATTACAGACACTCCTTTCTCCGATCAAGATGCGATTCAAGATCGCACTTTGTCAGATGCTAGTTTCTCCGATTAAGGAGAAGAACATCTTCCACGCTCGTTCACTTATTAGGAGCGCTGCGGAGAAGGGCGCCAAGCTTGTTGTCTTACCTGTGAGAGATTTCACTTCTTACTGCTTTATTTTGTAATTTCAATTCATCAAATTTGATCCAAGGTTGCTTCTGGTATGTTGAATGAACTGATTTCAGACATCAATCTGACAAAAAGATTAGTTCTTTGGTCCCTTCTAGCTGAATTAAATAAAAATGTGATGAAATGTGATCTGAATTCTACCGATACCAGTATCAGTATGACTTCAATTGAGAAAGAGGCACATGTTCAAGCACTAAAAACCAAACATTTTGCTCCATCATTTTCTCCTTTTACAGGAGATGTGGTGTTGTTCTTACTCAATGAAGAGTTTGAGGGGTCATGCCGAGGATATAGATGCTCAATCTGCACCGTCCATCTCTATGCTTTCGGAGGCAGCTTCTCATCACAAAATTACAATTATCGGTGGATCAATTCCCGAAATATCTGGTGATAAGCTGTTCAATACTTGTTGTGTTCTCAGCCCAGATGGGGAAATAAAAGCCAAGCACAGAAAGGCAAGAAGCTCTTTAAACTATTTGTATCCATGTTTATGATTATGTTATTGTTTCCGTGCTTGTTTTAGTTATGAGCCAAATGATGAAAAGTTGAGGCTAAATTTAGGTGTAATTGCATTATTCATGTCGAGGAAAAATTGGATTAGAATTCTCTTTTAGAGTTTAATTATGGAATTGTGGCAAAAAAAATATATATTTGTAGGATGTAGTGAAACCCTAGAACCTTATATGATGCCTACTTAAAACCACAATGAGCATGAAAGGAGAGAAGATACCTTACTGTCCATGTACCAGTACCGGTCCATGGTGAGTTGTACAGAAATTAACTGATTCAATTGTAGTCCTGAAGAAAGCTGTCAGACTGACAGATATGAGAGTTGCAAAGCTACGATTTTAATTTTATGTATATTTCTTATCAGTTCTGATATCTTAGTAAATAACATCACATTTTCAGTTGCATTTGTTCGATGCTGACATACCAGGGGATCTAAACTTTAAGGAATCTGATACTTTTGCATATGGAGATGGACCCACTATTGTGGACACTGGTACTATTCAAATTCAAAATGTTCAATAATCAAATTGCATTTTTGATTTGGTAGTTCTCCGAAAACAATCAGATTTTTGTGTTGGTCCAACTATGGCACATACCGAGCTGTACCAACAAGCTCAAAGTGTCAGCATGCATTATGGAACCTACATTTGAGCCCTTCTTTTGTTATAGAAGAGATTTAGCCATTCCTTTCTTAGAATAAAGTTTTGTTGTTTCATGTCTGTATTAGTTACCTTTTAATTGCAGATGTAGGTACAATTGGCATAGGGATTTGTCATGATGTCCGCTTTCCGGAGTTGGCAATTTTGTACAGATCAAGAGGTAGCAATCTACTCCTGGTGCTGTTTTACTAGAATTATCTTTTCAAAAAAGAATCTTAAAGTTCTAGTATTACCTACGCTATTATGAAAATTGCAAGAGATGTACCTGTATGTGGTGGATATGATGGCTATGTCGCACACCGTCTTATATTGAAGATTTTTTGTTCAACATTTACGAATGGCTTTTGTTCAACATTTACTATATAGGTGCTCATCTGATATGTTATCCGGGGGCATTTAACATGAGTACTGGAGAGCTCCTGTGGGAGCTCATGCAAAAGTCAAGGTACAACTAAATGAAACTAGATTGACTAGTTTAATGCAATGTTGTCAATTTTTTTTTTTTGGCATAATATTATCTTCCAAAATCATCGCATCTATTTTTATTCTTGTATTTATATGTCCTTAACAAAACATGCAGGGCCGTTGATAATCAGGTATTCTAACTGAGGATAGTCATCTCAGAATATCTATTTTGAAAGCTTCCAGTTACTCTAAAAGACGAGTTTAGAGAACTTCATAGTACTTGTGCAGTTGTTTGTTGCGACCTGCTCTCCTGCCCGGGACCCAGATGCAAATTCTGATTATATGATTTGGGGTCACTCTAGTCTTGTGGGACCGGTATGTCATTTAATAGCAAGATGCACGCTCTGAAAGTACAATAACAAAAAAGTACATTTTGGTTATGTGTGGTACGATTTACTTTATATTGTGAAAAATATTTCTTGTAGTTTGGAGAAATAATAGCTACAACTGGGCATGAAGAGGATGTTGTCATTGGCGAGATAGACTATTCCAGTGTTGAGACAGTAAGGTACCAGTATTTTCAAATTTAATGAGCAAATTTAGTACACAAATGTTGATTATCTTCTTATGCCTAATGGTGTATAAATCATTGAATGTACAGAGAGAATCTTCCTTTGGAGAAGCAAAAGAGGGGGGACATATACCAAGTGATTGACATCTGTAGGAAGTAATTTTGCAGTCTGAATTGAAATTGCAAGTATATTGTATGACAACTTTGTTTATTGAATTTAATCAAACAAGGCATTATATATGAACACTGACCCTTTTTTAGGGGACCTTTCTCTTTGTATGTTAGACATGCAAGAACCAACAAAATAATGTTTTGAAACTAACAGTTTATTTTATTCTTTTGAGTACTTTTCAAGTTTGCAACGCCCAAAAGCTTTTTTCATGTTTACCAGTAAACTAAATAATTTACTTCAATTGATGGTTTAGTCCTACTTTCAGATAAATTTATCTGCCTAGCTTGTAGGAACCACAAGTTGGAAAATTATATTGAGTTATGGTAACAAACTATATTTGAGAATCCAATAAACAAAAATTGTTGTCTGGCTAGAATATTGCTAAACAAAAATTCCCAATTTACCATTATTCAAATTACACGCATTTGTCCAATAATGACACAATTAAGTTGGTATCTTTTTTCCCGTCTGATGCAACATCTTTAATACACCCTTTAATTTCATTGTAATGCTTGAAAAATATTTGCTACTGCAAATATTGACTCTAACAGCTATACATTCTGTCAGTAAGATTTTTATGTACTTCATTAAGAACCAGTATAGTCAACAATCTCCATAGACAACCAAATTTTGTATATAACTTCTCACTTGTCGCTATTATTTTTTCAAGTAAAAGTCAGACGATTTGAAAATTTACAACTGTGCCCCCCCCCCCCCAAATGTGTTTCAGATCCCATGTGTTTTAGATGCTGACAGAAACATTCAATTATTCACAGATAAAAAGAGTATCATTTTTGAAAAGGGAAAAAAAATAGTATCATCTCTATATGCAGCCCTACTTGGTTCATTGCATTGACATCACTAAAACAATTACTGATTTAAATTTTAAATAGTGAATAGCTTCGGTACACTAAAATTTTGTTAAATAGTTTTTCTTTATTTGACCGAATTAATAGTTATGTTATATTAATGAGAAGAATATAAAATAATTTGTTATAGTTCATAATTATTATTAAAAAAAATTCTTACTGAGTTTAGAATTGATGGATGTTATGTTGCTAAATCAAATTGCACAATTTATGCTTCTTTAATAGCAGCATATATATTTAGCGCCATAGTAGACAATTAGTCAGTAATTGACTAACTATTATAAAACTAAAAAGTGTTAAAAATAAGGCAGAATTAGACAACAAAAATAACATTTACAACTGTGCCCCCCATGTGTTTCAGATCCTGACAGAACATTTGTTTTAAAAGCTTTTTTTTTTTAAAAAAACTCTCATTAATTCTAATATTTATTTTTTTTAAATACCTTTTACGATATTCGAACCTATATCTCTTCATAAAAAACGAAATTTATCTCTACTATTAATATTATATTAAATTTACTGTTCTTGTTGTAAAAACCTTACTATGTGAGAATTGCAAACTCCAGAACCGAGAGTCAAAAATGTTGTTGCACAGACTGACTAAGGTTGGTCCTGGAGACTTGACCAGAGAAAAATATTTCATTTCGTCATAATTCAATACAATAAATATATTTTTCCGTGGAAACCAGATCATTCTTTCTGTTGGTAGGTTGGTTGGTCCACAAAATTATACAGATTTCACTTCAAAGTTTAATAATGGTTGGTCGCATTTGCTGTTGATTATATATTTCACCAATTGCCAAATTCAATGGTCAACTAGTCAATATTAATCTTGACTCCTGTTCGCCAACGCCACTTTTATTATTAACAAATTATTTTTATAAATCTATATATTCACTATATGAAACGTTGCGTAGTTATGTTCACAGACAAAATTCACGAATTAGAAAAAGTAATTCCCAAACATTGTATGCATACTTACTATTTTTATAAAAATTTGATTTCGGTTTTTAAACACTTACTTCTCATTTTCATATTCTTATTTTAATAAAAAAGTGCACAGAGAGTTTGGGGGGGCACATGCTACAATTGATGTATGCAATGCAGTTGATTGAACGATGTTGGCGTGCAGTCAGGGGTTTGCAGCAAGATATTTTTATTTGTTTGAGATAAAGATGAGAATTTAAATTATTTAATATTAAATATTTATAATATATTTCGTATTTGAATTTGAACTTATAATTTTTTACATAAAATACATTATCTTTGACTCTTTGTTACTAAATTAAAAATTAAAAATTGATTCTCTTCTCTTCTTCGTAGCAAAATGTTGAGTGTTTTTCTTTATTATGTGTTTAAATCTAATCATGACTGTTTTGCTGTGTGCAAATTTTGAGAAATATTTAAGAATGGAATGTTAATGGGTTTGTGGGTTGTTTGAATTTGGTTGTGGAGAGGAAAAATAATTTGAATTTTTTTTTTTTTTTTTTGGAGAGAAGCGACACTTTCTAATGTTTACTACTGGATGATGTACATTAAATCTTTATCTTTCAATTCAATGCCTGCTTTAAGATTGGTGCTTAAATTGATACCGAACAGGGAACTGTCTCATTAATTTTTTTTTTTAAATAAAAGTGAGAAACTAAACTATCTAATTTTTAAATATTTATAAAATACCTCATCTGAATTTCAAATTTACGATCTCTCATACGAATAACATTATATTTATCTTTTATCTCATTATAATCAAACATACGATCTCTCATATAAATATCTCATTAACGGAAAGATATTTACTAGAACCAATTAATGCTCTTTGTTGGGAATATTCACTTACAATTGAAAAGTCAAAACTCAAAAGATATTAGCTTAAAGGCCAAGATATTTTTCATGATTTCTCCTTTGAAAGTATTATGATTATTTTCTTCCATCATTTTACTTATATTAGTAAAATTATATTGGACTTGTTTACATTGAATTGTACTGGTACACAAGAAATATTGTTAGTTTAAATATATATTTGCTTAAATTTTTCACCCTTTAAATGATTTTTTCCGTAAGTTTTTTTTTAAATCATTTATACATTTTAATTAATAAAAAAAATTGGTAGCCTATCAATCGTGCAGGAAGGTGTTAGCAAAATACAGATTGATGGATTTATTATTCAATTTATTATATATAGTATTTTTTTTATTCAATTTAAAGCGGTTATTATTCAGGTTAGTAATATTTATATTGAATAGTAAAATATTATACAAAATAAGTTATATAATAAAAACTCTAATATATATATATATATGGTAAAGCTAGGGTCAACTTAAGTTCATTAAGCTCTTTAATGAGTTTAACTCAAAAAACCTATCAAATCAAGTTTAAACGATAAATTCAATTTGCTCAATAAATTTTTCATATTAAAATCTTATAGGATACCAAAAAAAATTTAGAGTTTTTAAGTTTTTATTTTAGATTTTTTTTAAAAATGACATATTTTTATATAAAAATTATTATTATTATTTTAGAACCATCTTAAAAAATCCGAAAAAATAGTTAGAAAATTCTAAAAATAGAAAATTTGGGTATCCTATAAGATTTTGATATGAAGAATTTATTGAGCAACTTAGATTTGTCGTTTAGAGCCGCTTCAATAGATTTTTAAGTTAAACTCATCAATGAGATCGGTGAGTTTAAGCTCACTTTAGTTTTTTTCTCTCTCTCTATATATATATAATAATTCATTTAACCTAAATAATAAGGTCAATATCGAGGACAATATATTCCTAACGTTTCTTTATATCACATGCTAACAAAATTTTGTCCATATTTCACATAATACATGATTTATCTTTTTCATTTAAAATATCATGCTTGATTCACTCTATAAATCTACATAATTTTATCATTTTCTTAAAAAAAAAAGGAGTTAATCTTTAACTAAATGAAATTTAGAACGAAGTCTCATTATCAATGGAAATTGATTCCCTTCTAAAAGTTAGTTGTCCATAAAAGTTGACATAAACATTAATTAAATGCAAAAATATAAGTTATTAAAAAGTTATTAAATAACTCATAGCATTTATAGTTCTTTTATGATTTTTTTTATAGACATAGCTTCCTTTCTATATATATATTAGATGTTGTTTCCTATGAATCATCGTTTCTTGCAATTTTATGAAAGCAATGTTAGAGTCAGGTCCTTATTTTTTTTTTCTGCATTAATTTGACACAATTTCAAATCTTGTATTGTCTTGTCATTTTAAAAAAAATTATAAATATGGTTTGGTGTCGTTAGAATGTATTATATCTCCTACAAATATTATGTTAATTCTTTTTCAAAACCAATTTTTTTGTCATTTAGTATTGAGGGTTGTTTGAAATACGGCGGATTGCAAAATTGCAAAAATATTTGTCAAACCTGTCAAATCTACTACTTTAAAGAGCATTTAATTGGATAGTTTGAAACATGTAGGATCACTTAACACGGATTTGAAAATTTGTGACTCAACTATATATTATATATCTGCTTGAAAATCTACATAAAAATTGACCAATTCATACAGTGAATCTCCTGGTTTAATTTAAATTTAAAGTGATCACAACAAATTCAAATCTCACTAAAAACTAAATTAAGGTGACTTGTGAAAAGAAAAATATAGATTTTGCGATAAGATTAAATCTCAAATAACTATTTTTATAATTCTTAATAACATAAGTAATTGATTTAATATGTATATGTCATGTCTTTTGCATACACAGAAACATTCACAATTTTAATTTTATTTCAATATGTATGAAGAGCTAAGAACTCTTCGGACCATATTTTGACAATTTAATACACTCTTTCAATGAAAATCGAAATAAGTTTAAAATTTTATGATTTTTTGTATACACATAATTTTGAGAGATTTGAACACATTAATTAATTTCAATTCATATCTATTAACTTAAACATAAACTAAAAAAAATAACACATTAGACAATAATGCTCATGGACATTAGATTTTCTCACTGAAAAATAGAAATATAGTAAGATGATATTGCTCCACTTAATTCAACATACATTTGGTCATTTCCGCAAACAGTTCAGTGACTCGCTATAGGTTTGGTCACAGAATTCCTAGCAGGCCAGAATTCTCCAACTCCAATCCAGAGTGGCAGAGTCAATTGTCAAAATGTCAGTTCGACTGATGTCGGTCGCACGGGAGAAAGCGATTCTATACAATTCCTCCAGGCCTAAGCAAATCAAAGCGTACACCTGGTTCACGAAAACATTGAAACACCGTGGAATAATCCAGTTACTTGAACCCGGTTACCCGGATGCAATTAATTAATTAATTAATTACCAGAGGTAATGGCTTGCTTGAGGAATAGAAATTCGTACAAAAAAAAGAAAGAAGAAGGTAATGAATTAGAAAAAGAAGAAAAGAGAAGGGAATTAAAGCATATGTTTGTTTTTGGAGACTCATAAAACATTAAAAATTTCAAATCCTTGTGAATTTCAAAATGAAGAAAAATATTTATTGAAAGTGTAAACATCAATTTGGTTACAATTTCAATCTTTTTTTTAGAGAGCTGATATACATATATCATAATCAATATCGACTATATTATTCAAAGTAAATGGATTATTATTTATATTAATGATTTTATTATTCAATTTAAGTGAGTTATTATTTATATTAGTGATATTTGAATTAAATAATAAAAGTATTATAAAACATAAGTTACATAATAAAATAATTTATATAATATGAATAACATTGATGATAATAATATCTATTTTAATATTTCCCAAATATTTTTTTTATTATTTTTTTTCTCTTGTCTCCAAACTCAAAAAACACGGCTCAAGTAAAACCCGTTTGCTTTTTTAGTAACGCCAATTTGCCTCTACCAACCAGTTATCAAAAAAAAGATACACTGGATAGTAAAAAAAAGTACACATATATAATTCATATATACTTCCGGACCATGGAATACAGATACAAAGACTATCGTCTGAAATGCGGGTCCCACTTGTCAGTCAAAGTCACGGAACACCGGGTTTATATTTCGGTTATAAATTTCCAATTGGCCAGATCACCCCTCTCTCTCTCTCTCTCTCTTTTCTTTTTCTTCAGTTTTCTACCAACCAAAATATACCGCTGCACTCACACAAGACCGCCATTTTCAATCTTTCCTCTCTACCTACCTCTACATCTCTCTTTCGCTCTCTATCTACTCATTAATGGCGTCACGAGCAATTGGTAATGGTGTTGGAGGGGTCTCTCCCATGACTCCGCGAGCCAATCCCCATCGCAAGAGCTCTCTCGGCATTAGCACGGGGGAGAGAAAGGAGGAGCGGGAGAAGGAGAAGGAGCTGAAAGAGCTGGGCCCGTCTTCTTCCTCTTCGAATTCGCAAGAGCAGTTCAAAGGGCTGAGGAGCGGCGACTTAGAGCAAAAAACTCGAGCTCTCAGCAGGGATTGCAGCTCTCTACCAAGTGGGTTTGGTCTCAGTCTAAGTTATTATTATTATTATTATTATTATTATTATTATTTTATTTCTCAATTCAGGAGAATTTTGTTGTTCCTGTTTATTAAATATTCAGTTTGTAGCACAATGGTGATAGGTTAGGTTCAAATCTCACAAGAGACATTTGGAAAGGAATAAATGTCGGGATTAACGGAAGCTCTTATATCAAAATATATATATTATTCAGTTTTTCTCTCTTTCTTTTTTATATATTTGGGAACTAGGGTGCTTAGTGTATGATTGAAAAATGTTGTTTATTTTAATTTTTACCATGTGGTTCTTGTTATGTGATTCATTCACAAATTGACTCTTTGTAAAAAATTTTAATTTTGGGATTTAGATAATTCTGCAGTAAGAATGATCAATTGTAATTGTAAAATCCTAATCTGACCAATTAATCAAGCATATTAACTGATGAAAAAAAGAAAAAAAAAAGGAACTCAAATTGTGGATATATTGTTATTTTTTTAATTAAAATAAAATAAGGCAATTCGGTCAGATTTGGAGGCTCTGAGTTCTTTCAAAAATTATTGATGTAATCGGTTACTGTTACCTATTCGTCCAAATTTATCTCGTATCTATAGGGTTAGCCTTTAATTATGGTTATGTCATTGTTTCGAAAGCATTGTGTATTCTCTCTATGCAATGTGGATTGATGCTTTAGGTGATGAGCAATTAATTCTCGTTTACATAAAGTTTGGTACTTAACTTGGTCGTGGAACATGCTCAGTAAAGTAATTATTCTGTTGCTAAAATAAGGGGTTTAATATCTGCTTTTGGTCAACAGTCACAATTTTGTGGGGAACACGGTAAAATCTTGCTTTTTTTTATTATAATAAAGTGAGCGATACCGCAAAAATTGTTTGCGGAATATGTTATATTGTGGTGGTGTATCAATAGCATATTTGGTAATGTAGTATGGTTTGCATAGTCAATTGCACCTATTGAATAACAGCACTTATTCCAGCTACATTAGGATTACAAATCAAACTTTGTCACGAAAATTAGTAGGTAAAAGCAATTATGGTTGGATTAAAATGATAAAATATTCAATATTTTAAGCTTATAGCGATCAAGGTTCTCATATCTTTTTTTTCTTCTTTTGTAGAACCTTTGTCTACTATGGATTGCTTGACCTCTAGTGATGGATCAGATATTCGTGTGGCATACCAGGTACCGTTTTAGAATAATTAACAAACATTTGATGTACATGATGGAAAAGCAGAATTATTATTTGGTACTTTAAGATGAGAGAGAGAAAAAATGATTACTGATAAGGTGTCTTGGAAAGTAACTTGTTTGACATATCAGTTGGTAGTTTTGTAATTGATACCATCTTTTTATGAGTTTTTATAACCAACCTTATTGTCCTTCAAAATAGGGTTCCCCAGGAGCTTTCAGTGAGGCTGCTGCACTAAAAGCATATCCGCATTGTCTGGCTATTCCATGTGAACAGTTTGAAGTTGCATTCAAGGTTTGATTTTGTTTGGCATATCATTAAGTTTTGGATTTCCATTGATAAACCGTAAGTTCCTGCAACCGGCGTCAAGTCAAAGGGCATTTGGTGTGTTTTGCTATGTTTGGTCCTTGTGAGCCAATTCGGGTTTAATTTTTTTCTCTTGTTGCATGGTCTATAAACCAAGTAAAACCCTAATTTAATATTTGTTTGCCAGAGTCATGTCTGGATCATTGTTCATCACCCGTTCTCAAGCTAGTGAAATCAAAGCTGATTTCTTATGAAAAAAAAAAGCTGGTCTGTATTGGAGACTAGTTCTTCTGAGTTTGTATTTCTTTCTGTTTCCTCAACAAGTGCTATGCTGGTCAATAACCTAGTAATTCTAAGGGCATTAACTTGTTGAATTAGGACTTTCTTTTTTTAAGCTGTGAGATCTAATGTCATGCTAGTTTGGAACTCCACTGAGAAAGCCGAACCCGTCAGACAAATCCATTCCACCTTGTCTGTGCCAAGTTCTGGTACCATATAATATTGGTACGTGCAGACATAAACAGGACCTGCTACAAAATTCGCTCATAGGATTCTAATTATTTTCAGTTAATATAATCTTCTTCTCTGTTGACTCTTTTCTAGTACAGCTACTATCTGGAATTCTGGTTTTTCGCCATCCTGACCAAATATAAGTTGTTTTTGTAATTTTTCTTCCCCGTTTGTATTTGGCTGTATCATATTTCTGTATTTTGTACCAACAAAATCAATCTTACATTATTACCCAGACAAGACGTGGTAATTCCTACTAAATACTTTTGTTATTCTTTTGTCAGGCTGTGGAGCTATGGCATGTAGATAAGGCAGTCCTCCCGATTGAAAACACCTTAATTGGGAGCATACACCGCAACTATGATCTTCTTCTTAGCCACCGGTTGCACATTGTTGGTGAGGTACAAATACCGGTTGACCTGTGCCTTCTTGCACTACCAGGTGTACAAATGGAGAATATACAGCGCGTCTTTAGCCATCCTCAGGTACACTTTCTTTTGATGAAATATGAAACAGAGAGATGACAATTTGCAAAAGAAAAATAAGGAACAAATAGGGCCCTCGGAATTTAGTTGGTGTTAAGCTTTTATTTGGCCACCTATAGAAACAGCCGTTGTAATTCATGGCGATAATTGGATGTTTATTTAAAAATCAATTGATGCAGTTACTTAAATTCATACATATTTTGTGGTCTTCAATGTGTCTCTGAGATCTATGCTATTCTGACCTTGTAGGCATTTCAGCAGTGTGAGAATGTGGTCTCAGATTTGAAAGCAGTTCGGGTTAATTTCGAGGATACGGCTGGGGCTGCTCAGGTAAACAGGGATGTCCCAAGTACTTTTTATTATTACAGGAGTATGAAAGTATTATTAATTTAACTTGGGATTTTCTTCCTCCAGTTCATAGCTGAAAAAGGCATGAAGGATGCGGGAGCAATAGCTAGCGCCAGAGCTGGGGAGCTTTATGGACTCAATATACTCCAAAATAATTTACAAGTAAGAAAGTCACTGTTTTACTCCTTTGTCTATGACATTAAGCAATCAAATTTGCAAGTGAAGTCTGCTGAAAGTACCTTTTTTTTTTGTGGAGCTCAAACTGTACTAAAACAAACAAAGCAGATGACTGAAGTTGGCTACAAATTTTGTTTCTTAGAAGATTATGGCTAATGTAGTTTGATTTACATTAAATATTTCTTTTTGAGATAAATTTATATGAAATTTTTATGACATTTGATCTAATCATTTTTTTTTGCTCGACTTGAATCCAATACTTGTTATCTTCAAATAAGCAAACGATATAAGCTGCTTGTTGCAAATTGTAACTGTCAAATATTATTTGCAAATATAGAATTTGGTATAAATTTCAAAAAAAAAAAAAAGAACTTTTGTTTACCTATTATCACAATGGTACCCCACTAGCACCAGAATAACATATCTATGTTTGCTGCAATAACATTCACATGTGACATACCATTTTTTATGGCAGGATGAAGAGACAAATATCACCCGATTCTTGGTACTGGCCAGAGAGCCAATGCTACCTAGGACAGATCGGCCTTTTAAGGTACCAATTGTAGATTCCTAACTGCTATTTCATCCGTGAATGTATCTGGTTACAATTTGCTTCACAAAATATAGACAAGTGTTGTGTTCACTCTAGAAGAGGGGGCTGGTGTACTGTTCAAGGCTCTTGCTGTCTTTGCCCTCAGAAATATCAGCATATCTAAGGTACTAAAATTAAATATCTGAATTGGTTAAATTTTTAATCTACAAAATTGTAAACTTTTATTTATAAAAGACAAAAATGTTGAAACAGATTGAAAGCCGGCCACTGAGGACGAGCCCCTTGAGACTTGTAGATGACTTGAACCATGGCACCGCCATGTAAGCATTTTAGCTATCTTGATTGTGTTTTGAACCTTCAGTAATAAATTTATGAACTCGCATTAGGAAACATAATTTAACTGCTTGAATTAACATGTCCAGGTACTTTGATTATTTATTCTACATTGATTTTGAGGCGTCCATGGCCGAGATCCGTGCCCAAAATGCCCTGGCTCATTTACAGGTCAGATTTCTGTTTTTTATTCATTTAGTTATTGACTTATTGTATTCATTTATTTGTGTGCTATTTGTGTATTATTTGTTTTCTCTTTTGAGCTTATAATATAAGCCTAATTACTTCGTTGTCTTTTCTCCTGTAAACAATTAGCATGGCAACGCCTATTTCTGTTAAAAGAACAAGTACTTAATAGGTTATCATTCTGAAGTTAATTTTGAATTTGCTTGTGATGTGCAGGAATTTTCTAAATTTCTCCGTGTACTTGGCTGTTATCCCATGGATATATTATCATAATCTCCAAAAAGCAGAATCTCAAGTGTCCCATTTGTTGAGGCTGTAGTTTTCTAATGGTTAAAACAAAAACTTAGAGAGCAAAGGAAGCAAATAGTTCTATACCTAGCTTAGAAATTCTCTCCTTCTTTAGCATTTGATATTTTAATTTGCTTTAAACATAAAAAAAAATTGTGCATGCTGGAGGTGCCTTTTCTTTTCAGTGTACATTCTTCTTCTCAGTACATAAAATGATAAAATGATTGAAAGATTATAAAGTATTGGTACAATGATTAAATGTATCCTTCAGTTGCTTTAGAAAATGTTTGTGTCAGTCAATCCTAGATGTGTAGTTTGTTTCTCTCTCTAGAAGCTTTTTGAGTGATCAATGATACAATCCTAGATTTGTAGTTCCTGTCAGTTATAAATAAATTAAACTCTCTTGTCTCAGGCACTCAATATATATATAATAGAATTGAAGGATAAACATAGGTGTCCTTAGAGATCCCTTGTGTGTATTCCGGCGACCTATGTCAAATGGTATTCTACAGGCTTGTTGGTGTGTGGGGACTGTCACACAGTATCAGTGTCACTAATAGAACGGTGTTTTTAGTGAGTATTCAGAAAGGAAGAGTTAGGTATAAGCAGGAAAAGAACCGAAGGCGTTGGCACCAAAGATTGGTAGAAAAAGGAGAGGACAGCAGAGGAGAATACATGACAACGAGTTCATATATTTTGTTGTGTTGTACGGTACAGTGCAATATGTAATCCATTCAATCTCATTAAGGTTTGTGCAAAGCAACTTTCAAAAAAAACCCTCTTATAATCTACTCGTTTGTATGTCGTGTAGTGCAGTGCTACGCAACAGAAGATCAGGACTCCATGACAGCATATTGTCCTCATGTCCAAAGATGAACCATACTGGTACCATGCCAGTGTTGGAGAGGAACAAAAAAGCAACAGAATCTCATGCCTTGCATCATAATAGAAGTGTCTCTATATATATACTTACTGCTTGGTCATTGACAACACAAAGTACACAACAGTCACGACACCAAGGCCATCGTCGTACGTACTATATGAGCAGCAAACCAGTGCTTTACCAGTACTGCACCAGCACCATAGAGAACTGCCAAATGAGTGATGAACTCAATTGAGGTCGTGCTTGTGATAAAGTATTATAAATGAAAATGTTCAAATTCTAGCAATTCCACCACAACTCTGGAAACACATTCATGCAATTTTGGTTTTTGGTCTGTGGTGTTTCATCTCTTAACTTGCGAGAACTACATTTATGGATGAAGCTATAGTGAAATTAAGAGTAGAAACTAGCAATGTTTTGAGCACCAAAATGACATATTGAAACCTCCAAGGATTGTGAAATAATGGCAGCAGTAACTTCTCTTTAGGAGCATGCTTGCATGTTGTTCCTCTTCCTTACATTTTGGCAACATTTGAAATTTTGGATGATATGAAAGAGTGACAATTCAAAAAAAAAAAAAGAAAAAAGGACAAACAGTTGCTTAAATACGAAGGCAATAGTAAGGGGACCCTTCGTCTTTAATGGAGAGAAGCCAAACTAGTTGGCAAACAAAAATTTGATATGAATTATTAGAAACTTAGTTGGCAGTGTCATTATTACTGGGTCCCACAGATCAGGTGCTTGTTTAAATTCTTCTAGGTTTCAAGAATTCATTGCCATGTTTATTATAGATCTAACTGCAATTTCAATACAGAATAACAAATTAGCAATTTCAAGAGGTCCATAGTGAAAATGTGATAGTAATTGTTACTAACACATGCTTGTTTGAATAATTAATGCTCTTGGACACCTTCTTCTCTCTTTGAACAAACCTTGTAGATGTGCATGTTACATGCAAGTAAATTAGAAAGGCCTGTTTAAATTAATTAAAATTTGTCATGTTGATATCTCAAGGTTTTGTAAAAAAAGAATGCTTGCCTTGTCAGATTTTGAAAAATAATTCACTCACATGATGCTTTAGGAACATTCCATTGTGAAGGCCAGATCTAAGAGGGGATGAGGTGGGCCCGGCCGGCTCCCTATATGTCCAAATAATAAAAATAATATATATAATTTTTTTTGCCTGATTTGTCATTTTTTATTATTAAACTTTTGTTTTTTTCCTAGTGCTAATTTTTTTTTGTCTCAATCGTAGATTTAATATAGTAATAATATATTTTATTTTTTTACAAAAAGATGTAAATTTAAATTTTATAAAAAATATTTAAAAAATAAATAAATATCAAAATTAATGAGAATATTTATATAAAAAAAATGTTTCAGATTCCTTTCAAGTTGTACAGTGAAATTTATTTATTTGTAAATTTTACAAAATCAGTTTGACCCAACTCTATGGTCATTGAATAAATTTAACGGAGAATATATTGTCCCCAACACTATCAAAGCTTCCAACCCAGAAACTTGCTTGTGGGACCCATTGTGCAATGCATGTAAGCAGCGAATTTAGTGGGAATAAATGAAGTCAATTGTTCCTCTTTTTTCGAAATTTAATAAGCTGCATTGGCTTTTAATATTATTTAAGAATTTTTATTTTTATTTTTATATGAAAAATTACGGTTTAGATTGTCTAATTTTAAATATTTATAAATAATTTTTATTCATATTTTAAATTTACGATCTTCTGTATAAATAATATTACTTTTGTCAATTGATTAAAGACTGATTTTTTTAAGAAATTTTATTATATATATTAATTTGAATTACCATATTTGTGCTAAAAACTTCTACTTCTATTTGCATACTTATCAAATTATCAATGTTATTGTCAATATATTTTTTAAATAAAAAAAAGTTGATTTCTAGAAAAAAAAAATTTATGTGAGTAGATGAAATAAAATACACAAAGACGCTATAAGACACTATAGTTTATCGAATCTTTTTGCAACAGGAATCTAACATGTGACGTCATGTGGAAATTTTTTGTTAGTTGGTCGACACGTACAGTCTTCACTGCAGCATATAAATCCAGGAAAAAAGTAATTTAGATTAAATTAAAACTCTGTTAGATTAGAGTTTTGAAAATAACATATTGTAATTAGACATATTACGGGCCAATATAACACATTATATTATGAATATGTCATAACTCATGATATATATATGTTCATTATGTAAAGTATTTTATGTGTTATATGACGTACTTTTTTTCAGATAAAATTAATATGTCATATAGTCATAAGATATTAAGTGAAATGATTTAGATATATCAGAACATGATACTTCGTGAGGTCATATAAAGTCAAACAATCATCATTTTAAATATTTTTTAAATCTGATCAAATCATTAGATGGACTGAGTTAGCTATGAATATGGAAGATAGACCGGTTTGTCTAACTCATAATAATTATTATTTTTGTATATCTTTTAATCCTTTGTTCATTACTTCATATCAATTATGAGATATCATTAATAGATAAAGAAGGATGTTTATGGACGATAATAATTATTCGATATGATCTTATAAATATTTTTTTAGATATAAAAAAATATTTTTATCACATCGTTATAAATTAAGTGACTAAAATATGTCACGTCAATATTTTAATCTATCAAAGAAATTTACAACATCACATTTCAATTTTCAACCATAAAAATTACAATATTTAATGCATACTGTCAACTCCTATAAAATAATTGCTCCACTACGAAGTAGAGATGACATGCTAGAGTTAGTGACCCGATAACCAAAAAAATAAAATAATAATAATAACATGTATATATCGATCACAATCATCATGCTTAACTTACATTATATTAAACTCCTTGATAAATAAAAAAAGAAGAAACTTTAATTTCGCCTCTACCGACAATTTGGGCTTTTGTGAAACTTCGCTTTGATTGCCTACCAAAAAAGGTTGTTTGTTCTCTTAATTAAAACTTTTTGTCAAAACCAATCAATAATTATTGACAATAAATATGTGTACATAGAAGTCAGAAATTGTATTTTTTTTTTACTTTTAATCTTCTTGAATACACTTGAATTGTACTATTAGAAACTAGTTTATTCATCGTTTGACGACTTTAATATTTCCTTAATCTTGATTCTTGAGGAGAAAAAAATGCATTTAGGCAACAGTATAAAATTACTTGGATTTCAGTGGAAAAATTTCTGTCTCATATCATGTTTGGGTATATGATATTAATTTCTCACAAATTGCATCTACAAAAGAAGAATTTGAGTATTATTTGCTACAACTATACAACAATGTGTCACTGGTCTTTGGTATCTTAATTTTTGATGCTCCGCTATACTTCTGTATTCAAACTTTAATAATTCAAAATTTAATATTCTTTTATCAAAATAAAATTGTTAGGAACACCAAAAAAAAAATCTACAATTTTATTTTTTTATTAGTGTTTTAAATATTTTATTAAGAATGTAAAAAAAATGGAGGTACGAGAAATAGAGATACTTAAGGACACTCATACCTACAATTATTTTAAATTACAATTTATTGCTCAGCTTCATTTTATCACATCTATAAATATATTAATCCTCAAACCATCCTCAAACCGCAACTGTTGTGATACAATATTTAGAAACAGTATTGTGCTACAATATTCAGTTTTTTCCTTTCCAACAATTTTTTTAAGATGCTCAAACGCGCTACTGTTGCGCTATAGTACTTAGCAACAATAGCGTACTATAGTGACTAGATTTTTTTTTATCCGATATTTTTTTTATTTTTCACATACTTATATAATTATATCATTTTTTTTCTTGAATTGGTCAAGCTGCTACTATTGTGCCACAATGCTTAGTAACAATAGCGTGATGCGGTACTTAGATTTCCCCCCCCCCCCCCTCCGATGACCTTTTTTTTCAGATGCTCAATCGCACTCCTGTTGTGATACAGTGTTCAGCAACAGTAGTGCGCTATAGTGACTCGATTTTTTATCCAATATTTTTTTATTTTTTATGGACTTATATAATTATGATGTCATGTTTTCTATTGTATAATTAATTTGACAATCTTTTTTAAATATATTAATGCTCAAGCTGCTACTATTGCATTACAGTGCTTAGCAACATTAGCGTGCTATAGTAATCAATTTTTCCCCCTCCAACAACCTTTTTTTTCTAGATGCTCAAGCGCGCTACTGTTACGATACAATGCTTAGCAACATTAGCGCATTACAGTGACTCCATTTTTTCTATTCGGTATTTTTTTAATTTTTCACGGATTTATATAAGTATGTCATGTTTTTTTTCTGTTGGTCAGGATTGTATAGTTAATTTGATAAGTTTTTTTTATATAATTCCGTACGAAATTTGATAAGTTAACAAACCTACTTATTTCTTTTTTTTATCAATTAGATTTACTTTCTATACTTCGGACTATAATTAGATTCATGACTCAATTTGATTTTTAGATCATCTCCTCTTTTTTTTAATCTTGAAGTTGAATTTTGAATTGCAAAAATTTTTATTAAGAATTTTGCCTTCATCAATTATATATGTGAACTATGAAATAGTAGTTATTATATGATAAACTTGGAATGTATTTTTTCCACTAAATCTAAGTCAACTTAATTGCACATTTTTCTTTAGCACACGAACTCAATTTTTTTATACCATTCATTTTGATTGACAAGTTGTTATATAAATTGGGTGGTTAGAAAATTGCTGTCTAATTGTATTATTCTAAATTATATATCAAGTCTAATTTAGTTTTTCTCCATTATAGTTTTTTTTTCTCTTTTTTTGCACTAGTTGAGAGATGTATGAAATCTATGGTGTATCATTGTTGGTCGACGATATTGATACATGATAGCAGAATGTGATAAAAAGAAAAAAAAAAACAAAAGATGAGATAAAGTGCATGAGAATGATGTAGTTGAGAATTGTTATGAAAAACGCAATTTGTTGTTATATTAAAATGACAAACTTATAGTTTAAACATCATATTTTAATTTATTTAATGTTCCTTTAAATTTTCATAAGTGATGTTTCATTTGGGTTCAGCTTAATTTTTATCTTTTCCCCTCTCAACTTTTAATTTTAAATTTTAATTTCATTCATTTAGGATATTTTTACATTTGATGACTTCAAAAATTTTATTCAATTAAGTTATCTTAAGAAATTAAATTTTATTTCATCTAATTTTAGTTTGCTTTTAAAATTTATATTAAAAATCAAGATCATCTTAAAAAGCTTTTTACTCACTTTAAGCTTTAGTTTTATTATATTTTTTTGGTAATGAAAATATGTATTAAATTGATTTTTTGTGAAATGTAACAAATTTTTTAGTAGTATATTTTTTTAGATCCAATAAATTATTTTGTTATTATTAAATTGGTTTAATATATTAGAATGCTTCTAAATAGTAAAAAATTTTGTCATTATTATGTGATGAAGTAAAATCAATTTTATTTATAAAAATATTATATCAATAAATAATTGAATCATATAATTTTATATATAACACAGCAGCACATAAATTTTCTAGTGTTATTGAATTGGAAAATGTACCTTGTTTAGTAAAACTGAGAAGTGAGTGGCCAAGCAAAAACAAATGAAAAAAAAATTGAAGGAATGAAAAGTAATAAAAAGGAACAGTCATAAGAGAGCGAAATGAGGAGAAAATTAAAAAGGAACTCTCAGTTGGCTGAACTTGGCACATGAACCGTTCCGTAGTTCGCTTTACCAAAAATTGTTCATGTGGGTCCTACGTCCGTGTTGGTATTGATGCATCTAGTCTACCAAATAATGTCCTCAAAAGCAAGATACAATGAGAGAGAAAATGGAGAAGTGATATTTGACCTAAACTCGGCCTATCATTACTTATTTACAATGCAATGTTAAGTTATTACTTTTGATGTAGTTCATGCTGCTAATGTATTGTGTTTTTTTTTAAAGGGCTCAAATTCAAATAAAAATATTAAAAGAGGGAGATGGTAAAAAAACACTCGGAACTCAACTATTAATTAAGGAATAATGATACATTTTCCTTTTTTATTCTTTTTTGCAAATGAATTCGGATTCTAATATACCTCAAAATCGCTGAATTTTGACAAAATTTACTAATTTATCTCTAAATATAATTTTTATCCCTAAAATTTGACAAAATTTAGTAACATATCTCTAAATATCATTTTTGCCTCATTTTTTGTTCTAATTTTATCCACGATTAAATATCTTAAATTCACAGCATAATATAAACAAGCATACTATTTTATAGTAAGATAAATTTTAGTATGAATCAAAATTTACATTAAAAATAAAGACAATATTAATTACAGTAATACGTCCAAATATAATAATGATTAAAAATTCTGATCCATAAAAAAATACCCCTTATAATAAAAATATGGCAAATATTTATCACAAATTTAATTTGATATATTTTCAAATAATACATCTGCATATCCGTGCCGGATTCTTTTCAGAACGCTAATAGACAGATAGCTTATACGTAATAATCATGAAAATGAAATATTCTCTTATTCATTATTGAACTATGTTCTCATTCAAGTATTTGCCAATTTAAATCTGAACAGATTTCAACATTTCAAATTTTAGAAGGACCTTTATGTAAAACGGTCTAACTTCAATCATCACCGACTGGTTCACTATGTAATAAAAGAACACCCATACTGATGACATCCGCTCCTTTAGAGAGAGAGAGAGAAGAGAGGTATTATAGAGATAGATTGAGAGAGGGAGGGAGATCTGCTCTCGGAAAAAGTCATACTAGTGGCCAGAGTTGGTGAGCGGAGTCATACGGAGCCATAGAGAGGGAAAGAGAGAAACAGTGATAGTGAGAGAGGCAATTAAGTTAAAAAAAAAAGGAAGAAAATCAGGACAAGCAAAAGATAAAAAAAAAAAGGAGGAGAGAGAAAGCTACCCCAGGCGATGAAGTCTCAGCTCCGCCGCGGTCGCCCGCCTCGACCTCCGCCTCCGCCGCCGTCGCCGTCTCTATCGCCGTCGCCGTCGCCTTCTCCGCCTCCATCTCCGCCTCGTCGCAACCTCCGACCCCGCCTCACACCTCGTCCTCTTCTAGAAGATTTCTATGGGTTATCTTCTTCGTCTGGGGAAGAATCGGAGACCGAGAGGAAAGGGAGGAGGAAGGTCAAGCTCGTGACGAACCTCTCAGGTGAGAACGGGAATAGAGGCAGTGGTGGGAGGCCATCCGAAGGACGACGACACGTGGCGGAGTCTGATTTGTCGTCCTCATCTTATGTTGAGGATGAAGGGGAGAGTGAGGAGGATGTTAAGCCTTTGAAGAAAAGGCGGATTAGTGGTGGTCTAGGTGGAAGGGAGGAGAGATTAGGGTTTGACGAGCCTGGTCGCCGGGAGGTACTGTTACTTCACTTTTTCTCTTTGTTGAACTTTTTTGATATTGAGCTTAATTATTGCTCGGTGTTTATTAATAGAATTTTCTCTAAGCTCGATTTACTTAATCAGAGTATTACTACTAGCTGCTTGTCATCATTAGCTATGGTTTTAATTTCATTTTTTTATGTTTTCAAGTTGTTCCCAAGTGTTGTGTGTTTGTTTTGTTTCGTTTAGTGAAGTATTTATCTGTGCAAACCAAGTGATTTGTGCTTAACTGCATGGGAGGTAATTAGCACTTGTTTTCTCTACTATTCTTGAGATGTATCATTTCATTTCAGGTTTGTTTACAGGTCCGAAGGAGCAATATCAGTGGTTCTGTAATGAAGGGATCTGTTACAGGTTAGTACATTGTCATGTCATGCTCTCTTAGTATTTAAAATTTTATGTTTGAAACTTTATTAATGGCTAATTGTTTGATTAGGCTTGCTGCCTAAGTCTATGAGGAGAAGTCCTTTACCTGATCGCAAAACACTCGAAGAGATACTTGATAAGCTTCAAAAGTACGAGTTTATGAACATTTCAATTGTAGTAGTTATTATTTTTAGTTGCATGTTTTGCCTTATTATTTATTTCTGCATGTTCTTATTACAGGAAAGATACCTATGGGGTGTTTGCTGAGCCAGTGGATCCAGAAGAGGCAAGTATTTTCAACCAAAAGTTAATGTATTTTCTTTCGTTTTATGTTAAAACTTAAGAAATAGTTAAGAAGAACAATTATTTTTAATGTAGCTACCTGATTATCATGATGTGATTGAGCACCCAATGGATTTCAGCACGGTAAGAAGAAAATTGGCCAAGAACGTCTACACTTCGTTCGAACAGTTTGAGGTGAGTTGACTTTTTAGTAAATTTTTGTGCCCTTCTTTTTTTCTGGTTTTGAAGTTGGTAAGGTTTGTTTTAATATTGGATTTATGACCATGTGCAGTCTAATTTTCATGTTATGCCTTATTTGACTTATTTTAGTAATATTAATTTGCAATCTTCTTCAATTACTTGTTTATGCAAGCTATTATTTTGTTGAGATAAGTAATGATTTCTCAACATGCAAACTATTACCCGAGCATGTAATTTGCATGTAGCATGCACCTTTTAGGGACCAAAAAAGGAAACTTTTTGTTCTTTTGAATGTATTGTTGCTAGAAGTATATAATCTATGATTCAAAGCTTCAAATCTTGTAATTTGTGTTCATTTTGTCATTTTGTCATTTACCTACTGTCAGAAATCTGTGCTTTTGTGGATATATGGTGTAATAAATAATTTTGTAAGTTGTGTTCTAGTGAATTAATGTTTAATAAAATTTTCCTTATTCCTCTTCCCAACATATATTTGTACTGTCTGCAAAAGTACTTTGTAGTTAATGATATTTGCCAGTAAGCCAAATTTGACCTCTTTTCTTTAAGGGAGCACCTAATGCTTTTTATTTGTTTGTGGGATTGTGGTCTAGTAAACCATTTTGTCATTCTTGCTCACTGGTTTTGAAATTATTGTTTTAATGAATATTTTTCCTTGTTTTTCTTACCAAAAGTATCTAATTGGACATTTTGCAAACACATTGAATAATCTAACATATTTAACAAGCCGCATTTCACCTTTCCCTTTAATGACTCACTGGAAGACATTTGTTTTCTTATAGTTCTAGATTGGATCAATTGCTTATGGAAAGTTTGTCTTTTTTATGGATAAAGAGTTAAATGCAGGTGGCAACTATATATATATAAACGATTATTGTTCTTAATATGTTTTAAATTGTATTGGTGATACTGAATGATGCCAAGAATAGACTTCAGATTTATTTGCAAAAGTAGAAATTGTTGTCTCACTTATCCAAATCATGTCAGGTTCTTGTGTGGCCCAGATTTTTATCTTTTGAAGTATGAAACTCCCAGATTTTGAAATATCATAATGTTGTACTTTATGATAAGTACTGATTTTCCAACAAGCTCATCATTTGTTCTGTCTTCATTTCTAATGCAGTTATTAGAGTATTAGGGTCAGGCTTTTGGAAAGGTGGTTATTTAAATAGACCATTATGAAATAATGAAGCTCCTATGGAGTAGGGCAGTAAAGAAAGGATATCAAGTCATTCACTTATTTATTAAATTAGTGAAAGACCACTTTTGTGCTCCCTTTAAACGGTGCTATTCCATATTCCAATATTAGAATAATTGTTACAATATCACTGAAGATATATTGGCCAGGCTAAATACAGTAAAATAAAATTTCATTATTTATTAAGGAAATCAGCTATTAGATTTTAATGGTTGCTTTATGCTAAACTTTATCTGGGGTCCTTTTGATATTTCGTTCATGTTCTTCTGATGGTCTATTCTTCGGCCTTCTTTTGCTCTTACATGAAAACATTTACAAATCACAGGATGATGTGTTCTTAATCTGTAGCAATGCCATGCAGTACAATGCGCCAGATACCATTTACTTTAGACAGGTACCGCCCCCTCTCAGCATCCTCTCCAAACCTAAAAATGTACTCTCTATAAGATGGTATTGGAAACTTGCAGGGACCTGGTAGGCTGATGGGGATATTGTTACATGCTAGTTTTGCCAATTGGCCTAGTTTAGTGTGCCTGTACCAACATGCCCCCATCAAGGTTCTTTCTGTCTTATTGAATGTCTTATTACCTCTTCTGTGAAACAATGCTGAGAAAAGGGACAAGGAAAACACCATAGTACAAGACATAAAATCTGCAGTAACGAACAAATAAGGCATGACTAACATGGCAGGAAATGTCTGGTCTGTGGCTTTCTGTTATGGCAGTAGTGGAATCATATTATGCAATCTGACGGCTATTTTGTAAAGAAAGTGTTTAATACTTGAAGTTGTTTAAAACTATTGCTTAGGCACATTCAATTCAAGAGCTTGCCCGAAGCAAATTTCAGAAACTCCAAGATGGTCTAAAACAGCCAGAGTTTGTAGAGAGGCCAAAGACCAAAACTCGCACACTCCAGGAGCGTGACCCATTAATCAGAGAGAAATATCGGGTCAGAACCAGCTTGGGCGAAAAGCATACAAACAACAGGAGAGAAGATAGAGAAATGGTGCACAGAGTGAGCAGCCACATAAAGCATGTTGATAAAAAGCGCAAAAGAGAGGAGACAAAGACAAAGCTTCCACCAAACCACTCATGGGAGGAGAGAGGAAAGCTGACAATTAGTATCAGTAATAATAAGAAGTCATTCAATCGGTTTGGTCAAGAGCCAATCAGCTCTGATATATCATCAGCTGGGACCCATGCCTCCACCGAGGAGGCTGGAACATCACTTAGTGCTTCGCGTGTTGATACTAACAATGATAGAGTTGATAAGGATAGTTACGCTCATGGACATAACCATGATCATGAAGATGTTAATATCAATAATAGTAGTAATATCAAGGAGAAGAGTGTTGAGCTTAATGTGGTCGTTAATGGGTTTGTGGATAACAATAGCTGTTCATTGGGCGAGAGCCAATCTGATAAGGCTGGAGAGCTGTCAGGTTTGGTCTTTTTATTCTTCGTTTTCTCATCAAATTGGAATCATGTTTTTTCAATAAGTAACTTCATCTAATTTAAACCCTATTTGGCATTAATCAATGCTCAGCAGGCATTATAATGCCCCAATTTAGCATATAATTTGGCAAATGACGCCAATCATCCTTGAAGCTGCCACTAAATACGGACAAAAAAAGATTAACAGCCTTTTGAGGTTATTAATGGGTTCACCTTTTGCTTATGTTTGCTTATTCATTGGAGGAGGAATTAAGCGGGAATAAGATCATTTGATTATTTCCTATACCTAAAACAACTGCAATTATTTAAATTATTTAGAAATGTAAATTGGGGTTGACCTTATTCCTACTCATATGATACCAGCTTGTAATCCAGGGATAAGGTGGGTTTAGGCATCCTTTTTATGTAATCTTCTTGCTTATTTCAGCAAGGGAGTCTCCCTCAAGGCCAGTGGATACACCAGTTGTAGATGAGAATAGGCATGGTCCTGATGAGATAAAAAAGCCTGTTGATATAAATAGACGCAAAACTTATGGCATGTGTGAACAACAACACTCTGGAGAACCTGATCCTATATTTGATATCTTTGCTGATGACCCAAAGGAACTCCTCTCTGTATGTCCAATTTCTGCACCGCAATTAAGTTATTAAAATAAAGAATAATGGAAATGTGAAAAAGATCCAATTAACTAATCTCCCCCTCACTCCCTCCAAAAGGGTAAAAAAGGAAGAGACAAAAAGTGACACTTACATACTAAATCTTGTTTCAACATATTTGATGTATTTATCTTATTCAGATCATTGATAATTCAAGCTTTTTAATCTATGTAGTATGACAATTTACGTTAGCATAAACTAGTTATTTCTGTAGTTTGCTTATTTCTGTCAAATTGTTGTTTGCTTTATTAGATTGGGTTGGAAACCGAACACTTCTATGCAAGGAGTTTGGCCCGCTTTGCAGCATTTCTCGGCCCCACTGCTTGGCAGATTGCTTCTAGTAGGATTGAGAGGTCTTTACCTGCTGGTACCAAGTTCGGCCGTGGCTGGGTTGGTGAATTTGAGTCCCAGTCACCTCCCATTATCTTTGTAGCTAATCGAGTCGAACAGCCTAGATCTTCTCAATCAATTAATGATGCCTCTGCAGGTGCACATCTGGGTACACCTAGCACCCCTAGAGCTACTGATCGGAATAATAGGCTCTTCAGTGCTGGTACCTTTGAACCTGTAGGCAATAGTAACAATAATGTCAGAGAGGTACAACAAAGAAGTAACAAAGTGGGCCCTTCAACTGCTGGGAATTCTCAAGTTAGAAAGAATCATACTGCTTTGCAGAGCACCGTTGAGATGCCCCAGCCATTCTTAAAGCCACCGGAAGTTAGCACACCAAGGCAAATGAGTGGTTCTAGTATGGGGCAGAATCGTAGTTGTGTGCAAGCTAATTCAATGGGGTTCATCACAAAGCACCAAGTGACAAACCAGTCAATGGCTAATGCCTCAAATGCTAGTAATAACAACAACATTGGAAGGTTAAATGTGTCACTGGGTGCACTGGCAAACCAACCTGGAAACCTGAATAGAGGTGTGAGCTCTTCTAAAGGCTTTCTCCCTGCAGCACAATCGGTGAAGAAAGAAGTTGAGAGCCCCAAAGCCATGGGTCCTGCTATTTCTGGGCAAAACTCCTGGATCTCCTTTGGCGGCCCATCATATGAGTCGAAACCTTCTGTGAATACTGTACCAGCCTTTCTTGGTAATCAAGTTGGATCAACATCTACCAGTGTTTCGCATAATGCTCCTGTATGGAGGGTGGTTAATACAAGCCCAAGGGGTGGCGGCACAGTTAACAATGCTGCCCCGCCTTCGCAAGGGCAAAATTGTAATAGCAACCCTGGTTTGGTTATATTTCCTGTGCAAAGGGATTTGACAAGGCTCCAAGGTCAGCTGCCATGGCAAGGTTTCATGCCACATAATCAACATATGCAAATGAAAGAACCACAAACACTTAGACCGGATTTAAATATCGGGTTCAGTTCACCAGGTTCACCTCCAGGGCAGTCGTCAGGTATTAATTTGGAAGCTCAGCAGCCAGATTTGGCCTTGCAACTTTAGCTTTCAGGATTCTTGTGACTTTTGGGTTTTGAAGTGGAAGGGGCATAAATGGTAAAATTGAGGGTCAAATTGGAGGCGGTGGTGAATATTTGTAAATTGATTAGAGCTTTCTTTCTTAATTATTTTGTAGTTGCGGGGAAATTCGGTAGAACCATAATTTGATAGGGATAGGGCTGGACTGAGGGCTTAGATTCTCGGTGCAAAAATATTTTTTGTGGCAGATTAGGGTTTTACTTTTGCTTTTCAACTTCTACGGCCTTCTTAGAAGTCTTGTATTTTCTGTGCTTTGTGGTATTCTTGTACTTGTAATGTAAATGGCTAAATAGATTAGACTAGAATTAAGCTCTCTTGCCTGGTTTATTGCTGGTGATCATTGCAAAAATCTGTGGACTGAAGCTCTCTTTACGACATGAGGTAATTAAACGTTGGCGCCTTTAAATGGTGTTAATTTCTGTGAATCATCAGGAAGTCTAAGCTCAGAATGTTTAATTTATGGAATACAATCTCTGGTTGTTGTTTGTGAATTATCAGGTTGTTGGAGTGTATCTACAGATCAATTAGCTCTTCGATTATGTTTCTTGAGCCAATGAAGAAACCAATATAGCTCATGGCCTATATACTATAATAAAATAAGCCATTTGATCTGATATTTAAAACATTGTACTTGCATCCTTTTCTTTTCCTAAAAATACATATGCTCAAGTCGACTGACATTTTTGGAATTTGCTTCTAATGCGATTGGGCCGAAATGTGAGCGACCGAAGTGCTGCCCATTTCCTCAACAATACAGTTGAAAAGCTTGCTGCAGAACATAAGCAGAGATAGTCGAGTTAAAATGTTTGCAACGAAAAAAGAAAAAGAAGTGATGCACGTCAATTTCAAGCTCAATTGTCATTGGTGTTGCCTTTGAGCTCAGCTGCAAACATCACTTCAAAAGCCTATCCTGTTAGTGTTAATGCCAGCTCTTAGAGAAGATCCCTTGACAGTCACACTGATGAGGGGCCCGCCAATCAATCAGACTGAGGAGATTCCTAGGAGAGCGGCAATGGGATACTACTTGAGCGGATTGAGATCATCTGTCGAGCTACCCCATGCGGCTGTGAAGTAATAGATCAAATTTTGTTATAACTTATGCCGAGTTATTATGATTCACACTGAAAAATAAGAGTCCTCTAGATTCTAGACCCCTACAAATTTACAGGAATGTACGTGTTGTTTTGCACCGTGCAAAGCCCAGAAGATAAACATCTTAGTTGGGCTGCTGCCAAATCAAATGGTGACGATGCAACTTCCAAATCACTGCACATATGAAGCAAATTGATTAAAAATATTTATAAACATGATAAAAACGTTTTAGAATCGTTCTAATATAATTTTAGACAAAATATAGATCAAATCTCTTTAGTTTAGCTTCGAAAATATATAAAGACAATAAATCAATATATCTAACAATTTGTTTGTGAATTTTGACAATATTTTAGTAAAAAATGAGCCCAAATTGATTAAAAATTTGTATAAATAAGTTCAAAAGTTTTTTTAATGCATTTTAACATAACATGATTTTGATATATTGAGCATTTTTAATTTCTTTTATTAAAATATAACATAATTTTGTCATTTTGAGTATTCTGATTTGTTTTATCAAAATATAATATGATTTCGAATATTTTAATTTATTTTATCGAAATGTAACATGATTTAGCGTATTTTATCATGATATGGACATATTTGCAGATTTGACATATTCGGTCAAGGATTTAGGCATATTTTATATGTTTGGTCAAAGATTTAAGTATATTTACATATTTGCATGTTTAGTCAAAGATTTTGGCATATTTGTATGTTTGATATGTTTGGTCAAAGATTTTTTGATATATTTCCATGTTTGATATGTTTGGTCAAAGATTTGGACATATTTGCATATTTGACATGTTTGGTCAAAGATTTGGATATATTTACATATTTGACATATTTGGTCAAAATTTTGGACATATTTACATATTTGACAAAATTATATTATCAACAAAAATTCAATTTTGTTCTTGTGATAATTTTATTTATTTATATAAAATAATATGCATGACATATGCTTTGATTTTCTCTTGAAATAAAAATAGAATCAAAATTGGCATTTTATTGTTTCAAAAATATCTTTAATTGAAATCATGATTTTTGATATATTTTTCGTGATTTTTGAGCTTAAGAAAATATTTTTATTTAATGTTTAAAGTTTATTTTCGAAACAAATTAATATGTACCGCTAGATTTGAGCCCATGTATCAATATCTAGACTTTAGTTCTGATCTTAAAGTAAATTTTGAATTTGACCATTGGATCAAAGGAGTGCATCAGGCCTGTGATGGATTTTTTGAATTTCATCATGATTCATACTTTGAAATGCATCAATATTCGTACTTTTCTTCTCCGACTTGTGATCAAGGTGCTGCTGACGTCGGATCTTTGTTCAGAGAGCATGATTGCATCGTCGGAGCACGAGGAGTCCAATGGTCGTGATCTCGTCATCGGCGATGGCATAGATCGCCAGGAATGGCTGTAGCCATCTCGATTTTCGACGAGATTTGACTGAGATGAAATTTTGATGAATTCAAGCTGAATTTGAATAAATTGATTCATTTTCTTTGACATCTAGCATTGTTTAGATATGTTGAACAAGTTTTTGAAGCTTAATTTAAATGGTCAAATGTGGATTTAAATGATCAAAATGCCCTTTAAATGCCTTAGAGAGGTCAAATGTTAGATCAAAGTTCTTAAAATGCCCTCGAAAAGTCAAATATAATCAAAATCATGTGCAAATCCTAGTAAAACATACCGGCATATTAAATCATTACCAAACAAGTCAAGAGAACATTAAATTGATAGTGCGCTTCAAATTTAATATTGGTCGTTCCTGAAAATTGATAAACAATTATACGTTTCTGATTCTCCAATTTCCTAAGTTTTGGATTGATGTAGCGCTTCAGATCTAGGGTTTGGAATGTTAAGAAACTGTATAGGATCATACATCCTTACTTTTGACACGAACCTTTATGTAAATCAAACGTCTTTGGTTCTGTGAATTTTGAATTGATAATGTACTTACATTCAAGCTCCCTGAGATTAATAGGATCATACATCATCAACGATTATATGTCTTTAGTCTAATAAACTATCTATAGGAATTATGTTTTCTAGTCGCTCAAATTTTCTAAACAAAGTAGAACGATCAAATAAAAATAAAAAATTATATGTGCACATGTATGTCATGTCATTTTTAAATATACGAAGGGAGAATAATAAAATCAACATGTGTATTTACTTTCTCTAGTTGTTTAATTAGATTCTTGAGGAGAAAACCGAGGTAATTAAAAGTGAATGTTTGCGTTCGTTGGAAAGTAAAAATTTTTACAATTACTTAAATAATAAGTTTTTAAGCGCACAAACAAGCGCATAGATGTAAATGTACATTCTTTTCACATGAGCGAAAACGTTGATGTCTCGCGTATAAACCGCGAAAAAGGACCGCACATAAACCAAGCAAAATAAATAAAAGCATTAGTAAGGATGCATTGCATATTATTCATTTGGAGTGTAAACAGAGCAAGAAAGAAACATCAAGTTTTTGTTTCAGAAATATGTTATTGTTAGTGTGTTTTTTTCAGACAGATATTTGTTAATGGTTATTTATATAAACTTAGTTTAATTGTTTGAAAAGGACAACAACAAAAAAGGGTCAAGTGCACGACATGAGATGACAATATTTCTATCAATTCAATTAGAAAAATTGCCAAAAAAAAAAAGCTGACATTTAGTGCATCAACACACGCACTTTAAAAGTACATTAACAGTATTCTTTATAGTATATATTATAAAAACAATAATCACTCATAAATTAAAGGTGTACTCAAAGTTCAAACTTTTTGACTCGGATATAATGTAGTAGTTCTTTTAAAGTAAAACTGGCAACTAAGAAACATTTTATCAACTTTTTTCTTTACAAAAATATTTCAGGCAGTCTTCAAGAAATTCCCAGTCAACTGATCCATACCTTCCTGTTAAATTGACAACCATGACTATAGACAACGCTACACCAGTGCGCCACAGAAGATCAGGGGAGACCTTAACGGGCGTAACGGATCGGATCCGGTAAGGACGGAACCGATTAATAACGACAAGAGACAAGACACGTTGTTTCAACAAACAGTGTGCCCACAACTCTCCGTGGCGCAGTGTACGAGAAGCCGTGTGCAGTTGTGATAAACAGGGCGTGCGATTATCATGCTTAGCTGATTCTGTATTGTATCCTGTTACTCTTCCTGTTAGTCTTCCTTCCGCTGCTGCTGCTCCGTCTCCAGTTCTCTTTCTTTCCAGATTGGAAGTTTTCCTCATTTATGTCGTATTAATGGGGTCCTTAGGCAATTTAGTTGAGATTAAATTTTAATTCATATTAAAGTGTTTATGTTCAGTTATCTCAATTTATAAGTAAATATTAAGTAGATTTAATTCAGGAATAGAGGTGTCTATAAGTAAATATTAAGTAGATTTAATTCAGGGATAGAGGTGTCTCAAGGCCCGGACAGAAATTAAAAATCCAGATAAAATGAGACTAAAGGAAATGTTCCTAATTCGCATTAAAGAGTATATATTAAGTGATTAAGGAGGTTAAAAAAAGCTAAAGGAGGTGTTGCCGAACAACATTATTTTTTTGTTGGAGGGGAATTATTATGTTAAAATAAATTTAAAATTAATCAATATTTAATAACAAAAAATTAAGTATGTTATGAGAGATTTTTTTCATATTTGTGAAATAGAACATTAATTATCAGGACAGTATTAAAAATTTATTTTATTAAAATACAAGTTAAAATTTAAAATGTTCTATTAGTAAATAAATAGAAACAATTCGTATTCTGCGCAGAAAATTCTTGTGATGGTAATATTTTTCTGAAGTAACTTCTCATGTAATAAAATTGCAACTCATAATCCCATGAAGTTGAATTTGTTGCAAAATATATTTTTTTGTTGTGTCATAATTGTATCCCATCTCCTCCAATAATCATTACTCCCTCACCAAGTTGTACTAGTAATGATTTCAAACTATGGTTCTAATAAAAAAATTTATCTATGATGAAAAAAGTTAGAGAGTTTACGTAATCTATACATATGGTTTCAATTTTTTTTTTTAATTTTGGCCAAACGTCATGCAAGACTTCCAATTTCATACAATTAGCCTCCTATGTTAATTTATTAGGGTTGGATTTTTTTTTTTGACAACTATTATCTTCACAATTTTAACAACAAATTTTCAAATAATTTTAAAAAAATTCTTAAAAATAAAAAAATTTTATAAACGTGTTCTTTAATTTATAGATCCATTGTGTTTTAAATTTCATACAATTTAAGTATCATTTGATGCTCCATAAAAAATTATCAAAATTACATAATATTTATAAGGATCCATATTTAACGATCTTTACTGAAATATCAAGTGACTCTTAAATTATATGAAATTTGAAATATGATCAATCTATATAAGTTAAAAAATATATTTGTCAATTTTGTTTATTTTAAGAATTTTTAAAAAATTATTTAAAAATTAATTGTCAAAATTATCAATAATCCCCTCTCAATTTATTATAAGTATGATCATGATACAAAGGACTAAAATATTCTTAAAGTTTTGTTATTCTCCTCACACGTGGTATTACGCTTTTGAGTCTTCTTTAATAATGAAGAATAAGTTCAATACAAGCATTTTAAGTGACACATTTATCTCTTTGAGAGGAGGGATCCACTTATAATATTTTAGTGGTGCTTCATGATAACACTTTTTATTATATTGAAAATTTAATTTTATGATTTAAAATCACAAAAATGAATCATATTCTCTTGTTCAATATTACAAACAAAATATATGTATAAAAAATCAATGATCGGTTTGAATAATTTATTTCCTTTGTTATTTTCACCTTTTGATCTAGTATCAAATTATCTCTAAATTGTGTAATTCTTTATGAATAAATACTTCAGGTGATATTAAATTCGAATATTTATTTTAAGATTTGAAATTTAAATTATTAGTGCCATATAAAATGGTGTCGTAATATATCACAAGAAAATAGTTGTCATTTAATTTTTTTTCTCATCTTTTTAATTACATTTACTCTCTGATCAGAATGAAGCTTTGAAGAATTTTAATAGAAATGATTTCAACAAAATTCAATAAAGATCACATATATATACAATGTTGGAAGATAATTGATTTCTAAAGTAATCTTTTTAAACCTCAATTTTCGATTTATTATTCAATTACCACTGATTTAAAATTAGCAAAATCTTAAAAAAAAAATAGAGAATTAGAAGGAAGGAAGAGAAAAAAGAGCAATTTTCTAATCTATTGTCAGAGAAGGATACAACCTAAATCTAACGCCTCCTCTTTAATCTATCGGTCGTTGCTAAGACGAACAAAAATGACAATATCAATAACACATCAACAACATTTAATTCTCATCAAATATTTAGATTTTTCTTGGAAATATAGTGCACGATTTCAGTTTTCCAATTCTCGTTGAATCGCGTCGTCTCCTCTTCCTCTCTCCCTCCTAATTAGGAAAAAAAAAATCTAGAAAATGAATTAATTTTCTCTTTTTATCTTGCATGATTTGATCCCGATAACTATAAGAGAATTAATGTAATTTACTGTTTTCAACATATTGGGAAAAAAAAAAGTTGTTATGAGAGTATGAAACAACTTCTTTTTTCTTCAGAAGTAAATAAAACATAAACTGATGAGGAAGAAATCAAGGTGTGGTTTAATAAGTGGAGTAAAGAATCATAATAAACAAAAACAAAAAAAAATGGAGAAAGAGATATCAGAAGATCCAGCCATCAGCTCTCCATTTGTGAAGAAATGGAGATCAGAAGAGTCTTTATCACTCACGTGATCTCATCAACAGATAAGATTCTGAGTTTCTGACACTGTACGTACTGTGATGTATCTCACATAGTAGATCAATTATTGCTTTTTCTGTACGCAAGTTCATGTAGTGTGTAAACCCATTGTAAAATTATCTGCGTAGAATGTCAGTAGACAGCTAGCAGTTTAGGCATGAACAAAATACATCCTACTTAGTCTGAATCCGTTGTTATTAAAAATTATAACATATTTATTGTTATAATTTTTAAACGGTATATATTTAATTATAAGAGATATTTTTTTATTTATAATTTATTAAATTTCGGTTGTCAGTAATTCATAAAACTATGATATAACTTTGCTATAGAAAAAAAATATGATAGCGGATGTAAAGTTATGTTTCTTTTTTACTATAAAATTTGTTACACATTCATAGCTAGATAATTATAAAGTGTAGAATGAAAGATAATCCTTCCCCAATGTGTAATTTTAATTTTTCATGTAAATTTTGTCATTATTCTTTTTTGGTTTTGTAAGAAACATCACTTGGTGGAAAATACACAAACATGTACTTTTGGTGGGATAAAATTGCTTTCAAAATAACTTGTTACCTCTAAAAGATTAGATTCTTTTGCTCATTCTCTCATTCATGGTGAAACAATTAGGATGTTGTATGAAAAAAATTACATTAGTGTGCAAAGTTCAATTTTAGAGTCAATAGATCTTCCTATTTAATCTAAATGTACATTTTGAGATGAGTAAAAACTTTATTAATTTAATATATTTCAATCTTCTCTTTGCTCATTTTCTTTCAAGTTTTTGCACCATATGCATAAAACTTTGATTCCAATACTCATTACTAAACATTTATAAATACATAAAAGGAAATATCATATGAAAAAGGCATGAAAATTAAGTTGGAGAGATGAAACAAGAACCAAACTAAATTACTAAAAAAGAAAGTTATGAAAAGAAAGAATGAATGGTGATTGGTGATTGGTGAGACAGAAGGCTCTCACTCATCCCAATTAATGCCACCTATTAATATTAATATTGCATCAAAATTTTCTCTGTTCTTTTTCCAGAGAATTTTTGAAATTGGAGATATTTGAAGATTTAAATTAGACAGATACTTTATTTATTTCAAGATAGAATTTTGAGATGTAAAGGGTTAAATATATATGAGATATACAGAGTTGAACTTATTAATTTAGATTGGTTGTGAATTTATTTTTTAAAAATCCAGTCTCAACTTAACCCATCCATATCCAATATTTATGTCACATATTTCTTGAATATTTGTATCTCTAATTAGTCAACAGACAATATAGAACTTCTCGTATAATGCAATCAATTAATAACAAAATATTATGTTGATTGCTGCCTACATCTTTAGACACTTATTTTTTATATATTTATTCCAAGTTTTCAATACAAGTTTTTATATAATGAATTGAAATCTAAATTCTTTTGCATAACGAACTATTTTTTTTATGAATTTGTAGATGTTTAATTATTTTTATATTACTTTATTTAGCATTTATCGATTCTTTAATTGTAATATTTTTGATATATTAAATATACGACTAAAAAATAGCAAGTGCATTTTGAGAATTCAAATAAAGCAAAACCTGTTTAATTTGTATCCTCCAAAATCCCCACACAAAAAAATTAGATGAATTGTATGGATTGACGGATGAGTTGACTTGAAAAAAAAATTACAACTCACATAATCAGATTAGGTTCAAAATTTATGATAAAAATCTGTTAATCCAATCGTTGTATACCTGGAATGAGAATATAGTCAATATAAACAAATATAAATTTACTTCAACCATGTACTACATCCAATAGCAGAAATAAGGATTGTTTAGATAGGATAATTTGAATCACAAATTCAGTATAAATAATAATAAATTTTGTCTTTTTTTTACAAATGTTATAAAAAACATTTAAAAACAGTAAAATGCCCAGTTAACAAAATTTTATTTAAAAAAAGAAAAGAAAATTGAACATAACAATAAAAAAAATACTCATCCTAAATTCCTAATGAATGCATGTGTGCTTCAGGAGCAACGAAAATGACATGCCATAGAAAAACCGAAGCATTAAAGCCGACGTGATCAAAGATGCAGTAAACTAGTAAAAAACAAAAGTTACAGAACCCGAGAAAAGGAAAAGAGCAAAAAAAAAAAAAAAGAAAAGAAAAGAAAAAGACGCTAAACCACTTCAATAGCAGCTTTGATCGAGTCCGAATCTCCTGTCTCGCATCCCAGCGTTGCGCCTCCTCTTTGGATCGCTCTCTACTCTCTCTAGACACAGGTTTCTGTATGGAGTATAGAATCAGTAGAGAAACAGAGAAAAGGCGGAGAGAAGAAGAAGAGAACAAGACCCCTACCTTGTCAAAAAGGTCTTAGCTAGCTTAGACCCATCTGTCTCCAATTATTTCACTCTTTTATTTACTTTACCTCGCAATCGCATCCTTGTTTCTTTTTTGGTTTGTTAATCCGACTTGCGACAGACAGAGCTATCCTCTCACTGTCACTCTCAGATGAGATAGAGACTCGAGAGAGAGTGAGAGTGGAGAGCAGCATTTGACAAGACCCCCTTTTGAGAACTGAAAAGAGAGAGGGGGGTCTCAGTCTCAGCCTCTCAGCCTCTCAGCCTCTCAGCCTCAGTCAGCAATGGCGACAGAGGTGAAACCCCAGAAGGGGCACCGAGAACCCGCCGCCACCGCTTCTCCAACTCTCAACCCATCGGACTACTCGCACAGTCCAGCGCACCACTTTGTCTTACTGAACAATGGGGCCCGCCTGTCGGCGCTGCTCGCCTCACTCCCTTCCCTCTCCCATCCTTCCTCTATCCTCTCTCTCACCGACTCCGTTCGGGAATCCTCTCTGGCGGCCACCGTATCCGCTGTCCTCGATCGCCGGGATGTCCTGGGAAATGATACACCTCTTCACCTCGCCGTGCGCCTTAATCGGCCCCACCTTGCCTCTCTCCTCCTCTTGGCCGGGGCCGATCCATCTCTCCAAAATGCCTCCGGCTGGTCCCCCCTCCACCTTGCCATCTCACTTGATCGCCACCGCCTTGCCAAATTGATGCTCAAGCACTACCGCCTCATTGCCTGGGCCAAGCTGCGGCGCCGGCTCCACTTGCTCCTACCGGCTCTTAAACAAATGCAGGATTCCTACCTTGAGATTTCTTTTCGGCTGGAGAGTCCGATCGTGCCGTTCTTGTCCAGGGCTGCGCCGTCTGACACGTGCCGTGTGTGGAAGCGCGGCGCAAATGTCAGAGCAGATGTGTCGCTTGCCGGGTTTGATGGGTTGAGGCCGCGCCGTGCCGAGCGGTCGTTTGTCTTTTTGGCAGTGCCTGAGGACCCCAAGCTCCCAATCGGGTCGCTCCTTGTGCTTCACCATGGCCGCCGTGAGGTAGTTCAATTAATTTTGTTTGCTTTTGATCAACAATGGTTTCTAGCTAAACCCCAGATTGCAGTAAAAAAAAAGGTTGTCTTGTTGATCAATTAGACAAAATTGTACCAACCTTTTTTAGTTTTTTCCCTCTTTTAGGATAATGTGCCAGTGAATATTGCATGTGATAGATTGTATTATTAGATGACATGTAGAACCAATTTAAAATTAGATAAGTTATTGGATCCTCCTACGTCAAATTCCCTAAAATTATCTGATTTGAGTTGTTTACTTAGCCCACTTAGTTTCCGATATCCTTATTTTTTTTTAATTTTGCAATGATTGTCTGGGCGAGTCTATTATATGGTAAATTGTATTTTCAATTCTCAATATAGAAACAAATTAAATTTGCCAATGTGAAACTAAATTAAAGTTTTGTAATTATTTGAAAAAAATCAGTTAGGTGTGTATTTTGTTGCAATGGCATTCCGGTATAACATAACAAAAATTAGCTATGTAACTAAAATTCAAGGATTTATACATTGGCGCATGACATGAGAATTTAGTAATGAATCAACTTATGTGCTTCACAGGTTCATGATTTGTTCTCTGGCATAGAGGATACTGAATCTGATGATGAACTCATATCTGACTCGACTGCATGCCGTCCTGGCTTAAACATAAGTTCAGCCGAATTGGTGCCTAGAACCAGTTGGCGTGGTAAGGAGAAGACCGAGCTAGTGGCTGGTACTTGGAAGGCCAGGTCATATGACCTAAACAACATTCTTTTCACCTTTAAAACCCTCCAAGCTGAAGAGAGCAACAACAATGTTGACAATAATAATGTTGATCAAGATGATAATTATAATGATGATGTGATTCTTGAGGAGGATGATGTCATGATGCCGTTACGGATCCGCGAGGATGATGGAGATTTCTTGGTAGCTGATATTGCGCCACCGCGGCGCAGCTGCTATGAGCCTAGGCGGCGTAGCAGAGTGATGGAGGAGGCAGATGTGGGAAGGAGACGGCGCAGTGTGGATGTTGCTGTGCCCCCTCCTCGGCTGAAGGAAGAGAGAAACAGGTGGGAGAGAAAGGTAATGCACTCTATTTTCCTTTTAGATTGTTGGTTCAAACGCTGATCTATTTCCAATAAATTTACATACCGGAAAGACACCAGATTCGTTGTCGGTAACATTTTCTCAGGTGAATTAAACTAGCCCGGCTCTTTAGTTAGTTGGTATTTAGGTTTTAAAATTCTTACCTGTAAGCCATATCTGATTGAATTTGTCTACTTATGTTGGACTAATTTGACTAATGAGGGTTGGTGGCAGGTGAAATGCAAGGAGAAGGAGACAGTAAAGAGCTTGCGACCGACTGTTTGGCTCACTGAAGAGTTCCCATTGAAGATAGAAGAGATTTTACCTCTCTTAGACATTTTGTCAAATGGGGTGCGGGCAGTCAGACGGCTAAGGGAGTTGCTCACAAACAAGTTCCCTCCTGGGACATTTCCAGTTAAGGTAACATAATAAGTTCTATGACCTCGTTTGATGATTTACTTATTCTTTATGTTCCTTTTTTATTTATTACAGTTTGTGAATTTTATTGGGCAGTCTAGAGGGGATTAATAAGGATCAGGAACTCAGAACATCACATAACTAGAAGCTGACAAGAATTGAAACTTAATTTGGCGTGGTACACTCTTGAGTACTGTACTGGAACTTGTGACCGTAATCCGAATTGCCAAAAATCGAGTTTTTTGGTGTTATAAATTAGTGGTGTGAAGGTTCTGTAATGAAAATCAGAACTTTAAATTAATATTCATATTTTATTTTTGTATGTATCCTTGTTAGGTTGCTATCCCTGTGGTGCCCACGATAAGGGTAGTTGTGACATTCATGAAATTTGTGCCTCTCCAACCTGAGCAATTTTTCACCCCTCTCTCAAGCCCAAGCCTCCTGGAAAGAAAGGAGGAGAAAGAAGAGCGCCTCAAACAAAAGAAAAAGGAGACATCTGGCAGGGCCTCATCATGGCTCAAATGGGCCACCTCGACTAATACTTCGCAAAACAAGAGCACTCTAATCAGATCCAAGTCTGTTAGCCCGTCAGAAGGCACGACAGTTGCTGCTGGCACGGCTGAAACAATAGATGCATTCTTGATTCCAAGTAATTACAGTTGGGTCAATTTGGGTTCCAGGAATCAAGAAATGAAGAAATCTAGTAGTAGAAGAGGCAAAATTTAGGGACTAAACTATATATAGTTGGTTCATATAACCATATGTATCATTTCAACTGATAGCAAGGTGTTTCTCTTACTCAGCTTTCACCTTTTCTTTTTTTGATATTTGAAGTTATCAGCTGATGAAATTAAATATTTTCTTCTCTTGTTCCTTGGTGTATTCTCATTTATAATGTAAAATCAAGGTAATGTCATGATAAATTTAGTTCCATGTGTATACTAACCATGACCAAATTCAGATCCATGTGTATACATAATATAATCACGACTGTCATAAGGTTTTGTAGTTATTTTGATAAAATTAATTGAGAGAGATTAATAAAAGGCATGGACCGGCCGACTGTTGGTTTTGTTAATATCATCTTGGAGAAATGTGTCAATAGTTTATTTGGCAGTTTTACATCCTTATCATATATTCATACAAATTCCTTCATAACAGTATAATGCCTGTTTAAACTTTTATATATCTCCTTTTTTTTTATCTTTTAATCTAAATTGTTAAAACTTCATTTACGATTCTAATATGTAAGGCTTTTATTTACGTCGGATGATTCTAATTGTTTATAATGAAATTAGACATTTCTAATTCAATTTATTTAACCTTCCACACACAGCTTTGTTCTCTAGGCAAAAT
Source organism: x Bolboschoenoplectus mariqueter (assembly GCA_037678475.1). Classification (NCBI taxonomy): domain Eukaryota; kingdom Viridiplantae; phylum Streptophyta; class Magnoliopsida; order Poales; family Cyperaceae; genus x Bolboschoenoplectus; species x Bolboschoenoplectus mariqueter. The sequence continues at coordinate 1,464,526 of CM075244.1, read as the reverse complement.
CATAATAGGTATTGGTTACAACATATTTTATTCTACTGACTATTATTACTTGTACGGAGCATAGAGCTTCGTTCTTTCATTCTATTCCATCCGCTACCGTACAATCACAAACGGCCTGGAGCACTCTTTTTTTTTTTTTAATCTTATTTTATTTTGTTTTATTTTTGAAAATCTGCCCGTGGGCCTCTGGAGACTGGAGCACTCTTGTGAACTTATTTTTTTTTGGTCTTTTGAAGGAAAAGAAAATATTCCAAGGGGCTCATATACAGATATCATAATCGATATCGATTTTATTATTCAAATTAAATGAGTTATTATTCATATTAATAAAATTTTATTATGTAACTTATTTGTATAGTATTTTTGTTATTAAACTTAAATGACTTATTATTGATATTAGTAGTATTTGAGTTGAATAATAAAAAAAATAAGTTGTATAATAAAATAGTTAATATGAATAATAACTCATTTAATCTGAATAATAAAGTCGACATCGGTTATGGTATCTTCCAAATATTTTCCTATTCTCAATTCCTTTTAGGACTTGTTTGGTCGTTGCGGAATTATACATGATGAGTTGTCAATTTTCACAGGTGTGGTATTCTACTTTGCAAATTGTGGAATTTCGTTGACATGGAAACGATGATTTTTTTTTATATAAAGGCTTTCGTTAACTCCGATATTTATTTATTTTTTTAATGATTTTTGTGGAACTTGAATTTGCATCTCTTCGTAGAAATACGAGACATATTATCATTGTGCTAGATTTACGGTTCGAAAACAATGGGGATTACCAAAAAAAAATTGTTTCTGTTTGGATGTAGTGTGGGAATTGTGACAAAAATTTTACTACAATTTAGAAAAGTATCAATTTTTTATAGAGTCACTTCAATTATTTAATTATATGAAATACAAAAATAATAATCTTAAGTCCAGCTGTAATTAAAAAAATGTATAAATGCTTAGTTTTCTATAAATACAAAAATAATAATTTAATTATATGAGTCACGTTAATTATCTAATCAGCTAGAAAAGTATCATTTTTTATAGAGTCACATTAATTATTTAATTATATGAAATACAAAAATAATAATCTTAAGTCCAGCTATAATTTTTTTCCTTTTACGCAATTTTGTTATGCACTTATGCTGAAAAATATTGTTGATTATCAAAAATCGTGAATTCATTTCAATAGAACAACAAGTACTATAAATTTTAAAAAAAGGAAATGATCTCCGATCTATTTTCTTTTTTCCCAAATTTTACTGAAGGATTGGAAGATAAGTTAGAAATTTAGCCCAAATGCAAGTAAAGATTACCGAACAACATTAAGGTTATGTTTTCCACTTGAGCGCAAAATCTCATGTATTCCCATGAACTAGGTTACATCCGAAAACGGTTTTTACCAATCTATGATCCGGAAGTTTGTTATAAATAGATTTCATTAATTAATGATATTTGGAGCATCCATAAATAATATATAATAAGAATATTTCTAGTATATTTCTAGTATACATCCGATTTTTACAATTCTTAAGAATATTTCTAGTATACATTTACAATTCTTAATTAACAGTATTTGTTAACGATATTTATGCGGCGTACGTACCACAATGAAGACTTGTGGTGCGTATTAGAACATGAATCTCGCCCAAAACTAATTAACAAAGACTATTGAATCTTCCAACTGTACATACAAAAACACAAAAAATAAACACGCAAAATGAACCATTTTCCTTTCCGTTCCATGTAAATTCCAATTAATATCCTTAAGATAAAACTGAGATGGGTAATTTAAGCTACATTTGTTCAAAGGGAAGTAGAGCTAGAAGTAATTAAACTGGAGATGAAAGTAAATTTGCCTTGGTAGATAACAAAAAAACATATTATCAGTTTAGCTAACAGCATAAGGGAAATTGTTCTGTGAATCAAACAAATGGCACCTAAAATAGTCGCATCTACAAAGTTTCTGGTTAAGTAATGAACAAGATTTCAAGCTGCATGATGTATTTATAAATTTGAACGTAACATGTAGAGGAGAACCATCACTCAAGAAAAGAGAACAAGAAAGTTTTCAGAGAAAACCATCAAATTCAAGTTTTTGATTGAGGCAATGGCTAACAAATTAACAATACTGGTCATTATGCTTGGCTTGCTTCTCGTCACTGGTACGTCCTCTTCATGAAGTAGATTTAATTTGTTGTACTTTTAGTGGAAATCAGGGCCTAGCCCAATTTAATATATTAACAACATGATTTTTTTTTGTCAAAAGAAGACAAAAGAAAAAGGAAAAATGAGAAACTGGCATGGACTAATAAGAATATTTATGCAGAAGTCAAAATTATGCACATTTTCAACTGTACATGTGGGTTTTTTTTCCTTTTATGATTAACTGTTCTTAATTCATTCCATACCATCTGATATTTAGCAGTTCAATTTTCTTTTTCAACACTTTATCAGCAAAAAGAAATTATTTTCCAAATTAAATCAAATCTGATGATGACATATTTAACAGAAAACAGATTCATTTTTGTAAGAGAAATATAATTTTTGCAAGAACACTATGTTTTAGATCACAGAGCGTGTGTGTTATAATTAATCAACTGGATTGGATCTAAAAGAATAGCACAGGAACTCCTAAGTACAGATTATCTCAGTATTTCCTACTGTGCAACGATGCAGATGCTGATCGATGCCACTATACCAGTACATGCACTACAAATCCTGAATGTGTGAGCAAGTGTAGCAAAGAAGGCTATGAATCTGGTGGTACTTGCATACCTGATCCGAACTCTCCACACGAACAATCACGCCGTACTTGCTGCTGCCTGGTGGACAGTAGGAAGCCTACAAATTCCTGAGCTAGTGAAACACATAAAGTTTCAAATTATGGCATTGGATTGCTTAATGAATAAGATGAGTTGAAGGAGTTCGAAGAATTTGTACCATTATCTATGGTGAATAAGGATTTCTTTTGTTGCTAACAGTATTGTTATCAGGAATGAAGTTGTATGTAACAGAATGAATTTAAAATTTGAAGTCCTAATTTTGCATACAGAATTCATCTGGCAACGTTGGAGTTGAACAGAGTTTTACATAGGGACATATATAATGAGTCGCTTCTAAGAGCACGAAGTCTTTCGATATTCTTAATTTAAATTTTTATCAAATTATTTTTAAACAAAAAATTAAAATTCGTTAATAAATTTTTTATATTAAAGTTTTTAATGTCTAAAACAAAGGAAGGAATATTTTTTCCTGCATGGTAGTTTCGCTGTGATGTTTGTTGGCCAATTTTATCTTATCCAGATTCACTTTTCTTGTCGGCTGAGTGTCCCCCATATTTCTTTCTTTTTGTTTTCTTTCTCCAACTATCTCACCGGAAAACAGAAACTTTTCCTTCGTTTCTTCTCATCTCACTGAAATTGAAGGGTTTTTTTATTTTTTATTTTTGATTGGCTCTTGGTTTGTTTATTGAAAAAATATTAAAAAAATGTTTAAATTTGTGGAAAATTATAAAATTGATTGTAAAGTGAAGAAAAGTATTAGAAATTTTTTATGGTAAAAAAATATTTTATATTTATATTAAAAATTAAAAAAATATTTGAAATAATGGATGTGTGACTTTACATGATGTATTATAACATGATGTGTCACATAAAATTATTGAAAAGATTGGTATCTGTTCAATTTATAGAGTAATTGTTGGGTCCTTTATTTTTTTTTCCCCATTTCTTGTGATGTCATTTATGGAATTTATTTAAAATTATTGGAAACAATTTATATATATTCAATTTAATTTGTAATTGTACTGTCTTTCTTTCTTTCCATTTTTTGTGATGTCATTTAAGGAATTTTTTAAATTGATTGCTAATTGATATGATTCGAATTGCAAAGTTATAAATTTTATATGGAAAGACAATAAGCAATATTATTTCACATTTAATGAGTTGATTTAAGTTAGCATGTTTTTGTCAGTACCTGCTGGAGTCTATTATTTTATTTTGCTAATAAGTTTTTTATGCAGTTAACGTGTTAATTAAGTTTGTTTGTTTTTTTAGGCTGCGACATGTGAAGCTGAATGTTTCCAATAAGCTTGCTACTCTTGATGCTGTTTGGCAAGCTGCCTCGAGTAATGGAACCATTATAGTAGCAACAGCCCTGCTTGTGAATTGCCTTAAAGGTGTGTTTCAGATATAGTATAGATTAATTAAAACATCTCTTTCAAATGTACTGTTGGCAGTCATGCTTAGTTGTTTCGTTTTTGTTAGATTATTTTGCTTCTTTATAACTCCTACGGCGGTAGAGCATTTCAATTCTCCAATACACCAAGTTCAAGATATCAAAACAAGGTATCATATGAAATTTGATTTCTTGATATTTTCATGCAATTACTAAGCTGATTATTTGTTTCTTTGGCCTCAAGTATTCTTGATATTTCCAATTTTTTTTTTTACAATTTGTTTTTGTTTTTATTCTAGAATAATTCTTATCTTGTGATCTTGGAGCAACTACAGTCAATTACAATAGATACAAGTGTTTCTTGAAGTTCATATCTATGCTTCAGCTTTGTTCAGTAAAGAACTAGATTTTTGTTGTTTGAATTGAGAAATTTTGTTATTTTTTCTTGTTCTTTTGGTCTCATATTATTTATTTTGTACGAATGAATATAAGTTGAATTTTAAGGCTAATGGTAGCAGATTTTTGCCGTTCAACTAAATTTAAATGGTTCATACTAATATTGACCATATATATGCTCCTTTCCTCTTAATTCTTTAACATTATAGACGTTGGCCACTGGCACACGGACTCTATCTTACCAGAAAACATTTTTATTCTCTTAGCTGAAATCAAAAGAGCAAAGTACTCAACTTCTATGGCTCCAAACACACACTTCTCTCCCTTTGCAAACAACTAGTGTTTTTTCTCAAAACCTTCCAAAATTCCAAGATTCTGCTGTGGCATTACCATAATCTACCGAGCAATACCTTGCTTCCGACATATGGGACAATAACGATCACCCACAATGCATAGCAATTCTAAGTCTGGTAGCATAATAAGCAAGCATTATTATAACTTATCAGACAAGACCAGGTTAGATAGGATAGCAAAGAAGCAAGATAGTGAGTACTAATAACAAAGTGTAATACAGTTTTCAAATTTAGCAATTTATTCAAATTTCATGCAGTCGATAACAATTAATAATTTAGTGCAATTATGCAATTATACAATGAAGCAAATAATTATTGAATTCACAATCAAAGAACAAAAATTATGTTCTTAGTAAAATTCAAAAACTGGATATTTGAACCATAATGCAAGAACTCAAAATATGAAAAGTGCACAAATGGATCTTGGTAAAAGTTAAAACAAATTCACATAAGCCACACCTGATAAGGTGAATCTATCGTGCTGCTAAAATCATCGTCCTAAGCAGCTTATGATGGCCCTTCCTAGCCTTGACCTTAAGATCGTATAATCCATTACTAACAAATTTCTAAGAAATAGGAAGTGACTTGGAAAATAAACAAACACAACCTCCCTCAAGAGACATCTAATTTCTAACTTTCAATCCTATTTGGCATCAAATTCAAATTTCATATTCTTTTTGTATAAAAAAATCCAACATTTCTTGTGGTTCACAAAGCAATAAGAACATTTCAAATCTTAAGCTCAAATCCCAATTTTGAGGATATCATGATATATAACAATTATTACCAAACTAACTGAAATAAAAGTTCTTATAAAACAGTTTAAATTTCAGGAAACTAACTCAATTTTCTTTCCTGCACTAAGTTTCTAATCCCATTATTTCCAAACCACACTTTTTACTTGAAATACCCATCTTGAGATGGTATTCCAAATGTTGTACCGAGTTTTCATTGCTAATGTCTAAAAATTTTAAGGTAACCCACACATTAAAAAAAGTTTCTGAATCTTGTATATTGCTCCTTATTCACCCACATGGAACATTGAAACCCTCAGTTTGATCTTAATTGTTTCATCCTAGGTTCAAGCTACAAATTAGTCCAACTCATCGTGTATTCATGGAACCATACGGGAGTTGTACAAAACGGGTTACACAACCTTAATTTGAGCCGTAACTTCGTAAATCATCATGACTGAGCACATGAAAGGCCTTAGGTTTATAAACAAAGCCCAGCTCAAAAATCACAATAGAATAGACAGGAAAAGACAAAAGAAGTGTTGTCAGTTGGTATAAAGATAAGATTGCAAGTTCACAGTGGCGTTTGAATCAACACGCCCAGGTTAAACAATTATTTTTCACAGAAATCAGATGTTTTGATTAAGAAGGAAGAACACCATTATGAGTTATCACAGTGATTCAAAGTTCAAACTGATAAAGGGTTGTAGCAGTTTGGATTTTTAACAAGTAAACCCGAACCCGATATGGCGATAAGACATAGAACTATCCCTTTGTCTTTAATCAACTCCATTAACCAAGGCTAAGCCCCGGATCAAGATAAACCTAGGTAAATTTTCTGAGAAATAGAAGAGAGACAACAGGAATTACCACACCGAGGCCAAGAAACGCGGCTTCCTTCCCCTCCTCCTCAGTCGGACCTAGTCGCGTCCCACCTCGGCACGATCCATCGCCGCACGTTGCTTTTTAGTAGAAAGAGGGAGATTGAGAAGGTAGTCGGGTTGCTTAATCGGCCACGGAGGCGATGATAAGGCGAGCGAGACATCCGAAGAAGGGAAGAAAATCACCCGCGATTTTTGGATCATCTGAGAAGGATGATAGATACGAAATTAAATTTACGCGCGATTTTTGGCAGAATTATGCAAAAGAGGGCTGGATGGCAAAATGTCGGATCCTCTGTGACGAGAGTCCAAACGATTAACGATCCGACCCGTATGATATATTCACGAAATAAAATTTAATAAAATTAACAGCATTAAAATTCGTGATGGAGGATTCAAATTTTGTCTATTCTAATAAATTACTATATCGGATGCCAACTCGGCATGACAAGAATGAGATAAGAAGAGAGGGAGGGACAAAGAAAATAAATTTCAGGACAAAAATCAAGATGTACAAGGAATTAGGAATTAGAAAGAAATAAATTAAGGCTAACATCTTGAGCGCTTTCCCAAATTAAAAAAATAGAAAAAAAAACATAGATAATGTTTTCTATTAGTTGTGTATTAATTTACACACAATATACATATCATTCAATGTTTTATTAGATAATATATAATTTGATAAACAGCAAAACTTATATGAAAATTTATCACTTTTTCATATATATAGTATATAAAAATATAAATTTTATTTTACTTGTCTAAATTAAAAAAATATATATATATATATTATTTTTTATTATTGTCAAAACCATTAAATTAATTTGTTATAAATAAATCCTCACCTAATAAATTAATAAGGCATGTAACAATATCAAATCTAGTGGACCCACAAATATAATATTTCTTCGGGCAGCATATGAAAGATTTGCAGCTTAAACTGTGCTCTCTTAGTGCAATTAAAAAAAAAGATCACATCAATTAATGCAAGATTTAAACAATTATACAATAAGATTTTGAAAAACCTCAAAGAATAAAAGTTTTCGATCGTGTTCGTAGCTTTTTCTAGAATTCCGATAAAACAAAAAAAAACCCAACAAGTGTCGGTCGGATATTTTTGGATTTTCCAACACAGTATGAATTGTGAATCCTACAATATAATAAGACTTGTAGCACCACTCATCGTATCAACATCAGATCAACATTTTTTGCAATGACAAAGGCTTGTAGCACCACTTATCGTATCAACATCAGATCAACATATGGTTAGAATTCGACAAAAAACAATGACACAATCATATAGAAAGAAAAAGAGAATGAGAGACAATAAATACACAGATTTTTATGTGGGAAACTTTCAAGGGGAAGAAAACTCACGGCCGTTGTCAACACAAATTTCACTATTCTCAAAAGTTATTATTACAGAGTACATCAGAAAGACATATTTATAAATCGGAAAAAAAACCTTAATTCTACAATACAACAAAAAATAACATGTGAACCGCACAGTTTAAAAATGAACTGCCCGAAAAGTTTAGTATATATCCCAGACCTCGCCAGTTAATCAAATAGATTTCAGAACTCTTCAATGTGAAATCAGATCCATATACATAACACATTTCAACATGCTAATCTGATCCCTCGTTTCAACAATGGTTAAAGAAATCGATGTCATCCTCCACCATTATAATCCACCGAAATCACTTAGAACACAGACAAAAGTTGGGAAAAAGAATGTGATGTTCTCAGGAATGCTTTATATCTTCTTCTTCTTCTTTTTTTTTGTCTAAATTTCAATTTAAAACTATTTGATGTCCGTTCTTTGAAGTTGGCATCATTCAGTTTCATCAACTTAAAAGAGATAAAGAAATATGTAAGACTTTGTTTCATAAAAAATCCAACAGGTGGCCTCAATGGCTGCTTCTTATCATAAAAGAGAAGCTTATATACCTTATGATGATACTAAAGTGTAGGTATTTATGAGAGTTCATAACCTTTAAATATACATAATTTTACATGCGAGAATATATAAAAAGACAACGTAAGAAAGGTTTTATTTACAATCATTTTTTTTTGCGAAGTGACTATAATGTAAATCAATGGATCTAAAATATTAAGTAAATATTCTAAGGTTACTAATTGACTAACTAGTTGCATTAATCTAATTTAGACTTAAAAATTCAAAATGAGATGGGATATATGATCCTCAATATTTTAGACTTACGAAAATAACTTTTTCCCAAATTTTATCATGATCTAATTTAGATTGATGATTTAATACTCTCAACAAAAATATAATTAGTAGTTGCTCTGCACAATTTTCTGTTAGAATAATGAAAAATTAAACATGCAAAGAAAGAAAAACAAGAATTGAAATTTTGTTAAGCCCAAACTTTACTTAATTTATAAACAAGTTGTTTGGACTTTTTTTTAATTTTGTATTAAATTCTATGCAATTTAAATTTAATTTAATAATTTATGAAAACTGTTAAATTATCGGCAATTGAAAAAGTTGATATCATTTAATGAATTAATAATATAAATCAATTTGTTTTGTATATTTATTTACGTGATATAAATACAACATATATCATGATTAAAGCTAGTATGTTCTTAAAAGTATCGGACCTGTTGGTGTTTTTAATTCAAAATTTATTGAATTGGTTTCGAATGATAAATACAAATTACTCAATAAATTCTTTATATCAAAATTTTCTAGGAAACTATAATTTTCTATTTTTAGAGTTTTCTAACTATTTTTTTTTCATATTTTTGAAATTTGCCTATTCTTATATGCAAAAATTCATTATTTTATTATTATTTTAGAGTCATATTTGAAATTATGAAAAAAATAGTTACAAAACTCTAAAAATAACAAATTATAGTATTCTATAAGATTTCGATATGAAAAATTTATTCAACAACTTAGATTTATTGTTTGAAATTGATTCAATAAATTTTTAATTAAGAGCACTGAAAATCAAATTAAAATCAAATTTTACTGCTTATATCACAATGTAAAATCAAATTAAAAATTAAAATTTTTTTGTTACAATTATGAAGTAATCCATCTTTAATAAGTCGCAATCATATAGGATCAAATTGAATTTTCTTTTTTTTTGCACATTGCAACTCACAAGACCACATCATGCCCTGCTGAATGCAAATGGATATTTCACATCAGGGTCGATTACACACATCACTACACCATTTCTGCAACAAAGAAACCTCACTACTCCGGAGGGATCCATCTTCGACACGCCATGGTACTTTCCCGCCATATGGCATGGTTGCGCCTCATCGCGAGAACCGTTCCGTGTACCTGGTCTACAATACACCATACAGCTGACAGGTAAATAGGTTCATCCATCCCCAGTCGTCAGAGTTACTTGGTGCTATGATCCCCTCGGTGTACTTGCGGAGAAGTGGTCTATTAAAACCCTTCCGCTTCAACCCCTCTTGATTCCCCCCTCCTCAAGTTCATCTCTTTCTTATTCCGTTACTTCTTCTCTTTCTTTCTTTGTCGAAGGGTTAAACCCTAGTTTATCTTGCGTTCGATTTAACTTATTTTTACTCGTCGCCATGGCCGTGAAGCGCGGCGCCAAGAGGTTGCGCAAGGCGACCTATTCTCCTTCCGATTCCGATTCCAGTTCGAGCTCGGATAGCTCTGACGATACCGATCAATCTGAACCCGAGTCGTTATCCTCTTTTTCCGATTCTGATTCTAGTTCCGATTCTTACGATATCGATATATCCGAACCCGGAACCCGACGCCGAACGGGGAAAGAAAAGCAACGCGTCAGTAAACGCAAAGAATCTGTGTCTAATAGGAAAGAGATAGGTAAAATTCAGACTGAGCTCACATTGGAGCGGCGCCATGTTTTGCCTGATTTGAATCAAACCTGGTCTCCTTCACCACCTCGAGACCATCTTTTGGATTCTGATTCTGATTTCTCCTCTGAATCCGAATCAGATTTATATCTCAATCAACCTCAAAACCGGACCCAACCTGTGAAGAAAAGACGACCCACTAAAACCAAAATTTCTGGCGCCAGTAAGAAATTGAGAGGTGAGTCTGAGACCAGACCCAAATTGCAGTGGGAGAACTGGTCTGATCAAAATGAAAAGTGGATCGATGAGCTTGAAGAGGACAATACTGATCGTGTGATTGACAATCCGAAGGCTACTGATCCATCAACTGCTGTATTACTTCCACTATTAAGGTTCCAAAAGGAATGGCTCACCTGGGCCTTAAGCCAAGAGGCTTCTGAGACAAGAGGTGGTATATTGGCCGATGAAATGGGGATGGGAAAAACCATCCAAGCAATCTCTCTGGTTCTAACTGCCCGGGATATGCGTGCAAAATCAGATGCTGGTACTAGCACTTCATCTGATAACAACAGGTCTACCCTTGTAATCTGTCCTGTAGTGGCGGTTATCCAGTGGGCTGGTGAGATTGAGAGACACACAGAGAAGGGAAAAGTTAGGGTTTTGGTTTATCACGGTGCCAAAAGGGCTAAAGGTGAGGTTGATTTTGGACAGTATGATTTTGTAATCACTACCTATTCAACAATTGAGTCAGATTATAGGAAGTACATACTGCCACCCAAAGAGAAGTGCCAGTATTGTGGACATGGGTTTGTTAGCTCAGACAAGCTTCGTACACACCAGAGGTACTTTGAGGAATTTAACATAATGGCTTTTATTACTCTTCTTGTTGTTACAGAATGATATTCCTGATATGACAACTTTTTAACAGGTACTATTGTGGGCCTGATGCCATGAAAACTGAGAAGCAGGCCAGACAGGTGACAAAGAAAAATAAATGGCTTTCAAAAGGGGCGAAAAAACTGAAATTGGTGTCATTGGATTCAGAATCTGAAAACGATGAATATGGAACAAAAGGTAGAAAGAATGTGAAGAAGGGTACTAAGAAGAAGGCAAAGGATGATGATTTTATGGAAGTTTTGGCTGACTCATCAACTCCATGTGGTAAATCACCACTTCACTCTGTGAAATGGGAACGGATTATACTTGATGAGGTAATCTCTTTTTTATTGCCCATCCTTGCTAAGAAATTAGGGTACTAGAATAAAAGATATGCTGCAATAAAGAGTACTTGCACATTAGCTCTCTCAGCTTCCTACTTGACCATGTTACGATTAACTCTAATGGTTGTACCGTTGATACTGTTTAATTTTGTTGATGACACTAATGTGCAATTATATTGTTTATAGAAAATTGTAGGAAACTCACCTTTTCTTGTTAGAAGCTAGTTGGTGAACTCACTGCTGTTTCCTAGTAACGCAATGATTTCCACAAGTATTCTGTGTTAGCTATAATTTGTTCCATCACTTTGTTTTGAATTCCTATTCAGGCCCATTTCATTAAGGACAGAAGATGCAACACTGCCAAAGCCATATTTGCACTGAAGGCTGAGTACAAGTGGGCCCTTAGTGGGACCCCTCTACAAAACAGAGTTGGAGAGCTTTACTCTCTGGTAATTTATTTGAAGAACTTCTTATGATTGTTTTTTTGGTAAGGACTAATTTGTTTTGGACTTACAAATTTGTACATTTCCTTTTGTTACTTTACCAGATTCGGTTTCTGGAAGTCTTCCCTTACTCCTACTACCTTTGCAAGGATTGCAATTGTAGGTTGCAAGACTTCAGGTGAGTATGTACTTCCTGAAAAATTGTGTTTCTTAACAGATAAACCTTATATATCATTACTGCAGTTGTTTCAAGTTCTTGATAAGCTTTATTGCTTTCCTTTCTTATAGTTCTTCCAAAGCTTGTACAGATTGTAAGCACTCTAGTGTTCGGCACTTTTGCTGGTGGAATAAGGTACATTTTTATATTAAGTTTTGTTATTTAAAATACATGTTGATTCCTGTTAACTTCAGAACTACTTTCTATTCCTTGCATAGCAAGGAAGTTAACATTTGATCTAGAGAACAGCCCCTCATCTACGTATATACCTGTCAAAAGTATTGCAAAAAGCACCAGCGATTAGTTTCTTATCATCTTCTTTGAAAGACTGGAAAACTACCTGCTTCTCCAATCTTTATGACTCGGCAAATTTTAAATTTTGATCTCTGCAAGAAAAAAGTAGTTGTAGGGTGGAATATATGAAGATTTTTCTGAGTTTTGCAGGATTTCTTTGATTTTTGAAAACTGGTACATCTATTTGAGATATTTCTCATTTTGGAGGAGTCTCTGCAGTATTTCAAACTTTTCTTTTGTTTTAAACCCTTTTATGATTTTGGTTTGCTTAAATTTGAAAAATTTAATAATCCTTTTCTTTTCAGTATATTGCAAGACCTATACAAGTTGAGTCGAATCAAAAGGCTGGTCAGAGGGCGATGACATTGTTAAGAGAGAAGGTATTGAAAAGTATTGTATTGAGGCGAACGAAGAAAGGGCGTGCTGCTGATATTGCGCTTCCACCTAAAATTGTATGGATATGATCGTTGTTGATATATTTAATCATAAATTAGCCACTTGGATATTGTAAAATTAGCAGGCAAAACCTTATAATTAAACTATGCAGGTTACTCTGAGGCGGGACCCAATGGATGAACAGGAACATGAGTTTTATGAAGCATTGTATACTCAAAGTTGTACTCAGTTTGACTCGTGAGTGCTGCTTCTTAATTGAATGTATATTTGTTGGTATTGTCCTTCCATTTGAATCAGCCACAACTATTCTTCCATTATGTGATGTCTCTTGTACTTTTTAGGTATGTGGAGGCTGGCACTTTGATGAACAATTATGCCCACATCTTTGATCTCCTAACTAGGTTGCGTCAGGTAAATTTTATTATACCATCTTATAGGTATATACTTTTTTTAATTTTGATTACCAGTGGAGAAGATTTATTAAGACAACGTGAAATTCTTCAAAAAAAAAAAAAAAGGGAATGATTCGAGAGAGGCTTGCTGCAATGGTTAAAACTAATTTTTGCACAATTTGATGGAGACTGCTTGCAACTAGGATTGAGCTGTTTTGATTTTAAAACTGAAGATAGCAATATTGACAGTTTTATGGTTATTATGAACCTTATTCTTGTTTTATTTCAGGCAGTTGACCATCCCTATCTTGTTCTATATTCGTCAACTGCTCAGCCTCCTGAAGGTTGCCATGATAATGCTGCTCCCAAAACTGATTGCAGTTTGTGCGATTTTGAAGCTGAAGATGTGGTGGTATGCTATATTATATTTGTTATACTTCTATGGTTTTTGTGCATGCACAAATAAAATAGGATTGGAAAGCAACATTGTCATTTGAAGTTGTAGAATGTAGATAATATTATTCATCAGTTAATCAAAAAGGATTGAACTTTGGATTGTTCTATTTTATTGAGTAGAACAAAAAGAACAAATTAAACATAAAAACAAGCTCTTATTAACTGTCTCCAATATGTAGTTACCTACGATATAGATATTCTGTTGTATTTTCCCCAGGTCACTTCATGTGAGCATTCTTTTTGTAAATCGTGCCTCATTGGTTACTGTTCAAGTTTGGGAAATCCTTCATGCCCGACCTGCTCGACACCTCTTACAGTTGACCTCACTGCTAAAAATTGTGGAGAGAAGTCTCAGAAGGCTAGTAAGGTGAAAGGATTCAGAAGTTCAAGTATACTGAACCGGATTAATTTATCTAATTTCAAGACGAGCACAAAGATCGAGGCCTTGGTGAGATAACAAAACATTTTTCTGATCAATTCTTTTTGCATAAGAAAACATGAAAATATTTTTTTGAATGTTCTAAGTTGCATTAGTGGAAACCTTGGTCATTTTACTACATCCTAATTATTAATATTTTTAATATGTTTCTCTTGACAAGTTGGTAGCATTTTAAGGATCACTCAATTCATTTCACTATTATATTTTCAAATTATGTAGACTGTTGCACATGACTAAAATTTTCACTTCAGTGTCGAGAAAAGGTCAAATATTTCACATATTCTTTCAGTTTAGTAACTCATATTCTTTTCATTGCAGAAAGAAGAAATAAGGAACATGGTAGAAGATGACGGCTCAGCTAAAGGAATTGTTTTTAGCCAGTTTACATCTTTCCTAGATCTGATAAATTTCTCTCTTCGTCAGGTAAAAAAGTTGAATAAATGAAATGCAAAGCACTTCGGAAAATCTGACAACTTTTTCATACTAAATTGAATATTTCTGTGCAGTCTGGCATCAAATGTGTCCAGCTGGTGGGTAGCATGACTCTCAATGAAAGGGATAAGGCAATCAAAGCTTTTACTGATGACCCTGATTGTAGGATATTTCTTATGAGTTTAAAAGCTGGAGGTGTGGCGCTGAATCTGACTGTGGCTTCACATGTAAGTTGTCGGATCTTTTACTTCCCTTAAAACTGCTGGTCAATCTGTTGGATTCAAAATAGAAGTACCATCTGGGATGTGGACTTAGCATTATCTCTTTAGGTTTTTTGAACCTGTTTGTGTCCTCTAGACATTTACAGGTTCTTGAATGGTAGTATTTGGTGTTCTGTGGGCACTTTTTGTGAGGCAAGTGGGGACTCTGTTTATTTTTTGATAGGCCTTTGAGGTGGATTATCTAGAGCAAAATGGAGGGAACACCTTTCCTTACATTTCCGCTTAAAGGAAAGTGCGAGTTGCTCATGGCAGTCAGACTGATGTTGGGCTATTTTGTAGCAACTAGAAGGAAATTTATGCAATTGAGTTTTTTTATTTTTTTTAATATGGTTCCTCTTGATCTCTTCTTTTCTTAGTTGTCATTGGTACTTTCTACAGCACAGTTTCATTTGGTTGTATCATGTGGTCAAATAGAGGGCTCTGTTTATGCAGCACACTAGTCAATAAATTTGCTGTGAGTTTGTTCTTTATTGTGGAAAAGCTCTCTGATGAAGCGTTTGAATTCTCAATTGAAGCATTTGCTGATTTATGCAGCTGACATATAGGACTATTTAGTAAAACTTTCTTTTTCTTTTTGCATTTAATACTGAGCATTTTGAATTCTGGGCAGCAAGTACAAAATTTTCATGAAACTAATTTTGTAGCCATTATCAATGTAGGTTTTTCTGATGGACCCATGGTGGAACCCTGCAGTGGAAAAGCAAGCCCAGGATAGGATTCACCGAATCGGGCAGTATAAGCCAATCAGGTATTCTAAAATAACCAAAATGCTCTTCTTTCTAACAGCACAATGCTGTACCATGTGCTGCTGAACTGGTATATATGCTAAATCAATTTATAAGAGTAAACTATGTGAATTTGAAGCGATCATGTAGCTGCAGAACCTGCAGAATTGAAAGAATGAACCTTTTTTCATATAGATGTATTTAATCTGATTGATCATCAAAGTCATAATTAGATGGAAAACAAATAAAAGGAGTTTCCATCAATTGGGTGTTTAAAATAAAGGGAATTTGACATCTGCCGATGCCGGGTCTTGCCCCTCTAAAAGGACTTGGATGCAAAAGGATGGGTGTTTAGATATTAATGTTTCTTCTATCACATATTTAGGAGCACAAGGTTTGTGATAGAGAATACCATGGAGGAAGGGATACTTAAGCTGCAAGAAAAGAAGGAACTCGTGTTCGAGGGGTGAGTGCTGATCATTCTGCGCTAATATCATTAGTACCTTATTTCTCACATTCATTATGCTTTCAAGTGGTTGTCTATGCTGAACAATAGTTTTCATGATTTTTCAGAACTGTGGGTGAGTCTGCTGAAGCAATGGCGAAGTTGACAGAGGCTGACCTTCGCTTTTTGTTCCATACCTGATCGTCCTTTGGAATTTTGTAAAGCTGCTGATGGGGATAAGATATTTAATCCAGTTTAACAAGCCTTGCTTCCTTTTTGTTTGTTGTTTTGCTTGAAACGAGTTGAATCAAATGGTTCAACTCTGATCCAAATTGTCCTTGAAACTGTAAATAGTTACGCTGGTGTTCTGACAAATTATCCGGCCCAAAGCTAATTTTGAGCAAGTGAATTGTATCCTCTTTGTTGGCAGGAGTATTTTTTTTGGAATGAAGTCTGAAAAATAACCTTAGTTATCACTTAAATCCGCCTACTCTCTTAGCTCCCCATATCTGAAAAACAATTATTTTTTTTTATAAAAAATAGCAAGCAAAACATTGTGTACAATGAATTAGATAGCATTCTTGCTGCCGTTATTATTATGCTACTGGAAGA
This sequence comes from x Bolboschoenoplectus mariqueter, assembly GCA_037678475.1. Taxonomy (NCBI): domain Eukaryota; kingdom Viridiplantae; phylum Streptophyta; class Magnoliopsida; order Poales; family Cyperaceae; genus x Bolboschoenoplectus; species x Bolboschoenoplectus mariqueter. Next base: position 1,447,797 of record CM075244.1, on the reverse strand, counting down.
ATATATCTCCACGTTTGAAAAAAAAGAAGAAGATAAAAACAATGCATCATTAAAAGAGGAACAGTTATTGACATTGAATTAGATTAAGGATGTAATCAAAATGGTTATCGCATTCTTAACATTTCAAAATCGTAATTCAAATGGTTATTGTAAGATGAGAACTTTTTTTTAATAATCTTTCAAATTAACGTAAATAAGGGTGCTTTGTTCTCTGATTATTTCTCTTTCCAAAATTATCCAATGTAGAAATAGAAAGTTTGCTTAAATTATTAATAAAAAGATCAAATATTACAAGTTTAAATAACCTCTTGTAAAGTTATATCAGTCGAGCTTTATTATCAAACTCTTCAAACTTACTCAAATTCCAGTTAAATTAATTAATTGTATAAATTCTTCGATTTCTACCTCTTTCACTGGTGGTACATGTGATGTAAAGAAGCAAACTGTAACTCAAATAAAATAGAGAAAACTATCATGATAAAATAATTTACTTTAAATTTGTTTAAACTTGGGAACAAAATTTGGAAGCGGTTTTTGTTTTTCTTGTGGTCCAATTTTGCTTATATAAAGTCAAAGCTATTTAAGCGGCCCCATGACTATTGATTTCCATGGTCCAAATGACATTGATTTAGTCATTAAAAGTAATGGTCCGGTGCCAATTTAATTGATATATTAAAGGACTAACGGTCCAAAATCCTGTTTCTCACTAAATAGAATAAATATTTGATAACTAAGAGAGGATAGCGGTAAAAAAAAAACATGTTAAAAAATTATTACTAGTAAATAGTAATGTTAAGCATGTAATGCTGGCTGATATTTCTTCCTTATCACTAATAACTATATTAATAATTAATAATTCCATCAACAAAATTTTAGGATAATAAAAATTAAATTTAGTTATGGAAAAAAATATGAAATTTCTAGAAATGACCAAGCATTAAATTCAATAGAGGCAACCCCCAAATTACTATTATGGAAACAAAAATTTTCTTTCTTGACTATATTAGGGGTAATGACGTCACATCCTCTAAAATTCCTGCTAACCATCTATTTTAATCAATTATGTTAATTTGTGATAACAAATGACCAACTTACTGTTGAACATACATAATTTAATTATTAACAATTTTTATGTTTCTTAACTTCGGGATAAAATAAATACTTACATTTTGGAAAAAAAATAGAAAAACAAAAGTACACAATATGTATAACTATAATGCTTTGGATTATAATCCATTATTAATGGATTAACGTGACAATCTAAATGACAAAGAGTACATCCGTCAGTTTTGTTATTGATTTGAGAAATCTTTAACAGTAGATTGTCATAATAATAAAATAAAATTGATATTTTCATACATTTATTCTCTTTGATAAAACATCAGCTTGTTCGTCATATAAACATGAAAAATCAACACTGATGTATCTATTATCATGATCATGTACTATTTTTAAGGTTTCCATATTCATCAGCTCCACGCTGACAACCATACCACGGTTAACTGTTAAAAAAATTGAAAAATGTATAAAAATAGTACGAACCAATTCATATATAGTTTAGTTTTAATTTTGTTACTTTGAAATGTATTCTCTTGTATGCCGTTACGCAAGGAAACTTATAAGGACAATGACAAAAACTTTTCACTCAACTTTTACAAAACACTGAATTGAAAATCTGAAGGACTAAAGTAAAAAAAATTAGAACTTGAGGTACTGGAATGGAAAAAAAGAGAGGAGGCAATTCTTTAAGAAAGGTTCCTCTTCCCACCTCTTTAACCATGATGTGCCTCCAGAATTGCTCAAGTCAATTATTATGTATCTGAGATGAGATCTAAATCAAGTAATCAACCAATAAACTAATCCATTTGTAAACATGACACAGTTTTAAATAAATTCTTCGTCTCTCTCCAATCTAATCCGGTTTCGTCTCGGACGATCTCCGGTATCCTACAGTTGTTTAATCGATGATTATCCCAACGCGTAACCCCTTGCGCCTTCTCGGAATTTGATTCAATCCCTTTTTGTCTCGACCTAGCGCAACTAAGGGATATGAATCTTTTCTTTCCATGACGAGTTTGATTGTTTCGTGATAAGTTCTTCAAATGGATTCTTCTTCTTCTTCTTCTTCGTCGTCGTCGTCGTCGTCGTCGTCTTCGTCGTTCTCGATTGTTTCGAGGGCAAAAACCGCATTGCACTCAGCTGCGGCGAAAGCGGAGAAGGTTTTCACTGATATCAGAGCCATCGATCTGAAGTCGGATAGAGGTATCTTTCATTGCAATTGGTTCCTTTTCCAAGTGTTGTATGGATTGCAATGATTAGTGAATTCTATTAGGAATCAATTCTGGTTTTAATCTGCACCTGATTTCCAAGTGTGCTTCTGAGCTATCCACAAAAACAATACTGATCCAGGGGATCATTGTTATTGAGCCTTGATACAGTGACATCTTGTTTTAAAATTGCTGAGTTCAGTTCTGAATTACTAATTTGACAATTGCTACTGTACATAATTTTGAGGTTGTGAATCAGGCTCTAGTTCTACTTGAATTTTGCTGAGTTCAGTTCTATACATAGTTTTCTGAACTGTTTCTTAGCTCATTTCTTTTGGTACTTTGAGAAAATATAAGAGCTGTTTTGTGTTTAGCAGACATCGATGGGATTGGTCTAAAGAACTCTAGAAAGTTGATAGATCAAGAGGAAGCTCAACCTGCCCGGTACAACAAAAATCAAGATGAGGTTTGTTCTGAATTTTAATTTTATTTAATGTACACATATGCATATTTTGTATTTACTCTGTGCTCTGTTTGTGGAGGCAGAGGAAAGTTACAAAGTTTAATATGTCTACTGCATCATGGAGTTTTAAATTTTCAAGTCTCATCAATCAATTACATTAAGCTAATGAATAAAGAAGTACCGGTAATATGATGGTCAAGTGGAAACAACTAAAGACATAGTTTTATATCTCTTTCAGTTCAAGTTTTCTATTGATCATATCAGTATTTCTATTTTTAAATCTGCTTATCGGTACTTGTACCTTCCAGGCAAATGAAATGAGCTCTGGTCAAAGGAATGACAAAGCAAAATTATCTAGAAAAGATAATGCCGCATATTGTCAATAAAGACTTGTTTGTACATATCCAATAATGTTTGTTTTTGAACACACGATAAGTTTAGTACGTCTACTTTACAGTACACTGCTCTATTGCCCTCCATATCAACAGAAAACGCATAAATATATAGAAGTATTGATAATAATGACAAACAATAAATTGAGGATTCTTTAAAAAAAAATAAGAGACAAGAAATATGTTATATTAGAAATCTGAAAAAAAGGGAACCTTGGTTTCTTTTTGTTTCTGATTTTTCCACTGAAGTATGTCCTATATGCAGTTTTGAATCTGCTAACTTTAAGTTTTATACACTTTCCAGGGCGACGAAACAACTTCAGGTAAAAATGGTGACAACACAAAGTTGTCTGGAAAAGTTTCATTTCCTCCAGTATCTTTAGTTAAACAATTGGCCATGGCTCTCGAGTGAGTTTCTCTTTTCATAATAATTTTTAGTACTTTTTTTTCCTCAACTGCTATTAGGATCATTTATATACAGAAGCAAAATTTTTTTAATCAGAATTTTTACTATACTATGGTAATGTTCCCATGAAACACTCATAGAAACTTAGGCCCAACATAAGCTTCAATTATCTTTAATATACTTAAGTTTCAGCTAAAATCCATCTGGCAAATAGGGACTTGTTTGAACCAACTTGTCACCAAAATACCCTTAATCATGCAACTACTTATGCAGCAAGGCTATTCCATTACTCATATGAACATGTGCAATAAAAAAGTTGCAAAAGCCTAGTTCATTACCTATATGAATATGTGCAAACAGGCTTACTGGATTTGATATATATTTCAGAGCTGGAAAGGGTTACAAATCAATGAGTGAGCTGAAATCTAAAGGCGACACTTCATCATTGAAGGAAAAGAGCAGTTTGACCTTCTCTGTTGTAAAATCACTTGTTCTTCGAGAAAAAGACGAAAAGTTGATTGCTGAGGGAGAAGAAGAGATCCAATCGCTTGCTTCGTTTCTTTTCAAATCAGGTATTACTCTTTGAATAGTATTGAACCAGCTTGTTTGGCACCAGATCAAGTATGTATTGAATAACATTCTTCAGGCTTTCTATTTTTTTTTGTTCTCTTTTTTTTGAACTACTAATTTTCTGTTCCGGGCTATTACTGCTTCAAGCTGTATGTTTGCTCCAGATGGGAGTTATTTGGTATGAAACTGGTATGGTTGAGAGTATTACTGGTGCTGTACTAATGTAGCTCTCAATTATGTTAACAGATAATAGTTTATCCTCTCAAAGAGATGAAGCAAGTACAGGTCTGCAGATGGTATCTTACCTACACAGTGCACCCCCAGAAAGCTTTGTCCATCAAGTGTCAGAGATTATTGGAAATGTCAGTTCATTACAAAAGATGGGTTTGCTTTGGCACTTCATTGTTCTTGAGGTAGGTTGGTGAATACGAGCAATATATGCAAAGTATGTTTTACTTTGTAAGTCGTTAAAGAAGGATTTCTCAACTGCCCCTGATCGTTCTATAACTATGATTTTTTAGAGCTGGCTGAACAGTCCCTGATCTTTTCTCAACCTAACCAATGTATTTCCTAACTAGTACGTCTAAACTTGGAGCCCACATATTAGTTCACTTCTATCAGATTTCAGATTGATTTAGATTTGGAGGAAATATTATTTATTAGAATTAAGGATTAAATTGTCCATGCTGAATGGATTGGTGTCCTTGCATTGCCTTAGTTGTAAGTTTGAATCTTATTTGCAGGAGCTGCTTTTTTATTAGTCTCTTATTCAATCTACAGATAAGAAACTTGTGGTCTAAAGAAGAACCTATTCCTCGAATCCCCCTAGATGAACAGCCAGACCTTAACTGTTGTCTCTTATACCAACAACTCCAAGTGATAAATTGTTGCATTGCAAGAAAAAAGAGAAGAGATATCGCCAGTGAATCTCTTGAAGCAGCACGAAAGGAGAGCGAAAGCCTTGAAAAGGAGGGCAAACCATTGGAGGGTAAGATTTATGCTAAGACTGTAGATGGAGAGTATGTTTTGAGGCTTGGTGTGAGCTCTATCTCCCAGCATCTAACCATGTTAGAGACTGGTGAGGCTGTATATTCTCCAGTCATGCAGGTATGTGATGATTTCTGTTTCTCTTGATATTTCTTTTCGTCTGAGATGTCGCCTATTTCCCGTGCCCCTCCCTTTGTTGGAAAAAGTCATACTCTCAAAATTTACCCTTTTACAGACAAAATAAAAGTGTGAAATTGAGGATCTTTTCTTTTGCAGAGTTTTGAAATAAAATTTGGAAAGAGTTGCAGTTTGGGGACTATTCAAATAAAATTTGTGGATTATGTCTGTTTTGCTGTCCTTCAGTGCAAATCCTTATTGAAAAATCTGATCATGCTAGAAAGTAGTAAGTTGTTACACTGTCGTTGAGGTACATCTGAGCTGTTTTTAAAGCTGAGTGATGCCTGGTACTATATTTGTGACCAGAAAAAAACTTTTAGATCTTTTGTAAATACTAGCTTACCATTAAAGAACCATCAGAACATGATATGTTATTGTGATTTTTTGTAGCTGAAAAAATTGATTCATGGTCCAATTCACATAAAGTTCCAATAAAAAATCTGCACACTTGAATTTAGTTCTTGTGGATCTGGAAAACAAAATTTTTGCTTTTTTAGAAAACATCTCCATAATGATTTTTTGATTCCTATAATAAATAAATGAAGAAACTTAAATTAAGTGTAATTTTGCAATTTTGGAAAATTACCATTCCTTTTACAATAGTTCTTCAGTTTGTTTTGTTCTTGCATTTTGTTCCTGTAGGAGGGGTCCATTTTGACAGAAGATCTCATAAGAGAAACAGAAGAGTTTGTGCTGCGAACAGGAAGGTATGTGTGTGGTAATCTTGATGTTGTTTTATTATCTTTTCAAATTGTATAGAACATGGGGGATGGGGTTACTTTACTGGTAGCCTCACTAGAATGTACATTTTTCTTGATCCCCTCCTCTACTCTTAAAGAGCTGACAAGATGTAATAGATACCTTCCTTCCCAGAAACACCATGTTTTCTCTTTTTTCATTGTCTGTGTTCTGTTATTTAATATTTTTATGTTATGGCACCTAACAGTGTTGGTGCAGGGTGTTCTCAACTCCTATCTGACATGCAGGCTTTCAAGGCAAGTATTATGCACCTTGCTGGTTTAACTTTAGTAATTTTTAAGGTTTGAAGTTTTTTTTATTTTATTTCGATAAAAGCAAAGGGTTTTTATTCCAGGCAGCCAATCCTGGTTGTGTGCTAGAGGATTTCATTAGATGGCACTCACCTCCAGACTGGAGTGAATCTTGTCAAGAGAGGACTGATGTTGATAAAGAAGGCTCATCTAGGCGTGGTCGGCTTAGTGACCGAATGCAAAAAAAAGGTAACAGATTTACTTGGTAAGAATATGAAGTTGCAATATCAGCAATTTACCAATGCCCTTTAGCTTTTAAGCAACTATTTGTTGACAATGTAACCCACCAGCCCCCTTATTATCAGTATTCCTGCATGCGACAGGGAGTGTTAAATTATATAATATAGTATTCTGGAAGAGTAGTTGTTATTTACCCTTGCAGATATCACTTATGACTCTGATACTTTCTAAAGTACATCCATTTTCAAATGGACCAATGAATATTCTTGTTGTCTCTAGAGTCTATAACTATTCTTTAGGGACAGTATCTTTATCACCCCCTGATGATGAAAATTGATGACTTTAATTTAGTATCTTAAGCTCCATCTCCCATTTGTATAAAGGTGGTGACTATAGTTTAAGTTCGCAATTCCTGCATGCAAACACAAATCTTCAGATTGTGTAAATGTAAATGCCTGCTTTTAGGTTACATTGTATGAAAATAGTGACTGTATTGTACTTTCTCATTTCTGGTGCTTTATGGATAATAATAGGTAATTTGTGGCATGAATTGTGGGAAACTGCAAAACCTCTGCCAGCTGTTGAGCAAGCTCCGCTCTTTGATGAGGATCTAGCTGTGTAAGAATTATTAGTTTTTTTCGAACTCTTAAGCAGTTAAAAATAAATATCTGCTTTCATATATTGCCCTTTGAAATTCCAGATTTCATGTTTTAACCCACTAGTTTAGTATTCGCATGAACAACTTTGAAAAGAATGTTTAATGAAGTGCCCTTACCTCCTATTCAAACATGGTAACTCTAACAGCATTAACTTGCAAATATGTTGCTTGCCAGGGCTTTACCCTGAAGATGGTTTTTGTTTAATGGACCTGTTTTCTTAATTTATTATTTTTGTATGCAGGGATGGTATATTGACCTCTTTTGAAGAAATCGAGCCATCAAAACTGTTTGAACAACTACTTGCCACAATTGTAAGTTATACTCTGCAAGGAAAATTAATCCTTTCTGAAGGGTATGAGGAAAATTAATATGAACCCTGCAGTGTGTCTTTTCAAAGTTACACAGTCTATGCATATCTTCTACATGAGCACTTATAAAGCAACTATTATTTTGGAGAACACCAGCTCTCAGTCAGCTTTGTGGCAGCAGAGGAAAGCATAAATTTGGAGAACAGAACTTTGGCGAAGCTGTACCATGAGTGCAAAGACTATATAGTTGCATTGTACCAAAGAGATCTCTCAAAGGAGAACTTGAACGATATATGCCAGGTTAAAATCTCGACTCTAGTTTTAAATCTTTGCATGAACTTGCAGAGAACTGCTTCATGATCTTGTTGGATTTTGGGGTGAATAAGATTACCTTACCGGCATTTATTTGTTATTAATTAGCGCTGGATGGTTCATGCTGACAAAAAAGTGCTGGTGTGGAATGCAATTAAAAGAAACCAATAAAGATGGAGACTTCTCTCATCCCCAAAAGCAAGAAAGAAAAAAAAGAATAACAATAATAATTGTAATAACATAAGGTCAGGAGGTGGGGGGAGTGGGGTTTGGGGCGGGGGTAGAGGGCAATTTTAGTGGTACTGAAGGTAACACTGTAATGTAAACTTGGTGAATATTCTTTATCTATTCTATATTAGGTATATGAAACTCTGGAAGCCATTGCCATGAACCCTCAAGAAGCTGTAACAATTGTGGACTCACCTGAAGGAAAAACTGACGAATCAAAACGCAGTTTTAGAAAAATTAGCTTAAACTTCATTACAAAAGATAGAGGATCTTTGTGGAAAAAAGGCGCAAAAGAAGACAAGAAAGAAAAAGATGAGAAGAGACCAGACCAGAAGCAGAATTCTAATGTACTATCTAGTCTGCTAGAAAAGAAGGTTTCCATTTTTTCAAAGAAACCGTCAAAGTCCGAGAAATCAGAGGCTCCAACTGAAGATTCATTGGAGGATGGTGAGTGGACAGTTCTGCAATGGCGGAACTTGAGTTAAACTAATATTGGGGACCAAGCACCAAGAACAACTCGATAATATACTGGTTCATTTTTTCTCAACAATTTCTTTTTATTTTATTTATTTTTCGTTGTTCAGTGGCTTGGGTATGTTTGGGATTGTTTTATTTTTTTGTTGGGGGTAGGGGGTGGGGAGGGGTAGAATTGTCCTAATAGATCAGCCCGGCAATTTTGTGTGAATGTTGTTGAAACATTCTTTTTCTTTTTCTCTGTAAATTGTAGAATGTTTGGGGAATAACTTGTAAATACTCTGATCCCATTTTTTCAGTCGTTTAATAGAAATAAAAATGTTCAATATATTCCTCTGAATAGTTCCAGAATATTATCTTTCTTTTCTTGCTACCATTGAGGGGGAAAGGATTCCAACCTCTTAAAAAGCGTTCAAATTTAGCGATGGTTATAGCGCCTCTGTAATTGCCAAGGGCATGTTGCTTTTGAGTCGAAATCCTTTTTACAAACTTAAATAGGAGAATCCTTATTATATTATACTCCTTGACGCGCGGGTCTTCTCATCTAATATAGATATTGGGAATTTTTTTATGTCGGGAAAAATAAAAATCCAAAATATAATAGTATTCAAGTTAAATCTCTCATAAAATTCTCTTAACTCACTTTTTATTTTTGACAAAGAAAAATATATATTATATGTACTAATTTTATGTTTTTAGCAAAAAATACATTCATATGTTCTCATGTGTTTAAGTTTAACGAGTTCAAGTATTTGTATTATGTACTCGTGTGTTTATATAAGTAACTCATATGTTTATATAAGTGATTCATGTATTTATAGGTATTTATGTATTTTAAATAGGTGTTTGTATTTTATTTTGTACTCAGGTGTATATATAAGTGAATAAGACATTTATATCTCGCATTTATGTGTTAATATATGTGATTCAGATGTTTATATAAATCACCAAGAAGAAAACAAAACACATGGAAGAAAAATCATAGACAGTAACATGAGAGAGGAGAGAAAAATAGAAAAAAAAGGTCTTGAAAAAATAAAAATGAAGAGAGAGAAAGAGAGTCTCGAAAAATAAATAACACATGGAGGACAAGTCAAGGTTTATATAATTAAAATAATAAAATTAATTTGGAGATAGAAACTTCTAAAAAAGAAAATCTTAAAAGTCACATAATCCAACTTAATTAAAAATATACATTGAAGATAAATTAGGAGTGGAGCCCTGGAAAAATAAATATTTTCTCATTATGAAATCATAAATAAATTGGTCAAAGATCATATTTTGGGAAGATCGAATTCTCACGAAACGGTCTCCAATTTGCCAGATAATTGTGGAGCATGTCGTTGAAGAATTTTCAAGGCGAGTAGAATAAAAGGAGGAGAGAATGCAAAGAAATGCCAAAAATTTGCAAATGAAAAATTTGATTGCAACATATGATCACACTTGCCATGATATCTAAAAAAGTTCCTAGCAATCATTTCCTGAAAAAGAAGTTCGAACCCTTAAAATCTAGGAGTATTTTTTATATATCATCTCAAATAAATTTATTTTATTTCGGACTGCTACAATTTTTAGGTCTGTAAAAATTATTAAAATTGTTAAGTAAAAAAAAAACCTTTCTAATATTAGATAATAACAACATATATATAAAAAATATTAAATTTAGTTTTTTTTTAAGTTCTGTGTTGACGATTTGATTAAAATTAAGCTATGTGTTGATTTTTTTTAACTTTATTGGGTTGAAGAAGTGAGCTGAAGGTCAGTTTCTCAAAGTCCGACCTTCGGAGGTTGTTTTCTTTCACAAATCCGGCCTTAAACGGCCTTTTTTTTTTTTATAGAATCCGGTTTTTTCTTATTTTGTAATTTCAACCAATTAGCTTTAGATTTTGTATTTGTTCTTTTTTTCCTGCATCGGAGCCAAAATAATCCCCTCATAGGTCATGCTTTGCAAAAGAACAAGAGATGGACATGAGAGACCGATCAAGCTAAAATGAGTAATACTATTCGTTGACTATGTTATGTAATGAAATGAAGGATAATGATCAATTCTTATGCATTAGAGTGTGTGGAAATTATACTTTAATTACTACTACGTTGAAAATGTTGACAAGTTCATATATAAGAAAATTTGATAGCTAATTAATATGATTTGTTGGAGAGTATTGCAGTTGGTTTTTCAATAAGAGTCAATTAGATAGTTTTAAGCAAATAAATATTAGAAATAAGGAGAGTTTTCATTTAAAAAAAAAGTTACACATGATCGATCCCTTAAATAGATCTTAATATACTGATTTAAGTCTAAGCACAAAAGGAATGCCGACAATGTGAGATAATTACATGCATCTTAATTAAATTTCTAGAAATATCCATTACATTGCTTTCTCTCATTTTCGGTACAGTTATGAATTAATTTCATTGCTTCAAAGTTGACCTTTGGCAAATCTCCCTTCCACATCTACGTTTGCACTCTTTATTTTCTTGGTGTATTAATGCCTTCCGTTGTCACACCGCCATGAAAAGCCCTATATAAACCCTTTAGCACACTTCTGTTTCTGCACAAAACTTGAAATCAAGAGCTCTGTTATACAAAAAGAAAAACGAGTCATCAGAGTTCGTAAAATGGCTTCTAAGCTATTCTTGCTTGTTCTGCTCGGTGCACTTGTTTGCACCACCGCTGCTAGAATGCTATTAGATGATGAAAACACCGAGACAGATGAATCCAAGCGAATGTTATTTGGCAGAGGCAGGGGCAGGGGTGGTGGCGGAGGAGGTGGTGGAGGTGGAGGAGGGGGAGGTGGAGGCGGCGGCGGCAGCGGTGGAGGTTTTAACAGAGGTGGTGGTGGTGGCGGTGGTGGAGGAGGGAGAGGTGGAGGCGGTGGTGGAGGTGGAGGAGGGGGAGGTGGAGGCGGTGGTGGAGGCGGTGGTGGTGGGGGGAGAGGTGGAGGTGGAGGAGGAGGAGGCGGCGGTGGTCATTTTGGAGGAGGTGGTGGAGGTGGAGGAGGAGGTGGCGGCGGCGGCGGTTTTTAATTAAGGAGGTGGAGGTGGCAACGACGGGTGATTTGCTTAATTCCAGGATGATGATATATACAATCTTTAAGAACTTGCATTCTTAGTCTTCTTCATTCAAATTTGTAATGTGATCATGATGTATGTAGTTTGTGTGTGAGAATGAGGCCTCTTATATTGTAGAAGTGTTTGTACCGAATAATATGTATATGTATACGTATAACCGTGTGATCATTGTTGAAATATAACTTTCAGGCAATTTGAGTTGTTAAAAAGAGAATAAAAAAACATCTTTTATATATTATGATTTCAAATAGGTTACAGTTTCCAGAGCTTCGAATTTTACTATGTTATGCAAATTAACTAATTAAGGGATACTTCATTCGGCTTCGACAGTTAATTAAATATCTCATGGTACCAATATTTTATAATATAATCTTCTTAATTAATGTGAAATTTGGAGGCTAGAATCTCACTTTTATGATAAGAGAAATACGTATAATTGCGATTAAAGGAAATGGAAGTTCATAACCAGTGACTTCAATTGTTTGCCTAAGTGATGATATCATTAATAATATCATTTGAATAACTGAAATAAAAAAGTGTTAATTAATTAGTACTATATTTCTGAAATTTTTAATATAAAAAATAATAAATTGAATTAAAAATATAACAAAATAAGAAGAAATTTGCGGAATTTAGACAAAACGGATTTAACAAGTTCGTTTTAAGAAAACTAAAGTTGTGACTACCGGTTACGTTTTCAAACTCTAAAAGCGAACTTGCTAAGTATGCTCTCAAAACCTAAGAATATGATTCTCACCCACGCTTTCAAAGTGATTAATTGCTACATTAATTTTTACTGCAGTAAAACAATAACCGTAACAAAAATGTGATTACAGTTTTGTTTTTTTTTAAAAAATTTCATAGGCCTGTGAGCAACAACAAAATTATATTGGATCCTTTACTTTCTCCATGCTCTCGATTCTCATACCCACGCGCTACCTATCCCTGTCAAAATCTATTCCCTCCCCAATACACGCTTAATGCCTTTGTACCTACCTTAGAAGACCGTTCCCCTCTCCTTCGTTTCTATATAATTCCCACGCATCTCTTCCATTACATCTCTCCTTCTCCATAATAACTCGTAGGATTCTGGAAGCGTGAGCGGAAAGGATGTTTTTAGATTTTGGGAGTATATTTGTTAAGTCCGTTTTTAGAGTCTGAAAATACGATTGACAATCACGGTTTCAATTTTTTAAAACAGATTTATTAAGTTCGTTTTGTACCGTTCCCCTCTTCTTCTTTTCTATCTAATTCTCACCCATCTCTTCCATTACATCTCTCCTTCTCCATAATAGCTCTCTCCTTCTCCACAATAGCTCGTAGGGTCCCGGAGGCATGAGTGGGAAGGAGATTTTCAGGTTTTGGGAGTATATTAGTTAAGTCTGTTTTCAGAGTCTGAAAATGCGACTGACGGTCACGGCCTCAATTTTTTAAAACAGATTTATTAAGTTCGTTTTGTTTACGTTACGTAATCTTTATTTATTTATTTATTTATATTTTTAATTCGATTTATTATTTTTTTATATTAAAAATTTTCGGACTATATGTATAATGCAAAAATTGTGATATTTTGTACTATTTAAAAAAATGAAAATATCATTTGATAAATTATTAGTTGAAAAAACAATAAATGAATAATAATTATAATGATAATGATAATATGTATAAATATAAATATATATACTATAATACGAATAATGATAATAGTAATGTACAACAAGAATTAAAATAGTAAAATTATTATATCATAGTAATTATGATATGATAATATAATAACATTCAATACCAATAATACTAATAAATAAATAAATAAATAATATAATATAATATAATAATAATAATTTCTATTATGCACATCGCTAATTCAATGTGCTACCGAGAAACTCAAAATTTATTTACAGTTCAAAAAAATAGAGTTTGATAACCATCCACAATCAAGAAATTATTCACATTTAGTTCGTTGATTTCTGAGATTATACAAAACCTTAATTGCTTAATTAAAGCAATCGCAAAGAGAACAAGGAACCTCAATCAGACAATTCGTGTATAACTTTTACAGCATAAAATGCAAATAAAATGAAAACAAGAAGGTGGTTTGGGCTATGCCCCGAGCAGACTATTTATTTTTACTTTAACATGAGATGAAGATGCAATTTTCAAATTATATCTGAATTGTCATATCTACTGTAATGTTCTCCATCACGATTGATCAAACTTGACGCTTTTAATTTTGTTGATTCTTAACTTCCGCCTATAATTTTTAATGGGGGAGAATGCAACATGGTTGAAAATGAAAATTTCGAACTTAAAACAAACATAATTTTTATGAAAAATTTTGATTGGAACATATGATCACAATTCAGAAAGCTTACAGTAATATCTAAAAAAGTTCATAACAATCATATCCTGGGGAAAAAGGTTATCCGAACCCTTAAATTTTAGGAGTATTTTTATATATATCATCTCAAAAAAATTTCTTTCATTTTCTTTATAGAGCATGTAAAAATTATTAAATATAAAAATAAATTATTAAAATTAGTTTTTTTTAAGTTTTGTGTTGGCGATTTTATTAAAATTAAGTTATGTGTTGATTTTTTAACTTTATTGGGCTTGAGTACTGAGTTGAAGGCGATATTCTTAAAATCTGGTCTTCAGGGGTTGTTTTCTTTTGAAAATCCGGCGTTCAATGGTCATTTGTTTTTTCAGAGAATCAGTTTTTATTTTTATTTTATAATTTCGACCAATTTGCTTCAGATTTTTCTTTCCTTCATGGGAGCCCAAATAATCCCCTGAGAGGCCATGCTTTGCAATAGAACAAGAGATGAACATGAGAGGTTGAGCAAACTGAAATGAGTAACACTATTCGTTGACTATGTTATAAAATGCATGAAGGACAATGACGGATCACTACTTGTGCATAGAGAGTGTTAGAAACTCTACTCTAATTACTACTACGCGGAAAATGTTGACAAGTTCATATATAAATAAATTTGACAACTAATTAGTATGATTTGTTGGCAAGTATTGCAGTTGGTTTTTCAATAGGAGTCAATTAGATAATTTTAAGCAAGTAATATTAGAATTAACGAGAGTCTTTATTTCAAAAAAAAAGAAGTTATACATTATTCTTAAGTCTTTTTTTTGAAGTAAAATAATCCCTCAAGTCTTAACAAATAGGTCTTAATATACTGATTTATGTCATCTAAGCACAAAAGGAATGCCGACAATGTGAGGAAACTGCATCTTAATTAAATTTCTAGAGTAATCAATTACATTGCTTTCTGTCATTTTCGGTACAGTTATGGATTAATTACATTGCTTCAAAGTTGACCTTTGACAAATCTCCCTTCCACATCTATGTTTACACTCTTTATTTTCTTGGTGTATTAATGCCTTCCGTGGTCACCCTGCCATGCAAAGCCCTATATAAACCCTTTAGCACACTTCGGTTTCTGCACAAAACTTGAAATCAAGAGCTCTGTTATACAAAAAGAAAAAACAAGTTATCCGAGTTCGCAAAATGGCTTCTAAGCTATTCTTGCTTGTTCTGCTCGGTGCACTTGTTTGCACCACCGCTGCTAGAATGCTATTAGATGATGAAAACACAGAGACAGATGAATCCAAGCAGATGTTATTTGGCAGGGGCAGGGGTGGCGGTGGTGGTGGAGGGGGAGGAGGGGGAGGTGGAGGCGGCGGCGGCGGTGGAGGTTTTAACAGAGGTGGCGGAGGTCGTGGGGGTGGTGGTGGTGGAGGGGGAGGTGGAGGTGGTGGGGGCGGTGGTGGTGGTGGAGGAGGTGGGGGAGGTGGTGGCGGTGGGGGAGGAGGCGGAGGAGGAGGAGGTGGTGGTGGTCGTTTTGGAGGAGGTGGTGGAGGAGGAGGAGGAGGTGGAGGTGGCAATGGCCGTGGTGGCTTTGGCAGGTGATTTGATTAATTACAGGATAATGATATGTGTACTCTTGAAGAACTTACATTCTCAGTCTTCTTCATTCAAATTTGTAATTGATTATGTGTGAAAGTGAAGCCTCTTCTTCGTTATGTTGCAGAAATATTTGTACTGAATAATATGTATTCGTATATGTATGACCGTATGATCATTGTTGAATATAAGTTCTTGGTAATTTGAGTTGTTAAAAATAGAAAAAAAAGTATCTTTTATATATTATGATTTCGAATAGGTTAAAGTTTCCAGAACTTCGTATTTTTCTATTTTATGCAACTTAACTAATTAAGGCATACTTCATTCGGCTTCGACACAGCTTCGACAGTTAATTAAATATCTCATGGTACCAATGCTTTATAATATAATCTTCTTAATTAATGTGAAATTTGGAGGCTACAATCTCATTTTATGATAAGAGAAGTGCGTATAATTGCAATTAAAAGAAATGGAAATTCATAACCAATGACTTCAATTGTTAGCGTAAGTGATGTCACCTCTTGTGTTTGTTTGATAAATTAAGAAATAGCATTCAAATAATATTAATTTAATTACAAAAATAAAATAGTGATAATTAATTAGTACTATATATGTATGTGCAAATATTGTGATATTTTGTACTATTTAAAAAAATGAAAATGTCATTCGGTAAATTATTAGTTGGAAAAGCAAAAAAAATGAATAATGATGATGATGATGATAATGATATGTACCAATATAAATATAAATACTATAATACAAATAATGATAATAGTAATGTACTATTAGTAAGAATTTAAAATTATAATATTATTATATCATAGTAACTATGATATGATACAATATAATACCATTCAAACCTATAATATTAGTAAATAAATAAATAAATTATATAATATAACATATAATAAAATAATAACAATTTCTATTCTGCACTGTGCTACCGAGAAACTCAAAATTTTTACAGTTCAAAAAAATGAGGTTGATAACATCGATCCACAATCAAGAACTTATTCGCATTTAGTTCATTGATTTATCAGATTATACATAAACTTAATTGCTTAATTAAAGCAATTGCAAAGAGAAGAAGGAACCTCAATCAGACAATTCGTGTTTAACTTTTACTGCATAAAATGCAAATAAAATGAAAACAAGAAGGTGGTTTGGGCTATGCCCTGAGCAGACTATTTATTTTTACTTTAACTTGCGATGAAGATGCAATTTTCAAATTATATCTAAACCGTCGTATCTATCGTAATATTCTCCACCATGATCAAATTTGATGCTTTTAATTTTTTTTGTTGAGTTGATTCTCAACTTCCGCCTTGTAATTTTTGATAGGAGAGAATGCAACAAAGTTATAGATGAAAACTTCGGACTTAAAACAAACATAATTTTTTATAAGAAATTTTGATTGGAACATATGATCACAATTCGGAAAACTTATAATGATATCTAAAAAAGGTCATAACAATAATTTCCTGACAAAAAAGATTGCCTGAACCCTAAAATTTTGGGGGCATTTTTATATATTATCTCGAATAAATTTCTTTCATTTCGAACTACAATAATTTTTTATAAGTCAGGTAGAAATTATTAAAATTATTAGATATAAAAATAACCCTTTGTAACATTATATAATAATATAACATACATACAAAAATTATTAAAATTATTTTCTTCAAAGTTTTGTGTCGGCGATTTTATTAAAATTGAGTCATGTGTTGATTTTTTTTAACTTTATTGGGCTAAAGTACTGCATTGAAGGTAAGTTTCTTAGAATTCAGCCTTTGGAGACCATTTTCTTCCGAAAATCCAGCCTCAAAGAGCCATACTTTTAGAATCTAATTTTATTTTCTTATTTTATAATTTTAATCAATTTGCTTCAGATTTTATAATTTCAGAATTTTCTTTCCAGCAGCGGACCCAAATAATCCCCCTCATAGGCCATATTTTGCAATAGAACAAGAGATGAACATGAGAGGCCGAAGAGACTAGAATGAGTAACACTATTCGTTGACTATGTTATATAATGAATTAATGAAGGACAATGACGGATCACTACTTGTGCACAGAGAGTGTGGAAATTGTACTTCAATTACTACTACGCGGAAAATATTGACAACTTCATATATAAGAAAATTTGACAACTAATTAATATAATTTGTTGGAAAGTATTGCAGTTGGTTTTTCAATAGGAGTTCAGTTAGATAATTTTAAGTAAATAAATATTAGAATTAAGAAGAGCCTTTATTTCAACAAAAAAAAAGTTGCACATGATCCCTCAAGTCTTAACAAATAGGTCTTAATATACTGATTGATGTCTAAGCACAAAAGAAATGCCGACAATGTGAGGTAAGTACATCTTAATTAAATTTCTGGAATTATCCATTACATTAATTGCATTTTGTCATTTTCAGTACAGTTATGGATTAATTACATTGCTTCAAAGTTGACCTTTGACAAAATCTCTCTTCCACATCTACTTTGACACTCTTTATTTTCTTGGTGTATACTAATGCCTTTCGTTGTCACCCTGCCATGCAAAGCCCTATATAAACCCTTTAGCACTCTTCTGTTTCTGCACACAACTTGAAAACAAGAGCTCTGTTATACAAAAAGAAAAACAAGTTATCAGAGTTCGCAAAATGGCTTCTAAGCTATTCTTGCTTGTTCTGCTCGGTGCACTTGTTTGCACCACCGCTGCAAGAATGCTATTAAATGATGAAAACAGCGAGACAGATGAATCCAAGCGGATGTTATTTGGCAGGGGCGGTAACGGTGGCGGAGGTGGAGGCAGAGGTGGTGGCGGAGGTGGTGGGGGTGGTGGTGGAGGAGGTGGAGGTGGAGGTGGAGGTGGTGGTGGTGGAGGTTTTAACAGAGGTGGCGGAGGTGGTGGGGGTGGTGGTGGAGGAGGGGGAGGTGGAGGTGGCAGGGGAGGCGGAGGAGGAGGAGGAGGCGGTGGTGGTCGTTTTGGAGGAGGTGGTGGAGGAGGCGGTGGTGGTTTTTAAGGAGGTGGAGGTGGCAATAACCGTGGTGGCTTCGACGGGTGATTCGTTTAATTAGAGGATGATGATATATACAATCTTATAGTACGTGCATTCTTAGTCTTCGATCTTCATTCAAATTTGTAATGTGATTATGTGATGTATGTAGTTTATGTGTTAGAGTGAAGCTTCTTATGTTGCAGAAATATTTGTACTGAATAATATGTATAACGTGTGATCATTGTTGATATAAGTTTTGGGCAATTTGAGTTGTCTTTTAAAAATAAGCATTTTTTATATATTACCAATAGGTTGAAGTTTCCAGAGCTTCATATTTTATGCAAATTAAAGCATATATATGATCTTTATATGATCATTAAAGCATTTTTATATGAAGTTTCCAGAGCTTCATATATACTTCATTCGGCACAGTTAAATGTCTCGTGGTACAATATTTTATAATATGATCTTCTTCGTATTTTATAATATATGATCTTATTAAATTTGGATAAATTTGGAGGCTAGAATCTCATTTTTATGATAAGAAAAGTATGTAAAATCGCAATTAAAGGAAAATGAAACATATAACCATTGATTTCAATTGTTAGCATAAGTGATATCACCTCTTGTGTTTGTTTGATGATTAAGAGTAGCATTAAAATAATATTATTTGAATAGAAAAAATAAAGTAGTGATAAATACTATCCGATTGTATAGTGCAAAAAACGTGATATTTTATACTATTTAAAAAAGTAAAAATATCGTTTGATAAATTGATAGTTGAAAAAGCAAAAAAATGAATAATAATAATAAAAATATATAAATAGAAATAAATATAAATACTATAATACAAATAATGATTATAGTAATGTGCTATTAACAAGAATTTAAAATAATAATATTGTTATAATCATAGTAATTATGACATTATATAATATAATAATATTAAATACTAATAATAAAAATAATAAAAATAATAAAAATAAAATAAAATAAAATAAAATAAAATAAAATAAAATAAAATAAAAATAATAATAATAATAATAATAATAATAATAATAATAATAATAATAATAATAATAATAATAATAATAATAATAATAATAATAATAATAATAATAATAATAATAATAATAATAATAATAATAATAATAGTACTAGTAATAGTAATAGTAATAGTAATAGTAATAGTAATTGTAATAATTTGTATTCTGCACACTGCTAATTCAACATGCTACCGAGAAACTTAAAATTTTTTTACAGTTCAAGAAAATAGAGGTTGATAACCACAATCAAGAACTTGTTCACATTTAGTTCATTGATTTCTCAGATTATACAAAAACTTAATTGCTTAAAGCAATTGCAAAGAGAAAAAGGAACCTCAATCAGACTTATAAACACCAGCATACCAAAATTTCACACTTAATCTGTCTTGTCAATTTGACAATATTTACATCTTTTTGTTTATGTTGTTCTATGCATCAAAATAGACACCAGCGTACCAAAATTTATATATGCATGTATAAAAAATTTATGATTCTTTACAAATTTAAATTGGAACAGAACAACAAAATCATGCACATAGATTAGTGATTGATTGATGTTAGGATGTTGTTAGATCACCTCTTCAAATTAGTTTCTAGGATAAGATTTTACAACGCTAACTTCATCTTTTACAAGTTTTTTTTTTTTTTGAATAAAGATGGGAGTCAACTCTTTCATCTTAAATATTGTTTTCTTTTATCCCAAATATTGTCATTATTATTCACATTACCAATACACGTTATAATTGTCTACCCAATAAATGTTTGTTACATGATCTAACTGTAATTAATAATTAAGAACAAAAATAGTTTACTTGCACATAGAGAGTGGATATATATATTCTAGCATCGTACTTTGTTGAAAATGTAGACGAATTAATAGCAGCTTGGACAACTATCCAATAAAATGATTTATCGGAAAATATTGCAATTAATTCGTTTGTAGTTCGGAGTTGAAAAATTCACAAATAGGTGTATATATACGACCACTTAATTACGAATTGACTTAGGAGATAACAGACAGTGATTTAAGACTTAGCACAAATTTAAAGAAGATGCTGACAATATAATATCAGATAAGTACTTATAATTAAATACGAAATGATCATATCAACTATAAATTAAATGTCAAGAAAATGTGTGGTCCATACTCGGTACACGGACATCTCCTTTTCCCCCTTGTATCATTTTCGGTACAGGTACGTTATCCATTTAATTGCTTTCAAATTTATCTTTGACAAATCTCTCCTCAACATCTAGGTTTGTTCTTGACTTTTTTGTCACCGTGCCAGTCAAACCCCTTTTTAAAACCCTTTAAATCTTTGCTATGCACACAACTTGAGAACAAGAACTAGTCAAAAGTTACTAGGTTTAGCAAAATGGCTTCTAACTTCTAAGCTATTTGTGCTTGTTTTGGTTGGTATTCTTGTTTGCACTACAACCACAAGAATGCTATTAGTCAAAAGTTTAAGTAGCGTTCATAGCAGTTGTTAGGCGCTATCTTTCTTTTTCCGCAATTTAGCGCTTTAGATAATAATGATTAAGATAGTGGTTATAATCGTCTGATTTTTCAAAAATGCTATTGATTTAATGCTTAACACTAGTTATATACATATACATACATATACATATACATATACATATACATATACATATACATATACATATACATATATATATATATATATATATATATATATATGTTCTACCATAATTTTATAAATTAATCGGATTGATTAGTGAGAACCAATTAGTTTCTAAACTCATAATTCATGAAGGAAGATGTTGTATTAAATAAATAGAGAAATAATTAATTTTCTTGATTTGCATGGAAAAAGTTATGATTATACATAGCATTGTGAGTTTGGTACATAAAAGAAAATATCAATATTTGAAAGTAAAAAAGAGTTATTTTTCAAAAATCATTAAAAATAGTAAATAAAATCTAAAAATGATAAGTTTTAGTATTCTTGATATGAGAATTTATTGAGCTACTTTGATCGCCGTTTCGAACGTGAGATTTTAAAATTTGACCCGTAAACATTTCGTCGTAATATTTATGAAAGCACTGTAGCCGGACTCTAGCATTGTAGTATAATTCTACTTTTGAAAAAAGGATATATAAATAAATACTTTATTTGATGACTTTAATAATAGAGTTACTGACTCTGAGTATAAAATTTAAAATTACATGTTCTCTATTATTTAGGTAGGTCATACATTAATTTTGGGATAATTTGAAAAGTTTTTTTTCTCATTGATATGTTTTTTAAACCATTGATAGATAAATTATATTTTTTAAATTGAACTAAATTTATACCCAATCAATATAAATTGTAAATATTTTTAATTTTTTATTGTTGATAACTATTTTGTCCGTCATCATCATTATCAAATAACTTGAATAACAATATAACTTATTATAGATCTCAGCTATTTAAACCTTTGCTATTAGCTAATTAATGAAGATGTAGAGATAGATGGAATATCAAATAATAATTAAATTGTATGAAATTTCAAACACAATCAATCTATAAATTCAATAATATGTCTAAAAACTTTTTTTTTCTGTTTTTAAAATTTTTTTGAATTTATTTGAAAATTTATTAGTAAAATTATCAAGTTAATAATTATTAATGTGTCCTTAACCTTTTAATAATAATGCATAGAAACAATGTCATTCAAATTTAAATATTAACAAGAAACTTTTTATTCAAATTTCGAACCTACAATTAAGTTTATGATGATTCAATAACTATTTGGCGCCCATGGAGCTTTAATTCTTTCCCAAAATGATACATTCCAAGGCTGTTTTCGGACTGTTATTGTGCAAGCTTAATGCGATAAATAAATTTATTATAGCTTTAATTTATTCTCTTTGATAAAGATATACATTATGAGTTTCGTATTGAATAATTTGGTTGATTGCTTTATTTTCATGCATATAATGCGCGCACACAGCTGTAGTTGTTGATGGCGCGGATTAAATGATGAACTTATACGAATTAGTGTGCAGACTAGAACAATTCAGAGTGAGTGAGTACTAACAGATCAAATTGAACCGATATTATAAAATTAAATTGACAAAGTCTTTTTTGCGAAGCTGCAATTAAATCCTGTCAAGGCCAGTTAATGCTAGAAAGAAGCAGTACTTGAAGTGGGATATCATCAAGTAGCTAGCTAGTGATGGATCCACACAAACTATTACATGATTTTGGTCTAATATTTCTTTTTTAAGCCAGTAAACAACGAAATGCTGATGTATTGCTGATCACTAATTAACAAATTATTACACGGTTTCTACTGGTTCACTCATTTGACCTTACACCATATATGCAATCATATCATGATCATGACAGAAATTAACACGCTGATATCAAGTTTCTAATGTCAACAGTTATAAATTTAGATAGATAGGCTTATTGGTGCCATCCTATCAGCATTCCTCAAGTACTGTCCAGCCAACTTGTGTTGATGCATTTAATGGAGGTCCAACTTGCCCTTTCTCCCTGCCCCATTTACTTCCTATAAATATCCTAGCCATACTCATGTTGCACCACAGGAGAGGAGTGGATACACATTAAAGTGTGCACCATCTGATTGTACTCATTAAGAAAACTGAGATGCATTTACTACTTTGTAATTGATTGGAAAAGAATAAATGACAGTACAAAGATGTTTATTTCGATTTAGAAGGGAGGTCTAACTTAAAAGACTGCCTTTTCTTTTCATGACTATATATTTTGTTCTTTATAATTTCATTCTTTTACATAATTGCATGCACAATAAGCATATGATTTTAAAATATAATTGAGTTCCATTGTGTATAATTTATAAATGCATCGATTTTTTTATTTATCACTAATAAAGTAAATATATGACAGATAAATAATGGGAAAATATATTTGACAACTAATTTATTCTGACAAATTTGACAAATAAAATCTAAATTTATGAAAACAAAAAATAAAATTTACATTTATTAAAAATCATTTCCATAGCTTAGATAGGTAAAGTTGATTATTTTAGAATAAAGAAAATACATACTAAATTTATAGTTCAATTTTTAGTTTTGGTGATTCTTATACGTCAGATACCTAGTTTGTCAAAATAAGTTGATAATATTTTTAATAGTTGTCATACAAGTTTTTTTAGTGATAAACGAAGAAATTGCTATTTTGCTAGACGAGGAGATGTCTTTTGTTTTCCTCAATTAATTGCATTGCAATAAATGCATTCCTTTATTGTCTCGTTTGGAATTTCAACCGTTGGTATTATTAATTATTATTTGATGCACGAATCTTAAAAAGAAGTTCTAACTCAATGGTCAAGATTTAATGAGTATAGAGAGCATATTAATTATATTAGTAATGTGGTGGGTCAGGTGGTGGCAGCGGCCATGGAGGAGGATACCTTTAAATTAATTAGTTTGGCAATAATTTTGATAGTGTGTTATGTTATATATCAGTCTGAATACTTTTTAGAGAGCATATTAATTATATTAGTAATGTGGAGATAATTTTAAACGAGAAGTTTGTGATTATAAATGTGGACAAGAGGGTTGCACCTGTTGCTTGAACAACGGTTTTTCTAAAAACCGTAATTTCTCCTCTGTGTATACTTTGTCTGGAATTATGTAAAGTACATGGAATATAAATAAAGTCCAGTGTGTTAATAAAAAAATAACCTTCATTTTCTTTGGAAATAATCCAATTTGAATGCGTTTGGATATGTTACTTCTGATGATAGTATTGAATTTTAACCTTTAACTTTTAGGCCTGGCGGTCTAGCCGCATTTATTTATTTTAGATAAAAGATGGAATAAAACCATTTAATTCTAAATATTTATAGAAGTTATTTTCTGAATTTCAAACTTGCAGCTATTGGAGATGATAATAAGGTAAGTCGGGTCGAATTTGTTTTACCTAAATTCTTTTTCTAGATTACGTGTTGAGTTGGGTTAGATTTCGGGTCATCCAACGTCGACTTTATTTTTGGGTTCTGATCTTAAGTCATCTCAGATTTTAAATTTTGGATCATTCAAGTTCAGTTCAAATCGGGCTTGGATCGTCCAACTTCGAGTTGCCTAAAGTTTCGGATCAGGTCGAGTTTTGAGTCGTTCGATTTTATTTGTGTCAAATTTCATATCATCTCGGGTCCAATTCGATTCAATTTGATTTTCTGAAAAAATCAAATCAGATCGGATTTTGATCGGATGGGTTGGGTGAGTTTATCAAATCGGGTCAGATTTTTTTCATCTCTAGCGATTATCGGATCGTCTCGGATCAAATTCGATTCGGTTTTTTCATCAACGCCGATTCATGTTGAAAGATCCGCCGATTCGTCTCTAGCAATCTGTCCGACTTCTGTTGTGAGAAACTTCTAAAAACTTATCGAGTCATTGTCAAATATATGTTACATAACTCTACATTTTATGACACAAGCATGAATCGGCGCATCTTTCAACATAAAATAATACCATCAATGGCATTATTGGGCATCATACAAAAGAAAATTAACACGTGGAAGACCGGCATAGGTTAGTTTAGAATACGTTAAAACATTTATGTACATTCTTTACCAATAGCGCTTATTGAGATTGGCTTGTTATAACATTTATGTACAAAGAGAAAAAAAAAACATCTAAAAAATATATGGACAATGAGATTGCGCTTATTATGACATTGGATAAGTTCATTGGAAACATGGTTCAAGGCGTATTGCTCACTCAATAGCGCATAGTGATATATATTTGACGAAATGTTCGGCCTTATTCAACCTTCACCAATTTCTCAAGAAAAGTTAATTTTGCATCCTTCAATTACAAAAGTGTTTCAAATTTATTAATTAGTCTAATATCTGATCTGATTTGATCCTCCTTGGTTTACAATCGGCACTGGATCGTTGGATCTTGGATCCTCCTTGGTTTGGAATTCGTGTGGAACTAAAATAGACACAAACATTCGTTGTAAGACCAATATTCTTTAAAAAAAAATAAAAAGAGAGAAATATTTATAAAGGAAATTATTCTTACACCTACATTTTATACTTTCTATTTACACACTAAAAATATTTATACTAAATAAATAATATATTTATAACTAAATTTATAAATATTTATAATTAGTGTCAAAGATATTTATCATTTTTTCT
Organism: x Bolboschoenoplectus mariqueter; assembly: GCA_037678475.1. Lineage (NCBI taxonomy): Eukaryota > Viridiplantae > Streptophyta > Magnoliopsida > Poales > Cyperaceae > x Bolboschoenoplectus > x Bolboschoenoplectus mariqueter. The sequence goes on along the minus strand of CM075244.1, from coordinate 1,422,154 downwards.
TTTCTAAATGATTATAGAAAAATTCAAACTAAAAACTTTATTGAAAAAATAAAAATACAATCTACATAACTTTTAATTTTTAATAATACAAAATATACATATTTTTACGATTATATAAAATATTTTCTAAAAAAATATAAATATATTTAAAATACAAATAAAAAATACAATTAAAAAATGTAATTATGTCTCCTCTATTGATAAATGACTTGAAAAGTTTGAGCCCAATGGGCCTTAATTAGATCCCTGCAATGTTTTTTGAGAGCCTAATAGGATCAATTAATGGGACAAAACCCCAATATTGTTACATTGGCTATTCGATACATATATGCTTCATTGACCATTGCTAGTAATGAGCTGTTAAGCCTAATTACAACTCTATTAATTCACGCTATGGCCCAAAAAGATATTTCGTCTCATTTGATCATAATAAGTTGCTTGTGAAAGCGCTACCTAGCGGTTGCTGAGATGCATGTGATGAGATACTAAACATGTTCATTATAAATATTAATAGAAATTATTTTTTTTCTCTAGAACATAATAAAATGAATTCAAATCAGAATTCAGAAAGCAGGCATTTGTAAGGTTCTTAAAATATTGATTTGGATTTGAGTTAAGATCTCTCGACGTGTCATCTCACGCACGACCACCGCAAGCATATATCAGAGAGAAGAAAGATGATCAGTTGCTTAATTAAACCATTAGCTGATTACTGATTTTGTTTTCTTCTTTTTTTCTTTCAAAATTTCACTGTAATATCTTAACACAAGCAACAATAATTAATGCTTGTTGATAATGATAAAAAACGATAATTTTGACATCAGTGACATATCATATGCGTGTCATGCTCGTTATACCTCTCTCCATGAGGAATACTTTTTGGCACCTGTTCTCATATGATATATTTTAGATGATTTTTGTATCTTTAGGTGGTTCTGTATCCTCTGTCTCCTTTGTTTTCCTATTTTGCATCTTGCATCTTGCATCTTTTATCTGATGTTAATGAAAATGCTCATGTCTTGAATCCAAAGAAGACAAAAAAAATGTTTTTGCTTTCTTTTGCAAATTAATTACTAATATTCTAAACATTAGATGTTCCAAACCTTAAACTGTATATATACCTAATTAGGAATTGCATCATTCAATTCTGTACTAATTCTAAACAAACTTTTGTACAGCAGAAAGTACGTAGCATTTTAACACAAATGACAGAGTGAAGAACTATTAATTAGCTAGCTTAAATTATGTTCAATTTTTTTTCAAAATCATGTGACCTTACACATGAAATCATGTCATGATCATGACAAAGAAAAACGCTGATACAATTTTCTAATGTCAACGAGTTATAAATCGAGTTAGCTAGATAAGCTTATTAATTAGTATATGATGCTATACAGCATTACTCCTGTAATTAATTTCAACTACCCTCTTCTTTAAGGAATCACAAAATAACAAAACTATATATAGTTTTTGTGTAGATACATTGTTCCTCCAATAAATGTACGCTTTGTTGCTAATTTCTTTACTATTTTTTTTGACATAAAAATGAAGATTAAATCATTCAAATTTAATTGTTCATACTCTCAATCGGGATTTCAAACCTGCAACTTCTCACATAAAGAACATCGTCTTTGCAACTAAATCAAAGACTGGTTCTCTCTTTACTATTTTTATGAATTTTTCTTTCAGTAAAATGTGTCCAATAGTCCGTTTCAATCTCTTGTTCCTGAATCAATTTAAGCCAACAAGGAAAGAAAGAAAAATAGGGAAGTATGAACAAATTATATGATCCACAAACCAAATTTGTGTGATACATTAGTTATTTCAGGTCATTTTAGGGACAGTTAGCAGCCCCATTTACTTTAAAATTGACTAATCTCTCTCCAGCATCCAGCCAACTTGTGTTCATGCATTTAATGGAGGTCCAGCTTGCCCTTTTCCCTGCCCCATGTACTTCCTATAAATACCCCAGCCATACTCATGTTGCACCACAACCAATTGAGTGTGAAACAAACATGGCTCCTAAGAAACTAATCCTTCTTGCTCTCCTTGGTGCACTTGTTTGCATCACAAATGCAAGAATTCTAGGTGAAAAGAATTACAGTACTGGTGAAAGTCATGACAGGAAATATGAGCGCACCAACTTGGGCCGTCATGGTGACCATACTTATGGGGTCAAACATGGCAGATACAATGGTGGTGGATATGGCGGTGGATCCAGTGGAGGGTATGGCGGTGGATCGGGCGGAGGGTATGGCGGGGGATCAGGTGGAGGGTATGGCAGGGGATCGGGCGGAGGGTATGGCGGGGGATCCGGCGGTGGGTATGGCAGTGGATCCGGCGGTGGGTATGGCGCTGGATCGGGCAGAGGGTATGGTGGTGAAGGCGGATATGGTTCTGGAAGTGGCAGTGGTTATGGAGGAGGTTCCGGTGGTGGCGGTGGTTATGGAGGAGGTTCTGGCGGTGGCGGTGGTTATGGAGGAGGTTCTGGCGGTGGCGGTGGTTATGGAGGAGGTTCCGGTGGCGGTGGCGGTTATGGAGGTGGGTTAGGTGGTGGCGGTGGCTATGGAGGAGGATACCCTTAAATTAATTTTCCAAGGGCAATTATATATTTTCATGAAGTATTATGTTACCCCTCCAAGTTCTTTTTAAAGAGCATATTAGTAAAGTGGATATAGTTTTAAGTGAGAAGTTTGTAATTATAAATGTGAAACAATAAGAGGGTTGCAATTAATTACTATAGTAGCAGTTACTCTCTTGAACCCGTCTTTTCTAAAATTTATAACTTCTCCTCTGTGTGTGTACTTAATTTGTCCGGAATTGTGTAACATATATAGTACATGGAAATTGAATAAAGTTCATTGAGTTAATTAAAAATTGACTTTTCATTGTCTTTGGAAATAATCGAATTTGAATGCGTTTAGATATATTTCTTTTTAAGATTTTATTGAATTTGAACTTTCTTTAGGCCTGGCAAGATTGCTTTTTATTTTTATTTTTTTTAGATAAAAGACGGGATATAATTATCTAATTTTGAATATATTTACAAAAAGTCATTAATTGAAGCTTTGAATTTCTGACTTCTCATATAATTGATATTATTTTTGTCACTTAATCAGTCTAGCTTCTTGTATGAGAAACCTCTAATTAAAAACTCATTGAGCCATTGTTAAATACTAGCCAAAAAAAACCATGCAATGAATGGAATTGTCACATTTAGGAATAGTTTTGATTATTGGGAAATTTATTTAAAAAAATAAGATAGGCAATTTAAATAAGTATTTCTTATAAAATACATTGTATAAATATGAGAGGAAAACTAAAATGCAACACGTTATACAGATGAACTCATATAACAGCTTCAAATCTCCAACTTGGAGCTAAAAATGACTGATCCAAATAGTTAAATGTAATTTTCATATCAAAATTTTGTAGATTATCAAATTTTACATTTTTTAGAATTTTTTTTACAATTTTTTCGGATGGGGAGAAAAAAGTTCTTAGTGGATGCTCCAAAAATTCTCAAATCAATTGATTTTCCTTCTATCGGTAAAAATAATAAAAAAATTTTAAAAAAATATAAAATTTGACAGTCCATAAGATTTTGATATAGAGATTACATTGAATAGTTTGGATCGATCATTTCATATAATAATTACATTGGTCCATCTGTACAATATATTATATTTTAGTCTTTCTCTAAATATGAAAAGAGGTACATGGTACAAACAACTCTGAATAATATATAAATTTCAATATTTATAAATAAGAAAATACACTATATGAAAGCATGCAGTGTCCTAATTTAATGTTTTTCATGAAGATCATTAAGATTGGACAAACTTTCTGAAGAACTCTTACTGGCCAACCTGAAAAGATTTTTGATGATGTTAGTTTTGATGAGATTTATGATGTGCAATCAGTATTTCAATGTAGTTGTTACATACCTCTAGTAGATATTTTTTTAAAATATTCATAATAGACTATATTCTTTGTGTGGCCTTCTACTTGTTGTTGTTCCTAATTGTAAGGTTGGAGAGTGGATTAATTTAAGTTGTTTATAAATAAATGATATCATGATTATCATCTGACATCTCTTTCCAACAGCTTTTCCAAATTTTAATGGACTGACTATCTCACAAAACAAACAAAAGAGAGACGTATTAATAAATGAATCAATGAATAAATAGATAAGAAAGTTGACACGGATCATGCCAACTCGGTAAATTTGAGCCCAGTGGTCCTTAATTAGATCCATGCAATGTTCTTTGTGAGCCAACTGGGCTCAATTAATGAGACACAAAAACCCAAAATTTTACCCACACCTACTTACCATACCGGTCTATATCGCACCAGTACAAACCATAACATTCATACTAAACGGGAATTCAATACATCCAGTTATCCAAAATAAAAATAGAAGAATCTTTTAAGTAAAATAGAGAGAAGCATCTTCTATACTGCTTTGATCAATGAGAGAGGTTCCTACTGTTTGTATAAAACAGTTTCTCTCGTAATGACTGATAGAAGAAAGATCAATTGCTTGATTAATCCATTAGCTGACCACTGCTTTTGTTTTCTTCTTCCGAAATTCCACTGTAGTATCTTAACACAAGTAACAATGCTGCTTGCTGATAATGATTAAAAACGACATATTTGACACCAGACACATGTGTTGCTTTCTTTTACAAATTAATCATTCTTTTTAAACATTAGATATTTCAAACCTTAAACTGTATACATAATCTGGACCTGCATCATACAATTCTGGAGAAATTTCAAACAAACTTCTGCACAGCAGTATGTAGTAATTTAACAGAAATGACAGTGTGAAATATTATTAACTAGCTTGAATTATGTTCAATTTTTTTTTTTCAAAATCCTCCACCTCCGCCACCTCCAAACCCTCCACCACCTCCGACACCACCGGCACTGCCACCGACACCAGCACCAGCTCCAAATCCACCGCCAGATCCACCTCCAACTCCTCCTCCACCACCACCGCCACCACCGCCACCACCACCAAAGCCTCCTCCCCCTCCTACTCCGCCGCCGCCACCAACACCTACACCACCACCGACACCGAAACCTCCACCACTTCCACTACCTCCGCCAAGGCCTCCCCCGCCGCCTCCACCAAAACCACCGCCTCCACCTACACCACCACCACCACCGACACCTACACCACCACCGGCACCAAACCCTCCACCACTTCCACTACCACCACCAATGCCACCACCACCGCCTCCACCAAAGCCACCGCCACCACCAATCCCGCCACCTGCACCAGCACCAACTCCTCCACCTGCCCCAAAACCACCACCAGATCCGGCCCCTCCACCAATGCTGCCGCTGCCGCCTCCTCCAAAACCACTGCCACCTCCAATGCCAGCTGCACCTCCACCAACTCCTCCACCAGCCCCAAATCCTCCACCTTGACCACCACCTCCACCCAATCCGCCACCGCCACCCCCACCGAAACCACCTCCACCACCAATGCCACCACCAGCTCCTCCACCTAATCCACCACCGGCACCGAATCCTCTGCCACCACCTATACCTCCACCGCCACCTCGAAAACCTCTACCACCTCCTGGACCGCCACCAAAGCCGCCGCGACCACATCCTCGAAAACTAAAACGACAGCCACCGCCAAGCCGACGGCCGCCGTCAAAGTCTGCAAGAACTGCTGTTGTAATGCTAACGAGAAGTAAAAGCGATACAATATGGCCCTTACTGGAGAAATCCATATTGGCTATATATAATTCTTTGGTTTGTGAGAGAGAAATGCTTGTGTAGTGATGCTATGTACTCATGATGTCGATTATATATATATATAGTTGTACATGGAAATTGCATGACACGGTGTGTTGACTGAAATAAATGTTTTTCTAGTAGTTGAGGAGATGGCGGGAAGAGCTAGCTGAGATGGCTTGAAAAAGCGAGGGCATCCAATATAATTATTCATTTGTTAATTTGTCATTTTTAGAAAGTCAAATGGGGGTTCAAAGACAGAGAGTCAACGCTGACTAGTATTAAGGGCAAGGTTGTTGGCCGTTGGCCTGTTAGATCATCGAATTATTATTTTGGAGCGAGATGCTCCCAACTCAATCTTCAGTTAAATTTTCTAACAAATAAAGTTGACTACGTTTTGAAATATCATCTGATGAAATATTCAACCGAGTTTTTATATCTAATAACCGAATTCTTAATATCTTATATTATAAGTTTTAATACTAACTTATCTAAATTATATTTTTAACTTTAAAGGGTCCAACATTTTGAAACACCAAATGACGAAATTTTTAGTCAAGTCTTTATAGCTATGAAATGAACTTTTAATATCTTATATTATAAATTTTAATACCAATTTATACAAATCATATTTTCTATTTCGAAGGGTCCAATGTTCCGGAACAACTACAAATTGTCATGTCCGGCCAATTCTTTATATTTATTATGCGAACGCTTAATATCTCATATTAAAAGTCTTAATACATACTAGTATAAGTCATATTTTTAACTTGAAAGCATCAAAGTTTTTATATCTACTCTATAAACGCTTAATATTTAGAGTATCAAGTCTTAATACTAAAATGTTTAGTCAAATCTTCATATTTATTAAATGAACTTTGAATACCTCATATTGCAAGTCTTAATATCAACTTATATAAGTCATATTTTTTTTTACTTCAAAAGAATCAATTCTTAATATACCACATACTAAATGAATTCTTAATATTAAGTCCGAAAATATTAATATCTATTACATGAACTCTTAATAATTATGACATCAAGTTTTAATACTAAAATATTGAAGTCAATTGTCAAAATAATTGATTTTAATGACAATCTTATATTAATAATAACATATCTTTATAGTTAAAATAACATATGGTATACTAATAGGAGATAAATCTTAATACTAAATATCATATAATTTAACTATATAATGTCTTACAACAACATCATTATCAAACAAATAACATAACTAATTAAATCTTTATACTCAAAACTAACAAGTCTGTAAAATACTTCTAAACAAGTCTTAATACATCACAATATTCAGGATTTATCATTTATCTCATGAGTAAGAAATTTGTATGTAAGAATAAGTCTTTTTTTTGAAATGTCCTCCTATAAAAATTTAAAACAAACAAAAAAGATTATTTCAAAATAAAATTAAAATAAAAATTATATAAATTTTAGAGGTATGTGAATAAATATTACTTGAGTAAAATTCATTTTAAGACTCCTAATCTTGTTGAAGACATAGCGCAATATAAAAATTACACAATCATTAAAACCTTTTTGCTTGGGATAATTCATTCATATATAAGGAGCTATATTCTAATCATTATTACCTAAAAAAATAAAATTACAAAAATTTATTTGTCAGATGTAATTAGTAACTAAGTCTTTATATATATTTATAAAACTTTATACCTAATACTCGCAGGTTTTAATACTCACTAATACGAATCTGAACATATTTATTGAATACAAAAAATAAGATTTTATATCTAGATCACATAAGTCTTTAAATCTACTGTCACAAGTCTTAATATATTATATGTAATAAGCAATCAGGTATGTAATAAACAATATTCTAAAAAAAACAATTTATCAAGCCTTCATGAGAAGAAATACTTCAGCCATACTATTGTTTGCTGATGCAGTCTGAAGTAGATTTTATTAATGAATTCTCCGAGAGAATTGTAAAAGTGTATTTTCACCTTGCTCAAGTCTGCAATAACCAAAATCCAATGATTGTCCTCACACAACGGTATGATAAATATTTTTTTAATATAAAATAAAAATAATTTTAGTAAATTGTCAGTACATATGATAAATATAATTATTACAAATGATAGATAAAAAATTATAAATAACATATAAAATCAGAGACTTTATTGACTCAATTTCAATGTCATTGATATGTATTAAGAACATGTGTTTATATTGAAATAATGAAGTCTTAATAGTTAACACAATAAGTCATCATATAAATCAATTCTTTGAAAAGAATAAAACTTCTATATAAATTACAATAAATAGTTTCAAAAAAATAATAATTACAATGTTTATATATGTAATATAAATCATAAATTATTATAGAGTAATTCAATGCAGTAATATATATATATATATATATATATATATATATGACTTTATTAATTCAATAACAATTTTGATTTCTTCCTTGTTCTTATCCTATACTTATCATTAGTAGTTAAATAGAATCAATCAAGATGCTTCAATTAAAGATACTAACATTTTCAATATTTTTCTCAACTCCTCCAATTGTTTTTACTGAATTTCAAAAAACTCCTCAGCTTTTATTCAACTCAAATCATGTTATCAGAGAAACTTGGATGCCTCTTTCAACTAATTATCCTAAGTCAAAGCCTAATCTAGTAAGCAAAATCAACTCCAAATGGAAAAAAGAGTGAGATAAATCACCTTGGATGTGAAACTCAGGGTATTGTATTTCTTCCTCTTAATGTTTTACGTGAAGAGGACTTCAATTCTAAATATATCATGCTGTGTGGACTTAGTCGAGGTCAGCGTTGAGGCCGATCAGAATGGTACCGATCAAACAGAGGCTGCAATCTGAAGCCTCATCATAGATTGGAGAATGGCTAGCTCTTTGCCATTTTCGTTCTCTCCTTCTATTTCACTTGTCAGGGAAGTAGAAATGATTAGGTTAAAGAAAAAATAATAATCGAAAAGTGATAAGTGGGCTGGGCCAAATTAATGGTCTGTGTTCGTTTAGTTTTGAGGAAAGTACGACATAACTATCATCGGTGCTATACGGTTGTAAATTTGGATGCTAATGCTATGTTTTGCTGTAGTGACAGTTGAAACTCAGTTGGGGGATTAATTGGGAGATAGAGGTGGGGAGCCAAAATTTTTCTCTATTATTTTTTTTCAACATGTTCTTGTAATCTGATTATTAAGTAACATGTCTTGAAGTTATTAATTTTTGAATTCACGGTATGTTGTTTTATTTTTTATTTTTTTGGCAATGCACTGTATGTTGTTACTAGCTAGCCCCCTAATCTATAATAATATAAATGTTGGGGAATCCGAAAATACTGTAGTTTCTATATTTGAATGAACAATATATTTTTTTTTATACAGATGTTTTTTTGTTTATATAAATGTTGGGATGGTTCGGACACTGTAATTTCTACTGTTATTTGAATAAGATATTTTTTTCATAATTATTTGTAGTATAATAATATAAAACAGTATTTTCTACAGTTGAATGAACAGTATTTTTTTTATAGATGTTTGTTTGTTTGCATAAATATTAGGGGATGGTTCAAACACTGTAGTTTATGTAATTGATTAAATAGTATTTTTTTTATAATTATCTGTAGTACAATAATATAAATACTAAGGGATCGTTTGTACACTGTAGTTTCTACAATTGTTCAAACAGATTTTTTTTTTACAATTGTTTTTACATTTTTTTTATATAAGGGCTCCTGTTAATACCAGCATTTATTCTTTTTCAGATGTATTTTGCAGAACTTAAAATCTACGCCTCTTCGTAAAAAGACGAGACCTATTAAATTTTTCTAGACGGAGCGCTTATTATTAAGTTTTCTATATTATTTTTTTTCAGTGTCTTTTTAATATGTGTCAACTAATATGTTGTCATCACTGTTATTTTTTTATTAAAATTTTTGTGACATCTCATTTATTTAAAATTGAGTTATTGTTGTGTTTTATTAGAAATATTTTTTTTTCTTTTTTCTCTGTTCTATCTATGTAGTAATATAAAAGTGCATCGTCTTCTTCTCCTTCAAACTTATGAGTATGAAATTTTTTTTCGTTATTTAACGTCTACTTAATTCTCTTGACTAATTAGATTGCTTTTTAAAAATTAAAATTTTTGCATTCTCTTCCATCTTTCTTTTTTACATTTATTGTTATTTTTTTAGTTTTTATTCTGAAAAGTTAGCATTTATTGATCCACCTATTAGGTTTAAAATATCTTTCTCAATTTTTTATTATTTTCATTTTGCCTCTTATTTTACTCCAGATGGTTTTCATATATATATATAAAATGAATAATTCTAACGTATATCTAATTTTTATGATACATCTATTTTACAATATATCTATATATATATATGAGAAATATTATTTACATTAAAAAAATATTTGCAGACGTACAAAATTATTTAGTTAAATCATATATCAAATTTGAATCGATTTAAAATTTAATTTGCTATTCATCATAAAATCATTAAAACCCTACAATTAAAAATTTTATATTATTTGATGGAATGTTAGAGGAATTTCAAATTTACTTAAATTTGATTCCTCGCTATTCAAGTAATTAAGAACATATTTATAATTTTAATTTTTAATTTGAATAATATTTTCTGATTATATGTATATCATAAATATTGAATGTATTATAAAATTTAAATGTACACTAAAAATATTTATATAAAATAAAAATATATATAAACACATCGCAGCGGAGGAAGAATTTTTGCTAGTATATATACATGCTTACAAGGAATATATATAATTATCAGGTACTCTATTCTCCAATCCCTGACAACAATTCTTCATTTCCTTTCCAAATTTTCTTAGAAATTTGCTTGAATTTTTCTGTATGGGTTTCTGTGCATTAATTCAGTTCGCATGTAGAAACATATTAGGTCACAGTTTGCTCGAAAATGTAAAACATGTCGTAGAAATATTTCGGCTTCTACATGCCGGACATATGCACGCCGGCCGCACCTACGCTGCCAAGGAAATGGCAGCACCATTTTAGTTGTACAGTTGGGAGAAGTGCATGCCACTGGTTTCCCAAAGCGAAGTCCATATATAGAGAAGTGGAGAGATTTTGGTTCAGGCCAGGTGCCGGAGATTGAGATTGCGGCCAGAGCGAAGCAGGCCTAGTCTGAGGAGGAAAGTGATGGTATACGGAGGATGTTACTTTTCCAAAGAAAATATGAACAAGAAGAAATTATCAACAAAAAAACAATGTCTGCTGTATAATTCTGCAACGATAGAAGATGTGGAGGAAAGCAAGTTAGATGAATGGAAATGTTCGTCTTCTAATTCAAAATAGCGATGGATCCAGTGGTTAATTTTATGTTAGATGTTTTTTGCTTTAGTTTTTTGGATGGGAATCGGCAACTATTGACTTCACAACACAAAATCATTATTTCAATATTATTTAAAAAATATTTGAAAATCTATTATTAAGGTTATCAAGTTAATAGTAGTTAAGAAATCATCATTCTAGTTTCTCACCATTGCCTCCTAGGTGGGTCTTAAAATCATTCTATCTCAACCTTTATTATTAATACATGGACCAAATTTATCCCAAATAATTCATGTTTAAATTAGATCTAAAAGCACTCAATTCTTCCAACAGGCAGAAGCATAGCTCCAGTTATAGACAAAAACTCTGAGTTTTTCTTCATTTTATCAATTTATTCTTAGTTCCAAGATAATTCATTGCTCAACTGAACTTAGGTATTTTTTTTTTTACATTTTACGGCATACTTAGATTAACAATATTTTAGGATCAATTTATTTTGGCAAAGTACTCTTTGAAAAAGTTGGCTCTAGCTAATTTAATCGACAAGAACAAATAATATTGGTGTATATGTATTTTTAAAGAATATAGATGAAAGGAACAGAGAGGTTCTACGTGATTTATTTCGTAGATAAAATATCATTGGTTTTTTTTATATAGATAAAGACATTCAAATTTGGAAAATAAGGAAGAATACAAGAAGAAAAGATTAAATTGTTCTTTAATGTGATTTGCCACGATAAAGAACAAATAACTACCACCTATCAACTTTTTTAAAATAAATTAAAATATGATACGAAAAAAATAATCAATATAAATTAGATTATTGAATTTTAACACGCAAAAGTAAAGGCCTTTCTTTTGATAAAAGCAACAGAAGACATATAAAGAAAAATAACATAATTGTACATTTATATTTCACAAAGGGAAAAAAATAAAAGCACATGTACAAAACGAAACTTCTTTATGAAAATATCAGAAAATTTTGAAAATACTAATATCCACTCCTTTTTAACAACATGACAAACTTAGAGTAGTGTTTGATTTTTTTGATCATATAAAGAATTTTATATAAATAATCATGAGTCCCAGCCGTTGACCAAGAAATGTAATGTAATAGACATGTTCTTATTTCTATTTACTTTATGCATGTTTTTCTTAATTATGATATAGCTGTATATTTCAAGTTCTGTTTTAAATTACATGTTAGTATATAATAAGATAAAAAAAATAACACATCTTTTTTTCTTTAACTCATTGTTCCTTTAATAGAAGAATGATGTGCAATTTTAGGCTGTGACTTCAATAAATGCACGCTATAGTTTGGGGAATTATATTATTGTTTACTGAGTAATATTTGGATGTTTGAGTAACCTATAATTATGATGCAAAACTTGCCCAATGTATTGTAAAAGAAATTAGAATTCATATTAATTTTATCAAATAATAATTAAAATAATGTGAAGGTATTGGCCAATGAATTTACCTAGAGCCACTATGATTCCCCCAAAAGATTTACTGCTCACTTCATCCATGCAAGAATTTCTAATGTCTGGTAGTGTTTAGTCTACTGTTTCAAAAGCATATATCTATGCATCATTGATACTTCATCCCAAATTATGGGAGATGTAACTTTTTATTAGGTCAGCTAGTTCGGAACCTTGTTTGGTGTCACATACTGAGCTCTCATTCAGAAAAAAAAAACAAGAATTTTAAATCTGGACTGTGCAATGACACCTCCAGGTAACAACAGTGATGATTTTATTCATCCTTCTGACCTTATCTTTGCACATATTGTTTTTCAAAGGAATGTTTTTCTAGTACCACCATGTCCTTGTACAAAGATATGTTTTTGTTGTTTTTGTTGCAGAGATTCAACTGTTGCTTCATATATATGCTACCGATTGGTCTTTATTCAATCTTCTTAATAATAAGTTCTCATGCTCATTAATTCTTTAAATCATGGGTGTATATTTGGTCTCTTCAAGGCAGTTTTTGTTTGGTGTGGTAATAGTTGGTAGCGGCACATATATATACCATTGAAATATTTTCATGAGGTCATGTGAATTTGTAGCAGAACTTTAGTATTTTGTCCGTTGTTCCTAATTGCAAGGTTGAAGAGTTCATTAATTTGCGTTGTTTATAAATGATATCATCTGACATCTCTTTCCAACTTCTTTTCCAAAATTTTAATGGACTGACTATCTCACAAAACAAACAAAAGAGAGAAGTATTAACAATTGAATGAATGAATGAATAGACTTGAGCCCAATGAGCCTTAATTAGATCCCTGCAATGTTTTTTGTTAGCCAACTGGGCTCAATTAATGACACACAAAAACCCAAAATTTTATACTAGGCTACTTACCATACCGGTCTATATCGCACCGGTACAAACTATAAGATCCACACTAAACGGGAACTCAATACATCCAGTTTTCCAAAATAAAAGCAGAAGAATCTTTCAAGAACAATAGGGAGGAGATAGCGTCTTTTACATTGCTTTCATCAATGGGGGCAATATATATAGAGTGGTTCGTACTGTTTGTATAAAACAGTTTTTCTCGTAATGACAGATAGAAGAAAGATCAGTTGCTTGATTAAACCATTAGCTGAACACTGCTTTTGTTTTCTTCTTCCGAAATTCGAGTGTAGTATCTTTAACACAAGTAACAGTGCTGCTTATTGGTAATGATTAAAAACGATATATTTAGCACCAGTGACATGTTTTGCTTTCTTTTGTAAATTAAACATTTCATTTTTATTAGTCATTACACGTTCCAAATCTTAAACTGTATACAATATACACATTCAGGAACTGCATCATACAATTCTGTTGTAATTTCAAACAAACTTCTGCACAGTAAAATGTATGTAGTAATTTAACACAAATGACATAGTGAAATATTATTAACTAGCTTGAATTATGTTCATTTTTTTTTTAAAATCCTCCACCTCCGCCGCCTCCAAACCCTCCACCACCTCCGACTCCACCGGCACCGCCTCCGACACCAGCACCGCCACCAAATCCACCGCCAGATCCACCTCCAACTCCTCCACCACCACCGCCACCACCACCAAAGCCTCCTCCCCCTCCTACTCCGCCGCCACCACCAACACCTACACCACCACCAGCACCGAAACCTCCACCACTTCCACTACCTCCACCAAGGCCTCCCCCGCCGCCACCACCAAAACCACCGCCTCCACCTACACCACCACCACCACCGGCACCTACACCACCACCGGCACCAAACCCTCCACCACTTCCACTACCACCACCGATGCCACCACCACCACCTCCACCAAAGCCACCGCCACCACCAATCCCGCCACCAGCACCAGCACCAACTCCTCCACCTGCCCCAAAACCACCACCAGATCCGGCCCCTCCACCAATGCCGCCGCCACCGCCGCCACCTCCTCCAAAACCACCGCCACCTCCAATTCCACCTGCGCCTCCACCAACTCCTCCACCAGCCCCAAATCCTCCACCTTGACCACCACCTCCACCCAATCCGCCACCGCCACCCCCACCGAAACCACCTCCACCACCAATGCCACCACCAGCTCCTCCACCTAATCCACCACCGGCACCAAATCCTCCGCCACCATCTATACCTCCACCGCCACCTCGAAAACCTCTACCACCTCCTGGACCGCCACCAAAGCCGCCGCGACCACATCCTCGAAAACTAAAACGACAGCCACCGCCAAGCCGACGGCCGCCATCAAAGTCTGCAAGAACTGCTGTTGCAATGCTAACGAGAAGTAAAAGCGAAACAATATGCCCCTTACCGGAGAAATCCATATTGGCTATATATAATTCTTTGGTTTTTGAGAGAGAAATGCTTGTGTAGTGATGCTATGAAGTCATGATCTCGATTATATATATAGTTGTACATGGAATGCGTGCATGACACAGTGTGTTGACTGCAGTAAATGTTTTTTTTCTGAGTAGTTGAGAAGATGGCGGGAAGAGCTGAGATGGCTTGAAAAGGAGAGGCCATCCAATATAATTATGCATTTGTTAATTTGTCAATTTTAGAAAGTCAAATAGGGGTTCAAAGACAGAGAGTCAACGCTGACTAGTTGTATTTAGTGCAAGGTTGTTGGTTGTTGGATCCTGGAATTATATACTAATTTATTATTTTCTATTTTTTCACTTTAAACTTATTTTACAATATGATTATCAAATAACGGGTCTCCAAGTTATTTTTGGATTCAATGTATGTTGTTTTAATTTTTTGGCAATGTACTGTATGTTGTTAACTACTAGCTAGCCACCTATGGATATATATCTCAATGAGGTACGCAATGGAACCGGTGCTTGATATACATGTTTACAAGGAATTGTCATGTACTATTTTCTCCAATCCTTGCCGATAACAGTTTATTAATTACTTTCCGGATTCTTAGAAATTTACTTGAGTTTTTCTGTGAGGTTTTCAATTTAGTTTGTAATAGAAACATATTGGGTCAAACAGAAATTCTGTTCTTTCGGAAATGCGAAACATGCCGTAGAAATGTTTCCGCTTATACTAGCTTGCGGGGCACATGCACACTGTGACTAATTAAGCTACCCAAGGAAGACGGTGGCAGCGGTTTGTACAGCTGGAAGAAGTGCCACTTGCTTCCCGTGCCAAAGTCCGTAGATGAGAAGCCGAGGGATTTTGGGTCAGGCCAGGTACCGGAGAGTCGGATTGTGGCCAGAGTGAACCGGCCAACCGGGTGGTTTAAGGAGGATGTTACTTTTCCAAAGGAAATATGAACAAGAAGAAATTATCAACAAAAAAATAAAGTCTGTTGTATGATTCCGCAATGAGAGAAGATGTCGAGGAAATCAAGTTAGATGAATGGGAATGTTGATCTTCTAATTCAAAATAGCGATGGATCGTGTGGTGTTAAGTGAGATGTTTTGTTGCTTTAGGTTTTTTCGATAGGGATGACATCTGGCTTAACAACTTTAATAGTAATGAATATTCAAATAATTTAAAAAAATAGAAAAAATAGAAAAAAAATTATAAATATTTTTTAACTTATAGATGAGTTTTTTTTCAATTTCATGTAATTTAAATATCATTTGATATTCTATAAAAAATAAATAAAATTATATGAAATTCGCTAACGCTCTAAATTTAGTGGTCTTCATTGAAATATTATATGATCTTTAAATTACACAAAAAATGAAACACAATGAATTTATAAGTTCAAAAAATATGTCCATACATTTTGTTTTCTATTGTAAGATTTTTTAAAATTTATTTGAAAATTCATTGTTAAGATTATCAAGTTAATAATGGTGAAAGAATTCTCATCCTAGTTTTTTCTTTTTACTTATTTACTCTGCTATCTAGTTCATTTTTTTTTATATCTTTTTATTTTTAGTACGAAGATTATACTTATAGTTAATTTGGCATATAGGACATGCTTTATTTTGCTGGAAAAATAATAGATTGTTAACAAATAGTGGATTTTTTGGATGCAATGTAGGTTGGAGTTCAAGCAACAACTTCCATGGTAAAAAAACAGAGCTTCACATCCGCTATCATACTTTTTTATGACATACAATAATTTTTGTAGGTCTATGACATGTGAAATTTACTAAAATATAAATAAAAAAATACTCTCTATTAGCACAACCAGTAAAATATATGACAGCAGATACACATCCAGTAACAACACACACTAACCATTCATCAGAATTGGCCAATTTAATATCTGCACATCAACAACATAAATAATAAACTTCTACTTTGCCTAAGGCTGCTTGGATGAGTGAGATTAAAATTTTTAGAATAAAAGATTCTGAGGAAGGATTATATCTTCTTTTAGAATATACGATTTGGCATCCTCAGTTAAGAATGCCCAAAAATTTGGATGCAATCGTTCTTGGCTAGTAATGGTTTACTAAAATTTAAAATTAGCGTAATTGTACCTCTAATAATTATTTGGATACAATAATTATCATCTAGTTTGATTAATTAAAGTGTCTAATTGTTTTATAGTTTAACTATATCTTTGATGACCTCTATGAAGTTAACTTAATTCTAGATCTAACTATTTATTCTATTTTATGACATATTTTTACTTTTTAATGAATTATGTACGTTTCAAATAAGAATTTACTTAACTTAATGTAGCTTTAATTTATTTTATAGTCATTTGAATTAATTGATATTTGAGTTGATAAAATTAGTTAACCAAATTATGTCTAGTAATCTATTTTATTTTATTAAGTATCTTGATTTTTAGTTAAATTAATATGACCAAAGCGGCAAAAATATAACTTTAATTAGCTTTATATTCACTCAATTTATTCTAACTTTTGTAAGTTAATGAATTTCAAACAGAAATACATCCATAATTATCTATTCCATTTTATCATTTCTCATGAAATTTTATTAATTATATAGATTATTAATTTTTGAAATATGGTTCTTAATAGACGGTGCCTAATTGATAAAATGGCGTTATGCAAAATATCTTGTATTAGTGGGTATTTATTATTTTTCCTGAAAAAAGAAAAAAAAAACCCCCAACACACTGGAAAGCAACTAAACAATTGAGTCTATCACAAAGGTGACGCGTCCAGTCTTATCATCAGAAATAGCATTGCTGAAGGATTACATGTGGGTAGATGGGCGTTAACTATGTATTAAATGATGTATAAGGAAATTTTCCTTAATACATTAATTAATTTGTTGGTTCGTTCCACAAATAATGTATCAAACTAGCTAACAGATATATCTCAAGAAAATGGATCAGCTAGTCGACATGCTTGCGGTTGGGCTTAGATAACACAAGGAGCTATATCTTTAATTGATCTCACATTTTTCATGATAACAATGGAAAAGGATGCTCAGTTAAATAACTACAGGCTTAATATAATGATAATAGATATCGATTTCGTGTGGAGAAATGTAAATTTAAATTCAAATGATATTTAAAAAAAAATAAATGCTAAGATTAACGAAATCCTTATTTAAAAAAAATTATTGCTTCCACTTTTTCTTACAAAATGAAACTACCAACATTCACTACAGTTGTAATTTTGTAATAAATAACTTCACTCTTTTCATCAATCGCGGCACGATCTTTACTAGGCTGATTTTTATGTCGGAAAAATAAATTCTTAGAATCACAAAAGCTGAAATGAAATTATCGAAATTATAGAACAAGAAAAATCATTTTCTGAAAATCCGGCTAGAGGGAGGCTGGATTCTCAAACACCAGCCAGGCTGACATATCGGTCGGATTCTGAGAAATTGGTCTCAGAAGATCGGATTCTGAGAAACCAGGTAGTACATCAGCACAGTAATTTTTTAGTTAGATAATTTTTTTTAAAAAGTCAAAATTGAATTTAAAAAAAAATGATCAACAAAGAAGTTAAAATAATAAAATTTAATGATATCTATATTAACGTATATATTATTAGTTATTATTCAAAATTAAAAAAAATATTTTTTTTGTATTTTTAATATTTTTTTAATTTCTACAAGTGTTATAAATGATGGTGAAAATTGAAAATAAAAAAATAATTTCAGATGATATATAAAAAAAACTCCTGAATATTCAGAAAATTGTAAATGAAATATTGAGATTCAGACAGGCATAACTTTTGATAGAAAGTTCATAGAAAACGTTTAATATAAATTAGGAAAGCTCGTAAACGATCTACATTTGTTGCGGGGATATGCCTAGCAATGCCGTTTTCGGGCCCAAAAAATGTCGACTGAGTCCTCTAAACTTAGGATTTAATTTTCTAAAATTTTGAGAGTTTTTTTTATATATCGTCTGAAATTATTTTTTTATTTTCAATTTTTATTGTCCTTTATAAGGCATACAGAAATTATTCAAATTATTAAAATATAAAAATATTTTTTTATTTTGAATAATAATTAATAACGTATACGTACATATAGATATCATTAAAAATTATTTTTTTAACTTCTCTATTGATCATTTTTTTTTAAATTCAATTTTGACTTTTTTTCAAAAAAAATATCTAACTAAAAAATCTTGACCTGCTGGCCGGTTTCTCAGAATCCGGCCAGCATATCAACCTCGCTGGTCTCTGAGAATCCGGTCTCCCTCTGACCGGATTTTCAGAAAACGATCTTTCTATTTTTATAATTTCGATGATTTCATTTCAATTTTGTAATTCCGAAATTTTTTTTCTCGACATAAAAATCAGCCTCTTTACTAGTTCACCACCTTTTATTATTTATAAAAAAAGATAGGAGAAAAATTATCACAAAGCGACTGTTGCCTTTAACTTTGTATTTTTTTTAAAAAAAAAAAATGGAAACTAACAACAGCAATTCATATTAAGAAGATTAAAGTGTTGATACATTTTGGTTAAACTAATAATATACATATATATATAATTAAGTTGTTTAAATTTTAATATATTCATTTTGGCTCTTACAATTTAACATCATAATACTCCAATCGTAAATATAAACTAATAATTAATTCACAAAATAAAGAGAATAAATTTACGGAGATAACAAATATCTTTTACACTATATATGCATGCATTGGCATTCCAGGTTGGCCAGGAGCAGCATAAGCATTGTTTTCCTTTCCATTTGTCTCCAATTAGGTCAAACTGAAGCTCTTATTGCAATGTTCCTAATTCTCACTCTCCACTCCAGCAGCAGTGTGAGGCTGAGGCTGATCGTACAATCAATGCCTCCTTCAACCACTCAACTGCTGAGACGCGGAAGCAAGATCTCTCATTTAATGCATGTCCATTTAATTAATTGATTAACGCTAGCTCATGCAAGTGGGGATCAGCTTCATCAAGAGGCCAGGTTTACACTTCACACAGAGTCTCCGTAGTTAACCTTTGTTGCCTATATAAAGAGGCCATTTGCATTGGCATGAACCCACAGTGAAGCGAGAGACATATAGAGAGAGAGAGAGAGAGCAAAGTAATTAAGAGATAATGGGTCCTCCAAATATGAAGAGTTCTTTTTTATTTTTTCTTCTTTTCATGGGAGTTGCACTCCAGTTGAGTGCAGTTGCAAGGGCTGATTTTGGTCCTGGAGGTTTTGGTCATGGACCGGGTTTTGGACGGGGACCATTTGGTCGGGGTTGCCGGTTTGGACGCTGTAAAGGGGGGTTTGGTCGTGGGCCTGGTGGAGGTGGCGGTTTTGGTGGTGGTGGCGGTTTTGGAGGCGGTGGTGGTGGAGGATTAGGTGGTGGAGTTGGCCATGGTGGAGGGTTTGGGGGTGGAGCTGGTGGTGGTTTAGGTGGTGGGGCTGGAGGAGGTGGTGGGTTTGGTGGAGGAGGTGGTGGTGGACTTGGCGGGGGCCATGGTGGTGGCTTTGGAGGTGGTGGTGGTGTAGGAGGTGGTGCAGGTGGTGGGCTTGGTGGAGGTGGTGGGCTTGGTGGAGGAGGTGGTGGTGGACATGGTGGTGGCCATGGTGGTGGCTTTGGAGGTGGTGGTGGTGTAGGTGGTGGTGCAGGTGGTGGGCTTGGTGGAGGAGGTGGTGGTGCAGGTGGTGGGCTTGGTGGAGGAGGTGGTGGTGGTGCAGGTGGTGGGCTTGGTGGAGGAGGTGGTGGAGGTCTTGGCGGTGGCCATGGAGGTGGCTTTGGAGCTGGTGGTGGTGTAGGAGGTGGTGCTGGTGGTGGTGTTGGTGGTGGTGGTGGTGTTGGAGGTGGTGGTGGTGGTGGTGTTGGAGGTGGTCAAGGTGGAGGTTTTGGTGCTGGGGGAGGAGTAGGAGGTGGTGCTGGTGGAGGTCTTGGTGGTGGAGGTGGTGGAGGTGGTGGCGGCGGTGGCGGTGGAGGTGGCGGTGGCGGTGTTGGTGGTGGTCATGGAGGAGGTTTTGGGGCTGGAGGTGGTGTAGGTGGTGGTGGTGCTGGAGGAGTTGGAGGTGGCGGTGGTTTTGGAGGTGGTGGCGGTGGTGGTGCTGGTGGTGGACATGGGGGAGGTTTTGGTGCAGGAGGTGGTGTAGGTGGCGGTGCAGGAGGCGGTGTTGGTGGTGGTGGTGGTTTTGGAGGAGGCGGTGGAGGTGGAGTTGGTGGTGGACATGGAAGTGGTTTCGGAGCTGGTGGAGGTGTAGGTGGCGGTGCAGGAAACGGGGGTGGTCTTGGGGGTGGAGGTGGCCTCGGTGGTGGTCATGGCGGAGGCCTTGGTGGCGGCGGTGGTGTTGGAGTAGGAATTGGAGTTGGTGTAGGTGTTGGATTTGGTGCTGGTGGTGGCACCGGTGCAGGTGGTGGTGCCGGTGGTAAGAACTAGATTTTTCTGGTTCTGGTATGAGGCATTGATGGATACATTAAATTAAAGTGATTTATCTGGCAGGTTTACCTTGGTTGAGTGTTTAAAGTTTTTGAAATTTCAAACTTGGAAGTGTTAGTTTTGTAATCAAGAGATTAATAAGTGTCTATTACGTGTTAACTATTATTTTTTCTCTTTTGCATAAATACATTTCAAAACGCTGTTATGCTTGTGTTGCAAACGGATCCTCCAAATTATATTTTAGTTCTGATCATTGAATAAATCCGTGAACAGTCTGCACAAAACACAGACTAATTATCTTTATTATTAGAAGGAAGGTTTCTACAACAAAATTAAATATGGAGATATATTCATAAATTATCTTTCCGATAAGATGATCAGATAACAGAAGTTATTATGCAATTTAAGTCTATGTTTAATTTCCTTCAGTACATAACTCCTAGACTAAGTAAATTTTTGCTATAATATATGCCTTGAGACAGCACAAGTCTTGATAACCTTGTGATATACAAATATTGAACCTTTTACTGGGATTGAGATAACACAAATAATCTATCAGCAGAAACTAAATAATTTTATTAAATAAGAATGGTGTCATTACAATAATTCTACATCAATAATAGATACCCCAAAATATGACGCAAATTAAGCGACATATTAACTAGAGATAACTTCTGATACAAATCAAAAGTAACAATGAAAGTATAACTAACAATCTCATTTGTCACCCTCTCGTGACAAAATAATCTAATTAATGACGTGGCACCTTTCTATATTCAAAGTGGTCTGGTGTGGCGGCCTGATGCACGGCCGCATAGGAGAGCATTGCGGGGAATCGGGTACTCATCCCGCCATGAAGTGGAGGTGGTGTATACACGGAGGTAGAACTGCTGGCCTAGGTATTGTCTGACCCAATTCTCTGATCTAACGTTCCACATGCCAACATTGTCTAGAGGCACGTAGATCGCACTCCATGATTTGGGGTATACCTGAAAATAATGAAGAATTGTTAAAATTTTCCAAGTATTTTGTAGGATTTTGCCTCGAGTTTGATTTCAAGTTTTCAGCACTCCTAGCTGCTTGTAATTTTATTTAAAATTTATATTGCTTTATTTCTTTGTTTCTTTTTTCTGGTACCTGGACAGTGTATCGAGCAATTGCATCCCTTAAGTTATAGTTGTTTCGGCTAGCTGATGACCATTGCCCGCCATCCATTCTGTTAAAGATAGAAAACATAAATAAAATGAAACATAAAATTTTAGCTAGAGAGAGCCAGCATTAGTTTGAGATTAGAAAGAGAGACGTACCCCACGACCCAGAACTGATATCCATCGATATGCCAAGATTGAACGGTATCTTCATAATTCTCAAAAACTATCTCAATATAGTCCCTATAATTTACTTGCATAACTGAAGTTGCCATATAACCACCGCCAAATGTTGGGTTGTTCGGAATGCTTCCGACTGAGTATACACCACCTATCTTGAAATAATCAGCTAACTTTAGAGGTGTATCAGCAGGGAGGAAAGATACACTGTTCACCGCATATCTCTGTTTTCCATTTATTACCGGTGCCGAGTTGGCGAGTCTGATAGTTTGGACAGTTGGTACCAACCCGTAGTGGTATGAGCCTTGAGGATTGGGTCTTGGGCCACTGGCTGTCAGGTTCCATCTATATAATTTATTAAGAGAAAGAAAATGTTTGTAAGATTATTTGAATGAATAAGGCTTGTTCAAGGTTTGCTTTCACTGTACATTTATGTTGCACACGAAGAATGCCAAAAAAAAAAAGAAGAAAAAGAATCACCAAAGATAATAAAGTTTGTTCTTACTCTGCAAAACCATACAGATTTGGGGAATTTTAATATCAGTCCTTTTTAAATTTTGACAAGTGACATTTGGTGTTTGGACTATTGATTTTCTCTGGGGGGCCATAAATGTTTTACACCGCTGAAATTATATATGAATATAACCTTGTTCATATGCTGACTTTCAGATAAGGAGAGATTTATTCTTCTTGTTTTATGTCCTGTGAACATTATAAAGACTGATAGATTTATTTTTCATGCACACTTCTCACCTAATTGACCGGGCTTGATTAAGGGAATAATCAATCTGAATTGTCGGCCCACCAGGTAGTGCGCCAGGAGCTTTGCCTCCTGAATTGCTGTAATGCAGCACCGCAGTAGTTGTCAGAATAGTGCTAGTGAAGCGGGTCGAAACGACAATGCTATAATCAAGTGCTGGTTGGTCGGCTGTGACCAGAACTGAGTATGATTGCCCCAGATGTACATCAAGGGATGAATACAAGCTTTGCATGCTGTGGGACCCTTCAACCTCCACTAGCTTCATCATGTGACCTTGAAATCTTATATTCAATGAGGTTGTCAGACCGACATTTGATATACGGAACCGATATGTCCTCCCTGTGTATATACAATTGTGAAATGTTGATGTCCAGTATCAAAATTTAATTATCTTTGGCAATTTGATAAGTTCAAAATTTTGAATAATGCCAGTATATTACTCTTTTGTTATGTACCTGGGTCAGCTGTGAAAGTGTTGCCATTCCATCCACGTCCATTTATTAACAGTCCATCCGGGAAACCTAGAGTATGGCCACTGTCTAGAATGTATCTAAGATCCTATAAACAGAAAAATTAATATCATTGAACTTATTGTTTTCAAAAACTTACCTAAGTAAACAAACTTATACAAAATTGACATAGCATACCGTGTGGTTAGCCTTGTACCAATCACCAATCAAAAGAGTGTAATCAGCAGCAGGAGGTGGGAAGGGAACAGGTATCATGGGCCGGCTCAGCACCCGGATTCCACCAAACCCACCGGCCGCCTTGTGGAAGCCAAGAGAAGGGAAGTAATAATAGGTGCCTATCTGATCTTTCACTTGCAGTATGTATGTGAAGTTTCCACCGGGTGGTATCGGGCATGTTGTGCCATATACACCGTCCTCGAATGAGTTTCTCCTCTGCTGAATGCCATTCCTGTAATGGAAAATTAAACAGTTAAGATATGAACCTGATCTTATAAATACCCCTAATCAGTTTATTTAATGTATAAGCTTCCTTTCACTGATAAGTACTTTGTGTGCTATGGTCTTTTCATTTAAGGAGGAAGCGACCATATGTTTTCAACAAGAAATTCAATATATTCAACATTTTTTCCTAATTATTTTAGCATTTTCTTTTAGGGTTTTTGTATGTCAATTTCCTTCATACATTACATCTCCAAGAGGATGCTTACACTTTCTTTATTGCAAAAAAAGAAAACTCTGACATGCTATATCATATTGCAACTTATTAGTATAGCCGAAGCACTATCTTTTTCTTTGGTATAATTTCAGAGCACTAATTACCAGTAAAGCTGATGAACTTAATTAAATATTCTTAAATTTATTTCCCCAGTAAGCTATAGTAAAAGTGAATAAATCAATGAGAGAAAAGAAAAGGAACAAAAAGAAAACTAAAAAAAATTAATAAAATGAACTTGAGTGTGTGCCTGTGGGCCAAAAGGCCTATGGGCTGGCTACTAAAACCAAACACACAAGCACACATCCTGTAAGTAAGATTAGCAACTCAACAGTGCATGGATGACCAGGTCAGGTGCATGTCACGTGACATCCACCATGATTCAAGATACAATAGCACATTGGGGACAGAACAATTAATGGCTTACAAACTTACAAATAGAGATGCTTGATTGGTCCTAAAGAGAGATCTGATAAATAATGCCAACAGTTTTCACTCCAAAAAGCAGCAGTTTCTTCTTTGGGCGGGGAAACAATAAAGAATTTTGCAATGTAAATATACTCTTTATTTCCATCAAATAATAAAAGCACAGACATGAAAAAAAGTATATTGCTCTCTTTACTAGTTGGACATGTATGCTCTACACTTCAGGAAAGATTCTTATTTTGTAAATATAAAATGTAGCATGTGCAAGTAATTGCCATACTTGGTACAGTAACCAACAAATTTAGTTAAGATTTGTAACTCCTAAAATGTATTGCATGGGCAGTACTTTTTTTTTTCCTTTTTTTTTTACATTTAGAGAATTTCAACTTTTAAAACATAATTTATGTAAATACTAACTTACTAAGGATGTTAATATTTGTCTGTACTTAAAAAACAAAAATATAGTCCTGCCAAAAGGCAGGTCAAATAGGGTCATAGAACTTGTAGTTGTCACAGTCATGTGCGTTTTGATTGACACAATCTCAGACCATGTAGGCTTGGATCTGGATTTCTTTTGGTTAGTTAACACCAAAAAGGTGTCGGTAAAAAACTGGGAGGAAAGAATCAGGTTTGCTCCACCGACACACCTTAATCAATTCTTTGAACATCCAATAATTCCTTCTACTGTTTTCGGATCCAAAAACCCAAAGCTAATTTAATTCATCATTAACACCTCTGTTCGGATGAGTGAGGGGTCCGTGAAACTGCAACGTAGCATTTATGAGTTGTGTCCCGCAAATATTTAATATTTATAAAAAATATCGCACTAAAGGACAAGATTTTTTCTCGAATCACGGTTCAGTCCCTGGAATCCAAAAGGCAAGCAACCAGTGCCAGCTTTCACAAAATCAGAAAAATTCAGACGGAAGGGAACCGCGTCATTGATTGTATTCCTTTCTCCCCCTGAATTTCTCAAATCCCCATTCATCACGTGCGATACACCGCATTGGTCTAAGGGGTAATACTACGTCACTCCCACTTGTGCAAATTTATGAGCCACATTACTCGCTGGTGCGGTGGATTTGCATCCTTCCCATCGTTTTGTAAAATGAAATAAAATTAAATTATTTTAAAATATTAATATTTAATAGTAATGAAGTAAATAGATAAAATAGTATAAATAAAAAGTGTTAAAAATTATAAAATTTGATGATTTAATTTTACTTCATCTTCATAAATATTTTAACTTATTTAATCTTAAATCACCTCCGTTTGATGCATAAAACGTCTTAAGATACTTAAATTTATCACTTCTACTCCACTTGTCAAATGACGAGTTCATATATAAAATTAAAATACATATTGATAAAGTTTATTTTCAAAAAAACAAAAAACCTTTATAAAATTAAAGTTAAGATTTTAAAATAAGAAAATTATAAAGCTTTCTGATGGATTACATTTCTCTTTACATCAAATAAAATTGAATGGTGCAAAATTAAAAATGTAGTGTTGTTTTTCATATTAAGAAAAGAATAAAATTGCTAAAATAATTTAACAAGTATAATTTTGCCATATGACGAAGATATATTATTATATGGGACCATAATTTATTCGCTTATTTTTGCTGCCGTACCTTTCACATCTGCAACACAATAGAAAATTAAATACCTTGGACAACATTACTGTCAGGCATGCCCCCATCATAGGCACAAAAAATGGTGCATCCTGGGTACACGTAAGAATACTATAGCTATGAATTAAATACTTGACCGTAGATCACGGGAGAGTACTTAAGGACCATAATTCCGCTAGATCTCTGATTACTAACTAGAATGTTAGTGTAAATAAAATTTAATTAAGATATTCTAAACATAGATCCAGAATTAATTAATATTGAACTGCATCCCGAGTAAAAATAAATAAATGAATGAATGAAGGTGTAGCTTTCAGTTCTCAACTTCTCCGTTTGTAAAATAAATTGCCACTTTCTTTGAGAAGAGATAAAGCCATTTATAAGTTGGAACTGTAATTCAAATTATGGTAGACATAATATTTTCAGCCTACTTATAAAAGAAGGTTTTAATGTCAATTTACAAAAAAAGAAAAATGCATGGGTTTCAAAACAAAAAAATTCATAAAAAAGAAAGTGTAGGGGGCAAATTGAATGAATACCAGGAGATAAGGAAAGGCTCATTGAGGCTGTTGTACACATTGATAATCAGATTGTCGTTGGTTACTGCCTCGATTTGAGGTCCTGGAAACTGTCCATTTATCAAAATACCCTGCAATTTTTCCCAAATATCAATATCAACAACACTATATATAGATTTCCAAATGCTCATGTACATTTTCATTTTCATAAGTTGCAATGGAGGGGTTGAGAACTAGGAATAGAGATGTACCTGTTGTTTTACGCCGAGAGGCCAGATGTCGCCGTAGGTTACATTCCAGGTAAGGAACCGGTATGGATCGTCCGCGTGTACCGAAAGGGCGAGCAATGTGGTCGCAAGAATGGCGAAGAGAACAGAAGAGGAGAGAGGGGAGAGCTTCTTGTTGTTGTTGCTTCTCATTTTCCCTCTTCTATCTTGCTTTATTACAAGTTACAACTGTATTTCTATCGGTTTGCTTTGGTTGATTTGGTATGTGTACTTGAACTGAGAGTCCCTTTCTCTCTGTATTTGGTAAAAGGAAAACGTGAGAAGTTGTAGAAGAAGGGAAAGAAAGAGATCTGATCTATGGATACATGTGGAGTTAGAGAGAGAAACAGAAACAGAGTGTGAGACTGTGGGCACTGGAAATGGATGTGCTATTGCTCAAGCACCTTCTGGTGTATTATCAGATCAGTTGCTTATTTAGAGAGAGAAGAGAGAAGAGAGAAAGGAGGGGGGGGGGGCGGTGGAGTGAGAGAGTGAAGAGTGAGCTGTCACGGGATGACGGAGGGAAACAAAATAAAAAAGAGGATTTTTCTCAAGTCATGTGCTTTGGGTTGGATCCTGATCCTCTGTGCAAAGGTAGATGTGGCTGGTTCGTGTTCAACAGTGAAGAGACAAGAGAGTAACGGTTTTTCGGTGATGTGATGGTACCAGTAGTAGGATTGTAGAGTTGGGTTAGGAGGAATTGTGCACAGAGGATCTGAGATTTGGTTAAGAGGGCAGAGGATTTGGCCATTTGGATTTTGGGACTTGGGAACTCCGGATTCGGCTCTCTGTTTGACGCGGAGTGGAACCCGGTTTAATTATAAGCGTGCATTCAATGGATTGTTATTTTGTGCGTATGAAATAAAAATTCACTGAAATATAGTCTGATACAAATACGAGTTTTGCAACAAATATACAAAAGAAAATTAATATTAAAATTAAACAAAAAAAATAAAAAATTGAGGGTATACTCGTCATTGTAAGCAAAAATAATAACGTAACAACAAATAAAAAAAAATGAATATAAAATGAGCTATAATTGTGACAACCCACAACGGATTAGAGAATTAAAAAAATAATAATATTTTCTGTTTTGTGTAGTCAAGTTAAAAACAAATTTTATTACAAAAAAAAAAGCCTAGCAATTTTGCCTTGATTTATGTCGATGCCACCTTGTTGACAATTTGATAAGAATGGACAGCTGGATGGGAATTGAATGGAGGTAATGGGTCATATATGGGATTAGCTACCATGGAAGGATAGAATTATAACATGTCACAACTATCTTTGCTTAGTGGCTTACAGACTAAAATTGTAAGGTCATCATGTAATTTTTTTATGAGCAAACCACATGCCAACTTGTGCATGAAATTTTGCTGTCTATTTAAGCCTTTGAAATGCTTCTAGATCTCATTGGATTCTTCACAACCAAGTATATATACTATATTTTCTGCATCATTTTTTAGTTTATAAGAATAATAATGCACACTATTATTTTATGTTATGTTATTAGCAGCTTATAACTGTTAGCTAGGAAGCTTTTCAATATATGCCACTAAAATAGCTCCTAAATTCTATCTTGAAAGATAGAAGAACAATTTAACATTAAACAAGAAAAATTTTAACAATTTAACAATCTAATAGCAATGAGCATGGACTTCATCTCAAAATTATGATAGGTTGTATTGTTAATTTTGATAGTTTTCTACATGGATTTTAAAATTTTCTTATGGTTCCTTGAACTTTAAAGTGTTGCAAGGAATAATTCTTATATGCTAAATCTTATGTTTGAAGCAAACAACATGAAATTTACAATACTTTTTACAAATAATTAGTACAAGGAATATTATAGCACCCAATATCCAACATCTTATTATATTACTTATAAAGGAACAAAAAGATGTAGGATAAAAATTAGGAGCTAATTTAATTAATTTGTACTGATTTGTATGTGCCTAAATTAAATAATAGGATTGGCTATGCACTGATGCAATAGGTTATATAGACAACAAATTTATCAAATTGGTTATCAAAAGGTGTGCATCCTGAAATTGTACAACATGTTTTTTCTTTTTTCTTTCTTTTGTTTTCAATTTTTTTTTTTTAAGTATGGACAGCTTTTCAATATAAAGCTATCTTTCTGGCCAGCCACAATTAATCAGAAAATGTAAGATTCATTCTACTTTTTATATATTTCATTTTTATGTCTTTACATTGGTAATCAGAAAATCAATTATTGTTCAAATTATGGTACGGAGACATGTGGTGAGCTCTCCATCAAATATTTTATTCATCACAATGTGTTCGGATCTATTTATTTTGAAGGATTTGAATTGAATCTAGACATATTATGTGCATGATTATATATTTCATTACAGGAAAATTGTACCTTTGTTATAATAGAAGTTACCCAAGCTTACACACAAAAAAGAAAAAAAAAATTAACGAAGACCATAAAAAGTTTTGTTACAGGAGCCCTTGGATTCTATTTTATAGTTTTAGCAAGGTCAGTAGTGCAAATTGGTTGGGAGGATTGGGGCAAGAAACGTAGTTAAAAAACTCCTAATTTTTAATATCATTAATAATTATATTATTTTTTTAAATTAGAGAAATTGAATACAAAAATCTATATCTGTCCATGTTTGAATTTTTGATAGGGAAGCAAAACATGCTTATTCTCAATTTTGTGCCTATGTTTGTCAAATTTTATGAATCCGGCATTATTGGTGGTAATTTTTTTTTCACTCATTTGACATGACATTTGATCCAAAAAAATTTTTTTGTCACTTAGTAAGTTAGAAACATTTTGTATAGAATTTTTTGAACTAGAAAAACATTTGTGTAGTTCTTTTATTGTCACCTGGTTAACTTAAATTACATGTTACTGCAAATATTGATGTATCAATTACAAATAATTTCTAAATAAGCTGGCTTACTAAATAATCAATTTTTCTACACATCTGTAACCTGATATCGCAATTGAAATATTTGACAATTATAATTAATTTATGATTGAATGTGTATGCTCTTAATATTGAAAAAAAAAACATTAAATTTTAGATGGTATGTATTTCAAATTTCAAGCAATTTAAATACTTATATTGATCAATTAAACTCAATAAAGAAAATAATAATTTAATTTTATTGACACTTGATCAATCACCAAATAATTTTCAAATTATATCAAACCACCAATCACAAGTTATCTAACCAGTAGTAAACATTGAATAATTTTATTTTCTTAATTTTGATTGCTATTTGCCTGTGATTTTACAGTTATAAAAAAAATATATTTTGTTTTCAATACGTAGTTTCTCTATACGGAATTTGTGTGATGGTTCCCCAAACCGATCCAAATTACTTTTCCATTAAAAAAGCCAACACAATCCATCCGATCCAAATCTTCTAACACCATCAATAAATAGAATAGGAGTTTCAATTCCCATCAAAAATTGAGCTTGATAGACAGAATAATCATTGGAGCATTAAATATGATATTTCATACAATTATTAAAGCATGAGAGTAAAATTTTTATATTTTTTTTTAAAATAAAACTTCCGTTATCTCTAATATTTATTTTTTTAAAATATTTTTTACAAAATTTTAATATATATCTTTTTATAAAAAAAAAATAAAATTTATCACTATATATAAAACTTACAGTTTTAAAAATAAGCGATCCTAACCTACAAAAAAAATATAATTAATATCATTTAACATCCATAACTATCAGCATCAAATCCTCTCTCTTATAAACAAGCGAACAAAAACGACCTGGTATGCGAACCAAACGCGTTGGCGCACATCCACCAATGTTTTTTTTTGAGCAGTGATGGTGCTGCGTCGTAGTATCTGTCACCACGCGAGTGGATTCTCGTGCTGGTATCTCATCTCTCTCAAATCTCAATTCTTTTTTAATTCGCAGCCGATTGAATTGAGCGGGAGCTGTGGGACCAGACACGCTGCTTTGGATCGATTGGATCGTGAAGTCATGACCAGACTGTGCATGTGGGCCCCACTCCAAAAATGGCGGGAATAACGTACTGGGGTCGTGTTTATTTATAGTATTTTATGCGTCACATCTAATTCCATCTTATCTGATTTACCTAATATGGTACTTTACTGATCCTGGTTGTTTATTTATGGGTCCGATGTCATGCTCCGATCAAACAAGTTTTCTTTTTGGGAGCTTTTGTGTTGTGCTGGGTTGTTTTTCTGAGGAGAATTTATGTGTCTTGTAATTAGCGGAGAAACATTTTAGTTCAATAACTTAAGAAAGGTTTCAAAATTAGTGAAAATTGATTTCAATTATAATTCAACCAGGAATAGAAGGTAGCAGTTCCTTTTATTATTGTCAGGATATTGTGAAACGAGCTTTATAAAGGAATTATTTCAGATTTGACAAATAACAGGAATGAAGTATTACAACAACTTTTTTCAATTCTTATCACTTCTGTTATTATCTGGTGTCCCTTCTACCAGGTATAAGAATTTGGATTACACTTATACAATGGTTTTGTAATTGAATTGATGGTCTTGATTATACTTTAGTTAACAATTAATTTTTGTCTTGCTAATTTGATGTTTTTAAATTTTTGTTGGGAGGCCATAGATTCAAAATATGATTGAAAAATTTCGAACGAATATTTCAAAATATTTAGCACTCAGCTCGAAACAATACACTATTGATGCACGTCAACTATTTTTTTGATACATTATCGATCATATAGACCGAGATTGACGGTGCACCCAACGGGGCATCTAATTAGTTTTATTTTTTAGTTCTAGTGTACAATCAATTTTAATATACATCTACTTGATATCTAATGTATTATTGAAATTACTAAAAGCTATAATTGGAGAGATGTGTCCTCCATTTCCTAATTAAAAAACATCTATTGAATTATGAATCAATTTAAAAGATATTTAGTCTTCTATCAAATAATTTAAAAATAATTAATGACGGACTTTTGATGATTATATATTGAATGACAAATCAAATCTCAAATAATTAAAAATACATTAATTTATTATTTTTTTTTCCAAAATATCAAATGGGTGCACTATATATAAAAGCTGGATTCACATTATTTTCGTTACATGAAAACAACAATAGTTGAATGGTTTGTGGTTATATGATGCGAATTTTCATATTGTTTTTAATAAATGTCACGTATGTGTTTGACAAGAAGTTGTGATTTTTAAGTATTTTTACCTTACATTTGATAAGTGAAATAAGTTTAAAATGAAATAAATACTATATCACTTTAAAGTATTAGTGTTTCATAGTGGAAAAATAACTAGATGATCGGTATTAAAAAAAAAAAACACATTGTCTCTTGTATTTTAGTAAGTATACTAATGAAAATAAAACGTGTTAAAAGTTGAGAAATTTTATATTTAAATTACTTCACCCTAAAATATTTTAAAATATTTAAATCATCACTATTTTACTTGTGAAACACATACTTAATTGAAATGCTTCTATGTATAAAAAAAAGTTCATTATGATAGCAAAAATATACCAATATATCAATCCAGAAAGCAAATGCGTAATATATAAATTCTTGGTTCTAAACTCCTCCAATGAAAATTTTAATAAAAAGGAAAAAATTAACACCACAGTGGGACAACATTTAAAATAAATACGCTTGATATCTTCAAATCCTGATTCTTTAGAGAATGAAATTAAAGTTGTTTATATAAATATATGAAAGCAAGTGTTTCATTAATTACTAAGTACTTGTAAATTTATGTAGATGAGGATGCTTCAATGTCACAATTTATTTTTGATATCATTAAATATCACAAATTTATTTTTTTTCATTTATATTTTAAAATTCGAAACTCAAAATGTAGAATCCAAACTATTGATCGTGTTTATTTCTGTGAGAGATATATACAGTAAAATTTTATGATTTTTATGATTTGTTTTATAATAGATCAAGTGATAAAAAATAGAGTGCATTAAAATGATTTAATTATAGTTACTATATTTGATTTTTTTTATCACTTGATTTAGTATAATTAAAACTTTTACAAACCATACAATAATTTTGTGTGCACTCATCTTTCATAAAAATGAACAACTAAAATTAACGATTGGATTCGACATTTGAATTTTAAATTTCCAAATATAAAATGAAAACATGAATCAGTGATCCTCTATGACATAAAAACCTTTACGATATTGGAGTCCTCTTTTACGTGGATAGATAGTCTTAGCTCTCAATCTGAAAAGAGATTTCTGATGGCATCAGCTAAGAGATTGCCGGCAGTGGCCGATGCGGTTTTGGTAGCTACATCATGGCGAAAACCGTCATCCCCCCCCCCTCCACCGCCGCCGCTGCTTGTATTCTGGGCATGGCCACGTATTGTTTGTTAGGTGGGCATCCAGGCATTTTACATGGAGGTCTACATTGCACAACCCACACCTACAATACAACGTAACACTAATTAGTTTTTTCTCCCTTCTCATAGTTGAATTTTCAAATAATCTGTACAAAAAAGATAATTTTGTGATGCAACCGGAATGAGTTAAAGATGCTGTTTATTCTGTATGGTGATTAATTAGGGATCTTTTTCCGACTTTGTTCCGAAGAAATGTTTATTGAAATAATATTGAATCATAAATGGTGTAAAGTTAGGCTGATCTTAAGTTTTTCAAGTTTTTTGATGAGTTTTAACTCAAATATCTATTAAATTGACTTCAAATGATAAATTTAAATTGCTCAATAAATTTTCATATCAAAATCTTATAGCATACCAAAATTTTCTATTGTTAGAATTTTCTAACTATTTTTTTTCAGTTTTTTTAAATTACCTTTTCTAATATTTAAATATTCAATATTTTATTATTATTTTTAAAACCATCTTAAAAAATCTGAAAAAAATAGTTAGAAAAATCTAAAAATGGAAAATTTCGGTATTCTATAAGATTTTGATATGAAGAATTTTTCGGACCATTTTCACCGTTTATCACAGAATAATATATGTTATTTTTCACCAATTATCACTAAATAGATTGTAGAGGCCAAGAGAATGTTTGTCATCAACTTATTCACTGGAGGAAGTGTACAACACGGACAAAATGGAGTTTACTACTCGCAAGGTCCAAACGTAAATTTTACCGTTAACGAGGACATTAATTTTTCTCGGTTGAGAAATGAAATATATCGGTTTTTGGGAATTTCCGACATGGAATTTGATTTGACAATTCGAGTAAGATTCAATTCTTCGCCCCCTCCAATTGTGTTTTTTTCAGAACTCGAAATTTTAAATAATGAAACTTGGAGGTTTGTAGTTCAAAATTCAATTAGCTTGGGGAATTGGAAGATGATGGAAATATTCGTGGATACAAAACCAAAAATCAATGTACAGCCGAGTCATTTTCCTGGCACAAGTGCACCACGTCCTGTGAGTACCAAAAGGTTTGCCGGTGGGAGCCAAATGGTTGATAACGAAATTGAAATATCCGAGCAACCTTTAGAAACAAATGAAACATTTCAAACATTTGGAGATGGGACCTACTCACCCAATGCATCAACAAATAGGCAGTTATCACCGAACCGAAATAGCGATGCCGACGATTTCGAATTTGAACTTGGGTTGGATGATATATCTCCTTTACAAAGGGTTGAGCAAATGGTTCTATCGGACCCAAGTCCAATAGGAAATACATTTGGAGATGACAATTTTATGAATGATGATTTTGAAATGGGGGATAACGAAGAGGATATGGACGACTTTGGCTTTCAAACTGCTGATGCATATAACACTACTTGGCCTCTCAAGGACCGATCGGATTCTCATCCAATTGCTTCTTTCAATGCAATAGAAGGTATGGTGCAATTCTCTTGTGATGGAAATTATTTTGATAAATTGGGATATGCAACTGATGATAGTTTGGCAGTGGGCCAATTATTTCGTTCAAAGGATCATTTGAAGTGGATCATGCATGATTTTCATATACGAACAAACCGTACGTTTCATGTAAAGAAAGCTAACAAGCAAGTTTACACAGTCCATTGCACCAACCAAAATTGTAACTGGAGACTATATGCAACATGTCGGGCGAGCAATGATGCTTTTATCATAAACACCAGAAATGACCCACACTCATGTGTTATCTCCGGTGATAGGCTGGAGCATCCACATCTCACCGCCCCTTTCATAGCATCAATAATACGAGCGCATGTGAAGAGTAATGTCAAATACAAAATCAAGGATATAAAAGTGGATATTGAGCAAAGATACAATTTCAAGGCTCCATATTTAAAGTGTTGGCGTGCAAAGGAAATTGCAATTGCCCAGTTATTTGGGGGGTGGAAGCAAGCATACAATTTAATTGTACGATTGTTGGCAGCTATACAACGAAATAATTCAGGCACAAAGGTCGAGTGGTTCACTGAGCCAACCATGGATACAAATTTTCTGTTCTTTCAAGGTGTCTGTTGGGCGTTTGGACCGGCGATTCAAGCTTTCAAGCATTGCAGACCTGTGATTGGGATTGACGGTACATTTCTCTCCGGTAGATATAAAGGAAAACTTCTAACTGCATGCGGCTATGATGCCGAGGATCAATTAGTCCCACTTGCATTTGCACTGGTGGACAGAGAGAATAATCTAGCATGGGAGAGATTCATGAAATTTGTACGGCGAGAAGTTATCGGTTCGAGAGTAGTTTGCGTACTTTCGGATAGACATCCATCAATTTTACAAGTGTTCAAATTGTCGGATGGGGGTTGGAATTTGGAATCGGGACAAGCTATACATAGATATTGTTCAAGGCACATTTGTCAAAATTTTCAACGCCAATTCAAATATAAGAGTCTACTTCCCATTGTTAGGGCCGCTATGAGGCAAAATCAACCACGCAAGTTCAATCTTAAAATGCGACGATTGGCAACAAAAAATGCCGAGGCATTCAAGTGGCTAGAAGATATTGGCCGGGTAGATGGGGATCATGATCCGCGCTATGATTTGTGGACACTTTCTTATGATCAAGGTGGTCGCCGGTGGGGTATAATGACCACAAATGGCCCAGAGTCGCTCAATAATGTTTTCAAAGAAGCTCGGGAATTGCCAGTAACCTCTATTATTGAGATCACATTTTACAAGTCGATCAAATATTTTGCCGAGAGGAGGACTAAAACAGAACAAGCAATCCATAAAAATCTTATTTTTGCTCGAAAGATTGAAGTATTATTGGAAAAAAGAAGATTAAAAGGAAACACACATATGGTCACACCATACCGAGATGAGCAAAAATACGAGGTGAAAACATGCGAGCGGAGAGAAGGAAACAAAACTAAAGGAGGAAAGATACACTGAGTCAAATTAACTAATCGAGCGGGGATATGCACATGCCAAAAACCGCAATTGACGGGTATACCTTGCTCTCATGTGTTGGCCATTTGTGCGACATCGGGCATTAATAGCAACCAACATGTGGTGCCTTTTTTTCGTGCGAGCGAATTGATGGCTACATGGGACCCGAAATTTTATCCATTTGGAGATCCTGTTACTTGGCCACAAAATTTGGGACCAACACTTATACCGGACCTATCGATGTACATGGTGAAAAAAGGTCGTCGTCAACATATCCGGATTCACAATAAGATGGATGAAATTAGTCAACAACGACATACTTATACATGTGGACGCTGCAATAAGCAAGGACATAGTAGAAGAACTTGTACGGCTAATCAAACTAATTGAGGTAATTATTTAAAATAATATTTTTTAACTATATAATATATTATCATTGTATTAATTACAATTACTTTATTTTTTGTAGGACTGTGATTATGGCCTTCTAAGATGTGATCTAGTGATGTTATTGTTCTTTTTTAAATTTCTTTTAAGCTTATGTTAAATTAGACTTTTATTGTGTTAAATTTAGGTCTATCATGATGTATGTGCTATCATAAATTGTATCCAACTTTTATCATTTGATACTTATTTATGTTTAGTTTCTAAATTTATTTCTAAACCTTATAAAATTTTAATTCTACATAACTAATTATCAAATAATTTAAATAATACCGTTATATCTAAGATGAATTTACAAGCACAACTATTGGAATAAAATGGAAGAAATGATAGCAGGTTATAACGAAAAAATTTTGAAAGTTAAGGGCGCAAATGATACTTGCGCCCTTTGTTTTTTGCACAACTTTAACGGTCAAGAAGCGGGCAGCACTACGGGTTGGATGTCGGGCAAAAAAAAAGTCATTTTGAAGGGCGAAATTAGTGGTAGCGCTCTTCTTAGGCCATTGGTGAAAATAAATTTAGTCTTTAGCCATTAATGCTAATAATTTTGTGGGTCCAGCCATTTATGAAAAAAACCCACAACTTTTAAGCCCTGCACTCACCTCCAGTTCGCTCGCTTCCAGTTCTTCTTTATTCTCTTCTATGCACTAACGGACTGGACCCTTCCTAACTGGAATTAATAGGTTGGGCCACCCTTGTCAGCGTCACATCCTCTTTAGCCCCGTTAGCACTGTTACTAATGAATTCGTGGACCCCACTTTTCATTGTCTCATCTTGTGCAACTCTGTTAGCGCCATCCTTCACGCTGAAGCGCAAAGGCCTAGGCCCATTTCTCCGTCTCTCCTCCTCCGCAAAGGATTTAGATTTAAATTTAAATCCCTGTTCTTCTACGGCTAGTTTCCCCACGGCTGTTCCTAACACTTAGCCTGTTACTAATTAACAATAGAGTCTAGAAATCAGTTATCTTCAATTAAAATTTAAGGACCTCAGGAACAAAACCACAACCTTAGGACTTCATTATAATTTTAAAACTTTTAACTATTTTAACGGTCGAATGAAAAATGACAACATAAAAACGACATTTAACCATTCCGTGTTGTCATTTTTCCTTCAACCAATAAAATAATAAAAGAATACTAGCACTTGATTTTCTAAAATATTTTGATATAGATTGATTACATTGAGTGACTTGAATAAGTCATTTTAACATTTTTAAATGGAATATATATAGATCCAATTGCATAAGTGATATCCAATACAATGCGTTATATTTTTGTCTTTCCTCACATCTAATATGAAATTAAAAATTGTTGCCACTTAATATCTATATATGCATTCATAAAAGTAGAAGCATTAAAAATTTCATTATTTGCATTCATTTATATATAATTGGTTTTAGCCAGAAAGCTACATATTTATAGAGCGCATCTTCCTTTTTTGTTAATATTCTAAAATCTTCATTATAAAAAGGATGCATGATAAAAAAATATATATTCCTTGAAGCCATATAAATGATATTAAATATCGCCTAACATATTTTGTTAGGTATAGAAGAACTAGTTTAGAACAAAAAGAAACAAAATCATCTCTTTTTGTCCATATAATAAATATTTTTATAGTGTTCACCATGTAAATATGATAACAATAACAGAAATGCAGCAATAAAACATGCATATATTGAGCTCATTTGATTTGTAAGAATTACATGAATGGTTCTAGACCGAAATCACATAAGATCAAAATTCACATCCATAGATATATGCATTTAATTAAGTAAAAATAATGTATTTATTTATGGCATATGCATAAAATTAAAAAGTATGGATTTAAATAAAAACATGAAAACATGAAAAATTAACAAAATGACTAAAATTGACTCATTCTATTTCAGGAGATCAAGATATAAACTTAAATAATATAAAATCAAAACTTACAGAAATAAAAACATTCATTTATTATGATATTTATTATTAAATGAATTACATTACAACATAAGAAAGTAATTACCCGAAATCATTTATAATAGGATCAAATATGGTAATGGGATCAAATATAATTTAGAAGTTTATCATATATCTTATCGTTATTTTGATTGAAATCTAATAAAGATTTATGAATTTTTTTTTTTGACAAAAGTGGAATACTCCATCAATTTTATTGAAACTAAAAGTAATTACAAAAGACGATTTTCAGTACCAAACCTCTGATACTAAGATACCAATAATGTTTCTAGAATCATAATTAACTAGATTGAGTTCAATCTCCAAACAACTACATCAAAAACAAAAAAAAACACATGAAATAGAACACTAAGCAAAACAAAGATTAATAGATAAATAAATAATTATTTATAGTTAAAGATCACATGAAATCGAGTTGAAATATTGATAATTAAAATCTTGATATAGACATTATCCGCATCTATTGATTCAATCTTATAAAAATATTTTTTTTGCAATCTCAGATGTTGCATATTTGTGATAAATCATGTTTATGATTTATTAACTTAACAAAACCAAACTCACTAAAAAAAATTGTAAATGTTGATCTGTTAGTTTCTCAATATGGGAACCATCATATGGAATGAGTTAGACTTTTTAATTATTACGTGCTATGTTTTTTCGCTACGTAGCCATATAAAATGTCAATTTGATTTATTTAAATTTTGTTTTCTATTCGTTACATATTTGACAAAAAAGTCATAAGCTGCACAAAAAACCTTTAAACAAATCAAAAAGGGGGAAATCAATTTGAATTCGAAATTTATTTTGAGAAGAGATAGATTTGAAAATGATCATGATTAGAAAATAATAATAAGTTTTATTTATTTAAATGAAATTTTGGTTTCTCCGATATTCTAATTTTATTACTAGCTCTTAAAATTCTCATGAAATTCAACAACCAACCAGGTGGATAGAAGAATAAATTGAAGTGTGTAAGTTCATCGAAATTTGTTATTCTAGC
Organism: x Bolboschoenoplectus mariqueter; assembly: GCA_037678475.1. NCBI lineage: Eukaryota > Viridiplantae > Streptophyta > Magnoliopsida > Poales > Cyperaceae > x Bolboschoenoplectus > x Bolboschoenoplectus mariqueter. Next base: position 1,381,980 of record CM075244.1, on the reverse strand, counting down.
ATAAGATCAACCACGCCTATGAATCACTTTTGTGGCAAAAGAAAAATATCTCAATAAGCAAGAAAACAGAGTGCCGTGAGAAAAATAAAATTGCATTCATCTGGCAAAAAACTAATTTAAAAGCACCAATGGGTGGCATCACGCATATTGCATTTAATCACGAAGCAAAAACACGCGATACTTAACATCACATCGGTGCATCTAATTCCAATTGTAGTACGATCCGCATAACGAATCAGAAACACTGCAATTTTAATTATATTTAAAAAAACAGAGAGAAGAGCACTTTTCAGCACTTTTAATCATATTTAAAAAAACATGAATTTAGTTTTGCTAGTTAAACTGGAAAGCTTTAGAATAATAAGTTTATCATATATAGATAATAGATGACGATGAATTTCTCCATTCTTTACACATGTGAAGTATTCAATTTTTACAAGAGATATCAGCAGCTTATATCTTAAAAAAAGTTTTGGATTCGGAAAACCACACAGTCGAAATATTCACCATATCCGGAATAATTTAGAGGGTTATTGGATAGTGGATCCGCTTTCCTGTTAAGACATTCCACATATCGGGCTCAACCCTGTTACAAGCTCTACCATTCCTATACATACTGTCCCTTGGAATAGCCATGCTGAATACACAAGTTCCGCTACTGGTTACCAGTAAAACCAGTATTCAGCTAGCGATTCACTTACTATGTATGTATATATATGGTGCTTCTATTTTAATTTAATCTTAATTTTTACCCTTCTCTGGCAAAAGAGAAATGGTAATCATCATGCCATATAGCAAGAGAATGATTATCAATATGTAATCTGTTCAAAAAGTAAATGTATGATAAATTCACACAAACGCGCGCACATATATATATAGTAAAGCCGGTGTAGACTTAAACTTACTAAAGTTGTTGATGAGGTTAACTCAAAAAATTATTGAAACGGTTCCAAATGATAAATCCGAATAGTTCAATAAATTCTTCATATTAAAATCTTATAAAATACTAATTTTTCTATTTTTAGAATTTTTTAACTATTTGTTTCATATTTTTTTTAAAATGCCCTACTTTTATATGCAAAAATTTATTATTTTACTATTATTTTGAAATAATCTTAAAAACTCCAGAAATGAAAATTTTCGGGTATCTTATGATATTTTAATACGAATAATTTATTGAAGTATTCGGATTTATCATTTGGAGCCGTTTCAATAATTTTTGATGAACTTAACTCAAAAATCTATCAAATCGATTTCAAACAACAAATCCAATTTGCTCAATAAATTCTTTATATCAAAATCTTGTAGAATACAAAAAAATTATATTTTTTAGAATTATTTGAGTATTTGTTTCAGATTTTTTTTTTAAAATGATCAATTCTAATATATAAGCATTCATTATTTTATTATTATTTTGAAACCATCTTAAAAAATTCAAAGATAATAGTTAGAAAACTCCAAAAAAAGAAAATTTTCGGTATCCCTAAGGATTTTGATATGAAGAATTTATTGAGCTACTCGGATTTTTTGGTTGGAACTGTTTTGATAGTTTTTGAGTTCATCAACTTTTTTTATGAGTTTAAACTCATGCTAGCTTTACTATATATTATATATATATATATATATATATATATATATATATATAATTTATTAGATGGAGACATATAGAAAACTATAGTCTTTTAGAATGGGAATGTGGTAAAAAAAAAAATACAAACGGAACACCGCTACAGTGAGACAACATTTTAGAATAATACACTTCGTATCTTCTTCAAACCCTGAATCTTTGGAAATTGAAATAAAAGTAGTTCATGTAACTATATGGATGCAAGTGCTTCATTATTATAAAATGCATGTGATCGAGCTGATTTTAATTAAATAAATGTAGATACATGCAGATATGTAGTCTCAGATTCTCATTGTAAAAAGAGGCTGGTCAGCGTAGTAGCTACGGTTCCTGCTGCTGCTTGACTGCCAACGTGAAACATGACGCGGCCGAGCGTCCCGTGTTTGCTGTTGCCGTTGCCGTTGCCGTTGCCGTTGCCGTTGCCGTTGCCGCTGCCGCTGCTGTTATTGTTGTTGTTATTGTTGGCATGGCGATGCACTGTTTGTTGTTGGGTATTGTTTTGTGCATGAGGGGTCACCTTGGGCTTAATTGGACCATGCAGGCATTTTATATGGAGGTTTACATTGCACATTCCACACCTACATTAATTACAAGGTAACATTAATTAGTTTTGTGAAAGTTAATTACACCATTTATATTTTAAAATTTACCACTTTATTTCGTAAAATTTACCATTTTTGTTTCTTAATTACTCGTTTTTCTTTTCTCTTTTCTCTTTTCTTCTTTAATTTTACTTGTGCTAAATTTATAACATTTTCCTCAAAATAACAGAAAATAATCTAATATTACAATCCGAACTTTTGAGACATTAAAAATAATTTTGCAACATAAAAGTTAAAAAGAAAAGGAAAAAAAATTTAGTAAAACAACTACCAATTATTTTTTTTTTCCTAAACAATAGTTCTATAATATATGTGTATGTCTTTCGCCCCCCCCCCCCCCCCCCCCCCCCCCCAAGTTATGTTCAGACATTCATTATTTTTGTTACTTGTGAGCCAGACATTCATTCTTTTTTATTCTTTTTACGCCTAAACCCTTAATTTTATCCCAGTTGATGAGTTTAATCTGAGTAGCTAATTTTAATCCCCTAAACAATATTATGATATCAATTTCAGTTTTATGCTTTTCGAACCAATTTCACACATAACAGCATTAATTTACCTGTGAGTCAAGATCCCATTGAATTTGGCATGCACTGTAAACACAGAGTCCAGGGACTAGTTAGAGACTACATTCCGGATGCAACTCGGTACGCACGATTTGCTTCGTCGTGGTGCAATGCGGATGCACATTGAAGTTACAAGAGACGCAACGGTAACAAAAGCCTTGTATTGGCTCGCTACAAAGGTTGCATATGCGCTGATCCGTCGGGCCTGCGAAAGGACCGACGTACATTAATTAGTCCCGGATTTTTGCACGAATGAGAGATATTTTATACCGGTGATCTGAGATGATGTGAACTCAACATCCTAATCAAACCTAAAAATCGTAATTGCCTCCGGCCGGGTGTTCAAAAATTTTGCTGTTGCGATGTTTACTTCGGACACTTAACGGAAATCGGAACATAATTAATTCTTGCTTCAATGCATATATACAGCAGCAGCAGAAGAAGAAAATATACAATATGTAGTAAACACAGCAGTACTGCAACAGCATAAAGACATAACAACAAACAAACAAACAAAAAAACAAGAGATGGAGATTGTGCCAGGGATGTACGACGAAAGATATGGTCCGAGGCAAGATAGCACAGTAGTCGTGTAGATCAAAGTCACAAGCATTACACCGATAATGGATGCCGCTTCGCCATGTTTGACAGAGATCACAAAAGTACATCCTTGATTATGCTGATGAGGGAAGTGGTTCAAACTACCCATCTCTGATCTCTCCCTCTCCCCCTCTCTCGCTCTCTCTGTCTGATGTTGTTGTGCATGTATATGAATTTATAGCTAGATTGGGGAAGTCAACCAACAGTAGGAAATGTTGGATAGGATGTGTAATTAGGTGGACAGCCATTTTAAGTTTTAATTAATCCGTGTATAAAGTTAAAATTGTTTCAACGTATGGAATATTTAATGACATGCCTCGATTTATTTAATGTTATGTAAATTTCATATAAATGTTCTTGTTTCATTTTAGTAAAGTAAAAGCTCGTTAAATTTTCGTACATAAGATGTTAGATCTCATATTTTTATGACGAGATGCGGATTTAATTTCTCCAAGAGTTGTTTGAAAGTAAATAAATGACTAGGTGCAAATCCAATTTTATATGGTGTTACATTTATTATGTGAGACGCAAATTCAATTAATGCAAGGGCTATTTATAAATAAATAAGTGTCGGAACAAACGGATATCTTTATATATATGAACTCCAAATATTCTGGATTTTAAAATATGTGTCCTCCAGTACAAAAGCCATGATTAAGAATTTTTTTTTTGAAGTAAGAATTAAAATATGTTGGTTCATATGTATTGATTAGTTGGTATAATTATGGTTATTAATTCTGTTTAAAACTTTCTTTATATCTCTCAACGATAATAGCTCATTGTTTTAAGAGACTAATATATTCTTAGCAAAATGTTGTGTTCACCACAGCTAGTGTTTACAGAAATTTCTGACTCATTGACCTGAAGGCAATAATCCAAAAGATCCTGACCAAGTCCAATATTTTATCACAATTTGATCAAGGTCGTTACCAACAGCATTGTTGGTTGGAGCCTTGGAGGGTTGGTTTATGAATTTGGGTTTTTCCAGAACTCATAATTTTGTTTCTTACCAGTTGGGACAGAGAAGTAGCAGTAAAAACAGAGACGAAGCAGAGGACAAGCAAAATAAATCAGAAACGAAAGAGATCAACATTGTGTTGGAATTGGATTGAGCACATTATTCCACGGTTAATGTTAATACTTTGAACTAAAAGGTGATGTCTGAAGCCAGTGCTAAGTTGTCAGAGAGTTCAAAACCATTTTCAATCATCACAGTATGAGAGCAGAAGAATTGTTCCAATAAATATTAGTACAGGTAGCATGGTTTGAATTCCATCCTACTTCTTGATATATCTATATGTTTCTAATTAATATTCCATACATGCCAACAAACATCACAACATAAGATCTGCAAAAATTATGCAATTATTGGAATTAGATTGCAAATTTTATATGATAGGCAATTAGATCCCAAAGCTCATCCAGAGTGGATAAATTTATTTCAATGGACCTTGAATTTGATGACATAAATTTTGACCAAAACTTATATATAAAAAAATGATCAATTTCCCAATTTGATCACAGAACTTATCTTAAACTTACAATTTCATCAAGCAGCTGGCTTGTAGTACAAAATTAAATCGTTGAGAAAAAGTTTACTGAATAAAACAATTTAGATAGAATATATAATGACTCCATAAAGTCATCAAAATTTGTACAGTTCTCACTATAAACAATACAACACACACACACACACACACACACATACCTTGTCAATTTGACTGGGTTAAACTTTGGTTTGCTTTTTTTTTTGGATTTCCTTTGAATTAATGATGCAGTGAATACATTAAATTAAAGACATGTGAGACCAACTCTTTCAAAAGTTTATTTAACATCAAAGATAACATATGTCTTTGGAAAGTACATCTTCATGATTGGCAAAATATACTTTTTTTATCAGAAGTTTGAACCTAATTATATAATATAAAACGGATAACTAATTATCATGAAGGTTGAACCTAATTACACAATGGAGGACATATATAATTAAGTCCCCTACAAGAATAAATAATAGTGACGATAGAAATAAAGTTCCAAACAAAAGAGGATTAATTGACTTATTAAAGGCATTCCCATTCCACAATTAGAAATTTGCTTGAAGCACTTCATTATACTGTTTCCCAATTTTTTTTTTTTGTATATAACTAAGTACTATGAGATTGTTCTGATTTGTGAAGTTGTGATAGAATTATTATATTATCCTTTTTATAACAAGCTTCCTCCATTTTATTTTGTTTTATGACTTTGTATAACTGGTGATGTGAGCAACTTGCACTGGTATTTCCAGCACATCACAAGCTATGACATAAATTTGTAAGGATGGTGATACAGTGTCTTCAATACTGTCCTTCTATTTCTTTTACTAATATTATAGTAGACCCCACGCGCTAATATTTTTAAGGGTTCCTTTTGTCTGTGATAGTTAGGAAAATGAGGAGCACTGTAGTGAGCGCATTACATATTTTCTCAATTTGTAATTAGCAATTGTCATTTCTCTGGCATATGCTTCCCACCATTTATATTGATCCGTTAATTGTAATAAGCAGAGACTAGGGACCAATATAATTGGTGCATATTTAGTCCCTGCTAGTGCTAAGAAGTTGGAATTAATTATTACAAGTCAACCATCCTATCATGGAGCATATTAAGCACAAAAATTTGGGAATTACAAACATCATCATTGGATTTACCATATTGGATTTAAAAATATTTAAAAAAAAACAGAGAGAAGAGCACTTTTCAGTTAATTATGACTCATCTCTAATTCTCTACACATGAATTTGGTTTTGCTAGTTAAATTGGAGAACTTTAAAATAATAAGTTTATCATATATAAATGATATGAATTTCGCCTCTCTTTACAAATGTAAAGTATTCAATTTTCACAAGAGATATCAGGAGCTTTTATATTGAACATAAGGGAGCTGATATATAAATACGGTTGTTGATACTATTATCAATAAGAATTTTATTATACATATTATATGAATTATTATATATGTTAATGATTTTATTATGCAAACTCATTTTGTACAATACTTTCATTATTCAACTTAAATGAATTATTATGCATATTAGTTATATTTAAGTTGAATAATAGAAGTACTGTACAAAATAAAATCATTAACATATATATTAACTCATTTAACATATCTAATAAATTTCATATTGAAGATGGTATTAATAATGATATTTCCATAATATTTTCTTAAAAAAAAAGTAGTTGGAATCTGAAAAACCACAGTTCAAATATATTCATCATATCCAAAATTATTTAGAGGATTATTGGATAGTGGATCCGCTTTCCTGTTAAGACATTCCACATATCGGGCTCAACCCTGTTACAAACTCTGTCCTTTCGGCCCAGTTATCTTCAGTTGCATTAACGGGCCGGATCATACATTCGTGTCCGAAACCCAAAAGCAATCAGCCCCCGTATCGTCGAATCCTTCGTCGCTGACAGGTGGGCACCCACTGCACAAACCCCAAACCCAACCTCAGTGGTACTCTATCCCTTGCTCTGATGCTCTCTGAGCTCATTTAACCATGGCTGGATTATCGCTCGCTTCACCTCCCCATTCCACCTCCTTTCTTCGATTCTTCTCAGGAGGCGACGAGAATTTGTTGTTCAAAGCTCACACGATCCCTTTCTCTCATCTCCCAGGTAACTGGTTCTGTTAAATTCGGAAATATCCCGTCTCTTTTGACTATTTTGAGCGTGTTTTGAATTCTGAACTCTAGCGTGTAAATTGATCTTACATTTTGGCTGTTCTGTTGTATAGGGAATAAGATCGCACGAAAACGATGCTTTGTTGTTTCAGGTATACCTCCATTCGTTGAGGAGATGGCGCGAGTTAGAAAGTATGTTAATTTAGGTGTTTATTTCCTTAACATTATAAATTTCTAGTAGAACAGTTCATTACTGTGTTGGATTTTATGAATTATTTTGAAGGTTGAGGGAGGCTCAGAATAGAGTGAAAATAAAAAAGCGCGTCCCGTTAAGGCCCGGGAGGATCTCTGGGCCACTCCCAGTGCCAGATCATATTCCCAGGCCATCTTATGTGGGATCCACTCAGCTTCCAGAACTTTCTACCGAGTGTCAGGTTCATGATTCCGAGGGTATTTCGGGAATGAGAGCTGCTTGCCAGCTGGCGGCCCGTGCACTTGACTTGGCCGGGACACTTGTTAGGGTCAGTGCATGCTACTTCCTTTTCCTCGTGTCGTATTGGCATGATACATTGATACTTAACTGATATGGTACCAGCTTTAGCTATTGTGTTGTTAAGTATCAATTTGAGCCCTCAACTGTTGCATTATGGCTCAGTTTCAGGCATTCTAACCTCAGCTAGCTATTTAGTGTGCAAGTTAGACCTTTATTTGTATTAGGTTTCCTAAATACCCAAAAAAATTATCTGCAAGTGTATTTTTTCTGGGCAATGAGCCACAATTGAGTTTCAGCTGTCCTAAATTTAGCCCCAAGTAGACAAAATTATGCCCCCCCCCCACCCCACCCCACCCCCACCCCACCCCTCCCCTCACCCCTGGCGCCAAATGTTCAATTTTGGAAGTTCTAAAAAAGTTGCACGGACCAAAAAAAAAAAACAGAGAAAACTCCTGTCAAACTGTGTAAATTCAACACTGGCATGGATTTTACACATCTGACCTGATGAAAACATGTGTGGTTTTATACTGTAAAAGGGTCTTGTTTCTTCTATTTCACAAGAAGCAACAGTTGTATTCTTCTTATTAAATTTTATCCTGTATCAGCCATCAGTTACAACAAATGAAATAGATAAGGCAGTGCATAATATGATTTCCGAGGCGAGTGGATACCCATCTCAGCTCGGCTTCTGTCGGTTTCCCAAGAGTGTGTGTACATCAGTAAATGAATGTGTTTGCAATGGCATTCCTGATTCTCGTCAATTACAGGTTTTGTAATATAAAACTTATCTTCTGTTGTTTTCAACATGATGAATTTTGTGTTTAATTATAAACATTCATCGAGCTTTTGTCCGTGACATGATTGTACCGTTTTGCGTAGATCGGTATCCACCATTTAAACCTATTCTTTTGCATTAGCATCCCCATTTTGCAAATATACAGTGGTTTTTATTAATAATAAAGATAGTAAGATAAGACTATATTGCCCCTGTCCTTTTCTTCTTGACTGGAACTACTTGCTTTCTAACCAGAACATAGAAGAATGGTGGAAGCATAACAACAGGTAAAACTGACCCTCTTTTTTTTTATTTTTTTTTTACAGAGGGGAGATATCATAACCATTGATGTGGCAGTTTTCCTAAATGTACTTTTTCTTCCTATTTCAGTGTCTTTTCTTTGTCTAGCAAGTATAGTTAGGCTGACATAAGCACTATCTTGTGGTGACGTACTAGGGTAACATCTAAGAGGTCACATGTTCAAGCTCCAATGAGGACAACGTGTTGTGTGGGAATTGTGAACCTCCATCCCTCAAATAACCTTTATATTGACATCAACCTTATTCCAGCAAATAGAAAAGTTCTTTTCAATGGGCAGTAAATTCTACTGCTGCCAGACCAGCTATTAATGAGTATAAGTTTATAATTTCCTTGGACAAATTTCCTTCAAGAAATCATGTCAATGTTTCATTTTATTATTTTTTCTTACCTCAGATCTCTTGCATGCTTACATGCTGAATAAAAGTCATCTCGTGTATTCAACAGGGTTATCATGGAACAACATCAAAGACTTTTCTTTGCGGACCGGTGAATGAGCTTGTACAGCGTCTTGTGCAGGTTTAGTCTCTCTCTCTCTCTCTCTCTCTCTCTCTCACACACACACACACACACACAGAGTTTTCATTTAGAATATAGTTTGAAATTTTGATCATCTTTGTTTGTCTGCTGTATCAATCTGGAATCAGGTAACTGAGACTTGCTTAGAGAGGGGCATAGCTGCATGCAAAGATGGAGCTTTGTATAAAAAGATTGGCAAGAGAATGAGGTTTTCTTTATGTCAAATATTAATCGAGTTCTCTGATATAATTTACTTTTCTGATTTCTCATACTTATCAGTTTATTATGTTTTATTTAGTGAGCATATGGAAAACTACAACTTCAATCTGGTCGAGCGTTTCGTGGGCCATGGGATTGGGCCCATTTTGCACTCCGAGCCACTTATCTTGCATCATCGTAAGTCGAATTTTCTATTTTTCTTTCATACCAAACTACCATTTTACAACATTATTTTAGATGATATTTTAGACTATATTTAAACTGTTATATTTACATTTCTTTGTTTGTAGGTAACGATAAGCCTGGACGTATGGTTGAAGGCCAGACTTTCACTATTGGTATACCCTTAGTTTAGTTTTCTGGAAACACAATAAATATTCATTTCATTTTATGTAATTAATAATTTTTATGGTCACAGTTTTTCTTCAGTAGTTTTGTACTGCATTATCATATTTGCTTTAGAACAATTATGATGAAAACCTTTTTAATTAGAAGCCCAATAATAATTTGATTTTAATTAAGATTTGTATTCATTCTCTTTTAGGCCCGACTCTGACAATGGGGAGTACCGAGTGCGTTACATGGGAAGATGGCTGGACAACTCTTACATCCGACGGCAGCCGAGCTGCCAAATTTGAACATACTGTATTGATCACTAAAACTGGCGTTGAGGTTTTGACAAAGCTGTAAATTTCCTTATTGTTCTCTGTAAGTTATTTGATATAAGATGTACATGGTTTCATTTTTTAGAATAGCCAATAATAACAGAGCAATGGGGTAATGGATATCTCCAGTGTTCTGTGCAAATGGAGGCAACACATTTATCTCAACAATAAATGTAGTTGAACAATGCAATGTTAGATGAACGACATGCTATGCAAATCTAGACGAACTTAGTTTGTCCATGTTCCACTTTGAAAAGTGATATTATAAAAAAATAATGTACCTACCACTTGTCAACATTTACAAAATAAAGTAAGCATCGAATCCATATTTTTCTTAACTAACAGTAAAACATCTTATTTTTGTCATATTAAGCGTCATAAATCCACATGACTTCGCTCGGGTAATGTACCCAGGATATCCCTCCTCTCCAGTTCTTTCATAATGCAAGAGCTCTCCATTAATTCACAATAAAACACTTCATTTAGATTTTGAACTCTGGAAACACAATTGTTGATAAGCCACGCAAGTAAACCAACATTTAGTATTATTTATTTGTACAAACATATTCCAAGAATATAAACCGCTAACTGTGTACAAAGTATATACATACATATACATAGAGTGTTTAGAAATCCTTTGAGGTGAAAAAAAAAACATAACCGTTAAAAAAATATTAAAAATCTAAAAATTTGATTGGATACAGACATACATTGACCACCTAATAGTGTTATTTATGTGTTAATTATGGTTTTGACTTCAGAAGTTCCAAGTATCATACATTGGATCCTCCATTTTTTCCTAACTGGAGACAAACATAAACGAACAAAGTAGGGTCTTCTCCAAAAGCAAAGAAACAAACACAATTCTCCCACCATCTTCAATTCTGCACGCGCTAGCAATTAGCAAAAGAGACCCTTCTCCAGACTCCCTTCCACTCCCAACTCAACACTCTCACCAAAAGAGCTCTTGGCCATCCATGGCCAGAGTCACGGGTATAAGCATCAGTACTTATTCCTCTATTCCCCCACTATTCCTCTTCTTATTCCACCTCTTCTTATCCCTTTACCCTCTCCCTTCCCTTTCTGGTAAGCTTGTATTCTCTCTTTCTTTTCCTCAATCCCTCCCTCCTCTCTCTCTCTCTCTTTTCCTCCAATTTAACTCAATTGTGCTCTTTCACAGCTCAGAATGAAGCTCCATTCATTGGTGTGACAATCGGCACCTCGGTCTCCAACCTTCTCTCGCCAACCGACATGGTCTCCTTCCTCAAATCCCAACAAATCACACACGTGCGTCTCTATGATGCCGACGCATCCCTCCTCTCAGCTCTGTCCAACACTGGCATTAAAGTATTGGTTGGTGTGCCGAATAATGAACTGATTGCTCTTGGTTCGTCTAACGCCACTGCTTCGACCTGGGTTACACGCCGGATTGTGCCGTTTATTCCTTCAACTGAGATTTCTGGAATTGCGGTGGGTGATGAGGTGCCGACCTCTCTACCGTCAGCCTTGCCTGTTCTTCTACCGGCCTTGCAATCTTTGCGCAATGCGGTTTTGTCGAACAATCTGTCAATTCCTGTGTCGACCCCTCTCCCTTTCTCTCTTGTCCAGGACCCTTTCCCACCTTCCCAAGCATTTTTCAATAATTCATTTACTCAATCTTTTATTGTCCCTCTGTTGAGCTTTTTATCGAACACCTCTTCGCCTCTGATGGTGAATTTGTATCCTTACTATGCGTTCATGCAAAGCAAAGGGGTCGTTCCCTTAGACAATGCTCTCTTCAAACCCTTGCCACCATCTCTGGAAATGGTAGATACAAACACATTGTTACACTACACGAATGTGTATGATGCCATGGTCGATGCAGTGCATTTTTCAATGAAGGACCTGAATTTCACTGGCATACAGGTTCTTGTGACCGAGACAGGATGGCCTTCATATGGTGATCATAGCATAGAGCCATATGCGACAAAAGACAATGCTGATACTTATAATTCAAATCTGATAAAGCACATACTAGAACACACTGGTACACCGTCATACCCCGAATTGACTTCTAGTGTGTATGTGTATGAGTTGTTTAATGAGGATTTGAGACCAGGACCTATTTCAGAGGCCAATTGGGGGCTTTTCTATGGCAATGGTACACCCGCTTATTTGTTGCATGTTTCGGGTACTGGAGGGTTCTTGGGAAATGACACAACTAATCGTACATTTTGCGTGGCGTCAGATGATGCAGATATCAAGGCAGTACAGGTAATAATAAATTTAAAATAGTTGACTCTTTCAAGTTTCAACCGGTTAGGCCATTCAATCTGACCCAGTAAGGTGGCATTGCCTCATTGGTTACCAATATCAGGCATTATTGGATGGAATGAAACATGAAGTTCTGTGGATATGATTGTGGTTATTCCATACCTAATTGAAGTTACAAACAAATTCTATTTGCTCTTGAAGGAAATTTGTGCACTAAACGATACAGATTTAACATACTAAAAAAAATATCCTTCTAACTTAGCATTAGCAGTGTTATTATTCAATGCCTGATTGGATCTGACCCGTTAATGGTAACAGTTACTTAAACAAACCTCAAATTGATCGAGGAAGGCTGTCAAATTTGGTTTTGATAATCATTTACTCCACCAACTGGCGAATTATCTACATATCGTCATGTGGAGAGATATTAATTGGGAAAAATAGTGAAATTGTTAGTGCGATGAAATTTGAATGAAAGCCATTTCAACTATGAAATCACTTCAACTGCTCATTTAATCTAATACTATAGAGAAACTAACTCATAGTTTACGCTTTTATAAGGCGGCACTTGACTGGGCGTGTGGGCCAGGCCGAGCAAACTGCTCTGAAATACAGCCTGGCGAGAGCTGTTACGACCCGAATGATGTAAGGAGCCATGCTTCTTATGCATTTGATACCTATTATCAAATGCAAGGTAGAGGGTCGGGTTCATGCTATTTTCAAGGCGCCGGCATGGTTACCACTACTGACCCAAGTTAGTTTTTCTTTATCTTCTTATCCTCCTTTTTCTTTTTTATTTTCATTGATTTTGCTAGTTCTTGGTTGCTTGATTTTTTTTTATATCAGATTCTTACTTCGTTTGGGTTTTCAAACTGTTAATAAAAAAATTAAATAGGAAAAGTATACTGGTATCTATAGTTCAACATCCATCAGAATATTGCTTTCTCTTTTTTCTATTTCAGAATAACTTTAAATCAGATCTTTGGTGGGCAACATGTTCAAAATACACAATGGAATGTGATTTAACTTGAGCAAATTATGATGTAGAATTTGTTTTATACCACAGATGGCAAATGGGCCATTTGTGGAATGAAAAAAAAAATACTAGAATCTAATTTTGTACCCATTTGATGGATCATATACAAACAAATGCAAATAAGACTTAATCTACACATGTATTAAGATGGTAATTGGTAATATATTAACAAAAGCATATGGCATGTGAACACGGCACGAATTGCACGTTTCCGGACATGGTAAAAAATACGGCACACGTGCTCGGACGTATCGTGTTTTACATGTCATGTACTATGTCTTTACAAATATTGTGTTATGCGATAAACGTACCAAACACAATGCTATTATAATATATTTTTAATAGCTATTACAAGCACATTTTAAAAAAAATATTATTGTAAAATTTTTTTCCTCCATTCCACGGAATATTTTCTTTTTTTTTATTTTTTTCGAATTTTTAAATGTTGTTCACAATAAAAATCAGAAATTTAAAACAAAAAGGATAAAGCACGTTCAAACAAGTATAGACACGACGTGCGACATGTCAAGACGTACTGTATTGTTAGAAGTGTTATTCTTAACATTATTATAAAAAAACACGACACCACACGGTATGTCTTAATTTTTACACGTGTCTATATGATACGATGCGCTTGATTGATTGTCATATCCATGTCTGGTACATAGGCAAGATAGGAAACGTTTATATATCAGTAGTTAGCATGGGCATGAAATTCAAATATAGATTTGGTACGGTTTTTTTTTGTTTTAAGAACGAAGGTACGGTTCTGTATCCCTTCTTTTTCAAATATAGATTTGGTTTTGGTATGGGAAATGAGGCAGGACTGTAGGAGAAGTGTTGCTTTTGATAGCAATTTAAGAAAAGATCACTATCGCAAAAATAAATTAATGAGATGTAGATTCTCTCATGAGATATGGAGAGGTACTATTCTGTAATTTTCCCTAGAGTGGTATCGCGGGTTGCTGCCATTGATCTGTTTAGAAGATCTGACCCGCTACACAAAGAGTTACATAGAAATAATGATAAAGTATCTGAGTAGAGATAGATGGGACCCAGTCACCTGGGTATGTACTTACTGGAGAGATCTCTGAGCTGTATTTGGCTGGGAACTTTTGTCTTTTACTCTCGTGTATTCGGGTAAAGATGGCAATGATAGGTCCGATCATCTCCAGTCCTAGAGACAGGAGACGTCCATTACTTAAAAAAACCTTTAAGACATAAGGATTGAAATGGAGAGGTAATAAATCGTCGAGGTAGATGGTAGATGGTACGCAGTAGCCTTTCATGTTTGATGAAACACGCAAAGTTGGTCTACCAATAGCAGATTTTTAGAATAATTAATTTTTTGCCAGTGGAATTCACGAGAATGTTGTTTGGTTGCGGTCAGAATTATCTGGAATATCCTACTATTTCATAAGTTGCAATTGCTTTCTATCAGTTCAATTCACACTTTGTTCGGCCACCTGAAGTTGTTTGAAATTAGTAAAGTTAAATTTCTTCTCCAGTGTTTCAGGTCCACAAGGGATGTTAGAAGCTAGAACTGATTTATGAAATATTGAAATGAAAATAAATAATACGAGAAGGAAAGGGGCTCAAATTTCTGCATCTGATTTTTGTCGGTGTCGGCTGTATTTTATTATCATTTCACTTTTGGAGGGAAAATTAGAAAAGGAACTTTCTTGCTTGTGGTTCCTCTGTGGCAATCACCTCCATAGCTTTATATGTTGCATTGGATGACATGGTGTTTGGGGCCTTTGGGCTTGTTTTGTTCTTGGAAATGAAGAATAACTGAATTAACAATTGTGAATTTAAATTTAATTTTTTTTTCTTTTCGAAGTTTTTCAATAAGAAATTGCAGATGTTGATTGAGTGTTTTTTTATTTATTTTCAAATATAAAAATTACCCCCCCCCCCCCATCACTATGTAGATTCTTAGGAGAGCTTTTTGCCACATCAAATTTACTTGTCTTTCATGATAATTTTTTTCTATAATAGATCTGTGAATTTGGAACTGTGAGACTGAGAGCACATACATTTGTCCGGTTATCTCTACCATTGTTGGAAAAAGTGGCAGTTCTTCGGCCTCTGCATCCAAATCCAATCATTTTTGTTTGGGAACTCTTGACATGTCTGAATTGTCTCAGTGCAAATTAGTTGAAATATCAGTTTCAGGGGATTGGTACCCTGGTTGGTATCGGAGTTGCATGGAGAAAAGAGAATAAAACATATTGTAGTGCGTTGCATGTTGCAATAGTTCTCTCCTTTTTTTTGTCTTGTATTTATGACTATGTCTCCACTAGAGAGAGAGAGAGAGAAAGAGAGAATATGTCTATAATTTTATTTTTAAAATTTTATTTGAAAAACCATTGTCAAGATTACTAATGGATCTTCAACCTATTGTAATAATATACTATCATAATATTTAGTGAGAATCAAATTGGCTAAACAAGAAATATTCACTTATCTCATTCTATTTACAAGATTTATTATAAAAGAAGTTTTACTCATGGTATTTAGTTTTTTCAATATAACCTTGGTTTATCAAATGGTGAAAATCAATTTAAAAATTTCCGTCACTAAAATATGGTTTATTGGAGCAAATCTCCGAAAATTATCACATATTCAATCTTTTACAATTTTGTCTTCATTGTACTTTTTTTTTAAAAAAAAAAAGATTTCTTTGGTCCTAATTCTTTGACATCTTAGTAACTTAGTAAAATTGTATGGCTGAAAAAAAAAAAGACTTAATACTAGTTGTCCCTTTTTTGTAGGTCATGGAAGCTGCATCTTTCCTGGAAGGTAAAATTCTTTTGGTCACATCTCTCAAAAATTTCTTGAATTTACTTAATTTAATACAAAATGCATGTAGTGCCATGGATTTCAAATAAATAAATTTCTTTGCATAAAATTAGGCCTTTAAGCTATCTCCAACCCAACCCATGCAGCCCAAAATTAAAGCTCAATTAGATCTTTCATCTACTATAAGCCCTTCAACAATTTTTTTTTTTTAACTTTTTATCTTCAACCCTATCTATGGAGCCCAAAATTATAGCCTAATTGAGTAATTAGGCCTAATCCATGTAAGATAAGATAGCCCAATTTGAAATCTGGTGCTTATATTTCTCCTTAAATTAGCTTACAAATGCTACTAAACACATGATTGTAAAATTATATTTTATTCTCTTATTATGGTTTCTATTTTTTTTACTATTGGAAAATTTTTCAGCAAGCTACAAGGTAAAACCTCGAGTGACGGTAGCAGTGCGAATCAGACGACGAGCGATGGTGGTGGATCTGGCACATTTAGACTGAGAAAAGGGGAATGGAATTGCACTAAAGAAATTCTCTCCTTGATTTTGAGCTTGATGGTGTCTTTTTCTATGACAAATTCCAACTTTTGGACATGAGTAACAATATTTAGTCTAGGAAGTAGGATGGCCAGTTAATTAATTGTAGAGTAATTTTCTCAAGAGTGGTGGGGTGTAGTGTTGCTATTGCCATTCATAAATTTATTGATTTTGTAATATTCCACATTTCGAGTAACATGGGCTTATTAATTTTGTATTTATTGATTATTCAATAAACTTTTTTTTCCTCTTTTTTTCTTTGAAATTATGCTTGGCTGATACATCCCATTTTTTACCTTCTGATAAATTATATATAATGATTCAATATCTTACTTTTTGAAAAATATATATATATATGTAATTGATTTTTTTGACCTTCCGATAAATTAAGGACAATATGTGAAAACTAAACATAGTTAGTTAGAATTTCTTTTATTATAAAATTTATGATATACATTGTAAATAATCAAGAGATTAATTATTGAAATCTCCGTTATATCACATAAATAGAATGAGAAAATAGAATGTTTTTTTTTTCTATTTTAATCATGCTCAACTCTCATCATATATTGCGTTAGATATATAATTACGGCAATATCCTTGTCAAAAAAAAATTCTCATTAAACGACAACCATTCAAATATTCAACCAAATTAATAATGACCATCTATGTACATTTATTATTTCTCTCTCAAATTTGTACCCCATTTTTCTCTAATTTACTTTGCAGTGTAGTCAAGCCAAGCACAAATAATATTAAATACTGGGTCTATTTGCAAAAACTATAGCGATCAAGTATCCCATCAAACAATTAATGAATGATCACGCGAATCGATTGCCATGCCACATAAATTGAGCGAATAATGAGAATAAAACAAACCAAGCATTGATTTCTCTTGTCTGGAAAAGAAAAGCAATGCTTGTGAGTTGTGAATACATACATTCATACATGCGTGTGGTCGACACTCTCAGCTTAGGTGCCACCACACGTTTGTTTATTTGCTCTCAAATCTCAATCATATATAGCATGGAGAGGCATGGAGCTGTCTCCAATTTCAACCTCAAGTTAGCAGCAAATCCATTGGTTGAACTTACAAAATAATGTTCTCCAGCAATGTTATCTGTGTGGTGCTTAATTATGATCCTTAAAAGAAGAGAGTCGCGATGTATTGACAACTATTTATTTAACAATTTTGATATGAATTTTCAAAAAATTATTATAGAAGATAGTTATGTATATAAATTTGACAATCTTAATAATAAATATTACCTGAAAAAATAGTTTTATGTATGTATATATGTATAACAGTGGCTGTTGCATTTAAGTGTGAATTCTAGTTATATATATTAAGTGTTAATTTAGACGATTAATTGTCAGTACGAAATAAATAAGATGTCAGATTAATGCACTTAAAATGTTAATTATTCTAAATATAAATAAACTTTCAAATGATATCCTAATGTATTGTGTTTTTTTTTAAAGACTTTTATTAGTTTCGATATTTATTATTTTTTTCAAATATTTTTTATGAAAGTTAAACTTATATTTATTCTGAACGATCAAACTAATTAACTATCTCAATAAATTTTAAATATCAAAATCTTATACAATATACAAAGTTACAAAATTTTACTATTTTAAGAATTTTAACTATTTTTAAGATTTTTTGAAATATAGGCTTACTTGGTATGAAAATAATTTATTTTTTTATTATTTTTGGACCATTTTTGAAAAATCCAAAAATGATAACAACTTCAAAAAATGGTATTTCTTATTTTTTTTACAAAATTTTATTATTTAGAATTTTGAGCAAGTTAGATTGACCGTTCGAAAATAAAATATGAAAAATTGACCCGTTAATATATTGCATTATATGCTACCATTAGTACATTAGCATAAGTTATTATAATAATGAACCTTTAATGCAAGTGCCAAATTGTAGTGCAAGTGTCAAATTGTAGTAATTTAATCAACTATACATTTTATCTAAATGGTTAAAATAATTGTAAGTATTGTAATTATTAATACAAAATGAATACAAATTTTAAAACCTTTGGAATTTATAATAATTTTTTTTATTATTAACAATTTCAAACTTACTAATTTTTTTTACCTAAAGATATTATTAACAAAATATATCCGCAAAAGAAAAATTAAATATTATATGACAACTTTATAAATTTTTCTACATAAATATTACTTTTAAAATCTTAAAAAATAAGGAAAGTAAATATTTTTAGCCTTAGATAGTGGTTTCTGTTTCCGTTGTGTTTTTTTCTTAAAAGAGATGAGTTAATGATGTTTTCATGATTCCTTTGAATTTCTCTCATATCTTAATATCAATATTATAACCATTTATAGTTAATAATGCAACATTTTGCTCAAATTGGCAGATCAAATAATATGTTTTGCGTGCTTGAAGTTTTTGAAAACTTCAAGAAATATGTCTTTGGGTTAGTCATACATTGGTGCTTTTATCAAGCATTTGTTCTTTTTAAAATGATAATATCATGACATACACGTTAAATGCATGACTATACAATGACATATTTTCTGATAATATCATTTTATATCTGATACATCCTAACCAAGTCCATTTTCTGAATGATCTTATAATAAATTGTCGAAGTTAATTAATTACGTGGAGTTTGCTGAAGGTATTAATTAATTGCTTATTTTATTCTCTCAATATCGATCCTAATAATATTTTGAAGTCATGTCGAGAGAGAAGTCAAATTATTCCATCCCCAATATGTGCACATAAATTTAATTTTATCCCAAAATTGATGCTTCCCATCACTGTCACAAAAAAGCCACAAAGCACTCACCACCAATTCGATGAAAGAAAACTATACACAGAAGTCGAATCTTCTTCTAAATTCTATCAACTTGCATGTTTTTTTTATTAAAATAAAAATATGAAAACGAAAAGTAAATATATTGGAAATCCAAATGATTTTTTTATGAAACTAATAAGTTCGTATATTAGGTTTGTACATCATTTTTTTTAATTTACGAACTTTTTTGCGAACGTAAATATACAACATTATATATAATGAATATATATATATTTTTATAAAAAAAATTATTTTATTCTTCAATTTTTTTTTATTTTTGAATCATCATATTAAAAAAAAGTTATCAACTTGTTCTCTCTGCCAGAAAAAAAAAAAAGAAAAAAAGAAATCATATTATTGACTGTGAATAATATGATTTCAAAATGGACACAGCGTATAATTATTATAAGAGCAGTGATATAACGCCTCTGTCATTACCCCTGTTATCATATAATGTGCTGAATTTTTATTTCATATTGAATTTTGGTCAGCCGGTCACGTTGTTAAATGGCTTCAACTGAGAAGCATTCGAATTACGGGCAGCCCGTGCTAAAAATTGTGTTAAAACAAATTATCAATGGATTGAAAAGCATTGGATTGTCGAATGAAATTGAAAATTCAACCAAATTTGATTGCAAAATAGTGTCAAGCATTCGGCCGTAAAATCAAGCATTGTGCTGTGTAAATTTTAGTACTGTAAATATCACAAATTCAGAGTATTTGAAAAATCTATAAAGAAATTGACGGTATTTGAAATGAAATTTAGTTATGAATACTAACGAATTTTGGATGTCGAAGTTTTTATTTGACTGTTATGCAATTTTCAAAAAAAAAATGCAGCCAATATTATGTATTTAAAAGGTTGTTTATGATGGACATTCAAATTTTAAAGTATATTTAATTTATATATACATATGTTTGAAAAAAAATATTGAAATTAAAAATTATAAAGTGTTGATATGTTCTCAATTATTTAGATATAAGATGTGTATCTAATTTGAGTCAGTTTAAATTTGATTAATTATCAACCATAAATTCACTAAAACACCACCGTCAAAAAAATTAAAATTGTTCAATAGAAGTTAAACATTTTTCAATCCACCTAATTTGAAACATGCCTAATCTAAATAATTGAAAACCTCACAATTTTATTTCCTTAATTTCAACAATATTTTTCAAATATATATAATAAAAATTGATGTATATTAAAAATTCCTTCTAAAAATTTGACAACACTACACCTTGATGAAATTTTTTTGAAGCATAAAATGATTGAACCTGACTTAAATGTATGCATCAAATTGAAACTTCTGAATGCTTAGTGATTTAAATATTTATTCTCGTTGCATATGTTCATATATTTCTACTATATAGAATAGTAGAACAAAAAACTACATTCTCATACAGCCATGTGAACTTTTTAATTTTTTATAAACTTTTTAATTTTTTTTAGTAGTTTTGGTCTTATGATGTGCTAAGCTCTGGCTAATTATAAATTTTATTCACGCACATGTGTATATTTAAAAAAGCAATTGGACCTATTTGATTTTAATAATTTATTAATTTTATGCTTTAATTTTTTATGTGTTTTTTTTCTTAGTTCATGTTGTATAGAATAGTTTGAGCAACTTCAGAAACTTAGATTAGTATTTATTTTAGTATATTTAACTTATTTTTTATGACATTATTTTTTTCTTGGTTATATGATGATTACTACGTACATCAGACAATCAACGTCCTTTTTATTATTTTACATATTTAATTCCAAGACAAATTATTGCTTTTTAGTTTTGGCACTGAGATGCATTTTTGTTTTGATTTTGCCAAGAATGAATTGTGTTTATTTTTATCTTCTTTTTGTATTTTAATTTATAATTAGATTTTGTTTTCTTCTATTTAACTAGTTCAGTGGTTTCTTTTTTTCAAATGCCTAAACTGCCCTTTGTGCAAGTACTACAGTCTACTATTTATTAATTTTGGTGTCTTTTATTTTGTGTAAACTATATTAATTATTTTGAAATATTCTACATTTTCATTGTTATCTATCAACTATTTTCCTTCCTATTTATTATTTTGAAAATTCATTCAAAATGGCAGAACCTTATATCAAAATGTGCAACTATTACAACAAATCTGTGCATATTCAAAGGAAAAAATCAATTGATTTATAACAGATAGTAGGACTGAAATAATATGTAAACAAATAAATACAAATTAAACAAAATCTCTCACTATTTATAGTACTAATAAAAAAAAGATCCATATGACATATATGCACTCAATTAGAATTATTGAAGACAAACATGATCAATACATAAAAAAAATATTAACAAGAAAGTATTATATTTTCTTTTTTGTTTTTCTCAACACAGTAAAATAAAAATAAAACATGTAATTGCATGCTAGTTATCTTAAATGCATGATTTCATATCTTCATCTTCATCTTCATCATGTGGTACCAATAATTTTTTTTATGGTTTAAATGCAAGTATATCTGATAAGTTATTGTTAGTACCTTGTGTTCTTGAAATGTATGTGTTAGAATTTAGATATAATATTGTCAAATATTTGCATATTCGAAATATTAGTGTGATTCTCTTAAAAAAAAATGTGAGATAGTCAAATAAAAAAAAAATTCTTACATATCCATCGGCTGTGAAGTTGTGACGACGGCATATTTTATTATTCAATTCGGATTGAACGCACTATACATCCTATTTTTTTTTTCGAAAAAACTTATAAGTCGAAAATTTGAATCGAACGACTCATATCATGTGCTACAGTTACTACATCGTCAGAACCATATATATATATATATATATAGCAGCATATATAATTCCAAGTTTCCAACAATGGCAGTGAAATTGATGTCACAACATTACATGAAAAAATGCCACAGAAAATCAAGACTACCTCTCTATGATATGACGTCAGCACTCATCTCTCTCTCGTTCTTAATTTTTTCCATTTTCCATTTTGAGAATTAATTTTTCTTTTGCAATTTTCTTCCCCTTTGTTCTCCCATTCTTCCCCTTCAAAATTGGAAAGGTTTTGTGTACTCTTGTGGGGCCCCCTTTCTAATAAAAAAGGCGATGTTGATTCTCATGACCTTCGTAATTGCTATGATTTGTGAGTGTGGTCAAAAATGGCGGATTTGTTCTTGCTCTCTCTCTCTCTCTTTTTCTTTGATTATCATTTCAATATTTGTTGTAATTGAATGAAAAATGCACATGTATAGTGCCTATCATTATCAATGTCCCAAATCTCAGGTTTAATTATTTGGATTTTCTGTGGCTATTTATTAGAGGCGCTTTTAATGCCGTAATTTAAATAGAAAAAAAAGTCAAGTAACTCAAATTTGTTTTCGAGATGTTGAGGAATGATATTTGAACTCCGAAATAGTGAATTTTAGTTGTGTGATTAGAGTTCATGGTTTCACAAGTAACATACAATTTTAGATACAATTTTATATAGGAGAAACATTTCAAAATTATGCGAGACAAGGAAACTTCAATCTAGGCAAGAATCCGATTTTTTTTATTTAAGAAAATTAATATTCAAAATTAGGAGTAAAATATTATTTTTTATCTGAAATTTCGGCAGTTTTTTTATATATCGTCTGAAATTATTTATTTTATTTTTAATTTTTACTGTCTTTCTTTTATAAGACATATAGAAATTATTAAAATTATTAAACTTGAAAAATAAATATTTTTAATAAAAGATAATAATTAATAACATATAACATACATATATAAATTATTGAATTAATTTTTTTAATTTTATGTTAGATCATATATTTTAAGTTGTGTTGATTTTCTTAAAAATTTTATGTAACTGAAATATACTATTGTATAATTTAAATTTTTTTTTCAACAAAAAAATAAAAATATGATTGGGGTGAATGAGTATGTTTTTTTAAAATCAGAAAAGAAAGGTCCAATTTTCCAAAATCTGGGTTTTAAAAATATAACACGATTTTAGCATTTTTTTTATAAAAAATAATATTTTATTAAGGGACGGATTTTCAAAATCCGTTCCGTAATAAAATATTATTTTTTATAAAAAAATGCTAAAAGTATATTTATGGACGGATTTTTAAAATCTATCCCTTCTATATTTATAATTTTTCATTTGATTTTTCTTATTTATTTAAATTTGAATATTAGTTTTCTTAAATAAAAAAATCAGAAGAATGAAGCTAGTATATACTCAAGTACATCAAAGTGATCAACAAATTTAACTTCAAATTTTATTGAATCGGTTTAAATAATGAATCTAAAATGTTAAAATTGATCTAATTCATGCGTGTCAATATATTTACATTTCAAATTCATTAAGTACAAAATCAAATAGTAACAGATGAAGGTTCTTAAGTTTTTTAAATGCACTAATCTTTTTTTTTAATAATTTTTAACAAATTAAAAAAATTAATAAATCTAACATATACATACATTATCCATAGAGTAGATCAGTTTCAAAATTCTCGCATCGTTCTTTCAAAAATATAGTAGATTGATATCACAACTATTTGTTTAAAATTTTAATACATAATTTATATTATCGATTTCCTTTAATAAATTTTCTGCCCCCACTGCTGAATCAGTATTTAGTTGGATTGCATCAAACGCCTCTCTGAGCTAGACAGGAAGTGACCACACGGATTTCTTCAGAATTCAGTACTACATGAGATCCAGATTACAAAGCAAACGCCGCCGCCGTGACTCCTCTGGATCCCTTCCACAACATTGAAGCGGGTTATATTTAATGAGAATTAAATCCGCTACATATATTTCTACACGGGAAGAGAAACAAAGAGCACGAAATAACAATACCCGGACGGTTCTTCCCCTTGCTAGCTATGACGCACGCCCTTCGCGTTATCGAGGAGCCTAAACCCCCAGCATCCAATGAAAAAATGACACGTATGATTTTGTACCTGGCCGTCATCCCGTCTAGGTTCGAATGCATCTCTATCCTTCCCCTTTCCTCGGCGCTATATATTCGCCCGTTGAAAACATTTCAAGCAAAATACGCCAAGTTTTTTGCTAAAACTAGACGCAGCGCCATCATCAGGCCTTACTAGGTAGTGTACCTGTAATTTGTTTTATCTTTTCATGGCGTCGGCTACTGCTTCAATCCCTTCCTCCCACACGATCGTCTCTCGCGATCGCAAAGGTATTTAGTTTAGCATGCATAATCTATCTTTCTTTTCTTTCTTTTTTGAGTTTTTCTCTTCATGTTTTTTTTTCCTCGAAGTTTTTCGAAGATGATTGTGTGTAATTTAGCTCAAAATATGCTTATTTAGATTTCTCAAAATATCCTCTACTTGTACCAATTAACTATAGCAAAATTAAATTTCCCACACTCTCTCCAAAATCTACCTCAATATTCTCTAAATATTTCTCGTTTCCGTACAGCGACTCAAATCGGAGCAGTGAGGCATCTAAATCTGGTACCTTCAATCTCCCAATCAACCTCTACAAGGAGGCTGACAGTGGGCCCGCTCCATGCCGTGGAGCCAGGGAAGAGAGCGGAGGCGGTGGTGGCCCCCGCTGCCGTCTCCAGCGGAGCTGTCGTTGAGGTGGAGAAGAAGGTAGAGGAGGCGGTCTTGCCGGTGGATTACGAGACACTGGCTGCTCAATTGGTAGATGCATCTCCATTGGAGATTATGGATAAGGCGCTGGAGATGTTTGGTGATGACATCGCCATTGCCTTCAGGTCAGTTGATCTTTTAATTCATCCTTAATCAATTTGGCACTTATTGTTGGTATTATTATTATCATTATAATATTGTTAATGGTTTTTGTTAATTTTTCCTGTGGTTGGGGGAATTCAGGAATGAATTTGAATTTGAGGCCTATTTATTTTCTTAATTTTTTGGGGGTGAAGTCATGGGTGCCACATGCCTGTAGGCTTTTATGTTTTAAACTAGGTCGGATCCTTTGTGTCTGGTACTGATATTCACTAGGTGTAGTGAGTTATATGCTACCCATTTTGAATTGGCTTGTAGGAAAATGTCACTAATATTGGCATATTTTTAATCGTCCAAGGAATATTGTTTACATTCATTTTAAATTTGTGCTATTAGATCATATTAATTGGTGGTGATTTTAGGTATAATTTGTCAATTGAATAGTTAATTAAATCTATCTGGCTATATAATAATTGATTTCTTACTTGAAAATGGTGCTTTGGTTTAAATAAACTCAACATCCATTATAAAAGTTAGGTATAGTAATTAGAGTTGGGTTAAACTCTTCTAAGTCCCAATCCTCTTCTTTCATGTTTGTCAAATTTTAGTTTAGACAGTGGCGGAGCCATCCTTTGACACAAGGGGCACTTGCCCCACTCTAATTCTTTTTTTTTTGCAAAATATATCCTAAAAAATTATAAAAATATATTTTAATTTTAGTACAATTATAAATATACCTCAATTAATAAAATTTTTTTATAAAATATGTCTTTAAAATTGTTCTTTTAATGTAAATAACTACAAAAATATACTTAATTTTAAAATAATTATAAAATTATATTATACTCTAAAATTTTATATTACCCTAATTTCGGATTTGACTCCGCCCCAGGCTGTGTGAACTATGAAGCAATTTTCAAATTTAGGTTTTCGTTTTTTATTAAGCCTGGCAAGGAGAGAGTGGCTTGGAAGTATTCATTAGAAGTAATGGTCCCAAAGCTGTTTGAATGTGTGGTAAAGAAAGGTGTCTTGATTTGTGGTGACCGCTTGTTTGCATGTAAGCAACATAAATGTGGCCACAAAAATGTTCGCTCAAATCTGTGGTCACTTTTGTGGATTCCAGGATATTCGGTCTTTGGCTAGATTTTAAATGTGCCAGTTGCCACACATCATAAGTTGGAATCATTCATTGAACCTAGACGTGTTTATGTTAATTACTTGATTAAAGCAAAATTCATAGCCCTCTAAGTTGACTTAGTTAAAAAATGGCTCAGCCCCACTTAGAGACAACTGACAAGTGGAACTAATGACACCATAATCACATCAATCATGAACCTAGAAAAATAATAAATTGGCATAGTTTCATATTCAAACTAAAATTTTGCAAATCTAACCTTCTTTATTTCCTTAATTAAATTCAAACAGTGGTGCTGAGGATGTGGCTCTGATAGAGTATGCGAAACTAACTGGCCGTCCGTTCAGAGTCTTTAGTCTAGACACTGGCCGGCTCAACCCCGAAACATACCAACTCTTTGACAAAGTAGAAAAGCACTATGGCATCCGCATCGAGTACATGTTTCCTGATGCCGGCGAAGTTCAGGCTCTTGTCAGGAGCAAGGGTTTGTTCTCGTTTTATGAGGATGGGCACCAGGAGTGCTGCCGTGTGAGAAAGGTCAGGCCATTGAGACGGGCACTTAGCGGGTTTCGGGCATGGATCACCGGCCAGAGGAAGGATCAGTCGCCTGGGACCCGTGCAAACATCCCAGTTGTTCAGGTACTTAAGAAACCATTCATATGTAAAATTGGTGACATCTAAATTTTGATTGGGAGTTCCAAAACTACCAAGATGAATAATTTTTAATGGAAATGGAGTTGGTATCTCGATGGAATTGGATTGAAAATGAATTAGCAATTCAAAAGGATGTCCAACAAGGAAATGTTAATTATGTCACAGTTCTTTACACAATTGGAATCTTATTTCTCGCACAAATAAACTCAATTGGTAGTCTCGATTTAATGAAATTTTCTCAGACGTAGTAATTACATCTGGAACGCTGTTGATTTACATGTAAGTGTTTTTACAGGTGGATCCATCCTTTGAAGGAATAGCTGGAGGTGCTGGAAGTTTAATCAAGTGGAACCCAGTAGCCAATGTCGACGGGAAGGATATTTGGAACTTCCTTCGTACCATGGATGTACCTGTTAACTCACTTCATTCTAAGGTTAAAAAGCTTTTCACTTGCAAAATATATATCTAGTATTAACATAGGAGAAACTTAATTCGACAGTGATTTGACTATGTGTATTTACTCGTGTTTTAGGGTTATGTGTCGATTGGTTGTGAACCGTGCACCAGACCGGTTCTGCCCGGACAACACGAGAGAGAAGGAAGGTGGTGGTGGGAGGATGCTAAGGCAAAGGAGTGCGGTCTCCACAAGGGAAACGTCTCCCAAGAGGAGGCACAGAAAGCTGGGACTAACGGTAATGGGTCTGTGTCCACACTAAATGGCATTGCAGATATATTTGAGACAAAGAACATTGTCAACCTTAGCCGAGCTGGGATCGAGAATTTGTTGAGGTTAGAGAAACGCGCCGAGCCATGGATTGTCGTACTATATGCTCCCTGGTGCCAATTTTGCCAAGTAAGAAATTATTCCTCTATTTTATATTAACTTTTTTGTATAAATCTGGTATGTCTTTCTGTTACAATTAACTCCTGGTAATTAAACAATCTGTTATAATTTTAGGGAATGGAAGCTTCATATGTGGAGCTGGCCGAAAAATTATCAGGTTCTGGCGTGAAGGTCGGCAAATTCCGTGCAGACGGCGACCATAAGCCGTTTGCACAAAAAGAGCTCCAACTCGGGAGCTTCCCAACAATTCTTTTCTTCCCAAAACATGCGTCGAGACCGATCAAGTACCCGTCAGAGAACCGGGACGTGGACGCGCTACTTGCGTTCATCAACGCCCTCCGATAAATTTTAGGGGTTTCAAGTTTTGATAGTTCAAAGCTTCAATTGGGGGAGCATCATAGTAATTTATGCTTAATGTGGAGAGAGCCACCTAGTTCTCTCCGTACATAGGTGATTGTAGTCAAATGAGATAAAACAAAGCGAGAATTTTCTCGTTGTTTTTGTTGTTGTGTGTGTGTTTATGTAGTGATGTGTTGTTAATTTAGTAGCAATGGAAGTGGGGTTGTGTTTCAAATTTTCTTTCAAATGATTTTTGAAACTTATTTTAATAAATTTTGTAGAAGGGTTTTTTAGTTTGGAAGATATGGAAAGCTTCTTCCTTT
The DNA here is from genome assembly GCA_037678475.1 of x Bolboschoenoplectus mariqueter. Classification (NCBI taxonomy): domain Eukaryota; kingdom Viridiplantae; phylum Streptophyta; class Magnoliopsida; order Poales; family Cyperaceae; genus x Bolboschoenoplectus; species x Bolboschoenoplectus mariqueter. The sequence continues at coordinate 1,353,462 of CM075244.1, read as the reverse complement.
GTTTTCATTATCATTACCCAAAATCCATGTCCTGATAACTGAGAATTGATACTGCAGACACTTTTAGGTGTTGTAGACTCCAAATGCTACCATAAATTTAACCTTGAAGCTAACAATGAAACCAAAAAAAAAAAGAAATAGAAAAAGAAATCAAAAGGAAAAAAAGAAAGAACAATGAAACAGCAGCTTACTCCAAAAAAATAAAAAAAAGGCACTGTTCCTGGATTTCTCTTCTTTTCTCCCATTAGAACAAGAAGGAAACAAGCAGGCAGCAAAATTTTTCCCCCTTTTTTCCCATAAATTTAGAAATTGCTTTCATCATTTTCAATTTGTTTCACCTTATCCTACCTTGTTTATGAATCAGTAAATGTTAGCTAGTCAAAACAGTGAACTAAAATGTCTTTTGAAGAGCATAAAATATGCCGTTTCAGAGAAGCAGATCCGTCAAAATAATAGAAATAATGTGTAAAAATTAATATGATAGGGAAGCATCAGCCTCTTAGAATTTCTGAGGAGGAGGGATTATCACACAAATGATCATAAAATTAAAATTAAAATAATTATTTATTAAATTTTTAAATAATAAAACTAATTAATCGGACATTTTGTATATATTATGCTATATATGTATACAAAAAATTATATAATTTTAACTTTATTTTGATATGCATTAAGTATTAACAAAAATCAATGAGCCAAATTTTATGATTTAATTCACTCTTTTCATGACCATAAAAACAAAGTTAAAATTCATTATTTTTTTTATATGCATATTATTGATATGTATTATAATATATCTAACTATTTGCATATATTAATTAAAATATAAATGATAAAATAGACACTATAAATAATAATAATCATAATTATTAAATCTCTCCTCAATTCTAAAACGACCAAACAACAAACTGAGCAAATTGCGAGATAAAAAAAATTAAAAAAGACAAAATGAGCAAGCAAAAAAATAACTACTAAAAGAATAACAATAACTCAATAAGCTTGTCAAGCTTAGAACAGGGCCACAATTAATACCTAGATGTATGCCAAAAAGTAAAATAAATTCAAAAATCTCACATAAAAAAAAGGAATATTCACATACACTATATCATGTGCACATAAATGGGCTACGTTCAATTCGGACCACCTCAAAACGAAGCCCAAATTATAATTCATTTTGCTATATATTCAAAACTGAATAAATCAAACAAGAAATAATTTCACTCTTGCTCAAAGCCCAATCAATCTACATATATTTATAGGCCTTGTTTAAATTTTCTCACTCACGCAAGCACACCATAAATCGCACGCTTGTAATTTCCATTTGTAAACTAAATATCAAGCACAGCGTGAGCGCCCCCCACAAACAACAACAGAGCCTCTTGAATACTCAGAGTGGATAAGCTGCCACGTGGAAAGCTCCGACCCATCAACCTGATCCCGACAAAAACAGTGGGTCCCATTTCTAAATCATTTACTGGGGAATGTTATTGGCTCACGGTTGGTTCTCTCACTGCAACGTGGGTCCATTTTAATTGTGTTAGTTTAGTTTAATGATCTTATCCGGTCCATGCTCCGGGCACAGAGAAATAGTTTTGGCCTTTCCACCATGAAAACTAACTTCTAGCTCCAGTTTGTCCCCTTAATTCCATGAGGCATGTGTGGTGATTGAAATCGGAAAATATTTTGGAGAGATCATTATTACAGCATTTATTATATATATTAAATGAGTTATTATGTATATTAATAGCTTTATTATGTATAATATTTAATTAAAAAATCATTAATATGAATAATAATTTATTTAAGTCGCATAATGATTATATTATATAAAAAGAGTTTGTATAATAAAATCATTAATATGTATAATAATTCATTTAACTTATATAATGATAATACTGTACAAAATAAATTTATATAATAAAATTATTAATATACATAATAATTCATTTAATTTATATAATTAAGTCGTATTGACGAGTATATGTATATGCGCTCCCATTGAAATATTATGCTCTTAGTGCAGTAGTGCTTGGTTTGCACCTGATTGGTACAATTTGGAGTGTCATAACAGCTTCCTTTTCCTTCTCACTGTACCACTCGTTCTGATCCACACTATATTTTCATCTTGTTTGAATCCGGCGACCCTTACCTGGTTACGCTTCTCTCTTTCTCTCTCCATTTTCTCTTCCCCTCCTCAAAAACCACCCAAAATTAATCCAAAAAGGAAAGAAAACTATCCATCTCCATGGCTCTACTCTCGCAGTCACTCCCTTCCCAGCCCCGTTCCCTCCCATTCTCTCAGGCAAAGCGTCGAACACCTCTCGTGCAACCTCTGTCTCATACCACGGGCATCAAGAGACATAGCCTTTCCATCTGCCTCGCCTCCTCCAATCCATCCCATTCCATGACTTCTAATCTCGTCGAACTCCCCATATTTCCATTGCCTCTCGTTCTCTTTCCAGGCGCCATGTTGCCTTTGCAGATATTCGAGTTTAGGTACCGGATTATGATGCACACTTTGCTCCAGACCGATCTTAGGTTCGGAGTTTTGTTCTCTAACCCCATGCCTTCTTCCACGGATCCTTCTTCGGCTTTGGTTGAGGTAGGATGTGTGGCTGAGGTGGTGAAGCACCAGAGACTGGTTGATGATCGGTTCTTTCTCATATGCAAAGGACAGGTGTGGTTAATTTCCTTTGTAAAGAACGAAATTAGAATTGTTATTTCAATTTGAATAGACATTCAGTGGGGTTGAGAAGAGAAATTGGCGTGTAGCAGTAAAAGAACAAATCTTTCTTCAGGAAAAGAGAAAACAATTGTGACTAAAGGTCAAATTGTATCTGATTATTTACAAGATACAAAATTTGGTGGTTAAATCATGTACCATTAGATTGTGACATGTTAAATGAACCAGCTTATGTTCAATGATTAGGATAAAGTCTGTACTTACAATTGAAATAGAGTGATCTCCATGAATAAGATAAGTTGTACTTCTTTGGATAAATAAGAAAGTTGTCTCAATTTATTATGAGAATATACTATCTGTCTGAAACCAGACTAATTACAATTAGTATATTCTGTACTTCAAAATTTTATAGGTCAGAAAGTTGTTCTCGAGATAGAATGGTTCGGATACTAAACTAAAATGCATATCAATTAGAAAAATTGACAGTTCTGTACTGCTTTCATTATGCTTTTGCAAGACATAATTCACCAACAAGATCACCTCTAACTATTTTCTTTTCCCAAACATCAGGAGCGGTTTCGCATCTCCCATATTCTACGCACAAAGCCCTACATGGTGGCAGCAGTGACCTGGCTGGAAGACCGGCCACCTCCGGACCCAGCACAAGGTGATGACTTGGAAAAACTAGCATCAGAAGTTGACGGATACATGAAGGATGTTATAAGGATTTCAAACCGGCTTGAAGGGAAGAAGCAAGATAGCCAAAAACCTGATGTTGATTTAAGAAACGGGCAGTTCCCCACTCCTTTCTCCTTCTATGTGGCAAATACTTTTGAAGGCTCACCAAGAGAGCAACAGGTTTGTATTTGTACTTTGTTCCATGTCACTGCATACACAGGGTAATGAAAGAAAAGAGATGGTGATGTCAACATTTTTGAATTTTAAAGATCTGGAGAAGTGACATAATAATGCTGAGAAAATTTGTTTACTGGCGGGACAGTAGGGATGCCCTTTGGTAATATCTGTACTGCTTGGCTGTTGGCAGGGTACCAGAAAATTTTGGTACAGATGCTAATCTGACTGGAAGAAAATAGGCTTCCAGCTTAATTCTTGTAAGAAGATTCTCGTAAAATCATGCATGTATTGTTTGATGTTAGGTTGGGTACTTGTTGGTATGTGATGGAGCAGCTCAATGTTGGTGAGATACCCTCATATATTTGGATTTTTTGTGGGTTTATTTGTTATATTACCAGCCAATCAGGTGGGTATTTCTGTTCTACCATGCCATACTGGTTAGTACTGTCACTGGTATGAACATGAATCCATGATCCACTTTATGAAATAGTACCAAGGTAGATAGGGCACTCAATTTGATGATTCTTTTAAAGTCTTGGTTTTTGTCATCCCCCACAGGTGTTACTCGAGCTGGAGGACACAGCTGCTAGGCTCAAGAGAGAGAGGGACACGCTCAAGAGCACCCTTAATTACCTCACCGCCGCCTCAGCAGTGAAAGATGCTTTTCCATCGTCCCCGTAGCCTCTTATAAAATGGCTACTGGTTTTCTCTTCTTAGCTACACTCGTGCAAATTACAGGAGAATGCTGTTTATTCTGATGAGATATTTGTCAGAAAAGTATTTAAAAGGAAAGTAAAAAAACGGTTGGTGTGGGTTTTGGGAGGTGGAAGTGGAGGGGGTCGATCACTAAATGAAGAACTCGAGACTTTTGGTTGGAATAGTTGTGCAGGATAGAAGTTAATAAGTTAGTATTTCTTGCGGGGATTTCATGAACTATAACTTATTTTTTTCTTTTCTGTCCTTCCTTTTTTTCTTGGGCCTGTAATTTTGCTGCTATTGTAGTTTCTGATAGTTTCATAATGGGAAAATGCTGTAATTTGAGATGTATAGTAGTCAGAACATAATGGAATACCCTTATTTTTGGGTTTGATGTTCTTATTATCTAATTGGTAATTGGCAATTTGTAGATTTTAATTAAGAGTGGTTTTGCTTAATGTGCAGAAAATTTATTGTTACAAAGTACGGTACTGATTGAAATCCAACAATGGGAAAGATTGCACGGTTACTAAAATCCAACAATTGGAAATTTTAACAAAAGAAAGATGCATTGAGATCTAATTTTATTCAACCGTACCAACTTTCGTTTTAATTTCTCAAGAAAAAAAATGCTAACATGATTATTATTATTTTAAAACAGTATTTTCCTTTCAAGACATTATATATTAAATCAGGTGAAATTTGAATAAAACTTCTTCATCAATCAAATTTTTATGATAAATTAGTTCAAGTTTGAATAAATTTGGTCAAGCACATAATTATTTTATCATGTTGACCCGTTTATTGTCATAAATATATATATATATATATATATATATATATATATATATTTTGAGATCAAGCCCAAAGGCAAGTTTAAGTGTCATATTGACCGATGGCAAGCAAATAGACATCCTCCAATCTCGGTTTGTAAAAGGTCATCACCCCTTTACCTCAGGTGATTGCAACTGTAGAAGAATTCATACCATAACTTGCCACGAGTAGGAATCTTTATGACTCTAGAACTCTCTTCTAGACTTCTACACACTAACACTGACAACACCAGACCTGACTGATGGGACCCACGTTTCACCGGTCGTTAAGGCAGCACATGCACATGGATGCTCTTTTTCTCTGAACTGGGGTCGCCACAGATAAGTTTGTACTGCAAGTGGGGCCCGATATCGTTCCAGCTAACTCAAGAGAGCATTTGGCGCAGCCTGACATGTCACAGCTCTAGAGATTGATGAACTAATGTTAGAGGCTTTGAGGGGGTATGCTCTGAGCTTGGCCTATCTGACAAACAAATTAACTATATGTGGATTATCTAGAGGTTATATTACTTTTGGTAAAATGTATGGATATGGGGTGTTTGTGGAAATTCCTCAGAGGTAGATTTCCATGGTTGATCATGGGATTTTACACGGGCTTCAATTTAGTATCCTTGTCAAATTGCGCTCCATTCTGGATGGGTTTTCTCATTTCAAAGGATTGCTCAATTACATTTCTTGTTAGGTTCTGTCGTTACACTGTTGTTGTTTTCTGAAATCAGGAGTCACCAACTGTTGATTTCATGTTCCAAATCAGTTGAATCACAAATTGCTTCAGTTTCCGAAAAGGCCAGAGAACTGATTTGTTTACTTCCGTTTTCAACATCATCAGATTTCTTTTTTTAAGTTATATACCTTACTGCTGGCCAAATGCTGAATCAGATTTTCTACCCCAGAATTGTAAATTAGTTTGATCTGATTTAATTTGTTATATTCAGGGGCCTCACAACTCACAACTACAAGTTCCGGAGAAAAATCTCAGTGCTCTCAAGAACATGGGAAACCAGAGAGACTGATAGGCGCATTGGGTAATGAAGAGAGCTCCTTTACGAATTTTATGGTAATCAGGTCAGGCCTACAACATCAAACTGATTCAAAACTGTACTTCTCCCATCCCTAGGGGTAGTTGAAGTTTCCACTATTCAATTACCGAGGAACTTCTGTTGAAATTGGGTAATAATACCTTTTCTAAGTTGAAGACCTGAAGGGAGATAACTTAAAAGTAGAGATGGCAAACTGGTGGACAGTATGTGTATGTTTTTGTCTTTCAGATCATCCCAGGTCCAGTGTAAGTCTCAGTCTCTGGTCATTCAGATTGCGGTTATTCCCTCTTGTGTGTTGGTTCTTTATCATCAGACTGGTTCTTTTGACTTTGGGTCTTTTCTGGTCTTGCATCATCTGTCATGGTATATATCCTCATAAAAAATGTTATTGTGTTGCGGTTTAGTTGTTGTCTGCCAGGTTGGGTTATACCGTTAGAATGTGCAGGTTCATTGTTGGTGTAGGATGGATAAGTTTAGACCTTATGAATTAGTAAGATCTGGTTTACTTGTAGTTTGGGTCATGATATATAGCTTCATACATCATGTCATACATTCTATACTATATGGACGTTTACATCAGTGTTTCTGGATGTTGGCAGATAAACCTATAAGATATATGTTTCAAAATACATTTTTGGTATGTGGACACCCAAACAAGAAAATAATTGGTAACAATTATATAGACAATTATTTCATTTCCTGCTCGCATGACTATCTTTCATGAATTTCCTTTTTCTTTTATCAAAAGAAAAAAAATTTGATAAGCTTTTTATCTTTTATTGCCATCCTAGGCTCTATCCAAGCGAGTCACGACAAAAACCACACCAAAAAAACACAAAAACTAACCCAAAAATGACTCCAAAAGCTATCTCCATGGCTCTTCTCTCGCAATCTCTCCTCTCACCACACCGCTCACTCCCCTTCTTTCAGGTAAAACGTCGAACGCCTCTCGTCCACACCACTGGCACAAAGGGATGTGACCTTTCCATCTGCCTTGCCTCCTCCAAGGTGTCCAATTGCATCTCAGATCTAGTTGAACTCCCCATATATCGATTGCCTCTGGTTCTCTTTCCTGGTGCCGTGTTGCCTTTGCAGATATTCGAGTTTAGGTACCGAATTATGATGCATACCTTGCTCCAGACAGATCTTAGGTTTGGGGTTTTGTTCTCTAACCCTATGCCTTCTGCCAGAGAGCGTTTCTCACTTCAGGTTGGATGTGTAGCTGAGGTGGTGAAGCACCAGATGTTAGCTGATGGTCGTTTTTTCATCATATGCAAAGGACTGGTGTGTGATTAATTTCCTTTCTTAGAATATGAATTACAATTGGGATGTAATTTTAATTGGAATTCAGTGGGTTGAGAAGAGGAATCTGTGATAACAGTAAAAAAATGAGAATTCCATTACGGGAATGAAAATAAATTAACATCCCAATTAATAGAAAGGGTTAAATAATGTCTAAGTAGATTCTGGCTTGTGACTGAATCTGCATTCGTTCAGTGGTTAGAATAAGTCTGTACTAGTGTAATTGCAACAGAAATATAGTAGTCATGATGAATACCAAAAGTTGTTCTTTCAAGAGCTCAGAAACTGCAATTTATCAATTTATTCTCAGAATATTCTATAATTACCACTAGTGATGTTGCCTACACAAACACTGCCACACACACTATACTGAAAAAAAAGAGATGAAAAGTAAGAATTGTATATTCAATGGAAATGCATATCAACTAGAAGAATGGTACTTCTAAAGATTTCTGCTTTTCATTTAACTCATGAACATAATCAATCACCTTTAACCACTTTTTTCCAATATTAGGAGCGGTTCTGCATTGCCCGTATTCAAAGCACAAAGCCCTACATGGTGTCAACAGTGACACGGCTGGAAGACTGGCCTCTAGACCCAGCACATGTTAATGACTTGGAAAAGCTGGCATCAGAAGTGGAGGGGGTACATGAATGATGTTATAAGGCTAGCTGAATGGCTTGAAGGAAAGAACCAAGATAGCCAAAACAATGATGTTGATTACAGAAAGGGGCAGTTGCTCACTCCTTTCTCCTTCTTTGTGGCGAGTAATTTTGAAGGGCAACCAAAAGCGCAACAGGTTCATAATTCTACTATGTAATGATATTAATGCATAGATGGAGTCATAAAAGAAGTTTGAAGATGGTCTTGACATTTTTTTAGTACTTAAATAACTGGAAAAAAGACGGAACAATGTTAATAAAAATTGGTCCCCTGCTGTGATAGTTGTGATCAAGTATTGTAAAATCTGTAGTGCTGCTTGCTGTGGGAGGGAACATGAAAATTCTGGTAAGGATGCTAGTGTTACTAGAGGGAAATAGGCTACTGGTTTAATTCTGGTGCAATGATTCTGATCACAGTCACGCCTGCACTGTTGTAAAAGGTCAGGTTGGGTATTTTTGGCATCTGATCGTACAGTTCAATGACATACTCTATTATGTACTTGTTTTGTTTTTGTTTGTTTGGTACATTACCAGTTAATCAGGAGAATTTACTTTCGTTGTAAGTCTGTATTACGAATGCTGGTTAGTACTGTTACTGGTATAAACATGAACCCCTGGAACCTTTTATGACAAAAGGACCATGATAGGACACTTACTATGATGATCTTTTTATAGCAATTGTTAGCATTTACTCGCACAGGAATTACTCGAGATGATGGATACAGATGCCAGGCTCAAGAGAGAGAGAGATATGCTGAAGAGTACTACTACTTATCTCATTGCCGTCTTAGCTGTGAAAGATGCCTTTTCGTAGTCCCCATAGCCTCTTAAAAAAAAAGCCTCTGGTTTCTCTTGTTAACTCATGGAAATCAGCAAAAAGTTCCTTTTTAGATGAGATATTGTCAGAATAGTATTTAAAAAAATTAAGATGGATTGCCAGGGATTGTAAGGGGGCATGCTGTGGGGGCCGGGACCATTAAGCAAGGAACTTGATCATTTGTGTCGGAATTGTTGTGTAGGATGAAATTTATAAACTTGTATTTTCTGTGTGAATATCATGAACTATAGCTGCGCTTTATTTCAATTCTTTCTTTTTCTTTTTGGCTTGTGATTCTTCTGATATTTTTGGTTTATAATTATTCATAGCCTGATAATGGAAAAATGCTGTTATTTGAGATGCATGCTAAGTCAGGATAGAGTGAAATCCTTTTTGGTTTGGTCCTCTTATTAACTTACTGGTATTTGGCAACATGTGAAATTTATGTAATTTTAGTCAGATACATTGTGGTTAAGTGAGCATATGGTCTTTGATCTGCAGAAAATTTGTTTTTAGAAACACAACTGATTATTGTTCGAAGCACAGAGTAGTATACTTAAAAGTTTGAAAACTTTAGAATCTGTTATCAGGTTTTACTATTGTGCATATATAATATATAAGTGTATTTTCTTATTCTTATTATTATTTTTTTAATCTCTAGCTCCTACCTATATTTGTCCCTTTAATATCGCACATGTGATCTCTTGCACATAAAAATATGGTGAAAGGACTATGAGGATTAAGTAGATAAACATATATAGATGTAATAAAATTTTAATAAAACAATAATATATGTGTTTGTCCATCTTTTGATTAAATGGCTAATAAGTCCATGGACTGCCAGCCTTTAACATCTAATTAATTCCTAACAATCATCAAAATAACAAATAAAATTTGACATATCTAGCACTTCATGAATGAATTGTGTTACACCTATCATACATATAAATATTAATGAGATCTAGCACATAAGGTATAACTAATCACCAATAGCAAAATTATCTCACTTCTCGGTTGGTCAAGGTCAAACCGTTTGTAGAGCTCGATGAGCCGTCAGAATCAGATAATTCCCCTGCTTCCTCTGTTACTCTTACATTGAAGTATGCCGGTTGCTTAAGCTCTGGTAAAATTGTACTTGCTGTGGTAAGAAACATGATCACATCCGACATGATGGGCCGGTCGATTGGATTCTCTTGTACACACAATAAAGCCACATGAATGCATCTTTCTATCTGTTTTCGGGACACTTTGGTTCTTGTTGAACAAATTAGTTCAGAAAATCTTTGATCTTTCCATCTGACCCATGCCCGCAATCAAACACAAACTCCATGCGATGAAAAAAATGATACGAACTATCTTGTAGGTACTCAAATGCAAATATAACCTACCTTGAAACCCAAACAAACCTAATTCTGTTATGTCCACATATTAAATTAAGAGTTTTTTTTTATTGTTTGAAAGTGTTGAATATGTTGATAATATGAGCTCCTTACATATCCAAGAAGGTTGAATTAGTCTCCATGTTGGTGGAAACCTATATTCCTTTTGCCGCTTACGATCTCCAGAAGCAATACACCGAAACTGAATACGTCTGATTTGATTGAGAACAGACCTTCGGATGCATATTCAGGAGCCATGTAACCACTGATAAAAAAGGGGAAAAAAACATGATATATATATGATATAAATCTACAGAATATTATATTTTTGTAGTAAACTTTATTTTCTTCATAGATGCTGATCTTGTATAGATTGATTTACATCTTTTTTTGCCTGTTATTCTCTTTATTTACACACTAATTGATATCAAACGTATATTATTTGACATGTAGCATCATACTTACTATGTTCCTACTACCCTGTTGGTATTTGCTTGGATCTCTTCTGGACCAAAAATTCTGGCTAGTCCAAAATCTGATATTTTTGGGTTCATTTCGGAGTCTAAGAGAACGTTGCCTGCTTTCAAATCTCTATGAACAACATGTAGCCGTGAGTGTTTGTGAAGATATACTAGTCCTTGAGCAATGCCTTCAATTATCTCGAAACGTCTTCTCCAATTTAACAAAGCTCCTCTTGTCTCATCTGGTAAAACAGTACATTAAAGGAATAAGTAATGCAAACTATTTAAGCACATTGCAATTAGAGGTGAGAACAAAAAACAGAGTTTGCTTTTATCAACTTAGCATAACTAAAAAAATATTTAGCCTTGAATTGTTCATGGTTGCACTCATATCAAAGGCATGATTTATTTAGTTTTTTATTTTTCTTAAAATAAAAGAAAATTTTGTGTGGATTAATTTCTTAAAAGGATGAGTGATAATTCTTGTGTTCTGAGAGGTTCCTAAGTTAGAATGCAACATATTAAAAATGAAACTTGGTGCTTCAAACCTTCAACCACAAAGCACAACTATTGCTTAACAACAACAACCTCACTAATTTTCTTTTATTATGAATCTTTCTATGAAGAAAATGTTACTAATAAAATGGAAGTAGCAATCTCTTATATAGAAACCAATTGAATAAATTAAGGATATATAAACAATTTCGATAAGACTTGCAAAATAGGTTTCTAGAGACAAACCAAAAATAAAGAAGTCTAAGCTCTTGTTAGGCATGTACTCATAAACTAGTAACTTCTCCTCGCCTTATATGCACCACCCTATCAGCCGTACTAAGTTTCTGTGCTGTTGCTTCACAATAAGATCGATTTCATTTCTAAATTCTATCAGACCTTGACCTGATAGTGTTAAGAGCCTCTTGACAGCCATCTCAATTCCATCTTGTAACACACCCTGCATGAAGTCATTATGAACATAACATAACCCAATTATTTTGTTAGATTTCACATTAAATGTTATATTGCCATCTATTTTTCCAATAAATTTTAGTGTACTTTTTTTATTACTTGGTTCTTTTTTTTAAAAAAAAAATCCCATTTGGTTTCACCTTGTCACTATTTCTCATTAATTTTAAATCAAGCATACTGGATTTTTTGCCTTTTCTTACACACAAAGAAAATAAATTGAAGTTTGAGGAAGTACCTTGTACACAGGTCCAAATCCACCTTGGCCAAGTTTAATGTTTGATGAGAAGTTGCTTGTGGCATCAACTATTTGATTAAAATCAAAAGTGGAACATCTGAGCTTCTCTCTCTGTTCTAGAGATCTAGTGTTTCATCGCCAGTTGCTATCGTTCCATCTTCTTGATGAGGAACCTTGATTTCTAAATCATTAGAAAACATAAATTGCTTGTGAAGTTTTAATTGAACTATGCTGGAAATGGTACTGATCAATTGTCTGAAGAAATGTACGTACCTGCATATCGTAATTTTCTAATCCACAAATTGCCAAAAAAGCAACCAAGAACAAGCAATGGAACTGTTACGCTGATGACGATAATCAGGAGCCTGTTCCACCTGAAGAAACATTTGAAGTCGAAGTTATTAAGAAATATTAATAATTTTGTTTTTCAATAATGCATAGAAGAGTACAACTGAAGAAATCCTTCAGGCTTGCAGAATAATTAAAGAAACTTTATGACTGGTTATTTTACTTATTATCCATAATTTTTTTGTAATACATAAGATTATTCTTTGAACTGAGCTTTCAACAATCCATTAAATTAAATATTGGTTAGACATTGAAGGATTAAACCATCCAAAGAGTTTTCATTTTTCATTAAACTTAGTTAAATTAGAAGTAATTCTCACCTTTACTGTTGCCAGATGGCAAATATGATATAGGAGGCTGCGATGGCGGTTGGCCTGATGATGAGGTTGGATTGGCTATGCTTGAGTTTGAACCGAGCTGTATATCCGGATTCCCAGAAAAGAAACTGTATATCTCATACCTAAAATTGCATCGAATTCTTACAATACGTCCACCTTGCCTCCCGTCGAATAACTTTAGCATCTGACTTTATTATTCATATTATATGAAGTTATTATTCATATTAACTACTTTATTTATACAATTTATTTTTAACAGTATTTTTATTATTCAACTCAAATATCATTTATAAGAATAATAACTTATTTAAGTTGAATAATAAAAATACTATATATATAAATAAGTTGTATAATAAAATCATTAATATGAATAATAACTCATTTAATATGAATAATAAAGTCAGTATCCATTTTGGTATCTGTTTATCAGCTACCTACAAATTATTCTATTAAACGGTTATTTCCACAATAGTTAATTTTCTAATAAAGTTTGTTTTAAAATAATTACTGTACATTAAAGTATTGAAATCCTCACTCTAATACATATCATCATTTCCCTCCGCTGTTGCAAATACGCTGTTGCAAATACTTAAAACCACAAAATGGGTCGCAAACTCGCAATTTAAAAAAAAAAATGACATCATATAGCAAAGTTGTAGGCTCGTAGCACAAGCAAACATATCCTAAGATCAACCACCAAATTCCCTCTCAGGCATTTCCGCATACACCTCGTGTGCACAAATTCCCGACCTTTAGTTCGTGAGAGAGGCAGAAGGTGTGTTCTAAGGAGGGTTAATGGGGAAGGAGGGAGGGAAAAAGAAGGGAGAATTATTCTTCATCTTACTCTTAAATTTTAATTTTAAGAGATTAAAAGAAAATGAAGATGAATGAGAAAAATTCTCTATTTATTTTTTCAATAATTATTCCTCTCTCTTTAATTTGAGATGCCTCTCTCCATTTTTTTTTCCTTCCCTTTCCTTTTCCCTCAAACTCGGGAGCACAGACTAAGGTTCTCTACACGCTCTGCGAACACCTTGACCATTCATTGGTCGATTCCTACAGGTGCCACATGTCAGGCTGCACCTGATAACCTCACATCAGGTTGCGGTACTAGGTCCCGCTTCCAGTGGAGAATCATTGAAGCTTACCAGGTTTGGCGCACAATATCATCAAGCACACACGGAGTTAGTATGTGCTGGCCTGAGGGCAGTGCAGTGTGAGGTGGCGGTCCCACAAGTCAGGATTGGTGATGTCACAGTGGATGTTTTACCAGGCAAGATTGGGAGATAAGGGGCTGGGGATTTGGTGACTCAATTCAATTGGAGATATATTTGGAGCTTGGAATTGGAAGCCTAATTAGCTTCTGGTTTCTACAAAATTCCTGATTAGCATATCTAGAGTTAGTATGCGGTGCAATCTTACTGAGCATTGGTGATACAGTCAGTAATGGGGATATAACTGAGTCTGACATTGGGGTCGGTGGCTTTGATTGAATGGCTGTGGTACTGGTATGTATTCTAATTCATTTTCCTGCTCCATATACTGGTCTCTTGCATCAGATTGGCAGCCATTTTTTATTTGATTAGGATGAAGCTTCTCTGCTGTTCACCTTTTTGATTCGGTCTGCTAGACAAGTGAATTTTTTTCTTTTAATTGTATAATTAGAGATAAGATCTCACAATATTACCATCACATAGCAAGTCTTTTGATGAAATGTAATGTTGCTGCTTGGAAATAATTAGCATACAAAAAAGGTACCCAAATTGCTTTAGCTGAGTGACAATTCACAGTTGCAACAAATTAAGAACGGAAGTCACATTATACAACAATGAAACTGCCATGGAAAACACAAAAGGGGGCAAGAAACAGAGTACATACATGTTCAAAAAAGTATGGCATCTGTAGATATTGTACATAACAAGGTCACTGCCCTTCCCACACAAAAGAAGAAATAGTAAAATAAGCACACTTGTAACAAACAAGAGAAATGTACATCAGACATAAGATTTTTCTTTATGTTGAAGAATGGTGAGAGCTTAACGTTCTGTTTTCTTTTTTTTCTTTTTCTTGTTTTCTTTGAGATGAAAGATAATATATGGAACCTAAATTTCTTTATTTCTTTGAATAAATATGTAGAGATTGAGATACTTTTCCTTCATGATTTCATATCTTTGAAACTACTCCATGGTTCTGATTGATGTAGTATATCCAAGTAGTTCTTCGCAGTCTGGACAGTCACTAGCATGCAACCAAGCGCCAAAATGGAGAGCGATCAGACATTAAATCTGGCAAGAATAGGAATGAAATTCACTATTAACACATAAAAGAGAAAACACAATAATGCATATAACTCTCGCAGAAAAATTTGCACATATCTAATATCTGTCTATCAGGATGATTACTTGATGCCAAGTAAATGAATGATTCAAATTTACAAAATGAGGAACTACAGTATTCTGTTATCAAAGTACTCCCAAATTAAGATATAGTGAACTGCTCTTCACCATTATTATTTTAATATTGCTTTCAATGTTTTGAGGACAACAGTTTTTATATTTTGGTCTAAGACAATATACCAGTCAGTGGCTGAGCCAATATCAACCCATTGCTGACTCTCATTGTCTTTTGTTTATCAGGGCACTGCAGCAATTTATTCACTAAATAAAAACTATGTTTTGATTTTGGCATCATGAAAAACCAACAGCAAAGATCAATCCATCAGGTAAAACTTCCTCCTATGCAAATTGGTTCTGAATTTCTGGTACAGAAATGGGACAGCTGATACTGAGACATGTCAGCTGTCACTTGAACTTTTACGCTAATGTGTATATATATGAACTACATTGCTTCATTATTCCACAAAAAGCTTCTTTAACAATATAATATGCATAAAATGATGTACATATTATTATCATGAAGATCACTATGAGATATGGAGTACAGATTACAAGACCTGTAATAGCTAGTCGCTTTCAGGTAGAAGCTTTC
Source organism: x Bolboschoenoplectus mariqueter (assembly GCA_037678475.1). Lineage (NCBI taxonomy): Eukaryota > Viridiplantae > Streptophyta > Magnoliopsida > Poales > Cyperaceae > x Bolboschoenoplectus > x Bolboschoenoplectus mariqueter. The sequence continues at coordinate 1,337,858 of CM075244.1, read as the reverse complement.
TTTTCCTGACATTGGAGGAGGAAGGGACTTCTGCAAATAGAAGGGAGCCGATTCATAAATTAAAATTACTAAGGTGGATATATTGTATACATGGTTCATGCACAGATATTTAATATAAGTATTTTTTTGAAGAAATTTAATATAAGCGTTATTACAGATGTGATACATAACCCCTAATATTTCCTCGAAAGGCTTGACAATGTAATGACTCGAGATTTTCTGCTTTGCGGACCAAGTTTGGGTTTCACACTTTCAGCTTGACACATTCTGGTACAAAGCAGTGCAATAATCACTTGCTCGGAAAGGAGTCGACAATTGGTAAAAAGAGAAGCTAAAAGCAGGAATAATGATTTAACCATATGTCTATCTTTTTGTTGATGAAAGAAACAACTTTTAGACAACAAGATAAATTTAATTTGTATGAATTTCTGGAATTAATGATAACATTAAGATGTAGAGAAAGTAGTACCAGTTGATGGAGTCTCAGTCAATTGCATCTCAGGCCTTGACGGACTAGTGTGTGATGCACTCTGTGCAGCAGCCCCTGTGGCAGGTGACACAAAATTAACATGGTGATAATTGACACAAACTGAAAGTTTGGGGCAAGGGATTGTCACAATTCTAAAGTCTGAGAGGGATGGATTTGATGATATTACAAATTATGGTTACAAAATGGTGACTGCTTATCAAAGTTGAAAAAATAAAAAAGGAGTCTGACTGGAATAATGCCATTGCTTGAAGTTGTTTCTGTTGATTAATTCATTTGCTATATTATGAGTTTCAAGAACCTTTTTCATGTCAGATATTAGAGATTTATTTCATTTGTATGAACTTCTGGAACAAAAGAATATTTAATAACTTTAAGATGTTGAGAGAGTCGTACCAGTAGAGGGAGTCTCAGTCAATTGCATCTCAGGAGTTGACAGACTAGTATGTGATGAACTCGGTGCAGCAGCCCATGTTGAAGGAGCTGAAAGGTGAAACAAATGACATGTTGTTAATTGACACAAATTGAATGGTTGGGGCATGGGAAGAGTGATTATCACAGTTTTAAAATTTGAGAGGCAGGGGATGTGATGATATTATGAATTATAGTAACAAGATGGTGACTGCTTATCAAAGTTAAAGAGAGAAAAAATAAAAAAAGAGTCTGAATTTATTAGGACTCATGAATTAAAAAAGTAATGCCATCGCTAGAAGTCATTTTTGTTTATTAATTTAGTTTCTTCAATTTTACAGGTTGCTTCAATCATAGTATCATGTAATGATGAAACTAAAATGTCCTTGACAATTCTGAAAAAAAGCTCACTTAAGATGGAGATAATGAGTTACCTGATAATGGTACTCCATTATAATCTTGACCTCCTGTTAGTTCAAGCCGACGGCAACTCGAGATGTGAAGATGCTTTAGAGAGGCAGGAAACTGTGTCTCCCCTAATGACCGTAATGCTGGACATCTCCAAATGGACAGGCGCTGAAGTGACTTGAGATCCCTCATCACTTCATCTGGAATAGAAACCAAATGTCGGCAGTCGAATATTCGTAAGTGGGTGAGAGAAGTGAGGTTCTGCAAACAGCTGGGAATTGAGTTCTCAAGTTCGCCACATTTTCCCAGAAAAAGTTCTTTCACAGAAGGTGGGAGGACCATCTCTCTGGGGCAGGTAAGCTTGGGGCAAGAAGAGATCTGCAACATCTCAAGAGACAAAAATCTATCAAGGAATTCTACTGGCAGTGAGTTGAGTTCATGACAATAGAATATTTTAAGACGCTTCAGGTTTGGCAAGAGGTTTGGCTGCAAGCAATTCTGAAGACTTGTCAGCCTTTGGCAGCTATCAAATTCTAGTTCAGTAATGGAACGTGGTAAGTTGAGGACTGTAGGGTTCATCAAGCATTGGTAAAGCACAACTCTTTTTAAATTAGGTGAATCCCCTCCCATCCATCTTGGTGACAACTTCTCACCATGATAATTAAAAATTTCCAACTCTTTGAGATTAGGATGGGGACATAAACCATCAATCACCTCCTCATGAATACTTTTTGTTGTGTATGGAGGTATGGGAATATAAGATTTAGATTGCCAATTTAGACGCAATAAATCAAGAAGTTCATGTTCATGCAGTTGAGCTTCTTCAGCAGCCTGCACGCTTGGAATTTTTTCGAGATGTGTTATTTCCAGAAATCCCCGAATTCCACTTAGGTGCTTCAAATTTTCAATTTTCCCGTCATCCCTTACAGGAAAAATTAGGTTGTAGTTTTGAATTGCATTTGAAAGTTTAGGTGTGCGACTTAACAAATGCACCAGGTGAACCGGCGGTCTGAAGAATTGCAACCTAGTTAGCTTGTCGGAACTGCCAGGAAAACAAAGAATATTACTGCAACCCCGCATATCTAAATACTGCAGATTGTACAGGCTGCAAAATGAGTCAGGTAAATTTTTAATTGCTGTACCCGAAATGTCGAGGTAATGGAGGTGTTTTAGCTTTCCGACATTTTTTGGTAGCTCTTTGATTCTACATTTGGCAAGTGATAAAGTACGAATATTCATTAGTTCGTTGCACCAGCTGTCAATTGCCTTAATGCCACAGTGATAAGGATATGCCACTATTAAAGAGCGTAATTTCTTAAATTTACATAGTTCTCTTAGCTCTTTTAGTCTTAGGTTCTTACCAAACACTGACAAATGCTGTACATCAGGAGAGATTTTCTCAAATTTCCCATCTTTTAGGCAATGACATTCATCTTTTGTAACCGATTCGCAAACATCATGCATCAGGTCATGGATGACATATTTATTTTCATGAGAAAACCAGCCAGGAGCTTTTTGAAAGAAGCATCTGTTTACCAAATCATGGAAGAAGTTTAATGCCAAATCTTCCATATGTTTGAGGGTTTCCTTTATGGGGATAAAACCTTGCATGATCCAAAACTTTGTTAGCTCATTTTCAGTAAATTTATGATCTTTGGGAAAGAGTGAGCAAAATGAGAAGCACTTTTTCAGGTTAGACGGTAAATGTTGATAGCTCAATTGGAGTATAGGAAGTATATCTTGTTCCCCTTGTTCTAGTTCCCACATTTTACTATCTCTAATGTTCATCCAATATCCATGATCAAAATTTTTTCTCAAAATACCACCCAAAGTTTTTGCTGCAAGAGGCGATCCTTTCAGCTTTTTACAAATTTCCTCAGCGATATCCTTTAAGTGGTGATAATTTTCAGAATCCACCTCTAAACCAGCGCAGCTCTTGAATAAATCCCAGTAGACTTGCTTTTCTAAACCCTCCAACTCAATAGGACCTATGGAGTTCATATTGGTCCCGGTACATTCAACTGCCTCAAGTGACCTAGAGGTTAATATGACTACACTTTCTTCAGAGGCTTCTTCCATTGTCCCCAGTATATCTAGCCCGTCCTTGCTCCAAATATCATCAAGGACTAACAACACTCTTTTGGATTTAAACTTCTGTTGTAGGGTTCGTTGAAGGTTATTTAAATTGCTTTGGCTGCGCTCGTCTGCAGTGGCATGTGCACCCTCAAGTAATTGTTTAGTCACCCCCTTTTTGTCTAATTTGTCGGATACACAAACCCATATTTTTAAATCAAAGTTGGACTTCACAGTGTTATAAATCGTTTGAGCAAGAGTAGTCTTCCCTACACCTCCCATGCCAACAATAGGTAAAATAGATATTTTTCTGCTTTCAGGTCCAGATCTGGGAGTTCTTAACAGGCGGATTGCAAAATTTAATTCATTTTTACGGCCAACCACTTCAAAATCAGGAAGGGATTCAGTCGTCTCAGGTCTAGTATCATCTCTAAATTGTTCTGGATTTGTTGGTATATTAAGGTTGTTACAGATTTGTTCCAATTCATCATATACATGATTTATATTAACTTGAGCTTTTCTCACATTGTCTGGGAAACTGTTCCACCACATCTTGAAATTATTAATAAGCTCACCTGTATACCTCTGTGCTTTCGACTTTGACTTTTCATACTCATAATCCTCAATTATGATTTCTGCTTCGTACATAGCATTTTTAAGCTGGGGAAGTAGCTCATCTATGGGTTCATGTCTGATGCGCCAGCACTCGGATCTTTTGATCAGCAGCCATGCCTTTGGCAATGTGTTGCGAAGCATTGTGACATCATTGCTGACATCCGAATTCTGCCGAAATCCATCAATGACAGACATGCCTATGTCAATCGCTTTGCCGAAGTCCATAGTTCTTGTTTGGGTAACAAGGAGGAAGAAAAGGAGGGACAAATTGGTTTTGCAATCTCGGAGAAACTAGGAATGGAACAAGCAGAGAAGGTCAGAAGGATTCTTATTGGTTTGGTTGATAAGTAGATTGAATCGTCTGGCTAATTTGGATGTATTACGAAGACTGCTGAGAAGGGAAGCGAGGTCAGCACGAACAAATACTCAATGAATTGGGTACTTTAAAGAATACATTTTAAAAATGATTTCAAACGAACTGCAGTGCTGGAATTTTCCAGCACGATCTGATCTATTTAAATGTACCGAGATCGTGCTTGTACGTTTTCCAAAAGATGATCGGCACATCCTCAGACCTTAATAAATTGGAATAATATCATATGTATCCTTGAACTTTTTGTTGATTTCATATTTATCAATCAACTCTTTAATATATCATATATTTTTACTAGTTGATCACATAATAATAAAAATGAAAATTATGCAAAGATGTATGGGATGCATTAATGTTTGTATTAGGAACTAAAATTTCAGAGATTATACATAACCAATATATCACACCCTATATTTCACCCCATGTAATTCAATATAATTACAAATTTGTTGAGGTATTTCACAAACATGTTACATGTCATGCTAAATTAATTGGGCTGCACAAATTAGGCCCAATTTGTAGCCTTACAGCCCAAAGCTTTTCTGCTTTTACATGTTGTTAGAACACGAGATTAAATTTTTGTACAACAAATTATAATTAGGAAATTTGGCACAACTTATTTAGTAACAAGCAAACCCTTTTGAGTTTTGACGATGACCAATGATTAGCAGCAAAGTTTATCTGCCATCCGGATCAGTCACGGTCACATAATTTATGGAACGTGACGAGCCTTCGATATCTGTTGTTGATATGTCTGTAAAGGATGTCCTTGAATTTACTCTTACGTTGAAATAAGCCGGCTGATTTGGCTCTGGTAGCACTACACTTGGCGAGCTGAGAAATGCGATCACATCTGACATGATGGGCCGGTCGACAGGGTTCTCTTGTACACACAGTAATGCCACATGGATGCATCTCTCTACCTGTCTTTGCGGTGCTTCAGTTAATACAGGAGAAATTAGCTCAAATGCTTTTCCTTCTTTCCATTGTTCCCATGCCTGAAACGAAAATTTCATGCCAGTAAAAATCTGAGAAAAAATATCCTTCTTAAGATATAATTTATAAACAACTGCAGCTATTAATATCAAAACAATTAATTAATTCTTCTCGAAAACTCTGTTATATATGTCAGTACCAATTCCCAAATAGCCGAAAGCTACACAAGACCAATAAAACTGTTTTCATCTTTCCCAGAATTCCTCCCTCAATCAAGTTTCAGAGATTGAAATTAAAATCAGTGACATGTTGCTTTCAAATAACTAAGAGCAAGTGATATTTATGATAATAGGTTCCTTACATATCCAAGGAGGTTGTGAGAGACTCCATGTTGGTGGAAACCCAAACTCCTTTTGCCACTGGCAATCTCCAGAAGCAACACACCGTAGCTAAACACATCCGATTTCACCGAGAAAAGACCCTCAGATGCATATTCTGGAGCCATGTAACCACTGAAAAATAATTAAAATAAAGTAATTTTTTGTTATGAATCTTTACCCAAAAAAGGAAATTTTTGTTATGAACCTTCACAATGTGCATTCTTGTTGTTGATGAAAAGATTTTTTTATTACCTTTTTAGATTTTAAAGGAAACTATAATTTTTCACTTGATTTTGTATACAATTCTTGATTTCCAAGTTCAATTCTCCATGTATATGCTCTAAATTTTGGCTTATTTGTTATGTTATTGCATTATACTTACTATGTTCCGATTACTCTGCTGGTTATTGCTTGGAGCTCTTTCGGATCGAAAATCCTTGCCAACCCAAAATCTGATATCTTTGGATTCATTTCAGAGTCTAAGAGAACATTGCTAGCTTTCAAATCTCTGTGAACGATTCTTAGCCTCGAGTGTTTGTGAAGATACAAAAGTCCTTGTGCAATGCCTTCAATTATATGAAAACGCTTCGGCCAATTTAGCAGCGCTCCTCTTGTTTTATCTGAAAGAAAACAGACATACATAGATAGCTCAGTAGAACGAAAAAAATGAAAAAAAAAAATGAAGAAAAATGAAAAGAGTAAGCAAGGAAAATGCAAAAAAAAAAATGAGAGAAAGAAAACAATCTATTTCACTGAAGTTGTTGATTTAAAAATAAAAAAATATCGTCTCCAATAAAACTTTACATTTCTTCTTTTACTTAAAAGTCAATGACATGATAACTAATATTGCATCAGATTTTAATAAATGTCAATGACATTTCTTTTATTTTAGGGGAGATATTGTATCATCAAGGGAAGACTAGAGTAGAAAAATGTCAAATTGTTAGCCCCAAGTTACTACTAAGAAATGTAAGAAACTTAGGTTTCCAGAGAACTGAGAGAAGTACCAAAAATTAAGAAGTCCAAGCTCTTATTTGGCATGAACTCATAAACAAGCAAGTTCTCTTCACCCTGGATACACCATCCGAGCAACCGAACTAAATTTCTGTGCTGAAGCTTTGCGATAAGTTCGATTTCGTTTTTAAATTCAACTATGCCTTGACATGACTGTGCTGAGAGCCTTTTCACAGCTATTTCAAGCCCATCTAGTAGCACACCCTGAATGAAATTAAATGAAAATGAGTTCAGTAATAAGATCCAATTATTTTATTTTCATGTCATAATAAAATTTATATTCTGTTACATGCAACCATTTTTTGCCTTCTTGGGTATTATCCATCTGAACTTTTGATAAAATTTTCCAAATAAAAAGGTGATAAATAGTATAAGGAATGCTCATCATTAAAATATTGTGCTATTAAAATTTGCTTCAAAATATAATTATTTGGCAGTCATAATTAAGAAATACAGGGAAAGAACCTTGTACACCGGTCCAAATCCACCTTGGCCGAGTTTATTGTCCGATGAAAAGTTATCGGTGGCTATAGCTATTTGATTGAAATCGAAGAATGGGAAATCTGAGCTACTCTCTCTGCTCCAGATACTCGATTGTTCGTTGCTAGATAGCATTCTTTCTTCAGATATCTTCATATCTAAATCTTTGGAATAGAAAAATTAATTACTAGCTTTCTTTCAAAAAAGGTAATGATAAGTAGGGTAATATATAATCAATTTTTTAAAGAATGAAACCTGTATTTAATCTCTGCTTTTCTATCCATAAACATCCAATGAGGCAACAAAAAAGCAACAATACCAGAGTTGCACTGATGATAACAGTGATGTGCTTCCTTCTTCCTCCTGGATAATCATTTCATGTTGCAACCATTAATAATACAAGTTGATATTATGTAGAACATAGTTCTATATAGTTATTTTCAAAATAAATGTAAAAAAATGACTGCTAAAAGTTGAAAATATTAAGCAAGAAAAAAGGGGAGACGATATGACCAATAACTCTATCCAATTATTTCCCAAAAGAAATTAAGCTTATAGTTTGCAATTACTACATATTTATGGGTCTGTCTGTAAATTTAACAGTATTTGTCCGGCAATGCAGATTTTGCCTTCTGTCTTCAATTTTATTAAGAAATTTTTTTTTAATTTTATCAATTTCTGTTAATTCTTTAAGTACTCCCAAAAGAATTAAATATTTCTAACATATCTTGAATGTAATTGTTTTCAACTTCAACTCAATAACACAGGATCAAATTCAAGTTCACAAATATTAAATGAATAGACAAATAAATCCCTCAAGATTTTGAAGATCTAACTAAACCGGTGAAAAAAATGCAGTTGGATAGAAAAAGGTTCTGAAAAGAAAAATATCAGAATCATTGTCTAGGTACCTCTAAAGACCAAAAAGGCACAAAAGGTACACCAAAGAAAAAGAAAATAAAGAAGGTATGTAAGTCGGTCCTTAATTATTTACCGGTGTCCTTAATTAGCAATTACCTTTGTTAGTCTGAGTCGAAGTCCTTGTCAAATTAGATGACTGAGTCGGTTTGTTGACAGATACAGCAGGAGCTGGACTTGATGTTCCCGGTACCGAGGTCGATCCAAGTAGTACATCTGGATCTCCAGAAAAAAATGCATATATGTCATATCTCAAGGTGCACCTAATGCCTAAAATACGGCCTCCTGTCCTCCCGTCAAAGTAATTGAGCATATGATCGATCAAATCTTGCAAGCACGAACGGCACATGTCATTTGACATGTCAGGTGTGCACTGTGACAAGCTGTATAGAATTGGTACGGAAGCTGATATGATTATATCTCCTGTACCTAACCGTTTTGTCGAGTTATATGCTGCCTGATCTGATACACTGCTGAGTAAATTATTCACCATTGTGGTTAAGTATAATTTCTTAGCATTGTTCGATGTCTCCCATCCATTAAATCTTCCCCCCGTCATGCTTTGTGTGTTGTATACGATGATCTGTTGCGAGTTGTCAGTCGAATCAAGGAAGTACCTGTTTGAGTACCGAAGAAGGCACATATCGTACCAGATAATCACTTCCTTGGAGTACGGGCACATGTTACCCACATCTTTGAAGGATTGGTTAAGGCAACTGGCACAAACGGAAGAATTGACATCGCCTCGGCAAAGGACAAGACCGAAGATTTGGTCTGGTCCCATACCAGTTGCATTCTCAGAAAAACCATCTCTTGCGACAGCTTCTGTGGAAAGAAAGGAGAAAAGATGCTGAAGGTTGGTATAATAGGTGCTGTTTTTCAAGTAGTTGCCGGTGGAGCCACACGTTACATAGAGGGGATCAAAGGCACCATTTGTCGGACCTAAGTCAAGAAAAATTATGACAGAGAGAGCATAGAAGAAGAGAGTAATTCTCTGCATCCTTCCAAGGAGGCAGAGATTGAGAGTACAAAGAATGAATCATGCAAAACTTGCAAGATGCATTTGAACAATAATTCTCGATCCTGATCCGAGGTACGAATCATGAATTATGAAACATAGTACATAGATAGATAGGTACAGACAGCACAAGTGCAACACTGCACATTACATAAACATTCTGGTAAAGATCTGGTAGGTGTTTGTTGTTTTAAATTTTAATCCAGTATCTTTCATGAGTGATGTGATTTATTAGTTTCGCTTTTTTCGCTTTCAAACAGAGCACTTTTCATTATTTTATCCGACTTTCATTGTTTATACTTTCACATTAATTCAGTCGTAATTAATAATTAATTGGTTGTTGTCAGATGGGGATTGGGGATAGTTGTCATGAGATGGATTGAAATTGAATCAGATTTTTAGGGGCCATATCTAATGTTTAAATATTTTATGGGCCGATGTGGGACTAATGTTTTTTGTACAATTTATTCAGAAATTTTGGTACTTGGTACGCTCAGCCTTAAATTAAATTGTTAGCATTTCTTCTTCATTGACCATTTGACCATTTGTTTTTATGTGCTTGTGATTATTTTTCCAAATAGTTAATGCTAAAACCTCAGAATTTCTCTTGTACGGCTAAGAATTTGCCCTTTTTTTATTTATTTAATTAATTTTCATGATAAAATTTTATACAAATTTTACCTACGGCCAATAGTTTTAGAAATAAGAGCCCCCCAAATATATTTTGTTTATGTTCCTTTTACTTTACTTACATGTTAATTGTGGTTTTTTTTAAACTTTGATGTTGTTAATCAATTGATATTGTGTTGATATGGTATATTACTTTTCATTCTCAAATTACATTCATGTTTTTTTAAGAAAAAAACAAGAAGAAGAAAAAGAAATAGGGAGGGGATCCTTAACAACTAATACTTTGATAACCTTGACAACCGTTTTTCAAATAATTTCAAAATAAATCTTAAAAATTCTTAAAAAACAGAAAAAAAAAGTCTACAAGCATATCTTTAATTTATAGATTGATCGTATTTTAATTTTCATATACTTTAAGAATCATTTGATATTCCACCATTTGTATTAAATTTTAAATCGTTGAAAATATTATGTAATTTTTATTGTTTTTTATGGAGAATCAAATGATACTTAAATTGAATAAAATTTGAAACACAATCAATCTATAACTTCAACAATATGTCTATAACTTTTTTTTTTCTATTTTTAAGATTTATTTTAAAATTATTTAAAAAATAGTTATTAAAGTTATCAAATTATTAGTTATTATGGAATCCCCTCCCAAAGAAATAACCCACACAAACTAAAGTATGAAAAATTAAATTAATTAAAAATGATATGAAAGACTCGCCAGCAAATAACCCGCATTTTTGTTTACATTTTTTTAGTACATCTCAAACTGTGCTTATAATTCGAAATAACACTCTCTACGAAGAGAGACGTATGTTCAAAACTCACAAAAAATATTTAAAAAGAAATAAATATTAGGATTAACATACCCTTATTTCACAAAAAAATGGAAATAACAACCACCTTTTCTTAGTAAAGGAATTATACGTTTTTTAATTGTTGCATTTATTGTTGCGTTTGTTGGAATTTAAGTGAGAATTAATGTGATGTGCATCATAGGTTCTCCTCCTCACAAAATTGGAATATATCATGAAGAAGAGCTAATCATTAATTTCGTCTACAAAGTATTAAATAATTTAATGGCGACCTTAAAAAAAAGAAAAAAAGTAATTTAATGTGAATTAAAGGTCATAAATGACTACAAATTTTTATGACCACTTTCAGAACCTACTACATAATGTTATTAAACTAGGAAAAAAAATAAATTTATAAATAAATTTTTCATAATTTATATAAGAGGAGGGTTTCAATGCGATAGATTTTTAGTGTCATAAAATGTCATAAATTCATTTTTTAATTTATATTTTAAAATTTGACACTCAAATTTCAAATACAAACCGTCGATCTTATTAATTTTGTTGGAAGATGTTTGCTCACAAAAATTTCATGATTTTTAAAATTCATTTTATACTAAATCAAATGATGAAAAAAATGAATATATTAAAATTAATCAATCATAAATAATTAGATTCATTTATTTTATAACTATTTAATTTAATATAAAATAAATTCCAAAAATTATAAATTTTTACGTACATACATCTACTAATAAAAATTAACAAAATTAATGAAAATTAACAAAATTAACTATTTGAATTTGAAATTACATATACATATATAACCTTTTGACAACACATTAATTCCTTTCTCTGACAAAGTAAAACATCCAGCCGCCATCCAAATCTTCAATTTGTCAATTTGCTCTTGTCTGATTCCACCTTACCTATTTTCCTTTATCCATTTCCATTTGTACGCACTTTATACTATATTTATGGATCGTATTAATTTCTGAATCCTCTCAATTAATTAGATCAGTGCTTCGTTGCTCATGGAAAGTAAAGTGCTTGAATTCGTGTTAGGAATTGTTGGATGATACAAATTGGAATAGAATTGGGCCAATTAATTAAACTGTATTTTTAGATATTTTCCTCCAGAGAGATACATTATTAATATTGGGTGATATTATATTATAATTATAAATAGACTAATTAACCTCTTTTAAATGTGTCTACAAGGAATCAGTTATGAGATATTTTCTGAACCGGTATAAGTTAATTAATTGTTTCTTCAAAAGGATCCAATTATTGATTTTATATATTAGATATATAAAAGGCACACGTGCTAGTTGTCAGTTTCAAGGTCTTAATTCTTAAACTATGCAAAAAATATTGTACATTAGCTTGATAATTCTCTTAATGGAATATGAATTTCCATTTTTATAGGAGTTGTTGTGTCATTGCATTTCTATTTCTTTAAAAGCACACGTGGTATATCTATCTTTTCTTGATAGACTTATAATTAAATTGATTTGACATTGCAAAATTGAAAATTAAACATGTGGCCACGACATTGTGTGGATGCTCTGTAGTTTGTAGATTTTATTTATTTCTTTTTTTAATAGTTGGGTTGTCATGTGATCTGATAGAAATGAATTAATTTAAGCATAGATTTTACTACATATAATTCAATTAGTGAAAATTCATGCACAAAAAATATCATAAAAATATATGAAGGAAGAAGTTTTCATATATGTATTTTTATTGCGTCATTGGGAATTATTTTGGGGAACTAATATTTTTTTTGTATATATAGAGTATTTTAATTCTTTATTGTAAGACATGCATCACTATCTTCCGATTCAATAATCTAATTATATTACAAGTATTAAATACAACATGATACAATTAAATTAAAATAAATATATATATAAAGCATAATCGATAAAGTGTCAGCAAAATTCAAAAAACACAATAATAATTTTAAAATAAGAATAAAACAAAGTTTAAATCTTCTTGAAACAACAAGTAATTTAAAAAAGAAATAAAAAGGATAAATTTCAATTTTCAAAAAATTATCTTGGATGATGATGGCAACAGTTGAGAGCTTTGTACCTACCAGACAAGTTATGGATAGAAATTAATTAAAGAAATACATCCTTGGCAGGTTATTGGTTGAGTTGTCTTCTAATCAAAATATCAAATATATTAACTAAACACATTTATTGTTCTCTTGATTGTTGGAAATGGATATATATATATATATATATATATATATATATATATTCTTTTTCTTCTAGAATAAAAAAAAATAAGACAAATTATAGAAGCCACAAAAAGGAAGCCTTATATATTAATTGATCAGAGATGGTTTATTTGGGTATATAGCAGTTGGTCTTGACCAAGGCAAAGCTAGATATTAATATCAGATATATATTATAAGATAATAATCTCTTTGAATAGGAACTCCCACATACTTTGAGGTTTGATGTCCTTTTAATTGGAATTGAATTCATTTCCTTCTCTTTGTTTCTTCTTTTTTTTTCCAAATGAAAAAAACAATAAATGGAGTAGTGGGAATCCTCATTCTTTTTTTTTATCAATTAGAAGTAATAATCAAGATCTATTTGTCAAGCATGGAATAGTATGAAAATAGAGGTTAATTTTCCCAGTTCACATCAGTGCCAAATCATTTTTAAATCAGCACCACATAAGCAATTCTCAGTACCATATTAACTTTTCAAGTGATAACTACACTCTGTATATGTATGTACCTCTTATTTGTATTCCAAATATTTACACTTATTCTCAAAATTATTTATATTTGATAAGAAAATAATATTTATATTTTTTTTGTTAAACAAAATCTTTATATTTACTTAATGAAGTGAAGATGATTCAAATTACCTTTCATATTATTATTTCAAAAATTATCTATAACTTTATATCAAGTAAACATATAATTTGATTGAAGATATGTAAAGCAAAAGATGAACACGTATATATCTTACTACAATATGTTACAAAAGTATTTGTACACTATGAAAAAAAATATATATATATTTTATAGTGGAGAACACATATTTCCAGGAAAAAAATATAGAAAAACTAATTTTAAATTGAAAATAAAGAACACACATAAAAAGCGTGCAAGGTAAGAGGCGTATTGGATTGAACCACATTGGTACCAGAAAGCAATTGAACCAAGACCCCAGAAAAAAAAATAACAATAATTAAGTGCCTCATTAACTATACCAATTATAAAAGAAAGAGACTTTTCCTTGAAAATTGAAAAGAAAAAAAATGAAGAAACTGAACCATCCAAATTAACTTTCCACTATATGCTCTTGGAACAATCCCAATTAATGTAAGGTACCGTCCAAAATTAAAGCCTAATAGTCTCCTAATAGTTGAATGGTACTATTAAGGTTCTTTTCTTTCTTTTTTTGGTATCAAGTGGACATGCAATCAATTCATTTTTATGGGGTGGTTGGTACACCTAAACCCTAACAGTATGAAAATTTTGTCAAAAATAAACCACACTGAAACCCTTTATGGTTATTCATGTGCTATATTGTTTTGGAATATGGTACATATTCAATTTCCATTTTTTAGTAGACATTCGGAGACAAAAGGAGATTATTAATTATATAACACCAAACTGTAGTATTATATTATAAAAGAGTATATTATTGTTGATTGGTTTTATTCAAATAGATAAATGTAATTTCTTTCTTAATTGTGATCCACTTCTGGTGTAGTTTCTCACCCAATTCGGTTCAGTCAGTATCAACATAAGAATTATATCATTTCCAAATAGAAAATAAAAGTATATGGAAGCAGTGCAGTGCATTACATATCCACTCTATGTACAAATAAATTCTTTTTGTGCAAACTATAACCTATATTATCATCTATAGTAACATCATCTTCCTTCTGGGCCAGTCATGGTCATATAATTTACGGAGCGCGACGAGGCGTAAAAGGATGATGATTCAAATACATTCTCTGTAACTCTTATATTGAAATAAGCTGGTTGTTTAGGATCTGGTAGAATTATATTTTCTGTACTAAGAAACACGATCACATCTGATATTGTGGGTCGATCGATCGGATTCTCTTGTACACACAGTAAAGCCACATGGATGCACCTCTCTATCTGCTGTTTGGATGCTTCAAGTAATGAGGGAGAAATTAGCTCAAAAATATGCCCCCTTTTCCATTTATCCCATGCCTGAAAGAAATTTCATGCCAACAAAATGTGAACTCAGTTGAGAAACAAATCAGAAAATTTCGAGACTTAAGTGTGAAATTATATATATAATTATATACGAGTAGTTAATTGTTATCATTATATTTTCCTTACATATCCAAGGAGGTTGAGAAAATCTCCGTATTGGCAGAAACCCATATTCCTTCTTCCGCTTACAATCTCCAAAAGCAACACACCGAAGCTATATACATCTGATTTGACGGAGAAGAGGCCCTCAGATGCATACTCAGGCGCCATGTAACCGCTTCAAGAAAAACAGAAAAAAGTACCTTCAGAATTTGAATTTTCTTGTACTCGATTAACCATGTTTCTAAATAGATTTTTGCTAGTTTCTCAAGTCATACTCACTATGTTCCAACTACTCTATCGGTAGTTGCTTGGAGCTCTTTCGGGCCGAAAATCCTCGCCAACCCAAAATCTGATATTTTTGGAATCATTTCGGAGTCCAGAAGAATGTTGCTTGCTTTCAAATCTCTGTGAACAATTCTTAGCCTTGAGTGTTTGTGAAGATACAGAAGACCTTGTGCAATGCCTTCGATTATCTCGAATCGTTTTTCCCAATTCAGTAGAGCACCTCTTCTTTTATCTGTGAAACAATATAGCAGAATCCATTCAAAATTAGTATCTCTTTGTTCTTGTACTTTATAATATCAGTTAACAGCACAAAAATTATACAAAATTACAAACATTTACCAAAAATGAAGGTGTCCAAGCTCTTGTTTGGCATGAATTCATAGACAAGTAATTTCTCTTCACCATGGATGCACCATCCAACGAGCCGAACTAAATTTGTGTGTTGTAGCTTTGCAATAAGTTCGATTTCATTTTTAAATTCAACTATGCCTTGACATGACTGTGCTGAGAGCCTCTTCACGGCTACTTCAAGTCCATCTCCTAGGACACCCTGAAAGAGACAAACATGAAATAAGCTGAAAATATATAACTTCAATATATGTTTGTTCTAATCTTTTAATTCATATTATTTTTCAGTTCTGATTCCATATAACAATACATTAACTTCTCTCATTCCAAATGAAAGAAAATGCAAACAGAAACAAAAAAGAAGATTAGAAAACAACAAAATAAAAGAATGCAGAGGAACACCTTGTACACAGTTCCAAATCCACCTTGGCCAAGTTTTTTGCCCAGTGAAAAGTTTCCTGTGGCTTTAACGATTTGATCGAAATCAAATAACGTGAAGTCTGAACTCCCCTCTCTGCTCCAGATACTTGGTGCTTCGCCATGGAGTCTGAGTCTTTTTTCTTTTCGAGATATCTCAATTCCTAAATGATTAAAGAAAATGAATTGCTAGCTAAGTTTTTCATTCAGACGATGTAATTACGATGAATATATACTATGTTTAATAAAGAATCAAACCTGAATATCTATGCTTTTTTAACCAATAAAAGCCGATGATGCAACTAAGGAGAAGAACTGCCGCAATTACATTGATGACAATAAGGAGTTTTCTTGATCCTCCAAAAAAAAAGATGGAAGCTGCAAATTTAGTACGAGTTATATGTATTAGAAGGATTAAGACAATTTATACAAATTAAAGAAAAAAGGGGAAAAAACAAGAGCTTTTGATAGGGCATAACCACATGCATAGTTTTTAAGAAAAATGCAAAACAATATGACTAATTAAAGTATATCCATATCCATAGGTTCCCATGCAAGTTTGTGCTTTATTTGTACGCATTGTATTACTCTTTTACTAGTAGTCTGCATGATGCACACCGAATGAATTCAAGAAATTTTACTTAGCTAATCAAATGTCCCGATCTATAATATTTACTAAGTGATTAGAAATCAAAATTGTTGTGATACACACAGTTCAGGGTACAAGTGAGTAGAAATCAAAATTGTTGTGATACACACAGTTCAGGGTACAAGTGAGTAGAAATCAAAATTGTTGTGATACACACAGTTCAGGGTACAAGTGATTAGAAATCAAAACTGTTGTAATCAATTGATCAGTTCATATATGGGGCACCATAAAAATTGACATGTAGTTGCCATGACGTCAGATCTTCTACTTGTTAAAGCCCCCCCAAACAAAAACAATAGCATTTGAACATTTTATCGAACATCTTGTGTGCGCCAAATATTATACCAAGGTATCCATAAAAAAACAGGATACAATTCATTGATTCTGTATAACCAGGAAAACCCAAATAGAGAAGAATCTTGCGACTCGATTTTCTCATCCCTACACGAAATGTGTAAATGGTTCTATCCTTACACGATCACAAGGAAACAACGCATAGAGATCCACCACCCATCATCCCAGCAGCTACCATCACCATACCAGTGGATCATACAAGAGGAACAAGAGATAATTGAGATGCATTACCAGGATCGTACCACGCGACAATAGCCACAATCACAATAATCTGACACTGCTCCTTTCTTTACTCTCTTCTTCTCCCTCCTCCTCTTCATATCTCTCGCTTTCTCTTTTCTCATGGCGTGTACAAACAAAACAGAGCATGGCTCTTTTGTTTAGTTACCCCCTAGCTCCTTTTTTTCCTCCCCTCTGAATGACTTGGACAACATATAAACCCATATTAATTAGGCCGGATTAACTTTTGGGCTGATTTAGGCCCATATGAGTTAGTAATAAATTCACAACCACGTCGATCACCGCATAAGTATAAAAAAAAGAACACGGATGGAGGACTAATTATAATTAATTAAGAAAGCGGTGGAGTTTTAACATTTATTAGATCAAAATTTAATCCGATGAGTAAAATAATCATCTGATGATATCAAAATTCGCATAAAAATTAGCTCTCAATCTTTAATAATCGTGCAAATTATCAAATTTGATGATCCAACGGTGATTTACCCATCAGACTAAAATATAATTCAATGGACGTTGGAACGCCCTCCCCTTTCCATTAATTAATTGATGCGAACTGAATGACTATGCAATTTCTTCCACTTCCAGTACAGCAGATATTCCTCATTATTCTTAATTAAAGTGAGGTGAAAGATTTAATGTTTATGATCATTGATGTAATACTAAAAAATTGATATGATTTGTTGTCTTTCCTTTCAATTTTGGAAGGCAAAAACAAAGATGATTTGGAATAATTCAGTTTGGAAAAGGCTGCTTTAAGTGCAACCTGTCGTTCTGAATTCGTATATTCCAAAATACAGAAATTTGTTTTTTTTCTAATAATTTATTATAAAGATCATGCTCTGTTAAGTAATCTTGTTCTCTTGGAAAAAAAAATACATTTAATTTCCTGTAGAAGATGAACATTTTTTTTCTAGAGTTAAATGGCTCAGCGCTCTCATTTTATGAATGGGAGAGTTTCAAACTCCTATCAAATCAAATTTCATCCGCTGGACGGAATAATCTTTGGATTATTAAATTTAATATTTCGTACGATTATTAAAAAAGAAGAGCAAATTTTTTGTGCAAATCTTATTACTAACGAGCAGCTAATTTTGTTCGGTGGACCGAAATTTAGTCTAATAGATTTGAAAATTGCCCGCATATCTGGCCGAAACTATTAATTCGTGTTGATAATAATAAGGAATTTTCTATGCCAAAACGCATTGTCAAAACTGATTGTGTATATTTTTAGCTTTTCTAATAACCATTAATTAAATGAATAGACTGTAATAAATGCCATTTATCTTATTTAGAAAAATGACTGTTTGCTTCTATTTTCAAACATAAATAGACTGAAAGAAGAATTTCGGGCGATGTCTTTATGCCACATACTTTGTTTTCAATAAATCCCGTACAGTGATTGAACAATCAATTATGAGCATTCACCATCAGCCACACGGAAATAACAATCAAATTTATTACAATTGTTAAATGCGCATTAATTGAACTAGTTTTATTATTATTATTATTATTATTATTATTATTATTATTATTATTATTTACAAATTCTTAGGATTTAGGAAATCATAGTAAACCAATATAGCTTTTCCTTCCTAAAAAATAAATAAATAGGTGAACGCAAATTGCCTAGTTTTATTATATCAGAAATTATTCTTACGCCTCATATTTTGTATCCCTTATCTCTACATCAAAAATATTTATACTAAATAAATAATTTATTTATATTTAAATTTATAAGTGTTCATAATTAGTATAGAAAATATTTATCATTTTTTTCTTTCCTAGATGATTATAAAAAATTGAAGTTAAAAATTTTGTTGCATAATTTTTAATCTTAAGAATGCAAGATATAGATACTTTTATCATTATATAAAAATATTTTCTGAAAAAACATAAATACATCTATAGTGCAAATAAAAGGTATAATTAAAGATGCAATGATCACTTCTCTTATTATATTACCTCATGACATGTAAGATTATTAATGGGAGTTAATTATTTTATATTAGGGACCTCATGGAATTGGACTCATGATAATGGTTAAAGTCATTCATCTAATTTTCAGTGCATACGTTGGATTTCGATCATTCAATCTCCCACATGCATAGTGTACAATAATGTTTGATATCATATTTGCCAATTTCCAATAATGCTCTAGAAGCTAATCTATCAGAGATCGATACAGTCATTTGGTTTAATTTCTAACCAAAGGGCTTGAACACATGATTTCTAAAATTCATAACATAAATAGACATATATGAGACAATTAAGTGACCATTCTTCATAAATATAATGAAAAAGAACATACATATGTAAATTACCTTTATTTGTCCTAGATGGAACAGCTGCTAATGAAGGTGGAGTTGGCAGATTGTCAGGCACACTAGGAGATTCCGACGGTGCGGGAGTTTCCATGTTATGAGGCCGAGGAGTCACTGAAGGTGCCGGTGCTGGTCGGTTGCCAGATGCATCATCAGGTGCAATCGATTTCAATGGTCCCGAGATCGAACTAAGCGGCAACACTCCTTGAAATTTGGAGAAAAAGTTGTACACTTCATACCTTAAGCTACATCTAACTCCTAAAATGCGCCCGCCTTCCCTCCCGTCAAAATTGTTGAGCATCTGATTAATCAGATCTTGCAAACACGCGTGACATGCGTCTTTTGCCATGTCAGGGGTACACTGTGACATGCTGTAGATTGCCGGTCCGGATGTTGTTATATTCATGTCTCCTACCGCAAACCGCTTTGCCGAGGTATAAGCTGCCTGGGATGCAACACTGCCAAGTAAGGCTTCCAACATTGCCTTGAGGTAGGACTTGGCGACAGCATTTGACGTTATCCATCCACTAAACCTCTTGCTCGTCACATTTTCTGAATTCCAAATGATGACCTGCTGAGAGTTGTCGGTCGAACTGAGGAAGTCGTTATTCGAGTAGCGAAGGAGGCAGAAATCATAATATATCGTCGCTTCTTTCGAGTTCGGACATAGAGTTTGTATATCTATGACGGATTGGTTAAGGCAGTCTCTGCAAACAACAGAATCAACGTCACCACGGCAAAGGGCAAGACCAGAGATTTGGTCCGGTACGGCAGTAGTATTTGTAGTAAAACCTTCCAATGAAACAGATTGCATGGAAAGAGAAGCGAAGAGTGTCGCAAGGCTGGATTGGTACGTGCTATTCTCGGTGTTGTTACCGCATACGTAGTGGAGATAATCATTTGCAGATGATACATAATTAAAATTTTGAAAATATGCGAGGAAGAAGAGAACGAGAAAGAAGAGAGAATTAATCTTATTTTGCATCCTTCTTCTTTTGGTTTTGAGAAGGTTTGTGATCTGAGGATGAATTTGAACAGTACTTGTCTATTTGAGCTATGCCACATTGCTAAGGCTATGTTAAAAGGGGGGCAAAACTGTAAATTACTAGATAAATTAAATAACAAGTATAAACGCGCTCTTAATTTACAGAAGCCTCTGGTGGGTATTTCCAAGCCAATCTCTTTCATTATTATTTTGTTGCGTTTTCATTTTAAACCCTGTCTATTTCATTATTATTTTCGAAAATGATCTTTCATTATTGTATATTTATATTCGCGTAATATGTCTCTGTATTTCAGGTCATGTCAGATGTGGATTGTACAATATTATATATATTCAGGTAGCATCCTATTCGGGGCAACTTAGAAGTTAATCAATTATTATTATGGGCCCCTTATATGGCAATAGAGATTTGAACAAATTATAACCGTTAGTTTAATTTACAGAATCTGCATCTTTAATTTTTCAATTCATTATTGGCATATGATTCAATTTTGTTTTGTCTGATTAAGATCTGATAGATAATGACTCACAAAGGAATTTTTTACTCTTATGGTATGGATTATGGCTAAAAAACATCCAGCAATAAGGAAATACACATTTTTTTAATTAATTCTATTTGGAACTGATAATGAATTTTATCAGATTATTCAATAAAAGAATATAACATGATATATGTAAATTTGTAATGTTAAATTATCATTTTAATGTGTATGTAGTTAATTATTGACTAACAAAAAGAAGAAAAACACACAGAGAGAGAGGAAAAGGATGCAAGATAAGCAAGGAGAGACGGAAGTTACTAGAAGGTGATGGAAATTACTACATGAAATATTAAATTATTATTTTACTATACTTGTTTAATGGATAACAACTTAATTGAGGAAAGGTTACATTTAAATGATTTAAAAAGAACAGATCAAAATTAGAGGAACCAATTTTTGGGTATTTTATTACCATATCATTGGACCTGCTTATACCTGAAAAATCTGATGGTATGATCAGAACAAATTCAATTCAAATCATGATCTAGAAAGGAACTGGACCTTATCCAATATATACCAGATAAGCTATATATAAGAAAAATTACATATACATGGGTGTATCAAATAAGATAATAGTAGGATTAGCACGCAACCAAATACCACTAATTAGCTGCTCATTCTTTCTTGTTAATTTTTGTTTACTGGCAATGTCAGAAACTCAGAATTGTTGAAACTTCACTTCTATTATATATGTTGGATACTGATACTTCTCGCAGGGAAACAAAGAAATCAATAATACATCACAATTCACAAATTCATATCTGATGCTACTTGAAGAATCCTCATTGATTTGATTTGGTGACTTAAATACGATCCGTTGTTGTTGGTCGTCTTCGTTTAATCTGAGTCACATACAGTAACCAAATTAATAGATTGATTGTCTTCTCTTGAGCAAGAAAGAAAACAGAACTGCCTGCTTCAGATCAGTCAGTTTTTCAAAAGAGAGAATTCATTTTTTTAATTTTTATAAAAGAAAAGAAGACTACAAGTTGTGAGCATCAAAGGAGGTAAAAAGAAAATTTTACAAATTGTAATATTAACTCCTGATTTTTTTTTTCTTCTTTACTTCTTGTAATAAACATAGAAAGTTAATTTATATAAAAAAAAAAATGGGTTCCCTGCTAATTTTAATGAACCGCAGCAACTTCAATAAAAAATGAATAAATGCTATAGAATTTGGATAATTTATAGTCTTTATTTCGTTTGGGGTCTATAAAATTTGTGTAACTAATTCCTTGGGTTTTATTTTTTGGAGAATGATCACTACAAATTAGTATTATCTTAACAATTTTGAGTTGTGGCAATAAGTCTCAAAACAATTCAATTCAATGAAGTTGACATTTAACAACCACTATAGCTTCAATGTAGCTTTTCATACACTAAATGCAACATATTAATTGAAGAAAAACAAAATGAAAACGTGTAGTTGCAATTACTTGTTATAGCCGACCACAAAAGTCGACATCTCGCGATTAGTTATAGCCATTTGTTAGCTCTATATATATGAGTAACTCTAGTTCTAATATTATGATTAATTTCTAAATCATATATAAACTCATATCAATTTCATCAAATTTCTCTTCAAGATCGTATTGTATTCAGTATGGCAACACTTTTCTTATGTAATCAAACTTGCTTAATTCATAACGGAGATAAAAGGTACAAATTTCCTCATATCTATACGGTACAATATCTGCACCATAATCATGCTAAATCAACGTTAGGTTTCAAATAAATTTAAACTTTAGTAGTTAACAACGGTACAAGACTCCGGAGTTTGAAAAGAGTAGAAGAGCTTATGAGACGCACACAGAAGAGAGAGCATATATAACATGTTGCTTCTATATTTGTCAAAAAACCAAGACCAAATTGACCCAGACTGCAAGCTGAACCAAACAAACAAAATAAAAAGAGCAAATAAGAACGTAGTTGAGTTAAATAGGAGCCCACTTATCTCATCTCAGAACTGTGCCACAGCCCATATGAAAAGACTGTTTGTTATGTTGGTAATAGCTGGAATTCAAGCCAAGCTGTAATCTTTGACTATATTCTTCATTCTTCCGCTCAGTAACTTTCAGTTCTTACCCCACTTTTACAACCCCTTTTACAACTGAAATAAACGTGATTTAAATGTTTTAAAATGTTTAAAATGTTTTAGTGTATTAAAAAAATATAATTTAAGATGTAATAAGTTAAACTGAAATAAAAGTGATTTAAATGTTTTAAAACGTTTAAAATGTTTTAGTGTATTAAAAAAATATAATTTAAGATGTAATAAGTTAAAATATTTATCAAGTGGTGTATTTAGTCTTTAAACAAGTAATATAATTAAAAATAGATCAGTGATAAGCGGCATGTTTATTCTTTCATTATACTAATTAAACATGTCATATATTCGAAAAGTAATACTACTATAAAAATAATTTTCGCAAATGCCCTTTTAGTAATGGTTATTTCAAAAAAATCGGTGCTGAAAGTGTCTGGTGGTAATTTAGAAATTTTTATGAAACCTTTAGAAACGGTTGTTAGAAAACAACCGTTGCGACATAACTGCCCACAAAAAAAAAGAAAAGGAAAGGCTTTCAGCACTGGTTCATACAAAAAACTAGTGTTGAATGTGTAGTGCGAAAATCAAAACAAGCGCTTTCAGCACCGGTTATTTACTAATAACCAGTGTTGAAAATATATCTTTCAACACCGGTTATTAGTAAATAACTAGTGCTGAATGTGTACCTTTTAGAAACAACGAGAAAATCAAAGCAGATACTTTCAACACTGGTCATTTACTAATAACCGGTATCGAAAGTATCCTTTGGCAACGGTTATTAGTAAATAATCAGTGTTGAATGTGCTTGATTTTGAATTTTTTTTCCCTCTAAACCATCTCTCCATGTTGAGCCTTTTATATAAGTTGTAAACCCTTCTTTGTTTTTCCCAACTATATTCTCTCTCTCTCTCAAACCCTATCTCTCTTTTAGTCGAGCCGCTGCACACAGCCCTTCTCCGCCATTTTCACCTTTCTCCTGACCACCCCCTCTCTTTCTCTTAAGATTAGTATCTTATTGGTATGAAAAAATAATTACATTCATATATATATATATATATATATATATATATATATATATATATATATGAATGTATATGTTTTATTTATTTCTTCAAACAAACTAACCAGAAATTTTGTTTTTCATTTTACAGATTATGAAGTCCCATTGTACTCGATCTCCGAGTGACATCGAGGAAGTACGAGTTATGATTGCGAAATTTCTTACTTACACTATTTGATTTTGTACATTGAAACTATATTTTTGTATTTATTAACGTGTGAATTTGAAATATGTGATTGTGTGATTATATGATTTTTAATGTTGTGATTATGTGAATATTATTTATATGTTATTATTAGGATATATCGTATATGTAAATTATGATTTTGCGATTGTGTTATATGAATGATATATGCCTAATTTCGACAAGCAATTATCAGGTTAGTCACAGAAAATCAATAGGTCATTAAAAAAAATACATTCAACAACAGTTATTAAAAAAACAGTGACTATAAAGTATTTTACGTAAAAAAAAAAGATTTAGCACTGGTTGTTAACTAAAAACCGGTGTAAAAAGTCACCTTTCCGTACCGGTTCTTTGTTAATAATCGGTGCGGAAAGTGACCTTTGGCATCAGTTGTTAACTAGGAACCGGTGCCAAAAGTCACATTTTCGCACTAATTCTTTATTAATAATCGATGCGAAAAGTGACCTTTGACACCGGTTCCTAGTTAATAACCGGTACTGAAAGTTTACCTTTAATACCGGTTATTTCAATAGCCGTTATTAACTTTCAACGACCCTTCCATTGACACTAGTTTCATAACCGGTGCTGAATGCATTTTACAACCGTTACCAAAGCCTTTTTTCTGATAGTGTAACAAAAAGTATAAGATGTTTGACATGCCAATGGGTGACAAAAAAAAATAATAAAATGAAAAAATATTATGTGATAAAATATGAAGTGACAATAAATCTGCAATAGAAAAAATTGGCAACCTAGAAGATTTGAACATTCAAATGTGTATATCGATTTTTTAAGAATATTAGATTGGATTAAATAAATATCATAATGCTTACTTTTCCTTACAAATCATAAATAAGTTCAATATTGAATATAATATATCTGTGTTTGAATCAGTCTTCCCTTTTTCCGAAATGAAAATATGCAAATTATTCCAATAACCATTTCTTGTTTATACATCTTAGCGTTTAAGATTTGAAAACTGTGTTATTGTTGTTGTTGTAGTGGACTGAATTTCTAAGAAGATTTCAAAATATAACAAGTGGCATCACATTATCATCTGACTTCTGCTTTGTATTTCAATTTCTCTTTTAATCATTTATTTTTCTGGATGACTAATTCAATCTCTTCACTAACTTTATTAATATTAACGCCATTAGTTAATGACTCTTTCATTGTATTCATCAGCCTAATTGGATGACTAATTCTTTTTCTTTATTTGTGTTGATTAATAGGGTGAAGTTTTACTTGTTCAAAATTTATCTTTCACATTTAGCATGTTGTTTGATGGCTACAGAGCTAAACAAAACTTCCTCTAGTACAAACTCAGAATTGAGACAACATTGCATTAGAGACACTATAATATAGATTCAACTTTATAATTTCAATGACTGAGATTCGATATTAGAGATATGAGTTCAAAATAAAGACTTTTTTTTTTACTTTGTAAATCACCTTAATCTAACTCTAACTCTATATGATATATAATTATTAAAATGAAAAAAAAAACATTGTTAATTTTGACCGACAACAATACTAACAGAAAAATATATATGAAAATGTTAGTAATTTTAACAAAGAACGTGTAGTATGTACTTTGTAGTCATTGTTCTACTATTTGGCAAGGCAATATTTGTTTTTATGAGAGATTGTAGCTTTGAAACTTAATTGAAAAATTATTTATAAACATCTAATATTAAATAATTAATCTTATCTTTATTAAAAATAAGAAAAAAAATACAAAAGATAAACTATTCTTATACCCTATGTTTTGTATATTTTATCTGCATATCAAAATCATTTGTACTAAATAGATAATTTATTTATATCTGAAATTATAAGTATTTATAGTTAGTATAGAAAATACTTATTACTTTTTTATTCCTAAATAATTATAAAAAAATTAAAGTTAAAAATTTTATTGTACAAATAAAATACAGTTTGTATAACTTTTAATTTCAATGATGTAAGTTGTAAACACCTTCATTATTAAATATAAATATTTTCTGAAAAAAATATAAATATATTTAAGGTGTATATAAAAAATTATTACTCAAAAAAATATTTGCCTTCTAGCTAGTTTCTTCGTCGCTTGTTCTCTTAGTCGCAGCTGACGTCGATCAGAGAGGAAAGCGATTGATCTTTGAATTGGATATGATGCACTCTACCAACAATGATCTTTGAATTGGATATGATGCACTCTACCAACAATGATATAAGTGCTTTTTGTGCACATCATATATGACATACATCTCAATGATGTAAACAAAAAGCACTTATGGACACACCACATTAATTCCACTGTAACCACTAACCACAAAAAAATAATAATAATGTAAAATCAAACTCAGATAGTATCTATTGAAGAACTATCTGACATCCGGGTTGGTCAAGGTCAGATCATTTATTGAGCACGATGAACCATCAAAATCGGATGAGTGCACCCCTTTCTCTGTTACTCTCACATTGAAGTACGGCGGCTGCTTTGGCTCCGGCAGAACTATACTTGCGGTTGTAAGAAATGCAATAACATCTGACATGATGGGTCGGTCGGCTGGATTCTCTTGTACACACAGCAATCCTACATGGATGCATCTCTCTATCTGTTTCTGAGAAGCTTCAGTTAATGTTGGAGAAATTAGCTCCGAAATATTTCCTCCTTTCCATCTATCCCATACCTGGAAATGAAAGAAAATATCAATACCAATCCTTGGCTGGTACCATCACACCGACATTAAACCGATTTTTAGAAAAGGAAAATTCTTTAACTTAGTAACATATCTTATTGTATAAATAAGTTGTTTAAGTTGTATTTATTAGTATAATAGTTTTAATTAATTAGTATATGTTTACTTACATATCCAAGGAGGTTGAGAAAGTCTCCATATTGGTGGTTCCTTTTGCCGCTTACAATCTCTAGAAGCAGCACCCCAAAACTATATACATCTGATTTTACTGAGAAAAGACCTTCTGATGCATACTCCGGAGCCATATAACCGCTGAAAAAGGAAGAAAAAATAAGCATCATAATTTGCATTTTGTTGTCTTAAATTTCATCTTTTCGAAAATACTATTTGTGCGTTATTTGTTCATTCGAGTAGATCTTTTTTCTAATTGAACTATATGTTATCTTTGTTGATACTAAAATTTCTATCAAATTTTATTTGGCATATGGCGCTGTACTCACTAAGTCCCGACTACCCTGTTGGTATTTGCTTGGAGCTCTTCCGGGCTGAAAATCCTTGCCAATCCGAAATCTGATATCTTCGGATTCATTTCAGAGTCCAAGAGAATGTTGCTTGCTTTCAGATCTCTGTGAATAATTCTTAGCCTCGAGTGTTTGTGGAGATATAGAAGTCCTTCAGCAATGCCTTCAATTATCTCGAAACGCATTTCCCAATTTAGAAGCGCTTCTCTTGTTTGATCTATAATACAACACATAGAGTAAGGGAACTAGTACTCTAGTTTATGGCGACATATGGCACAAACTTTTAAAAGATTACAAAAGGCCTTGCAAAATAGGTTTGAAGAGACATACCAAAAATGAAATAGTCTAAGCTCTTGTTTGGCATAAACTCATAAATCAATATTTTCTCCTCTCCTTGAACGCACCACCCGATCAGCCGGACCAAGTTTCTGTGTTGCAACTTTGCAATAAGTTGGGTTTCATTTTTAAATTCAATTAGGCCTTGACCTGAATATGTAGAAAGCCTCTTGACAGCTATCTCAAGTCCATCTTGTAGCACCCCCTACAATAAGAACTTCATTGGATTCGGAATAATATCCAATTTTGTTTTCCATTTCGTCATAAAGAAACAATTATTGTAATTGTTTTTATGCATTTTATGCATTTTTCTAATTTTCCTACACATTTCTAATTGTTCGGTTGTATCAATGAAAATAATAAGAAAGACAACAAGGAATTAAAAAGCAGTATCTACATGGAAGGAAATAGGAAAGCACCTTATAGACAGATCCGAATCCTCCTTCGCCGAGTTTATTGTCTAACGAGAAGTTACCTGTCGCATTAGCTATTTGATTGAAATCAAAGAGTGGAAAATCTGAACTTCTTTCTCTGCTCCATAGATCCAGTGTTTCGTCATTGGTTGCGAGCATGACTTCTTCTTGAGAAATCTCTGTTTCTAAATCATTAAAGATAAAGTGTTAGCTAAGTTCCATACAAAAGAATGTGTCGACAAGTACTGTTCAGTTGAAACACTAGACCTGCATATCTCTGTTTTCTGATCCAAAGAAAGCCGATGATGATGCAGCCAATAATAAGCAATGCCACAGATACACTGATGATAATGATGAGCCTGTTCTTTCCACCTGAAGAAATATTTGATGTTGAAATTTTCAACAAAATATCAATATTTCGTTTTATTTATTTTTGAGATAAAAATGATTGTCGAAACCACTCAACTTTAAATATCTATAAAGAACCTCTCATTCGGGTTTTAGACTTCAACAAATATCAATAGCTTATATTGCAATTTTGATTTTGTATGGATGAGTACTTGAAGAAAAAGATTCAACATTCATAAGGAACTGATGGGCATGGGCTTCAGATTGGTATCAGGTTGGTTCTCTTTCGGCAATGGTATGGTTGGCTTCAGATTTCGCCATTTGGGTTTTATTTGGATTGCAAATTCGTTTTCAACTTTGATCCATATCTGGTAATTTTCAGTTACAGATCTTGTTAACTTGCTGTAAATTATATTTGGACTTCAAAGATGGGCATAAATGGACTTTCACTTGCAGCAGCAATGGCAAACAAAACCAACAAAGAGAGAAAGAACAAAACGAAAGAAGGAGAGGAAATCAAGGAAAAGAAAAGATGTGGACTTCAAAGAAGCAATATTTGAGTCAACTACTCTTATCAGTTACTTCCACAATCTACCTTGACAGCAGATTGGACTTTTAGAAGCATTTTGTCATTTTCCTTTTATATATGTTATCATGTTTACTTGATTTTTTATTTCTCTCTCCAATCACATATACCCAGGTCCCAATTTTTTCCGTTCTTCCTACTTAGTCATTACATCTTTGTGGAATGTAAGATTGACAGTATCTCCGGAAAAAATATATTAAAAAAAGATTTTGATACTAAGATAAATTGAGAAATCCATAATTCCTATGAGGAAAAAAGATGCTTACTATTATTTTATAATGATTTTTGAATTAATAGCTCAAGCTAAATCACTCTGAACCCTTATCCGACCTTTCCCTGACAAATAACAGCACCCAAATTTATTCTCAACTCTTATGGATTTAAGAGATCCATGTATGATTGTTTACATTTTGTTTAATGAACATATAAGAATCAAATATGAACCATGTTTCCTCTTTATAAAAAAAATTTGAAAGATAAAAGTGGCCATGTCAGGTGTTGAATACTCACCTTTGCCGGTACTGTTAGATGACTGGTTACCAGACGCTGGAGGAGCCGGTATTACTGTTCCTGAGATTGAACCTATTTGTAGATCTGGATTTCCATGAAAGAAGGTGTATATCTCATACCTGAGGTTGCATCTAATTCCCAAAATCCGTCCACCTTCCCGCCCGTCAAACCACTTGAGCATCTGATCAATAAGGTCCTGTAAACAAGCTCGGCATGTATTATTTGAAAAACTGGGTGTGCACTGGGACAATCCATAAATCACTGGCAGGGACGCCGTTATATTTATCACTCCGGTCCCAAATCGTTTTCTCGAGTTATAAGCTGCCTGATCTGCGACACTGCTAAGTAAAGTATTCACCACAGTGTTGAAGTAGTTTTTCACCGTACTATTCGATGGATCCCATCCATTAAATCTATTGCCCGTCACGTTTTGGGTGCTGTACATAATGATTTGATCCATATTGTCAGTTGTGTTGAGGAACTGCTGGTCGGAGTAATGGAGGAGGCACAAGTCATAATATATAGTCGCTTCTTTCGAGTACGAGCACAGATTTGTCACATCTATGAATGATTGGTTGAGGCAATCGCCACAAGTAGAAGAATTGACGTCACCGCGACAGAGGACAAGACCAGAGATTTGATCCGGCACTGTACCGATCATATTCTCAGAGAAACCTTGCATTGCAACTGCCTCTGTGGAAAGAGAGGAGGAGAGTTTCTGGAGGTTGAAACTGTATGCGCTATTGACAGTGTAGTTGTCCGAGGAGTTGCATTGTTGGTAGAGTGCATCATATCCAGATGTTACCTGATGTAATAAGCAGAGATTTGCGAGGAAGAGAGCAAAATGGCAGGGAGTAATTCTGCTCTGCATTGCTAATAAGCTCTTGGTCAAGGAATGAAATGGGGATGCATTTGAGGAATTATAATCTTTCTTTGCTGAAAAAGTATATAATTAGTCAATTTGAACAAATTAAAGAAAAGCAGACAGTAAGACATCAACTATTCTCTAGTCAAAATTGTGACATGGTACCTGGTCCGGAATAATTGTGGTTTACAAATGGAACACTCTTCAATGAAGTTATTTTGTAATTATCGCAATACGGAAAACCCAACTTTTAGTTTAGTATAGTAGTAAATATAATATTTTTTTCTCAAAAACTATAAAGAAAAAAAGGAACAAGTTTGAAATCCGGATAGAATCTTTTTTGTAGACATTTAAGAATCGGGTGACTTAGACCTCTATCTCTTCTCAAAAAAAAAATTATCACAATATGGAAAATATCTACATGGTAATAATATCATCTAAATAAAAATTTATTATCATAAAGAAAGTAGAGTAAATTACACAAATGGTCTCTAAAATATCATATTTTTATCATTTTGACCTTTAAAATTTTAAAAGTATCAATTTGATTGTTAAAGTATCATATAGTTATCATTTTAATCATTAACATTTTAAATATATCAATTTAATCCTTAAAATATCATTTAGTTATCATTTTGATTCTTAAAATTTTAAAAATATTTATTTAGGCCTTAAACTATTGAAATGAGTTAGATTGACGTTGCCTTATAGATTGACATTGCGGAATGAAAAATGAAAAATTGATCCATCAGCATATCACATCATATGCTAACATTTAATACATTAGCACAATTTACTACTACAAATGAAAAAAAAAATAGTTAGTGCAATGGATCTACATGTTGAGATAGAAATTGGACACTTTCTAATACAAAATCATCCAATAATATTTTGATACTAATGTAAAATAGTGTACCTCTATAAATCACACCATAACAAATAAAAAAAAATGTTTAGTAAATAATACACAATTTTTTATAGATTTAGAAATTATATCGAAGCTCTTGAAGTTAGGCTTTTAAAACATTTATTAATGATGGCCTGAAATACGTAGTTAATTAATTCAGAGGCCAAAAGTAGACTGAAATAAACATTACCAAATTATTTAATAGCACAATTTTTACTTTTTACAGTTTAGTGAATATTTCTGTACAACTATTTCAGAAAAAAAAAAGAAAAAAAAACATGCATAAAAACGTAAGACATAATCAAAATAAAATAAAATAAAAAACCAAAACTAGCTAGATTGAATATTTTATTTGATGAGTGTATAGACCTACGGAGATCTACTTTAGGTCAAGACACAACCACATTAATTAATTAATTAATTAGGCGGATAATATCAAAGTATCAGTATTGACTATTGACATAATACCTTTTTTTTTTCCTCAAAACGTCAAACAAAATACTTTTCTTTTAAATCTTTTGTCAAATTATGGGACCCAACTACATACCTCTTCTTCTCCTTCCTTACTCTTATTTCGTTCCAAACACTCTATTAAGAGCATTATGGAAAGAAATTGGATTTTTTTTTTCAGTTAAAGACAATAATAATTACACTTTTGGAGCAAAATTGAGTAATTATTTTTAAACTGATAATTGAATTAGACGAGATTGAATTTTTTTTTGCAATTAAAGACAATAATAATTATACGCTTGGAGCAAAATTGAGTGATTATTTTTTGAAATGAATTTGGTACTTCTTGGTTCGGATCAAAATTGATGCTTGATTAATTGAAGTTTCATTGAAACTTCTAACAGGTTAGTTTTTTCCTTCTGGTTTTAACTAATTTTGTATTTCTATGATATGATTAGACCAGATTTATTCATTAATCAAAGGAAAAAAAATAAGAAAATTTAGAACCCAATGTAATTTAACGCCAATTTGCAAAGTTAAAATTGATCATCGATAAGTAGCTATAAACAATACTAATAGTACAACATAAACCCTTTGTATATTTATCTGAAATACTAATAGTACAACATAAACTCTTCACATACTTTTTAGTCACCGAACTTTAATTTATCTGTTTTTTATCACTAAACTTTAATATTTATCTGAATTTGGTCCCTGTGTCAATATTTCTGTTATCTCTCTATCACTCCCGTTCTCTCTCTCTCTCTCTCTTCTCATTGTTTCTTCCCCTGCGATCTCTCCTCTTTTCTAATTGGCTTTGTTGTTCAACTTCCTCCAATTGCCTTGCTCACCATCTTCTCTGCTGATGCATGTGATATGTAACCTACAAGACAAACAATATACAATGCATATATCGATTGTAGCAACATATGGCAACTGGACATCTTAATTATTAATTGTTACCTTTAACTAGAGAAATTAATTAGCTATGAAAAAGAAAGAGAGATATTGATTGTGAAATTATTCTAATTTGGCTTTCTTATGGCAACTGCGTTCAAGTTCCAACAAAAAAAAAATATTCACAATTCAGTATAAAGTGAGACTTGTAATCTATTGACATTCACTGAAAATAAGCCAAAATTATAATGAGATGCATCTTCTGCTGATCAGGTTTGACTCAACTACGTACAATAAGATGTGTCTGCACATAATTTTACAAATAAGATAACTACTTATTGATGTAGATATCACGGCCTTGATTTCATTTCAGCTGGGGCTTATATTAAAACGTACTAAACCTAAGTTCAAAATCACTTCTGCATTGTACGTTTTGAAAGATTGGATGCGTACACGACAGTTATCGGTCCATGTCATATTGGTATACGCATCCAGTTTTTCATGAAAAGATTAAACACATTGAAGTTGATTGTCATTTCATTAGAGAGAATGTTCAAGCAAAAGTATGTGAAGAGATAAGATTAACTTGCAAATGTCTTCACGAAAGTGCTTGAGCCAAGATCATTTAACGAAATCACAAGCAAGTTAGAGTTGAGCAATATTTACAATCCTAGTTTGAGGTGGAATGTTGTACCATCATTGATCAAGGATGAGATATAATCAAGTACAGCAATTAAAGATTAAGCTTTCATTAGAGGTACACTGCCTTGTATACAAGGCACTAAAACAGAGATCAGATAACAGCTATAAAATTTATTATTGCTGCGATTTCATCAAAAACGTAAGCCAGTAAGCCACTAGTTTGCAAACAACAAACAGTGACGTACAACGTGTAACACCTGTATATTTGATATCGACCGCGTGGGGTGGGGGGGGAGGTACATTCCGTGCCGTTATTGTACCGACATCGGCAACAGAGTGCTTGTTGATACATGTAGTCGAGTGCCTTCTTGGTCCCTGCTGACAAAACTCCTCCTTGTAGGTCTGCAACTGCAAAGCTTTTTAGTTCTTAGTGTTGAGTCGAAGAACAAAGCTC
The DNA here is from genome assembly GCA_037678475.1 of x Bolboschoenoplectus mariqueter. Classification (NCBI taxonomy): domain Eukaryota; kingdom Viridiplantae; phylum Streptophyta; class Magnoliopsida; order Poales; family Cyperaceae; genus x Bolboschoenoplectus; species x Bolboschoenoplectus mariqueter. The sequence goes on along the minus strand of CM075244.1, from coordinate 1,303,919 downwards.
AAGCCACAACCAGACACAAGGTCTCTAGTACAAGACTACAAGGGGATGTTCCGTGCGTAATACTCGAACTGACCATCCCGATTAAACAAAGATCAATCGCTTTCCTCTCACGTGCGAGTGCGACTTATAGAAGGCCGTTTATCGGTCTTTTGCATTTTTCGGCCTCAATTTTCTAAGAAGGAGCTTTATCGATCTTACATTTTCTTAACTCGGGCCTTCTGTTTATGTGTGTATTTCAGATTTCAGTCCCATTTAGCGCCGCATTTCAGAAAGCACTCCTCTCCCCTCCTCTCCGTTCTTAGCATTCGTAGAAAAGAAGCAAAGCAAATTGGGACTGAAGTCTGAAATACTTTTTTTTTTATATAAAAATTTCCGTTAATTTCAATAGTTATTAGACATACAGTTTCTGACAAATTAATACTGTATGGATAAAGCAGGTCCCCTGCTTAATTACAGCCTAGCAATAAAACAAAAGGTTCACCGACTGCATTATATGAATTGAATTATATATAAATCAAAGTTCACTGACTGGTGGGGTAGAGGGTACTCACTATTCAGCAGCAGCTGTGTCTGCGAATATTTTAAGATCCAAGAGCAGAATTCTGTTGACTGACTCCTTATCCACTGGAATAAATATATGCTCAGGATCCAGTCTGTAACCCACTAACTGACAATTGTGGGTTCCACTTGTAAGAGAGGGGTCCAAAATATCCACAAGGTTTTATGTTAATTTTTAAACAAGTGCAGAATTAATGTGAAGTAGAAGTTCTTTTCTTTCTGCGGAGATGATGCATCTTTGAATTTGAAATCTGTGATAGATACATTGTCTATAATTTTTATTTTTCTGAGAATACCAGGAGGAACAGGTACACTCAAATAAATCCGCCTCTTGCTTGCCTCATGTAAAAGCTCACCAAAATTTGCGACTGCCTTTTTAATTTGTCGGGTGTTTAAATTTCTTCAGTCAAGAAAATGCAAATATCAAACATCCAAAGGATCTAATTGCAAAAAAAGAAGCGCAACTACGTGTCGTAATCGGGACCGTTGATGTTTTCACGAAATCAACGTGGCAGCATCCTAAGATAACTGGACATATCCTGTTACTATAAACTGGAGATGACTGAAATTAACTTACTAGAAAAACCAGCTTGTGTGGGCTCAGTGCGCCAGCAGCAAAAGGAAACGGGGGAGTTCCGCGCCCGATGAGAAAATTACCATTCGATGGCATCAAGATTCGCACAAGATGCTTTAATAATCGTGCGAGTTATCAAAATTTGGTGATCCAACGGCGGTTTTTCCCATCGGACAAAAATATGGTCCGTTATGCGTTGGAACGCCCCCGTTCCTTGTGGAAGGAAACCCCAGAAAAACAATTACTACTACTCTCTCCTCGTCTCTAGCGTTTCTGATCCATACCAGATCAAATCATTCTCTTTCTTTCTTTCTTTCTTTCTTTCTCAGTCGATCGAAGTTTCGTCAAGTTCAATATCCAGTTGTGCGCTTTAGTCGATCCACACATGTGCGAATTTCTTCCGAATAGGTTCTGATTTCGATGTCAGGGAGATCGATGAGAAGAAACGGTGGGTTGGCGAAGACGGAATCAATGGAGATGAGATGGGTGTTGAAGGATGAAGAGGGGACCTCCGACGAACTGGAGGAGTCCATTGGAAGGTCCAGTTTGGAAGAGGATGACGACGACGACGATGATGCAGATAGTGAGCATCAGAGACTGGTTCGCACTGGGCCCCGCGTTGATTCCTTCGACGTGGAGGCGCTCGAGGTGCATGGCTATGAGATGAATGGATTTGACGAGGTAAAAAGGTTGAATTCCTCTTTTGCGTGTCTTTTAGTTTGTGACTGGTAATTTTTACGATAGGGTAACATCTGAGAATTGAGCTTGTTCATATATTATAGTCGAATTGATTATCTAATTGAATGAATTATACTAAAAGACGTGTTCAATTTTGATTGTGGGGATAGGTTGGTGTATCACAAATTTGGTACTGACATAATGGTGACTAATACTGTCATTACTGAGATTATACATAATTGTGGTCTACAAACTTTTAAGGCAAAGCTTGATAGTCAAGCACCTCTTACCTTCAGACATCTGTGTTGTCTGACACTGAATTGATCTATGATGATTGGTTACTAGATCATTTTATCCATTTAATGTGTACTAAGAGTGATTTATTGGACTTTCAACTCAAGCCCAAATAATAGTATTTTATCTTCTTCCTAAATTTTAGATAATGGACCTCTGGCAAAATTTGTGTAATTTCAGGAATTCAGCTGTTGTCGAAACATAGTTCTGGCACTTCAAACTCTTGGAGTAGTATTTGGGGATGTTGGTACAAGCCCATTATACACATTTGATATCATGTTCAATAAGTATCCTGTCACGAAAAAGGAGGATGTGCTAGGAGCACTGTCTCTTGTTTTGTACACCTTGATTCTGATTCCGCTTGTGAAGTATGTTTTTATTGTTCTCTGGGGCAATGATGATGGCGAAGGTAAGTTCTTTTTGCACACCTGTATATTGTCATAGTACTTTTCAATTCTGGCTGGAATGTCTTGGGTGCTGAGTATCAGTTAAACCCATTTTGCCTCAAATATCCTGAACATTACTCAAATGTATATCTAATCATCCGATTAATTGAAGGAGTAGGTTATGCTGAGAACAAAATTATTTGACCACCATAACCATAAATACATTGCTTGTCAAATTAAAAAAAAATTTACAGATCCATTCTCTATGATTTAGAAAGGCCATGTATCAGATGTGGTGCAATTCGAAAACTGATTGGTCGTCCTCTAAGCTATTGAAAAATTTGACTAAATGATTCTGAAATTGCACCAAACTGATGCACTGTCCATTAATGAGAAAGAATTTCAATGAATTTTGACATTGGTTGCCACTGTTTTCAGATTAAGTTCATTGTCCATATGTCCCTTCTCTTAACCTAAAGTTCCTCAAGTAGGCCTCAAATTTTACCCAAATTTGCTCAATCAGCTTTCCGTTCCGCTCAAAATTACTGAGCTAGTTTCACTTTTAACTTTCCTCATTTGATAAAATAGAAGTTAACTGTACACCTCAAATCAATCCAACATTTTGTTGCTTGCCCCTGATAGTTGCTAATTTTCTTGATTTTAACCTTATTTTTAATACTACACCTAAATTTTCATCCAGCCATGCCCCTGGACTACTTAACTGGGTCTTAATGTGAATCATGTTGCTTACATTTGCCCACAGCTCTGATACAGAGAACTAACTGAACCAAAATCATAACAGGATTCAAAATGGGGCAAAAATACTGCTACCAGAGCACTCAAAGTGGGTTTTAATTTAGCTCATGTTGCAAATCTACCTGCAGCTTGAAACTGAGGCCCTAACTGAACCAAAATCATGATAGAAGTGCTTAGACTGTACCAATTCAGTTAATAAAATTGTACCAAAATCTGACAGTTTAATCCATAAAATGGTTTTCTTTAGGTGGAATATTTGCTCTCTACTCGTTAATATGTAGATATGCACAGGCGAGCCTCCTACCCAACCAGCTACCATCAGATCAACGCATCTCCAGTTTTAGACTGAAGGTGCCATCACCTGAACTGGAGAGATCTCTAAAGATCAAAGAGACATTGGAGACATCCAGTATTCTAAAGAAGTTGCTTCTGATTTTGGTTTTACTGGGCACTTCTATGATCATTGTAGATGGTGTTATAACTCCAGCCATGTCAGGTTGATTTTTTTGTTCTTTTAACAATTTGAAATCTGTATAATTTTTTTATTTTTCATGTAAATTGTTCTTTGTTTATATATTGTACATATGTTTTTTTTTTCCTGGTAAACTACTGCAGTTATGTCAGCTGTCAATGGATTCAAGGTTGGACTATCAAGTGTAAATGAAGGTACTTGATTTCATTTAATATTATAGTAGTCATTAATTGGTGCTTAGTTGTTTAATTAAAAATTATTGTATTAAGTAATGAGAGTGAATAGCTAAACTGACAGTAAGATGATGCCTGATACACTAATGAGAGTTACTTAAGGCTCTATGGGGTCAGATTGACATTTAGTTGAAAGGGATAACTTCAAGTATAGCCTGCAAAACCTTAAAAAATGTCCAATTTTGCAAGCAATACCTTGAGCCCCCCCCTGGAAACATAGGAACTATCATTTATATCCTACGGAAAATCTGTAAATAGCATTAACATCTATACCTGTCCCTTAACTCCGCTAGAAAAAGAGAACGCCAGAAATCTCTGTTTCCTCTCTGGTTCTCTTCAGATAAAATGGAAGAGGACGGAGGGCAGTTGGTTCTTTGTTTTTGTTTTCGTTTTTTGTGTTATTTTGTCTGTTCTTTTAAGAATGTTCAACAAGAAAACTAGATGATTTATGTCATTTTGGCAGTGGTTACATCACATTGAGATTTTGCAGGTATATACGAAATATGTTATCATTGAATTTGCAGTTCTTGACTTATAACATATCTACTACTGCACTTCAACTTGTAAGATGCCTAATGTGCATTCAAATTTTAATGTCAGGTGAGGTGGTGATGATCACGGTTGCTTTCCTAATAGTCTTGTTCAGTGTACAGAGGTTTGGTACGAGCAAGGTTGGTTTAGCTGTGGGACCTGCGCTGTTCATATGGTTTTGTTGCCTTGGCGGAATTGGCATTTATAACCTCCTCAATTATGGTTATGAAGCTCTGAGGGCATTTAATCCCATTTACATCTATCTTTTCTTCAAATCAAATCCCAGCCAGGCTTGGTTATCTCTTGGAGGATGTCTGTTGTGTGCAACAGGTATAGTTGTTGTCTTAATGGCTTCTATGGTTTTTACTGAGGTGTTAGCACACTAAATTGTCAGGCCTGTTATGATGCAGTTTGTACTTGCCAACTGGAGTGCAGTCATATTGTTTTAAAATGCTAAACATGATTCTTCAACTTCTATTTTTCATTTTAATTTTGTTCGCATAAAAATAAAAAAGATGACAAGCTTCCTTTTGTTCAGGATCTGAGGCAATGTTCGCGGACCTTTGCTATTTCTCTGTCAAGTCTGTACAGGCTAGTCTTTAACTTCTTACCATTTGAATGTAACTTTTCTTTGTTTTGATGCACTTTGTTTGGAGTTCAATGGCTGAGTTAGTTCTCTTGAATGAGATAAATTAAGGATTTAGGTAGGCCTTGGTTGTAGAGGGTTAAACCTCATTCATAATGCCAACCATTTTTCAGCCTATTTCTGGTGCTGACTGAGACTGTATCTCTACATTAGCAAACCACTTCTTTGAACCTCTTGCTTCATTACATGAGTTTGATATGCCTCTTTTAATTTAAAATGGAAGTCTTTTTCTAAATATGTACTGCCCTTATACTTCGTACTTTTATGTTTATTTGGCAGTTTACGTTTATACTTTTGGTTCTCCCATGCCTTCTTCTGGGTTACCTCGGGCAAGCTGCCTTCCTTTTGGAAAATCCAACTGACTATGAGCAAGTCTTCTTTTTGTCCATTCCAAGTAATGTTCTTACCAATTTAATATGAAAAATAGTATTTTACTTACTTTTGGAATTTAATGTCTAACGTTCATGTAATTCCTCATCAAAGTAGCCAGTTGGGTGTTTAGATGCAAGACAACATTGAATGAATGTGATAAGACCCCAAATGAAAGAAAAGAATAGCGAAGAAATAGCTGCATACAAAAGCTATTAGACCCTAACATTTGTTGACTGCTATTTTCTTAAATTTAATTATCTCTTCTGCAATTTAGGTAGGGCATTTTGGCCCGTAATGTGTGTAGCCACAATTGCTTCTTTGATAGCAAGCCGTGCAATGACGACAGCTATTTTCTCCATTATAAAACAGGCAACAGCACTTCAATGCTTCCCTCGACTTAAAATAATCCACACTTCTCGCAAATTTATGGGCCAGATTTACATTCCTGTCATAAACTGGCTTCTCTTGGTCTCTTGCCTCGCCTTCGTCTTGACTTTTGGCAGTATCAATGAGATCGGCAATGCATATGGTATCTTATTACAATATTGTTAGTTTAATCTTTTTTTTGGACTTAGATGTTATCTTTGTTAAGCATAAATGTAAAACCCAGTAGCTGTGTCATTTTTTGTGTTGTACCAGTAATTGTGAGGTATGTACTGAAATTGGCCCTGATCAGCCCTTTGATGCAAACCAAAATATTTGTTTGTGATGATGCCACAGCGGCACGTGACACTGTATTGGTGACTAGCCGTGCATTTTAATTAGGGGCTAAGGAGGTGACTGGTACTGGTTTTGGACCAATAGCACAGCTACTGAACCTGACTATTGTTGTTTCCTGAACTGTTGTAGCAGTACATTCCAGCAGCTGAACCTAACTGGTATGTTTACAGAAGACTATGGCAGCATCAGCAGTACTGTTACATAACAGCTTTCTACATGAGTGGTATTGCACTGTAGTCTGTACCATGCTTGTCAGTACATATTCCAAGCATGACCAATACTGGTAAGAAATGAATTTAACTGAATTTAGCTATATGCTGACTAGACTTGTTATCTCTTTTTCCAGGCATTGCAGAGGTGGGAGTAATGATCATGACCACCATTTTGGTAACCATAATTATGCTCCTGATATGGCAAATCAACATAATACTTGTTCTCTCCTTCTGCATTCTCTTCCTGGGTATGGAACTCCTGTTTTTCTCATCTGTTTTAGCCAATGTAGTTGATGGCAGCTGGGTCCTCCTCGTATTCGCTTTCATTGTATTCCTTGTAATGTACATTTGGAACTATGGTACCAAACTAAAATATGAGACTGAAGTCAAACAGAAGCTCTCCATGGATTTTCTCATGAAGCTCGGGTGCAACTTGGGCACGGTTAGGGCTCCTGGGATTGGATTGCTGTACAATGAGCTTGTCAGAGGTGTTCCTGCCATTTTTGGCCATTTTCTGACAACTCTGCCAGCAATTCACTCAATGGTAATATTTGTGTGTATAAAGTATGTGCCAGTGCCAGTCGTGCCACAAAGTGAGAGGTTCTTGTTTCGACGGGTCGGCCCAAAGAACTACCACATGTTTCGTTGCATTGCTAGGTACAGCTTTTTTTCTTAACATTGGGATAGGGGGAGGGGGGAATAAATGAAGAGGGATAAAAATCAAAGGGGTCAGTGTGGAATTTTATAAGATGTAGAGGGTAAATGACCAGCATGAGACTATTACACAATTCTCTCATTTGCTCATGTTTATTGCTTATCTAATATTTTTGTTACGCCAATATATACACACACACTCACACACATACTATTACACCGAATATGCAATCAAACAATGGTTGAAACAACCCTCAACAGGTATGGCTACAAGGATGTGCGCAAGGAGAACCACCAGACATTTGAGCAGCTCCTGATCGATTCACTCGAGAAATTCATCCGCAGGGAGGCCCAGGAACTGCTCCTTGAGAGCGATCACTATGACTCTGACACAGATCCTGATGTGATCAACCCCTTGCCCACATCCTGCTCCCGCTATGTAGTGGGTCCCAATGGCGGCTTGTACACCCTCTCTATGCCCCTTCTTCAGAACGAGAAATCCCCACTCATTGAACCCAGCACGTCGTTTGATGAACCTAGTGAAGACGAGGATGTCGACAGCTTGGTTGAGAGGGAGCTCTCATTCGTGCGCAAAGCCAAGGAGGGGGGGGTGGTTTACTTGCTAGGACATGGAGATATCAGGGCTCGCAAGGACTCGTGGTTTGTTAAGAAGTTAGTGATCAATTACTTTTATGCTTTTCTGAGGAAAAATTGTAGGAGGGGGATTGCGACATTGAGTGTACCGCATACAAAGCTGATGCAGGTCTCCATGACGTATATGGTTTGAGTGAGACGGTAAGTCAAGTTTCATGCTTGTTTCTACTAACCTGATGGATAGATTTAGTGTTAGTTAAATTGGTGAGATCGGGATTCTATTTTGTTTCTCTATTAGATTTTCAAGTGACGCAGCACATAATTTTTGGAACCAATAGTTCCATTTTTACTTTTCTGTATTTTGGTTATTGATAGTCTCCAGCTAATTTACTTTTTTCAGAAAATAAACTCAGTTATAAGTTTTGTAATAATGTTTAGTTCAAGGGCTTTTACTATCCATCTTGTACTTCGTTGCTCCAAAATTTTTGTTTATATTGAAGTTCTTCAAACTGTTGTCTTTGATAATCTGGAATAGTTAAGTATAACTTGAGAGATTAAATTCTGATTCCAATAGGGGGTTGCACTTCTCGTTCTTTTTCCCCCTTCATCTTTGTTCACAATTTTGGGTTCTTTGCAACATATATGGTGTCTAACAGCCAAAATTTCAATTAGAACTACTCTTATTACTTCAATACACTTTTCAAGTGGCAGAGTTTTAGAAAGTTCTCATCCGAGTGTCTGAATTTAGTTCATTTTATAAAACAATTTCACTAAAAATCCTAATGCAAGTGCAATTTCGGTAATACCCCTTGTAAACAAAATATGATGAACACCTAATACAAGAAGGGAATGTTTCCCTGTATAATAGATATGGGATCAAACTGAGAAATGTCTATTATGATTACAAATGAGCTACTTAAAATAATATTCAGAATGATTATCAGTACCGGAGGGTAGTTTAAGTGTATCTGTAGTTTGTACAAAAAGGACACGAAATGTACTGATGTTATGTACTGGGAATACTAGATAATTGCTATGTTACAACCTACAAGAGCATGCATGCTGTACATTTTCATTTCATTTTTTCATAATATTGGCTCAATTATGGTTATGTTAAAATTAAAGCAGCTTTACAATTGACAAGAGGTGTTAAAACAGCAATATGGTACCAAAACAACAACTATAATATCAATTCAGCTACAATTATAACCACAGAGATAGACTAGCGTACAAACATTTGTATGTCGGCTGAAATACAAAAGGCTTAAAATATATCTTCCCATGTCCAAATTAAGTTCAATAAATTTTATATATAAATTTTTTATAGAATATCAAATTTTATCATTTTTAAGATTTTTATTTTGCAATGTTGGCCCAAAAATGTATGTGCATACATAATTGTATATATCAACAACAATATAGACAGCAGCTAGTGAGTAGTGCTGTTAGACGCTCAATTAGAGCCTTGCATAATTGCATTATAGGAGGGGCAAATGTGTTATTTTCATGAGAGGTACACAGATGAGGTTTGTCAATATATACTATATAGCTAACAAGCATCTTGATATATATATATATATATATGCATATATAATATTTGCACGCGTAATCTATATACACAGAGGTATATATATTTAATTATGGTTTGGCGAACAGAATTCACGTTCTCCGTACCAAACACCGGAAGTATATGGATGTCGCATTATTGGAGAATTATAGAACCTAACTTATTATATCTCTGATATATATATTTTATAGTACGACAAATACATGGCGCCATGAAAGGTACGAAAGGTGGCGTTAATTAGGTAATCTCTACATCCCTACATCCCTACAACTATTTAAAACTGTTTATATCACTATACACGCAGAAGGGTAAAAAAAACATATATGAATAAATAATAATGTTTAAAAATATAAATTGAATATTGATAATTAATTCTTAAAGCAGCCAAAATTGGATGTATTTAATTCAAAATTTCTATTAAAAATTGAAATAATATATATAAAAATATTTTTTTTTCATTGTTTATGACTACAAAATGTGGTCATCAAATTGGGACCATTTTAGTGGTGAAGTCAAATTAAGACTTGACCCATGTAAGTAAGTAAGCACGTCAACATTAATTAACTCATTAATTAGATTTAATTGCTCAATTCTACAATGGATGCCAACTAACATTCTATTCGCATATATTTAATTCCGTGTGCCATATATATTCGTATTAATTATTCATCATGTGATACCAACGAGAAAACATCTCAGAGGATAATAACAAACTTTCATGTTCTTCTTACCTAATTTCCTGCTATATAAAATTATAAAATGAGCTGATATACGGATATCGTCATTGATATGACTATTAATATTAATTTTATTATTCAGATTAAATGAGTTATTTTTCGTGTTAGCAATTTTATTATATCATTTATTTATATAATATTTTTATTATTTAACTTAAGTAAGTTAGTATTCATATTAGTGGTATCTAAATTAAATAAAAGATACTATATCAATAAAATAAGTTACATAATAAAGTCATTAATATGAAATATAACTCATTTTATATGAATAATAAATTGATATTAATTATGATATTAATGATATCTCCTAAATATTTTCCTCATAAAAATTATTTCCATTGTTTGGATTGCCTACCTCCTCTGTCTTAAATACGCAACAATAACAAATAGACATATTTGTACTGTTGAGAAATGTTTATAAGCTAGCAGACAAATTTGTAACGTCACAATTTAGTTTTAAAGAAATTGGTTCCTAATACATGACAATTGTTAATTTTTTGTAGTTCCTGTACTTATCCACCAAATTTTTATTTCACATCAATCCGGATATAATTTAAGTGGTAGTTGGGTTAATTTGAAGAGAAACAATTAATTCTTTTTTAAAAAAAATAGGAGCTTTTACTTACTTTTGATATTCATTTTTTTATATATCTTTTGTGAAAATTGAAAGTGTATATCATACATAGAAAATCAAGGTTCATCACCTTTTGAGGTAGTATTAGATCTTTGACTCTCAAGAGAACCATCTCATATATATCTTTTGTTACTTTGATAATTTTTTTTTGGATAAAAGCAAATAAAATGCCTCCGATTTTCTTTTCTTTTCAGAAATTCAAAAAAGTACAAAATTGTTCACAAAAAAACCCTCTTGAAATCCTCTTAATAACCACTACCTAATTAATGTAATCTCCCTACAAAGATACTAAACTCAGTTCATATCACAATATAGCAAACAAAACAATAACCAAATAAATAGTTCAAACCATAATCAAAATCAAACTATTCATCTGCTGCATCAACCTAATATCACCTCTTGGAATTGAATGGAAAAATAACATCTTGGAGGTTTAGGTTCTTGTTGTAATAATTTATGAAATTTCTCAGTTATCAGTATAAACAAAGAGGAAATAAAGGATCTTCCTGTCTAACTCCTCTTCTACATTCCAAATAAAAACTTGGAATACCATTTATAAAAATATTAATCTTAATTACCACCCCATAAAAATTTAGCAATCCAACCCATTCATTTTTGACATTATCATCATTTCATATTAATTTTTTGTTTGGCATCAAGCCGTACACATTTTGTGCCAATTAGATATTTTTTGGATCATTCTTCATTACAACCAAAAAAAAAATATGCATGGGACCATTATTTATAAGAAAGTTTTCAGACAAAGATATTATTGTAATTATAGATCTAACATAATATTGGTGAGAATCATGATTGTCTAAATAAGAAACATTATCATTGTTTTATTTGTAAGATTTGCTACAAAAAAAAATGTAGCTGATCATATATTTAGTTTTCTAACAATGTTAGCAATGTCCTTAATTTCTAATAAAATCATTTTTCATTTTTTTAAATAAAATGTATATATTAATTGGAACAAATCTCAATTGTTTTCTCTTTCAGCCATCAAACAAATGAAGAGTTATACTAAAACTTTCTCTGATAATTAGTACTAGCAATGTCAAATCACTCCAATAATTTTTTTTATATTTTTCACTCAAATCTCAATTGAGTTGATTAAAATGCAATTAATTACTAGTATTTCTCTCTCCATTTCATCCATCTATTTTATTGCAAAATCGACCACACATACTAGTGGGCCCCGGTCACATAATTTGTGGGGTATATACCATGGTATTGTAATTTGTAAGGGGCACAATATATTTTTTTCCTCTTGTGGTTGAGTATATCAATTGTGGCTAGTCTTTCAAAAGAGAAGCTAAAATATAATGAAAATTATCATGTATTATGTTTCCATAGCACATGAATTTAATTAAAGAATCAATCTTTCGTCTAGTAATAATAAAGACAACAGAAAGTTATATATTTGAAACCCCGATAAGTTAATTTTTATGAAAATTTAAAATTAGATAATTTAATCCGCGTCCCTCCTTTTTTATCTCAAAAAAAAATGACAATAACAACCAAATTAATTGCATGATCAAAATAAAAACAACAAAGGCAAAACCATTAAAAATAGATGATCGAGATGATTTTGTTGATTCCATTTTATGACTTTTCCATGATTAAAGTTTTATTTTTGTGGCAAAATAAAAGCTATCAGAAAGTAATCAAAAGGAATTGACTTCTACAATCTGTGTACATTCTGCGTTTTTGCAGCCAACAAATTTGCATTAATTACAAGAGATATAAAGGGGATAATGACACCGTACTAAATACTAATAATAGCCCACACCAATTAATACTAAAATAAAATAAAAATAAAAATAAAAACCATTTTGGAAGAAAATAAAAACTAGGCAAATTTTATTAGCAACCCACTAGAAAGGGATGCACATGCATTAAATGCATGTGACTATTTAAGCAATTGAATTATTACCCAAAAGAACTGTGGAGCAGCAGCCTTTGGAAGTTAAGGTATTAGTGCTTCCTGCCAACAACTGGCGCAAACGCCAGGCAGCAGTGCACAGACATGTAAATAATAGTATTGCCCCCTCCAGCACTGGTCTACCAAACCCATCATTGACTTGTCGGTCCATTGGACCATGTTTCTCCATCACGGGCCCCCCTCAGCTCCTCTCCTCTCTGGAGCTCTGGGCCCACCGCCAGTCCTGGTGACATGATTTGGTCTTCTCTTTCAACCGTACGGACTTGCATTTTTGAAATGGTCCTGTTGTATCTTCAGATCATATCAAATTTTATTATAAAATTGGAGTAAAGTTAAAGGAACTCTCAGTAGATATAGAGCTCTCATGTTTCTAATATTAATTTTCTCATATTTTGTAATTAATTTTAAAATCACTCGATATATTTTGTAATTAATTTTCAAATTGCAACTAATTAATTTTGTAATTAATTTTCAAATTGCAACTAATTAATTTTGTAATTAATTTTCAAATTGCAACTAATTAATTTTGTAATTAATTTTCAAATTGCAACTAATTAATTTTGTAATTAATTTTCAAATCACTCCATGTAATTGTAATTTTATAAGTTAGAAAATGAAAAAGGAAACAAACAAACAAACAAACAAAGAACAAATATATCAAAGAGACAGAGATATTAATAAAAGGCACAGAATTGCAATAGACGAGGTGTGCAAAAAGCAGCAGAAAACTAATTAATTTTAGCTCTAAATCATATTTGTAAATTCCTCAAAAAGAAAATAATTATCTGAGTTGACTACACATGCACGAAATTAGTGATCCTTGATTAGCAAACTGCCAAATTCCAAAATTTTCCATGACATAATCATAACCGTGTGGAAAATCAAACCGTTGAAATAAAAAGAAGATTGAACAACAAGATAAACCCATGATGTGACTAAAGCTTGCTCTTAATTTAATATCTATCGAACGATCTCAAATGACAAATTTAAATTACTCAATAAATTATTTATATTAAAATTTTATAGAATATTAAAATTTTCTATGGTTGAGGTTTTTCAACTATTTGTTTCATATTTTTGAAAATGGTCTTTTATATAAAAAAATTCATTATTATTATTATTATTATTAGAGTCATTTTAAAAATCTGAAAAAATAATTAAAAGGTCCTTAAAATAGAAAATTTAATATCTTATAAAATTTTGATATGAAGAATTTATTAACTAACTTGAATTTTTCATTTAAAATCAATTTAATATGTTTTTTAATTAAGAGTACTGAAAAGCTCCGTGTTCTTAGGAGCACCCTAGGTTTATTCCCATTAATGGAGCATGATAAATGTCAAGCCTTTTTTTTTTGAGGAAAATATCAATCATGTTAATTTTAACTCTAAATACAGCTAACATGCTCCTAGAAGCAAATGATCTCTTTGGTGCTCCTAATTCAAAATTCATCGGATCGGCTTCAAACAATAAATTTAAATTGCACAATAAATTCTTTATATTAAAATTTTGTATAATACTAAAATTTTCTATTTCTAGAATTTTCTAACTATTTTTTTCAGATTTTTTAAGATGACTTATTTAATAATAAAATAATAAATTTCTATATATAAAAAATAGGTAATTTTCAAAAATATGAAATAAATAGTTAAAAATTTCTAAAAATAGAAAATTTTAGTATCCTACTAGATTTTAATATAAAAAATTTATTGAGCAATTTGAATTTATTGTTTGAACCCGATTCGATGAATTTTGAGTTAGGAGCACAGAAGGAATCATGTACTCCTGAGAGCATGTTAGCTTTATTGTTTGATGATAATAACTTGATTAGTATATAATAATAATTTATATGTCTCAGGATCACTTGATCTATATATAATAATAATAACTTGATGTATATATAATATTTTGTGTGTTTGATGATAATAACTTGATATACATATAATAATAATTTATGTGTCTCAGGATAATCACTTACAAAAATAGAAAGTTTGAACTGTAACACAATCACAGACTCAAAGATAATAATAATCACTTCACTGCTATATAATAATCACTTGCCAAAATTAAAAGTTTGAATTGTGAAGTGATTTTTCAGATGGAACGCTTCATAAATGCAGCGTTTTTGAAATCAAGTTGACATTCTCTCTCTTCTAATGATTTTTCATTTTTGAACTGCATTTAACCTTAATACTTTTCTAATATGAATTTGGGGTAAATAATGAAACAATAACTATGGGGCTAGTTATCATAATCCTATTAATTACTATGTTTTTTTTCCTAATATTTGTCACAAGATTAGCTTGATAACGTATTTAATTAGTTGCCACAATCGTTGGAAAAATAGTGCACTTCATTTCATAATCGATCTAAAGATAATAAACCTGTCAACATAGACAATTAATTCATTGACAGTCTACAAGTAAATAAATAGATGTCAATGAAATTAATAAAGAAGCCTAGCTAGATCACAAGAAATTTTTTTAAGCAAATTCATGCAACTAACTAATTTTCATATATTTTAGTCCCAAAAAAATTTCCCATCTGAACAATAGCACGCACTTTTATACCAAAATCGATATCGATTTTATTATTCATATTTGGATTGTTATTCATACTAATGACTTTATTATGTAACTTATTTGTACAGTACTTTTATTATTCAACTTAAATAAATTAGTATTCATATAAGTAATATTTGAGTTGGATAATAAAAATATTATTAAAAATAAATTATATAATACAGCAATTAATATATATAATAATTTATATAATATAAATAATAATTCATAAAAAAATAAAATCGATATCGATTTTGATATATATCCTCAAAAAATTTCCCATAATAATTGTAAGTTAGAAAATGAAAAAGGAAACGAACAAACAACATTACATACATATCAAAAGAGACAAAGATATTAATAAAAGACAGAGTCAGCCCTGTATCTGTATCCAACAAACGATAAAATTGCAATCAACGAGGGTTTCAGACTTTCATGTCATATCTAGATAATTAAATTAAATTAAATTAAATTAAATTAAATTAAATTAAATTAAATTAAATTAAATTAAATTAATAAACTCAAAATGTGACATGATTTATGTGGGCCAGGTGCTGTCGGTATGTTCAATTGTCTGAACAAGGTGCAAAAAGCTGCGGAGAAATAATTTCAGCTCTGATTTTAATATATTTAATTTTGAACTTATCAAATACGTACGGATGTATATATTTCAAATTGAAGCTGGATAATAATGATGATTATTATTTTTTTTTATTAAATTCGTAATTATTTGAACTCGGATAAAACTTCAAGTCTATGTATATACACCGCCTCTAATTAATTAGTTATTGGTTTTTTTTACGTGTTATTTTTGTAGCTTGTTTTAAGAAAAAGTTAATTACCAAATGGCTACGAACTTTTATATTTATGTTGATAGTACTTAATTATGTAATATTATGTCGGTCTGACAATAAATTAGAATTGCCAATGGATTTGGTCGAATTGCATTTAGATTAGAGCAGTATCATTTTATTATTTTTTTGACCTAATCCGACCCGATCGATACGATTTGACTTGATTGAGTTGAAATTCTTTAACTCATATTCTGACTTGAATTAATCATGAGTCGACTCAAATAAATTAATTAAAAATAATAATTATATTTTTTATTTTTTATGCAACTAAATTTTAATTAGTATATAAAGAAGTCTTAATTAATTAAAAATTTAAAATTAACCTAAAAAGGAAAAATTAAATAGATCAACCCAACTCAAACCGAGAGGGATTGAAAATTTTAGATATATATCCGACTCATTTTCTCTTGAATAATTTCGAATCAGGTTGGGTCAATCAGATGAAAAATTAACACCCCTACAGTAAATGATAAGAAGATAATTTAGATATTAATTTGTGAATGTCATATTTTAATTATTTTACTCCAAATAAAATGTCTCGAATAAATTTCGATCTGCATACGATTCGAGTTTGTGCAAGTCAATCTAGATGTTTCCGAACTCGAACAAATAAAAACTCTAATTGAGAGAAAATGTAGCATCTATTAGCAATATATTGTGTATTTTTTTTAGTAAAAAATGTAGTGTTAAGTAACAATCTATAGTTTTTTTTTAGTAAAAAAAAAACTATGTACAGTTAGTTCATTAGTTAATTAATTAATTAATTAATTAACTACTTGAGTTCATGATGTTAGTCACACCAATAATTGGTTTAAATCATAATAAAAGGTACATCCAGAATGATGATTTGTTTGGATATTTGGTCAATGATTTAATGTCTGTAAATTCCCCAGAAAGAAAATAATTATATGACTTGACGATACAAGTACGAAATTATTGATTCTTGATTAGCAAACAGCCAAACTCCAAACATAATCATAACCGTGTTGAAAATCAAACCGTTGAAAAAAAAAAAGAGAGATTGGACAACAAAAAGATAAACAAACGGACAATGGTAAATGTCAAGCCTGTTAATTTTAACTATTATATATATATATATATATAGAAGAGCGATTATTTGAAAATATTTATTTTGAGAATTTTGAAAATAAGTTTTTAAATTAATCCGAAAAAAAATTTGAAAATAGAAAAAATTTATAAATATGTTTTTGAATATAGATTAATTGTGTTTTAAATTTCATATGATTTGAATTTCATTTAGTGATCTACCAAAACCCCTAAAAAAATTATATAATTTACAACGGTCGATATTTAACAGTCTTTGATGAAATATCAAATATAAAGTAAATTATATGAAATTTAAAACACAATCAATCTATACTTTAAAAAAAAAATACTTATATAATTTTTTTTCAAATTTATTTGAAAACCAATTATCAAAATAATCATTAACAATTAATACGTCCCCTATATATAAATCTAGGGATAATATCTTCAACTTGTAAAGTGGTTATTTGTGCTGTTTAATTTCCTTTAGTTTATAGCCACAGAATATCAAAGAGCATGTAGATTGGACTAAACAACAGAATAGAATTATTTCTCTTGAGGCAGGTATTGGAGTAGGCTGTAGCTGCTCCAATAGAAAGAGCATAAATAAGGAAATATATGGAATAGTCAAATCAAATATATGAATTTGGGAAATTGAATAATTGTCCGTGTGCTGCGAATGTGGGATCATGGTGGGTGAGAGAGAGATTCTTGCTTTGTGCTTCTTTCTTTGTTTTTGAAAAGAAGTATGTAGAAGGTGGAAAAAATATTTTCTCCAAATTAGTAACATGTGCACATTCTTTGTCAAGAAAAATTAGTGTTATTGTTTCCTCCAGTTCATCTCCAATGGAACCATCCCTTGTTTAATTCACATATATTATTTGTCTAAAATTCAGAATGATGAGGTCCCTTTATTTTAATAGTTAGAATCATTCTGAAGTTATATGACCATGTCAATTGAAGATTTACCAATTACTATGCTCAAAATTAATATTAATCATTTCGAAGTTATATACTTACATCAATTGAAAAGTTCGAGAAAAAGAAAATCAACCAGTACTCTCTGTGTGAAATGTTGCAAGTTCGATGCCCAAAATGAAGGTCTTTTATAAATATTTCAAATTATATAGTTTTAACTCTCATTTTTATCTTAAAAAAAAAAGAGAATTCAAAGAAAAAAGTACTGAAAGAAGCTAATAAAAGGATATCTCCAGTGGCTTTGAAACCAGAGAAGAGTGTGGAGACATAAGATCCCTTTCTTTGTCTACTAATCTGGTGAAGGAGATAGTGGAAGGTGGGGACCTACATGCACTAAGGGAGGCAATCTATTCTGCTACCAGCTTCTTCCCTCTCTCTCTCCCTCTCTCTCATTCTCTCTCTCTCTCTCTCTCTCTCTCTCTCTCTCTCTCTCTCTCTCTCTCTCTCTCTCTCTCTAGTTCATTCAAAATTTGCCACCTCGCATGTCCTTTCTTCATCATTTCTCACATTTATAATTTGCTTAAAAACAACAGGCTCACCATAGTTTCTCAATGATAACTAAGCTGATCTTAATTAGGAATGTGATGAGATTGGACAGAAATTTAGAAATGCAGCTCAGAACAAAATTAATTAAAGAGGTTTTCTGACTATTATTTGCAGAGCAATTGTCTAATGTACGTTCTTTCGGACACTAGTTAGTACGTGTAATGATTTGTAAAATTGGTGCCTTCGAATTTTAATGCGTTTAGACGGATGAAATATGTACAAATTTAAATATGTATATAATTCATTCTTTGGAGCACATTAAAAAATTTACTCATTATTGATGCTTTTTGATGCATCAAAATTCATGCATATGGTACTAAAAAGTGTGTTCATTATTCTTGACGATATATTGTAAATCGATATAAAATTTTAATGTGTTGCAAAAGTTGAATCATGTATAAAATTTAAATTTTCTTGATTAATTTTTACAGGATTCATAATTTTCGACGCATCAAAATTCATACATAAGAATTCGGCAAGACAAATTAATACTCATTTGATCGCCTGGTCGAGGATTAAGCATGATCGTGCCCCAAATAATATTTCTCATTTCCTATAAAATTTCATATTCAGACATGAAAATTTCCAAGAATATAAAAAAAAGTTTGGACCAAATGAAATATTTTAAAAAATTTCTGGGCCAAATGTAATATTTTTTAGTTCAAGTATAATTCTTTTTGGAAGTAACAACTAAAACTTTTTTGGTCGGATATTGTCTGCTATTTTTTTGGGAACGCAAATTTTTTTTTGTATCGGATATTGTTCTCTTTTGAACGTAAATAAATAAAGAAAATGTTTGGGAGATATCAAAATCCATACCGATTTTATTATTCATATTATATGAGTTATTATTCATTTTAATTATTTTATTATGTAACTTATTTTTAACAGTATTTTTATTATTCAACTCAAATACCACTCATACGAATAATATCTCACTTAAGTTGAATAACAAAAGTATTGTACAAATAAGTTGCATAATAAAATCATTAATACAAATAGTAATTAACGTAATTCGAATAATAAAGTTGATATCGATTATGATATCAATTTTAGCATATGTATATTAGCTTCCAATAAATAAATTTTACATTGTGCAATTTTGAATAATATAAATGTATACTATTTATTTTGATTAACTCAGTTGTCATAGAAAATACTATAATATATGTGTGTGGTAGAGAGAGAGGGAAAGTTATATAAGTTTGAACTTGTAAATTAAGTGACATGGATATATACCAAAATTGATTAGTACTAGTAACTCGAGAAAAACGATTTACTGAAATTAAATGCACGTGTTTATTAATTATACCAAACCCACCATAGCTTTTTTTGAAAACATGCATTTCTATCATAATCATAAAATGTAAGAAAAGTAACTACATTAATTAGCGCATTAACAATTAGTGTACCACAGCTAATTATAGGAAGTTTGAATGTATCTTTTGTCATAATTGGTATGACATAAATAATAATTTTACTGCTATATTCAAATTAAATACCAATTAATTATGGATCAGATTTTAAATTTATAGTATGAACACAACCTTTCCCTCATTTCAAAACCTGATTAGTTCAAAAAGATAATAGTATTTATATTTTATAGTGAGGTTTTTTTTTTCTAATTTGTTCTACTTAAAAAAAAGCAGTTTTATATGAATAAAATTTTTTAATAATTAATAAATCACAATCATTGATTTAATTTCAATATAATTTCTTCATCCATAATATTAATTGTGATCCATAACATCTTAAAAAAATATTTCCGATTTTTGCCAAATCAAGCTTGTTGGCATATATTGCGTGCAATACAAGTTAATATATTTTATTTTATCTTCTCAGACAAAACCATGTTCATACATAGCATGATTTTCATAAGAGGATTAATCTGTCACCAATTATGCAGAACACACTGGCTGGACCACTAGCTAGTCAAAAAAAGTTGCTAAGAGAGATTAAACATTTTCTGTGTAAATTCTGAGAGAATTAATTGGGGTTTTACTGTTTCTTTTAGCTTAATTATTAGTATGATATTTTGTCTACTAGTATTTTCGGTAAATAACAATAGGGTAATTTTCTCATTGGAAGCTAGTACACAGATACGGTTATTAATATCATTATTGATATGGATTTTATTATATACGTTAAATGAGTTATTATGAAGTAGCATTTAAGTTAAATAATAGAAGTACTGTACAAAATAAAATCATTAATATGCATAATAACTCATTTAACGTGTGTATAATAAAGCCCGTATTGACAATAATATCATTATCTCCATATAACATTTTATTTTCTCAAATTAATTTCATGTCATATCTACCTATATAAATTAATTCGGCCATATAATTAAACTAAGTGAATAGAATATACAGGCGAGTAATTATTCAATCTCTTAATTAGCCTAGTATGTATAAATCCGTACAAGATAATTTGAATGGTACACAAAGTTTCTTCAAGTGTAGTTAATCATCAATTACTTGGCAATTAAGTATTTAGGCTTAATTAGGCAGCTGTATAGCTAGACTGCTACATACATTATACATTATACAAGCGTTGTAATCTCAGGACATATAATATATTTTTATATATGTACACGAAATTCAAGGCATGCTAGCTCCCTCTCCTAGGACATATTAATTAATTAGTTAATTAACTATTAATTAAAATTTTGTCGTGATCGTCTCTCTCTGTCTCTCATGTGATTTTGAGCTGGGAGTATAATTAGATTTGAGTGGGGGAATAATTGTGGGGTTTGTTTGTTAATTTGTGCGAGTATATCTCGGGCAGCTACAAAATCCCTGTTTTATTCTCTCTAATTCTTATTTTATACACATACATGAATATTTTAATATACGTTTTAGAATCTATGACACTTGGATTGGATGCTACCACGCATCAACAATATTAAATCTGTCAAATTGTAGGTTGAGGAATTGTCCAAGTAATTTCAAGCGAGCTAGCTTCACACAACTTTTCTTTATAATATTTTAATGATAATTTGTATTCAAATTGAGTGGATGCGTGATTCAAATTATGACTTCTAAATCACTTTTTAATTAAGATAGATTAGCTCCTAATTAAATTCATTCTTTGTTTGGCATGTCAATAGATAATGTTGCAATTAAAAAAAGATATATCATAATGATATGTGAAAATTTTATAATTTTTAAACGTATTTCAATATTTTTTTAAGGTTAGTTGTGATTAATTTCTAAGGAGAAACTTATTACATAACATTAAACAAAAGATAAGTTTTACAAAGCTAAAAATTATTACATAAAATCAGAGAAGGAAAAAAGATTAAACCAACAAAGACACTAAAGCATATACAATCCCTAAATTTAAAAAAATGTGGATCCATTTTCTCACATCTTTCTTTACCTCAAAGACTATCATGGCAACTTGTTTCGATTTGTTAAAGAGAATTCATCGATTTGTTTCTTCCATACTGCCCAACAAGTTGTCGTTCAAATTATGTAAATATTCACAGCTAGGGATCTATAATCATGTTGCTTTTTACCTACACGTGTTAGACACGCACGTATCAGTCGAATGTATTGTACCGTATAGGCACGTACAAAAATTAATACTTATCATGTCGTGTCGTATTTTTTTATAATAATGTCAAGAACAATACTTCTAACAGCACAACACATCTTCATATATCATGTCTGTACATGTTTATACGAGTTTGGACGTATTTTAATCTTTTTATTTTAAATTTCCGATTTTAATTGTTAGCAATATTTAAAATTTAAAAAAATCAGAAAAATTTCATAGAATGAAGAAAAACATTTACAATTGAATTTTTTTTTCAAAATGCGCTTGTAACAGCTATTAAAGTACATTATAACCACTATTTTTTAAAATTTCTTAAACACATCTAGAAATATCACGTGTCAGCTTGATACTTGAACGTATCATGCCGTGTATGCCTAGTACGTTTATTATCTAACATGACATTTATAAGACATGACACATGGTACATGAAACACGGCACGTTCAAGCACACGTATTATGTTTTGACCGTGTCTGGATACGTGCAATCTGTACCGTACTCACATGTCACGTGCTTTTACTAATACACTATTCATAGCATACTTTGCAAAAATATATATCATGATAAATATACTATATTTGACAATTATAGTAGAATCAAAATCCTGACAAATTAAATTATTGCTGTTCAATTTGATTTTAAATGTGCACAATGGTCCAATTTGAACAAAATGTTAATTTGATGACTCTAAATGGATGAAAATCAAAGTTATCCAATATTTGATTAACTTTAAATTGAGCAATATCCCATTAGTCATTTCAAATTTACTTGTTTTATCATGTTAAAATCTGCATTTGATGAGGAATTAATTGAGACCTCATTAGATGCTTACAGTAGTACTTTTTACTCTTGTAGTAAATCTAGTTGGGAAAAAATTTCAATTATTTGAAATTAGATATTATAACCTCAATATTGATCATGGAATTACATATAATGAATCACAACTTAAAAAATATGGTCTTAAAATCTAAATATGTCTCACAATCTAAATTGACCTCCCCAATACACGGGAAATTAAAGTTATCAAATCCAAATTGATCGCCACAATTGATGGGAAAAGTTATCAAGTCTAATTAATATGTCTCCCAATAATCTAAATTGGTCCAAACAACCAAGTGATGGAAGAAATAATATATCAAATAAAATCAGTAGAACAAAATGAGAGAGAGAGAGAGAGAGAGAGAGAGAAGAGGGGGTGGCAATCACATGGGGGGAGTGTCCTACACAACACAACACTCCTACTCTGGTCAGAGAGTGCAAATGGGGACAGTTCTCTGTTGCTAACCTAACGGTTTTCCAGTGCCACCACCATGTACCACATCTCATCTCATCTCATCTAATCATCATCCCTCTAAATCTCTCTCTCTCTCTCTCTCTCTCTCTCTAGATTAAGATGCAAGGCCACCAATACCATGCATAGTATAGAGAGAGAGAGAGAGAGAGAGAGAGAGAGAGAGAGAGATGGCTATTGCCTATTGAGGGTTGCACATGGCCTGGTTGTGTCGCTTTCCAGCAGAGAATTTCTCTTTCCTTTTCTTTATTAATTTTTTTTTTTCTAACTCAATATGACACTCCATGTCTATCTCTATCTATCTATCTATCAATTCAGAGATTGCCTCCTCAACCCCACCTTTCCCCACTGCACTCATCAGCTGCTGCGCTATCTTTCTCTTCCTCCTCCGTCCCTCCGTCCCTCCCTCCCTCCCCCTCTCCGGGACCAGCCTCGGAATCTGTGCCCCAGTTTTTTTCTTCTTGTTGTTGTGCTTCTTCTCTCTGTGGCGTTCTCTGTAGCGAGTTAAATTTTCTATTTTTAGGTTTTTTTTAATTATTCTTTTCGGATTTTTTAAAATGACTCTGATAATAATAATAATAATAATAAAATAATGAATTTTTGTATATAAAAGTAGGACATCTTAAAAAATAATAAAATACTATTTTTTATTTTATTATTTTTTATTATTTTAAAAAATAATAATAAAATAATTATTCTTATTGGATGCTTTAAAATTCTCGGATCAATTGATTTTATTTCCATCCCAAAAAATAATAAAAAATTCTAAAAAATGTAAAAATTGGTATTCTACAAGATTTTGATATGGAGGTTATATTGAACGGTTCGGATCGATTATTCTCATTTCCAAATTGAATATTTTGAGCCGTTGTATGGGTCCATCCGTGTAACATATTGCATTTTAGTCTTCCTATATATCTTGCATAGAAATCAGCTTGAAACTATTATATAATGGTTTGTCAAATTGTCTAATATAGAATAATATAAATGTTGAGAAATACTTTTGGTAATGTATTTTCTACGGTTATTTGGACAGCAAACAACTCATCTAGCAACATGACATAACAAAATTCAATTAAAAAAAATACAAAGTTATATCACAGTGAAACCTAGTAGCTACCTAGTATTTATAGTAACTAGCCATTGCAAAGAAATTAACACACTTGGTACAGAAAAAAATAAAAACATAATAATTAAAAAAATGATTTACATATTTAACTACTGATAAATTTACAAAAAGATATCGTAAACATATGGCCTATTCATGTCCGCAATTTGCTCCTCTCAAAGAGCTATATATGTTCTTTGTTTTGTAAAATTGCTCATAAAAATTTATTCTAATTCATTTCATGGCTCCAAATTAATGAAAAACTAATTGCTACACGAATTACACTGTATGAAGATGCCACAGAAAATAGAGAGTCTAAGAAGATTCTTCCAGCCTATGGAAGCACAACTAAAGCGTGTATGTACTCAATAAACACACAATCCTCTCCTCTCCTATTTATTTTCTCCTCTCGGTCCCTTCTCGGGATTCCTCACGCTAGCTCTTTATTATTAGATTAGTACACTTAAATTATTGTACTATATGAAAATAAATAAATGCATTATGATATATGATGATGATCACAACCTAAGCTAGCAATAGCATTCCTTTTACACGGCTATATTTATATATACACGAATTCTAGACGTGTTGATTTGAAATTTCTTGACAGGGAATGTTCCAAACTACGAGGTTTCTAGCATTTGTTCCAAGCAATTATATTTATATAATATGTTCTTTTTTTCTTTGGGTAAATTATATTCTAGTAGGATGTCATGACTCAAGGCATAGGGGGTGTTCTTTTTTTCTTTGATAATTTGGGTAATCATCAAAGATTACTAGCTATGTTAATTAATTGTGGTCTTGCATAAATTATTTTTTTTCATAAGCTATATATAGTTAGTGAATTTACAAAAATTTGTTATGGTTTCAAACAAAATTTCTTCTGTTAAGAAAAGTCATCCGATCAAAATCGAACAAGTAAAAAAATCGCATTTAATTTAATTTAATGACTAAAGCATTTAATTATAATTTATATATATGTGAGATCATATATATATATATATATATATATATATATATATAACTAAAAGTTCGCATTTAATTGATATGTGGAATCCGAAAGTTTTTATCAAGTATTAAGATTTATATAAATTTAAATTTATACGTAATTCATACTTATAATGAAAATTTCAAACAACATGTATATATATAATATACTCCACGGGCTAATATAAGAAGAAATTTAATACTTGACTCGATTAATTCTTTGCAACTTCTTATTAATTTCAGTTGGTCTGCATTAATTTTCTCCAAACAAAGTTGTCCGCATATATCAGAATTCAACATATAAATATAATTTGGTAAAGTTACAAGTACTGACATGCCACTACATATTGTTATGCATGCTATTTATGAGAGATGACTTACACTCAGTATTTCCAGTCATGTTGACTTGGCACTATTATATGAACGACTACTGGCACTAATATGGTGTATATATATGTAATTAGTGATGATGTGGTACCACATCCTCTGAATTGTACAGAAGAATACAAATTCAAAAAATCAACTCCAAAGTTTCAGAGAAATTAATGACAAGAAGAAAAATAAGGGAGCTGATATACGTATAGATACCGTTATCAATATTGACTTTATTATTCAAATTAAATGAGTTATTATTCATGTTAGCAATTTTATTATGTAATTTATTTATACAGTATTTTTTTATTATTCAATTTAAGTGAGTTATTAATATTTGAGTTGAATGATGAAGTATTATAAAAAATGAGTTGTCTAACAAAATCATTAACATATATGAATAATAACTCAATTAACATAAATAATAAAATTGGTATCAATGATAGTATCTTTCAAATATTTTTTGAAAAATAATCATATGGTATATTATTTTATATGCAATAATTCAAAACAAAAAAATATTCACCTCACAAGAAAATTTTAAGCCCCTAAATGGCAGGTTCATTGTATATATGGTACACTTTTTTGTGTGGTGTGCATATCATTTTTGTGCATAAACAAATTAAACATGTTTAAAATTTTTCACCTCACAAGAAAATGTAAGCCCCTAAGTAGCAGGTTATATGTTATTCTTTTTTGTATGGTGTGCATATCGTTTTTGTGCAAACACATTAAACATGTTTAAAATACATGTACAATACCATTAAAAATTATACAAAATTATTATAGTTTACAGCCACAAAACTAATTGTTATTAATATTCCATTAGTTGCGTTCAATTATTTTTTTAAATAAAGATAAAAAATCAAGCCATTAAAATTTAAATACCTATAGAAAAATTATTTGGATTTCAAATTTATGACTTTTCATTTCAAAGATTGATTTTTCATATTCAGTCAACTTTTTAAAATAACGATAGTCACATTTGTCCACACATATGCCATAAAAAACAAATATACTCGATATGGGAATATTTTTTGACCGACAACAAAGACAATGATATTCTACTGCCACTTGTCAAAATGTTACTGGCCAGTAGAAATCTGCTAATTGAAAAGCACAAAAATGAGTAGTGGTGCAAAGCATCCAAGAAAATCTACTGGCATTTACTAAACCAAATGCTATCTAGCTGCCTCTGACCTCTTGATTGATTATATATGTAATATTCCTCTCTTTATCAACTAGGAAATATTTCAAAAGGACGACCAGAGTCAAAGCAAGAATCTCACTCTATCTTGCTAGCTGACAATTAACAAACAATCCAAAGACCAATTATATATTCCAATCAAACACATATAATCACAAAAGTATAGAGAGAGGCTAACTGATATCAAAGAAGTTCATATCCTCTGCTGTATCATACATCATAGCATTATATCCGTCCGATCATATCAAGATTCGTACAAAGCAAATTTAAAAAAAAAGTCTTTTATAATCTATCCGTCCGTATATATACCGTACAACTAGTGTAGTGTTGTACATCAGAAGATCACGACTCATTTGTGATTTCTCTGGTAGTATCCTACCTTCCATCAAATTACTCTTAATTAACACCTCTCAAAACGCACGCACACACACATCTAGTATCTCTCTCTATCACCTTAGTCAGAACCATCTCTTTCTCTATCAAAGGAAGAAACTAACACTAGGTGTAATTGTGCCAAGCTATCTCTTTCATACTTACTGTCGAAACGCGGCTTTAGTCGTTTCCTCTCGTTTTTTTGCATACAGGAGATTAATTTGGGGATGTATTTATGATAGATTTAGTTTGACAATTATGAATATTATTGTTGTCAAAAAAAATTTGAATTTAATTAAAGAGAAAATTATAAATGTATTAATTGTGGCTACTATCGATCAAAAGTGATTTGGAAAGTAGATTTATAAAAGGATTGATGAGAGGCTAACGATGAAATAAAATATTGAATTTGCTTTTGAATGAATGAATGGCTACTATTGATTGCATTAAAATTTGCATTTGCAAATTTTTCGATTCATAGTAGAACAATTCATGTATTAGTTATCAGGATCATATATATACTTAAGGTGGGGATATCGTTTTCAAATTACTTTTTACTATATTATTGAAAATATCATTGACTTGTTGTCTCCACCTGATCATACTTTGATCCTCTCTTGTGTGTATTAGACATGGTGTAATTGGATGTCATTTTATCAGTAAATTAGAATCAAAGTTAAATCATGAGATTCAAATTGATCTACTGACAAAAACAATGCTCTCCGAATAGAAGATATTATGTCTAAAATTCGAACAGAGGTCCTTGATGAACATTTAAAATTGAGTGATTTTGATCCTTATCTTTATCTCAAAAGAAAATTAGATCATTAATTTTTTTTAAATTTAGTAGAAGAATAGTTAATTAAGCTTTAAATTAAACTAAATCCCACGTATGACTAATTCTAAACTTTTAACTTTCAATTTTGATAAGCATTTTTATATGTGTTGATATTAGTTCTCAAATAATTTTCTTGTCAATATAGTCTATTTCTATACAAATATATGTAATGCCCTGAACTTTAAAAGGTTGATATTTTTGGAGTGATCACTGCGTTTGGTATAATCAAATAAGTTAAATATGTGATTTTCATTGGTTAACTAAAGCATTGTACTTTCTAAAAATAATATGTTAAAATTTGTACAAATTAATACCACATACAATGACCAGATTTGATATCAAAAGAGCATTAAAAAAGTTTATTAATTGTTCAATATTCAGACGAACTACACAATTCCGAATCAGTTAATTAATGTTTGAGGTGCTCATTACTACCATGTAACTTTTGTCCAACCTCCTAGGATCTACTCCTTAATTAAGTTAGAAATGATGAAAGAACAGGAACGAAATAAAGAGGGATAAAGAAAGAATCCACCTCTATTTGTTGAGAATACACATAATTGTTAACAATTACATTTATTACAAAATTTATATAAATGTATACATAAACGGTAAATAAAAAGGATAACAATATGTATTTATTATTAACATATAAATAATTGTAATTAGCATATAAGGGGTGGACAGTTGGAGGGATGAGGCAGGGATGAACTATATATATAAATGTTTTCCTTTTTTTTTTAAAAAAATGAAGAATTTAACTGAAGAAGAATGGAAATATATTCATCACTCAATATGTGTAATTGTTCAAGTTATATTCACCATAATTAGAGACTTAATTAAGTCATATACTCCATCACTTTGTATCATTTTCCATCCTTGTTCTGATCCTTCAAAATTCAGTAGTGCAGTTTCAGTGGTTAAAATATATAATTAAAGTCCAGCAGCTAGTTGACCAGTCATAAATTAATGCAACAAGTCTCATCTCCATTTTTACTGTTCAAATCTTCAATTTGAGAAGTTATTGATCTCTAACATTATTAGCACAGTTCCTTATTTCTTCTTCTTCTTTTTTCTTTTTGGACTTAGTTTCAAATTAACTTTTAACAAAACATGTTCACACTTTCCAACGAGCCCCAACTAGACAACATTGTTCAGAAAAAAAAAAAAGAAAGACAATGTTTCCTGATCGTAAAAGAATACTTACATGCATCAATTAATTAATTTGCTGATGAAAATGTACAATATAGTACAACAAGAGAAAAATTGTGGGGTCGCAGTGTCTTACTATCCCCAACTGATTCCACTGTAGATATTACTTCAAAGCCGGTGGCTCAATGGACAAGTCACCAGAGCTAACAGAAAAATATCATTCATGTAATAACTGAAAGGTTGCAATCCTACTCCTAGGATATGTACATATATATATATGACACTATTTATTATTTATTTAAGATGTAGCTTTATGTATTAGGTAAACAAAATTACATTGTTGCAAACTTACAATCTGTGTATACTAGTACAAGAATCATTATCTAAGTATAAATATCCTTGTACCTTTTTTAGGTATACTGAAACATTTAATTTAGTCCTTCTTTTTTGCATTGTTGTGTATTTTTAGTTTTGATGAAATCTTAATTATATTAAAGTATGGGCATATTAACAAGAAATATTGGACCTCGAGAAATTAATTAATTAGTTTGTTTCACTTTTAAGAGGCTTTCCAGTGAAGAATATTAGCATCACACATCACATGCTGATTGATGAGCTGCAGCTCACACTTCATACCAAATGGAAAAATTAGCAAAAGCTTCAAAGAACCTTAATCCTCTTAAAGCAATTAGAAAAAGAATTATAACCCTTGTGTTATTTCCAATTCTTTCTCTATTGTAATACCCCAAATGGGTTAGTAGGGAGACTAGATAGGACTTCAAAATAAAGAAATGGAAGTAACTAATCAGAAGCTTCCAAGTATTGGATGGCAATTTTTTTTTGGAATATATTTTTGCACAATATAACATTGGCAGATTGAAATACATTGTCTGTTTGTTTTTATGTTGTATTTTATTTGATATATTGTCAGTTTGAGATATAGATTTTCTATACTTTAACTAGTTGTTTTGTACTTATTTTTGAAAAATAATGAAAATCGGTGTCTCTTTTAGGATACTTTATTAAAAAAAAAGGAAGTTAATTTGCAGAAAATTTAATTAAAAATTTGCAATTTCGGATTCTGCTTCAGTTTCTTCACCTATTTGATTTGTTTTCTAAATCAAAAATTCAAAATAGACGAGCCATTTCATTTGAAATATTGCATTTGCTAATTACCAACACTTGGTTTCTTTTTCTCAAGAAATTAAAAAAGAAAAAAAGAAAAGATATTAATTGGTACATTAATTAAGTGTACAACTGCAATACAAATAGTTTGATCCAAAAGGTTCGATCGTATACTGTCAATTAAACATTCGTTTACAAACTTACAATTAAGTCAATTGATGGCATTGCAATATGTTTCAGTGCCAATCTGAAAATTTTCTTGTTGGTGTTTCTGTAGCAACCAACATCATGTTCTCTCTCCCTAGACCAGTAGCACAGAGCCACAGAGCAACCTCTCTCTCTTCATCTCTCTTCTCTCTCTCTCTCTCTCTCTCTCTCTCTATCCACATCAGGTCAATAATACTTTGCATGCCCCCATTTTGTTGTGTAGCTATTGGCAGCGAACCTTCTCCTCTGGGTTCCATTATCCACCCACCACGCTTCTCTTTTCTCTCCCTCTCTCACTCTCTCTAAAAGCCAACCTCTTTCTTCCTTTCTCCTCTCTTCTTCACCTCTAACCTCACCTCTAGCGTTAATGGGAGAACCTCTTCTCATCCCCACTCCAACCATCATTTCTAACACCATCAACGCCCAATCCATGCCCCCGAACCCTACTCACACCTCCAACCCTAACCCTAATCCTACCTCTAACCCTAACCACACCCCGCTCCGGTGCCCCCGGTGCGATTCCTCCAACACCAAGTTCTGTTACTACAACAATTACAGCCTAGCTCAGCCGCGCCACTTCTGCAAGTCTTGCAAACGTTACTGGACACGTGGCGGCACCTTGCGCAACGTGCCTGTTGGAGGCGGATGCCGAAAGAATAAACGCACCAAGAAGCAACCATCCAATTCTACCCCTACTGTCTCTACCAAGCTAGACCCTCCTAATTGGCTCTCAAACTCTCTAAACCATATTTTCCATAACAATTCTACTTATAACTCCTCACTTGACGGGAATATTGGATTTGGCGGTATCGTACCGGCTACTGGTACAGTGAGCGGATTTGATCTACAAACCCAAGTTAGCGGTCTCGGATTACTTGGCCAATCCAACCAATTTCAAAATCTGCAACAAAGTAGCATAATTGATGATTACCCAATTTTTGGGTCATCTTTCTTGGCAAATTTTAAGCTTCCTTTTGAGGAGTTAAATGCTGTTGCTGTCACTCCAAATTGTGGGAATGTCAATGCATCGAAGGAAGCAAAGTTGCAGAGAGAAAGCAAGGTACAATGGCAATTTCCTTCTGATAATTTCATGGTTCCAATTGGGTCTAATGATGCTCAAGTGTTAAACAACCCTTTGCCGGTGTACTCTAATGGCGGCGTTGGATTGTCAGATTCGCTGAACTACGGATCATCGGTTGCACCTCTTTTCTAGCTAGTACTTAATTTGAATTCTCTATTTCATAATTGGTTTGGCTTCTTTTTTTTTTTTCTTTGTTGTTTGATATTAAGTGCTATATCATTAAGATCTGTTGTCTTGAGTCTAGGTCTAGCGGGGGGTAAACTAATAAGTAATTTCAACAAGAGTTTGGATCGGAGAGATCGTCTCAGTTGCATCGGTTGCCTCAAGTGCCGTAAATTATTGGTTTTTTTTTCTGAAATAATTTTGCGGTATGGAGAGAAGTCGGACTTTGCACGGAGAGGAGACTCGGATCCTTTCGGCTTGTAACTTTCCTCCTCAAGTCCATGTTTGCAATAATATGAAGAAGAGAAATATACAGACGATGAAGAGATATGGCTTGTGGAGATATTAATGTGCTTAATTCTTCACTTCTTTTTTTATTTTTTTTTTCCTTTTTGTTTGTGTATATGGGCATGGGATAATGGGATAATGGGATACTCTCTTGTTTTGTCTAATGTATTTGCTACCCTATATTATTTGAATTATAGAGGGTCAAGGTTTAGGTCCTTTTCTTCCTTGTTATTTTGTTTCTGGCTTTTGTAATGGTAAATCTACGTTAGATTTCTTTTTTTCTGGAACTTATACTTCATGTGTCAATGCTTTCATTGTTTGTATATTTTTCCTTTACAATTTGCTGGTTTTGATATCATGGCAGTTTTATAATTAGTTCATCCTTTATTGTTTGTATTCTTTTATATCTGATATATATCCATAATGCACAGAGACCACCTCAAATAATTTAGTAATTGAATTATGAAAGTAATACATTTGTCATTTGTCATTTGTCAAGTTAATTAATAAATTGCATTAAACCCAAACTTTGGACCTTGCTTTTGCTGGGTTATTGCAGTTTGCTGTCTGCAGTTTCTCTTTTAACTGTTGCTTTTATCTAGGTCTCTTTGGTTATGATTACTTGCTGAGACACAGTACTTCTTTTTATAATGGATCTGAGAACTTTGAGATCAAGAGAAGCTATACAAATTAATTACTAATAGCCTAGCTAGCTAACTGTTCCTCAAGCCATATAATTTATATTGCTACATCATAAAATTAATTTTGCCTAACATATCCTATGTTTTCTGTTCTTAATGGAGTCTTGATGATAACCATAAAAAATTAATAGTATCAAATTGTGACAAAAAAAAATTTGTCATCTAAAATGTTACTAATTAAGGATCTAATCGATAATAAAAAATGTATTGATTATCAAAAGAGGACTTAGTGCGTTTAATTTGGGCAGACTTCGGTACTAAGTAAAAAAAATATATATAAACAATCTTCAAGACTTAGGTGCGTTTTAATCAGATTGCGCCTTTAATTAATGATATATAAAATTTTCTACCATTATTATTATTGCAATTAATTAATTGTACATTTATCACAATATTTGATAAGAATCAATTAAAATTAATTGTCTAAACATGAAATGTTACCTCTTTTCATTTTATTTAAAAGTTTATTAATCATAAAAAATACTATAACTCGTTAATTATATATAGTTTCTCAATATTGTCCTTAGTTCAGTGGATATATACTCAAAATGATTTTAAAATATTTTCACTAAAATGTGGGGTATTGAATCAAATTTCATGACAATTTGTTCTCTATTTTTCTATAGAGAAATTAAAATATCATATTTGCTTTCTTCTTTATTTTACCTACTGTCTTAATTTGTTTATTTTTCACAAATCTGATGGACGGTGGTGCTATTTTGGTTACCTTTCAAATGTTCCACTTTTAACCCCCCCCCCCCCCCCCCCCCCCACTCACACAATACAAAAGACTTTTTTTTTAAGATAAAAATGAGAATCAAGACATTCAAATTTAAATATCTGTTAAGAACTCTTCATTCCAATTTCAAACATACATCTCTCACATGAAAAACATTATCTTTACCACCTAATACAAAACATTAATTGACATTAATTTGCAACTCTATTTCACCTAAGTTTTAGCAATCAAACAGCCCTCATGAAACTAATTGTCTAGCAAGCTATGAAAATAACAAGTTAATAGAGCTTTTAAGTTTTTGAGAATCACATTCTTAACACAAAAAATAAAAAGTTTATTAGAATTGAGAATCACAAAAATAAAATCTACTTAATTAAGTACCGGGAAATTTAACAAAAACCAACAAATTGGTATTTAAAGAAAGGATTAAATATTTCCGAATGTTCACATTAAAGGGGCGGTTTAGATCTACATAGAACTAGAACCATCAAAACAAAATTCCTACAACTACAAGTGGAGCTCTGTTCACATTAAAAAAGAGAGAATAAATTTAGAGAACCAATACAAGATAACATTATCAATGTTTTTTACTTTTTTACTTCTATCAATGTTCCCTTGCGAGATGAGAAACAAGGGAATTATACTCTTCCTTTAGTCTGGGATTCGTATAGATATAGTCATATAAATATAAATATAGATATTGATATTGATATATACGCACCAAGAGAGAGAGCTACTAATCTTGTCAGATGTATGGATGCATTGAGTGAGTCAGCATAGAAGAAGGCATTCGTTGGATGTTCTTTTCCTGCATGTCAGGTAGCAGTTGTACTGTACCAGTTAGGCATGCATCGGTCAGGTTAACTGTTACAGTATCCTATTCATCATAAATAATAACAAACAAAAGATGGTTCCTCCTTTTTCTTCTTTCTGTGTACACATGGATTGGAAAATCCTTCTACACTTTTTTTATGTTTCGAAATAGTTACACATAATATATACAACAGAAAGAAATTAAATTTTGCTAGTTTAGTAATTTACCTTTCTACTTGTTCGCCAATTGTAACCCTTCCTACACTCTTTTGTCTTAATTTTATTTATCCGAGCATCAACTAATATCTATCCTATGTTAACTCTTGTTACATCTAAAATTAATGGTACTCATATTATATTCACACTCCGTCTATTCAATCGCTTAGGTTCACAATTATACTAAGCTCAATTGACATGTTGTCCAAAGTACAACACAAATTATTGTTAGATGAACCATCAAACTTGATATATTATACACTTAGATATTCTATAGTCAGATAGTACTATTACTACTGTATTTTGACTGCTAGTAGATAAAACTAGAGAATAAAAATATGGTGGAGAAGCCTCGCACAAAAGTATGATCGAACGAGAATCAGCAATATCTTTTAAATAATTTGTATTAGAAGATTTTATCAAAAAAGTTGTATTAGAAGAGTTTGCATTTTTTTTTTTTTTACTTTATATATTTGACAGCTAAACAAGTGACTACCCCGAGAAAAGAAAAAAACATTAATAAAAGATAGGTTGTGCTATGAAAGTACCTCGTAACATGTTTCTTCGCCCAATATTTATGCAATGGAAGAAAAGATAAGTACAATGAATATCAGAAAAAAAAAAACAAAAAAAAAAGGAAGTACAATGAAATAAAAACTTATTCTACTCAGAATGTGCAAGCATTTGAAATCTTAAAGTGTGCTCTTATAATTGGGCTCTTTTGTAAATAGGCCACAGTGTTTCCGGCCTAGGGAGCACAGCTTTTGGTTACTTTTTTTTTCTCTCTTTATTTTTTTACTAAATTAGGCAGGAGTACATTTATAGAGGGAAAACCTATTTACTTTCGTTTTATATATTTATAAAGAAGGCCCAAATAGAATTTCATCCCAGCTAAAGAGAAATTACTCCCAAGGTAAGAAAGATAGCTTGATAAAGACTGTTTAAAATCTAAAACCTGTTTCGGATAAACCATTCATCCTAATAATACACTTACTAATAGAAGGCAAATCATAAACAAAACATTTCCAATAAAAAAAAGTGGCCAACCTGAAAATCAAATCCTACCTCCTGAGTTTACAAGGAACAATTTTACTTTTGTCACTCTCAGTAAAAACTACATGTTGTCTATAAGTAAAATGTTTTTCAACACAAACTAACAAAACTTAATCTGGATTTACAAGTTTGAATTCACACCACTAACCCTAGTAATGGCACAGAAAGCCAAAATACACAAACAAATCAGATCACACTTCAATTCATATACACAAATATAACCTTAGAATTATTGACCAAGCTGATCGATGAAACCAAGACATAATAATAATCAGCAGCTAGTGCAGTCCCTTCACCTAAACTACAATTAACATATCAATTGCAGGGATTTGAAATTAGGGGGAAATAGCAGATATGCATATAGTTGTAGCTAATCTAGGCCGAACAGAGAGAGGCTTTTTGCTTTGCAAGGAGATGGATTAGCTTCGATACCAGCTGGTGATTGCTACACAAGTATTCCTCAAATTGCTCTCTCAAACTTTTCAATACCGACACGTCACTTCCCTCACTTGAATGGAAGTTGAGTAAAGTGTGAAAAAGGTTTTTCCATAACTCAACCCTCCAGTACCTGAAAGAACGGATTAAAAAAAGAGAGGCTTATAAATGACATTTGTTATATTGATCCCGGCGGTTTAAATAAATTTTGAAGTTTATAAATGATAATCCTTGTTTTTTGCAGGATGCAGATGAAATTGCTCTGGATTTAGGGATTGATATACCAGATTCCAAAATACTGTACCTTCTCAGAGTAGACTTAGGTTGATAATGATAGCTTCCATCAACATTCACCCTCTTTTCAATGCTCATGTAGTTTCCATGGAGCATCATATGCACAATTACACATAAACCATATGTGTCAACCTATTTTTGGAAGAAAATGTGAGAAAGATATATTTTTAAGGTTGCAAATGTATATCTGAATAGATTAAGGACCTTTTTTTCACATACTATCCAATAATTCCTCAAGCAGTGAAATACCAACACTTCGAAGATTTTTGCAAATAAAATCTATGCTATAGATTAAAGTGATGACAAATCAATGTTCCCTTGCTAAACTTTCTAATGACAATTTGCCCTCAAATTTGATGAGTTGCTTTTTTCAGCCAATCTCAAAAATACTGAAAACCTAGCCAACCAATTTTGAACCTCAGTTTTCACATTTTCATGTTCCCAAGCAAAAAATGGTTCTTTAGTAATATGATATGAGGTGTCACTTTTAAATGGAGCATTCTTGGTAACTTGGACAATGGATACAGATTTAAAATTGAAAATAGGGGACCTGAAATTTCCACTTCTGTTTTTCTTGCATCTGCACACAGCGAAACCCAGATGTACGACAATCTCCATGAAAAACTGTACCATCTGGGAAAAGGTTGAGATCTATTCCTCTTCCCCAATCTATAAGGCATAGCCCCTAAACACAAATTAAATATTAGACATTTTTTATTTGCTGATATATGTTGATGTAGAGCAATCCTATACCCTAGAGATGCCTGTAGGACAATCGCCACAGGTTTTTATTCTTTTTTCCCCTGATTGAACCATCCCAATCCACATTTCAGCTTAAGATTTTATAATTTGTAATTGGTTTGTTCGAAATGAGAGAGAGAGAAAGAGAGAGAGACCTCGCTGCGCCAAGATCCATTTTGGTCCTTTAACATATTCTCAGTGAACTCTCTTATAAAATGAAACAAAACAACAAAAGGTTAGTAATTAATACTGTTCAAGCAATTGTTAACTAGATTTCAAAGTGTTTTGGATTCAAGAATGCACTACAAATTTACCTTGGATAACGAACTAGTAAATTATTGGGCTTAAAATCGCCATGAATCAAACCAACACCATGCAAAGTTTCTAGCATGTATAGCATCTGTATGGTGTAATAGATGCATAGCACCTCATCCATGTGCTGGTTCGTAACAATATGTGAATTAATCGCATCCTACATTATACTTAGAAGTAGGGAGTTAGTAGCTGCTCACAGCCATCAGAATTATCATCAAAGATCAAATATCTTACATGCAAGATACAGGTGGTGTTCTCAGTTTTCTCAACAACTAGTAAATTACGAGTTGGCACCAACACATGTTATTTACCGAATTTGCCAAAAAGCATGATCAAAAAGTGTGGTGGTAACAGTAGTAATAATAATAGTCATATAAGTTTAACATTAATTTGTGTATTATTTACCTGAAGAGTACCATGAGGTAGATAATCACAGACCACCACACTCAAATCAGAGTAAAGATGCATTCTATGAGCATAGCCAAAGTTGAATCTCTGACAAGATAGTTAATTATTCAGAAACCAATGTTAGCACCTATTGATAAATCATAAAGGAACTACTATTATTGAAGAAATTTAATAGATGACCTCATTGCCTGATATGCGTTCATCCAGCTGACGGTACATGTAGAACTCCCAGGGAAATGCTGGATTTTGAACCTACACAATATATAATAAAAATTTTAAAGTGTAAATAGTAAATCAATTCTGAACTTTAAGACCTTTTCATAAAATTTACAACTGGCCTTCCAATATGTAAATAACAATAATTCTCATAACCTAGTTCATTCAACCAGAACAAAAGGTAATCTACTTTAGCAAAAACTTTTTTGATGATCTGATAATATGTGATTGGCAAAGTACACAGGAAGTTCTCTTTTCTGACCATTGTTTTTCTAACTTGGCCATCTCTAAGAAAAGGTGAATGATTGTGACCTTTAAAGCAACAACTTCCTCTGGATTGCAGTCAACAAAAGCCTTGTACACCTGTGCAAAGCCACCAGAACCAGCACAACCCTTAATTTGGTATTTGGTGTTTCCTTTATCACCCATAAGAAAAAAAGAAGTCAAGACTTTAGGATTAAAAGTAAAAAGAAAACCAAGTTGAATTAAAATTTAACAAATAAGATGCATTACCTACTAGCTCAACAATCTTGTTCCGCGAACTGTTTTGAGAAGTCAGAGATACTTTTCCTTCATACGATTTTTTGCTCCTGTGAAAACCCTGGAGTACATAAGAAACTTGAAGATGAGAAAATAAAGAAAAATAGCATGTGAGGTTATCTACATACTATGAAGACAAGGAGTTGGATAAATTCATGCATTTTCAAGGGTTAATAAGCAAAAACAAAATGCATAAAACAAGTTCCACACAGACAAAAGCTAGAGGTCTTACCTTGTACTTCTTCATCCTTGGATCAAGCGTCTGTAATAAATTGTTCATGGTGGAATTGCTCCATGGGTCTACTGAGCTAGGCTGCTCTGAACACATTAATAAGTCAGCCTACAAGAGAATTCCAAAAATTCTTTTAAAGTTGCACATAATATTTGGTAGAAAAGGTAATGATTTATACATACTAGAAAAGGATTTGCAAAAGGATGAAGAATAGAACTATTTATCACCAATTGCAGAAATCACAACTGATTTGTGGTATTTTCCAAAAGCAATGCATTACTGACTGCCAAAGTGAAACGATATAAATCAACACTATGCCGTTATTAGTTAATTCAGCAATCCTCAACACACTTTTAGGGCTAAGAATAACCCAACTTCTCCTAAAATGAATCCCAGCACTTCATCCCCCTTATGCTCTGCATCACTTCTGTAAAACCCCAACACTGATCACTTGTAATAAGTCAAAAAGAACACTGCAATAATCTCTTGCTTGTTCATTCAATCTCAATCCTTTTTTTTTTCTTTTTTCCAAGTACAAGTGGATGTGATGTTTTGCAAAAATAAGGTAATTCACTTGTTTTGCAAATAAATTCTGATATCACAGGCAATTACACATAAGAAAGAGAAATTCAGATTGCATGACAGTTGGGTGCCAATTGAATTAATTTCTTTTTTGTTTAATGGACAATGACAAAACATGCTTTGAAGTCTGTGAATGAAAATTCAGATTAAATAAACATGATGCTGTTGTACCTCTAGGTTGGGCTCAGGTTTAACAAAAGCATAGGAGAATTTTTGACAGAAGAGCATGTGCATTTCCTTTAACCTGCCTAGTGGCTCAGCATTCCTGTTCAACAAAAAAGGACAATCTAGATGTATAAAGCAACTTCTGAGTTTTGTCAAAAATGATTCTCATACCCATGCAAAAACCAAAGTATGATATGTATAACCTTACAAAAAATTTAGGAATATCAACATGCCCCTACAGGCAACAAAAAATATCCACCAAAAAAAATTTCCTCCCTGAGTATCACCTTTGCATAAATGAGAGAACATATTGGTACCCATAAAGGAATTAGAGGAGAAAATTTCCATATTGCAATAACATTCATGATAATTTTTGATGTTATGTAGGGGCACATATGAGACTAATTCCTTAAAAATACACAGTAATAGAGTCTCAATATGACCTGCTCATATATAAAAAAAATGTCTAATGAGACAATAAAAGAATATGCACCTTGAGATACCAAGACGCAATATCTTGTCAGCTTCTACAAGGTTTCCTTTTGAAGTTAGAAAGCAAGCATAAGCCTCATAGAGCAATGCTTCTTTCACAAATTGCCCTCGCTCCTCTAAAAATGTGTATACTTTCTCAATATCCCCAATTACATCAGCCTGAAATATGGTTTACAAAAAGAAAGAAGGTTCAAATTAGTTTCTAATATACTTGACTCCCAGATAGGATTTTGATGGCAAATTTGAAGACAAAACTCAATGTTTAAGCACCAACAACCTACTTCTTTGCCTAAACCAGAATAGAACTGTCAAACAAATAAATACAATTTTCAGACAAAACTCAAAGCCTTACATAAAGGAGCCATATCTTGAGAAGTCTGGTATCATTCTTGTACAGATAATTGCCTCCAATTTTCTTAATGCATTCCTCTAGGAGATTCTTGAAACGCTCACAGGCTTGAACACTAGGGTTTTTCCTAAGCTCGTCTGAAGATTTTTTAATCTTCCTGAGTAAAATTCAAAGGAAGTGTATTAAACAATTTGCGGCAGTTAACAGTTATACCTCTTCTGAACTACTTTTTCACATCCGGCCCCTTTCACAACTTACAACAAAGAGTACAGAAAATCTTAAAATTTCTAGAATGTACATGCAACAGTATTCAGAGAGGCACAGAACGAAAAGGTTCTTGCATGCCCAACGAATTGGCAAACAAAACAAAGGACAATTAAAAGAAATCAGGTCTTAAGGGGCATTTCAACAAACACATAAAAAATGCAGGGTTACCGTAGCCATGGCTGGATCGGATCGACAAGATCAACTGAGTTTTCATCCTTTTCGAACAATTTTCTGCAAGAAAGGGTGAAAATGATTAGATCTAAACTGGATCCTCTTCGGTTCTTGTTTCTTTGAAAAGGAGGCATTTTAGGGTTTGTTCTGAGAGGGGATTACCTCAAAGGGAGGAGTCGTCGAGGGCTGGTGGCGACGCCGGCGGTCGCAACCTCCTTCCGGACGGCGATGGGGGAGCGATCGACTAACGCCATTAGCGAGCGCTATGAGTCGGAAGGAGTGAAAATGCAAGAGGTAGAGAGAGAGAGAGAGAGAGAGACGAACACACTTTTTTTTGAATTCTCTCTATGGCGCTGAAAATTTGGGTAACGGTTCACACGGTTTATCGGCTGGATGGAGAGAACGTGGTTTAACCTCGTCGAGTCGGATCCGAGTCGGAAAATCGATAATTTTTTTAGGCAGAATTTCATATATATCCCTTTAAAATTCATATAATACATTCCCCTTCAAAATTTATAATATTATATTTACCTTTCTAAGCTATTAAAAAGCTTGTATTACCAAATAAATTTTTATGATATATCAAATATATTCAAAAACTTCAAATATCTCATTAAATATTTTCAAACTTAATTTAAGATCTTAATATATATTTCATAACTACTATGTTTTTTGTTTCTCTCATTCATATCATCCCAATAATAATTCTCAAAGTATCAAAATATATTTCACCTCCTGTTTTTTTCTTTTATTGAGAATTTAATTTCAATTTCAAAGAATTTGAAATCTTCGATGATTGGCATTCATATTCAATAACTGTATCTGCAATATATTTACTGAGAATTCAATTTCAAAAAAATTTATCTATTATTTTCAATAAGCGTAAATGAAGAATTTCTAAATATGAAGTTAGTTTTAATGAAAAAAATAATATATTAGATAAATATAATAGTTTTAATAGTTTGGAGGATAAATATGATATCATGAACTTTTAAGGAGAATACATAATTTCAAAGTTTTAGAAGGATATATATGGAATTCTGTCTTTTTTTATGTTCGGAAAAAAAAGCTTCAAAATTACAAAATCAGAAACAAATTGATGAAAATTTGCAAAATAAAAAAATGAATTCTAGAAAACGGCTTTCAAAGACCATATGCTGAAACGGTCTTTAGTGGATAGCTTACCTAGAAAATCGATCTTCAGAGATCGTGTTCTTAAAAAATGGTTTTTAGTGGACAGTTTTTCAGGAACTTTTAGAAACTGATTTTCAAAAACCGGACAGATAACGGTCTTGGAAGGCCTTCAAAGATCGGATTCCCAGACACTAACTTTGATATGAATATTTATAAAATAGCATAAAAATAGCTTGTGTTCAGTAAAATGAAACAGGTGGCATTTTGCCACTTAATTTCAAAAGAGAAAAGCTCATATTTTCTCAGGTTAATTTGGTTGCAAAGAAAAAAGAAGACAGGTCAACCATCCGAACCAAAGAAGCAACCAAATGAGCATACGCAGCTGTGTCTTTTTGCCTGAAAAAAGGAGGCATTTTGTCTTTGCATGAAGAACCAACTCCCTTAGAAAACTACAAGACATTGCACGGGTGAAACATGAACTTATTACTTAAATTTTTGGAGGGGGCTAACTCTGAGTTACTACTTAGGTTTACACGTTTGATGCAGGTAGA
This sequence comes from x Bolboschoenoplectus mariqueter, assembly GCA_037678475.1. Taxonomy (NCBI): domain Eukaryota; kingdom Viridiplantae; phylum Streptophyta; class Magnoliopsida; order Poales; family Cyperaceae; genus x Bolboschoenoplectus; species x Bolboschoenoplectus mariqueter. The sequence continues at coordinate 1,261,201 of CM075244.1, read as the reverse complement.
AAAATGGTTTTCTTATGCTCCGTGCATTTATGGTTTCCGTAGCATTTATTTCCAACGTGGAAGAAAAGAGCATTCAGGCGCTTTACAGAACCCACATTCTCTCTGTTAGGGATCTCATAGAGTGTTATTTATTTCCTTTTTCACACAGTGGCTTTAACACTCAAATTAGACTATGGTATTTTTGTTTTCTGAAATAATTAAAAGGATTGCTAGCATGCTCCTTGGATATATACTTGCTTTGTTTACACCTCAAATCGAGCCACGATGGAAGGACCTTAAAGAGAAATAAAATTAAGAACCACCCAAAATGGTTTACAAAAGAAGTATACAAATCTAAGCCCATAGACAAATCAGTCTAACTGAAAACAGAATTAAATAAAACATCCAATAAATGCAGACTATACAAACACTTAACACCACCTTGCAAATAAACAGATTCTCTTGCGAACATAAACCTCTCAACTTTTAACATACCCCATTGCTAAAAAAATGATTCTTCCTCAACAAAACCCCATTATATAATATAGTGATAAGATTATTGGGGTAAGACTTTGTTAGGAGGAATATTTTGGCGTCTCTCGACAAAGGCAGCTGGAAACCATCCTGCCTTACCTCTGCACTCTCCTTCAGCCCAACCTGATGGAGCAACCTTAAATTTTTGAAAATGCCAAAAAAAAAGAAGAAAAAATAGCATTAATTGACATAGTACAGAACAAAAAGAGCCATATTCAAACAAATTAACAGACGCTTGGGAGGAGCAAATGATATATATTGTAGTCGCAGAAACCCAAGAAAACTAACCTGTCTAACAACAACATAATCACCTCGTATTAAGCTCAGTTCCTTCTCTGATGTGCCATTGAAGTTGTGCATTGCCTATAAAATCACAAAACCAATATCTTACTTATGATCCTGGCTCAAAATTTTACAAAACATGGTTTTTCAATATTTTTTTTAATCAATTCACCTCAGCCAGATAGTACAAGGCCTTTTCAGCACGCTTTGGAGTTGGTGCCGACGGTGGCGCAGATTCTTTCTTTTGCTTCTCGGATACCATCTGTATATTTCAATATAAGTGTTGCCACATTAGCAAACAATGTAGCGATTTATTCTGCTTTACTACCTCACATACTAAATGTAAGAAAATTACCTCGGCTTCGACATCATCAAGTATTGCAGCTATCCTCAGATGGAACGACTTCTCTGATTCTACCTTCAATTTGAACAAATCATTGAAAAGAAGTTAGAAGGGAGTGTTATCCTCAAAAGGAAACAATTAAAAACAGATCAAATGCTTCAATCTCTCAAAATGATTGTCTTCATGCAAAACTATTACTTGAAAAAGAATGTATTGCTCTTTTTGTGCTTGCATGAGTCAGACATACCAAAGAAACAATCCGCTGAAGTGTCATCCTTTGTTGTTGGGACTCAACAGAAGCTAATGCGGAGGCTGCCTCTTTACCAAGCACGGCCATGCTAGCCTTGTGCTCTTGCATTTTGGCCTCTGATGACTGGAGCTTTGAGGTGTTCTCCAGTCCTGGAGCCTCCCTCACACGTGCTTTCCTCCTATAAATTTCTTGTGCCTGTTTACAGGTTCTCTCTAATCAGTTGTACAAATTCCGAGAAGTACAATAAAAGCACTTCAAAATAGCTACCGTCAGAATGACAAGTGCCAACCTATGTATGGCTAATTCATTAATTAACGGATAGGGTTTGGTTAAAAGCAAACACATTTTTGCTCAATTATGACCTTTATAAAGAGAGCCTTATTATCAACAAATATATAAAGGAATGTATGATATATTTTAGAACAAGTCAAATTTGATGATTTAGCAATGCACTTTCTCTTTCTCCCTCTAAAACTACATTTTCCATGCCTGACATAACCACAAAAGTATAGCTAACAAAAAAAACTAAAGCACTTAAGAATATAAGCCATTTTGAAGCAATGAAACACATGTTTCTAATAAATTTAAAATATGTAAAAACATTCAAAAGAACAAAGTACCAATGTTTCGGCCTCAGTTCTCATACGGCTGTATCGCTGTGCAAGATTTCGAGCATCCTCTAATGGTGTTCCAGTTGACATTTGTCTCAGTGGCTCTACTATCTGAGACTCGAAGCAAACTTATAATTTAATTAGATAGGCCAAGAACTTCTGATAAAAAAATACTCACTTTTTATGGTATTTGCAAATTAACAGCCATAATTAACAGTGGCATTAAATGAGGATTTTAGTAAAAGTAACACCATTCTTCTTTTAGAGCCAATAGTGTGGTCAAGAAAGTGATTTTATATGACATTACAACATTATATCATCTAATACAAGTATACTCTTTGTAAGTCCAATTTTGCTGGTTCTTTGCTCTGGAAATCCTTTCTTTCTTGTCTGTGCTTCATTGTTTTCAGAATCTATTTCAAACTTGTTAATAAGTAAACATGAAAAATAAATTATTCTCAAAGAACAAGAAATAAATAAATCTGCCCAACAGAATCAGTTCAGGCAATGAGAAAGTTCCATATCTTTGATCCTATCCATTTCAAATACAGGTGCGTGCTGCAAACAAAACACGCAGGTGCTAAACATATCTCAATACAAAAGTAATTCTGACAACATATTACATAAAAACAGAAAGAGAAAGAGACCTGATTAGATAAAATCTGGTTGAAATCTTCAAACTCTTTCTCAACATTTCTCAAGGCGCCTCCATACAGACATGCAGCTTTAGCTAGTATTGCATCATTAGCAGTATTCTCACTCCCATATCTAAAACAATCCTCTGATAATTTTGTCCCTGGTATGACATGATGAAAAAAGAAATTATGGGGTCTGGTTACTCTTGTATGATAACTTTTTTGGCTCCATACATGGAAAACCTTTTTTGGAGTCTTTGGCACAATACCAATAGTTTAATGTACTTGCAAAAAGACCCAAACATTTCTCACATCTACAAGATAGAACCAACATAATTTGTTTGTTTGCAAATAACACTGAACTATGAAACATAAGCTAAGAAAAAGAAAAAGAAGAAAAAAAACAAGAAGAAGAAGAATCACTAATCTGACCAAACCTTTTAATATTGATTCAACCTAATTGCTTTTTTATCACATTAATCCGAGAACCCAATAAAGAAACCCTCGGTTTAATTGTAGCTTAATTGATATAAAGGAAAAAATTGTCCAATTAGCCATTTTAGCAAAATTGTCAGTGCTTACAAATATGTCTTTTTTATCACAATAAAGTAAAGGTTGAACTTTCCAAAAAACATATATATATACTCTAAAGGTTAAATACTATTTGCAAAATCTCAAAAAATTGGGTGTCATATGCAAAAGTAAGATATATTGGCCTGGGTGTAACCAGCACAAACCTTGTACTTCTCATCTCTTTTCTGTCTTCTTTGAGAACTGTGCCGTCTTACCAAGATAGCAGTTCAGGGCCTTTTTAAGAATAATTTAATCTAGCAATAAGGGAAAATGCAGCAATTTACCTATTTCATTGTGTCTATGACCCAGAGCGACAAGACCATCAGCTGCTCTTGCAATATCTTTCTGGAAATCCTGAAATGTTCAATCCAATAATAGTTAGTTAGCAGCTGTCTGGCATTAATCTAATACAAATATAGCTATATTTTCATCTATGCCCCCCCCCAACAAAAAAAATGTCATATAGACCCCTATAGAGTAAAATGTACCTTGTGAAACATGAACATTTCAAATATACACCCCTTCCACCCAATTACTTTACAACTACAATTTTTTTAATCTAGAAACAACCAATGAGGGCTAGTTTAGCTTTAGCATCATTGAACTAAGGACGAGTGGTATAGACTATACACAAATGTCTTAACGGGCATGCAAAATTTTCCCATTTTGTCGAGTTTACCAGATGACATTTTGCAAGATTACAAGTGTGAACCATCTCTCTTAATTCATCACCATGAAAATTTTTAATTTAACATTACCCTTCCGGATCGAGTAGACTTGTATAGTTTCTCTAACTGAAGGTGCCTCTGTAATTCCAGCTCATCTATGACCATTACATCTGAGCTTTCGTAGCCGCTGCCGCTGAACTGCTTTATCACTGCCTGCAATATTGAACAAAAGATGAGACAAAGAAACATTAATTCACACTATTGTACATGTTTAAGTTTTAACTTGAAAGAAAACAAACAAGAAACGAAAACAAAAGAAAAGAAACGAATCTCATTGATCTAAATGCTTCTAACGTTACCCCAATTCAGTGAAAATAAAAGACCTAATAATGAAAAATCATCCAAAAGTAACTTAGACGAAGAAATTACAGATGCGCCTCAGAAATTTCCTGTTTTTTCACTTGAGAACTGACATTTGAACTCTTTTAAAGATTTAATGCTTGATGCATTTCTCGTACGAAATCCACAAATTAAATTATTGTCAGACAGAACAATGACAAATACCAGTAAGCACAAAGGGCAAACAAAACAAAAACAAGCAGCGATCATGAAAAGACAAATTGAAAAGATTGAACGACTAACGCCACAACTCGAAATCGACGAGACAAGAACACTACCGAATTAGAAAAGAAACCAAAGCAAATCAAGATTCGTTGCGAAATTAAAAGAAAAAGAAAAAACCTGCTGTTGCTTAGAGACTTGCTCCTTGAATTTGCTCGCGTGCTTCCGTAGCGCATCCATCTCTGATCTCCACCAACTGAGCTCGATTCTTCGAAGAGGATTTCAATTGCTCGCTCTCTCTCTCTCTCTGTCTCTCTTGTTCTCCCGAATCGAACACGCTCTGAACTCTGAACTCTGAACTCTTCTTGGAGATCCAAGTGTTCACACGAATCACATTCACACCAGGCGATTGATTGAGAGAGTGTGAAATGCGAGTTCTATTGTGACGATCCTTGTGTAGCCTTTTAGGTGAAGAATTGATAGTTTTACTGTTTCAAATTATCAAAATTATATGATATTTATAATGATCTTTGATAAAATATTCATTAACATTTAAATTATATAAAATTTAAGAGATAATCAATTTATATATTAAAAAATATATTCATAATTTTTTTATTTTTAAAAAATTTTAAAAATTATTTTGTAATTATTTAAAAAATTTATTATTAAAATTGTCAACGCTCATTTAAAAGATAAAAAAGCCTAAAGAAAATTAATTGTTATAATTCGTAAAATATAAATTACTAGGCCCAATTTAAGTTGAATCATATTTCACCCAAATTATAGGCCTAATTTAAAATATACTTCCGATGAAATCTAAAGATACAAAATTTCTAACTATTTAGGGAGCTGATAAGATACAATGATTCATATTGATTTTATTATCAGATTAAATGAGTTATTATTTATATTATAATTTTATTATATAATTTATTTATATAATATTTTTATTATTCAACTTAAGTGAGTTATTATTCAGATTATTAGTATTTGAGTTCAATAATAAAATATTATATAAAATAAGTTATATAATAAAGTCGTTAATATGAATAATAAAGTTAATATCGATAACGGTATTAATAATAGCATTTTCAAAATATTTTCCTTTTATTTATTTATTTGAGAACAAGATAATAGTAGTTATCTAATTTTGGCATATTCTATCAACTTATCTACATACTAAAAAAATTTTGACCTAACTATATGAATAACCACCAAATTACCCCAACTTAAAATTAGGGTGCAATTGCAATAAAATCATAAATAAAATCGTAAGATTTTAACTTTATTTTAATAGCCATCAAAAGAGGAGGTGAAATCGTCAAAATTTAGACCGTTAATTTTATTAGCTTTTAATACATTTTGTTTTTATTAATTCCATGTTTTCTTTCGATTCAGCAAAACAGAATATGCAAAGCAAATATTAACAAAAATATGCACCAGAAAAATAAATAGAAATAAAAAATTTCTACTTGAGACAATTAATGGGCTAACAAAATCATGAACGCCATTCAGAAATCGACAAGTAAAAGAAAAAATGAAACAAACAAGAATATTTAAGACTGTAAAAGCAAAAATAATATGAAATAATGTGGAAAATAATACTTAGCACACAAAAGCTACAAGCAAAAATAACGTGGAAATATAAGAAATCTATAACGGCATTGACGAAGAATAATATGAGGAAAATTAAAGGACAGTGAAAATTAGAAATAAACAAAATAATTTCAAATGATACAGAAAAAATCTCTGAAATTTCAGAAAATTAAAATCTAAGTTTAAATAGCTCATACGATATTTTTTGGGCTCGAAAATGGTGGTTGCGGGTTACATCCTGCAATGAATGTAGATTGTTTTACAAGCTTTCCGAATTGACATTAAACATTTTCTACAGACTTTTCTATTAAAAATTATGCATGTTTGAAACTCAATATTTCATTTACAATTATCTGAAATTTCAAGAATTTTTTTATGTATCGTTTGCAATTATTTTTTTTTTTACTGTTATCATACTGGTTCCATATTGGACTATTCTAGTCTGACTGTTATTATACTGGTTTCATACTGACTGTTATCATACTGGTTCCATATTGAACTATTCTAGTTTGACTGTTATCATACTGGTTTCATATTGGACTATTCTAGTATGACTGTTGTCATACTGGTTTCATATTGGACTATTCTTATTCTTCCATTGTAAGAATAATTGATAAATCAACTATTCTGAAACTATAAATCAACTATTCTCATTCTTCAATTGTACCAATAATTTGAATTTTTAAAATATCCTCTCACTTTCTCTTCTTTTCTTATTAATCAGAATCGAACCTCTGGGCTGCCAGGACTGCAGTGTGACATTTGAGTCGATCCATGAGATGATTCTGCACAAATGCAGGGGGAAAAACAACGTCAAAATTTTAGAAGAGAAGAAGAAAAAGCAGCAGGAGATACAGGAAAAGAAACACACAAAGCTACTAAATAGAAGAAGAACTAGCTCTTCTCATGGTTCCCCACTTTAGATGCCCTTTTATTTCAAATAATACATGCACTATACTAACCATTCTAGGTTGTTAGATGGTGCTTGTTAGTATTCACTGATGGTTTGCTTGTACCTCAATTTGAGGTTACTTGCTTTGACATTCAATACTGTTGCTTAATCTTTAGTAGTGATTGCATTTTTGTCAAAAGATACATAGTACATGTGCTGACTACAATCTGGTCCTTGTATTTTTGTCTATTGAGTAATTGTATTCAGTAGTGTTGCTTATTGCTATATATTTTTTTATTTCCTATGAAGTTATTAATCTATATGTGATTTTAGGACAACATAAATTATTTTTTTAAATGTGATCCCAGTCTTTTTTATTTTATTTGTTTTTTTGAAAAAGACACAATATTGATACCTTTTTAAGTACCATAATTCCTTCAAGTTTTCCATTTCTAATATTGATGGACCAGTCAGATATGCCTAAAAAAAATCTTGAAGACATTTTCCATCAAAACACTAAAATGGTACACAAAATTGTAGTTTTTAGGCCACCTAGTGAGCTATGAAGTAACCTTTGTCATAGCACAAGTTCATTTTTAAACAGAAAAACATGGAGCTTTATCAGAGATGAATTCAAAAAAGTGAGAAGTAAGATAAAATCAATCTTCTCTGTCTAATTGAAATTAGTACATAACATCAACTATTTTAAAGAGAATAATTAAAACAAAACGGTCACCGCTTTTTGCTATTTCTAAATTTGCATTCTTTCTATGCTATCTCTTCAATCTCTCAGCCACTCCTTTTTCTTTCCTTCTCTTCCACCCTTTTGTTTGGTTGGATAAAATCATGATATTGTCAGCCCATAATATAACGAAAAAAAATAGAAAAGAACAATAATCATACCTTTGCATGGTGACACATGACATTATTTAAATTATTCATCAAAAACATTTTTGAATCAAATGTTAACCAAGCAATTCATGAGATGTGTGTGACAGTAAATACAAAAAACCAATTTGTGTATGAATTTGCTATTTTTATATGAGTGCATTACTACCTTCTATAACTTAAATAAGTTATTTGACTGAAATACAATTACAAAAAGACAATCTCTATGAAAATTTTCTTTGCTTTCTAAAATTTCAATAGTCAATATTTGTCCACTTAGTTAAATTATTTTAATAGGATATCAGAGTAAATCAATAAATTATACATGGAATTGATTTCATTTTTAATTAAAATTTATCCCTATTACTATATATTTTGTTTATTTCCTATAAACTTATTAATTTATATGCTAAATTATTTTTTTAAATGTGATCCCAGTCTTTTTTATTCTATTTGTTTTTTGAAATAAACTTTCGTTATAGTTAAGGATCACACAAATCCATTAAAATATCAAGAGTGTTTTTCTGGAGGGGATGAGGACTAAGTTTGCTTGTAACTCAATTTGAGACTTCCATTTTGTAATTAAATACCGCTAGAATTTTAGTACATATTGTACGTTTGTCATGACTGAATTTTTATTTTGAATTAAGTCATGATATTATACCGTTTTTCTTACTTTTACCTGGTACAAAATATTATTGAAAATTTTTTGCTAATAAACCACGTTAAATTTTACTAGTTAACACTAACATGCAGAAGATAACTTTCTATGCCATTTGTTTTGTATCAGCAAAAAACAGAACTTTCAAAAACTGTTTCTTTCATCCTTTTTTTTTTTTTTGAGAAAACTTTCAAAAACTGTTTCTTTCATTCTTTTCTTTTCTTTTTTTTTTGAGAAAACTTTCAAAATTACAACTTTTGTAGAAATTGGTTGGGCTGCTGATAATATAAAAATATTGAGCGCTGATGAACAGTAGCTATCCAAACCTTCATACAATCTATGCTTGAATGAAAATTAGGAACCTATCTAAAATAATAACTCCTTCCAAAAGCCTACAAATTATTAGCATATATATATCCATCTTCCTTATCAGCCCTGGCATTGATAAAAAAAAAACGCTAAATTTGTATTCACCTCGATGCCAAATTCAAGATTATGCACTAGTCAAAGCGTAGAACATGTTCTCTAAGCAAATTACCTTTCCAGGTCTTTCAAGAGCTCGTTATTGTCTAGACCAATTATCTTCCTCATCTACATAACGGGCATAATTAACAAATAAAAAAGTGTGACAATCAATGGAAAAAAATAGAAGGAACAAATCACCAAAAAAACACCAGTGGACAAGCTTAAATAAATAAAAAAAAAACCCCTAACTTTTACAAAAATAACATATAACAATGAAGAAAATATGGCAACCAAACAAGTAACATTCTGACCACAAATGAAGTATACTGAACATACTGCGGCACTCCAGAAGGTACACAACAATTAAACCTGCACATGCAGGCTTATTGTACCAAAAGAAAAAAAAAAGAGGAATTAAAGGAAAAAAAAAGGAATCTCAATTCCTCTATCACATGCTATATTAATAAATATCTAATGAAGTGGGACAAGAGCTTACCAATCATCTAATTCCCAGATAAACAATGAACATAGAAAGTCATTAAACCTCACCCTCCACAAGTATTACCAAATATCCAAACCTTCATACTTTGTTTCTACATGAAAATGTAAGTCAATCATAAAGTTCCCACGCCCCATTCTCTCACACAGATTACCAGCCAAGCACGAAATACTGAGCCCTGGCACGGATCTCCAAACCTTCATCATCCATATCTGAACTTTCTATACTGCCAAATTCTGCACAAGTTACCGTTCCTTCACGAGCTCGCTATTCTCAAGATCAAGTGTCTTCTTAATCTACATAACAATCATAAACATCACCAACATAATTAGCAAACTCAAAACTGGAATAGTTAGTCGAGAACAAGAGTGCCAAAAACACCAAAATGATGGCAAATCTCTAAACAACTGTTTAGTAATTACAAACATAGCATAACACAGACAAGTGAAAGAATTATATAATAAAAGGCAACGAAATGAGGCAATTTAGTACTGGTTTCACGGTGCAAATGAAATTCTGCAGCCATACAATAGTTGGGATTTTTTTTGCATGTAATACCAAGCAGAAACCACATTCACTTTGCAATTAATTCTCTTTCTTTTTTGTTTAACTTCTCAAGGGTTTAGAGAGTAATATTTCATCCCAATGTGAATGCAAACTGGACTGATAAAATAATATAACATTTACGTAACCAAACCTAAACCCCAGAAAGAATCTTAGGTCACTCGAGAATTCTCATGCCACTGTTCCCAGATTGTTTTGCCATGGTAGGTTTCTCCTGCTTTACATGCATCTGACCTTGAACACAAGAGAGAAATTATTTTTATTATCTATACCGCAATGAGAGTCCCTCTCAAATTCAACAAGCATATGGTGTTGGACAAGATAACAGTGGATTATGCTTCAAAAGAGCAGCAGTCAGTACCAACCCCATCCCCAAACCCTTCTTTCAGCAAAACAAAGAAAAAGAAACAAAAAATGAAAAAAAAGGACATTTACAAGCACAGAACAGTAAACAATGCGGTCCTGTTGACCTAATAGTGTGGTGGTCGGCAGGTCACACAAACAGCTAAACGACACTTTTAAACATAATAATTTAATACATAACTGTGGAAATATGGCTTTCTATAAAGTTTATCCATCCTGCCTAATGAACTAGTCTTCAAAATCATATACAAGATTTTGCTTCAACTTTGGCACATGATGACCCAAAGGTTCTGAGACCAACTTTCAGGATGACCTGACACTACTAGCATAAAAAACACTAAACAAATAAGAATGAAACTCAACCAAGAAGGAATTCACTCTACCCCAAATTTTGGTCTTATTGTACAGAAATGATGAGTTATTAGAGATACTCCGTCGGCTTTGGAATTGACCCTATTCCACTTGGCCAAACAGAATTAGAAGAATGAAGAAGCTTTCAATTCACTATTCCTCAATCCATCCTTGCTGGACTCCTAAATAGTACACAGTGTGTTTAAACATATGACACTTGATAGACCAAAAAGTTCCCAATGAAATGATTTTTTGCTTTTAATTTTGAATTTTCAACTGATTTTGAAATGTTGAAACAACAACAGAAACTGAAAGTGGAGAAAAGGGAAATTAAAATTTTCCTTCATAGAAGGTGTTTTCCCTGAAGATGAAAAATTCATCCACCAGGTTTTATCAACTTGCAGATTCTTCCTCAGTTACAAGAATGAAATTGGCTTTAGGAGCTACAGAAAAGTACAACTTGCCAGAGATTTATCTGTAATTGGAATCTTCATATATTAAAGCAGATCAAGCAAAGATTTTAAGGGGCTCAATAACCATCACCTTAAACGGGGCAGCATATACTCAAATTTTAAAAGAAAAAATTGACTTTTGATGCGTGTTATAAAGAGTCTATAGAATCTAAACTATCAAAGAAAAAAAGCATAAATTAAAGACAAATTCATACTCTACCTAGGCACCATAAAGCTAAGCTCGCTAAACAACACTTTAAAGGTAGTATGTGCATCTTCCAAGCCAAAGCTGGACCACATGAACCATGTGTAGTGAGTTTATCTCCTTCCTTGATATCCTTGCATGTCATATGCACCAAATCCATATTGCATATTTGGATCGGCAACCCCTGCTACCTGAAAAATGTAGAAAGAACTTATTATTAGATATTGCAAGTCAAAGGCATTAATGTGTATGAGTTTTACACAATAAGCTCATTTGTGCAACACAGGTAAGATAGTAGAGATGTGAACTTCTACACAACCAAGATCGTCCCACATAACAGGAGGCTTCTCCTATTCCTACGCAACTCAGCAGTATCTATACATAGCTACCTCATATTACAAATACATGTAATATTGGACTTAGTTACAATCAAATTTTAAGATCAGAATATACAATAATCTCTGTTGTAATTGCAACTTCTGCTTCAATGAATATAAAGGTCATGCTTTATAATGAAATAGGCATTCGTGATTGTCAGCATAATCTGACCAGGAAGGAACCAATGAAAAAATATAGGTAAAGTAGGGACTGGAGGGAAGGAAGAAACTTACAGGATTCATGCCATAGATGGCTGCATAAGGATTGACCATAAGATTAGGATCCTGATTGCCATAGTTGGCAGCAAAACCTGCAGCTGTACATACAAGTTTGTTTTAAGATAAGCAAGCTTTTTGTATGTCAACAGAAGTACATTAAGATACCTACTTTCACTAATTAAATAAATTTATTATTATATCCAATTTATTTATGCAGATAAATCAATATCACAAAGTAACACAAAGCCAATAAAATGGTTCAATAAATACGCAGTTCCAATTAGAGTATTGTACAATTACACAATTGAAGTCCAACATTAACGATTAAGACAAGCATTACTTCCTTGGCTAAGAAACACTACAAGATAAAAAAGGATTGAATCAAGAAAACTGCTTTCTAGAGCTTTCCTAATCTACTATTTTATTCATTTGAAACTTTACATTTAATTGAATATACTTTCCAGCTTAAAAGAAATAATTAAAAACCAACTCAATTCACAATGGTAATCTATTACACAAAACATATGACAAGATTACTCTTTTGGGAAGGAATAGACTACCTTGAGTACCTGCAGCCGCTGCAGCACGGGCCCGCTTCTCTGCGTTGGCTATCTCAGCATGCAACTTCTCAATTTCACGAGCCATAGAGATGAGGTTCTTCTCCATCACCTGCCCCTGCTCATAGTTTTCTGCATACCCTTTCTTCTCTTGGTCAATTCCTTCCCTAATAGTTTTACAAGAATGCAAGCTGTCATTGGTAACTTGTCAGATAACCTCATTTCTTTGTTTTACAACTTACTCATAGAAACTTATCCTATTTACAAAAGCCAAAAGGTTGTGTTCTCCTACCAATCTGCCATTAGACGGCTTATGTATCAGAACCACATCATCCGGTACTATTAGAAACCAGTTAATAGATCCAATAGCATGGACAGTAATAATCCCTGTTATGAAGTATAATAAAAAACTTTAGAAGTTCTAGGAAAAAAAAGTGAGGTGAGACATAACAAAATGAAGCAAGACTTAGCGCGCCTCCTTTTGTTTGCCTACAAAAGATGGAACCGTTAGTGTTCTTTCTGGAATGTTCTTAGCTTTTGTAATAAAATAATCTTATATCAATTCAGAGAAGTAATGCAACACTTAAAAAGGAGAAATACATAAATAATTTGGAAGTGCAGTAGGATACAACAGCTATGTCAGAAAGATGGACTGCATATATAAATATGGTCGAATGCCGGTAGTTACATAATACCTACCTCACTTGTTGAATCTCTTTTTTCATTGTCTCAATCTCAGCCTTTATCGCTGGGGCCTGGCGTGCATCAGTCGTTGCCCTAGTCAAATCCTGGGTGAGTGCTTGCACCTGGCCCAACAGATCCTGCCAATCACCAGTCAGCTTTTGTATGTCATTACGTACATGCATCAGTTCTGCTCGCATAGCATCTGCCGCCCCAAGTTCAGACTCCAGTTTCATCATTTTTTCATAAACCTATATGATTTATTTAGAATCTAATTATACAGGTGCAATCTTTAAACATAACAACTGATAAGTAGAAAGGATAAGGTTTAAGTAAATTTTCAGTATAATTCAGGGAATGATGAAGTGAGAAGCCCATGTAGAGCAACTAAATCATTTCTTTTTCTATGAGATGTGCAATCATAAGAGACAAAGAAAAGGAAACACGCAATACAAGAATTGGTTTAATAACAAATAATCTAACAGTTGCATATATACTAATGTTAAATCATCTTCGTGCAGAATCTTCATATATCTAGGAACGAATTTTATATATCAAAAGCGCAAAATCCGACCTCGCGGAGGCGGAGATCAGCTTCAGACCGAGAAGCATCAAACAAAATCGACGCTCGTCTAAGCTCGTACTGTGCCATCTGGACCTCCTGTTTAAGCGCCACGTGCGTGGCAGCCAGCCGTTGATTATCCGCCAGTAAGGCCTGTACGTCGTCAAACTGCACAGCCAGGCGATCCTCTAGCATCACATGCGGCGGCGGAGGGTGGCGTAGGTGCGGCGGAGGAGGAGGTTCATCGTGGTGCACGCCACCTCGAGCGAAATGGGGCGGAGGGAGGCGGTTTCTCCCAGCCATGACGGAGCTCGAAACCCTAGAGAAAGAGCAAGTACAGGAAAGAAAGAGACGAGAAAATAGAGGAGAGGAAGGGGAAAAGGTTTTAGGTGGAATTGGTTTACAGAAAACCGTTTAGACTGGAAGCGATGGGCCGGGTTTCGGCCTATTTGGGAAAACCGAACCGGGCCGAGTCGGGTTTGGACTCGAAGCGAAATAAATAAGTGCATTTCAGTGAACAACAATCTTAGAATTATTTTAGTAATTTTATGTTTCAAACCATATAAAAAAAGAATTGTGTCACAATTTTTAATTTAAAATAAACATTATGCCCAAAAGTTGATAAAGACAAACACCAATTTTATACTTGGAATATATGACAAACTGATTTTGGACAAGATGTGACGAGTTCATATCTTCTTTAATACTCCAATTGTGTAATATTAATTTAAGAGGTAATTTAGATATTATCTTTTATTTTATATTACTACATAGAATAGGATGAATGATTCAGATATTATTTATTATTTTATATTACTACAGAGAATGTGATAGAATATGATGAATGATTCAGATATTATCTATTATTTTATGTTACTACAGAGGATGTGATAGGGATAAAAAAAAATTTAGACTAATTATAATAACAAAAATAATATAAGTTATGTAAGTGATAAAATTGCTGATTTACTTAGACTGATATAATTTTATAAAATATGGATGGTTTTTGATAGTTCATAATTCGTCCGATACATGTGGAATCACTTTTTTTCGCTCGAAAAAAGAGTAAACTATATATATTTTAAGTGTAAGCACTACACAACGTTTTTGAAGTGAAAAAAAAAAAAGAGTTTTGGTACATCATTTAGGATTATCTTCAATATATTTTTTTTGAGAATTTTCAATAATCTCTAAATAACAACAACCATTTTTTGTGATTTTATTATTTGATGCTTGAAATTAATGAAAACATCAAAATTAATGAAAACATCAGTAGATGCCAACAACTTGCTACAAATGCTCTCATTTAGATATATCCTAGAAAGAATAAGAATATGTGTGTTGTTTGGAATTCAAATAAATTTTGTCCAAGTATTAGAAAATAATTGGAGAATAACTGTCAAATTTGATTCTATTCTGACTTGAAATGAACCTAAATTGCGTAAAAGGCCTTATATATGAACAAAATATATTGTAAATGCATTATGTGGCTTTTGTTAATTTCATTTAGTTTAGCTCTAATAAATATTTTTAAAAAATATTAGATAATATATAATGACTGAAAATCAATTTGTGATTTTATGACTTGAAATTAACCCCTAATTTACGCAATGTGCTGTAAATTAATTTATTGCATTTGGATTTATCTGCACAAAAGCCAGTGCATCATTTATAATTGGCTTTAATCATTAATTAGTACGGAGAAAAGAAAAAAGAAAAAAAAAGGAAGTACTTTCTTAACCACTTTAACAAAAATTCAATATTCGAATTGTTAGAATAAAAATGCACTTTTTTAATTGGAGAATTAATTTTTTTTTAACAATTTTTTTTAATTGTTGGAAAAGAAGTTCCATTAATTACGCCTTCTTTTTTACCGTTGCTATTAAGTACTATTAATTAATAATAATTAAAAAAGGTATTTGGATTCTTGATCTCAAATTCTCAAGGATCAAAATATATTTGATAATTAATTAATATCCACAACTAGTAGCTCTTCCCTTCACTTCTCTTACAACAAAAAAGGAAAAAAAAAATGATATCACAAGAAAAGGGAAAACCAAAATAGAAATTACACTATCACTAATTAAGAGCTAGCACCTAATGGTTATTGCTTGACAATCCATTAGAGATGCCTCGATTTGTCGCCACGAAACGGGAAGAGAAGGAATAGTAGAAATGAGCCGACTCATCATCTAGCCCGAAACCGTCTCGATCGAAGTTCCTCGCATAGCTTAACGGATCGTATTGGCAATGAAAAGTGGCGGGTCTAGAGGCCATGCAAAGCAGCCTACTTTGTTTCCTCAATTTCCGCATCAATCGACCGAGCCCACAACCTGGCCGGCACCGACATTGGCTGGCATTGCTAGATTGAGAACTAGCGGGCCCGGTCGGAGGAGTAGCGGTTGCTACTTGTGCCATGTCCTTAATATTTTTCTTAATATCTAGATCTCTCTTATGAGTACTACACTAGATTTCTTGGAAGTTTTATGAGTGTGTGTGGTGTAAAGAGAGAGAGAGAGAGAGAGAGAGAGTGAGACAGAGGAGGAGGGGGGGGGGGGGGGGGGTTACAGGAATTGAGGAATGATGTTTCAAGTTATAACACTAGTCATAGTTATTTATAGCTTTTAAGGGGAAAGAAACATGAAAATATGATGATAATGGTTAAAATATGACAAGTTTTACTAGTCACCCCCTGGGAGTTTCATAATTGCAAATAGAAAAAAAAAACACATTCTATTGATGGTCTAAGAGTTCAATGTTGTTGTTTCCGGACTTGTATGATAAACAATAAGTTCATTATTTTGAAATGAATACCTTCTTTGAGATTAATTACTTATAAAATTACGAAATAACTAACAAAGAAAATAGCAATTTTTGTAAAAATTTAAAGAGAAATAAGGGAAAAAACAGTAAAATTTTATTGGATCACCATCAATTGATGGATATTTATAAGAACTATCAAAGAACAACAAGTAAGATATAAGAAAAGTTGAGGATATTTTTTGAAATAAAAATGAAGTCAAGCCTCTCAACTTTAAATATAATAAAAGTTTATCCAATTGAATTTCAAACATGCAATCTTTTATAAAAAAAAAATGTCTCGTTCATGACTCTGATTTCTAGAATTGAGGATACTTTGTCAAAAAAGCTTCAAGTAAAATTTGCTATGCATATATAGTAGTTTTTTTTTCATGTTATATAAGTTTAAGCATATAAATTAAAATTGGATGGATGACCAAAAACATAGGTTCCAAAGAATCATCAAAAAAGTACAAAGAAGAGGGGGGAAAAAGGAAAAGAGCACCTTATTGCATAGATTAGTATAGAGCACTTATACAAACAAAAAGAGTTGAGAATAATTGTTTGGTTCAATTTAGTAAAAGGATGAGTCTCTTGTACAAGACAAAAAATAAATATATTCAATTATTAGTTTATGAGATATGAGCATATACAAGGATCTATCTTGTCATGGAGAAGTTATTATTTTTTTATAATTTGAGATATATTAATGTAAAAATATTGTGCATGATGAAAGATAACAAATTCGTTATAATATATAATTCATTCTCTCTTAATTATCTCATAAAGAGTAGGAAGAAGAAGAATTTCTACATTAAAATAGTTGGTTCAAAATTTGATTAAAAATTTTTTTGTGAATATTTTAAGTTAAAAAGTTTGATTATATATTTTTTTAACTAAACAAACATATTTGAAAATTAAATAACCGGACTTTTTTTTCCTAATTTCTGTTTGTTTGATTTAAAATGAATATATCTCATCCACACCATTTAATGTTTATAATCTTTTTTATTTAATATGATTTAGATTTGATCCATCGTTTTTAATCAGATGGACCAAACAAACATAGATGAAAAAAATTTGCTTTTCCAAATATGAACAACAACAGAGGCTAATTCCAAAAATATACTAACTAATTTGGATTAATTAATTTAAATAAAGGATAGTACAATTTTGTTGATCTTTTTTTTCTGATAATTTATTAGGCTACCACGTGGCTAAACACATGGCTTTATATGCAACGCCAATCTGATCACATGCAATTAATTTAAAACCATTAAACCAGTACTCATGCACCTTTGCATATTGTATTAATTTCTTAGTACAGTAATTAATTAATTACTTCAGTTAATTATTAAGAAATTTAATTCACTCCCCACCAGAATTATACAGCAAAGCAAATTAATTCCATATTAATTGTTTACTTGTTTTTGTGTGGGCAAAGTATAATCTCAATTTATGTGGAGATACTTTTACATATAATTTCAAGCTCATTAATTGTAATTAAGCTAAATCATGCAATAATGAAAATTAATTGGGATTATATATGGAGTTATAGTTTATAAATAAGCAGTATGTAATGAATATTTTATAATCCAAAATTGTGAAATCTGACCTGGGTTTTGGCTCTGTTGTGGCTGTCATATTATATACTATTATTTTTTTTTTGGTTAATTGTTGTCATTTTAATTACCTTAATTTTGCTTGGTGGTTATTCTCAATTCTTGAATAAATTTTCAAAAGTGTCAATTCCTCAAATTTAATAATTAAAGGATAGAGAATTATAGATATAGTCACATAATGATATAGATCTTTGTGGTTATCAGCATATACCAATTTACACTGATCAAACACATTTTTTTTTTAAAAAAAGAGACATAGTTTCAATTCACACAGAAACATCAGAAGAAAAATAGATGTCGAAATTAATAGAAATTTTATAATAAAAAAAGAATATTTTTAGTATACATCTATTTTGTATAGTACATAATTTTTTAGAAATATCATTCAAATCAAAAAAATTAAAATTGTAGATATATTCACAATTATTTGGATGAAACATATATCAAACATGGTTCATTTGAAAAAAATTTAATCTTCCATCAAACAATTTTAAAATTTATAACAGTACAATCTTAATGATTTTATGACGAATGACCAATCAAATTTCAAATTAATTCAAATTCGACAGACATTCTATTTAAATAACTATGAGTATATTTACAATTTATTATTTTTAATTTGAATCATATTTTTCAAAAAAAAATATAATGTAAAAATTAAATGTATAAAAAAAATTAGATATACACTACAAACACCCAAAAAAAACATCATAAATAAATCCAAATTGATCTCATAATTACCATATTATGTCCCCTAGTGCATGTAGAAACAATTGATTTGTACATGGTCAAAACCCATTCCTCATGTCATTTGTGTTTAGCACTAGCAAAAAATAAATAAAGGAAGAGGGAGATGTGTGGAATAATTTTTTTTTTTGAGGATAATTGTAAATTGTGAATTTTTGTAAATTGTCTTTCAAAAAGTAAAGCAAAAAAAAAGAGGTATGGGGAATATTAATTTATGTAGATTTATTTTCCTTTTATAAAATTGAATTTGCAATTTATTTTCAGGTCTATAATGAATTAGTGATTTATTTATGATGTAGGATCCAATGTTTATGTTTTGATGTCCATCATTATCACAACTTATTTATTATTAATGATTTAAATTTAAAATTCAAAAAAATATAAATTTACTTCAACCCAAAATCAAGAAGTAAAAAATCAACAGTTCATTGTGATTAATTAATTTGCATCATTGTGTTATCCACTTCCAAAAAATCTTGTACAAAACAAATCCAAAATTTTTATAATTTTTAACATAAAGGCATTACTTTAGAAATTAATAGAAAAAACCCAATATTTCACATCCATAATTTAAATAAATAAAAAAAATTGAAACCTTTTTTCTTAATATTTTGCAAATTCCTGCATATGTCAGCACCATTTATTTCATGGATATATTTTTTTTTTGTAGCATTGTAATACTAGCATCTAAACTTAGAACATAGACAATAGAAAGGTCAATACTTCTTTGGTTTGACCTCCAGTCAAAGGCCAGTTGTTATATTCTTAATCCTATTTACATATGCATATATATATATAGCCATGATACATGTAATCATAGATCACATAAATATATAAAAGCAACATACAAGCTCCTACTCCTAGATTAATTTCTATAATTTTTTTTTGTCATGTTACTTGTCCTTTTCAAGTCATACAATTAATTTGTACATATCTCCTACTTAATTAAGATGAGGATTTGCTGAAGATAATGTAGGATATAAAAATTGAAAATCCTCACCAGTTTAGACTAAACATTACTCTTAATTTTTTTTCTCTTATATTTTAATATTTCTTACAAATTGATTTCTCTTATATTTTAAGGAATGGGGTTTAATTAAGTTGAAGAGGACAATTCCTACATCACAATTTTTTTTTTTCATAAATTGCTACTTTTATTTAGCATTTGTATTTCTAAATGCAAAATTAAAATGAAAATTTTAAATTATTTATCTTACTCTTTTTTTTTCACAATCAATGTATTTACATAAATGTTATAGTTGGTCTTTGAAGGGGATATAAAAATTGAAATTTCTCTCCAGTTTAGTCTAAATATTACTCTTGATTTTTTTTTCTTCTCTTATATTTTAGTATTTTTTACAAATTTGTTTCTCTTTTATAGATTTTAAACACCAACCATTATCCTCTTAATTAGAAAATAAGAAGTTGAAGAGGACAATTTCAACATCACATTTTTTTTTATCATAAATTGCTAATTTTCTTTCACATTTATATTTTTAAATTCAAAAGTAATCAAAATGACAAATTTAAAAATTATTGATCTTACTCTTTTTTTTTTTCACAATCAATCTATTTAATTACATAAATGTTATAGTTGGTCTTTGAGGGGGGATTTGATAAAATAAAACTATTTTTTTTTGTAACACAAAAACTAAATTATGAGATGTAATTAATTACTTTCCAATACAAGGACTTAAAAAATCAATTAATCAAAATATAACGAATCATTGTGTTCTAAAATTAAGACGAAGGATTAATTCATATCAATAAAAAAAAATGACAAAAGATCCGACAAGATGTGGCAGAATGGACCATGGATGATAATTGATTAATGCGCTCATGGGTCAACATCGCACCTTACAAGGAAATATATATATTGACATATTATTCTATTATTTAATGAAAAATTATTTTTATATTTTTTTATTTTTTATCTACATATTAAAAATATTTATATTGAATAGATAATTTATTTATATTTCTAATTATAAATACTTATAGTTAGTATAAAAAAATATTTATCACGTTTTCATCCTTGAATAATATAACAAAAAAACTTTATTACACAAGTCAAAATATAATTTGCAGAATTTTTAATTCTAATAACATAAAATATAAATATTTATATTATTAGATATAAAAAATTTTCAGAAAAAATATAAATACATATAAAATACAAATAAAAAAAATATAGTTCTCACTCCTCTTCTTTAACTAAGAATATATATTCTCCATTGGTTTAGTTCGATTATTAATTATATGTTGCATCGGATGCTTTTTAGCTAGCTAGCTACTATTGGCTCTTTCAATTAATTTAGTCCTGTGCATGATGACAAGTGGGAAAAATAGATGTATGGTAATGATTTTGGTTTGGGAAAAAAAAACCATGGTTTTGAGAAGGTGTTTTTTCGGAGTTGTTGTATGAGGAGGATCTAAGGCACACCTCACCTCACCATGGATGATTGTTGTGTTGGAGAAGAAGAGATCAAATTGTGCAATTGTAAATTATATTTATATATAATGAGGGATCCTTTTATAATTATTATCTTGACAATTTTAATAATTAATTTTTAAATAATTTTGAATTTTTTTAATTCCCAAAAATAGAAAAAAGTTGACAAATATATATTTTAACTTATAAACTAATTGTGTTTTAAATTTCATTCAATTGAAGGATCATTTAATATTTCATCAAAGACCGTTAAATAAGGAACGTTATAGATGTCATATAATTTTGATAATCTTTGATGGAGTATCAAATAATATTTAAATTATATGAAATTTGAAACGCAATCGATTTATATGTTAAAAAATATGTTTATAATTTTTTTTCTATATTTAAGAATTTTTTTGGAATGATATACTTGTATGTTTTATTATTTAGCTTATATATATATATATTATCATTTAATTTGAGAGGTATATTATTGAATTTGGTAGCATCTAATATGTGAATTTTTATTGTTCAGTTTATATGTTTTATTATTCAGTTTGTGAGTTCTATTATTCTGTTTAATCGTATTAAATTTGTATTTAATTTATTGACTTCAGTATTCTGGTCACTGCATTTAATATATATTCTAGTTGTTAGCCTTAATTAGTATTCAACTTATTTGTCTTAATGCTTAGCTAGGTTATAAGGTTTAGTTACATTAAAATTTTAATTTTGAATTTGTTCTCTTTAGTTTTTTGTTTATTGACCTTAATATTCAACTTATTTGCTTTAAGACTTAACTTATAATATTTATATGTGTTGCATTACTATTTCACAATTCAGTTTATTTATCTTGTATTCAGTTTATTAATTACTTGTCTTATTCAATTTAAAATTTTAATCAAAGCTTCATCGGAAGTTCATCAAAGCACTACCCAACCTTCGTCACAAGTATATATTAGATAGAAAGATACAAGGACAGACCTAAATATGAGCAAGTTTAGATCCATATCTCTAAACTTAAATATCAAAAATGACTATGTATTTTTTTATTTCCTTTCATAAAATTCAAATAAATGAAGATTTTTGGTGTCAATTGTATAAGCTTTGTTTAAAAAAAATTAAAAGATAGTTTTATTTTATAGATGATGAGATTATTGTGTCTATGTTTCTTGAAAATTTGAATCTGTCACTGAAAAGATAGATTGCTTAAAATACCTACAAGTTAAATAAAATGTTAATTGGTCAAAAATAGTTGATAGCAGGTTAATTAGCAATGATAAAATATATCAGTGTAGTTTTTTTTTTAAAAAAAGTAGTTGATATATATATTTTTTTAGAAAGTAGTAGTTGGTATCATAAATTGATGCAAAATTTAGATACATTTCCTTATATTAGAAGAAAATTCCCAATTTTCCTGCCCACTGGTTTATAGAACTATAACAAAATAATAATAATAATAATAATAATAATAATAATAATAATAATAAGAACAAAATAATAATAATAATAATAATAATAATAATAATAATAAATAATAATAATAATAATAAATAATAATAAATAAAATAACAGTAACGTTCCCATAATTTTTTTAATCTTTGACTGACAATTTGACTCAGTCAATTCACAAACTTACATAGCCTTCTCTCTTCTTTATTTATTTGTTTACTTATTTTTGTCTGAAATGACAGAAGATCAGTTGTCATATTAATAAATGTATGAACAAATGAACAATATTCAAAATTTATTCAAGTTGGTTCAGAATGTAACATGCACCTGACACATTTATAAAACTTAAGCTAACCACTTGTCAGTGGTCCCAACTGATGGGCATTTTATTATTATAAGCTGATGATGCAATTATTACTTCTTAAACTACTGAATTCTCTCTGATATATACACCTCTAGCTGGTAGGTTGAAATAACATACAAATCAGTGGTAGCATTGGTTGAAAAATGTTTGTGTATTTATTCCAAGTACAGCCATTTATTTCTATATTGGTAGCTGATATACATATGTTATAATTAATATTATCATTATATTGATTTTTTTATTCTGATTAAATGAATTATTATTTATATTAATGATTTTATTATGTAACTTATGTTTACAACACTTTTATTATTCAACATAAGTGAGTTATTATTCAGATTAGTGATATTTGAGATGAATAATAAAAATACTGTATAAAATAAGTTATATAATAAAGTCGTTAATATGAATAATAACTTATTTTATATGAATGATAAAGTCAGTATCGATGACGGTATTAATAATGATATCTCTCAAATATTTTTTTTCTTTCTTTATATTTTTAACACCAACCAAATGCCAATTTGCTTCTCTTATTAATCTCTACCATATAATTAATTAACTACTAACAACTATTCAGGCCCATTTAATTAAAAAATGAACTAGTATGTTAACTGATTAAGATAAACGATAGATATATATATATATATATATATATGACCGTTAAGTACACTATTAGCCCAGAAAAGATGTGTAATTAAACCCATCTTGTTACCGTTATAATTTTTTTTTCCTTTTGCCTCTCTCCACTAACATTTCATACTTTAACAATGGAGAATTAGTACAATATACTAATGGAATTTTAAAGATTAGCTCTTCTTTGTTGCATGTATATATGACCTAGGTTTTCTCCAAAGGTAATGTCAGTATGTCTGGGATGTATTAATTTGACCTATGAAATTGCATTGGAATATATGCCCATTTATCTTAAAATATTTCCAAACATTAATCTAGGAGTTCCCAAGATGAATGTTGTTCACAAAGGAGGCACAATGTGAGTCAATTTAGGAGATGATACATGGAAAAGTAATTGGTGCATTTGAGTAAACAGACAGCACTTATCTTAACATCTTTATATATCTTAAGACTATGTTTAATAAAAGAAAGTATGAAGGTATAATATATAATATAGTAATTTTTATCCTCGTTTTCACATGTTATACAGTAGAAATATAAATTATGAAAATAAGAGAATAATCTTTATTACACACTCAAAATAATATATATATATATATATATATATTATCTACATTTCTTATCCTCCTATTAAATCTAGTCACATGAAATAGACGTTATTCTTCGATCTTCTTTTATTTTTCTCGGAATTCCCTTTCTTGACAAAAATAAAGAAAATAAAAAAAGTTACCAAAATAATTTGTGCCTTGTTATAAAAGACCCCTTCACACACGGACAAGAAAATAAAAAAATTGTGTTGTTTTTAATTATACATAGTATTATTTTTTAAGAAATATATTTATTTATTTATCAATTTGCCACATGTAGGTTTTTGGTTAAAATTGTTTTATTTGAAATTTTTTTTTCTTTAGTATATTTTTTCAAGATATAATCCCAAAAATAACCCTAGTTAAAATAATGAACGCTACAAATGACAGCAGTTAATATTTTGGGCACCAAAACTGAGTACAAGAACCCACATTAAAAAAACAAAGAAACAAAGATAGAAATAAGGAAAACGAAATTAATACTTTTATTCCTATCTAAAGAATATGCTTTTATATTTTCTGAAGGAAGTTCCTTGTTCAATAATACAAAAGGTACAACAACGACTAAATAGTAGATAGATAAAGCTCATGAATTTATTATAATAAATTGAATACAAATTACTAGAAGTTTAATTAAACGCCACATCATCCCCTCTCACTGAAATTTTTTCCTTTGTTAGTCCTGTCATACAAAAAAAGACTCAGACAAGGGAACAGCTTAATACATTAATCCTTAAAAAGCTATCCTCTATATTTCACTGAGACAAATGCAAACTTAATCTAAAACAACCTTAATCCATCATTGTTTTTTTGGTATATGCACAGTTACATCAATTTATTTTGTTCTTTTTTAGAAAATTTCACTTAGCTACTCTTTTTTTTTAATCAAAAAAGCTTCTACCCTTTTTTAACCTGTAGTTAAAACATTCTTATTTCACCCCACTAACTGAATCAGCCAAATAACATTTGGCATCACTAATATAATAGTTCACAAACTAACACCCAACAAATTCATACTAATTAAATAAATTCAGGACAGAAATAAGTACATATGTAGATAAATATTACATGAAATCAATGAATGCATGTACCTTTCACAAACCAATAAATGCAAGATCATAACTTATAGAATAGAACAGCTTCCTTGATCCCTATCAAATTGATCAATTATGTAAAAGATGTTAGCATGGCTCCATTATCTGCGAGTAATGATCCCACAAATTACTGAACCTGACCAGCAACATACAAACCTGTACTGGACTTGTACCGGACCTGACCTATTGTATCCCGATTTTTGATCCAAGATAATATTTTTACACAAAACTTGACCAGTAAAAAAGGTGAAAACTGTTTATCATCTTCATATTAGTCTCATGAAAATTTCAGAAAGTTTTCAAAAAAATTTAGCCTTAGATCTTTTAATATATATGCTCTTAAATTGTCCTACAGCTCAAATAATTGATCACAGGATATTTGGACATTTTGAATGCCTTCATGTAGATTTTTTTATATTAAATCCAAAAATGATGATGCTCAAATCTACCTACAATTAATTAAACCGAAGAAGTAAGAAAAGATTACCTTTTAGAATCTTCATAGAATCTCAAAGTATCCTGGAATTTGGTCCAATATGGGCCTGTCTCTTGAAGGTTCACATTTTCTGGTCCACTCAAAAATGCTTGTACTATGAACTCATAGCTTCTTTGCCTGAACATCAACCATTGAAAAAAAAAAAACAATTGTAAAATGTTTCTGAGAATTAAATTGATTCAACCATCTTTCTGAATTCTACTCCATGGTTTTTATACTTGCAATTGACAACCAAAATTGTTGGGGGTATTTAAAATCAAGGTTAATTTAATCAAAGAATGTCAAAATTGCCACTGATCTTTTCTTATTGACACAATCAAAAGCTTCATTATGATAGAATAATATGCAGCCTGCTTGACTTGATTTTTTTTAGAGGTAGGAAGAATTTGTCAATGCAGGAGGCAAACTTATCTTAGCATTACACGTATACAAATCTCAAAAAGTATATTGGCCATTAGCTCCCACTTGGAAATTCGAGAATCTCTAGAGAAAAATTGTATAGTAAACACAGAAAGAATTCATGACAGTTATTTGAAAAGATCCAAAAATAAATGTTGGGCCATAAGCTGCAATTACAGTAAATTACTGGTTTAACTTGCCGCAAACCTCAAAACTACTTATCCTTTCCAAAATTTCTACTTCTTTTTTTCTTGAAGTAAAAATAATTGCTTCAGAAATGGCAACTGACCTCCCTTCATATTCTGACAAATATGCTGAATAAGCTGCACCGAAGTACATAGATACAAAAGGATTGTATAGATCATCCACTGAGATCACTTTGTATGCCCTATAGCCTAGATCACTGTACACACACAAAAACAAAAGAAGAAAATAAATAACAATAATAATAATAAATAATAAGAAGCAAACAGATAAATACATTGAGCAGAATTACACGTTACTGATACTACATTAAGAAAAACATTAAAAACTAGCCTGAGTTTTTTAATTTTGACATAAGCTACCAAAATCATGATAGTGCAATTACATGCATATTTTGAGAGTGATTTACAAAGTTATCCAAACAGTCAAAACAAAAAAGTCTATTAAAGAGACATACTTGTAAAGCCAGAGAGCAGTAGGATAGTCAATACCAAGAAGACCTGTGCGGGCCCGCACTCCATTCACAAACCTCATACTGGTTACCTCAGCAAGAGCTGCTAGTGCTGACTGTAGAGATATGCAAAATTAGCACAGTAAAGCATTGGTGTCAGTGAATACCAGTCTTGTACCGGCTATGTATAAACTAAGTTTTCTGCCAGTTCAATCTTTTTTCAAATACAGAAAAAAAGAGAGATTGAACTGGCAATAGCACCTTAACCTCAATTTAATACTTCATCCACTTATATCTGTTGCTAACTTCTTATGAAGTACCTCATAAGACTCCTGTAACAGTATTAACTGTTAAGCACATACATGAGCTACAAACTGTCATCCAAATCTAAGTTTGACCAATTAATTCTCATTCTTTTTCTATTATTATTTTGCTAGCTCTGACTCAAGATTAAAGCTTGTTGAGTGGTGGTGTATGCTGACATGAATTGGCATGTGTGTACCCGATAGCTCATGTCAAACCTTTGACCATGTCAGATGTCACATCATCGTATTAATTCTAGAGTGTAACTTACTGGTTTCACTCCTCTTGAACTGAAATGCCGAGCAATTATAATTCCTGCAATTGCCTGATGTTTCCAGAAAATAGAATGAACAAGTTAGTTTAACCCCGTAAAGTCTATTTGGCATTAATACACAACAAAACGTAACACCACTTCCCTTTTATCATAAAAGGATAACTAGACCTGCTTTATCCTTGATTGATGAAAAAAATGACAAGAATGAGTAGGTGTCCTTGTAGCATACTTGTAAGAAAACAGAAAAGCAAAAAGTCTAGAAGGAAATTCTCTCACATATATTTGGTATTTATCAGAATATTTACATAAATATACCCAAAAAAATAAAAATATAGAAATGCCTATACCTTGACCTCCACTCGAGAGAGATATGGCTTCTTTTGGGCGTCAAGAGAGAAACGAACCTGGCCTCGCCTCTCTCCTGATTTCGCCCACTCCTTTACTACTTCAGGATTATTCCACATTGCATCCATGTCTTCAAATGATACTCTTGCATCCCAAAATGCCCATTCCTCACCTAAACTCCATTTTGTTCACAATAATCAGAACAAAGGGTGTCTTTGCGAAGTTATTATTCTTGGTTAAGTCTCTCACAACATTTCAAATACTATGCACATATTGGCATACATGTCAGATGCATCTGAATATATTACTCGAGTTAGCTAGGATATTTAGCTGCTAATTAACAAGAATTGGGGGCATCTTATTCTATTTATTATTTTCTTATTGAAGGGCAGGTGGTGATGGGGGCGGGACCATTAAACCTCAGATAAGCGTTTAATCTGGAGTTGAGGCCAAATAAATATTTAGTCAATTCCTCGAATGTTCTTTATCTAAGCTTAATATTCTTACAAGAATATTAGTCAAAAGAAATATTTTTGCCAGTTGTTGTATATGTGTTTCAAAACTTCTAGACATATTGATATCATGTCTCAATTCTGGCCCACAGTTACTATGATTTCAAGTGGCTTTAGTCCCACAGCTGTTTGCATGCCTCAAATTAATGCCTGATGGACTTGAAGCTGAGATCCAACTGTCCAACAATTACATGAAAGGTATTGATCAAGTAAAAAATTTAGAATACCTGATTTTCCAGGAGCAGCAGTTGTAGAGTTGCTCACTGCACCTGCCGGTAGCCTAATCTCATCCTCCCTGAAAAACAAACTTGTAAAAATTTTAGAAAAAAATTGAATGAATAAATATGGGAAGGTCAAGGGAAGTGATGCAGGAAAAAACCTCTTGGAGGCGAGACTCTCTTTTACAGACATATATCTATGGAAATAAATCTGAGTAGATTTATGCGTGGCTTTCTTTTTACCCCCTTTGTATGCTCTTATTACAAATTCTTCATTTCTTTCCCTACAAAACATCCTTCATTAGAACTCATTTTCCTTGCTAAACACGGCAAAATTTTTTACTTGGGTAAGAACCAGGTAGGCTATTTTATCTTCACATATACTTGTAGAGACGAGATGTGGTTATCATGATGCTATTATCAAAGTCCTATCTATCAGTCAACAAATGCAAGAAATTCTATCTTTTTCCAGTATAAGTACAATCAAATATAACATTTGATGTTTAGTTCTTCAAGTTAAGATCTTCATTTATTTCTGTTACTTAGATCCCAAATGCTTAAAGAGTGTAAACCAAGGTCAAAATAGAGGCCTAACTAAGTCATGATGAGATAACCAAGCATAAATTTAGAAAAAATAGGTTGAATTGTGGCTCAATTATACTACAGATTACTGAGATTAATCCCCTGATGCAAAATTAACAAGGCTTAATTAAGTGCACATTCTGGGAACCAATACCTCACTGATCTGGTACCGACTGCTGAACAAAAAAGCTGATACCACGATATGTCAATGGAAATTAAAGAAATAGACATGAACATACTTGCCATCACAAGAGGAGAGCCACTTTATATAAGCCGCACCAAAATACACGTTAACAAAGGGCCTGTATAGCATGTCTGTGTTGCCTTCTATCTCATAAGCTCTATAACCCATTTCACTATAGAATGAAAAGAATTAAAAATTATAACTCAAAAATTGAAACATAAATGATTATACAAAAAGTTCTCTAGATATACAAGCGGACCTCTTGATATAAAAATTAAGTTCAACAGCAAAAGAACACAAAGATTTTTGACATAACCCGCTAGCTACAAATAGCACACAAAGGCACCCTGCTTTTATTTCTTATGAGTACATGGATTTTTGACATAACCCGCTAGATTAAGGCCAGTAGGTTAAAATTCTCATGATTTTTGGGTTGAAAGAGGTCCAAGAACTAGCTGCTGTTGTTTTCTTTCAGGAAAAAAAAATTGATGCTCAGATTTTTCACATCCATGTTCAAATTGACAAAATGCTGACTGATTACACTTTTCACGATAAATAAGTCAAAAACGAGGTGTTCGTTTGGGAAATTTTGTAAAAGCAGTTAGCAATGGGCATGATTTCCATGTTTCAAGGGCATTAGTAATACTTTTAGATATGCCAGAGAACAAAATAAAACTTTTTTAATTTAGAAGTTAAGATGCCTTAATTGTAAATGCACCTTGCGAGCCAATCAGCTGTCTCCGGTGCCACTTGCATGATACCTATCCTGGTTTCCTTCAATTTCTTATTGTACTGCTCTATGAAGAGCTTTCTGTCGCTGACTATCTCACAAAGAGCACAAATCATATTCTGCACCAATAAAATCAAATTTGAATTAAAAATTTGCAGAATTTTAAAATAATGCTATAATACCATGAATTTGACAAAAAATGATACCCACATAAGCATATTGGGTTTTCACTATTTACCCTCAATGTGTGATTAAACTGGATAATCTAAAATCAAACTGAAATAATCCTATGTTGGAGTAATCATGCATAACTTGAATCTCAATTTGTCAATTGAAAACAAAGAACTAAAACATAAATTAAAGTAAAAGATAACAAACTACAACCAGTTTCATTACCATACTGTACTGAATATGAATACAAGAAATAAATTGGTGAAATTATAATAGAGATGGAAATGATACCGGGTCAAGCTGTGAGTTGAAATGCCTATCAATAGTAATTTTAGCAACAGCCTGCAAAATTTCCAATATTACAATTACTTCATAGGTTTACATTGTATTTCTTATTTGAGAGATAATTCATGACATCTCTAATTTTGCCAAATGGTGATAAACACAAGCTTATGTAAGGTCTAGATGTAAGTCCTTCATTTTGTGCAGCTGGTACCAGTGAAGGTACATGTATGGAAGGTACTTGTACCAGCACATAAAAACCAGGACTTGTACCAGTATGGAAGGTACACATACCAGCATCTCAGTTTGTGTCAGGTATAGCTTGCCATCTGGGTCCCGCGAGATGTGAACCTTCTGCCCTATCTTCTCACCAGCATCTATCCATTCCCTGCTGACATCAGCAGTGTGCCACATTACCTTCATGTCATCTGGATCGACACAATCATCCCAGTATCTGAAACTCGGCATATTTATACCAGCGCACCTGTAATATTTTTAATCCAGACTATACTTAGATTAATTCACAAAAAGTAAGGGTAAATTAAAAGCTCAATTAACATTAATTCATTATTGAGGAGAATATGATTTTAGTTGCAACAGTACTTATTAGTGCTTAATCACAAAATGGTGGTCAAATTGACACTAATACAGGTTGAAACAATGTGTTGCTTTTTCTGAATATTTATGTCATATAAACCAAAAATTATTGGTTGAAAATGTTCATCTGCTATGAATCAATATTGCTCGCTAAATTTCCGCTATCTGCTATCTGCTACAAAAAATGTCCACCGCTATGGATCCGCTATCCTCTATTTAAACCTTTGATCAATGGTAATTTGAACAGTACAGGTCAGAGTAAAGCTTGACTAATTTAGGATAAAAATCCAACAACTGGCCCTTATTTGTGCAACTGTCAGCTATATTTGGTTAAACTGAGGAAGAATTCCATGTTTTGAAGAACTGGTACCACACTGGTAAGATTCAGCTGCATTATGTAACGTGCAAATTTTCATCATACTGGAAAAAAATTTTATCTTCTTCAAAATAACAAAAAAAAATGCAGTATATTTTACAGATTCCTATTTAATAGAATACATGTTTGATCATACTCCTCGGTCCAAAGATTTGGTAATTCCAACTTAGCAATTGAAAATCAGAATAAATTACCACCAGTTTCTCTCAACTTTACCAGAGAGGCTAATCACAGAATCCTTTGCATCCTTTTACAAAAACAAAAAGAAGAAAGGAATCATCATCTTCTCAGGTTGATACAATGCAACAAGAGGTCAAGCAAATTAACACGATAAATCCTCGCAATCAGAAACCAATTGAGTTCGGCTCGTCCTATAAGTACCAAAATCTAAACAAAAAAGTAAAAGAAAACGCAGAGATAAACACATCTTACTCGGAGTAAATACAGAATTATGAAGCCGAATCGTCAGATCTTTCCCTACAAAACTTCTTATGTTTTCTTTTTCAAAAAGTAGAGAGAAAATAAGTATATTAGTATTAGAGAAAGGAAACCGAAACGGCGAGCGAAATAAGGTGGGGGAGAGAGAGACTAAAAATGATTCGTATACGTACTCAGATGACACGTGGCGAGCGTTGGAAGCGGGAGGTTTTTTTAAGTCATTCGAAATTACAACTGGAATGAGTCACTGAAACGTGGGACCCAGGTAGATTGTTACATTACACGCCTACTTTTAGATTTGATTTTGTCGGTACTCGGTACGGAGACTATGGCCTAATATATGGGTACTGGGTGCCTTCTAGAAGAATTAGAAGTTCCTCTCCACTGTAGGAAGTTTACTAGAGCCGCTTGTACTAAATCTGATCCGTCTATTTGAGACGATCCGATCTCAATCTACCAGTTAAAGTTTTCTGTGGTTTGGTTAATGTACTACCGATTGGTGGAGAGGATCTGAAAGGTTCTAAGGATAAGTGCTTTTGTAGTGGCGAATAAACGTTTCTCCGAACGGTTAATGGGTGCTTGGAGTGGACGCAAGATTTCCCCAAGTAGATTTTGTGTGGCGGATTCTGTGCTGCAATTCAAAATTTTATTTTTTACCTCCTAAGTTGAAATTTGAAGCCATCACCAAAATATTTTTTTTTAAAAAAAAAAAGGAGGAGGAGGAGAAACTTGAAATAATGAAATTGATTGTTTGTTTACTTCTCGCTTCACAGATTCGATTAATGTTGAAGATATTTTCTAATTAATTAAAGATGATTTATATTTTAAATACGTATTTAACCTGAACTATTATGCCAATAGCTAGCAATATGGAAAATATTTTTAGATCAAAGACTCAAATTCAACATTTGAACAAAACTGTAGCGTTTTATAAACGTGATACAAGATTGATCATTTAGCAAGCTTCTTTACTATTATTTGGTTATGTTTTGTGAAATTGTTCAGTTAAAAACTTTGTTGTGTTGGAATACTATGAGGATACTTAATATTTTTGTTCTATCGGTGGGGGAGGGGGGAAGAGATTAGGGATTTGAATTTCCTACTATTTCTCTTTTTATAAAACTATAATTTTCTAAAAAACAAAGAAAAATGAAAGACTTTGTCTGCTTTATCAAAGAAAAAACTAATCGATAATTTTAGGAGCCATTTGGCATCAAAATAATTAAAACGTTATATTAACTGAACAATTTCACAAAACATAATTTGGAAAAGGAGCTGATATACATATATGCTTATTAATACAATCATCGATACAGGCTTAATTATACACATTAAATGAGTTATTATGTATATTAATGATTTTATTATGCAAACTCATTTTGTACAATATTATTATTATGCAACTTAAATGAATTATAATGCATATTAATGGCTTTATTATGCAAATTCAGTATTATCATTATGCAACTTAAATGAGTTATTATGCATATTAATGATATTTAAGTTAAATGATAGAATTATTATACATAATAAAGTCATTAACATTTATAATAACTCATTTAATATATATAAATAAATATATATATGGTATCAATAATAGTATCTCTATAACATTTTTCATTTGGAAATAAGGGAGACCCACACTGGATGATGAGTTCTAAAGGAATTGATTTTAAATATAGATTATACAATTAAGATGAGAAAATGTTAGAGCTAATTATAGAAAGGCTTTATTTCTCTATGGCATGATGTGTATAAGTATTCACATGTTTAATACCAAGTCTTCATAGCCAAGTTTCTCATTTTTATTTTCTTGAGGGTGCTCATTTTTGTTTTACTGTGGCCATAGTAGTTATATCACCATTGGTATCATTTTATTTTTCTTACATAAAACCCCATTAATTCCAACAATCATTTATTTTCAAATGTCCTCAAAAATCAAACATGTATACTAAGGGTTTAGAGTTTAATCCTAAACCCTAAACCCTAAACTCTAAACTAATCACATCATCAAACATGTACGTCCTTTTCTGTTGTTATTATTATTCCAATCATCAACTATTAAATTAATTATTTGTATCAATTGCTTTTAGTACCTTGGTATCCATTTATGTAAAAAAAAAAGTTGTATAAAAGACAGTCTAACAGGCTAGCATCCAATTGATCTTCTTAGTATTATGAAAGACTATTTTAGGAGTTTGTACTTGCATAATTATCTTCAAAATATAATTTTATGTTCATTCTTCTTTTGATTAAATTTTTAACTATTTAGTGTTAAGAAATAATATTTTAGATGCTTAAGTATACTTGCATGGTTTGGTGTTCCGTGGCAGATTCATTCCTATTTTGTGTGATTAAAACTCTAATATTTTGAGTCTCACATGTTAGAAAGAATATTTTAGATATTATATTTGAACAATTTGGTTTTTAAGGTGTAGTTTCATGCTCATTATTTTTATATAATTAAAAATCCAAAAATTTGGTGTTAAGAAAAAAACATCCTTTTGTATTCATACTTGCATAATCTACTATTTGGAGTGTGGTTTTCAAGACTATTGTTGTTATAATTAAAATTTCAACTTTTTGGTGATAAGAAGAATTATTTTAGGTGCTTATATTTGAACAATATAGTGTTTAAACTTTAGAGTTTTAGTTTTATGACCGTCAATTTTTGACCTAACCTGATGGATCTGATTCAATCCAATTCAATATGACTCATGAAAAATGAACGATATATGTCTAGAATCTTTTATTCATTTCAGATCAGTTTGGGTTGACCCATTTACTTCAATTTTATTAGATTTAATTTGAAGTTTAGCATTAAATAAAATCAATTTACTCATTAGTTAAAATTACTTCTATTTTTTAATTGAGATTAATTGATTTACTCATCAAACCTAAACCCCACCGTGCCAGATTGGTAGTTGGTACTTTGACCCTTTGGATTTGCTCGTTTATTTCATCAAACAATCCAACGGTGCAAACAAGAGAGAATAATAAAATATGCTCATGTCATATTCAATCATATATTGGGACCGATTTCGCCACATTTCCTGACAGTAGATTTCCATGTCTTTAGGAGAGGACACCTAACAATATTTCGTTTTCAAAGTTTCAGTATTTGGTTAGAAATGATCCATCATTAAATGCTAACACCTCAGCACCTTACCTTCTCTTAGCTTGACTCCTAGTTGTTCAAATAGTCGTTGCAATTGTTTGATTTTAATTGAATTCAATTTATTTTAGATGAAGATTTTTTATTGTTTGATTTATTAAATTCAATTTTGTTTAAAAAATATTTGTATTTTCAAGTTGTGCTGCAGTTTTGGAAACTGAAAAATCAAACAAACCTAATAAAACAAATAAATAAAAAAAATATTAATAAATATTGTGTATTATTATGTTTTCATATACATTGATATTAAAAAAAATATCAAGTTGATACTTTTATATTTTTAGTTATATGTAAAAATTTCCAAACTAACTCTATCTATCCAAATTAATCAATTAAAGTTTGGTTTGCAATATGATTGATCCATTTATATATATTGCTCAGTTCATATATATATATACACACATATACATGTATACAAATAAGAGTTTTGTTGAACCAAATCAACTGACGGAAATCCTTACATGCACTAATGTAAAAGTTAAGTAGTTTTACAAAATATCAAGAAAATCGAAAAAAAATATAATTTAGTTTGAACCGAACTAACTAATCAACACTTTCATATAGGCACTAATTAAATGTGAAAGTTCAATAATTTAGCAAAAACAAATGAAAATATATAACAAAAATAGTTTTTAGATTTGACATTATATTATTGAATCTAGTTACTTACTATTTTGAAACTTTCACTTAACATGTCATCTAATATATCACTCATATCACGTTATTTAGGAGACCATCAAATTATATATTTTTTCAGACATCATAATCTTGTAGTTATTGTGGGATGATACAATACTAATTTTTGACTTCAAGAGGAATTATACTGAGCTATAAATAGTTTTTAGGAGATGATTAAAAAAAGTTAAAGGCTTAATTCAACCAATACAAATATTTTCAGTGCAAATACATAATTCAAAAACAATAACAAAAAAAGAAAAAAATGGTAAGATAATAGATTATAAATTGCAAATTCAAGAAGAAGAATACTAATACGGCGTAAGCATTAAATGGTACCAAAGCACCATTTGTATACGCTGATGTTGAAATACAATACAACTGGTTTGCCGTATTAAATGCAAAAAAAAAAAAAAATCTCAGATGCAAAAGGAACGGTGATGATTTGTGCACATTATTATATTAAAAGGATCCTCTCGTGTTGGTAGGAAATAGGGTTTAGAATTGCCAGCTCAGCAACAACAGAGCCACCACCTAACCCCTACCCCCTGGTTTTCTCTCTCTCCGTCAACTTGTGAGCAAGTACAATCAACCTTTCTCAAAAGGACTACCGAACAAATACGAGATAGGCGATATTCCCACCCCCTTTATTTTGTTATTTTTTTTAGGTGAAACAATTAAGCACCCCGGCTAATCCCTATTTTTTTTTTGTTACCAAAATTCCAATGGAGCCCTCACCAAGATGATGGAGAAAATATTTCTCTTTAATTGGTTGTGGTCACATTATTTTATTTTTCATATGTCATTTATTTTGATAGTATTTCTGTGCATTGCGTTTGGGGATGTGGATTATTTGTTTCATTTATCTTATTAGAAAAAATAAGAATTAGATAGATGTTATAAAATATAAAGAAAATTTGACAAAAACGGAATGGGTTAATTAACATAAAAATGAAGAAAACTTGAGATGGATATATATTATTGAACTTATAGATTGATTATATGAAATTTTATATAATTTAAGTATTATTTTATATTTTATAAAAAATAATTAAATTTGAATCATTATAAATCTCGTGTAGTTCTAATATTCTTTAAAAAAAATATCAAATAACATTTAAATCATATAAAATTTGAAACACAATCAATATAAAAATTCAAAAATATAACTATAAATTTATTTTTAAAATTGTATCGAATTTATTTAAAAAATTATTGTCAAAAATATCAAGTTAAACAACCATCAAAACGTTTAAAATATTGGTTCTAAGGCCCTAATATCCGTACCCTATTTTAAAAACGCGAATATTAACGAATTATCATCCGTTGATTCTAAAAAAAAAGAAAATGGGGGTCCTTTCCTATTCCCAGCAGGCGTGTATGCAAGATAACAGAGGGTGGTAATATCATTGAGTTGGCAAAAAGCATAAAGAACTCCGCCGGAAAGAAGAACCTCGTGCGATCGTTGCTTCTATTATAAAAAAAGAAAAAAAGAAATTCCTATCGCCTCTCTTCTCTTCCCTTCTCAGTTTCTCTCCCGTTTTCTAGGGTTTCGTACGGGGACCATCGTCAAGCAAGCGCAAAACCACTAGTCCGTACAAAGGGAAATATCTCTTTCTCTTAGCACCTCTAATGGCTGCTTATTCGGCTCTTCTCCGATCAGCATGTCCGGTTCTCGCCGCTGGATCTCGCGATCTCATCGCTTCAAACAGTGGATGTCGTGTTTCCGATCCATTTAAGGTCATACAAGATTATGTTACTTTTAATAGTGGTATATTCTTTCTTTATTTTTTCTTGTGTGATTAGAACTCTGAGGTCTTGTTAGTTTGTTGCTCTGGTACAAATGTGATTTCGTACTTTATTCCTATTAAACGCCTTGATTGTGTTGGTAAATGTCGTCGGAACAATTCCTGAACCGTATCTACTTATCATCAGACTGTAATTTATCAATTGATCAGTTAAAATTTTGAGGGAGATGCACATAAATGGAGGTGATTTTTGTTTGCTCCATTTCTCTCTGTTTAACAGCACCTGTATCACCGTACAATTCCAGAAGAATTGCTTGAAAATGATGAAATTGGTAATATCTTCTGTACTGTTGCAACTTCTTGTAAACTTATCTACCGGTTCATTTTCATGCTCAGGTTAATTGCATTAAGAGTTCAAGTGCTTTTGCTTCTATTCATTCATCCTCTTCACAGTTGAGTCCTTCACTTCATTTTTTATTTGAATAAGAAGAAATTTTTGTGCTAACCCATGAAAGACCTTAAATATCCAGATTATTGAGATTATGTTGTGTATAGAAGAAATATTGAGATATGGTGTTTCTTGTTAGATAATGGTGTATTCTGAACTTTTGAGTTTCTCATGGTACAGAAAGAAATTATCCTTGATTAAACCTTTTATATATGGTTCTATTAGATATGGACTTTCTCATCTCCCCCCTCCTCCCCTGATAATCATTCATTTTTTGTGTAATTTAGTGCTAGAAGTGTTGAGCCTGTCAGAGCTACTGCTACTCAGGCTCCTCCTGTTGTCCCAAGTAAGATTTGTCTTGATTTTTACTTTGATTAATATGATTTATGGTTTTAATTTGTTATTTGCAAATTTCTGTTTGAAAGTAAGCTTTTCCTTTATATTTCTGAAATTTTGGTTTCTTTAGAGTCATCTAGCGGAGGCAAGACAAAGGTTGGCATCAATGGTAATTCCTATTTGTTCAATTACTTTTGCACAACCTTTATCTTCTTCTTTTTTTTGGTTTGCGCATATGAATTGAAAGATCATGTTGCACTTAGGGTTTGGAAGAATTGGGAGATTGGTTATGCGAATTGCTACAATGAGAGACGACATTGAAGTTGTTGCCGTGAACGATCCTTTTATTGATGCCAAATACATGGTATGTACTGGATAAGCACTGTACAAGTAAGCTGGGTACCTACCACAATATTAAGTTTTCTATGGGGCAACATAATTCTTGGGTTCATTAAACCTTGTTTATATTAACAAAAGAACACTCAGAAGAATGCAAGTATCTGATCTTACACATCATTTAAAAATCAGGGCTTGTATGCTTTCTTGTAAGATCCTGTTACGCATCATATTATTGTGAATTCTGTAGGATTGAATATATATTTCTTTTAATTCTTTTTCAAATTTTATTTTGTACAGGCGTATATGTTCAAATACGATTCGACTCATGGACCATACAAGGGAACTATTAAGGTGATTGATGGATCAACCCTTGAGATTGATGGGAAGAAGGTGTCTGTCACATCCAAAAGGTATGCTATTGGCATGGCTTATCTTATTACTTCATTTCCTATCCAAAACTTATGAATGCTATGATCTCATTCCTGATTTTTTTTTTAAAATTCAACCTATAGTAAGCAATCTTTGTATGTGCTGCATTAGAACATTTTAACTGTCTCATCATACCTTATTATCATTTTTCAAATAAGAAAGTGTATAACGCAATCCTTGGTGTACATGTAGAGATCCAGCTGAGATCCCATGGGTTGATCTTGGTGCTGAGTATGTCGTGGAATCTTCTGGAGTGTTCACTACTGTCGAAAAGGCTTCAGCTCACTTGAAGGTTCTATCTCATACATTTGTTTCAATTTTTCATGATTGTAACATGACATACCGATTTAATTTCCAGCTAAACTTATGATCTTTGCAGGGAGGTGCCAAGAAAGTAGTAATATCAGCACCATCAGCTGATGCACCTATGTTTGTGGTTGGTGTAAATGAAAAAACCTACAAGCCTAGCATGAATGTTGTCTCCAATGCTAGTTGCACCACCAACTGTCTAGCTCCCCTTGCCAAGGTAATGTAGATAGTTGTTCCATTAACATGCATCTGTGTAGATGTGTGAGCTTGTGTGTTTCTTGTGTTTGTGCTGTACTGCTGAACTCTTGTATGCTGAGCAGCTATCGGTGTGTAGTTGTCAAGTTAGCCCCATTATGTCAACTTCTTACTTTTGCTTATTCGTGGGGCCTCAATGCTTTCAATATCACTGGATTCATAACAGTCAATTCCAATTCGGGTCCTCTGCACTTGTTCTTTTATTCTTTTTGCCTGTTTTATTGGGTTTTGGTGTGTGGATTGTGACTTGCAGCTTCATCTGAAACTCTCATGTGTCAGTGATGAAATAAATAGGCACTGTATATCTTGTCAGGTAGTTAACGTTCTTGATTAGTATATAACCATGCAATAAAAATGCAGGTAGTGCATGAGGAGTTTGGCATAGTTGAAGGTCTCATGACTACTGTTCATGCAACCACAGGTTGACTTGTCTCTAATTCTTCCTAATCCGATATATTCAACCATCTTTCTTTCCACATTTTGTGGTAATTTATGTGATATCCTTGAATTTACACTCCTATTTTTTATCCAGCAACACAGAAGACGGTGGATGGACCGTCCATGAAGGACTGGAGAGGCGGCCGTGGTGCCAGCCAGAACATCATTCCCAGCTCTACTGGTGCTGCTAAGGTAAATAAAATAAATACCAAACAATATCAAACAACATATTAAAGAAGAATAAGTGGCATTAAGCTGCAATCTGGGACGGAGTTATAAGAAGATGAGGGGTTAGCCCCCCCCCCCCCCCCCCCCCCCCCCCCGCCGCGCGCATTCAACCCCAACACAGGCACACCCTTCCCCTGAAAAGTTGGGCTGAAATTTACCCTACAGCTTCTAAATGTTCACCAATTTATTGCAATCTTTCATGGATTACCTTTTAGGCTATGAAATTATGCCTCAATTCAAGTTTATCATCATTTTACCGTAGTATATGCAATTTAGCAAAAAGAAGGACAAGTTTGTAGATCACATTATGTGAAGGGTATTTGACGAATGAAGCAGCTCCAAATTGTGTTCAAGTTTTGGCCTGAACACGAGTGATTTAAATCTTCTCCTCATCTTTTAGTTGAAAGTTCGAATATAAATTGTACTCAAGTGCTGTATGAATGATCGAATGAGTTATATTCTACTGAAAAATATTCCACAAAGGACTTGTTAGCTCTGTTTAGTCTAAGGTTTCTTTCTATTGTTGAAATGCAAAATGATTTTAGATCGCCCAAATGATCCATCTTGGATGTTAAGAGACCAATATGGTAAGTTGGTGATGCTTTAGGGACCACTTTTGTAATTTTCTCTTTGCTTTTTTTTTTTTAATTGAATTGTTTGGATACACTGTCAGGCTGTAGGGAAGGTGCTTCCAGAATTAAATGGGAAGCTAACGGGCATGGCATTCAGGGTACCAACACCTAATGTTTCAGTTGTTGATTTGACATGCCGTCTCGAGAAAGGCGCCTCTTATGAAGATGTCAAAGCAGCTATCAAGTATGTCTCCTTAGTTCACTAAATATGCTCGAATGGCTCTAATTATGCATATTTCTCTCCCTTCACCCTGCTTGTTCTATAAGTTTGGTCTATGGGGCAGCTCCAACTGCTACTCCTTTCAGTTATAGTTGGTCACAGCTTTCCTTTTTTTGTTCGAGTTCTATTTATATTTGCTGCTTGGTATTTAGTTCCAAGCCCATAACGAGAATTGAGGCTTATTTGGGTTCAGTGGGGGCTGAAACAGCTGAAATTAATTCTTTAATTTTTGACTTAACTAAAACCAATTAAACCAAACTCAATGTTGAAGCCTAAATTCGGCATTGATTAATTTTGATCTGGAGTTAAACCACCTTAGGCTTTGTCCGACAAACTGAGTTACGTGGTGATTGTTAGTTTTGGTGAAAAATTGAACCATAACTCTGTTATCCTGGATAAGTGTTCTTTTAGATACAATCGACTGGCCTAGATTTGCTCTTTTGTATCATAATTGATTTCTGGGGGGCACTTATGTTTTTTTTTCAGGTATGCATCA
The DNA here is from genome assembly GCA_037678475.1 of x Bolboschoenoplectus mariqueter. Classification (NCBI taxonomy): domain Eukaryota; kingdom Viridiplantae; phylum Streptophyta; class Magnoliopsida; order Poales; family Cyperaceae; genus x Bolboschoenoplectus; species x Bolboschoenoplectus mariqueter. The sequence continues at coordinate 1,219,405 of CM075244.1, read as the reverse complement.
GAAGGGCCGCTGAAAGGTATACTTGGTTACACTGATGAGGATGTTGTTTCCAATGATTTTGTTGGTGACTCGAGGTAAAATTTTTCACTACCTTTTCACTGTCACAGCAAAAGTTCTATTTTGAACTGTAATAAATGCCTCGATGCTCCCTTACTGTCTGATACTAAATGCTATTTTGGTGATATCTTAGATCGAGCATATTTGATGCCAAGGCCGGTATTGGATTAAGCTCGTCATTCATGAAGCTCGTCTCCTGGTATGATAATGAGTGGGGTTACAGGTAAGATTCCATTCATTTCTTTCTGAGATTCAATCTCTCTTCTCTCTATGTTGTTTTTAATTTCTGTTCTCAGAAAATGTCTGTACTTATCCAATCGTAACTGATCAGTTATTTTACTTTCTTAAATTCAGTAACCGGGTGCTAGATCTGATTGAGCATATGGCACTGGTGTCTGCTAACCATTAAGATGAGTTCTTGGAATGATTAGATTATTAAATTAAAATTTTGATGGGAGGAATGATTAGTTTCTTTTTTATTCAGATCATATAATAATTATGCAGCAAAAAGCTGTGTTCTGTTTGTAGGATGTGGGAATTGGCTTTTCAGATTCTTAGTTGTTGCACCTTAAACCCTTCCATGTTAATCTAAGATATTGAAAAAATTTTATTTAGTGAGATGCTTTTGCTTCGTGTAATGCTGTTATAATTAGGGATATTTCGTGGTTGTTTGAATGGTTCGGTTAATTTTGTTTAATTCAAATTAAATTTAACTTGAATATGACGGTTTGGTTGTTTGGATTAAAAATAACGGGAATTTGATTTTATTTATTTATTTACAATTTGGTTTAAACAATTGAAACTTTGAGAGTAAAATAAATCAGACAAACGAAGATGTTAATAATTATGTTAGTATTATAACGTTACATACAATATAATACATAACCTATCAGGTTATACAATAATAACTAACTTATCAGGTCATGCTACTTGTGTTATTAGAATAAAACAAAACTTGTATGCTAATTCTGTTCAAAAACTTATTTTTTATTTGATTTGGTTTTAGTTCGATTGATTGGATTTTTATGTAGTTTAATTCATATTTATGTAAATTAATAAGAATTTTATTGGACAAATTATAGTTTGGTTTTAACTAAATTGACTAATATACAACCCGAATAATAGTAGGTGAAGATAACTATCATTGAGCTTGTCAAATTAAATAATTGTTTTTGCTAGCATCATTTTTATATTTACGTAAATTGAATAAAAATTTGGTGGGACAAACTATAGTTTGGTTTTAACTAAATTGACCAATAAACAACCCGAATGATAGTTGGTGAAGATAACTATCATTGGGCTTGTCAAATTAGAATAATTTTTAAAAAATAAATGAAATTAAAAAATGGGAAGTTAATTTCTAGGTATGTTATTGCCTTAAATAATTAAGTGTTCTGCAATTTAAATATTATTTGATGATATATTAAGGATTGTTAATTTTAGATTATTGAAATTTATAATCACTTAATGTATGATAAATCTATATCAAATCTCCTCATATGTTATAGAAACGATATTATAAAAATGACAGAGCATGTTTATATAGATAGTATAACTAAGTGTTCTGCCAGAACTAACTGTCACAGTTCATGGTGAATGGATATTGAAGAATTGCAAATGAAGGAAAAACATGAATATGAAAGAAGTTCCCAAACAACTAAAAAAAACAAAGAAAAAAAAATTTCCCAAATAAAAACCCAAATCTATAATTATATTAATTCTCAAGTAACGTGTTACAGTGTAGCAATAGTAATGCACTACAGTACTCAATTTTTTTTTCATGGACGGACCTTTTTTTTCCGGATGCCAAAGCGTGCTACTATTTTCGTTATAGTGCTTAGCAACAGTTGTAGCTACAGTGACTCGATTTTTTTTCTGATAGTTTTTCTTTTTTCACGAACTTATATAAATATATCATGTTTTCTTTTTCTATTGATTCGAATTGTATAATTAATTCGACAAAAAAATTTTTAAATAATCCCATACGAAATTTGATAAGTTAGCAGACCTACTTATTTCTTTTTTTTATCAATTAGATTTACTTTTTATACTTTGGACAAAAATTAGATTTATGGCTCGATTTGATTTTTAGATCTCCTCTTTCTTTTTTTATTCTTGTAGTTGAATTTTGAATTACAAAATAAATTTATTAAGAATTTTATCTTCATCAATTATACATGTGAACTTTGAAATAATAGTAGTTATATGACAAACTTGGAATATATTTTTCCACTAAATCTAAGTCAACTTAATTGTATTTCTTTCTCTAGCACACAAATTCAATTTTTTTTATACTATTTATTTTGATTGACAAGTTGATATATAAATTGGGTGGTTAGAAAACTGCTATCTAATTATATTATTTTAAATTATGTATCAAGTCTAATTCAATTTTTTCTCCATTTTAACTCTCATTTCTCTTTTTTTACACTAGTTAAGAGATGTATAAAGTTTATAGTGTATCATTGTTAGTCGACGATATTGATACATGATAGCAGAATGTGAAAAGAAAAAGGCAATAGATGAGACAGAGTATATGAAAATGATGTAGTTGAGAATTGTTATAAAAAACTCAATTTATCATTATATTAGAATGACAAATTTATTGTTTAAACGCCAGATTTTAATTTTGTTAATGTTCCTTTAAGTCCTCATAAATGATATTTTATTTGAATTCAGCTTAATTTTGATTTTTTCCTCCTGACAACTTTTAATTTTAAATTGTATTTCATTTATTTAGGGTATTTTTACATTTGATGAATTCAAAAATTTTATTCAATTAAGTTATCTTAAGAAATTAAATTTTATTTCATTTGGTTTTAGTTTGTTTTTAAAATTTATATTAAAAATCAAAATTATTTAAAAAAGCTCTTTACTCACTTTAAACTTTAGTTTTATTATATTTTGTTGGCAATGAGAATATGTATTAAACTGATTTTTTGTGAAATATAACAAACCTTTTAGTAGTATATTATTTTAGATCCAATAAATTATTTTGCTAATATTAAATTGGTTTAATATATTAGAATGATTCTAAATAGTAAAATTTTTTTTTATTATCATGGGATAAAGTTCTTACAAAATCAGTTTTATTTGTGAAAATATTACATCCATAAGTAATTGAATCTGATAATTTTATACATAGCGTAGCAGAATGCGTAAATTTTCTAGTTTGTATGGAAGTCGCAGCAGATAGTGCGCATGTAACCATCGCCATTAGCAATGGTAATCCTTGCTACAGACAACAAACAATCTGGTAAGGTTGATCCTGAAAAATAGGAAATAAGCTGTTAAAGGTCCTTTTCTGTGCTCCCACTGTTTATGTCAACAGTGGTAGCTTCAGCTTTCAATTTTCTAAATACAAATTAATTTTCTTTTAAAGTTATTTTGCAGCAAAGATCACATCAATCAAGCAAAAATAAATAAATAGATAGATAATACTTATGGGGACATGTTATTTCCTTATTGTTATTTTTAGTTCTGTGTTCCGAACTTGCATTTCCAATACCTAAGCATAGATAGAGGGATGAACATGTAACCATGTTATTTGTGAGGGTAAATTGACTGTCATTTTCTCAAACTACGTAATTTTCTTTTAAAATTTTGAATAGATTGACCCGTCTGTGTTCCGAACTTGCATTTCAAATACACAAACAAATGGTCCTATTTAATTCAACCTTATATAAGGAAGTGTTCCTATATACCAGAATTAATTGTCACATCCACCTTCATCACTAGAGAAGCCAATCAAAATTGAGTGTACTGAAAAATTTTATCAAGTGCAGCGAGGCAGTCAGTCTTTAATTCAGTAACAAAGATAATACTCTCTATATAGAAGGTTACAGGTTCGAAATTCAGTTGAAGATTTTTTATGAATATTTAAATTTGAATAATTAGACTTTCATCTTTATTTAAAAAAAAATGCAAAGAGACAATCCTTACACTTTAACTACATATTTGCTTCCCACATGGAAAATGATTAAATTTAAAGATGTTTTAGGGTACAAGAAGTTGATAGATATACTTGGAAAGGTTACTTCTGGATACATGGACAAATCAGTAATGTTTTATATCATACAACTAAATACAGAGAGCATGCATTAAGGGCTTTTTGTGTAATTTACAGAAATTTGGCCTGTCTTAGCGCAATTATATATACTGCTGGACTGGTATAGATGTACAATTTAAACCACTTTTCGATCTGCATCAGTGCAACCTAATACCTCTAAGAGATGAAGAACATAATGCAAAGTTTTCCTCTCCTCTTATTAGCATTTTTAACTTTGTTGGTTCTAGGTAAGCTCTTTATATGATATGGATATTGGAATTTCATTTTGTACAATGGTGAAAAGAGATCTTTAATATCTATTTTGGATTTTCAATTGTGTAGCTGAATCAAATAATGTTTCTTTTAATATTAAGCGATGATTTCGCAAAATTTAAGCAACTAGACTCCTTACGATCGAATCTCATTTTCATACTTGAGGGCAGAATCTACAGAAAAATTAAAACAAAAAAGTAAAAATAGAAAAAAATATTATGGTGGATCAATTTCTCATTGTATCAACACAAGCACTGCTTTACATAGCATTGAGACAATGTTCAAATAGATTACTAGGATTAACATACCCAATAAAGGGACACTTCGAAGCTTCTATAATTAAGACAAGATTTCAATAAATGCCGAGCAAATTGAAGAAAAGTTTGACATCAACTTTGTTTTATAAGACCCCTTAGAAAATGTATAACTACACTCTGAAACTTGAATACTCTCATAAGCTATCTTTCTTAATTTTTTACAGCCAACAATCTGCCTCACATAAGCACGCCAGCTTGAAGGCGCCGAGATGTCTCGGAATATGGAATCCTCCACCGAGTCAGATCCGGACATGCACTTAATCCTATAAAGCAGCCCTCTTTAATGCACCAATTCTGCTCTTCTGATCACACACCTTCGGCTCCATCGGATCCTACTAATGCTCAATCATTAAATGGTACTATTTTTTCTTTTTCATTTTCTAGCCTTTCATGCTTGCTCTCAATGTTATATCATTTTTCTTACTAACTGATATGTTGAAAACAATCCAATTAATCTCATCTGGAAATTATTTGGAATGATAAACTTTTGTTAGATCTTGATAAGGCAGGATCATCCATTGAAGCCAAGCAAAATAATCTATCCTCCAAAACCTGCAGTTCCCCCTGCCGCTGCTCCATCTATCAGCACCTTCTACTAATAGTACGCCGCAAGATGGTATTTCTTTTATCTATTTCCTCCAATTCATGTTTATTGTACTTCTTACTAAATATCCTTACTATTTGTGTTAGCAAATTCTAATTTCACAAAGGAATTAATATTTTGCGGATTGATCAGTCACAGTTGTAAGGCCCAACTGCATACTGAATCTTTCGAGCCTGATCGGAAATATTGAGTATACAATATTAAGATTTGATTTAGGATCTCTTCTTGCGAAAAAGTAAATATGGACTATTTAAAGCTCTATCGTAAGGTCTTCTGTCTCATCCTTGTTAATGAAGATCCGGGTTATATTTCTTAATGGCGTACCTAAATTGGGTCGTCGCTTGATTATGCTTTTTTTTTCATACATAAATTTGCCTCCATTTCTCCATTTCTTTATATACTGATACAATAATTTTGGTGATTTATGTTATTCCTGCAAGTTTGGTTTTTTTAAAAATGACGGTGAAGTAGGAACTTATTTACCAGAGGCCAGTACCAGAGTATACTGGACTGGTATCTGACTGGTTTGTTTTTTTTTTCACCCCCTGCTGCTCATCAGAACCTTCTGTCATTTGGTTTTGTGTTTTCTTCGATTACCAAGTGCTGAACAGACAAAACATGATGGTTTAAGTGTTTAACTTATCCTGATACAGATTTAGATTCTACCTTAGTAGCCAAATTCAGCACTTGGTAACATGACCAGAACTAACAAAAATGATTCAAATTATGTCTTTTACTTGTTTGGCTGCTATTAATATTATAGTAAGCAAGTACATTTGTGAGTGTAACAGACTAATTTACACCTCCAATATTGCAAGAAGTACATGCTTCCTTTATGTTAGTCAGTTTTAATTGTCTGTATCTTGTAATATTCAGCTGTAATTTTGGAAGGTACTAATGTCATCACTGCTACAATAGCTGCTACCAAATACTGACCAAGCAAATTTAAAATTTTGGTTGAGATATAATTTCAAAATAACTAGAGATATAGAGCTTAATATGTTGTGTCAAAATAACAAATTAGGAAAGCAGAAAGAGAAGGAATACAAATATCATCGATTGTCAAACTTATGTTAATTTGGTCAAAGAATTTTGTTAAACGATTCCAAGAATAAGTCCATGCATGAGATTCACCAAACACATTCAGAGAATAAAGATTTCTGAGATTTTTTGTCTAGTTGAAGCATAAAATGATATATAACCTATAGCTAACTAGTGAAGGAAAACAAAAAAATAAAAATAAAAGTAGTAATAATCACATTATCAAACATATCACTACTTTACAATTGATTAGATTTAGTTGTTTTCATGAGAATGGTAACAAATTAGGCAAAACTTCCATCATCATAAGATATGTAGGAGTAAAGATAGACATAATTTACAAGCTCTTGCACTCACCCATACTCCCAACATAAAATAAGTCACGAACGAGTTTTTTTTTTTCACTACACTAAATCTTTCAAATGTGAATGAGATGAAGACCATGTCTCTCCTTTGTAACTCCTTTCAAATGGCATGCATTTCCATTCAAGACAAATTGAACTCACCCATAGCATTTAGATAAGACTTGATAAATGAAGTTTTAAACTTTCATGAAATATGTCGAAACAAATAAAAGTACACAGAATTGGTGGAAGTAAATGTTAAAAAAAATGTAGAAGAATATGAAGGAACTATAGATTCTAAATGGGCTTTCCTTCTCCTTCCGTAAGGACCTATACAACCATGGGACTAAAGCCTAGCCAAAGCGCCAAATTACACAAGAAACGTCAACCTAGATAACCAACTATTCTGACTTAGTTCAAATCAATAATACAGTCCGATTGAATTATTATTATGACAAAGGTTTTGATGCTATAAATTTTTGATATCACAAAATATCACAAAATCACTTTTTAATTTATATTTAATTTATATTTTAATTTAAAATGTGATACTCAAATTTTGAATCCGAACCATTTGATCTTGTTAATTTTCATCAAAGGTGTGTGCATGTAAAATTTTATGATTTTTAGAGTTCATTTTATACTTGATCAAATAATCACAAAATAAATACATTAAAATTAATCAATCATAGTTAACTATATTCATTTTGCAAATTCCAAAGAAAATCATTCAAATAGGTGATCTTTTGACAAAAATCAAATGAAACTTTGCACGCAAATGGATTGAAATATGTGCACACTGTTGAATGTTCAAAATTTCTGGACTTCTTTATTGAGCATTTAAAATATATCAACTTTCTTTTACTGAAATTCCCAGCAAAATGAAGACAAAAGTTTATATACAAACTTTCATAATGATCCATGTGATTCAAAATTTTGGTAGAATGAGCTAGATAAGCAAAATTAATAAATGCTCATGGAAAGCTAGGTAAACAGTGAGAGAAGGAATATAAATATCAACCGTTTTTAAGACTTATGTTTGGTGAAAGAATCTTGTCAAACAATTCCAAGATTAAGTATAGGAAAGTCGTCAAATGCATTTAGAGAGTAAAGTCTTTTTGAAATTTATCAAACACATAAGCTATAGCTACCTAGTGAAGGAGAACAAAAGAATAAACAAAAGAAGTGATAATCACATCATCAAACACATCACTACTTTAAAATTGTTTAGATTTATTTAGTTGATTTCATCATAATGGTAACAAATTAGGCAAAACTTCCACCATCATAAAATATTTAGGAGTAAAGATAGACATTTATAAGCTCTTGCACTCACCCACACTATCAGCTTAAAATAAGTCATGAACAAGATTTTTTTTTTTTTTAACTACACTAACTCTTTCACTCCACAATGATAAATTAAGTTCCTCTCACCAATCAATAAAAAAACTATGCCATACATCCATGTGAAAAATGAGCATAGAACTCAATTTTTTGTGAATGGATTTGCATAGAGGAAGTTTTTTTGTGAGAGATTTGTACCTAATTCACATGTAATAGTGAAAGATATTTAGTGCAGCTTTTAATCTTGTTGAAAGACATGACATGCTTGAGAGAATGAGAAAATGTGAGGGCCTATAAATATTATTCTTTACACATAAATATCATATAATAATGGAAGTTTTGGCTAATTCGTTCCCTATATAGAAGAAACACAACCAAAATCAAATCAACCTACTAGTTTGATGTTCTTTTGTCTCATGAATGTTTTTTAATATTTTACATATATTGTTATTTGTTACTTAATTAAAATTAATTGTAATGATTACACTCCTTTTATTAGAAAATATTCAACATTAAAAAACAACATAATAATACTAGTGTTGTGTATATATGTTGGTCAGTTATGTAATATATAGGTTATCCTGTTTTAACTTTTAGTCTGTTTTGAAATTTTGATGAGGTGGAATATAGAGTAAAATATCTATAACATAACAAAATTCTCTCACAAGAATTGTACTATTGAAAATAAAGATCATACCCCTCTCATGCCTTCGAAATCATCATTAATGATTGTCGAAAAGTTTCAATCTTGAAACCTGAAATTTGATTAAAACAATTAGTAAAATAAAGTATTAAAATAAAGTTATTCGAATTTACATTAGCGAACCTAATTAAATTGACTATCTGTCCTTAAGCATAAGAATAAACAGAAGACCCCATATAGTATCTATGATATATATACTGATTTAGTATCTTTCAACAATTGTTACAGAATAATAACAATATATTTTTTAATTGAAATATATGTGAGAAAATTTAATTAGATGTATTTTGGGCATAAAGCAAGTGAAAGGTAGAACTATTTTTTGTATATTCGGTGGTATATGTACACAAGTTTTATCATTTATACAAAAATAATTTCTAACAAAAATTAGTATATTAGCTAAAATAAGATTTCAAGTATGCTAAATAATTGTTTCAACTCAAAGATCTTGTATAAAAGTGAAACTAACAAACAATACTATATTACAAGAAGAAAACTGAATACATGAACAAATAATATCAAAGATCGAAGGATTCTGAATCAAGAACTATCACTTACTTATGAGATGAAAAGCCAAGATCTCATCGATAATAATCCCTCCATATACAAAACAACTTGTGGTGATTTTCTATATAGGTTGTGAACTAAAAATAGTCAAGGTCGTCTGTTGAGAGTTGTATTGTTAACATGTATAGAAACTTTAGATTAGTTGAGATTGCTAGGGTTTGCAAAATGGTAGAGAAATATGGCGGTGGATCAATTAGGGTTAATGCTCTATTGTTCTTTAGATATGTTGGCTATTTATAGATGAATGAAAGTAGATCTAAAAAAAATAAAAATTTGGCGGCGGTGAAATTAAGGTTTATAGAAAGTTTAGGGTTAGGGTTTACAAAGTTTATAAGATAGTTGATATAGTCGGATATATGTTCACGTGGGCTTAATATACCCAAATAGTCGGTGGCTGCGATTACTCTACAATTGAAGGAAGTAAATAGCATGCGTCTTTGTTTTGTTATATATTTTGGGTCGGGCCGAATTATCTTATAGACAATTTTTTATCCAATTTATTTATATAATCAATTTAAGAATTTTTACATACATGACAATTCAATGCCACAAAAATAATGAACCTTATACAAAATTTAAATTTGTACATGGTTCATCATTTACAATGCATCAAATTTTGTATGCATGAATTCTCAAAATTTGTGCTAGTGTTCGAGCAAGCATTGGTGACCACTCATCCGGCGATAGTTAATAAGGGTTTACTCTTTAATTAAAGAAAACCCAAAATATGAATAGAAAGGTGAACCATATATTAATAAATGTGAATAAAATACAAATCACGAATATATAGTAATAAAATATTTATAGGGGTATCACATGACAACGATTATTTTGACAATTTTTACAATGAATTTTCAAATAAATTGAAAAAATCTTAAAAATAGAAAAAAATATATATAAATATTCTTGAATTATACATATATTGTATTTCAAAATTTATATAATTTAAATATTTTTTGATATTTCATCAAAGATTATTAATTATGGATCGTCGCAAATTTCATGTATCTTTAATAGTCTTTGATGTAATATTAAACATCTTTTAAATTTTATGAAATTTAAAATACAATCAATCTATAAGTTCAAAATTATATCTATATTTTTTTTCTATTTTTAAGATTTTTTCGAATTTATTTTAAAACTCATTGTCAAGATTGTCAAACTAACTCATTGTCATGTGATACCCTCACATATAAATTGTAAATTATGTATTAGTAAATCAAAATAAATTATGAATCCTGTAATAATTAAATGTGCATAATTATTACATTAAAGTTATATAATATGCTATACAGATATTAATTTAGTATATCTTCAAAAAAAAATCTTTTTTTCTGAAAAGAGGAACATGGGGACCTCATTAGAATTAATGCTCCTCCTTTTTTTCCATGTCATATTGCTTCATTTTGTTTCTAAAACCGTTGAGAAGTAAACACTATTTTCTTAATTTGACTAATGAAATAATATTCCGATTGAACATATGAATCCCACTATAGCTGAAAATTAGATTTGGAAGACTAGTGTGACCCTGTTCGTAGGCAAGGAAACTTTACTTCTTAGCTCAGCAAATAACAAAAGTATAGAACTATTGGGACATGTTAGCTCGATTGAATTTTATCTCATATGCGTTTTCAAATTGCACAAGCTCATAATATAGTCGCACTAATTAAGGAAGAAGATGAACTTTTGCACCTCAAATTGAAGCATACAAAATCTTTCATAATTAATTATATGTCTTTGTACTCCTTAATTATATCTCTTTCTTTCCCCTTGTCTCCCCTTCAAATTTGAGTTTGTGGAGCAAATTAAAGCATTTGAACAACATCCGTTACCCTCTCCTCTTCTCTGCAATAATTTCTTCTAGATAGTTGTATAGTTAAGTTCAATTGAATTCCAATATATAGACATCTTTAACAAAAATGCTAGTTTGGTTTAAATCGCATGAAACTTACTTGGTGCTTACTTGAGCATCAACTACAAAGGGAGCATTCTTATTTTCGACTAGAAACTTTGCTAATAAATCAAAAACATAGCATAGCACTGGCCATATTAGGTCAAAGATGAACTTATCTTGGACCATTTTGGGTTCATTTTTTTTCAAATTTGGAGTAATAATGCTGCATGTGAAACATTTTTCCAACGTGATATACAAGGTAACAAAAAGATAGAATGAAAGATTGATGGGGTTAGCAATTAATTGGGTATGGCCGTCGATTGTAAGAGATGGTGGCACCACCAAAATTAGTCAGCCTCTTTACAGCATATCATCAGACAAGTTGTGGTGCAAGCTAAGAGAAAAATCCAACATATAAGAATAATCTCTTCAATAAAACTTGCATTAGAAGATAGACACTATCTAAAATCATGGACAATAGGTTTATTCAATGCCATATGAGGCAATACAACACAAATATCATGTTATTTATTGTTGAGTTTTGACAAAGTGAGAAGAGAGTAGAAAGTTAGGAAGAAGAGAGACACACAAAATCAAAAGAAAATTTAACTGATTAATTCTCTCTCTTCAATTTACATAGAGAAATTATCCTTATATCCTATATTTTACACCCCTTATCTGTACATTAAAAATATTTATACTGAATAGATAATTTATTTATATCTAAATTTATAAGTATTTATAGTTAGTATAAAAAGTGCTTATCATTTTTTTCTTAAATGATTATAAAAAAATTGAAGTTAAAAATTTTATTACGCAAATATAAATATAACTTACATAACGTTTAATTCTAATAATCCGCAAGATATAAATAATTTTATCATTAAACATAAATATTTTCTAAAATAAATATAAATTCATCTAGGATGTAAATAAGAGGTGTATTTATCACTCCTCATTTACATATTACATGCTACAAATGTAGAATAAAAATAAATTAAGATACATAGTCCACAGGACCAAAAATAATTTGAATCACAACATAACTTTTGTGCATCACAGAACTAATTTTTGAATCTACGTTAATTACATCCCTTTTTGTGACTGATTCTATTAAAATTTTCCAATAATATAGTATACAATGATTTTGATCTAGTTTTGCTAATTTCGATCAAAATCATTCAAATAGGAGGACCAAATTTAAAGCACACTCTATTTAGATTTTTGCCACATGGGCTGTAGATCCTACCATCCTGCATCTTTGATGAAATCATGCAGAAGGGTCTTATCATCAGTAAATACTAAAATGGTGGCAGGGAGTTCAATTCTGTAATATGACATCTTGCTCTCTAGAATCTATCATTAATTGTATTAAAAGAAAGACTAAAATGAAGAAAAAAAAGTCTGAAGTTTATTGTATTAATTCTAGTTGAAGCGTACAGTGACATATATAATCTATAGCCTACTAATGACTTGAAGGAGAAAAAAGAATAAAACAAGTAACAATCACATTGTTAAACACAACACTACTTTAAAATTGATTAGGTATATTTAGTTGTCTTCATCAGAATGCATGGTAACAAATTAGGCAAAACTTCCACCATAATAAGATATTTAGGAGTAAAGATAGACATTTACAAACCTTTGCATTTACCCACACTCCCAGCTTAAAATAAGTCATGAACAAGACCTTTTTTTTCACTACACTAACTCTTTCACATGCAACAGTGAAAGATATTAAGTGCAGTTTTGAATCTTGTTTAGTGGCATGACATGCTTGAGAGAGTGAGAAAATGTGAGGATCTATAAATATCATTCTTTACCCATAGATATCATATAATAATGGAAGTTTTGGCTAATTCGTTCCCTACATAGAGGAAATACAACCAAAACTAAATCAATTAAAGTAATGGAATGTTTTTTTTTATGTGATGCCACATATTGCTTTGATATTCTTTTCATTTTTTAAAAAATGTTTTTTTTTATTTTTTATATATCTTCACCTCTATTATTAAATTGAAATTATAATAATTGCATTCCTTTTATTTGAAAGTATTCATCTTTCAAATCACATCATAATACATCTCTCAAACAGGAACAAGTACTTGTATCTATCATGTATGTTGGCAATTATGTTTTGAGATTTTGAAATTATTTTTGGATGGGGTAGAATAAAGAGTCAAAGATCTTCAAGAAAACAAGTTGCTCTCACCCAAAAATGTTCTATTGATTGGAAATAAAGATCAGATCTGATAATCACAAAAATGAACTTGATCAATTTGGGAACATACCGTCCCATGTTTTCAATTTCCAAGCATGACCTTCCAAATCACCAATAACACAGAGGAAGAAGCTGGCTAGCATATGTGAAAATTTATATATTAGCAGGAACAAAATTTCAATTATGGTAATTAATGATTGTTTAAACTAAAATTGTATAGAAGTAAAACTAGCAAAGAAAAAAAACTATATTACAAGAAAAATAAAATCTTCACCAAAAAAATATAGAAGAAGAAGGTTTCTTGAAATTATCACCTACTTATGGGACAAAAAACCAAGATTGATATCATCGATGATATCCCCTCCTGCTATGAAAGCACTTGTGGTGATTTGCTTGTAGGTTGAGAAAACAATCGAGGCCATCGGGTGAGTGTTGGATTGTTAACATGTATATAAACTCTAAATTAGCCAAATTTGTTAGGTTTTACAAAATGATAGAGAAATATGAAGACGGATAGATTAGGATTGTTGTTCGATTATTCTTGAGATATGCTGGCTATTTATAGATGAGTGAAAGTAGGTCAAACAACAAATATAAGTATTCGGCGGTGGTGAAATTAGGGTTTGGACATCTCTATTTTAAAAGATTAGGATTAGGGTTTACGAAATCGAAGTTTCTAGAATAGTTGATATAGTCGGATAAAATCGTGACGACCTACTATGCACAAATAATCAACTATTGGTAGGTAGTAAATGTATTTGTCTTGGGCCAACTCATATATATTGGGTTGGGCCATATTGCCTTCTAGACCAATTTTATTTCAATTATTCAAATAATTAATCGATTAGAAAATTTTTAGATGAATGGCATTAATCTTAGGAACCAAGTACTTTCAAATTTTGATCGTTTAGTGAAATTAGAATTTGTCAGTTAATTTAGGATCATTCAATATCTTGATTAGGGCTATAACTGTTCGGTTTAAAGAATATGGAGATCTCTAATATTATATCTTGATTAGGGCTATAACTAAGTACTGTTAAACCGTGAATCAAATAAAACTCCCATTACATCTCAAATCTTCTATTAATAAACAAAATGAAAATTTATTCAATTAATATCAACTTTCCATACCTCCAATAACTAGTGTTCGGCAAAAATACAATTGTTTCTATGTTAATCAGTCTCTCTCATTAATTATTATCCTACGAAGATAATGAATCTTTGCCAATCAACTACATTCTCCTCTCACTTCTTTTCTTTTGCTTCTCTATCAGGCCCCAACAATTCAAGTGCTGTTCTTATTACATGTATAAGACAATATTGATCCTCGAAGTACAAAGTGTTTAATCATATTATACTCAATGTTGTTACATGTAAGACAATATAATGAGTTTATACTTAGTTTCTCATTAAATCAAATTGATACATTTACCATTACTTCTTCTCGGATAACTAACAAAAATTCTCTGTTTAGTTCGAACCATATAATCAAATTATGAATATTCTGTACAAAACCTAGGCTAGAATTTCACCAGTTTTTAAAAAGAATTGTCATAATTGTTGCAGGAAAAAAAATAGAATTTTGGTCTACATACCATCAGCCGATGATAGGTTGATGTGAAGCATGTTATTCAAGTAATTGCTGACAAGTTAAATGGTAGTTAATAGCAGGAACTGGAGCCTGGTCATTCATAAATATTGATCACCAAATATCCTTCAATAATAATTTTTATCTCTGTCACTTGCATGATCTCTCAAGGACATTGTGTCCCCATCTGGCAGTCTCATAATTTACACTCTACTCCATATTTATGTTTACCTCCTATGTATAAGATAACAGAAAAGAAGGAAAAAAATTTAACTAGTGAAACTGCACATGGGACAGGGAGTACACAACTTTCATTTCTTTTTTTTCTTCTCACTAGTAATAAGCTGGACATACACAAAAATGAAGCAAGAAAAAGAAAAAAAGCCAATGTTTTTTTATTATCACTCTACAGTTATTTGCAATATGGTGGTAAGCCTTGGTTTTCTATACCTCCTCAACAATAACGAAGAACACACCACACTAACGGAAGAAAACGCCATGCACGCACCTGCGAGCCAGGGTGGCATCCTTAAGCCAGTAAAGGGAAACAACACTCCTGCCGCCACAGGAATGGCCACAACATTGTATGCCATAGCAAAGAAATAGTTCCACCTATTGAGGCAAACAAAACAAAAAAAATGTCAACTTTTGTTTGTTTTAACAGTGCTTTGGAAATGGCAAAAATTTTATTTTTCAACTCATGACTAAAACCCGATTAAACCCAATCCTAAAACACAAACTAGCAAACTTGAAGTTCCTACATTAATTCTTGTGTTTACACCATATTACCATCAATAGCATGATGCAATGAAGTCACTACTGATTTAAAGGTACCTGATGCGGTTGAATGTCTTTCTAGATAAATCGATGGCTGTGATGACATCCTCAAGGTTGTTGCGCACAAGGACATAGTCGGCAGCCTCAACAGCTATGTCAGTGCCAGCACCAATAGCCATGCCGACATCAGCTGCAGCCAGTGCAGGCGAGTCATTGATGCCATCGCCTACCATGGCCACCTTGCTACCACCATTCTGGAGGGACCGTACCACATCGGCTTTTCCAGCTGGCATTACTTCTGCATGCACATCCTCAACTCCTACCTGAGGTACACAAGTTTGCAGTTTTCTTTTTTCAGATAAAAAAAATCTAAATTTACTATTAAGATACAGTTGCAAGTTGGTCTCAACATTTTGTTTTTCTTTTCTGAGCATCATTCATACTTAAACTACCCTGAACTGTTACATAAGACTAATGATGTGCTACTGAGGTCAACAGCAGTTAATTTCAGCTCAAAATTTGGGTCTTCATTCAGTGCTGAAATATTTGATTGCAAGACACTGTTGCCACTGATACAAACTCGAGTGTATGCAAGCCAGAGAATTAACCCAGCCCCATCCCAAAGAATTTGATCCACCCAGACACCAAAATTAATCTATTATGATATTCCTTTCGAGATAGTCAAATGCTCATAAGTTGTCGTGGCCCCGTGGACACAATGTTCCAATTTAGAAACATAGATGGCAATGAAATTCAAGTTAGCAATTAATCAAAAATAATTGTTTTTCTTATAAATAATATAACATAGTAAGAGAGACCAGCATCACCTGTTTGATCCACAGGCACAAATAGAAACACCAAACTCACCTCTTTCGCTACAGCACGTGCAGTTCTCCAGTTATCTCCAGTAAGAATGACAGGCTTGATCCCCATTTTTTTCAAGCCTTCTACCACAACTGCTGCCTCTCTTTTCAGTGGATCAGTTATTCCCAACAAGCCAACAAAGGCACCATCATAGGCAACCAGTATGCCAGTTTTTGCACTCTCCTCGAGATTTACAAGGAAGCTCTCAGCTTCTTGTGGGAATGTGATCTCATTCTCAGATAACAAGCTTCTGTTACCCACCTGTCGTTGTTTAAGAACGAATATTCAGTACAATAACTAACAAAAAAAAAAACTGATATTTCCATATGGAAAACTTAGAGGCAAAGTGGACACATCTTGCCCACTCAAGAGTTAGTTTGACCAAAATTACAATCTTATTGGGGCTCAATGAGGTTAATTTTGCTGGACAGAGAAGGATATCACTTGTACCTTCAGACTTATTTAAGTGGTGACTGGTACTACTGCAAAATAACCACTTGCAGATAGATACACCGACACAGTGAGAACACACACACACACACACAAAAGAAGAGTGGACATACCAAAACAATCTTGTCATTGACAGAACATCGAACACCTCTTCCAGGAACAGCAGAAAAATCAGCAGCTTCTAGAAGCCAATCTGCCATGATCTCCTCCTTCCTTTGTTTGGTAGATTCAGGCTTCCCATTGAAATGGTGGTAGTGAAACGCATATTCCACTATGGCTTTTGCAAGTGGGTGCTCACTGCTCGCCTAAACTACATCAAAAACACAATATGCTATAACTACCAACTTCAATTACTTTTCCCTATGTTTCTCTTTTAGGCTATTTTTGGGAGAATGATAATTAGGGGATAAAGTTATCCCCACCTCTCACAGGGGATAACTTTATCCCTTAATTATCCCTAATTTATCTCGCTCCCAAACAAGCTTTAATGAACAAAACAAGAAAATTGATAAACAACACATAAATGAACAAATTAATTTGCTTTCGACTGTTTTGGTAGGTCTAGTGCACTCTTTTGACCATTTGCCTGTGCACGTTTTATATGCATTATAAGCACAAGTCAGTAATAATGTCGGGTTAAGAACAAAGCAATTTTAGATTGGTAATCTTAGTACTAATTGATTGTCCCTTTTTATTCCCCCAAAAAATCTCACCTCTGCAGATGCAACAATAGTGAGGAAATCCCCCAAATCCATCCCGCTAAAGACTTTTGCCACAGTCACAACAGCCCTCCCTTGCGTCAGAGTCCCAGTCTTATCGAAAATCACATGGTCAACATTCTCTGCACGCTCAAGGGCATCACCACCCTTGACAAGTACACCATGGGATGCACCAACACCAGTGGCAACCATGACTGCTGTTGGTGTTGCAAGGCCAAGTGCACAGGGGCATGCAATCACCACGACTGAGATGGAGAACATGAGAGAGAACACAAAGCAGTTCTTGCTTTCTGAGACCCATGACTGGGGATATGCCCCAAGGAGTCCACAGATGAACCTAAATAATTTTTGTACCAAAGAAAACATTTAGTGACAAAAAATAGAATTGAAGGACATCACCAAAAAGTTAATTTGATTTGGTAAAACTATTGTACACCCAAAAACCTGAGGACGTAATTGTAACATTCCAGAAAAGCAACATTCAAATACCCAATTCTATCAATGGAGTCCCACTGTGACAAACTTGTGGTACTTTTTTTCGTATAATTTTGTTTTCAAGGAAAACAAAATCACCAGAAGTGCCAGCAGCAAGGAATCATTATTACTAAATTACCCCTTTTTGTTACATGATGATGATAATTGTTCCTGGGGTTTTTATAACTTCAACATGAGAAAATTACATGTGAGAACAGACTATACTCCATGGAGTAGTTGATAGGATTTAACATATGAAGGATTGTTCATGATGAACCTTTTCAGAGACGCAAATTGCTATTTTGTGGGTTTGGAGGTGTACACATAAAGTTTGACATACACTCACCAGCCAAAGAATGTAATTAATGACATGGAGATGACGATGGGCACAAAAATGCTAGCAACCTGTAAATTTTACCAAAAAGGAGGTCATTATATTTTGTTTTAGAACAGAATTAGTTTAAAAGGGTAAGAGATACCCAGTACAATGACCAGTATGGTAAACAGCCTATAAAATTCATGAAACACCAAAACCTTCTCAGTGAGGCTCAAACTTAAGGGGGAAAAATAGTGAGACAAATAGGGAAGCATGGTGTGTAATCAATTAGGAAAAACATCAGTAATTAATATTAAAAAACGTCAACTTAAGACAGTAATGATAGAAAAGCCATCGGTGATTTAAAATATGATAGTTGCCAACTGTAGCCCCAGGCTTGTCCACCAATCCCAGCACATGACACATCCCTGTGCCCTTGTCCAGAAGTGTGAACCATATACAACTTTGAATTTGTACAGGTTTCACACTTATTTCAAATTTATACAGAGTTCACACATAATTTTCTACAGTGTTTACATGTGCCCCACTGGAATAATGGTAGACCACAGGCAAAATGGCCCTGGGCAAAACAAAATTATGCCCCTTAAAGAAGTACTGAATAACACAATTCAAGGTAATATAGATTATAAACTCACATAATCTGCAAACTTCTGAATCGGGGCTTTTGACAACTGAGCTGTCTCTACCAGCGAAATAATCTGACTCAGCACAGTATCTGACCCCACTTTCGTGGCCTTCACATGAAGAACACCATGCAGATTCATTGTACCACCAATCACCACAGATGAAACCTCCTTGGGTACAGGTATAGCCTCACCAGTGACCATGCTCTCGTCCACATAGCTTGCACCCCATGCCACTACTCCATCAGCTGGTACCTTGGTACCAGGTATAACTTTCAGTGTATCACCAGGTTGGATTAGAAGAGCATCTATTTCTCTCTCCATTATATGCTTTCCCTCTGTTATTATTAAATAAAAGAAGAAAAACAAACGAAATTTAAAATTATAATACTGTTCCCAGTGTGCATAACAAGGGAGAACCATGCAGGCTTATTTTATCACCACGGCACCTTTAGCAAATTAAACCACACTAGCCCAGCACTCAGTCCTTACCACTAAGGACCATAGTCGAATGCAAGGTACAGGTACACAACAGAGGCGTTCATTGCAAACGACAGAGTATCTTACCAGTATTATATGTATACTGGTTTGTATCTGGATAGTATTGTACTGATATACAATGCTAGTACAGTACCAGCACAGGATAGTGACAAGGTAGGATTATAGGACGATGATACTCTACAAACACCAAAAAAAAAATGAGAACTATAGTATCAAGAACTCTGGCCATTGGTATAACGCACCTGAATCTTTGACAACCAACAAGGCTGTGGCTGGTACCAATTCCACCAGCTTCTTAATTGCTTCTGAGGTCCGTCCCTTTGCCAACACCTCCAAATACTTCCCGAACAAAACAAAAGTAATAATCATCGCACTTGTTTCAAAATACACCGGGGTACGATACCCAGTATAGGCAGCATACACCACAGAAGCAGCTGAGTAAAGGTATGCGGCAGTTGTTCCAAGCACAACAAGCACGTCCATGTTGGTCGAACCATGCCGAAGAGCCCTGTAGGCAGCAATGTAGAAGCGTTTGCCAATAACAAACTGTACAATAGTGACTAGAAACCATTTGAGTAGATCACCAATGAGGAATGGACCACACTGGGACATGAGGAAGGAGGTGAAGAGGTGTATTTTGGGGCACACCATTTGGATGAAGAATACAGGTATCTGCATTAAGATTAAAAAAAATAAAAAAGTGTACTAGTGAGATGTGAATCCTGGTTGCTGGCTCGAGCAGTTAAAATAGTGTTCCACAGGTACGGTATGCACACTGACTGGAAAATAATAAGCAATATATACTGAGCAAGCTAACCGAGAAACATGAAATATTAAACCAAAAGAACACATGGGAAAATTGATTATACGGATGCAGTTTACTTAAATACATAGCTACATCAACTGTGATTGGTAGGATGGAGCAAATGCACCCCCATATATATAACCTTGTAGCTCACATTCGGTGGCATACTGGAGATCTATGATATGTAATACAAATTTGAAAAAACATAAGCAGAAATGAAACTCCCCCCACAAGGAATAACAAGGTGAAGATTTTTGTCTGGCTAACAAAATAGCACCCCGATTCATTTCCCATCTATTGAGACAAATGGATAAACAAGCTGGAGATCTCCGGTATTCACCAGAAAAAAACAAACAAACAAACAATCCCAAATCAAACACAAAAGAGAAGGAAAAACAATTGTATAATTAAGTACCAGTACGATACGTTCCAATACAGGAACCACCACCTAAGTTTTCAGCTCTGGTAAAAAAAAAATGGCACTCACAGTGAGAAGCAGACTGGAGATCAAGAGACGCAGCATCTTAGAGGCCTCCTGTGCATCACTTGAAGCAGCACGGATATATGGGTTCTGAACCCGCAGCTGAAACCTCCCGCTGCTCTCTCTTTCTATCCCATCCACCAAGTCCCTCAGCCCGACAGCCTCTGGATCAAAAACCACCTCCACTTCTGACAGTGTTAAATGTACATCTACCCCCTTGACCCCTTTCAAGTTTGCAACCATGCCCTCAAGCAGTTCGGCATCCATCAGGGTACACAAATCAGTTACATGCAGCAAAACCTTATCCTGCTCATTGCTCTGTAAGAACGATGCGTCAAAACCTGCATCTTCTATGGAATTCACAATTTCATCCTTGGAGATGATGGTCGGGTCATACTCAACCTCCCCTTGTGAGGTGGCCAATGCAATCACCGCCCTTTTGACACCTGGCAATTTGGTTAGGATGCCTTCAACTGAGTTTACACATGCTGCGCATGTCATTCCCGTTATACGAAAGTGACCAGTTAGGTTTTTTTGCGATTTGGATTTTTGAGGTTTGGAAGTTTCTGGAATGATCTCAGCATCAAAACCCGCATCCTCTATTGCTTCTCTTATGTCTTCATCCTAAATAAAAAGAATACACAGAACTTTATATGGTCTGATAATTAGGTAAAAATTTGAAAGATAGAGAAGAAAATTTTAGTAGGTGCAATTTGTTCAAAGACAAAAAAAAAGTTCACCAACTATTAGCAAACCCACCCATACCCACCCTTGAAAATTGAAACCATTTGTTTTTATCTTTGCTTCGGTATGAAGTATCTGCACTTCACATTCAAATTTGAACAGATATAACATTAAGAAAGGCTATGGTTATGCATTAAAATCACTTTTTTCACAAATTAAACATAGAAGTCCAATAAAAACCCACTAAAAAGGATGACCTAAATTCCTGGACAAATTTCTGCTTCCAGGAGAATGCTATGATCTGCATATATTTTCGGTCTGTGAATGAAATCACAAGTTCTCAACTGTCAAAAGTAAAATTTTACAGAACTCCTGGAAAGCCGAAAGCAACTTAATCTTTTAGTTCCCTACTCTAGTAGCACATTCCCGATCAAAAATCACACTTCCAATTCCCAAATCAAGTGTAAGAAATAACATAAAACAAAATAGAATTCTCTAATGATCATGAGACAAACCTTACGAAGAACAGGATCAAACACGACATATGCGCGATTTTGGAGCAACGAAACCGAGGCGCTCACGACGCCATCCAGAGCCTTCACGGCCGACTCAACCGAATTGGTACAAGCAGAGCAGGTCATGCCGATCACCTTCAATTGCACCTTTTTGACACCTAAATCGGCACTCTCACTGGACGCTCTCAATCCCATCTCTTCATCGTAGGAGTCCAAGAGGCGCACATCCTCCAGTTCGTCCCCGTCGGTGTCCCGCCGGGCAGACAGCGAGGTGAGCTGGAGGTTTTGTAGACTGGGACCAGGCGCCATGGCTCCGATTCGGGGCAGCTCTCCTCCTCCGCCTCACCCCCTCTTTTCTTTTGAGTGGTTTTGATTTGGTAGAAAGAAAAGATTGGAGCGTTGGAGGAACAAAAAAAGGGAAGAAAATAAATAGAGAAGAGGGGAGAATTGAGAAAGAAGGGGAGACCGAGGGAGAGAGGTACGTATGTAAATGAAATGAAATGAAATAATTTTGAGTAGGTGATTTGATTTCTATAATTCTATGATGTTTCTCTTTCTTTGTTGCGTAGTAGTAGTAGTAGTGGAGGTATTCGGTACGAGAAAAAGTGGGAAGGAAAGGAGTTGTGTCTTTTCAAACACGGTGAAACAAATTAATTAATTAATGTTGGTTATTTCTTCATGGCACTTTTATCTTCACGGGAAGATTTACTTCCTAATAAAATATGTATTTTACTGCGTAATTAGGGGTGTTAATTGTTAACTGTCCCCCAAAAATTACACCCAAAATATCTCTGTTGCGCTCCTTAACGTCATATCCTTGGGAAATATCTTTGCATTATACAAAGATGAGCTTCTGGGTGCAATTTGGAGTGTCGTAGCGAAGAAAATGCTCCCACAGAGATGAGCTGTGGTGGTTCAGGCGAATTCTTTCCCAGAGCTGGTTTCCCTTGTCAACGGAGTTGTTGGCGCAGTTGTCACCTGACTCCCTCCATTTTTGAATATTTTATAATTAACCCCTCTTCGCCTTTCTCATTAGTTCATATTTCAAAGAATCATCATTTTATCATTTTGATCCTTAAAATATTAGAATTATCAATTTGCTCTTTAAAGTTTCTAATTCATATCAAATTGGTCATGCCGTTAAGTTCTGTTGATAATATGCATGGAAATATTGATGACATATCAAACAAAAATAAAGTACATATTATTTTATGATTTGGATGCTGAGTTGAGTAAAAATATATTTCAAAATTCTAAGTACCACTGAGAAATTAATCTCCACTGAACCTAACAATTCTGAACGAATAAAAGAAAGAGAATGCGAAAAAAGAGATGCCAAAACCCTAAAATTATCTCAAAATATTACTTCTTCTGACGATCCTAAGAAATTAAAGTAGAAAAAAACACTAAACTGATCAGTGTTTATTTGACTTAAAGTGGAACATTTGTAAAACTTAAAGGACCGTTAATGAAATTAATAAAACTTAAAAATGGCAGAAAATTTTCCTCCATAACGTATGATGCTAGATCACTATGTTTATTTGATTGCTGAAATGGAATTTCATATATCATTTTAACAGAAATTATAAGTAGGACTAATTTAATACGAATTAGAAATTTTAAGGATTAAATTGATAATTCTGATATTTTAAAAATCAAAACGATAAAATGATAATATTTTAAAAATCATTCGTGTAATTTACTCTATTTTAAAATAAAGAAAGGATGATAAATTACATATCCAACGATCCGAAATCAATTGCAAATAATCTTTTTTTTCCTTAGCACAATACACGTTTTTTGCATAGTAAACTCAATAACAAAATATAAGTCTTACTTGAGAGTTCTCTTATATTTTTATAATTTTGAATCTGTATAAATAAATTATTTATTAGTTGTTACTTCAAACTTTGGTCTTAATTTCTGGATATTGATGGTGACACATCTTCTATAATTGTAGTACACTTTTTTTTTGTTTATTTTGTAACTGCAGTACACAGTTTCAATAACTGTAAGATAATAAAGAAACTTTTGCAAATTTTCTAATAAAGGATGGGTTTTTAAAAAGAGAGAGCCGATATACAGATACGATTATTGATACCGTCATCGATACGAACTTAATTATATACATTAAATAAGTTATTATGTATATTAATGACTTTATTATGCAAATTTATTTTGTACAATATTTTCATTATGTAACTTGAATGAATTATTATACATATTTATGACTTTATTATATAAATTTATATAAGAGGTAGAGAACAACATTCTAAAGCTTAATTTTCAAATGGTGGCCAAGTAATTTTCAACAAAGAGTTAGTGCCAAAAAAACAATCTAGTCCTTCTATTTTTTTAATATTAATTTGGGATAAAATATTTGAGAATGAAAGCTATGTCTCTTTCTCACATAGTCACATGAGAATATATATATATATATATATATATATATATATATGAGATATAACTGTGGGCGGCGCTTCTCGCATTGAGAATTGGAAATTCTTTTGTTGCATGTAGCCATGCAAAATTTTAATATTTACAAAACGGTCCACAAAAGTCAAAAGTATTTTGTTTGCATCTCTGTAACAATAGTAATATATAGGGGACCATTAAAATTTATATCATTTGCAAAGTGACTCTTGATTCGGCTGTTTGTAAATTATTTATAATACATCCAAATTATTTATGAAATTATGAATATTACAAATAATTTTAATCAAACACAACAATATTGAATGAGAAATATTTTCTGTATTTCTATATTTTAATACATTTCCAAATATGGTAGTAGAGTATGACAAGATCTTTAATTAATTCCTTGCATATCTAATTTAATTAGTTTTGCTGGCATGACAACTGGAAGGTTAATTTTCTAATGTCCTTGATTATAAATAATGAATGCAGTCACCATGTGAATTTAATTAATTAATTAATTAATTGCACGATTTCTGGAGCAAACCCATGGATTAATTCAACTTAAACCCTAATCATTTATACTTATTTTCTTATATACCAGCGACGTCACCACTTAGCAAATAAATTATATATAAATATCATCATCATCATCATCATCATCATCATCATCATACCATTGCAACTTATAGCGACTTTATTCAGCTCATGATCTATTACAATTGTTCTGACAATTTATTACTTAAATCGTGGACTTAGCACAGTGACGATAAATTTTATCTGTTTATAAAAAGATGTAAGTTTAAATCTCACAAAAAATAATTAAAAAAAAAAAAATATCGAGACTATCAGAAACTCTTATTTTTTTTAAAAATGTCATAACTTATCTTAGTTAGGTTAACTAAAATTATAAGCCATTGAATTGACTGAAATGACGATAGTAGTCTAAAAAACGAACAATTCCTTCAAACGACTTATCTCAAAAAAAAAATCCTTCAAATGACCAAAATGTTTTCTTATCAAAAGTAATTATTTTTAGTATATATGCTTTTTTTACTAGTAAATTACCTCGTTAAAAGATGCTTTCACAAATTTCCTTTTGGGGAAGTAATTAAGTAGCATTTTTGCTAAATTTAATTAATCCAAAAGAAAATAACCAACAAATTTACTTGAGAAATAATTTGAATATATGGATAATGTCATGAGAGGTTCCATGAGAAGTTTCCAAATTTTTAGTTTGTGACAATAAATTTCAATTTTAATAATATCACTTGCCGAATTATTTTAGCTGTTTATTTATTATTCAATGTCTAATTTTAAATATGAAATGATTGAAATCCTTCATTGTATTACAACCTACAATGCATCTTAAATATTAGTTGATATTTTAGATAAAATATATGAGAATGAAGCAAAGTAAATCATGCCACGTGACAAAGAAACTAAATCCTTATTGGAAGTATCAAAATAAAAGCCAATTAAAATAATAAAATAGAGTATTAGCTGATTGTCACTAGCTATCTAATAACATGATATATTTGTTGCCATTAAAGTGATGGCAAAGATTTTTATAATATGTGATCTCAATTGTTCCGTTCAGATCTAATGCACATGGTACAATATGAGTATATGACTTTATAAAAATTAATATCCGTATAATAATTTTTATAGACATTCAGATCTCATGTCATAGTTTTATGACAGTGGATGTGAATTAATGTGGTTTACGATTTGTGATGGTCAATATCTATTCAGTACTTAAATAGTGAAATTTGTGACTCTTCTTACTAAAAAAAATGAGAAAATATCCCTCATACTCTATTTTTTCAATTTATTTTTCATGCGCTTTTGATTCCGATTGATCATATGATTTTTGTTTTTTTTTCCTTTTTGAAAGTTTCTATGTTCAAATTAATTCCGTTATTTAATTATATAAACACCTGAATCATATATATAAACAGTTGAGTCAATTATATAAATATCTGAATCATATACATAAATACCTAAATCATTTATATAAATATTTGAGACATATATATAACTTATTCTCTATATATTTTTATTTCCTGATATTTTCTTTCTCTCTCTTCTCCCACGTGTTTTTGTTTTCCCAAATTTTTTTGTCTCTTTCTCTTTCCTCTCTTTTGTTAGTGTCTTTGATTTTTTTCTCTCATGTGATTTTTTCTCATAACTCTCTTTCTCTCCCTTCTCTCTCTTATTATTTTTTTTCTTAGCGATTTATCTAAATATTTAAATCTTATATCTAAATATCTGAATCCCTTATCTAAACACTTGAGTCTGAAATATAAACACCCGATTACAAAATAAAATACAAACACCCACTTAAAATATACAAACACCCCAGTCAAATATATAAACACCTGAGTACATAATATAAATACTTAACTCGTTATACTTAAATATATGAAAATACATGAACATATTTTTTTGTCAAAAATAAAAAATTAATTAGAGAAAAATTTTTAAAAATTTGATTTAGAGATATTATTAATCGCTTTAAAAAAAATAATATAGTTAGGTATAGTAACAATAAACACTGCTCATAACTAAAAGCAAAGGAACTCTATCACTGGTAGAAGAATCTATTAGATGATAACGAAATTGAATCTTTTTATAATAATTGATTATAGAAGAAGTACTCTTCGTTTAGCAAAATCTCAAATTTATTATTTATTTAATTTGAAGTAGGTAATGCATTTTATGATGTCTATGTGCGCGCACGTGGAATCCCTCAAATAGAAATCGATTTATGTGAATTCAGTATGTAATAAATTTAAATTTCATAAAAAAATATTTAACTTAATGAGAGCTTTTATTTTTAAAAAATAAACTGATTTCTACACATATACACGATGAAAAAAAAACTCACAAGCTCCACGATAATTAGAAATAAAAATATAAACAAATAAACTTATTTCTTATAGCGCGTGATCTGACTGTTACAAATTAAAGAAATATCCGGGGTAGGAATGTAAGATTGGAAAATGTAAATTTAAATCCAGGCGACACTGTCGACACGTCACAAGACCGAGTCGCAAAGGGTTTCTCCACGGCGGTTGGAAAAAGGTCTGGAAGCAGAGGAGGCGTAGCGTTGAAGAAAAGACACGCAATCGAGTCGAGTCCGACAATTGACCCGACGCGCGTGTCCCTTTTAACGAGTCTGCCTCGACCTCAAGCCAAACCTCCGGGAAGTTCCTGCCTGAACCCGGTTCACACGAATCCAAAACGTTCTTACCACAACTGGTCACCCGTCTAAGGAGAGCAGGTTCACGAAGTAACTCCAGACCTCGTTCAGCCAAAAGAAGTTGGTGGATAATGGCGTGGCGGGCTGGATTGAGTCGCACGCGATACTCATGCTACAAGTCTGGAAGCTTGAATATGGTTAACAGTGCCACGCAGTACAGTGGGCCCCACCTCAAAAGATCAGTTATCCCTCTTTCAGGTTTCAACGCTCCTACAAAGCTGCGTAGAATTTAAAAAAAAAAAAACAAAAGGAAAACTGAAAATAAACAAACAATAAATAAATTAGAAATTATAATTATTTATTAATATTAATTATATATTTATTAATTAAAAATATATAAATATCTTTGATATTTTCAATATTGAAATCCAAAATTTAAGTCGTAAATTATACTGTGTGTATGTTATGCGGATGAAAAACGACGTTATTTCACACAATTTATACCGTTTATTAAAAACCTTAAAATTTGAAGCAATATAATCTTTGATGAAATATCAAATGACACTTCAAATAATTAAAATTGAAAACACAATCAATCTATAATTTCAACAAATATTTATATTTTTTTTATTTCTAAATTTTTGTCGAAATTATTTAAAAAAATATTGTCAATTATTTAAAAAATATTATTTAAAAAAATTAATTTCATTTGGCACGTTATTGGAGTTTGAACACATAAACATTAAGTATGTTGGTGGGACCTACGTACCTAAGATTAGAAGGAAAAGAAAAAGAGGCAGTTCTATATAGAGATATATATATGCCTTTTATATATTCCGTTACATAATATAGATTATATTAGGTAGCAATAATCAAACATTGCAATCTTCATGCTTGTTAAAATTTATTGTTTCTAGATCTTCATACTCCAATATCATTGTACTCTGAAATATATTTAATCAAACAAACAATTTTATCTTGGGTATTGCCATGGAGCCCTCAAATTTTTGCCTAATTTTTTATTGGCATTAAACTCTAAAGAGAGTTTACATCCGGAGTTATAGTTGATAATATTATTAAATATCATTGAGTTGCGTATAAAAAGATAATCACTTCTCACAAAAGCCACACTTTAATTGTGGAATTCATATGTCAGCAATCCAATGATTATATATATATTAATCCAATGATTATATATAACAAATTGAAACTTGCTTTAAAGAAGCAAAACGGAATAAATAACTTAATTTTACTAACTATGTATATTTTATCATTAATTGGTGGATATCTACTAAACAAGCATTACAATTTGGTGAAGTGTTGCTAACATTGTGAGGCTCTCTTTTTTTTTTTTTTACTTTTTTTTTTTAATGTTTCAATTTCATATTCATTTAGGCCCTAGCACCAATGTCAAAAATATTCTCTTGTTAAGAAAAATTAATAAGTACATAAATAAATATTCTCTGAAAAGACAAATAATTCCAAGGCAAAAAATAATCCCAATATTTTTAATCCCTGGAAAATAAATTGCCCCCTCAGCATAAAAAAAATCCTAAAATAATTTTAGCATGGTTCTGAATAAATTAATTAATTAAAATTTGTAAATATATGAAACAAAATTGGGTACAATATATGAAAATAGTGTGAGAAAAGCATAAATATGGGGTTGTTTTATGCAAATCCAGTCATCTTGCATCCACTGAATAATAATGCACCTGAGCTTTTTCTTTTTTTTCTTTTTGTTGTTTTTTTTTTTCCTTTTTTCACTCACATTAATGCATCCGCGTTCCGTAATAATTTCATTTTCTTGGTTTCAATTGGAGTTTCAAAGTTTTAGTATGATATAATTTAATCAGAGATTTAGCCAACAATGATATGTTGTATTTTTTTTAAATAAAAAATTTTTGTATACGGTATATTTACTCAAAAACTAACTCGATAACTATTTTTCTTACGATATTTCCTGACTATTTCAATACGGTTTTGGACGCATTTTAAAATATACATTCGGTATTAAAAATTCGATCAAAATAATTGAGAGGTTTTGATGGCGATGACTTTAAAAATAATTACAATTTTTAGTTTTACGACGAAATGCATATAACATATATTAATTAGAATATTAGAAACAATTCAATAAATGACAGTAAGCTGAAATAAAAACGAAAATAACCAGAAAATAAAGCATATATGATACATATCGGTATTGTTTCGGTTCCGACCGGTACCATATAGGGGCATTATTGTAATATTCTAATAATTTCACCCTCTAAATGTACTTTTATTTTGAATTTGTTGGTGATGTTAGTGACATGCAACATGTCTTCCCACCAAATTGTATTTTCTTTGCTTATAAAAAAGTAAAAGTAAAGACCATTATGATTGAGATCATGTTAATTATTAATTAAAGATTTTATTTTAGATAAAGATGAAAGTTAAGCATTTTAATACTAAGTATCTATAAAGGATTTCAACCCATGAATTTTAAAAATTCATAAAAAATTCTGAATTAAATTTTGAATATTCATCATCTCACAAAAAAAAGAACATTGCAAGTGTATTAAATTAATGATATGACATATTTAAATTAATAAATCTAAGATTATGCTATTATTTTATTGTATTATTTTTTGTTTGACTAAATTTTTTTAAAGAAATATATATTGAGTTCTTAAGTTTTGAAACTTTTTTTTTAATATACGCATCCACGTATACAATCCATATATCATTCCACATATTCCTCTGCATATCTCCTATACAATATGTGTTGATAAACTACACAGATATTAAATATCACGTTTTAAACACATGAAAAGAAAAGTAAATTTATAGGCGTATTGTTAGACATATAAAGAGACAAAAACAAAATTTCATATAATTTAAGCATTATCCGATAATGCATTAATTAGGAAATATTAATTTTACAATGCTGAAATTTTAAGTCATTTGATATATAGTAAAACACACATTAAATCTCATGATATTTTATAGACATGATATATAAATAATATAAATAATTTCTATAATGTTATATTTCAAACTTGATATTTATTTTGGAAGGTTCCACAACCTTCAAAATAAGGCACCATGAAGTGATTCCCCTTGTCAAAACATTGATGTTTAGGATAATGTCTAATTCTTAATTAATCAAAGATTTACATGAGATGTTTAGGATAATGTATCAGAAACAGATATCAGTATATCAGATGCAACAAATATTTCTCCATCATCAACATTTTTAATGGTCAAAGCATCATATTGCAACAAGATTAGAAATGTTTGTATAGGGAAGTGAAGTACAAAGGTATTTATCTTATTTTATATATGTTAGGTAATGTGATTACCAGTTATTGACTTGGATATATGGCAACTAAAATTAGCAATTTTCTTATTTAATTAGTTTTCTCAATAGTTTTTTTTTGTAATTGGGAACCTGAGAAATCTTTTTTCTAATCAAAGAAAATGTCATCTTCTTAATATATATGTTTGTAATCAAAGAAATCTACTTCATTTATATTTTGCAAAAATTTACTAGGTATATGTCGTTATTTTAATTTATCTGTCATTAACTTTAGTCTGAATGAAACCTAGTAATTAAAGTTTATCAATTTGTCCTGATTTATCATTTTTTTTAGGTCTGGTAATTGTCGTTCGGACAATTTCATCCGCAACACGTCTATCGATCATGTCGCGTCATATTGTTCCTTTATTTCTGTCCATAAATATAAAACACAATATAATTTCAAATTTACATAAAATCCATGCTTGTCAAAATTTATAAATAATTTGTATTTGACAGAATAAAAATGTCATTTGTTAGGATAAAGTCAATTTATTAGTCCGGAATAAAAAAATTCTAGGGTGAAACATATATATATATATATTTTTTGGAGAAAATGACTTGTTTCAAACCTAAACGCAACCAAATAGCTCTGAGTGGTTACATTGAAAAAAAGCAGGGGATTCTTAACAATAAATTAACAAACATATTTTTAATTTATATATTGATTGTATTTCAATTTTCATATAGTTTAAGAGTCATTTGATATTTCATTCAAAATCATTAAATATGGATAGTTGTAAATACCATATAATTTTGATAGTCTTTGATGAAGTAACAAATAATATTTAAATTATATGAAATTTAAAACACAATCAATCTATAAGTTAAAGAATATATTTATAATTTTTTCTATTTTTATTTAGAATTATTTGAAAACTCATTATTAAAATTATTAAAATAATAGTTCTCAATGGATTCCATCCTTAAAAAAAAAAAAGGGTTTCTGGATAAGATGACATAACATACACTGATGACATTATGTGCATTGTCTCATTGGTAACCACTATTGAATTTGTTTTCTTTTTTGGAGGGGTAAGGTAACTAATCAATTTTTTTTATGTTTGCTTTTCTAAAGCAAAAATTAGCCAACTATTAGTTAGAACTAAACCTCACATACTTCTTTCTTGCATTGAAAATTTGGTTGATTGATTGATGAAGAAGTGAAGAACAGATTACTTAAATGGACGCCTCCAGTGATATTACGAATGGAGATGATTCGTACATTATTCCGATTCTGGTACAACTTGTACTACCATTAAATCTATAATATTAAGGTCCAGCTGTTGTTGTACTACTCCGAATTGAATATGATGTTTGATCTCTATTCGCGCCAAGAAATTAGTACAAGCTTCGCTTCTTCAAACAAAAAATTAAGAATGAGTTGACACAGTCAATAAAGGCGTTTGGAATGATAATTTCAAGTTGTTTTTCCTTTTTCTTTTTCTTTTCTCTAGTGAATTTATGGATTCCGTTTTTAGCGCAAAAATATAACTCTTTATAAAACTACTCAAAACTACGCATTGTTTAAGAACTAACGTTTCATCTAATGATAAGGATGATATTTTATGTGTAGAAGATTGTAGGTTTGAAATACGGATGAAATTTTTTTGTTGACTTGACCCTCATTTTCATCTCAAAAAAACTACCCATCATCAATATACATTTTTTTGCAATTTTTTACTTAATTTATGTATGGCAAACATTGTTTTTTCAATGTAGTGTTATAATTTCTTTTTGTGATTTCATATACTAGTTTGACCTCTTAATGACTTCAATTTAAAAAAAAAATGTTTATCTCAAGAAAAAAAATGACAAAAAAAAAGAAAAGAAAATTTGTAAAGTCAATGAAAAATAGAGCTATCTAGCTAGGTTGGTTAGAATCATACTATTAAATATTAAAAAAACCTTACTATAATTCCACCTTTCCCCACCCAAATGTGTCATGCGTAGTCTTCTCTAACTCGCCTTATTAGTTATGCTAACTATTAGATTAAAACATTGTTTGTTTATATTTGTTGGGTTTACTTTGATCACATCAATATAGTGTTGGTAGCCTAATTAAACTACCAAACGGTCTGCTAGGTTATTATCATAGTCAACACAAGATTTTTTTTTCTTTTTGATTTGGGAACACATGAGAATTGAGATTGGGATTGTGTACCAAATGCTCATTCCTTTCTCAGCTATGTATGGCACACTATCAGAATCAGAGCGGATCTTATGTGGCGGTTTAATTTGCAGACTCTGGTATCCTCTGTCAATAACACATGGCAGTCAAGAATTCAAACAACTCTGTTACTATAAGAAATTATGTTTTGTTAATATTCTTCTGTTTTTGTTATATCATTTTTAATTTCAACTTTTAGTGCCTTTTAGATTGGAGTCATTCCGGCAGTCATAAACTCAAATTACCACAATTGAAATAATCTCATTTTTTTGGAATGCAAAAGATGATTTACTTGCAACAGTTTATGGATCTCCTCAATTCATTCAAAATTATAACCCCGCATTATTACTAAGCATGACATATTGTCAAATTATTTTTTTGGCTTGAATTGATTACGAACATGAACATAATCATTAAAATACGTTTAAAATGTAGGTCATAACCAATTAATTTAACTCGAAAAATACATATAAATAATAAATAAATATATCCAGCAGTTTATTTCTGAATATTAATGATATTTGAATGAAAAATGATACGCAATTAATTAAAAATGTGTATAAATATGTTCAAATGCATTTTAATGTATTTTAATATAATTTCAGGTGAAATATAAGTTATAACTAATTAATAAGTGCCAAAAACACATAAACAATAAATAAACATGCCTAATGGTTTATGTGTAAATTTTGATGATATTTGAAATAAAAATGATACCAAATTGATTAAAAACATGTATAAACATGTTCAAATGCATTTTAAATTTATTTTAATGCAATTTGAGATGAAATATCAGTCATAACTAATCACAATTTAGCTCCAAAAAAATATATCTAGCAGCTTATGTGTGAATTTTGATGATATTTGAATGATTAATGAGGACAAATTGATTAAAAATGTATATAAACACATTCAAATGCACTTCAATGACTTTAACGTAATTTGAAATGAAATATAGATCTTAACTAATCAATTTTGTTTCAAAAAAATAATAAATAAACATATCTAACAGCTTATTTGTGAATTTTAGGGACATTCGAATGAGAAATAATGCCAAATTATTTCAAAACGTGTATAAACATGTTAAAATGCGTTGTAATGCAATTTGAGATGAAATATGGGTCATAATGAATCAATTTAGCTCAAAAACTCAAAGAAATGACAAATAAATACATCCAGCATATGTAATGACGCCAAATTAATTAAAATCATCTATGAACATGTTCAAAATCATTTTTAATGCAATTTGAGGGAAAATATAGGTCATAACTAATCAATTTAGCTTTAAAAATACATATAAACAATAAATAAACATATGCAGAGGCTTATGTGTAAATTTTGATGATATTTGAATGAGAAATTAGACCAAATTAATTAAAAACGTCTATAAACACATTCAAAATCGTTTTTAATGCAGTTTAATGAAATTTGAGGTGAAATATAGGTCATAACTGATTGATTTAGATTTAAAAATACATACAAACAATAAATAAACATATGCGCTTATGTGCAAATTTTGACGATATTTGAATCAGAAATGATGCCAAATTGATGAAAAACGTGTATAAACATGTTCAAAACCGTTTTTAATGCAGTTTAATATAATTTGAGGTGAAATGTAGGTTATAACCGATAAATTTAGCTTTAAAAATACATATAAATAATAATTAAATTTATGCATTGGTTTATATGTGAATTTTGTTGATATTTGACTAACAAATGTGGCCAAATTGATGTAAAACGTAACTAAAGATATTCAAAAATGTTTTTAATGCAGTTTTATACAATTTGAAGTGAAATATATGTTCAACAACTGATTGATTTAGTTTTAAAAATACATATAAAAAATAACTAAACAAATTAATAGGCTTATGTGCGAATGCTGATGATATTTGAATAAGAAACAAGGACAAATTGATTAAAAACATGCATAAATATGTCCAAAACTTTTTTTAATGCAGTTTAAACCTTTTTTTGAATGAGATCATAACTGATCAATTTTAGTTTCAAAAACACATGTAAACAATAAATAAACATATGCGTAGGCTTATGTGTGATTTTTGATGATATTTGAATGAGAAATGAGGCCAAATTGATTAAAAAGGTCCACAAAGATGTTAAAACCGTTTTTCATGCAGTTTAATGTAATTTGAGATGAAATATAGGTCATAAATGATCAATTTGGCTTTAAAAATACATATAAACAATAAATAAACATATTCAAAGGCTTATGTGTGAATTCTGATGATATTTGAATGAGAATTAAGTCCAAATTGATTAAAAACGTCTATAAACAAGTTCAAAACCGTTTTTAATACAGTTTATTGAAATTTGAGGTGAAATATGGTTCATAACAGATCAATTTAGCTTTCAAAACACATATAAATAATAAATAAACATATGCATAGGCTTATGTGTGAATTCTGCTGATATTTGACTCAGAAATGCGGCCAAATTGATTAAAAACGTCTTATAGAAGTAAAAATCGTTTTTAATGCACTTTATTGCAATTTGAGGCGAAATATATGTCATAACTGATCAATTTACCTTTAAAAATACATATAAGTAAACTAAACGTACGCATAGGCTTATGTGTGAATTTTGATGATGTTTGAACGAGAAATGTGGCCAAATTAATTAAAACGTCTATAAATATGTTCCAAACTGTTTTTAAGGCACTATAATGCAATTTGTGCTGAAATATAGGTCATAGCTCATCAATTTAGCTTTAAAAATACACATAAACAATAAATAAACATGTGCATAGACTTCCGTGTGAATTTTGACGATATTTGAATGACAATTGAGGCCAAATTGATTAAAAAGGTTTATAAAGATGTTAAAACCGTTTTTCATGCAGTTTAATGCAATTTGAGTTGAAATATGGGTCATCACTGATCAATTTAACTTTGAAAACACATATAAATAATAATTAAACATATGCATTGACTTATATATGAATTTTGAACATATTTGACTTACAAATGTGGCCAAATTGATGAAAAACGTGCCTAAAGATGTTCAAAAATATTTTTAAATCAGTTTAATACAATTTGATGTGAAATGTAGGGCATAACTAATTGATTTAGTTTTAAAAATGTATATAAACAATAAATAAACAAATTCATAGGCTTACGTGCGAATGTGGATGATATTTGAATAAGAAACAAAGACAATTTGATTAAAAACGTATATAAACATGTCCAAAACCGTTTTTAATGCAGTTTAAAGCAATTTGGACTGAAAGATAGGTGATAACTGATCAATTTAGTTTCAAAAATACATATAAATAATAAATAAACATATGCGTAGGATTATGTGTGAATTTTGATGATATTTGAATGAGAAATAAGGACAAAGTGGTAAAAAAACATCTATAAACATGTTCAAAACCGTTTTTAATGCAATTTGTGCTGACATAATGGTTATAGCTCATCAATTTAGCTTTAAAAACACATATAAACAATAAATAAACATGTGCACAGCCTTACGGATGAATTTTGATGATATTTGAACGAGAAATTAGGCAAAATTGAGTAAAAACGTCCATAAATATGTTCAAAACTGTTTTCCCTGCAGTTTAATGCAATTTGAGATGAAATTGGTCATAACTGATCAATTTAGCGTTAAAAACGCATATAAATAATGATTAAACATATGCATTGGCTTATATGTGAATTTTGACCATATTTGACTAACAAATGTGGCCAAATTGATGAAAAACGTGCCTAAAGATGTTCAAAAACGTTTTTAATGCATTTTAATATAATTTGAGGTTAAATATAGGTCATAACAGATTGAATTAGTTTTAAAAATACATATAAACTATAAATAAACAAATTCAAAGGCTTATGTGGGAATGTTAATGATATTTGAATAAGAAACAAGGACAAATTGATTAAAAACGTGTATAAACACGTCGAAAATCGTTTTTAAAGCAGTTTAAAGCAATTTGGATTGAAAGATAGGTCATAACTGATCAATTTAGATTCAAAAACACATATAAATAATAAATAAATATATGCATTGGCTTATGTGTGAATTTTAATGATATTTGAACGTGAAATGAGGCCAAATTGGTAAAAAAAACTTTTATAAATATGTTCAAAATCGTTTTTAATGCAGTTTAATGTAATTTGTGCTGAAATATTGGTCATAGCTCATCAATTTAGCTTTAAAAATACATATAAAAAATAAATAAATGTGTGCACAGGCTTATGCAGGTTTATTTGTGAATTTTGTTAATATTTGAATAAGAAATACGGCCAACTCGATGACAAACGTCTAGCAACATGTTTAAAACAGTTTTTAGCGCTGTTTAAAGCAATTTGAGGTGAAATATAAGTCGTAACTGGTCAATTTATCTTTAAAAATACATATAAACAATACGTAAACATATGCATTGGCTTATGTTTAAATTTTCCAATATTTGAATAAGAAATGAGGCAAAATTGATTAAAAACTTCTATAAACAAATAAAAATCTTTTTTTAATGCAGTTTAATGCAATTTGAGGTGAAATATAGGTCGTAACTGATTAATATTGCAATAAAAATACATGTAAACTGTAAATAAAATATGCATAGGCTTATTTGTGAATTTTGATGATATTTGAATGAGAAATGGGGCCAAATTGATTAAAAACGTGCACCAACATGTTCAAAAACGTTTTTAATGCAGTTTTATATAATTTGATGTGAAATACAGATCATAACTGACCAATTTAGCTTTAAAAAATACATATAAACAATAAATAAACATATTCATAGGCTTATTTGTGAATTCTGATGATATTTGAAATAGAAATGGGGTCAAATTGATTAAAAACGTCAATAAAGTTCAAAACTGTTTTTATTGCAGTTTAATACAATTTGAGATGAAATATATGTCATAACTGATGCAATCAGCTTTTAAAATACATATAAATAATAAATAAACATATGCATAGGCCTATAAATATTTTCCAAAGCGTTTTTAATGCAGTTTAATGTAATTTGAGATGAAATATAGATCATAACTGATGCATTTAGCTTTAAAAATACATATAAACAATAAATAAACATATGCATAGGCTTATGTGTGAATTTTGCTGATATTTGACTGAGAAATGTGGCCACATTGATTAAAAACATGCATAAACATGTTCAAAATTTTTTTTTAATGCAGTTTAATGCAATTTGAGGTGAAATATAGGTTATAACTGATGCATTTGACTTTAAAAATACACATAAACAACAAATAAACATATGCATAGGCTTTTGTGTAAATTTAGCTGATATTTGAATCAGAAATTCTGCCAAATTGATTAAAACATCTATAAAAATGTTGAAAACCGTTTTTAATACAGTTTAGTGCAAATTGAAGTCAAACATAGGTCGTAACTGATTAATTTAATTTTAAAAATATAATAAAACAACAAAACATGTGCAGAGGCTTATTTGTGAATTTCTATGATATTTGAATGAGAAACGTGGCCAAATTGACTAAAAATGTCTATAAACATGTTCAAACCATTTAAAATGCAGTTTAATGAAATTTGCAGTGAAATATAGGTCATAAGTGATCAATTTAGTGTCAAAAACACATTAAAAAAAATAAATAAACATCTGCATAGGCTTACATGTGCATTTTGATGATATTTGAATTAGAAATCAGGCCAAATTGATTTTAAAACCGTTTTTCATGCAGTTTAATGCAATTTGAGGCCAAATATAGGTCATAGCTGATCAATTTAGCTTTAAAAATATATATAAACAATAAATAAACATATTCAAAGGCTTATGTGTTAATTCTGACAATATTTGAATGAGAAATGAAGCCAAATTGATTAAAAACGTCTATAAACAAGTTCAAAACCGGTTTTAATGCAGTTTATTGTAATTTGAGTTGAAATATAGGTCCTAATTGATCAATTTAGATTTAAAAACATATATAAACAATAATTGAATGTATGCTTTGGCTTATGTGTGAATTTTGACGATATTTGAAGGAGAAAGGAGGCCAAATTGATTAAAAACTTCTATAAACATGTTCAAAACTGTTTTTAACATTAATGCAATATATGGTGAAATATAGGTCGTAACTGATTTATTTAATTTTAAAAATACAATAAAACAATAAAAAAAACATGTGCAGAGGGCTATGTGTAAATGTTGATGATATTTGAATGAGAAATGAAGCTAAATTGATTAAAAACGTATATAAACAACTCCAAAACCGTTTTTACTGCAGTTCAAAGCAATTTAGGGTGAAATATCAGTCATAACTGATCAATTTAGTTTCAAAAACACATGTAAACAATAAATAAACATATGTGTTGGCATATGCGTGAATTTGCATGATATTTGAATGAGAGATGAGGCCAAAATTGGTAAAAGAAAAGTATATAAATATGTTCAAAACCGTTTTTAATGCAGTTTAATGCAGTTTTACTGAAATATAAGTCATAGCTCATCAATTTAGCTTTCAAAACACATATAAACAATAAATAAAGGCTTACGTGTGAATTTTGATTATATTTGAATGAGAAATGAGGCCGAATTGATTAAAAAGGTCTATTAAGATGTTAAAACCGTTTTTCATGCAGTTTAATGCAATTTGAGGGGAAATATAGGACATAACTGATCAATTTAGCTTTAAAAACACATAAATAATAATTAAACATATGAATTGGCTTATATGTGAATTTTGACGATATTTGACAAACAAATGTGGCCAAATAGATGAAAAACGTGCCCAAAGATGTTCAGAAACGTTATTAATGCAGTTAATACAATTTGAGATGAATAGGTCATAGCTAATTGATTTAGTTTTAAAAATGCATATAAACAATAAATAAACAAATTCATAGGCTTACGTGCGAATGTGGATGATATTTGAGTAAGAAACAAAAATAAATTGATTAAAAATATATATAAACACGTCAAAAACAGTTTTTAATGCAGTTTAAAGCAATTTAGGGTGAAATATAGGTCATAACTGATCAATTTAGTTTGAAAAACACATTTAAACAATAAATAAACATATGCGTTGGCCTATGTGTGAATTTGGATGAATGAGAGATGAGGCCAAATTGGTAAAAAAAGTATATAAATATGTTCAAAACCGTTTTTAATGCATTTTAGTGGAATTTGTGCTGAAATATTGGTCATAGCTGATCAATTTAGCTTTAAAAATAACAATAGATAAACATGTGCATAGGCTTACGTGTGAATTTTGAACGAGAAATAAGACCAAATTGGTAAAAAAACGTCTATAAATATGTTCCAAACCGTTTTTAAGACAGTTTAATGTAATTTGTGCGGAAATATAGGTCATAACACATCAATTTAGCTTTAAAAACGCATATAAACAATAAATAAACCTGTGCATAGGCTTAAGTGTGAATTTTTGATGATATTTGATTGAGAAATGAGGCCAAATTGATTAAAAAGTTCTATAAAGATGTTAAAACCTTTTTCATGCAGTTTAATGCAATTTGAGATGAACTATAGGTCATAACTGATCAATTTAGCTTTAAAAGCACAGATAAATAATAATTAAACATATGCATTGGCTTATATGTGAATTTTGATAATATTTGACTAACAAATGTGGCCAAATTGATGAAAAACGTGCCTAAATCTGGTCCAGAAACGTAATTAATGCAGTTTAATACAATTTGAGGTGAAATATAGGTCATAACTGATTGATTTAGCTTTAAAAATACATTTAAACAATAAATAAACAAATTCATAGGCTTATGTGCGAATGATGATGATATTTGAAAAAGAAACGAGGACAAATTGATTAAAAACGTATGTCCAATATCGTTTTTAAGGCAGTTTAAAGCAATTTAGGGCGAAATATAGGTCATAACTAATCAATTTAGTTTCAAAAACACATTAAAAAAATAAATAAACATATGCGTAGGCTTATGTGTAAATTTTGATGATATTTGAATGAGAAATGTGGTCAAATTGGTAAAAAAACGTCTATAAAAATGTTCAAAACCGTTTTTTTATGTTGTAATGCAATTTGTGCTGAAATATAGATCTTAGCTCATCAATTTATCTTTAAATACAGTTATAAACAATAAATCAACATAAGCATAGGCTTATGTGCGAATTTTGTTGATATTTGAATGAGAACTATGATCAAATTGATTAAAAACTTCTATAAATATGCTCAAAATCGTTTTTAGTGTAATTTAACGCAATTTGAGGTGAAATATAGATCATAACTGATCAATTTAGGGTTAAAAACATATATAAACAATAATTAAACATATGCATTGGCTTGTATGTGAATTTTGTTGATATTTGACTGAGAAATAAGATCAAATTGATTAAAAACGTGCGTAAACATGTTCAAAATTTGTTTTTCGTGCAGTTTAACACAATTTGATGAGAAATATAGGTCATAACTGATCAATTTAGTTTTGAAAATACATATAGACTAGAAATAAACATCTGCATAGGCTTATGTGTGAGTTTTGACGATATTTGAATAAGAAATGCGGCCAAATTGATGAAAAAAGTCTATAAAGATGTAAAAATAGTTTTGAATGCAGTTTAATTCAATTTGAGGTGAAATATAGGTAATAACTGACGAATTTAGCTTTAAAAATACATATAAATAATAAATAAAAATACGCATTGGCTTATGTGTCAACTTTGTTGATATTTGAATCAGAAATGCGGCCAAATTGATTAAAACGTGTATAAACATGCTGAAAACCGTTTTTAATGCAGTTTAAAGCAATTTGAGATGAAAGGTAAGTCATAACTGATAAATTTAGCTACAACAATACACATAAACAGTAAAAAAAACATATGTATTGGTTTATGTGTGAATTTTGATGATATTTGAATCAGAAATGCGGCCAAATTAATTAAAAACGTCTGTAAACATGTTTAAAACCATTTTTAATGCAGTTGAATGCAGTTTGATATAAAATATAGGATATAAGTGATCAATTTAGCATCAAAAATATATATAAACAATAAATAAAAATATGCATTGGCTTTTTGTGTGAATTTTGATGATATTTGAGTGAGAAATACTGCCAAATTGATTAAAAACGTCTATAAATATGATGAAAACCGTTTTTAATGCAGTTTATTGTAATTTGAGGTGAAATATATGTAATAACTGATCAATTTAGCTTTCAAAATACTTATAAACAATTAATAAACATATTCAAAGGCTTATGTGTGAATTCTGACGATATTTGAATGGGAAATGAGACCAAATTGATTAAAAACGTCTATAAAAAAGTTCAAAACCGTTTCTCATTTAGTTTAATGCAATTTGAGGCGAAATGTAGGTCATAAGTGATCAATTTAGCTTTAAAAATATATATAAGCAGTAACTAAACATATGCACAGGCTTATGTGTGAATTTTGATGATGTTCGAATAAGACATGTGGCCAAATTGATTAAAACGTCTATAAACATTTTCAACACTGTTTTTAACACAGTTTATTGCAATTAATGGTGAAATATAGGTCGTAACCGATAAATTTAATTTTAAAAATACAATAAAACAATAATAATACATATGCAGAGGCTTATGTTTGAATTTTGATGATATTTGAAATAGAAATGTGGCCAAATTGATTAAAAACCTCAAGAAACATGTTCAAAACCATTTTTCATGCAGTTTAATGCAATTTAAGGTGACATATAGGTCATTACTGACCAATTTATCTTTAAAAATACATATAAACAATAAATAAACATATTCAAAGGCGTGTGTGTGAATTCTGATAATATTTGAATGAGAAATTAGACCAAATTGATTAAAAAGTCTATAAACAAGTTCAGAACTGTTTTTAATGCAGTTAATTCCAATTTAAGTAGAAATGTAGGTCGTAAATGATAAATTTAGCTTTAAAAACATAGATAAACAATAATTAAACGTATACATTGGGTTATGTGTGAATTTTGACAATATTTGAAGGAGAAATGAGGCAAAATTGATTAAAGCAATTTGAGGTGAATGTTGATGATATTTGAATAAAAAATGCGGCCAAATTAATTAAAAAATTCTGTAAACATGCAAAAAGTCGTTTTTAATGCAGTTTAATGCAATTTGAAGTGAAATATAGGTCATAACTGACTGATTTAGCTTTAAAAATACATATAAACAGTAAATAAACATATGCATAGGCTTATGTGTGAATTTTGACGATATTTGAATGAGAAATG
Organism: x Bolboschoenoplectus mariqueter; assembly: GCA_037678475.1. Lineage (NCBI taxonomy): Eukaryota > Viridiplantae > Streptophyta > Magnoliopsida > Poales > Cyperaceae > x Bolboschoenoplectus > x Bolboschoenoplectus mariqueter. Next base: position 1,175,854 of record CM075244.1, on the reverse strand, counting down.
AGGCCAAATTGATTAAAAACTTCTGTAAATATGTTCAAAACCGTTTTTAACGTAGTTTAATGCAATTTGAGGTGAAATATAGGTTATAATTGATCAATTTAGCTTTAAAAATATAAATAAACAAAAAATAAACATATGCATAGGATTATGTGTGAATTTTGATGATATTTGAATGAGAAATGAGATCAAATTGATTAAAAACTTCTGTAAACATATTCAAAACAGTTTTTAATGCAGTTTAATGCAATTTGAGGTGAAATATAGATCATAACTGATCGATTTAGCTTTAAAAATACATATAAACAATAAATAAACATATGCATAGTCTTATGTGTGAATTTTGACGATAATTGAATGAGAAATGTGTCCAAATTGATCAAAAACTTCAATAAACATGTTGAAAACCGTTTTTAATGTATTTTAATGCAATTTGAGGTGAAATATAGGTCATAACTGATCAAGTAATTTTTTAAAACACAGATAAACAGTAAGTAAAAATATGCATAGGATTATGTGTGAATTTTTATGATATTTGAATGATAAAAGAGGCCAAAACTATTAAAAAATATCTATAAACACGTTCAAAATCGTTTTTAACACAGTTTAATGCAATTTGTGGTGAAATATTGCCGTAACTGATAAATTTAATTTTAAAAATACAATAAACAATAAAAAAACATGTGCAGAGGCTTATGTGTGAATTTTGATGATATTTGAAATAGAAATGCGGTCAAATTGATTAAAAACGTCAAGAAACATGTTCAAAACCGGTTTTCATGCAGTTTAATGCAATTGAGATGACATATAGGTCATTACTGACCAATTGATCTTTAAAAATATATATAAACAATAAATAAACATATTCAAAGGTGTATGTGTGAATTCTGATGATATTTGAATGAGAAATGAATCCAAATTGATTGAAAACATCTATAAACAAGTTCAAAACTGTTTTTAATGCAGTTAATTCCAATTTGAGTAGAAATGTAGGTCATAACTGATAAATTTAGCTTTAAAACTATATATAAACAATAATTAAACGTATAAATTGGGTTATGTGTGAATTTTGACGATATATGAAGGAGAAATAAGGCAAAATTGATTAAGAACTTCTATGAAAATGTTGAAAATCATTTTGAATGCAGTTTAAAGCAATTTGAGGTGAAAGATAAAACATAACTGATCAATTTATCATTAAAAATATATATAAACAATAAAAAAACATATACGTTGGCATATGAGTGAATGTTGATGATATTTGAGTAAAAAATGCGGCCAAATTGATTAAAAACGTCTGTAAACATGCAAAAGTCGTTTTTAATGCAGTTTAATGCAATTTGAAGTGAAATATAGGTCATAACTGTCTGATTTAGATTTAAAAATACATATAAACAATAAATAAATATATGCATAGGATTATGTGTGAATTTTGATGATATTTGAATGAGAAATGAGGCCAAATTGATTAAAAATGTCTGTCAACATGTTTAAAACCGTTTTTAATGCAGTTGAATGCAATTTGATATAAAATATAGGTCAGAATTGATCAATTTAGCATTAAAAACACATATAAACCGTAAATATAATATATGCATTGGCCTTTTGTGTGAATTTTGATGATATTTGAATGAGAAATGAGGCCAAATTGATTAAAAATGTCTGTAAACATGTTTAAAACCGTTTTTAATGCAGTTGAATGCAATTTGGTATAAAATATAGGTCAGAATTGATCAATTTAGCATTAAAAACACATATAAACCGTAAATATAATATATGCATTGGCTTTTTGTGTGAATTTTGATGATATTTGAATGAGAAATGAGGCCAATTTGTTTAAAAACTTCTATAAATCTGTTCAAACCCGTTTTTAACATAGTTTAATGCAATTTGAGGTGAAATATAGGTCATAATTGATCAATTTAGCTTTAAAAATACACATAAACAAAAAATAAAGACATGCATAGGCTTGTGTGTGAATTTTGATGATATTTGAATGAGAAATGAGGTCAAATTGATTAAAAACTTCTGTAAACATATTCAAAACAGTTTTTAATGCAGTTTAATGCAATTTGAGGTGAAATATAGGTCATAATTGATCAATTTAGCTTTAAAAATACATATAAACAAAAAATAAACACATGCATAGGCTTGTGTGTGAATTTTGATGATATTTGAATGAGAAATGTGTCCAAATTGATTAAAAACTTCAATAAAGATGTTAAAAAACCGTTTTTAATGCATTTTAATGCAATTTCCGGTGAAATATAGGTCATAACTGATCAAATAATCTTTAAAAACACAGATAAACAGTAAGTAAAAATATGCATAGGCTTATGTGTGAATTTTGATGATATTTGAATGAGAAATGATGTCAAATTGATTAAATAGTTCTGTAAACTTGTTCAAAACCATTTTTAACGCAATTTAATTCAATTTGAGGTGATTTATAGGTCATAACTGATTATTTACTTTTAAAAACAGAAGTAGATAATAAATAAACAAATGTATGGGCTTATGTGTGAATTTTGATGATATTTGAATTAGAAATGAGGCCAAATTGATTAAAAACGTGTTCAAACATGTTCAAAATCGTTTTTAATGCAGTTTAATTCAATTTGAAGTGAAATATAGGTCATAACTGATAAATTTAGTTTTAAACACACATAGAAAAATTTTTGGTGATATTTGAATGAGAAATGAGGTTAAATTGATTAAAAACTTCTATAAATATGTTGAAAACCATTTTTAATGTAGTTTAATGCAATTTGAGGTGAAATATAAGTCATAATTCATCAATTTGGCTTTAAAAATACATATAAATAATAAATAAATATATGCAATGGATTGTATGAATTTTGATGATATTTGAATGAGAAATGAGGCCAAATTGATTAAAAACATATGTAAACATGTTTAAAACCGTTTTTAATGTGAAATATAAGTCATAACTGATTAATTTAGCTCCAAAAACACAAATAAACTATAAATAAACATATCCAACGCCTTATTTGTGAATTTTAATGATATTTGAATTGGAAATGTGGTTAAATTGATTAAAAATGTGGATAAATATGTTTAAATGCTTTTTAATATTTTTTAATACAATTTGTGGTGAAATATAGATCATAACTAATCAATTTACATTCAAAAACACAAATAAACAATAAATAAACATATCCAACGGTTTATGTCTTAATTTTGATGATATTTGAAAGAGAAATGATACCAAATTGATTAAACCTGTATAAATGTGTTCAAATGCTTTTGAAATGCATTTTAATATAATTTGAAGTGAAATATAAGTTATAACTATTCAATTTAGCTCCAAAAACACAAATAAACAATAAATAAATATATCGAACAGTTTATGTGTGAGTTTCGATGAAAGTTGAATCGGAAATGAGGTCAAATTGATTTGAAATTTGTGTAAAAATGTTCAAATACGTTTGAATACATTTTAATGTAATTTGAGGTGAAATATTGGTCATGACTAATCAATTTAGCTCCAAAAATATAAATAAACAATAAATAAACATATCCAACAACTTATTTGTCAATTTTGGTGATATTTGAATGAGAAATGATGTCAAGTTGATTAAAAACGTGTATAAATATGTTCAAATGCGTTTTAATGCAATTTGAAATGAAATATGGATCATAATGAATCAATTTAGCTCAAAAAACTCAAATAAATACTTGCAATTATGTCTCTGATAATTAGATGTTAATTATGTTAATTTAACTCTCAATATGAAGAACTGCAGCCTAGCATATATGGTGATAAGTCTCGGGTTTTTACGAAGAGACGTAGATTTAAATCTTTTGAAAAACATTTAAAAATAAATAAATATTGAGATTAACAAAAACCCTTATTTCAAAAAAAAAACTCTCAATATGAAACTCAATTAGAATATTTGGAGTGAAAATATTCATTATATTTTAATTTATTCACACTATCTTAAAAAATATTCACACTTTCAAACTCTAATATTTGAAGTCACTCTAATCTTGTGTTTAGATTTTCATCATTTCAAACCGTGCCACAGTGAAACTTGCTTTTACACAAAAAAGATTTGAATGTTTGAACCTGCCACAGAAAATCTGGATTCCCAACATCTAAGATAATTGCATATTTAGTGGTGTAGATCTAAGTCAACAAGACCTCCAAATTCTTAGCTTTGACTAACAGCTTTTGAAAATTTAATTTACGGTGTCTCGCTTTAAAAGTATCAATTTTATAATAATGTCCTCTCAACCATAGGTTTCACTTAATATTATTGAATCTTTTTATTTGAAATGATAGTAATTTTCTTGATAATTTTATTCTTACTAAATACTTTTACGAAACCTAATAGTTTATTCTTTATTATAAGTCTCTATTTTAATAACAAAATAAAATTCAATTCAAACTTCTACTGAATATAAAAATATTTCATATGAAAAAAAAGATGAAACACAATTGAAATATGTGTTTATTTACATAGAAAGCAATAAGTGAACAATAAAATTCATTGGAGGATATGATTTTAGCACATAGATAATCACCCTTTTTGTTTAAATAAGGATATCATTTTTGTCTCGCCACAATATATTGTAGATAATTTGTATATTTTGCATTCACAATTTCACAGTGTCAATTGAAATGAATGGTGAAAAAAAATAGTAAATATAAATATATTTTGATATAATGGCCGTTTGGCATTTATTTTTTTTTCAAATATTTCTTGCAAAACTTAAATGTGTCTCTTAGTAAAAAGACAATACCTACCGTACTAAACTTGTGGTTCAAATAGTAAATGTTATTGAGTGAAAGTTGGAAACATGAGAAAAAAATTAAAAATCTAAAAATGACGAAAAATAACATTTTTGGGCTGAGATTTCATAATTTATTTTGGACCAAGGACAAAAATGGACCGCTACCATTTAAAAAAGGAAAGGAACACAAAACGGGCCTTTAGTAATCCCGGCCTTAATTAATTGTGAAATATTTGACAGCACAAGAATTGCCTCTCTTTTACTTTCGGGAGCCGGGGGGGGCATTCCAACGCCCGTTGAATCGTATTTTGGTCCTATGGAAAAACCACCGTTGGATCATCAAATCTGATAATTTGCACGATTATCAAGCATGAAGTTAAATGTTCTGCGAATCTTGATGCAATCTAACGGTTTATTTATCATTTTACAAATTTTTAGTCCAATAAACGTTGGATCTTCCCCTCTTCTACGAGAAACCAAGAAAGACGCGCACCGCATGCGTAGTCACTGAGGACGACAGGTTCTATAAGCAAAAAGTAAAACAGCGAGGGTCTCCGTCGCAAAAAAAACAAAATGTTTCGCCGGATTGTTTCTCGCCTCAGCCAGCTCCGCCCCTTGCTAATCTCCCAACGAATTGGTACTTTTTCATCCACACCCTCCTTTCCTTCCTATTCCGATTTCGCTCCAGTGCCTCGCCCCTCGACGAATCGCCAAGTGTCTTCTCCGTGCTTTCCTCCATTTTCTCGATCCTTCGCCTCCTCTAGTGAGAATCCATCCCTCTGTTGCTTTGCGTGTAGAAAATTTGTAATTCTCTTTTATCTGGATGTTAATTTGTGTTGTCTAACTTGTTCTTGTTTGTTTTTTCTCTTTCAATTTTGGTTAATTAGGCAGTTCTAACTTAGTAATCGTCGGATCTGCTGATAGTTTCAAATCGTTGCACCAGAAGGCGCAAGGTCGGTGTTACTTATCATATTTCCCTTTTTTATATTGGTTACATCTGGTATTTAGATATGTATGTTGGATAATTTGAAATTTGTTTATATATCACATGCAATCTCATGTAAATTATAGCAATTTTGTATCTGAATGGGTACTGATTGGATCTGGTGCAGATCTATGTTAGATTACGCTTTGTTATAAATCTAGTGCATTATTGTTATAATAGTGCAAAAGTAGCAAATGTACCTGTATTGTTTGTGATTAGTACTGGTACTTGCTTCCTGCTTTTATGTTTTTTTTTTGCGAGTACAGTCAACCTTGTACTGGACTACTGGTACTGATCATGAGTGGTACAGTTCAATCAACAGCTGCTACTATCATAACCTACTGCTATAGTTCAACTAGTCATGATTGCTACTAGTGGTCTAGTACACTATTGGTAGCTGGAGTAACTGGTAGTCTGAGAAAAAACAAAACAATCAACAATGAAAATGATTAAATATTGATTGAATGTACCAGCATTCGGCAAATGCCACAATGCCACATTTTTACCCTTTTTTTAGCATTTTTGTAGGAATTTTATTCCTAGTCCTCACTAATACCCCTAGCTAATTCAGTACTTAAATAATAGTCCAAAAAAATATATCATGGTGCAAGCATTGCCTTCTTCCTGATATTACAGCCTTAGTAATACCTTGGCCTCTTGTTGTCAGCATAATCTTAAACTTTCTTTGAGCAATAATATCTTTCACCCTATCAGATCATTTACACTTTGTCATTAGCAATCGGTGCCAATTCCAATCTGACAGGTTTTCTTTCACAAACCTATTTCAACATATCGTTATATGACAGGTTTTCTTACATCGATGGTGCATTTGTTAACAGCCATTACTTTTCGTGCTAATTTTAAGAAACTTTGGTACACTAATGATGCCCATTACAGACTAGTGATATGCATCTGGGTTAAAATTATGCATATTTCATAAGCTCTTAAGTGCAAACCTCTTTCTTTTTTTAATTATCCAAGATTCTCATTACAAATTTTAAAATATCTCTCAGGCTCCTAAAATGACAATGATTAACAAATGACCTCATGTCTGTTATACTTCAGAGTTGAGGGAAGGGCATGCAAATGCATGTATAGAGTAAACTAGCTTTACCTTCTAGAATGGGAGTTTGTTTTATTTTATTCTACATAGACAACTTGAGGTAAAACAAGACATTTTGGGTTTAATCAAACAGAATAGATTCCATTTTATGCTTATTTGTATTGTTCATTTACGTTTGTGTACAAAGTTAAATAAGTTGAGGGTAATTGCATAGCTAAAGCTTAATATAAGGAAAACATCCAAAATTTAGGAAACTGGTACATTCGTAAAGCAATTAGCATACCATTGAGTTATAACGTAATCTTACATTACTTCGCCTAGAAAATGCTTGAAATAGCCTATAGCTAAGAAGAAATCAATCTAAAAGTTGCAACTTACTGGTTAGTAAGTCTTAATAGGTGCTGTGATATATTGGTAAATTATTTGACAAGCACAGTATCTTTCTGATAGTGCAACTTTTGCATGTCTAGTTGCTGTAGGATGTTATTATAGATAATGTTATGAAATTATATATTTATACAAATTGTATATACAGCTTGATCTCTAGCACGTTAGTTAGCTATTTCATTGCAAAGCATACAACCAGCGTGTTCCTATTACCAACCTATACTGAAAGTCATAATTTGCAATTTAGTGAAATTACACTGCTTTTTTTTTTTATTTTCCATTTGAAATTCACAATTCTTGTATATTTATTTGTGTTTTCTTTTGTGGTGTAGATGAGAAGCTTCCATCAATTTTCTATTTTACTGCGACTTGGTGTGGTCCATGTGAGTAAATTGAGCATTATTATCTACCTTTTTATATCTTTGTTCATTTTTTTTATGTACTATTTTTCAATAAGTGAAAATTTGATTGATGTCACTGCATAAGAATCATATTGCATATCTCAATGGAGCTTTAAAATGGCAGTTACAAGTTTATAAGGCTAGTATCTATTCCGCTTTTGCCTTCTTCAATTTGTTCAAAAGATGTCAACAGTTTTCCTCACATCTCTCTGTTTCTTTGCTCATCAACCACTGAGGCACAGTTTGGGTATAACTCTTTTAAAATTTGGAGCTTCCACATTGTTGAAAGTTTATGTTAGACTTGTTTTCACGTTTCTTTGGATTTTATGTGTACATAGAAGTTTCCTTTTGATAATAGTCAGATAAGACGTGTGTTGGACCTATTGATGAAGTAATGCTAGATGGAGGCATCTGTTTTTCTTTGTTACTTGTTAGCTTTGCGAAGCTATCAATTTGTTCTTTTGTAGACTTATACACAATATTATAGTTTTTGCATGGGTATTCATGTGCTACTGTCATGTAATAATTTGTAAGATTTTATCCCCAATTCATGAAATTCTGTCAGGTTTTGCAAAGTTATCAGTTTGCAAGTATAACTTTCACAATTCAAGTAAACAAAAAGATTTTTTCTTAAAGAAAAAGTTCGCTTAACATGGACCTTTCTGTAATTATCAAGGGGCAGCTGATTGTAAGGTTACCTTTTATAAAAGAAAAATAATATGTAACTTCCTTCTTTTTTTGAGTTGTCAATGTTATGTTTTATGTTCCTTCAGTGTCATGTTTGCATACCTGTCCAATCTTTTGTTTAAATATTGTTTGTAATAGGCAGGGCAATATCACCATACCTTGAACAGCTGAGCCATCAGTACCCAAATGTTACAATCTACAAAGTTGATATTGATCAGGTACATAATTTTTGTAGCTTGGATTGTCTCAAATTTGAATCATCCAAATTTAACCAAGTTCCAATAATGCATTGAAATATCAGTTAAGCTTCAATTATGCAACTATGTACCATTTGGAACTTGTACATAAATCAGACCTTAACTTGTGCAACTATGTACCATTTGTGGCTCAGTATCGGGCCTAATTGGACTCAATGTACTGAGTTGCAACAAGTAACTGAAATGAATTAATGAAAAAGGAAGAAAAAAAAGAAAGTTTATTTTGGTTGATTTACTTTTTGTTCTGATACTATTTACCGTTTTATCCATATAGGAGGGTCTTGGAAGCATCCTTAATGATCTAAAGATATACTCTGTGGTATGCTTATGCATATACTATTATTATTATTTAATTGATAATTTTGGTTGACTATCCTGACAAGTAGTTATTATTCTGCAGCCAACATTCCATTTCCTCAAAAATGGTGAGAAGGCGAGTGAAGTAGTTGGCGCTGATGTCAGACAGCTCCAAAGCACCATGGAAGAACTCTACCAAGAATAAAGAAAATAAAGGTTGGGCAGGGTGCAAAGTACATTGCTTGTTTTAAAGTTTCTTGAATGGAAGACCAAAGATACTTCATATTGGCAATTTCGTTGGTTAGTTTTCTCAAAGCTGGGGATCCAATTAGTTTCCATGGATGAAAAGAGCTTAGCTTGTAGGATTTTATGTCGGAATGGATTCAAATACCGTGTGTTGTTCGGATAATTAGTTCTAATCATGGGAAGAGTGAAATAACAAGCACGAACAATTTCAATCTCATGAGATTTTAGAAATTCCATCTCTTAATTATCTTCAAGTTATTTTGTTGTCGGATAGTTTTGGTTCGAGCCATGTTTGTTTCCCAGTGGACCTTGATGTTGCCTCGCTCCTCTCTCTTATATCTTTCACCCATTTCTTTTAAGAGAAAAAATCCTCTTTTATTAATTGGCTAATTGCATATTTGATAATGGTTAGGTGTCTTTGCTTGTGGCCGGCCGAGTAACCTGGCAATAGTGAATTTCATGTTGGTGATGTCTGTACTCTTGTATTATGTTACCATTATTTCATACACTAGGTTTTTGAGACAAAAAAATAATTTTCTCTAATTAGTGAAGTACTAAACATTCATATAAAATATCAAAGCTATTGAACAAACTAAAAGGTTTACTTGGTTTAAACACAGTTCATTGTATGAAAATATATATTTTAATTTAAAAATATATGTTCTATAAAATGCTTTTTTAGTGCAGCCCAAAAGGCTACCGACTGGATGGGTCTACAAAAAGTGAATTCTTACAAACTGTTCAAATGCACAATGTACGAAATCTTTTTAAAAAGCTTGGTGTTTTGAAACAGCACAAATTACAGCAGAATAAAAATTGTTCCATTTCATTTAATTAGTACGACTCGATTGAACGCCTAGTATAAAAAAAAATAAAATATGGAGAGATGTTTCCAGTCGATACTGGTAAAATGCTGCAATTTGCACTGTGTTGGTGGCACATCACACACATTACCATTACCTACTTCAAAGGCATCTTTAATTTATTCTATAAAACAGAAACAATGAAAAAGGAGGAGGGGAATCTCACCCAAGGCTTAAGATCTGTCCCCCAACACATGAAACAAACCAAAGTGTCTCCCTCCTAAGCAGCACACTCAATAAAGAGGTTGGTGTTTCTTTCTTCTCCAATTGTACAAATTTAACTTATGAGAAATACCAGATAAATTTGGACCTTCAAGTTCAGACCGGGCGCTCCAATTCAACCCTGGTTTATCTATCTTATGCTTGTTTGTTTTATTTGATTTTGTTGAGGGTATATCTGGATGGAGAGTATGATTAGTGAGGTTAGCGTGCTTATCCAGTTGTTCGAAATAATGGTTAACCTAATCTTAGTAGGAATAGTGGAATAGCCGGGTTAGTGGGTAGCCAGCTATTCCGAATAACCGCTCTCTTTACCCACCAAAATGTGAAACAATATTTGAAATAACTCATGAACCTGAGTTATTCTCATCAATATATCCAAACATGTTTAAATAAAATTAGATTTTATCTAACCGTTCTATTTAGAATATATCGTTTAGATCAGTTTAAGAGGAACCATCCAATAAAATTAGAATGATTGAATAGGAACCCTATTCCAAAAAAATAAGTGCATTAGCTCTCTACCATGATAGTCTAGTCATAGCATCAAGGACAAAAGAAAGGTAAACTTTTGAAATGACCCTCCTAATAATTTTATTTTGATATAATGAATCCCCTGCACGGTTTTAACGACTATTGTTGGGATCACCAACAAAAAAAGTTTTAAATTCCAAAAAAAAATCTGATTGGAAAGCACAAATATTGAAAGGGAGCTGATATACGGATATTAAAATCAATACTAAAATTAATATCGGTTTTATTATTTAGATTAAATGAGTTGTTATTTATATTAACGATTTTATTATGTAACTTATTTGTACAGTATTTTTATTATTCAAGAGCTATTATTCATATTAGTGGTATTTGAGTTGAATAATAAAAATACTATTAAAAATAAATTGCATAATAAAATAGTTAATATGAATAATAACTCATGTAGTATGAATAATAAAATTGATATTGATTTTGGTATCTCTCAAACATTTTCCATATTGAAATTCCAATATGACTTGAGACAGTGTTATTTTCTGTTACAACTTAAAAAGAGCATTATTTGAGGAAAAAGAATTCTCCTCAGTTTTGTTATTACAAAACAGTATTAAAGTCTTGTTGTGGCATTAAATAATTGCACCTATTTTAATGAGTGTTTTTCAACTTTTCTTTTGGTATGCCCAAAATTGAACAATTGTTATCAGTTCAGTTAGATTTTGATCCTTTTTTTCATTTTATTATTGAATATTAAAAGAGGCAGTGACGAGACAGCAAGGTTTAGGGGTGCCATTAATTTTAAAAAATTGCATTGTATACATAGTATAAATTATTATTTTGCCCCCAAGCCATTTAGATTCAAGTATTAAATAAATTTCACTTAATAACTCAATTTTCTTTATTTTCTGAAGCAACAAAAACGAATATGTAAATTATAGTGGACACAGACTTGTACAGAATTATTTTTTAAAATTTGAGATTCAAATATCAAATCTAAAACTTTGTTCTTATTCATTTTCTTGAGAGATCCATTCATGTAAAGTTCTATAAATTTCATTGAATTATAGTTATCTTGATTCATTAATTTTTTTATCACTTGATATAATACAAAATGAATTTTAAAATCATAAAAGTTTTACTTGATTAATGGTATATATTTGACGTTTAAATTTTAAAATCTAAAATATAAATAAAAATAAACTTGTGGAATATAGCGGCACTAAAATTTTGTGTCATTGGAACCTTCTCATAATAAAATTAGTTTAATTCCTTCAACATAAATTTTTAAATAATTTTATCATAAGAACGGTGATAATTGACACTTGAAGGATCTACTAAATCTTCTTTAAAAAATTATCTAGTGAAAACATAAATAATATTGTTGCTATGGCCCCAAATTAACATGTTAAGGAAAATGCAAATTAATTAAGTGCATAGTTCTACATCCCAACTCACAAGTACAGACATGACATAGCAACAATATCAAAATTTCGTAGAATACTAAAATTTACTATTTTTAGAGTTTTTGAACTATTTTTAATGATTTTTTAAAGATGATCATTTTTTGTTATTCAAATATTAATAATTTTCTATTATTTTTATGGTCATTTTTCAAAATTAATTAAAAATAGTTCAAAAATCTTAAAAATGATAAATTTTGACATTTTATAAAATTTTGATATGAAAAATTTATTGAGCTACTTAGGATCAACACTTTGGATACGAAATTTAGAAATTTAACCGGTACACATTTCTAGCCGAAATGCTTACACAAACACCTAGTTTTACCCTATATATAAAATATATATATATATATATATATATATATATATTGTTATCCAACGAAATGTATCATCACGAGGCAACATGGAGGGGGTCTGCTCCTTTCGGATTGGTTCAGATAACAAAATACTGCCATCTTGTCAAAGAAACTAAAGTATTTATTTAGCAATTAATTAATAATAATTGAAGTCATTGGATGATGTGGAGGCGAATCTCAAAGTAAATGATGTCACTTCAAATGTCCCCAAAGTATGGTCAATTTGGTCATGGTGTTGTCAAGATTAGAACCCGGATTAGACTCACTCCATAGCAAATAGTTGCTGTTGGTTTCTTTGTGGGGGAATGGGCTTCTGTCCCCAACACAAAGCAGATGCCTTGGTTTTTCCTTTTTTTCCTTTTTTCTTTCTGTTTTCTTTTTGCTATTCTCCTTTTTTCTATTGCATGCAATTCTACCTTTTGTGAATCTAATTAGTCAAAGTAAATAACTGAGTATAAATGCTATTAGTGGCACATTGCATTTGCAATCTTGCTAAATTAATAATTTGGTAGTATTTAAGTTGTTGCATGCAAGTGGTATGGATGACAAATACAAAATTTATTCAAAGTAAATTCCTCTTCTCTATTTATTGCAAAAACAAGGATGACAACATTCTAAAATTAATGTGAAAAATTACTGAAATTGCTGTGTGGCAAGCAAATAAATTTAATTTATTTAATTACTAGAGTGGAGAGGCTCTAAGAATAACCACAAATGTATTTTAAAGATTATCACAACTTCTTACAATTAAATCTGGTACTGGTACAATACAAAATCCCTTTATTCTATATATAAAGATTATCATAAAACTAAAACATAATTATAATAAAAATATATGAATATAAGTCTTGCTATTGTGTAAAATTTTAATTGCTCTCAGGGTAGTGACCCCTCAAATACTACCTCCATTAATTATTTTAATAAAATTTTGAAAAATAAAAATATGAATACAAAAGTATTCACTTGGAATTAGTAAAGTGTTCATTTTAATTCAAGACAAATATTTATATTAGGATCATTCAAACAAAAGTTCAAGGCAACATATACTCATTTCATTTCAGAAAAGTGTTAATTCTGTTTTGACAATTATTCATTGTTGTTCAGAAAAGTGTGTATTTAAATATGTTTGGATAAAGGGTCAAAAAGTTCAAGACAATTGTCAAGATACATTTTATTCATGTAGATCTATTTTGACTATTGTAAATAGATGCTTTAAACTGAAATAAATAAGTGTTTATTTTCATGTACACAACATGCATTCCAGCAATTGGCAAAAAAAAAAAAAAAAAAACATTCCAGCATAGTGAAATGTATATGGTTAACTTTGTGAAATCCAATGAAATATGATCCTAATTAGTGTATGCATTAATTGTAGGGAAGGAAACCAGGAGTTGTGGGAGGGACAAAATTTGGTGGTGATATGCGGTCAATAACCATTTTTTTCAATTCAAAATCAACCTTTTTTCATCTAAAAATTTCTTTTTGGCAGACTGGCAGCCGTTATGGCTGTATGCATGATGCTCTTTCTTGGTGCTCTCTCTGCACAAAAATGTACTCTTTTTACAGACCTATTTTGCTTGTCTACTCCAAACAAGTCTTTTATATATATATATATATATATATAGAGAGAGTTTGACTAACATGTTTTCATAAACATTTCGGCTTGAAACTTTTATGGGTTAAATTTCAAAATTCCGTGTCCAAAGTATCAATTTGAGTAGCTCAATAAATTTGTCATGTCAAAAATCTTGTAGAATATCAAAATTTATCATTTTTAGAGTTTTTGAACTATTTTTAATGATTTTTTAAAGATGACTATTTTTTGACATTCAAATATTAATATTTTTCTATTATTTTTAGAGTCATGTTTAAAAAATCATTAAAAATAGTTTCAAAATCCTAAAAATGGTAAATTTTGGTATTCTATAAGATTTTTATATGAAAAATTTATTGAGTTATTTAAATCGACATTTCGGACACGGGATTTTAAAATTTGACCCATAAGCATTTCAATCTAAAATACTTATGGAAGCACATTAGCCAAACTATATATATATATATATATATTACAATTCTTATTTTTTAATTTCTTCAAAAGAAAAGTAGGAGAGAGAAGGGAAATTAATTTTGTATAATTAATTTCTGAATTTTTTGCCATTTCAAGGTGTTAATTTGTTTTTCATTTTTTTAAATAAGGACACCTATTACTTCTGATATTCATTTTTTTTTTCAAATATTCTTTATAGAATTTGAACACACATCTTTTCATAAAGAGACAAGATCTTACAGTTCAAGGTGTTAATTTAAATATTTTTAATTAATATTGGTTAATTTAGTAGTTTTTTTAATTACTATGGTCAGTTTTTCTCATCCATTAATTTTTTTTATTACAATTAAATTAATTGAATTCCCACATGATTGCAAGGAATCTTTGCACTGAGTTGGTATGGTCTACTTTTTCCATTAATTTGCTGTTTCACTGAAATTTCTATTGACCTTGCTCTGCTCAGAGCCTCAGAAGCAGTTTAATTCCTCCTATTTCTTGTACTATGGTCGTTACTATTTAATGCCCCTCTCTTATCCTTCTACAGTACAAATACTGTTGTCTCCATGTAATCACTCTGACATTTCAATTTCAAGCGGTGTGGAAATGGCCAGATACTAATAATACCAGTACACACCAAGAGGCACAATCAATTGAATTGCAATTCTTTTTTAAAATAATAATATAAAAATAAAAAAATGAGAATAACAGAGTTCGAAATTATATATATTAAAAATGAAAAAGTTTGAATTTATTGTCTGCAGAATTAGTTTTTATTCGCATATATTATTCGCGAACTTATTTTATAATTTTATAAACTCGTTACATATAATACATTACAGAAATGTTCGTAGACAATATTTACAAACAAAAAAAATGATTTGCAAATAATATTTACGGACTTTCTATTTCTAAAAAATGTTCATTATAGTTTTCAATACGCACTTGAACTTTTTATTTTCTTATATTAAAAAATAAGTGATTGAATTGGTCCCTTTTATTTTCTCTTTTCTTATTTTTTTTTCTTTTTATAATTTATTTCAGGATCCCAACATCTATCTGGCTGTAACATAGTATTTTCCTCTAAAGCATCAGTTATAATACTGAGGAATTATAGACATTGTAAAAAATAAATAAATAAATAAATAAGAATAGAAGTTTTGAGTTAACCAAGAAAATATTCACCAAAAAGGAGCATTTCTCTCTGTTTGACAAGCGAGGTAAAATTCAATCACTTTAAAATATTGATATTTGATAGTAGCGAAGTAAATAGATAAAATAATGAGAGTAAAATATATTAAAAACTATTAAATTTAATAACTTAATTTTATTTCACCTCTATAAATACTTTAATTTACTCCACCTTAAATCATTTCTATTTGATAAATTAAAGCGTTTTAAAATAATTACTTCATTTGTCAAATACACCCTTTATGCCTGGTCAATGACAAGTTGGACTAACTTTCAGTATTTTGAAAAGCCTGATTTGGTGTTTGTTGATACTGATAGTGTGGAGACTTGTCATCAGGTCAGACACCTCAGCTTTATTGCCAGAGGAATCACAGCCCCTGATTGGTTTATAATGACAACCAAAGCTATTCAACTTTTTTTTTTTTTTTACCAAAAATTGTGGTATTGCATTTCTAATATTCAAGCTAATTATAAAAGCTAATAAGATTCTCCTAATACAATAATAAAAATGGGTGCAATATACACTAAGGATCACCAAATTTATTATCTCAGAGGAAAATCATAATTAAAATAAAATCATTAATATATATAATAACTCGTTTAATAAATATAATAAAGTAAAAAAATCATTGACATACATAATAAGTCATTTAATAAATATAATATAATGAAATTCATTAACATACATAATAACTTATTTAATAAATATAATAAAATCCGTATGGATGAGATGAGAGTAGTATCTCATAATATCTTCCTAAGAGAAAAGAGAAGAAAGGAGAAGAGGGGGGAGGGGCTGCCGAAACCAAATGGATTAATGGAATACCCACGCGTCACATCCCCAGGTATGTTGTTCTCCACAAAATCCGTTAAAGATCACGTGAGCCCACATGAATTGCACATGAATCCATCAGCAATAGTGATTAGTGAAAGACACCACCACCTTCCGAGCCCACATCCACAATCAAAAAGTTACCATCTCCACATGGGCTCCTTAACATTAAACAACAATAAATACTATACGGGCTCCAAGGAAAAAAAATTAAATAAATTCTTGATTGGAGCTATTTTTAGCTTTCACCTCTGCTGACCATAGATCTTTTCTGGCTCTTATTTCTTGTAGCCTTCCTTGTAGGAAGCATAAAGAAAATATGCTTGCATGTTTTTTTTATGTATTGGAGCAATTTTTTTCAAAATCTTTCTAAAAGATACATATAATATTATGTCAAGATGCATATAAAAATGGGTGCAATATGAACAATTTATTTTTGAAAAACAAATAAAAATAACTATGAAAATTTATGTGGATGAATGCATTTCTTAAGAAGAAAAAAATGAAGTTTTAAAAAATACATTGTGATCACAACTCAAGACACTAAAATAATTAATTTAATATAACTGCTAAACTCTCTTGTACAAGGATGGGCACAACATGTGTTGTATAAGATCAAAAACATTCACAATGGAGAAGTACTATTTGGGTCAAAGAAAAGAAAGGTGTTGAGAAAAGAGGGTTTAATTAAGGGGAGGGACTTGCATATAAAAAATAAAAAAAAAAACAGGGTGGAGCCCAAAAGATAGATAGATAGATAGATAGATAGGTGTTTGTTTGTTTGTTTTTTTGGGCTTAAAGGAAAGAAAAGAAAGAGGCTGGGGGTGAGGCTGGGTCCAATGAAATCAGTGGAAAGTTGATGAAGTGCATATCAAATATCAAATGTCAAATACAAACTATACAAGGAAGCTAGGCTACTAGGCACAGGTGCATGTGAATAAAGATGTAGTCTTGTATTGTCACTACTATCTAGTCATTCAACATATATATACTATATATAGATATTATTATTTCTTTCTTTACTGGTATGGTTTCATGCCATGGATCCGACACATTGCAATCTATGACTGCATATTTATATACTTGAACTTTGTTTGCTTAGAATTTAGATTAGATTTTTAAGTACTTGAGTTCCATTCCTTCCCCCATTTGGTGCTTCCCTGTGTCATGTAACTGCTGTCCTGTTTGAACTAACAATCAAGGCTTCAAGCCATGCCATTTCAAAGTTCCATGTCAATTTTGTATCTCCTCTTTGTGATGCCATTTAAAGGAGTTAAATGTGGATAGGTTTAATCAAGAGCCAATGAAATTATACTTTCTTTGGAGGCTAGCCTAGGTTCCGGCCCCCTCTAATGGTTCAATTTTTTTCTCAACAGAAGGTACAATTTCATTGGCTATTGATTAATTTTATACTATCGGCCCCCTCTTCTCATTAGCTGGCATTTTAATCAATTTATTGAAGCTCATTCCTTTCTAAAGTTCAAAAATAAATAATGCTTTGATGGTAAATAGTGAAAACAACTTGCTAAGTACTAATGAAATGTACTATGTCTTTTATTAATACAAGTCATTCCGATTGATTTGCCCCCGCCCCCCACCCGTAATTTGAGTGCAAGCTCCGTCACTGTGTATTATTATTTTATAATGTTCTTTTGATATAATTAACTAATAGGAAATTATTTTATTTGTCTTCCAGAAATCACTTTGGAATTTAAAAAATGTGAATAATTTATAGAATTCAAATTTGTATAGGATTTTTATATATATTTGGAATTTAAAAAATGTGAAAGTAGTGGGCAAGTCCGAAATTATGTTTTATTGTTAGTATTTTTCTAACCAATATATGTCAAAAATTAGTGAATGTGCGTCCTAAAAAATTTTCTAAATTTGGATAGAAAGAACAATTCTGTAAGAAATTTTAGTAGCATAGTAGTGCAATCCTCAAAATTTTACTGGTAAAGGTTTGCCGCTATTTGTTTCTTTAATTGAATACGTTTTTGCTTTATTATTATGCATTTTTATTAAAAGTCATAAATTCTAATTAACTCTGCAACGACTGAGAACCGGTCTTTGATCTAGTGATAAAAAATAATACTCTGTGTACAGGAGGAGGTTGCAGTCTTTGATCTAGTTGCATCTCTGTTTTCATTTTTCCTACTAATAATGTGCATGCATTTGTATATGGGTGATGTGGTGATGGGACTTGGGTTTAAGAATCTTAGACATGGATATATGTAGTAAAAATTGAATTATAGAATTTTACAATAATTGAGTTCTATTTATAGGTGAAGCATATATATGATGCATTGCATAATGCATATGATATTGATTATAGAGCATATTGTCTAAGACAAGGCATGTGGGATATAGTGTGCAAACATTACCTTTGTACCTTTCCTATGTGTTGTTGTATGTTTGTGCTTGTTTTTCCTCTATATAAATATTAATATTTTTTACTATGTGGTATGTTGAGCTTGCAGTATTTAAACTCATAAACTGGCGTTCTAACATTATTTTGTTCTCTCAATCTCTTCTGGCTTGAATCAACCTCCAATTATATTCTAAATTCATTTGCAACTTGGTAAGTGTTCTAAGCTGTTCTAATATAATCAAAACTGCACAGATCCTGATTCACAAAAAGTGGGAAAAAATGAAATAAAATGAAAAAGAAATTAGAGAGAGATAATGGTTGGGCTAATTTGGGTTAGGCCCATGCATAGAATAAAGCGACAAAATTATCCAAATTTTTTTTCTTTTTTTTTTTACTTTTCATTTGCTTTCCTTTTTTCCTTTTTTTTTTCCAATTCATTTGATTTTTTCCTTATAAATAGCAATTGATAGAAACATAAACGGATCAGATATCATTTATGTCAATCCAGAAATTTGACAGATATGGATAGGGATATGTAGATTTGACAATACTATACATATATTATTCTCATGAAATAAAGACAAATTTTTAATTTGAAAATGGTTAGTATATCAACTTAATTTGGATTTAAATTCATATATAATATTTTATTACTAAATCCAATTATTAATGAAAAATCTTTAGTTCTAATTAGTCAATCACACCTGTTCATATTTTATTTTCTGTTGAAATTAACTTATGATTTATTTGTACATTTTTAACAAATCATAAAATAATATTTTAGTGATAATTTTTTGTTAGATAATATATAAGTTTAACTGACAGATTTCTAATGGAACAACTATGTTGCTAACCTTATAAGTGTACAATGTTATATGTGTATTTTCTTTTCTAAAAAAATGTGTTTATTTATTTTAATATATGAATTGTATACATATTCTTTTTCATATTCATTTAATATCTAATTCATATATGTATTATTTTAAAAAAATCTTATTTGCATCTGATTGGATAAAGTGAAACACTAAAATAATATATAATCTATAGGAAATTATGCTCATTAATTCAAAATACTTGAATTCTTGCCAAACACTAAAATATATAATCTAAATTGGTTTGTTAGAATGGACAGGTCCCCTTTGAAAGAAATAAATGTTGCTCATTAGCATTAGGAGTGACATCTATTGGAATCACAAGCATAGTATAGTGATGATAGATCTCGTCTCTTTAGAAAAATAAAAAAAAATGAAATCCCATAAATATTTAAAAAAAATGAATAATAACATCTATTGAGGAAGCATTATTAAATCAGCAAATAGACTAGGCAAATCAAGGCAAATGGACAAGGGAGCATTAATTGCCACTCTAGCCTACATATATATAATTAATATATTAGGCGAGAAACCTTAAATGAAGAGGCCGTGCGTCCAATTGAATTCATTGTTTTGTTTTTGAGTTTTATATCCAATCCAAGTCTTCAAACAGGGAAATACTTTTGGCAATTAATTAAGAGGACAAGTGTACTGGTTACTGTTCTCAATTAATTTTGGTCTTTAATTTTGGGCAGAAAAAAATTCATGTTTTATATATGGGTAATTTTGAAATTTTTGATAGGGGAAATTAATTAATTAATTAACTAATTAACTAATTAACTAATTAACTAATTAACTAATTAATTAATTAATTAACCACACTCAGACAAAACCCTGCTACTGTTGCAAGTGACCATCAGTTATGTTGCTAAAGTTAAAAAAAGTATGTTGTTATATATAATTTCATTTTCTATTCCGAAAGTGTAATATGGTTGAAGTTATATTTGATTGTTGGTAAAATTTGATAATGATTGAGAAGAAAAATTTTTGTGGGATGGTGTAGTGGTGTTGACTCTAGTTCTTGGATTGGATCATGTCATTTTACAAAAAAGAGGTTTGGGAGTCTTAAATTTAAATTTAGAACAAATGAATTTTGCTCTGTTGGTTAAATGATGGTGGAAGTTTAATTTTTCTGAATCTTTAGTTATTTGGAAATTAATTGTGTCTATAAAAATAAAGGTTGATTTTCTGGACATTTGCCTCCTTTTTGGAAAGGAATTTAGATGATTGTGGGTTTGATTAATTTGGAAATTTGGAAATTTATTAGAAATGGACAAAATATGATTTTTGGTTCGGTAACTTTGCTTTTTCTATTCAATTTCCTAATTATTTCTTAAGGCTAAATATGATAGCATGTAAAATATATGCCCCAACTTTCACATTTACATGCTAGTTATATGTATTTTTTGTTAGGATGTAAAATATTAAAAAAATTCGATAAAAATAAAATAAAATCACTCAATTTTATATATCAAAAATGGATATATCCAAATATTGAACATGTAACCTCCCACACGATGGGTACCGTAAAAAAAAGTTAATTATATTCAATGACATATTGAGAATCCTTTTGTCAATATATTAATATAGTTAATCTAAATTTGTCAAAAGTTATCTCAATTTTATTATTTAACCCTTGTAGAAGTTAGTTTTTCCTCTTCCATGATTAGTTTTAAATTTGAATAGCTAAATTCAACGAATTTTAAAACAATAAAATAACAAATAACACCGTATATAGATAAGATTTATGGTATAAAGGCACTAACTTATTTTAAATTATGACAGATAACTTTTATAAAATTTATATTTGTAAGTCAATTTGTAAATTTTAGAGGGGTCAATCGACCTAATCGACATGTAGCTTCACCAATATTTTATATATATAAAAAATCCAATTTTACAATAACCGAATTAATGAGGAAATAATTTTTTTTTTTGTGTGAGGCTTATCTAACTTTTTTTAATTTTGTTTTTTATTTAAATTTCTGATCCACTGAGTATTGGCATTCATATTAATATTATGGTAAATTCTCTTTAGTTATGAATATAGAAAAGATAGAAAATAACAATAAAGCATAGGGATGTTGACAAGTGATTTAGAAGTCTAAAACATTGGGTGCAATTGTATGGCGTGCAATGCAATTAATTTATTATTATGTAATCATATCATATATGCACAAGTTCTATTTTGGCTACTTATAATTATAGTCTTATAGAGGGTCTTGTAAGCCAAAAACAACCCACAAAAAATATATAAATAATTAACCAAATAAACAGTTGCTTGTTAAAACAGTACTAGTTTATCTTTTAGGAGCTTGATTAGTGTGATCTTTTGTCATTTAGGATAACTGAACAAGTATAATTTTACAACAAAATTACTTAATCAGACAAGATTACAAGAATGATGCTATCTCTATATATGCTAATATAAGTTGACAATATAATATAGGCCCTAAAAGAAAGACAAAAATTAAGTTGCTTTAATTTAAAACACAATCACATAAAATTGAGTTTGGTTTTGGGGATCCTTTATACAATATTATTAGGTTAGCTTCTATGGTAGATTGGTTCCTCACAATCAATCACATGTTGTATATAGGCATAGGCAGCTAGCCTTTTATTTTGTCTCTTTCTGCTCGTCACTTCCATTATATTGGTGCAATATACATTTTCTCATGCAAATATATATGCCCTTTTGTCTATTATTCAATAATTACTATACTATTTATTGCCTTTTTATGTTATTAGGGAAAATCAGATATATACCTTAAAAAATTATTTAATTAGATATTTATCTCTTTAAACTTAAAATTTAAATATTTATGCATGGAAACATTGTCATTTAGGATATTTACTCAAATCAGTAAAATCTTATATAAATGAAATATTAAAATTGATTAGAATTATTATATGATAATTATTTATTTTCCGTCATTTTGTCTTAATCATGCATAAGAGAACCTTTATTGCTCGGTAATAAAGAATTGAATTTGGTATTTTTACAAACATGCTTTATAGAGCTAAGGTCAAAGATGAAACTGAGGTAAATGACTTAAAATTAGAATTAAAATTTTTTCAATATTATAAGAAGTATATGTTCAAACTCTCATAAACGATTGAAGAGCATTTTTGTCATATTATAATTTAGAATATTTTTTTATTTTAATTTTGTGAAGATATGACCTATTATGGGTGAATATCCAAGGTTTTTGATGTTTTCATGGATAAATATTTAAATTTTAAGTTTAGAGGGATAAATACCTAATTACACAATTTTTTAGGACTATATATCCGATTTTCCGTATTTATTAACAAATTACAAGTACGTTATTATCAATCAAAACTATAAGATATCATCTATGTATTACAATTTCATTGGAAATTTAAATTTAAATTCTTTTATAATTTCTTTTACATTTTTTAGAAAGAGAAAAAAAAAGATTCACATATGGTACTTTCGAATTATTAATAATAATAATAATAATAATAATAATAATAATAATAATAATAATAATATTTTCAGAACATAATATTGGGAAACATTAGCATTATTATGCAGATTCATTATTTTATTGGAATATCATAAAATTCACCTTTTAATGCATGTTACTATAATTGAAGGTTGAAAGTTGACTTGGAGAAAATAGTATAAGAAATTTTATAGATTGGAACTTGTGAACAATTAAATCAGTGTGTACTTAATTTTAATATAAAAGATTTGATTTTATGGTCTAGAATTACTTTGGAAATGTAAGATAACCTTTGAGCATCTATTCAAGGTTCTTGGATCAACATTGAAAGTAAATAAATAAGTATATATTATGTAATGTCTAAATATACTTTATTTCTAAATAGTCAAAATTGTCTTTTAGTAGTGGATCAGACAATAGCTTGAGGTTCAAACAACAAATGTGCATTTAATTAATAATAGTAAAGTATATATGTTGTAATACATATGAAAATGATTATTTTAAAACATTTGGTTGATGAATTAAGATAATTGTTGAAAAATGTTACTTAACAGTCATATTTAAACTAAAATAGATAAATTGCATTTTACAATATATAAATATACATTCAATAATAGTCTATTTCTGGAGATAACTTAATCATAAGACATAATTAATTATCTATTAGAAGATTGCTTCTTTTATGAGAAATTAGAATAAGAATAATCTAATGGGAAATTCGGAATAAAATAAAATATCAAATACATTGCTCCTTTTATATATATTATATTAATATTATGATGTGACATTTATTACATTTCTTTTTTAAAATTTCCTAGTTCCAAATTGACAAACTCCCTACAAATGCGCTCAAATGTTTCCTACAGAGTTATTATGTTTGTGTATGATTAATAATATAAATGAAACCTAATATCATGGATTGTTTCACATTCTCCGAAAGATCCAAGCAATGAAAGACTAATCATTTGTTTGTCCAACCATAGATTGCATGTGGGTCCTTGCATAATCTTATTTTATAACTAATACATATGAACATGCACATTTTTATATATTTATTTTCCTTTTGTAATTAATTAACTCAAGATAGGTCAGTTGCAGAAGAATTTATTTGCTTTTTTTTTATTTATTTTTTTGTCATCTCGGTCGAGATCCAAGAAATTATTACTTCACATTTAAATGTTGAAAAAAAATAACATTGGTCAAAACAATGTACTTCAATTTGTTCGCCTAATTAGTAATTAAACGGAAGTTTGGACATCAAAAAAAAAAAAGAAATGAATTGAAAAGAATCTCCACTTGTTAGCAATTATTAGAAAAGTGAGGGACTCACAAGCAAATTCCAATTCCACTGCAGTGGCATATCTGTAGTCAAGGTCAAATTTCCACTGCCCAGAACAGTCCAAAATCGACAATCGAAATTATCCGCAAGTAAATTCAAATCGAAAATAAAATAAAATAGAATAGAATCCATGCAAATTGCAGAGAGGCAAAGCAACAACCAAAAAGTTTGTAAACGGCCGTAGGGAATCGTACAGTTACGGTGTGCAAAACGACAAACAGCGATGCACAGGTTGTTACAGACGACCAGCTAGGATCTTGCCACGTGGCCAATCTCCCCAATCAGAGCTGTTCATTATTCTACTGATGCTGAGAAACCGGACACGTGGCATCCTCCTAGCCCTCCGTAAGGCATAATCAAAGAAACGATGATGACATGATGAAATTGAAACCAATTATCAGGTTACCTTTTTGTGTAGCGTCACATGTACTGGTACAGAGAAAGTAAGACAAATCAGTAACTTAAGATAATTAGAAATTTGCTAATTTTTAAGAGGATGATTAAAATTGGATGACTCGTCTAACGGCTCAAAATTTTTAATTTGAAAATAAAAATGATCAATATGAAGCGTTCAATATAATTTTCATAGCAAAATCTTATAAAATGTAAAATTTCATATTTTTTTTAGAATATTTTTTTACTATTTTATTAGATGGAAAGAAAATCAAATGATTTGAGAATTCTGGAGCATTGAATAAGAACGATTTTCTTTTTATTCAAAAAAATAGCTAAAAAATTCTAATAAATATAAAATTTAATATTCTACAAGATTTTGACATAGAAATTATATTGGCTCGGATCAGTCATTGTTTGCTCTAATTTTAAGATTTTGAACCGTTATACAGATCTATTCATACAATGTGTTGCATTTCAGTCTATCTCAATTTTTAATCCTTGACATCATCTTAATTCTAATTCTAAGCTCAGTAATTCCATAATATTTTGCCTTTAAAAAAAGAGGAAAATAAAATAATTTAAATCAGTTTTTAAATTTTAATGGAACGTAATGTAATGTTGATTATACACATAATGTGAGCATAATTGCACATATACACTGTCGCCTTAGCGAATTAATTTTTACTTCTGGTGAATTCTGATAGGGGTAATTTAACAGGTAACATTTACTGTGCATGAATTATGATGGAGTTGAAAAATAAATAGACAGATATTAATTGTGAGAGAAATGGGGTTCGTTGTGTGTTATTACGTATATCTACTGCGTATTTTTTTTGACCCTGTACACTTGGCATTAAAATGGCAGATGGAGACAAACGGTACAAAAACTAACTGTACCTCTGTGTTTTGCTGCTGGTACCAGTATCAGTATACCTCCAATTCATTCCTTATCGGGTTTGGATCTTGATCTACAGAGGACCCAAAATCCGATAAGAACTCCTGGATGATGTTTGTTAAATTTTCATATTTAAAAAAAAATTCCTTTTTGGTAAACAGAGAAAACTGAAATGTTGCTGAAATTCCAGACAGGAAATCTGCTTTAGTTTCATTGCATTGCAAGCTGTTTTTATCTGGCACAATTGTAAATTCGTTTTAACCATTGTGTCAAATTTGAAAACATTTTTCTTTTTCTTTTCGTTTTATTTTTTTATTTTGGGGTTATCTGGAACCGGAACTGTTAAGCGTTTCGGTACCGGCTGAGATGGCCGAAATTGACCGAAATGACCTTCCTTGATCTCTGACAGCTAAATATTTTCACTCCTATAAACAAATAATTGAAAAAAAAAAGAAATTAAGAAACAAAAAACAGTGTCTAATATAAACAATTAAAATGCCTTCAAAATTGCCTCAAAAATTTATATATCAAAATTTAATTAAACCCATTACCAATAATTTCCACCGCTTAATTTTCCCTTTCATCTCTTCTCTCTCTCTCTCTAACCTCCATTCCACGTAGCTCTGACACACTGCCATCTATCTCCCCCAGTAAAATTTAAAGCATCCCATAAATTGCCTATATTAATTCATGTAAAAAATAATAATAATTGCAAATATCCTAATATATTTTTTTAATTTATTTACAAGGAATGATAATCGTACCTTTATTTGCATCTCAGATATATTTATATATTTTTTAAAAAGTATTTATATCTAATGATAAAAATATTTATAGTTATTTAAGTTGTATTTATACTTATACAATAAAAAAATTTAACTTCAGTTTTTCTATAATTATCTAAAAAAAGAAGAAATGATAAATATTTTTTATACTAACTATAAATACTTAAAAATTCAGATATAAATAAATTATCTGTTCAGTATAAATATTTTTAATGAATAAATAAATTATCTAAAAAAAGAAGAAATGATAAAGATAATTTCTCTTTATTTATTATTATCTGAGTGTCATAATTCACCTGGTCTGGGATGGGAATTATACACCCCCCACATTATTATCAATCAGTTCCATATCTCTGCTACTATACATATTCATGGTTATATAACTTATAAAACAGGACTATATGGTTCTCCCATCCTATGTCCATTTTCTAATTCAAGCATTATTCAATGTGAACCGTTCATTAATTAAAATCCCAATATTTTTCAATTTTTTTTGTTCACATTGGGATGCTAGTGTAGGTCAATAACAAGTGTCAAGTGCCGTGCCATACATATATAATTATATATACTTCACTTCAATTCTTCTATTATTTTATGACAGAAAATAAACCATGCATCTTTATTTTCTCAAAATTTTGTTCTATTGTGCCAGAAAATTTAAGCACTGTATGTTGTACTGTGCCACAGTCCTGTTCATGTTTGGTATGATTTTGGTTAAAAAAATAAATATAATATAATCTTCATCATCGTCAAAATTTAGAGTAATGCTATATTTGTAAAATATTGTTGCATGACATAATCTGAAAGTTCAAGGCTGATTTCGCTCGGGATAGGGGCGGTAGCGTAGTTGGCTAGAGAAAAATTCAAGAGCTACTCTTTATTCAAATGTCGAGAGTTCGATTTTCATTCATGCTTTCGTAGCCTCTGTGAATCTTAAAAAAAAAAAGCTGATTTGGCTCGATATTAAATAAGTCGTAGTCTATTGTATGTGAAGACTCGAGATAAATCGAATTGGTTTTTGGCTGAGTTAAGCTCATCAAGCTTAGTAGAGTTCAGACTATACTGTCATTTTGAATAGATGAAATGCTCTCAACATAAAAATAAATTATTATTCGTGTTAGCGATTTTATTATGTAATTTATTTATATAATATTTTTATTATTCAATTTAAGTGAGTTATTATTGATATCGGTGGTATTTGATTTAAACAATAAAGTATTGTATAAAATAAATTGCATAACAAAATCGTTAATATATATAATAACTCATTTTACATAAATAATAAAATCAGTATAAAAATAAGGGTATTAACACATTTTCTAAATTAAAATGAATTTTGATCCTAACTCAGAATAGTAAAAAGTAAAATTCAAACAAAAGAGATTATATCACTGTACGACAAACACTATCTATCAAAACCTTTTTAAATAAATACAAATACATTAAAAAAAAAAAACTCATGGCCTGCCCGAACTGACCGATCCCAAAAACAAAAAAACAAAATTTAAACTTAAAACCCGACCGTGGTGACGGACCGTGACCTCACTCACGGCCTGAATCTGTAACTCTCAGTCACAAAATCAAAAAGAAAACAAATTTCGGGTAATTAAACCGTTGTTCGCTTCTCCCCTTTGTTTCTTCCATGAGGCCATGATTCTGTAATTAAGCATCTATTTATTTAACAACAACAATAACAACACACACCCATCCCATCCCATCCCATCCCATCCCATTTGTAGACTGGTAGTAGTGAGGAGGAGAGGGGGGGGGAGTAGTAGTATCCCACACCCCCTCCCCAGTGGGGCCCACCACACACCCCCCATCCCCATCCCTTCCTCAATTCGCTCCCTTTATAAGCAAGCAGAGAGAGGCCTCTCTCTCCCTCTCTCTCCCCCTCTCCCATCCCATCCCAATATTCATTCACATTACACACACTTATTAACACTTACACCTCAAAACTCGCGCTCTTCCATCTCACCTTGCGAGCGAACTAAACTAATTGATCAGCGAGAGAGAGAGAGAGAGAGAGAAGGTAAAGGAAGAGAGAACGAAAGAACATTCTAGAAGGAGAGAAGATGGGGATGAGCGTGCCAGGATGGCTAGGCGGACTCGTGGAGGAGAGCTTCTTCGTCGGATGCGAATCGCACGAGAGCAGGCGCAAGAACGAGAAGAACATCTTCTGCCTCGACTGTTGCACCTCCATCTGCCCTCACTGCGCCCCTCTCCACCCTCACCACCCCCTCCTCCAAGTAATTGATTAATTCGAACACATTACATTACACGCACTTCACTTCACTTCACTTCACATTCACGTTCACATTTCATCCATTTCATCTCTTCTCCATTTCTATACACGTGCATGCTCGCTCTCAATTGTGCTTTTTGCTAATGAAATTCTCAATTGTTTCGGTTTCCCATTGGGAATGAATTAAGGAATGAATGAATGAACGAGGGGAGGAGTTCTTTTTGTTGTGTTTTGTGTCAAGTAGAGGTTACAATAAAAGGAGATTGTGTTGGTGTATTTTAAGTAAAAAAAGGGCCGGGATGGGGGGTTCTTGTTCGGTACAATCGTGCTTTGTTGGTGTTGTTGTTCCTTTTCATGCAGAGTGAGAGAGAGTTGTTCACTGCGCAAATTTTGGCTGTTTGTAAAGTCCCCTGATACCCCTCCCTCCGTGCAAAAATTCTCTTCGGATATCACTCCACCAACCCCAATTCCTCTTCAATTTTGAATTTCCTTGTTTTTTTTCTTTTTTGGTTCAATATTCTTCTTGTGAAGAGTCCAACATGCTACATAATCAATTAGTTGGCTTTTAGCTAGTTCTAACTAATTAATTGTGCTTTCATTTACTAGGAAAGAAAATGGTAATTGATTCTGGTCTAGAAAGTTAAGTTAACAATTTAACCCCTATGGTTTCTTAAATTTTTCATTATTATTACACCATGTGTAACACCTGATAGACTTGCCTTTTGTCAGGTCATGTAGCTAGCTAGAACTGATACATTTGGAACTGAATTAATTACTAAAGAAAAATGTTGGGATGAAATGTGAAAAATGGTCTAAGAGAATTAATTAATTACCGGCCAGTAATATTCAATTGTTCAATGTCTTTTGTTTTTTTAATTAGTGCTCAGGATTTTGTCAATTACAACATGACAAATTAAGCCTATATTTAGTTATTATCTATTTACTATATTCCATATTATTCCTCAAAATTTTTGCTCCAATTTTTTCACCGAGAGTAATTTTTGGGTATAAATATCCAAGTATTTTTGTTACTTTTCTTGTTTTATTTCGCTACCTTCGGTATCCGCAAGTAGTTTATTTTTCCATAATTTTGGAGTTTCTTACATTATAATTAAACCATGAAAGTAGATCTTTTGTGCAATAGCATTGAACAATTTAGAGGGGTGTGGAATTCAAAGCTTTTGTTTTAGATATTGTGAATCAATTTGGATAAAACCTAATTAAAATTCGTAATTATACTATATACAAGTTTCTATAGCTATTGCTTAGTTAAAAAAAAAGGGTTTGGCTTTTGTGCTTTGAATTAACCCTTCTTAATTTAGAAATTGTCTACTAAATTGGTTTTCCTTTTATGCGTTCAACTTATCTAGATAATAAATGCAAATTGATTATTATTATTATTTTCCTTCTTCCCCCTCTTTTTTGGACTTTTTATGTTCTGGGTCCTGTCTTCCATTATTGACGCAATAACTGTAGAGAAAGAGAGAGAGAGAGAGAGAGAGGTAAGTGGAAATTACAGCAGGTCTTTTTTTTTTCTTTTTGATTGACTTTATAAATAGTATTATCAGCATGCACAGTAAATGTGTTACATAAAATAACATAGCATAACCCCACAATTCAATCCCCTACTTAAAACTAAAGGCATGTGAAAAATTAAGCAAGGATGTAGCATTATTTACATTTTAATTAAATTGGGTTTTGTTTTGTTTGGTTTGGTTTATACTTAAAATTGATGACTTCATCTTTCTTGACATGTTTTGGAGAAAGAGCCTTGATTTCTATTTGCAAACTTTTTTGGAGGTATATTCTTGCAATGATGCAAGTTTGCTTGCTCCCAATAATTCCAAAATGCTCGCAAATTTACCCCAGAATTTTACAATCTACTAATAATTACCATAGTAAAAAGGTTCGCTCTCTCTGTCTACCTCCTTCCCCTCTGATCTCTGCTATTCAAAAAGTTATGATGCTATTCAGAGAAGACCGAAGATTCAAACTTCTCTCCTACTTTCCCTAATAATAGTAAATTTTACATTCCTGCCCATCAATTGGTGTGAGCAAATTCCATCAGAGTACGGGTGTCATATGGGCAAAGTTGTCATTTCTCTCTCTCCTGCCTGATTTTGGCAGTCCCCAATCATGGCCACCCCTTTGGTCAAATCATGCTCTCATAGAGTCTTAGTTACCCAATGACTCAAATTTTCTTAACGGATCACACAAAAAAATCATACACATAATCACTTCCAACTTGGCACTAAAGATTCTTCTTGTGGTACCAACTTTAGGAGCTTTTAATGTTTAGCGCCTTCAGGTAATCTGTCTCAACTTGTAGAAACATAATATAGAAAGCCAACTAAACCTTGTTATGATATGATATATATAGAAAAAAGCAAACTTTGTTAGGAAAAGGGAGAGAGAACATATAAATATAAATGTTTATTCTCCCATATGAGATGATCACTGCTGTAATTAACATACATTTTTAATAGAAATTAACAGTATATGTATTGTTGGTATTTTAGGTGAGGCGGTACGTATACAATGACGTTGTCCGGCTGGACGACCTCGAAAAGCTCATCGACTGCTCTTATGTTCAGGTAATTAAATCCCAAATCTCGATGTATTGTCTAGTGTACTTGCTATTAAGCCAAATTTAGATCTTGGTCAGTGTATCAAAATTGTCTTTTCTTAATATATAAAACATGTTAAGGCAATCTCATCCCCATCCTTGCTTTTGACGAGAGGAGCAGCAGACATGAAAACATATTTCCTAGTTGTTAATACAATAGTTTGTGTTTTCTTGTGGAAGCTTTTGTGTATATATATTTATTTATTGTTTCGGAATTGGTGCAGCCGTACACAATTAACAGTGCAAAGGTGATATTTCTGAAGCCAAGGCCTCAATCTAGGCCATTTAAGGGCTCTGGAAATATATGCTTGACTTGTGACAGGATTCTGCAAGAGCCCTTCCATTTCTGCTGCCTCTCATGCAAGGTATACTCTTTTTTGTGCCCCAATTTGGTAATTAATTTGCAACAGCTTTATCAAAGTTCCTGTACTCATCATCAAGTTTATTAATTAGTAGATGGAGGTTTAGTTATAAATATATTCTCTCTTGATATATATATGAAAGGATATTAATTTTGCCTTCTACCTTTTTAAACCATGCATCCATTTAGGCCACCTTTCTTGTGTGGTGATTGTGGTCCCAGTTTGATTATAAAGAAGGTACCATTTGTATACATTATATAAGTCTACTGGTTATAGAATAATAACATATTATCAAATGCTAAGTGTCAACTTAGTTTCCCTATGAAGTAGGATTATAGTATCAATGGTCCTGAGCCCACTATTACATTGGAAAATGTCTACACCTAGGATAGAATTTTGCTCTTCGTGTCTTCATTAAACACTACACAGGACCAGTCTACCAACATAACTTTAATTTTCCAAACATGATATAAATTAGCTTCTATATATATATAGCTAGTTGTACAATAATGGCATTAACAATAAATTTTTTTTGACTCAAGTACCCCCAACTAATCCTGCTTAAATTCTGTGTGTTTTTTACAAGGTTGATCATGTAATGCTGCAAGGAGAGGATCTGTCTAGCATCCTGTTCCGGTATGACGAGTCGGAGTTCGCCTTCACGCATTTCGAGAACCTGAGGATGGATGGCTCTGATGTAACTGAGGATGATGTGGTTGGTCAGATCACGCCCAATTCCATCCTCGAGGACCCACTGCATTACAACGGTTGCTCCGGCTCCAGCCAGCCGGTCACCCGGCCCCACCACCACCGGCGCGGTTCGGAGGCGTCTGACCTCCCCAAAAGGAAGAAAGGAGGTAGCTTCTTCCCGCAGATCGTGCTTTCGCTCGGGGGCAACAGAAGGAAGGGTGCGCCTCACCGATCACCTCTTTCCTGAAAATTTACGGATTCTGGTTGCTGCATCGTATGTATGAATAAATTTGCATGGTGTTAGAGGGGATTTTGCCGGGGAAGGGTGGGGGGGGGGGGTTGTGGATGGGGAAGTTTGTTAGTATAGGAGTAGTATGTTTGTTGTTCCTGTGTCTAGTGAATGGTGTTGGATTAATTAATAATATATTATGAATGTAGAGAGTCCTTGCCGGTTGCAAATTTAGCCCCTGGGGTAAATTTCTGGGTAGTGTTTTGGGGGTTGGTTTGCAGAGGGGTGCTTTTTAAAATGAGATAGCATGCGCCATTACTGACTAGGTGGCCAAAAAGTGGGCCCCATATTTCAGGAGTTTCACAGAGGTTGCCAATTTTGTATTGATGTAATGGGGATGCACACTTCCGTAACTTATATATAAATGTTATAAATATTTAATGCCCGATATTTGTATGATATGGATATATTATATAAAGTATTTGTATGTCTGTACTTGGGTCTCTTTCTATACTTATTGTCTTTCTCTAGTCTGACATTTGACCAGCACTTGGATCCAAGCCAACCAAACCCAATATATTTTTTTTTTGAGGCTGTATTTGTGTCCATGTAGGTGGATCAAATGAAATTTGGACAACTTCATAAGACATGCATTAGTTTATCTTCTCTTTTTTTTTTTATGTAAAAAAGTAGAAGAGAGATTGCCGACTTAAATTAGATGATAAACCTCTTCCAACCTGATCAACGGGAATTAAAGGTTTTTATTAGTAAATTTATGATATAATAATTTTAATGTACATTTAATTTCTATAATACATCCAATTCTTACATTGTTACTGAAAATAATTCTCAGACAGTTAATTTTGTCTGAATTTTCAAGTGCGTCTATGTACACTCGCCAATTGCCAACAATAAGAAATTCTTGACAATCTCCTAAGATTAATTACTATTTAGCTTTTCACTTAATTTTGCATGATAATGGCACACAAGAATTAGTGGGAATGAATTTCCAACATAGAGGTAGCATGATTTTTCGTATAATAGTGTATCCACTTTCCAGTATGTGCTCAACAACTAAGGTATAATATGAAGGCACCAAGGAAAGCCCACGTTTAATGTTTATACTTCATAATTATTTTATTTTGATAATTTTGACAATCATTAATAATAAATTAATCTTTAAATCTGATTTACATAAATTACTTATATTATCTATGTATCATGTTTATATGAAATAATGAGAATTGGTATATGTTTCATCGCAAATCAACTTGAAGTTACTATAGATCGAAATTAACGGTCTTTGATGCATTATAAAATTAATATTAAATTTTATTGTTATTATATCTATGTGTTAAATTAATGACATACATATCAATTTGCTTTCAATTTTGAATTTCATTTTTTTTAAATCATAGTCAAAGTACATAATTACATGGATTGTTTTTTCCCATTCTACTTGCACCTCTGGATGGTTATCATTTAATGTTGCCATTGTATTCGGTCTACTATTTTGTGTACAAAAGCTATATACCAAAAACCCAAAATGATTACAAAAGTACAAAGAAAAAGAATAGATATATACATATATATTTATATGTTTGCATAAAGCATCAATTAAGCGCAAATTGCTCGTCTCCTCCCCCATCAAAACCCTATTCCTACACAGAAATGGATACCTCTGTAGAGAGAGAAAGAGATAGAGATAGAGATAGAAAGAGAGAGAGAGAGAGAGAGAGAGCATAATGAATTCAGTGAGAAATGAATGTCGAGTCGTTTTCAGAACAGGAGAAAAGGGGAGGAGGAGAGGAAAATAAGTTTACCACAGTTCTTCCTTGTCTTTTTCTTGCTCTGGTATTTTATTTTTACCTTTTTTTTACTTGTAGCTACTACCTATGCAGCTGCTGAAATTGTGAGGAATTCACACACAGTTTTCACATCTAGTAGAAATGAAATTGTAAGAATTCACACACAGTATTAATTTGGTCTACCATCAAGTAGAAAAATCTAATTTTTTTTCTACTTAAATAGGGTAAAAAGTGTTGGGGAAAGAACCGTACTGATATTTAATATATAAATTTTGAGTAGGTTGTGGTTTCAAAAACTACTGCGCATGCACTAAGGATAGTTTCATAATTTGATAATTTTGATTCCCATCTAAAGCTCAGATATTATATCTATTTTATATTATCTGAGCAGAAAAGGAACAATATAATTGAAATCATATGAAAATTTTCAACCTTTTAATTAAGAATAAATATCAAATGTAATTGGCTAATGTGTTTCTATAAGTATTTCAGCTGAAATATTTATGGATCAAATTTCAAAATCTCGCATCTGAAACGTTGATTTAAGTAGCTTAATAAATTATTCATATCAAAATCTTATAAAATACTAAAATTTATCATTTTTAGAATTTATTTAATATTTCTAATGATTTTTAAAAAGTTACCCTTTGTTACCTTCAAATATTGATAATTTTCATTTATTTTAGAGTTATTTTTCAAAAATCATTAATAAAAGTTTCTAAAAATGATAAATTTGAATATTCTATAAGATTTTGATATGAACAATGCTACTTGGATTAACATTCCGGACGCAAAATTTTGAAATTTGATCCGTAAATTTTTCGGCCAAAGTGTTTATAGAAACAATTTTAGTATTCAAACTGAAAAATCAAGAGAGATTACTAAAAGAAAATTGAACAATAAGCCTAATCTATAAAAAAAAAAAAAGGCTTGAAATGACATTGTTTGTTCCTAGATAGTTTTGTAAGTTTTAACCTCCATAATTAATTTAATTTGCCACCAAATACAGCACTAGGCAAAAACTTTTCGAATTCCCAAACAACATTCCGAATTCCCAAGAAGAAAAAAAAATTTTAATTGAAAATTTTAACTAAAAATATTGAAAATCCGTACAAAAGGAAAAACACAAACATTTGGAAATGTGTGGCCTTGTCGGTAGATTGACCAATGCCAAAGCGCAGACTCTTATTTAATATATATAATATATAATATATATATATATAATATATAATTATATAAACATATACATACACTATATATATATATATATATATATATATATATAAATACGGTGTCGATGCATTGAGCCAAGTGCAACAAATCCTCGTCAGGAAGCATTGCACAGAAAAAAAATATGCTAATTGAATTTTGAGGTCAAACAACACCCACAAAGTGTTGCCTATATATGTTGTAGCTAAGCTAGGTACAGATAGTTTTTGATTCGACATTGACATTATTTTAGTACTATATATATATTAAGTGATCCTAATTTTTGAATATGCTACAACATTGTTTTCTATGCTTGTGCATGTCTTTAGACTAAATAGCTTTCAACTTCTGCTATATGTAGCCTAAGCCTTGGTGGAATAGCAAAAGGAATTAAATTCCTGTTTGTATTATTAGGAAGTCAATCCAAGTGTTATCATCATTTCTTTCTTTTTTTTCAAATTTTTTTAATAGATGAAAGTAAGAGTTTAAATTATTTGTCTTTAAATGTTCATAAAAAATCTTTTATTTGGATTTTTGAACATATGATTTTCCGCACGAAAAATATTTTTTTTATCATTAGACCAAAGGCTGATTTTTCAAAAAAGACTAAAATTGAAATAACATCAGTACTTTTTTTTTATCTAAGGAGATATGCAGTGAGGTGAATATGTGTTTTTACTCAATTTAATATTATTTTTGTTGTTGGATGATTTGGTAATGTGTATTGCTAAAATTTAATTCATCATTAAAAATTTTTTTTGCTAGAGTAATTATAGTGTCATTCAAATTTATATATACCATCTTGTCATAACGTAAATCATATATCTAAATTTTAAAATTGAGAAATGTAATGAATTTCATTTTTTTTCATTAAAATTTTTTTTTTGCAGTTTACTCCATTGGTAGATGAAAAAATAATTTGTCATACAATGTTACTTATATAAAATACACTCAATTTAATTTGATCTATTATTCAAAATTACTTATGTTCTCTTCTAAAAATTAACGGTTATTGTTCTAAATTCATGTCAAAATTGCCTTTTCACTAATTATCAAGTAACAATGTAAAATAGTAATTTTTAACAAAAAAAATCCATAAATTGTATACTTTGATATATAACAAACTCAATAGAAAATTATCGGCTATCACACCTCTGATTTAACAAAAATATAATCAATTAGTTGGTGGTGAAATTTAGAAATTAAATTATTCAGCATTAATTAACTTGAAGCACAATGAATAATTTGGAATATATTTGGTGTCTTTAATTATAAAGATATGATCAACAGAAGAGGTTCAGAAATCTCTTACACAACTGCACCAATCAAACTAAGCACAAAATGGAAAAACAAATTTCATGAAACGATATTTCTCAAAAAAAAAAAATCATGAAAGTTAAAACTTTGTTGAATTTTGTAAGTGGAAGATGAAGAGTTCCACAAACATTAATTCAACGCGTTTAGCATCTTTACAAAATTGGAAGATTTATGTTGTTTAATTTATTTGCATTGAAAAAATATGGTCAATGCATGTGCTAGTACCAAGACAAATAATATTTTAGTTTGCTTTATAATTGCTGGAAACCACTTTCTTTGAAACTCTTAACTTTAATTAATTTGTTAATTTCTTGCACATTAATTTGCTTTTCAAATTTTAATGCAAGCATTCTTGCGTATTTTCCATTCTTAATCTCTCACATGCCAAATTTTAAGAAATATTAGCTATGCACTATATTATTTTGAAACCAAGAAATCAGATTAAACATTAGTGAAATATATGTTAAAAATTAGTGAAAAAAACTGAAAAAAGTTTAATGATGATAGAATAAAAGGTGGAATAAAGAAAAAAATTTATGCAACTATACAGCGACGGAGAGTCGCATTGTGATAGGAGAGACAAGCGACTCTCCGCCAACAAAAAAAAAATTTCCAAAATGTACAAATTATTATATTTAAAAAAATTATAAAAATATATTTCAGTTTTAATATAATTCCAATAATACATCTCAATCCGTAAAATATATTTTATTCCATTTTTATGATATATATTTTCTTGCAGTAGGTATTTGACAAATTTGAAATAGGGAAGGATGAATGTACAACTTTTCCATTTTATGCCACTTGTATTTGATAAGAATGGAATAAATGTAATTCCAACTATATGTTTGAAGTTGTTTTAGACTACACATCCGCATATTAAATTGCACAAGCAATTATATACTGCTTATGCATCATGCAGTGGCAGATTATATATATATATATATATTAAAAGCTGCATATTAAAACATTGCTTTTGATAACCACCATTTTCATAGAATTTTCTCCATGGTATCTCTTTTATTTGATGATTGGGACAGTGGAATTTTTTTGTTTTAAGGATGTAGAGGTAATTAAAAAGATAACTATTTAATGATGATATATCAGTGATGATACCATGGTTGTATGTTTGATATATATTATGGCTTAATAAGATCATAAAAGTTGTATGTTTGAAATCCGAATAAAGATTTTTCTATAAACATTTAAAATCGAATGACTTACATCTCATTTTTCATAAAAAAATTTTATTCAACGGTAACAAGATGTTACAAATTAATTTTTATACATTTCATTGAATTTATTAAGATGGAAAAGGAAGAAAAATTAAAGCAACATAAGTGTTAAATCACTCTAAAACATTAATGTTTAATAGTAGTAAACTAAATAAATGAAATAATAAAAATAAAATATGTTAAAAACTATAAAATTAGATGACTTAATTTTACTTCACATTCGTAAATACTTCAACTTATTCTATCTTAAATCACCTTCATAATACGCATTAAAAATATCTTAAAACACTTACTTCACTCTTACTCTTACTCCGCTTGCTAAACACAGTATAATAAGGAAGTAATGAAATCAGAAATGAGCTTACTGACAGATAACAACTGAGATCAACTCTATCCATATTGACAATTAATACTGTCTGACTCCATTCTCAGCTGCTCCAATCTTTGATCTATAGGCCTACAGGGTCTGGCCAAAGCATGTATTTTAATATTGTAATTTTAATATAGAGGTGATTGGTTGTGCCCGGATTATTTGTGCACCTTGATCAAGTATCATAGTTCAATATTGTAATTTTAATTGTTATTACGAACGCTTGTAAATTTGTTTAATTTTTATGTTTAATTTTTATGAAATTAGTTTTTTTTTGCACTATTTAATGTTGGAGTATATTTGTATGGATTAAAATGTAGCAGTAATGAAAAATTTATCTTGTACATGAATCGTAAACATTATTTTATTTAGTATTTATGAATATTCAAACTAATGTTTAATTTGTATGGTTTTGAATTGAAATAAAAAATATTTGATAAAAAGTCAAATTGATATAAGTCAAACCAAACTTGAATAGACAGATCACATCTGAATTTTTAAGCCTTATGTGACGAATCTAAGTAAAATGAGCTAAAGCTTGAAAATAATAAATCTTATCGGGAACTTCATGTCGACTTGGCCTAACCCAATTCATCACCATTCTTACAATGTACAATATAAATTACAAATTCAGATGCCAACTGACTTATATTTATATGAAATTCACATTTTTTTATCTTATTGAATTGAATAAATTAATCTTTGTATGTACAATTTTTTTTATAACACATATCACATAACATTAAAAGCAACTTTTTATAAGAAATAACATACTGCACTAGACCAATAATTGCAGGGACACTGTTTGAACTTTCAAGTGTAGCAATGGCTACAGAAGCAGGAGCCACAGAAAATCCTTGCTTTAGATACGTGAGCATTTGGAAATCTGATGCCGCCTTCTATCCACAAGACAAATCAGCATTTTTAAAAACAAAGCTTTATCCCTTGATACACTACAAACTTCTATTATTGTATTATTTTGGTGGAGATCCTGCCTCCTTGTCTAGCATAAAAAATGGATTGGTATGGTACCATGATACCATTCGTATCCGTATGAATTGAGATGCAGATATTTGATATTTAAATTATGAAAATAAATAAAAATTATTGATACAGATGTTATTTTTTGATTTATAAAAAAATATGAAAATGAGTAATTGTTTGTGTTTATAATTTTCTTGAAAATATGGATATTCGATTAGTAAGATATATATATTTTGTAATTTAAAACTAGTAACAAAATATGATTTTGTTCATCCTTATAATTAAATATATAATATGAATTTTATATTATTATAATATTTACATTTGTTTATATGTATTGATATTGAAAAGATAATTTTATAACAAACCTGATCTATTTTATAAAATTTAAACAAATGATACTATCATATTCAACTTATTTATATATGCTTTTGAAAAATTAAATCCACATCCAGATAAAAAATAAATAAAATGAATATATAGATAAAATTGGATCATTATCCGATTTAGTTTTCACCTCTAACTTTGTCTAATTTTAAAAATAACATATATTTTTTTTCTGTGGATGGAATACTTCACACTTGGATGGTCCCTCTTAACTAGGTAAAAAAAATATTATTTTTATAGTTGGCACTTTTCATATACATAGCTAGTCCCTTTTAGGCAACCTATAATCAATAACTCCAAGAGGAGAAATTCAAATTTCAATTAGCCTTCTTAATTTAGGAGACATGATAATCTTAATTAATATATACTCTGCAAGTTTGCAACTTGCCCCCTGTTTTTGCTCTAGTATTAATTTTCTGAGCCTCCAGATTATGTTTTTATTACTCATATCCATAAAAAAATAGCATAAATTTAAGTTTCCATTTTTGGAACACGCCCCTTGTTTTGTTGTAGTATTTTTTTTCAGAGCTTTAAATATATGTTTCCAACACTGACTGATATTAGTCAGTCAAAATTAAGCATAAAAACAGAGAAATTATTCTTACACATGTACACTAATAATATTTATACTTAATCGATAATTTATTATATCTAAATTTATAAGTTTTTATAATTAATATAGAAAATATTTATCATTTTTTCTTTTTTAGATGATTATAGAAAAATTCAAAGTTAGAAATTTTATTACATAAGTGAAAATATAACTTACATACCTTTTAATTTTAATAATATAAGATATACATATTTTTATCATTAAATATAAATATTTTCGGTATAAATATATTTGAAATATAAATAAAAAAATACAATTATGACTCCCAAACCAACCAAATTTGCAAAGTCAGAGTTAAAATTTGGAGGGGACTGTGTGTGAATATGAAATATACAAAATTTTGTTCTGTGCATTTAATTTAATTTCACAAGGAGCGCCGTACAGTCGGAGACTTAACAGTGCAGGAATCAGCAATGGTCATATGGAAATGAGAAAGAGAGAGAGAGACAGAGATAAAAAGTAAAGTAACGTAGGCCATGTGCCTATGTCAGGCGGGCCCCACTTGAAGCACAACGAGTGGCGACGGATTTACACAGAACAGAACTCAACTCGGGTTTTAGTTTTTACTACTCTCCACTTACTACTACGCCACTAGGCGTCAAAGGAAACACTAAACAAAGCAAAAGAGAGAGTGGGTTTTTACTGCCTTGGTCGCCTCTTGCAGGAGATTTATTGGGTTAAGCTGATCCAGCAGCTCGGTTTGAAAATATCATTTTTAAAAGGAAAATGTTCCGGAGATGCCATCGTTCGTATCGTCGTCGTCCATACCGATTTTATTATTTATATTAACGAATTTATTATGAAACTTATTTTATGCACTATTTTATTATTCAAATTAAATATCAGTGATCTAAACAATGACTCATTTAAGTTATTTTATTATTCAAATTAAATATCAGTAATCTAAATAATGACTCATTTAAGTTAAATAATAAAAGTATTATATAAATAAGTTGAATAATAAAATCGCTAACATGAATAATAACTTATTTAAGCTGAATAATAAAATCGAAGCCAATCTGACAATGACATCAATGACGATATCTGCAGGAATATGGATGGGTCAAATTAGATTAGGTTAGTTCGACTATAAAAAAATGGCTATTTATTCTTAGTTCTGAATTATCCAGCTTCGAACTTTTTTTTAATTTTGAATTATCTCAAAATAAGTCGGTCAAGTTTTGAATTATTAAGTTTGAAATTTTATTTTTAGTTGTGATTTGTTTTGGGTTGATTCAAGTCTAGTTTGAACTATCTAGCTTTAAATCAATTTTGATTTCGACTCATTCAGGTTTAGATCAATTATGAGCTTTAGAACTTTAGGTCATTCGATTTTTAAATTGAATTTTCGTTTGTCCGATTTTGGATAGGGTCAAATTTCATTTTTTGCGAGTTCTTTTATTTTGGATTTTAAGGTTATGCGACTTGAATCTAATTTTAGATCGTTCGACTTAACAAATTTCAGTTTGAGTTTTCAAATATTTTGGATCACGTGCAAGTTGTGTCTTTTATATATAATTGGATAACTGAGTTATTGACAAATTTTGACTCTTTATATTAAATCCTATAAATTATATAAATTTAGAGAGCTGATATACAGATATCAAAATTGATACCATAACTGATATTGACTTTATTATTCATATTAACGACTTTATTCTGCAATTTTTTTGTATAATATTTTTGTTATTCAACTTACGTGAGTTATTATTCATATTAGTGGTATTTGAGTTGGATAATAAAAATATCGTTAAAAATAAGTTGTATAATAATAAAATAGTTAATATGAATAATAAAATCAGTATCAATTTGATATCAATTTTAGTATCTTCCAAACATTTTCCATAAACTTAACCATTAAATTAAAATTGCACTAGAACCACATGCCTAACATAATAGTAATAGGCCTCGCCTCTCTGCAAAGAGATGCGAATTCAAATAGGCGCGGAACCAGAAAATCGAAATAGAAGGATCGATCATAAGTATAGTATAATTTTAATTTTAACTGAAGAGTATTTATATTTAAAAAAAATATAAAATATAAAGGGACAAAATGCAAATTTCAAATTTATAAGGGGGGCCTGGCCAAATTTATCCCTTTTAGTTGCTCTCGACAAGAGTAAAGTACAATTTATCTTGTAATTATCTCTAACTTCCAATCTAATGAAATTGACAACTAAATCTTGAAGGGATGAGGGTTTAAGGCTTAAGACATCGTAATTGATGCACCGGATAATTTTCCCTAATTACAAAACAAAATAAATGTTGGTATACTAAAATATCCTGAAAATAATAAAATTCCGTATTTTATAATTTTTTTACATGTGGAATTTATTATGTGGCGTAAATCATTTATTTTGACAAATAAAAGTAAAATTTGACCCGCTACTATATCAATTGATATGTTAATATTAATACACTTACGTAACTCATAATAATATTTTTTATCTTGAAATTTTGTCCTATGCCATTATGCTTTTCAACTCTGCCCTCGATAGTATAATGGATTATATTACTGTTTTGAACCTTGTAATTAATTTATATTTGACAATAATTTTCAATCCATATACTATTTAATTCCGCCGTTCAGTGACTATAAAATAAAAGGTGCATGAAATTAAAGCAAAGATACATATCACGACACGCCGACACGGCCAGACCAATAAGCAGCAGCAGAATAAACAGTTTTGAATGATTTGATTTGGAGCGCATTGCATTGCAAGCACGTGTCCTGTATTGAAACGGACACGCGCTAGCTCACAGTCAACAGTAGCACTCACTGACGCCGTATATATATTGCAGCGATTTACGATGGCAACGACCAAACAAAACAAGCACAGCAAAAGGGAGAAGAAAAAAGAAACGCGCGGCATGAATCACCAATAAACTAATAGCAGAGAAAAGACCTCGGTCCTTGCGTAGCGCATTTATATACACACATGCAATGAATGTAACGTAATGTAACGTAATGTAACGTAGCATCGTAGCCCATTAGCACGGATGGTAGATCATACGAGAGAAGAGGGGAGTAGAGAAGAGAAAGAGAAGAGGAGAGAAGAGGAG
This sequence comes from x Bolboschoenoplectus mariqueter, assembly GCA_037678475.1. Taxonomy (NCBI): domain Eukaryota; kingdom Viridiplantae; phylum Streptophyta; class Magnoliopsida; order Poales; family Cyperaceae; genus x Bolboschoenoplectus; species x Bolboschoenoplectus mariqueter. The sequence continues at coordinate 1,132,053 of CM075244.1, read as the reverse complement.
AGGCTATGTATGACTAGGGCTTGGCTCGGCTTGGCTGGGTCAAGCCTGTCTGTCTAGCATTCTCTACTGTTTAAGGTTGTCAAGTCTTGTCATGGAATCATGGCATGCGAGAGAGAGAGAGAGAGAGAGAGAGAGAGAGAGAGAGAGAGAGAGAGAGAGATGTGGGAATGGGGATGGCATGTGGGCCCCCCTCTCCTCCTCCTCCTCCTCCTCCTCACGAAAGCATGGAATTATGGAATGGGAAATGGTGGAGGGCTCCATCATGCTCTTGCTCTTCTCTTGCCATGGTCCACAAAGACGGCACCTCATGATCAGGCTTCTCTGCTACTAGCTCAAAATTGATCCTCAGTATTTTATTTTATTTCTTTTCTAAGTTCTGGTTGAGTATGTACAGTGCAGTGTGCAGGTGCAGCCCACAATATTTTATTTTAATTCAGGTTAAATTAAATTATTTAATTTGCAAGAAGCCAAGAACAGTAGTTTGACAAAAAAAAAATGATGAACTTTGTGTGATTTTGTTATTGCATGTATAATTATTTGAGCATATATGTAAATTGTCGGAACTCTCCGTTCTTACAATGTTGTAGATAGTGCAACTACATTAAAATTTACACAAATAATTATAATGAGATTTAATTTGTATTTTTGATCAGTTACTGCATAATATATAAGCAATATGCAGATATGTATGCATGTGTGTATGTATGGCATGAGCATATGCAATCTTCTAAATAAGAAAAAAAGATAAATATTTATAAACTTGATAACATTTTTGTAAATAAAATAAAAATATAATAAGTACATGTATGATATGTTCTTAAATGTGTATTATGTGCTTCTTATGCATATATGGAGTCGTACTTAGTCTATACGATAATATTTATGGAATTCACATTATTTAAAAAAACACTTAACATGGATGATATTAAAAAATAGATTGTTGTTTGAAAAGTCCGAATTTGCCGCTATGATTGTGTTGGTAGGAATTTTATGACGTATGATTTTAACTATTTGATTTAAATACAAGGCTGACAAAACATTGTGATTTTTTATGAAGTCATTTTTGAGATTCATGATATTCATAATAGAAGGTGAAGATTGTGTATTGTAAACTTTATGATAGAGAAATTATAGTAGCTGTGAATTCGTTATTTGCATCGTTTTTATCTTGAAATAAGAACGGATTGAATATATTAAATATAGACAAGTCATTATCCTTATAATTTTGTGGAAGACTCAATAATGTATGCTTAGTATTTGACAATTTATAGGTAAAATTATAAAATAAAATAAACTAAAATGTACAAATTTTTGGAGTGTTTCGATAATAGAAAAATTCAAGATAAAAATTTTAATGCACAAGTTAAAAATACAATTTTTATTACTCTTAATTCTAATAATGTAAGATATAAATATTATTTCTGAAAAAAATATAAACACATTTATAATGTAAGTAAGAGATACAATTACTCATCAAGAATTGCTGCAATTATCATTCCTCAAAATTTTTTTACCACTAAATAAATGTTACATTAAAGCTCACAAGCTATAAATTTATTTTAACAAGGAGAATTTATACGGATTTGTATAAATGTTACTTAGCCCTACACACCTTATATCCGAAGATACATTAATTAATGCGATCCAACCATCATTTCTAAATAAGATATATAGAGAAAATACGTATGCAAATCATCTCAATTGGAGATGTTTACTACCCACCTTTTAGAAAAAAAATAAAAAATAAGAGGAAACCGTTGGGCTTAGGAGGATGAGAAGCAATGAAATAAAAAGTTTGCTGACACAAAAGGGTTATTATTTCATAGTGGTTTGAATTGATGTGTCATTTCAGGAAAGACAGTTGTTATGACAGAAAGGTAAATGAGGAGGGATTCTATATTAATTTCTAATATTTCTATATTTCAAGGGGAAATGGATTCTAGTTCTAGGTCCCTACCAATAAGTTTCTTATCATTTCCAATTAATAATTCATTGTTCACTCACAATTGTTAATTGTAATTATAAATGGGAGCTGTTTGTAAATATTATAGTCAGTACTGATTTTATTATTTGAATTAAATAAGTTATTATTTATATTAGTAGTTTTATTATATAATTTATTTATATAGTATTTTTATTATTCAATTTAAGTGAGTTATTATTCATATTAGTGGTGTATGAATTGGATAATATAAATACTGTAAAAAAATAAGTTACATAATAAAATAGTTAATATAAATAATGATTCATTTAGTATGAATAATAAAATCGGTATCAATTATGATATCTCTCAAATATTTTCCATTATAAATTGTGTATACAACTCGGAATTCTTGGACTCAAAATATTCGTTATTTAATTTTTAGCACGTTTTTGTAAGAATGAACCGAACAGAAATTTTAAATTTTAAAAAAAATAGTGTGGAAATTGAATTTTTAGTGAGAATATTAAAATTTTAGCCAGTTACTTTTTTTCAATTTCATGTCTTTATGGACATGATATTACATGAAGTAATTCATAAAATTTGTGAATATGACCATATGGGAAAATAGCAAGAAAAAAATTAGTCCAATTTATTTCTTTTATAGAAATTAATGATGATTTTTGTGGCAAACAAAATAAAGTTCTGATGATATTAAAAAACAGATATACTAAATTATATTCTAAGTGACATTTTTGAACAATGTTGAAGAAATATTTTCAAATGGGTTGAAATTTTCACATATTTTCATAAGAAAGAAAAAACATAAACACACCCAAAATACCCATCTCTCATATTATTGTCATCTTTGTAATTCATCTTAAATTTTAGTGTGAAGATTTATCTAAATACTCTATTTCCTTGCAATTAATTAATATTTTGATCACTAAATAGACATTTTCAATTGTAATTATGATGTACTTGCTCTTAGTGAAGTTTGTGATAGGGATAAAAATATATGTTTGAAATTTCATCATAAATTTGACAAAATTTGATCCGACTAAAATAATTCATTCAATAAAATCTGACATCTAAATCCAACTCAAGCATGCTACAACACTAATCCCATCCTTTCCATTTATGTTTAACATATGATTTTCAAATTCTCATATGCATCAAACCAATTTTATGTTCAGACTATCTCATATTTTTCTGACTCTAGAATTCTACAAATAAATTATATCATAGAATTCTCCTCATCACATATAGTTCTAAAACTGCTGAGTATACTAAGATACTCTCATACAGAATTTGTATGTAATCAAAAAAGAAAAAAAAGAATATGTATAAAATAATCTTATTGGACCGTGAGGTTGGATCCTAAATAAATAATCTACGCGTATAAAGGCCTATAATTACTGTGAAAACAAGGCCAATGCTTGGTGTTTTTTTTTTTAAAATTACTCTTGAATTTTCAAATTTGTTTGTTTTTCTTTTTTGTTCCAAACTTGGTACTTTTTTGAATTGAGAGGCAACATCCAAGAATAATTATTAAAAAAATATTCTCAAAAAAATTGAAGTTTGCAATGACCATAATTAGATTAGAATTCCAATTCTTCTCTCAGCAGTCTAGGTTCACCAAAAGATTTTCAATATACTTCATGTTATGAAATAACAAAAAATTTTCAAACCCATTTTAAAAATATCCGAGTGAAATTATCTAATTAATTTTGAGCTAGTGATAAAGACAAATACTCTTCATCTAGGATGCTGCAGATTCGAATTCATAATGAAAAATCTTTTATGAATATTTAAAGTTAGATAGCTTAGACTCTCAATTTTATCTCAAAAAAGGTTTCGAACTCATATTTCCTACACACAAAATATTGTTTTTACAACTGAATTAGCCATGCTTGTATTTTTAAATTACTTTTGAATTTAGTAATAATAATTATTTATTTATTTTGGGTTTAGGTAAAAATAGTGGATTTGTATAATTTAGCTACATTATTTACATCTGGTTCCAACTTTAACAGCCGAATTAGAGAAGTAAAAATGTAAAAGATTTCACAAAATTAAAATTAACCTAATAGCGACTTCTGGTGCCCTGCTTTGTGAACAGAACTGACAATTGATGAGTGCAGTTTGGAATTTTTGGAACCTACTTGGATTTATTTTTGCATCTTTTTCATTGGTGATTTGTATTTCTCAAGTTTTACCTTCATATTTATATTTTGCCCATTACATTATATTCCTCCTCTGTTGAAGCCCCTTGTAAATATTTAGAATTACTAATACTATGCTTGTATATTGAATGCCAGATTTAATTTCTTCAACAGTACAAATATGACAGTATATCATTTTTAATCTTATTTTTATTTTGTTAATATCATAATCATCATCACCATTTCAACTATAATAAAATTATAATAGTATTTTACCCCATTACTTTCAGTCATTAAATTATGACCTACATTCTATAATAGCTAATCCAAATACCAGAAGAGAGGCTCCAGATTCCTCATTATTCTTATCATTAATTAAAACCTTGGCTGATCCCAAACGGAATCGGTCGAGTCGAGTCGAATTCGGTCAACGCCGTGCTGATTTTTGTCTGAGTTTCTCGGGCCACAATAATGCATTTAAATTTCTTTTGCTTTTATTTGGAACTGACAATATAGATCAGTTGGAGACTGAATTTTGCAGAGATGTAGGTGTGCATTGTTGGTATGTGCCAATGATGTAAATATGCATCGTTTTGAATTTTGATCAATTGGTATTATACTAAAACAACAGTAATCTTATCTGCCATATAAGGTTTCCATCACCTACAACTAGGAGTACTGTCATGAGTAGTAATATGGTCCCAAAATTTTACCAGTGTTTTAGCCACATGCACAAGATACCTAATTTGGATGGGGCATAGCTCATGAATCAATTCCTTTTAGTTCAGCTCCTCTTTTATTGTCCAGACTTTACTGTCATGTTTTCGGATTAATTTAGATTGTTCATCCTGATTCGGACGGCTCAGATCCGATTTGATATTTTACAAAACTGATATCTGGTAGAACAGATCGATGCGGATCATTTAGATTTGATAACAAAAAGAAAAAAAATTTAAATGGCTTTATAAATGTGTGCATTTTTATGTTATAGATGGGATTAATTACAAACAAGTTAATTATTTTCTGATTGAGATATTCAAATTACATAATGTTAAGATCTAACAGTACCCCAAGTTCTTTCCTCAAAATAAAAAAAGGAAATAAAATGAAAAGAAAAAGGAGAAAACATCACTCCTACCGCAGGAAAATGAAATGGTACAAAAGGTGGTGCACATTATGGTACAAAAGATAAAAGAAAGGCGCATCCAAATTGGTACATCGCTAATGGCTTTTATGTTTTCAAAAGAGAAAAAGAAAAGAAAAGAAAATGGGTTCATTGCACTTGTACAGATAGTTGAGCCGTACACACTGGCAAGCAACAGTCTAAGTACCATTGGTAAACATGGAATTAGGAAAGGAACAAAAAAGGGAAAAAAAACGTGAAAAGTAAAATCAAAACTAAGATGATCTAGTCAAAGAAGATCCGAGGAGATGAGGATTAGTCTTTTATCTAATTATTGATTCAATTTTTTTTAAGGAGAGGTTGTATGTCTGAAATTTGATCGATATATTTTTTTTTATAAATATTTAAGATTGAAAGACTTACTATTTTGATTTTTATCTAAAAAAAAGAAAATTTAGAGGACATATTTCTTTAATTAATTTCACTTGAATGACATTAGAATTATCTCTTTTGTAATTTTTCTACAAAAATTTTCAGTTACTAAACATATGATACTAAACATATGATGATTTCAGTTGCACCCAAAATAAAAAAAAGGGAGTTGAGATATATATATTATCGTTGAAATCATTGTCGACACCGACTTTATTATTCAGATTAAATAAATTATTATTTATATTAATAACTTTATTATATAACTTATTTGTATAATATTTTTATTATTCAACTTAAGTGAATTATTATTCAGATTAGTGATATTTGAATTGAAAATACCATACAGAATAATTTTAGTAAAGTTATTAACATAAATAATAACTCATTTTATATAAATTATAAATTGATATCGATAATGATATTAACGATGATATCCTCTAAATATTTTCCCAAAAAAAATTGAGAAAAATTGGCAATAGGAGATAATGATGTGTGAAAAGTGGGAAACATGAGCACTAGCCAAGGATGGCTGCAGTGACACAGCGAGTCATATGCCACATCAGGAGTGGCATATCTAACAAACTCCCGTGGGTGTACTCTCTCCTGTCAGTTCATCCTCTTTTGCATCTTAACCCCTTCAAATATCAAAAATTGCTTTCCAAGTACTACTTAACAGTAATAATCTTAATTTCTTCTGTGACTGCAATTTTTATTTTTGCTTGTGTTGGATTTAACTGCTTATGCTTTGCTGTTCCGTAAGGTACAGCGAGGCGTACGCATGTTGTGCGTGTATAATATTTTGTGCTAAATTTGATAAGATATGGGTCGTCTGGTTGTATGCTGTATGGTGCAGTGTGATAGAGGATCCAAACTCATATTGAGACATAATTGTGTGTCAGCTTTCAACCTGGCTTTGGTAGTTTGTGCTAACTGCTAACACTAGTGGTGCATTGAACTATAAATAGATGATATAAGCACATAAAAGGAATTTTAATATTACCAAAAAAAAAAAAAACAAAAATTTAGACTATAATGTAAATACCAACACATTTAAGGTATCAGTGTAAATATGGGCTTATACACTATATGACCAATTAACCAGGATTTTTGTTTGAACTGGGTCATCATGCATTCATGCTATACGCTATCTATCTCTGACCAATTATCAGTATTTTTTTTTTAACCAAGTAAGACAGTGCCAGGGGCATTTTGTGTTGTACTGAGCAATTCAAGCTTAGACTAATAGCTAGTGATGGATGTTTTCTATAATTTTCCAGCAATTTCTAAAAGCCGTACCAGTAGTTGTAATTGACAAATGACAAATAGTACTTGGTCATAAAACCGTACCTGTTTTGTGCCCACTGCTCAGTCTCCAAATTATAGCAGCTTTCACTTACTATAAGATGAAAGATTCTGTTAAATGCCTAACTATAATTTTTTACAAAAATATCTTATTTATCCACAACCCAATTGGTGATTGGTACAGTGTATATAACTGGGCCCATTTTCAGACTGACATAACCATAAAAGTTGACAGTTTCATGCATGCTATTATTTTCAGAACTCCTAGTGCAAAATTCAAGCCCTAATTAATTATATGTTTTTTGAAACAAAAAAAAGACTTTTTAAAGTCTGAAAAAAGTATTTACAGATAAGTCCTTGAAAATTAATGAAATTTCCATTACATTACTAAGGACTAAGGTTAATGTCACACTGTCACATCTCATAACATCTGACCCGTTGCTTTTGTGGGCCTGGTGTGTTCAGGTCCAATCCAACACTGGTCTTGACAACGACCAACTAATTAAGCTTGAATGAAAAAGATAGGCGCATGCATATTTAATGAGATGAGATGTATATAAAAAGGGAGGAACACAAAGAAGAAATAGTGGTCCAAAATGCATAACACAAGAGCAGGTGTCAAGCCCAAGGCCCTGAAGGTGGTCCCAAATTTTGCAACTTGATGCCCATTCTTCGTCTGAAAAAGGATTGGTCAAAGTAATCTAATTGGGCAAATCTTTTGTAGGCACTAAGAGAAAAAAAAAGAGATATTATGGGGTTGGCCTTAATTGGTAGTTTTGTTTTCTCTCTCTCTCTCCTCTCTGGATCCAGTATGGGATTACATGCCATGGTGTATGCATAAATTGATAGTCCAATTAATAAACTAATTTAAGGTTGGTTGGAGCATCTGAAGTTTCTATGACTTCTGATATATGTCTGATACCAACTGACCTGGTTTTTGTAGTTCATTTTATACTAGGTTTTTAGTTGTATAATTAACCCTATAGTATATATGCTAAGCTAAGTATTATTGTTCTAATATAATCTACTTTGCTGGTAATGACAGATTGCACTAACTACTCAATTATTGTTGTCACTTTACTATTTGAAACATGCATGCAGAGATTGGATATGTGATAAAAAGCATGAACCTTTCAACTAGAACAGTACTTGATAGATTAAAACAGATGCTCTCACAATCACACAATACTTTTGGATGGCTTATCCTGTGTTTGCAATCTTTTTATCTGAGAAAGATAGATATGATTGTGCCTTAGACCTCCGACCATCCTCAACTAACCCTTCCCTTGCGTATACCCCACCTTAAATCTCTACAAAATAGCTGTGGGCTCCAGCTTTACTGGAATACACATGCAATCAAGCACATGTACTTCCGGAAAACGTTTTTTTTGAACAGATTTGTTTTTCTTACATAGTTTCAAGGCCGTATACCGTACGTCTAGGAAACGACAAATAGTAATCGTTGGTTGATATCCGAACTTTTCTTTTTATTTCTAACATTGCATTTATGTTCTGTTCTGTGCACGCTTTGCAACAGTTTTCAGAGATTGGTTGGTTTTGAGAGGCCGTTTGCCGTACTATTGAACGGCGGCAATCATAAAATTAATTAATGTTTAAGATTCTGAAGTGACTTTTGAGGGAGATTGGAGCAATGCACATGCTATAATGTCTGTTTTAGGCAACATTTCCATGAGAGTGCTTGTTGATCACAGTTGAGACAACATGCATTTGATTGTGGTTTGATGAAAAACAACAATTGGTGCTGATAGCTAGCTAGCATCCAATATTCTTAATCAAGTTGATGTGCATGAGATCATTGATTTTATTATATAAATAGCAAACCCTCTGTAGCTCTATTTTTCTGTATACTCTTTTGCAAAAAAGAAGCATGGTTAAAAGAAGGAAAAAAGTTAGCCCTTCCCTACTCCGCAAAGTTGCATTTTTTAGGTTCAAGAAATTGTGCATGTAGACAAAAGATATTAAATTGTAAAGGTTTCCAAATTAAGAAGGGATCTTTTTGAGTACTGGTGCAAGTTCTCACTTTCCAATTCTCAATGGAGTCTAGAATTATTGTACCAAGAATCTTTCATAGTCACAGATTGGAGGGTCTGAGGAAAAGTGTTTGTTATAAATAATTAAAATAACTGAGATTATAACTTAATTAGTATACGAAGACAAATTATTCAATTTTATTTATTAGTCTTTTTTTTTCTTTTAAAAAAATTAAGTCAGAAAAGTATTTATTGTTTGTTTTATTGCAAAAGATTGTAAGATGAGATGACCAATAAGTGAATATGGAAATATTATAAGGAATAATGTTAGCAGGCACTAACAGAAATTTTACTATGTTCATTAATGATCACTACAAAATCATCGACGCTTGCTTACCCAAAAATTTTTAAAATTTGATATTGATCAAATGAGGAATCCATCGATAGAATTTGGCTGATGTATTCTTGTAGCAGAATAATATTTGATGATTCAGCTATTAAGATATCAGATTAATTTAGAGGTTGATGAATTGTACATACTTTTTGTATCAACTATCAACAACAACCAGCTTTTCCATATGTATTAGTTTCCCTACAAAAGTTGATTCAAGAAATTTAGATAACAATCGATATGAAAGAACAGCACTATATGAATTTCAACCCCGTGTATATATGAGTGTAGTGAGCACAGAAAAAATGACCTACACGGTTATGTAAAACCGAAAGGGGGCCATTCGACAAGGCTGCAATTATGAAAGATTAGGATGGGCCATATTTCTGAAATTTTGACAGTAACTTTTCTACTGAGTTCGGCAATTATGAACCTGCCGAGTTTGAAACTTGGAAAAGTCCTGGACTTGTTGGAGCTCCCATCCAAATTAATCCAAGTTAATTTTATTTGTTCCTTTTCACAACATGCCTCAACCTTTCTTTAGACACAAAAAAATCCAACCCGGATTCAATAGAGCACCTACAGACATGCTAAACCGTGTGTTGAGTTGCTGCACTTATTATTTTTCTTTTCTTTTGTTTGAATGTAATTGATTATGAAGCACTGTGTAGGTGTTCGAATTAGATTAACCTGTCTCAGACACTTGATATCACTGGGATATTTTTCAGAAAATGGGGATACCTCAGGTCGGGATAGATACAGTACAGGTTGACTCGTTGGATCAAATCAAGAATTGACACCTCTAATTTGACATTAGCAAAGTTATTAATACAGTCAGGATGGCTGTTTGGTGAAAAATTGTTACAATACTTTTTTATACGATGATGCTCCTCTTGTGTGTTGTGCTAACAGAGGAACTGTAATGGCATATTTGTATGATGGTGTCTGTCTGGTGGCGCATATGGACCTCATATTTTGATATCTAGAGAGATTGATTGCAATGAGTGAGAGATGCTTGGGATTCATGTGGCTATGCTATATGTTACAAGAAATTAATATGATTTTGAACTTGAAGTGAAATATTGTGCTTCCTCACATGGCTATGGGAAGTCTTTCTCAATTAGTCTGTTGCTTTATCAATTTCATGTGGCTATGGTGTCTCTTTATTAATTATAAGTGGTTCCATTTTATAAGGCATCAACTTCCATTTGTTTTGAGTCTCTTTCTGATTTCTAAAACGTTGTCATACATATTTTTCATCTAGAAAGATACTGGTAAGTTAAAATTTGTAATATATATTTTTGACTAAATAGATTTATTTGTTGTATTGATTTCATATAACTTGCTCTACATATACTGGATTCTAATTGTTGAAATGAGGACTGTCTGGTTGCTTACAACCAGACAAATCACGGGATTAATTGGAATAAGGCTTTTTGGGTTGAAAATTAGAGATTAGAACTTAATTTTAGCTCAACCATAACCGTACAACAATAATTCCCAGAACAGGACATCAACAAAATTTAAGGGACCTATTGTTGTAAAAGAAAATGATAAGCAACAGCACAATCAATTAAAATTACCGTACATATCCTGGATCCAATCCAATTATGCATTGAAGAGCAGGAGAGGGAGGGGGGGTTGAAGGGTGAAAGCAACAGGACGGAGGAGGAGAGAGGGAGAGAGAGAGGGGGGGTGTAGTGGGCTCCACAGCTGCGCACCAACTTTTGTTTTTGCGATTGTGCAGGAGAAAGGGAGGCAGCCATCAGCGCTTCTGTTCAGATCCCTATCATTTGTACATCGCTTTGACCATTGGTCTCCCCTCCCCTCTTGCCTCCCTTTTGGGCTCACCTCCTCCTTGAAACCTCTAAACACAACAAACAGATACATTACATTAATTACATTACACCTATTTGAATTTAAGGGGAGAATGCCTTCTCAATTATTATCTCAAAAATAAAAAAAAGGTTGACGATCATATTTTTTAAATATAGATTGATTGTATTTCAAGTTTCATATAATTTAAGAATCATTTGATATTCCATTAAAGACCGACAAATATGGACCGTTGTAACTGTTATGTGATTTTAATAGTATTTAATGAAGTATCAAATAATATTTAAATTGTATGAAATTTGAAACACAATCGATCTATTAGTCAAAAAATATATTTATGAATTTTTTCTATTTTTAATATTTTTGAAATTATTTAAAAATCGGTTGTATTATCAAAGTAATAATTATCGAGGGATGCCCCACCAATTTAAATTTAAAACTTCCAAACCATGCATTTCCTGTTACTGCTAGCACTTTGTGTGACCCCTGATCCTGACACCATCTTGTACTGCCCAAATTTTGATTGGGTTTACCTCTTTCTTCTACAACTTTTACGGAGATTTATTGGACCATCATACTTATTTGACACAAAAATATGTAGATCAGAATGTACGGTACAGATCTGGTATGACCACTACCACAGTCTAGATCTGAAACTGACCCAACAACTGCCCGGAGTTTGCTTTAGATATTTTTTCCTTAATTTTCAGGATTCATTCGTTTGCTGAACCTACAATAATTGAACAACTCAAATGTAAGATGACAATAATTCTACCAAAAAAGTTATAGTATATATATATATATTTTTTTCCAAAATATTCTTTCTTCTTCCATCCTTTCTATATTTCTTTGATTGACCTTCCTCGATTTCTTTTATATTGTTGGGTTGATTGTTTTTAGAAATTTCTTGTATGAAAACCCTATCTAAAGCAGAGAATGTTAATGCATGTAAAATTTAGACAGCCAAACTATACTCCAAAATACAAACAATATTTTCTTTATTTGTTACCAAAATTTTTTATATTATTTATATTTCTGCCAGTCTGCCTGATTTTGGTTCAGCTTTAATTGAGTTCTCTTTGTTTTATTTTTCTGATACATTGTGAAAAAAATCTATCCGTTGCATTTTTTTTGAACTTGTCTTAGTGAAATTGTAAGTAGGCATGTTGCCTTATATAAAATTCAAAGTTTAAGAGTATAAACCTATAGTGCCTCCGATATGAATTAGAGAATCTACCAATAATATTTTGTGGTGGCCGGTGAAGAGATAATTAACTACATGTGTAGTCCATTATATATAGACAGTACAATGCAATTCTGACATTGAATTTGTTGGTACAAGATGGAAGGCATGACATGACAGTAATTTGAGAGGCTATCTATTACAACAACAGATAAAATTAATGGGACCAATAATGAACGATTAACACGATCAGCCCATAAGGTTAGTGCAACAGTTAGGTAGATATCCATGGGCCATCCTGTTTTCCTTTTCTTGTAAAAAGAGAAATTAAGCTTCTTACAGGAGCTATCAATTAAAGGTTACTATGTGTGATGAGACTGTTCTGACAAAATTCCTTCATAAATATGTATTACTTGAATCACAAAATAACAAGTAAGAAACACCAACCATGATCTATATTGCACCCCGCATACAGTTTATAATATAACAAAATTCCTACTTGGTCTATATTACCAGCAAGATTTTAAAAAAAAGAAGAAGAAAATAAGAACAACACACAAAAGTTGTAATGCATCATAACCAACTTTTTACACTTCTAATTAAGCCCAGTCACAAAAAAAAAAATGATGGACTGGGCTTTGCCTAATTTGCAAAATTTGGAAGCACCATGTTTATGAAGTCATCAGCAAGGAACTTATACCCAGCCTGTGTAGGATGAAAAATGTCAAAGAACATATACTGAGAAGTATTTGAGCACAATGAGCTTAATGAGTTGCAGAATGGACCCCACTCTATCGTCCCAGTCCCGCAACATCCCTTTTTCGTCTCGAGGAATCCTGGTACACAAATAGAAGCAACTCAGGTTCAGCTGTTATATATTACTAATCATATTAATAATGTTCGTCATTATTACCAGTATTATTCATTTCTAACGACTAAGTTTCAATTACCGTATTTCTGGGGATTGTTCGACATGTCAAGCAGACTGTTGTAGATATTGAGGTAAATGATTTTAGATGTTTCGACAGAGTCCAACTGCTGAACAAGCTCCTGGATCATTTGCTGGAGTTTCATATTGTAGCTCTGCGCCGCGTCATTCTGATACTGAATGCATTCTTTGGGGTGTTGAGCGGAGAAGCCCGGAATCATGCTGCTCTTGAAGGTCTCGAGGGTCAATTGTAGCGGTATGCACCCGACGGGTGGTAGACCTGTCACCCCAAAATTCCTTGCTCCCATTGCAAATAATTGCTGTGACATGATTAATACAACATTAATTTGGAATAATCTGTTCTGATATGACATAATTATTTTGTTATGCTATTGTATATATTAATGTTTGTAGAATTTAAACATTAAAATTACCTTAAGGAAGGCCTTGAGTCGAATGAGGAGGAACGTATGGTACTGCGGGAGTGAGTACGTTATGCTCCTGCCGGGAGATAAATAGTAGTTGATCATAATGTCGTTCGCTCCTACACTAATAATAAACAAAGATTTCTTAATAAATTCTTGTGTTTTTGAATATCCTTTCAAAACCGTCATATTCTCAACATAATTCCGGAAGTCCTCGAGTTGATTTCCCATTGTTCGTACGTTGACCCTGGTAGCTGTTTCGTCATCCAAACCTGAGCCTGCTGATGCGAAGCACACACCGTAATCATCCTTGGCTATTTTGTGCCCGGAGTATGCGGGAAGTGAATCGGCTGAGAGATTTAGTGCTGGTAAGATAAAATCAGGAAAAATCTTTCCATCAGAGAAACGACCCGTTGATTCCTTCGCATGGAAATTTTCGCCATATGGTGGGGAGTTTGCCTTGATGAATGTTTCCAGATTATTGTTGTTACCAGTATCAACTGTCGAGTCGCCAAATACAAACAGGCCTGGGATATCATATGTCCGGTTCGCTCTACTGGGCATGAAGAGAGTGATAAGTAGAGCTATGAAAAGAATTTTATGCGCTGTAGCTGATTTGACTTTCATTTTTGTTTATTTTGTGTGTGCTAGAAAATTGTGTTCTTCAGGCTGCTGTAAAAAAGATTAACACTGGTACATAACCTTTATATATTGGCTTATTTGATGGTTTCTTCAGAGGATAAGACTGTAATTAGCTAGTTATATATATAGTGAATTATATATTTTTTTTTGTAAGATATATTTTAATTATGAGTTGTACAACACCTAATTTTAGATTTATCCTATTACAAGACTCATGAGGCAATATATCCTGTTTGAATACATTGAATATTATAAAAATTTCATAACAATACTTTGAATCTAGCTAGTAGTCTGAAGAATACTTGGTCTCAAGCTATGAAGCTAACTTTTGAATTAGAAGTTTCCCATAAGAAACAAAATGTTAGTACATAGTAGTTTTTGGATAAAGGGCTAATTAACCTTTTGATATATTGGGCCTCATTACATTTAGAAATTAAGGCCAAGCCCATCATTGAAGTCCAAACTAAAAAATGATTTTCTTCTAAAGTTTCCTAAAAGTGAGGTGCACTATACAACATTATTAAGGAGATCATGACTGTGCGCAAAATTAATTTATGGGAAATCAATCATGCTAGCTTTAGTGCATGATTTGGACGCTTGATATTGGTTTTGTTTATTTGATCAGACAGTTATAGTTAATTAGAATTAGTCGTTAATGTGTGTATTCATATGAAAAAAAATCTTTCATTCCCCCACTTTTTATCCCTCGTTCCTATCCTCGGATTTATCCAGCCTTTTAATCTGCGTGTTAACTAATTGAAGCCCACGTGCTCAATTTTTTTGGCCCAATAATCACCTGTGGGTCCCACAATTTAAATGGTTTTCAAATTTTCAGAATTTGCTTTTACAGTGCCGCCTTCTACCTTCCGTACAGAGCTCCTTCCATTTCTCTCTGTGATCTCTTCGGCTATCTTTTTTGACTATCTCTCCTGCGATCGTCGACGATCTTTCCAGCGATCTCTCCTGACATCATGTGATTTCTCTCTAGTGTTATGTGCTCTAATTTCTTTGATTTCTCTCTGGCATTGGCTCTGGCATGTTACTGTTATTTCTCCAATTATATCTTTGGCAGTCGTTGGCGATCTATCTTGACATCCTCTCATTTCTCTCTGTCGTTCTTTGCTCCAATTTTTCTGATTTCTTTTTCTGACATGTTACTGTTATTTTTCTGATATCTCACTAGTATGTTTTTTTTTCTTGATCTGAAACTTATTGTTTCGTATATAACTCTAGCATTCATGTTATGTTTTTGATTGATCTCATATATTATTCTTTTTCTTTCTGTTTCATATATATACTTACTGCCTCATCTCATCAGGAGAAATTTTTATTAGAACATTACCCGTGATCCTCTAGTGAGCTTTTAATTTAAATAAAATTATCCTGATCTATGTTGTCAGTCTTCTGAAGAGACAACCTCGTTGATCACCGGATTCCTTAAGTCTTTGCGGTGATCTTTTTCTTCTCCAATGGAGAGATGAAGAGAATCGGCCTGGCGGATTTCTTCTTTTTTCAGAAAATTCGAAATTCAGAGAGAAAATTTCTATTGGTTTCTGCCTTATGACGGTCATAGAAAAAATGACGGTTTTTGATCCCGTTATAATGGGTGTCAATAACCGAAAGGTTGGCAAACCACTGGTTATGCCTTAGCGGATCCATACTAGATCCAATTTCTCTCTTAACGGGTTTACTTTCAAAATCAGAAAAATGCCTATTAGTTGTATTCTCCAGAGACCAATAACATAATTGTATTATTACTAAACTTTATATAATTTAGATCATCACTAAATCATAAAGTTATTAATACATATTCTACACATTAAAGACCCCACTTCTCATGACACATATTGAAACCCGATAAATAATATTTAATTTGATCATTTCATAACGGGTCTAATTAGATATTTGACAGTCTATTATTCAATATATATTTATATTACATATAACACTACTTGAAAGTTAATTTTATTCGAGGGTGCTAAAAGGTCTAAATACGTGTGTAAGCCGACGTATATAGCTATAATCGTGGGTTGACCCATGCTTCAACACCCTCGGAATAGCTCTCCACGAAAATGCAATTTATATTCGTGGGGCCGACGAATATAGTTTATTTTGTGCGTAATATTATATTAAGTTCGTGGATTTACCCACGTATAATTATTGTCCTCCCCACCACAATTTTTCGTGAGTAACGAGGGAATATTTTGGTGAGCTTACCCTCGTATAATTATATTCACGTAAATACTTTTTGAGAAAAATATAGGCCAAATGCATGGGTAGACCAATGTTATAAATGATTTTATTGTGAAATTTTTTCATTATTTTATCTGTCACCATCTAAAACACTCATTTATTAACACTATACTCATATGTACCTATATTCAAAATAACTCAATTTCACAAATTATCTAATAATAAAATCTTACAAAGCAATAAAATATGCTCAATATCAAATTCAGCATTGTGTCACTTGCATTACATTTGTAGTAACTAATATCGGATTCCAAAAATTCTACAAATTGTCTAACAACAAAATCTTATTAATCCACTTGCATTACTTAAAACAAGTTAGCCTCTATGAAAATTTGCAAATAGTAACCAATATGACAAATAATAAAATAAGTGACTCCCTAAATCTGATTAGATTAAATTGACATTAAAAGCAAAGAATAAACACCCAATCTCTCAAACAACATTTACAAAGTGCTGCAGCAAAATTGGCATTGATGGGTTATAATCCAAGCTTCAGACTCCCTAACCTCTCTAAATTAAAAGCTGATGTCACTTCCAAGGGAATCTAAAAATAGAATCATAAAGATAAAATTGCTTGCACCAAAAGGTCACCTGACAATAGATGGAAAAATATCTTCTTTTTGTAAATGAAACTCGATACATATTAAAAAGAAATCAATATTTCTTAAATATGATAACAACCATCATGTCTGAAGATTAGCCACTGATGACAATCAAATTTTAGATTAAGATTGAAGAAGGATATCTAGGGACATGAGGCTTCATCAAATTGGGATTCAGTATCTTGGAGAAACATGGCCTTAAGCAGCTGGGGCACCATGAACTTGAGGACATGAGGCTTCATTCATACGAGCAATATTTGTTTGATAAAACTTGAAAAAAAAACTACATTCATGGATCATCAAGGGAAAACATTGTAATAACTAGTTCATTGTAGTTTCAACTTTCTTCTTTACGGTCTTGGTACTAGGGCTTACCTTAAAAATTCTTGTTGTTATATCGCAATCAATTCAGTTGTATCTCCTGTAAATACAACAGATGTTAAAGAACTTTTAATTAAGAAAATTCATAACATTTCAAGAAAATAACTTATTAAGACACAAACTAAGATAAAAAGGGGGAAAAAAAAGGAAAAAGAGTTACCATATTTTGGTCAAGTTCCATTTACTTTTTCAGAAAAACATAAATTTTTACTTACAACAGAACATTAGCTATTAACATATGAGTCAGTGAATGTTCTAAGAGTCCAAAAATCAAGCAACATAATATACAATTGATATATAAATCATACCTCATGGTTTAGAAACTTAAGATCATATGAAATATTGCAATCCGGATTGACAAGTAACAATGGTCACAAGAAAAATATTTATAGCTAATAAATAGATTCAAAAAGTAACAATAACCTCAAGAAAAATAATTATAGCTAACAATAGATTCAAAACATGTAGATTTGTTGTATGATACAAGTAGTAGATGTTATTTGCAACTCAATTAGATTACATCCTTCCAAGAAAGAGAAATCAACCAATGCATACCTGAATGGATGGTGACTTCTCTATTTTGCTTAACCTGACCTACATTAATGATTTAGGAAAACTTATATTAGATTGAGGCATAGTTAAAAAAATAGAGGTAAGTCTACTAGTATAGTTGCATACTGGAAGCACTTGTAGCCATTGAATTTACTGGAGATGCTTTCAAAGTAGACCTAACTAAAACAATTTAGCATATTACAACTAAATAAATTGATGACTTGATTATGTGAAAATTATTCTTTAAATAAAAGCCACCTAGTCAAAATAAAAACATACTTGCTCAAAATATGATACAGATTCTATAGCTGGCTTGTTGCTAAATTACACAATTGCCTTGGCCTAAAAATCAAATAGAAAAAAATAACATTAATCTACAAAATTAAAGTAAAATAACATTAGTATACCAAAATGATCACATGAATTGACTGTACACGATAAAATTCAACTAATTATAGGTAGAGAAAGTAATTAAGGTTATGACCTGAGACAAATAGAGGAATTGTAGAGATGTCTTGAGGGGAAATTAATAAAAAGAACAAGTTTGAAATAATAATTTCAAACTGTACTATAGCTAGCTTAAATCAAATGTTACAAGTTACATGCTAATTTAATGCAACGACTTTCTTTATAATTTCACAAAAATAAAAGAAGAAAAATAAAGATAACATTATACCATCAGGTATGCTATTGATACGCTTCGTATCCTGCCATTAGAAGCTATTTGATTGCAAATAACACTTCCCAATAGGAGCTACATTAAAACAATGCAAAACAGATTAGAACCATCAAAATATCGCACCAGTGAGACCAAAATTGATTGTTAAAATCTAAAAACTACATTTTACTCAACAAAAATTTAAGCTACCACAATGGAAACAAAAATTCAAGTCTAAAAACTACATTTTACTTTAGAAAAAATATATGAAGAGATGTGCATACCTTGAGAACAATCAAACATAGAGAACTTAATATGCCACAACATATCATTAATTACTGCAAAAATATGAGATTATTGAACATTAATTATCTAAGGCTGAAGCAAGACCTATATTTGCTTTCAATTGACCAACGACACTAAAAGCATTAAACACAACACTTTGAATGCTTTCTTTTTTATTTTGTTTCAGATACCGGTGTAAATATGTAATCTCAATAAAAAAACTGAAGTAGTTGTATATGAATGGGGAATTTACTGACCCGGCCAGCTCTGTCAGAATATAATATAGAGTTAATCATAAATTAATTTCCAAAAAAAATAATGAAAGATTCCGATATGGTACCAGAAAGTTTCTAAAATACAAAGATCCACCTTGAAGAGAGATACAGTTAAAGATCAGAACGTCATTGACTACTATCTCCGAGGAAGAGGAATAATCAATTTAAATTGAAATTGCATTTTCGTTTTCTAACTAGTAAGAGACCTAATGAGTTAAAAATAAAAATGAGAATAAGAAAGAAAGTTGGGAAACCTTTAAAAATAGTTCTGCTTTCAATGTTTAATTATACTGTGACAATATTAGGGATGAGAAAACTACTCCTAGTTGAGCTAACAATTTCAATATTTTCCTTTACAATTATACTGCGACAATTAAGCATTTTCCCCATATTTTGTCATCCTACTAATATAACATGCATAAAAAGAAATAAAGAGGGGTTAATTTTAAGTAAAACCTACCCAATCAACACCGAGAAAACGGAGAGATTGTCTCGACCATTGCTTCCTTACCTCTGCCATGTGACAAGATCGTTGGATATGGCACACAATGAGAGAAAATCGTGAGAGAAAAGAGAGGTGAAGTTCTTTGCCTTGCGAGCAGGAACGAGGACGAGGGCTTGGGTGTGAGGGTCCGCCGTGTGCGCAGGAACAAAAGTTGCCTCAGATCGCAACTCGCCGACGCTTGCAATGGAGGGTGGGTGGGGATGACGAGATAGAGAAAGGGTTAGAAGAGGAGAGACAGCTGGCCAGATATTTTTGTTTTAAGTTCGAGGGTGAAAACTTCAGATTTGGGGGTATTTGTTTAAGTTTTGGCTGAAGAGGAGAGACAGCCGTATATTAATCTTTAATTAAAATTTATAGATTTTTTACATTTTTTTACTATTTAATAGAAATAATTTCTAATAAATATTAAATTATCAATAATTTAATTTTATATTTTTTTTTGTAATTTTATACTATTTTATTTGAATTTATTTTCGGATTGCTTATGTTTTGCTTGAAACTCACATTAGGTTGTATAAATAATATTCAAAGCTATGATATATAAGCACTAACCCATTTGATCTTCAGGATGCGTTTAAGTTAATATTTCCTCAGAAACTCAAGTTCGAATCTCACTGATTACATGTCATATTTTTAATATGTACAGAAATAAAATATATTTTTTTCTTTTCTCCTGTCCACTAAGGAATGAGACACGTTTTTCTCATACATGAGTGAATGTTATTCTCTTTATTGAAAAAACACCAATTATTTTCGTGCATCAACTAATACGTGGGCATACCCACGTGTTTTTATTTAGCGTTATTGGAACCGAAAAACTTTTTCGAGGGTGCTTTTATACCCACGAATTTATTCTTACATACCCACGTTTTATATGTTAGATTTTAGTAGTGTAAACCCATATAATTTTGTAATTAATAGAAATTAATTCTAACAATTTTATCTAATATTTAATGTAAGATCTGATTTCTGAATAGTTTTATCTGTAACAATAGTCGTTGCAATTGAAAACTATTTGGTCAGATTCATTTTTCTCTATCTCTATTATGGATCTGCAATTAGAATATAGCATCTCATTAACGTTAGTATGGATCTACTATTTCATGAGAATTTTTATTTCGTCAGATAACTTGTAGGTGTATGCATCTAGGAGGTGTTTATACCTCATGGGGTTGGGGGGGGGGGGGGTGGTTATACCTGTTTATACAACCTATGAGGTGTTTAAAGCCTCATAAGTGTTTGTAATTATTGATACCCCTATGAGGTGTTAATACATATTTATACTCCATAAATGTTTATACCTGTTGATACTCCTATGAGGTGTTTATACCTCATAAGTGTTTATGCTTGTTTATACGCTATGAGGTGTTTATACCTGTCTATACACTTATGAGGTGTTTATATCTCATAAGGGTTTATACTCGTGTACACCTCATAGGTGTTTTATACTTGTTTATACACTATGAGGTGTTTATACTTCATAGGTGTTTATACATGTTTATACAACTATGAGGTATTTATACCTGTGAGATTTTTATACCTTTTTGAGGTGTTATATTTCTCCTTGGCGTATAAAGTATTCATGTCTTAATAATTACTTATAAGCATCTAATTGTGGTAATCTTTTCTTATTTATAATTTTTAATAAATCGGGTCTGCAATGGATATTGATTTGAATGAAGATATTCTTGATTTCCAAGAGTTTGTTGAAAGTGTAGTGTAGAATTCGAGTGATAAAATTGATGATCTGAATGTTAGTTTGGAGAAGGTAATTGAGTTCAGCGATTCTGGTACCAATTATGAGGAAGTAATTAGCATTGAAATTGATGGTTCTTCTAGGAAAAATGAGAATGATATTTTAGTAGGATATTTTAGACCCTGCTGTTGGCATGGAGTTCGAATCAATTGATGATGCTTTTCACTTTTACAAAGATTATGCTATAAGAACGGGGTTTGCAATTGTTAAGAGGTCAAATCATAAAAAGGAGGGAGTTTGTTAGCATTATGCATTTGCATGTAGCAAACGCAAAAAAGTAGAAGAGAGAGATGTTGAGAAACCTCCTTTAACTAAGAGGAAATGACCTTGCGTTGGTACTGAATACAAAGCTTCAATTGCCATTGTTGATTATGAAATTCAGAATCGATGTGTTGTTACGAGAGTTATTTTGGAACATAATCATGAGTTAGTTCCCGATTTATCCAAAAAGATTAGCACAAATCATAACATTCCATTACGGTTCAAAAAAGAACTGGAGTTCAATGATGATAAAGGGTTAGCTCCACATCAAAATATTGATATGGTTATTACCCATGCTGGTCTGAACACCCCTTAGTTTGTCTTTTGTAAGTACTATTTTGACAGCAAGTTGAAACACCCCTTAGTTTAGCTATAAACACCCGTTAGTTTAGGTTTGCAACCTTAAGAACCTGAAAGCAAGTCTGAACATCCCTTAATTAAGCTATAAATACCCGCTAGTTTAGGTATGCACCCCCCAAACCCTAAGAATCTGACATCAGGTTTGAACACCCCTTAGTTTAGCTATAAACACCTGCTAGTTTAGGTTTGCACCCCCTGAACCCTAAGAATCTGATAGCAAGTTTGAACAGCCCTTAGTTTAGCTATAAAGACCGGCTAGTGTCGAGAGCATTAGCGCTGTTCTCCGGAATGGAGGTCGATGGTTTTTGAGTTGTGTTTATTCCATTTTAGGCTTGCACTCTGACTAGTTACCATAAATGATAAAAAACGGTTGGGGGTTGGTTTTCGGGGATTTTGTTTGGGGTACAGTTAGCTGAGCCCTATTAATATATAGTTCTATATAAAAATATTTTAAACAATATATGCCCGATCGATGGGATAAAGCATGGAATCAGCAGAAAAAAAATATATCCTCCGCAAGCTGTTTATCATCTCCATCAAATTTATTAGTTTATTATAAAAGAATCAAAGCAGAGGGTGGACACAGAAACAAATTTTAATATTGTTTCTCTTAAAAAATAGTACACACTATAGCAAAAAAAAAATTAAATAAGGATGGTGATACATGTCTGATTCTCACAATAATTAAGCATCTAAATGAACGTCGAAATTAATTGAATCCTTATTTTAAAATAAGAAAAAACAAAAATTCAAAGGATAATTAATTAATTAGCCTATCATTGATGACATGATGAACCTAATCTAAGAAAAGGACATTTAGCGAATCAATAATGACTTGCTAAACCTAATCTAAGAAAATACAACCTGTACTTTTGTGTAGGAAGAGAAACAGATCTTATAGATGATTGAAATTCCCAACTTCAATTGTAAATTATCTAATTTCATTGCTTTGATTTTTTAGAGAGACACAACCCCATTTGATCACCAAAAATTCTTTTGGTTTTTCGACAACTTTTCTTAAGACCCGATGGAGAGACCTTGAATAAATGACCTAACAATCTTCTTTTCACTCTTGTCTAAATTCAAATCCTTAGAGAATCTATTCTGGAGAGGAAAATAGAGGGAGAAGAGAGATGAACTGAAAAATCAAAATTTTTTCCGAAAGGTTTCTCTCCCTCTTAAAACCTGTCATTCAATAACTAAAATTACGCTATAGTAGTTACAACGGTTATGACAACCATTACAACGATTGCACATTAAACCTTTACCTTTTCTTTCTCAATTGCAGAATTTTATAGTATAAACGTTACAACGGTCTATACAATTATTACACAATGTTTCTCTCTGATTTGAAAACTTTGTATTCCCTTCTCTTTTTTCGGATTTATACATAACTATCACAACGGTTTACATACAACTGTTATAATGTTTATTATAGAATTGAATATTACTAATGAGTTATATTTTCTGAGGACCAATAATATTAATTTATAATTTTATATAATTCAGCTCATTACTAAATTATAAAATTACTAATAAAATGATCCACTTCTCATGATTTGACAGTCTATATAATTCAGCTCATTATATAATTTTCTATGCCCCGATAATAAAGTTAATTTGATCACTTCAATTCGGATATCAATTATTAAATTTTATCAAATTTAATAATTTGACAGTCTATAATTCAATATATAATTATATCACATGTATGTCCATATATTAAAATTAAATCCAAAAATGGATTGATTGGTGTGTGTTGTATTGGATGAGCACTCAAGTATATTCAGAATATTACTGTTAAACATTTTTCTTTTTTATTAATTGAAATATTTACTTACAATATTTTCTCTTTTCTCTTTTCTTTTTCTCTACTTTTATATCTGGGTCACTCAACATATTTCAACTACCTATATATATATAAACCATACTTAATATCATTTAACTTACAATATATCCAAATTTATTTACTAAATGTCTAAATCACAGTAACTATATATATATGGCCAGCTTAACCTTGACAATTACATTTATTGCAGGAATTTCTTTGAAGGTCTGTCGAAATTTCATCAGAAGTTGCTTGGGATATATAAAGACAATTGTTCAAATTGTTAATTAGTTAAGATCCATTTGTCTTAGAAAAATAAAATGTTAGGGAGATACTGTTGTTGATATGATCATTGATACCGACTTTATTATTTATATTAATTAATAATTTTATTATATAATTTGCTTTCATTAATTTTATCATTCAATTTAAATGTCACTAAAATGAATAACAACTAACTTAAATTGAATAATGAAAATACTATAAAAAATGAATTATATTATAAAATTATTAACGTAAATAATAACTCATTTAACAATAAATAATAAACTCGATATCAATTACTATATGAATGATCATATATATATTAGCTCCCCTTAGAAAAATATTGATTGGTCAGAGAGGTTGATTGAGATAGAATTGAAGATAAATTATTCAAAGAATCAAAGTAGTGTTAGTTTATTACTTAATTTGTTAGAAAAGATAATGATTGGTCAAAGCACGTATTTGAAGACAACAGTAATACAGTACAAAATTCTGAAGATTAATAATGATAACAATGATATATAGTATGAAGGTTGTCAACTCCCAACTTTAACATTCTCTTAATTTTGGACTTATCCGTTTCATTAATTAAGGATTAATAATTAAAATTGCACCCCATCGATGTGACATGTATCTCCTTATTCTTCAAAGCAAGTGCATATGTTAATGTCCAATTAATTAATGCATCAAATTCAACTTAATTAAACCGCGCATCAACAACTGGAAAATACTAACTTGGTTGATGTGACTGTTTCTAGAAAAAAAAATGAACCAATAATGTGCAAAACGGAGTAAATTAAAGAGCGCTGACAGAGTTCATTTTTTTATTATTCATTTGTGCGTTTATTTTTTATTTATTAATATTAATTATATATCCGTTAATTATAAATATATTATTATTAATTAATAAAATTTAATCATTATATATAAAAAATATAATAAATTTTATTAGTTAATAAAAATATATTAATAAATAATAAATATGTAATTTAATGTTAATAAATAAAAAATTAATATTAAACATTTTTGTAAATTAAAATATATGCGTTCAAGCACTCATCATTTGATTTTTGTTTGCTATCAGATGGGACTTGCGGGGCATTGCAACTAATCTACACGATTTTTTTATTTAAGAAAATTAATATTTAAAATTAAATAAATAAGAAAATCGGATAAGAAATCACAAATATAGAAGGGACGGACTTCCGAAATCTGTCTCTAAGTGTACTTTTAATCTTTCTTCATAAAAAATAATATTTTAATATGAGACGTGATTTTAAAATTTGTCCCCCAATAAATTTTTTTTTATTGATTAATGAATTTTAAAACTCTTCCCATAGGGAAAATATTTTAAAAACCTCATGTTAAGGGATGAAATTTTAAAATCCGTCTCTCAATAAAAAAATATATTTTATTGAGGAATGGGGTTTAAAATCCGTCCCTCATATATTTATGATTTCTTATTCGATTTTCTTATTTATTTAATTTTAAATATTAATTTTCTTAAATAAAAAAAATCGGCTAATCTACACCTGTCAACGTCATTTTCCCTTTGCTTTATTATTAAATAAACTTCTAATCTCTCCGTACCATTCTTTTCTTTTTTTTTCTTTTTTTTAAAATACATGTATGTTGACCTACAATTATCTTTGTTGTCCCGTCTTAACTGAATAGATAACATTAAAATTCATATTGCATGATTGAAATTTTATTCACTTTAATAAAACATTATAGATAATGTGAAGTCCTTAATAAATCCTGAATTGAAGCTTTCATTTATTGTGAACTATTTGTAAGGAAAACTAACTCCAAACTTGTACCTTATGATACAATTATTCAAAAAAAGTACACAAAGAGAAAAGAGATATTCTGTGTATTTTTTTTATTGTTGGAGAAAAATTATGATGTCATGATTGAGTAATCAAGATAAATACATACTTGACGGCATGATAAAAATTCATGTTTAAGTGACTATTTGACGCCACAATAATGACAAAATAAGATAAAATAGATAATTGACACTCTTTATAAAATAATTCACATTAGAAGTAAAAAGTAAGATTTCTTCAATCAATTTATTGTAGAAAAATTGAAGTATCAGATGTAAGGATGAAGAAAATAAATGTATATGGTAATAATTTGGTAACTAACACGATAACACCCTTTAAAAATATAAAAATTTTGTCGTTTATATATAAAATGTAGAAAATATCTGATATTGACAAATGTAGGGAATAATTTATAAGGAAGAAGATAAACTAGAAACTAGAAAGATTATAAGTGGCACGCAACGATGTATTTCCAGCCGCCCCATACCAGCCACGTGAGAATTGTTTAGTCCAAGTGTATAACATATTGAAAATCAAAGAGGATTTAATCTTTTTTTTTTCTGTTATTGAAACCGGAAAAAAAAAGGTGATGTACGTAGGCAGGGAATAATTTTAACGCTAAACTCGATATGCTGACAAGGACAAAACAGGCGTTTTGAAAAAAAAAATGAACTCAATGTAAATTACCGAGTAAAAATTACAAGATTGTATCTTTTTATTTCATTCTGAAGTATTCAATTTTTATTATTTTTTGGGGATCCAATTTATACTCGTCATGTTTAACAAATAATAAAAAAGTTATTCTCATATATAAGGTTATCCAGTAGTGAATATCATCTCAAAGCTGAAGTTTCTCTAATCTTCTTTTGAGATTTGTAATTATTGAATGTGAATATCAATTAATAATTAACAATAGTTTTATTTCAGGTGTCACTTTCTTGACTGAAAGAATGAACTAAGTGAACTGTTAAGTAGACCAAAGCCTGAATTTAAAAAGATAGAATTCTGACCATGCCACCGTGACCTTGCAGAAAAGAAAGCATAGCAATCTGACTTTTCAGTAGTTTTAACATGCTTCCCATTGATTATTCCAAGATCAAAGGCAACATGAAACAAGAGAGAACATAAAACTAATGCATGTATATATGTTGCTTTAACTTACTTGCAGAAAATTGACTAAATTAAATTGATCAGTGACTAAAACAAAGAACTGTGAACATCAGGTTCAACCATCCAAGTGCTATATATACCCAACATCAGTATGTACAAATCACTGGCACATACTGAATATCCAAGCCCTAGTACCAGTAATGGAGCTATCCAGATTCCTAAATCAAAGCCTATCCATCATTTCTAGTTGTGCTCTGAGGTGTGCAGCGGAACTAGAAATACCCAACCGCATAAAAGCATATGGCCGTCCCATGTTGTTACACGAACTCGCTCGTTCCATTCCCATCCCACCTGAGAAGGACTTGATGCTTGATGGGCTCATGGACCTTCTTGTTCATCAAGGGATCTTTGCAAAATCCAAAGGTGGTTACCTGCTAACGCCGATCTCTGAGCTTATGCTGACGGAGGGCTCCAACGCGGGTGCCCTTGTGCGCTTCATTACGGAAGCATTCACAAAACATTGGTTCTTTATGAGCAAATGGTTCAAAAATGATGGTACCAGCACTGTCTTTCAGATGGCACATGATGGCAAGAAGATTTGGGACATCTTAAAGGAGAAACCGGAGCTTGGTAACACATATAAGAGAATAACATCTCTCTCTCTCTCTTTCTACACACACACAGAGGCACACCATATAACTCTGCTATGCTAAATTTTTGTGAATAAAATAGAAAAGGTGTATATATCCCAGTCCACATTTTTACATATATAGTAGATGCCTGAGTCCATGAAAGTTAGGTCACTACCTGACAATTAGTATAATGCAGTGCAGTTGTCATTTTAAATGATCATGTAATTTGGTTAGATGGAATGCATGCACTGTATGTAGTAGTTGTGTATGAGTTGCATCAATTTATAGAGGAGCTTTACACACAACAGTTATCTCAGAATTTTATACTCTTCAAAATTAGGTAAGTTGTTCAATGAGGCAATGGGGAGCCAAAGTAATGAGTTGGCAAGAGACTTAGTTGCGAGTTATCCTGAAATATTCGATGGCATTAATAGCCTTGTGGATGTCGGAGGTGGCAATGGAACTACAGTGAAATTCATAGCCGATGCCTTTCCAAGGTTGAAATGCACAGTGTTTGACCTTCCTCATGTCATTGAGAATGCTCTGCACAGCGAATCCTTTAAGGTCGTCGGGGGAGATATGTTCGACAAGATACCTCCGGCTGATGCAATACTTCTCAAAGTAACTTCTCTTCATCTGAAAATTCATCAAATAAAGCTTTATTATTTATTTAGTTATTTATCTCATTTCAGAATTAGTTGACTGATGACCAAAAAGAATCACTGGTTAAATCATATTCTCAAGTATGCACCTTTAGCTTTTCTCTCAGCTTATGGAGAAAATTCCATAAAATGTTGCCATGTTGGCAGGGCTATTTGTACCATTACTAATTCCTGCTGTCATGTATCATGTACCTCAGAATGTTCTTCATGACTGGCCTGACAAGGATTGTGTTCGGATACTTGAGCGATGCAAAGAAGCAATTCAATCTGCAAAAGAGGATGGAAAGGTCATTGTTTTTGATATGGTTCTAGATGAAGAGATGGATGACGCAAAAGCAACCGAGACGAATCTTTTTTTCAATTTACTCATGATGACTTCTGCCGGCGCGAAGGAACGCACCAAGAAGGAATGGCATGATCTTATACAAAGTACAGGCTATTCTAGTTACAAAATATATCCTGCTCGGATGCGTCTTTACTCTATTATTGAGCTCTATCCCTGAATAATTAATATCGAAATATTACCATATGTTTGCATATAACTACTGATGGAAAGCAAACATATTTATATTCTTGTGCAATGCTGTAATGGTTCTTATTTAAATAAAATAGGTCGATCAATATTTCCTGAGTATACTTTTGTCTTTCCTGTCAGTTTTTGCTATATGTTTCTTTTGTTTCACTTAAAAAGTCTCGGCAAATTTATAGGCTTATTCAAACAGGATACCACAGCGGGTTTAGAACACAAATTAGAAATTTGCAAAATTTTTCTCACAAAACTTCAAATTCACCGGTTCAACACGTTTAATGACTTTATATAGTCCTAATCAAGGCTTAATTTACTAATACTTTTAAATTGGACTTAATTGAAAACTCGATGAACTTATCAATTTCGTCAACTCGAATAAATGATAGCTCCAATAGACGAATACTCTTCCTGATCTCCTCCTCCTCTCTTCCGTTAACGAAGGGAAGGTGGTCTCTCTCTGACAAGCCGGCCCCGAACTTAGTTTGATTCCTCTCTGTTGTCTCGTTCTTGATCAAAACTAAATCAACAGCTCAGATTAAATCTGAAACTTTAATGAACAGTACAAGAAATTGTCAAGGTTTTCTTATAATGTTTTACCATAAATTACAATTTGTCAACTTATAGTAGCAATACTTAGTTGGTAGTTGTAACATTTATATGTTACGATTTTTTTTTTTGTGTCCGGGGCTCCTTGTATCTTGTATGTAATTAATGTAGTTTTCTTAACTGGTAATGATATGTTTTTTAATTTTTTATGAGGAATTAAGAATTTTAGGGAGAAATATATGTTGTGCTTCTAGAAAATGAAGGTAAAAAGATTTTCTAGCCTTCCTACCTTAGTCTTCCTTATCATAACATATAAATTAAAATCCTAAGGCTGGGGCAATCTTTTGTTCCTGTATTTCTCAGTAATCAACAGCTTAATAATTTGTTTCTGAAATCATTGATCTTTAAAATAAGGACATTAAATGTACTACGTTACAAGAAAAAAAAATCCCTATTTTTGGGATTATTTATAACTTTTGAAGTGCATTTAAATGTTGCTAAGATACAGCTCTATTTTGAAGTATATTAAAAATAATTAAAAAAAAAACAAATAATTCATGTTGGACCAGTCACTTAAAATAAAAAATTATAAGAATATGTTTGGAATTTCTTTTTTTGAGTCAAGCAAATGTTTTCGTGTCTTCTATATACGTGTTCCCTTCTCTTCCATGATTGTATGCATGTGGCAGCAGAAAAGTAATGAGATCAATAGAAATCAGGAACGTTAGAGATTAATTGGATCATACAATTTTGAGAAGAAAATCATACTTTTTTTCTAAAATTTCTTATCATCTCATTGAAAAAAAGAAAACGTGTGGGAGATATCATTATTGATACCGTTATAGATACATATTTTATTATTCATGTAAAATGAGTTATTGTTCATATTAATGATTTTATTATACAATTTGTTTTGTACAGTATTTTATTATTCAAATCAAATATCACTAATATGAATAATAACTCACTTAAGTTGAATAATAAAAATATCGTACAAGTAAATTACATAATAAAATCGTTGATATGATTAATAATTCAATTAATCTGAATAACAAAATCGATATCAACAATAGTATTAATAATAAAATATTTTCTAATTACCAGTTTCTACAAAACAAAATATATTCGAATATTATTTAAAAAAATATATATTCAAAAAGTTCAAAAAAAAACTGTTTTGGACTAGACCAAAACTGATTATCTCACTATACAAGTTTTGTACATTACTATAAAAAATATACTGCGGGGGCACAGTACATCACTAAAAAAAATATCCTATGAACAATTGAAATCACCATCACAGCACCTGCTCATGACAAGTCAAAGACAAATAATTCCAGGCAATCCCGTTGAATAATCAAAGCCATTTGAAAATTAATCAAGCATTGGTGCCCTTAGAAGACTGCCATCACCTACATATTTCAAAATTTCGTCTCTTTAATTAATCCTTTTATTGAGTAATTTATTCCCTCTTCCTGTTTGATAATCAGACTAGGCATGAGCAGTAGATATTGAATCCAGCAGCACGCTTATCATTGATAAATTAATTTGTCACTACCAGAATCCAATCCTTCTATCTCCCTTCCAATGAATCATAAATGGAATCAATTCCTTTCCTTTACATAGCCCTCCTTACCACTTTTATCCTCTACACAACCTTTCTTCTCTTTCGCAAGAGAAAATCACCCCCGCTGCCATTGGGTCCCACAGCACTCCCAATTGTGGGAAGCCTTCCGTTATCCTTCACTCCACAAATACTTTGCCAATTTGTCCAAGAAGTATGGCCCGATACTTTCCCTACGATTTGGATCTAAGTTGGCTGTTGTTGTTTCCTCCCTGTCCCTTGGTCATGCCGTCTTTCGGGAACATGACAACATATTTACGAACCATGATATACCTTTGGACGCTCTTGTTGGTGCTTATGACGGCAATGATGTAGCATGTAGCCCTAACGGACCCACCTGGCGCATGCTTTGTTGTGTTATTGTGCATGAGGTATCACTAGAACTAAAACTAGACAACAAAAGAAAAGATGAAGTAAATAAGTACATAATAAAAAATATAGGAAACAACACCCTTCATATTTGGTAGCAGAATCCAAAGCCCATTAATTGTGCTGTATAATACACAAGC
This sequence comes from x Bolboschoenoplectus mariqueter, assembly GCA_037678475.1. NCBI lineage: Eukaryota > Viridiplantae > Streptophyta > Magnoliopsida > Poales > Cyperaceae > x Bolboschoenoplectus > x Bolboschoenoplectus mariqueter. Next base: position 1,100,290 of record CM075244.1, on the reverse strand, counting down.
ACAAAAGACTATATGGGAACAAGAAGGCATGACCCACGCCAGAGCAGTATTGCTTAAACATTTTATCAGAAACTTTTTTTAAATTTATATTACCTACCAGTCAGTTTGTACCAGTACCGAAACCAGTTGATTTATCACTTAATCAGATCTGACAATAATTGACTTAAACCTGAACTTGGTGTTCTGGCCTCAATTGAAGTATTCAACCCTGCTTCAGCTCATTTATATAACAAAAACGCACCAGTAAAATATTGGTACCAGACAACATAAATTGTATAGGTAATTTGGTATGACACATAGGCTAGCTAAACCCATTTACACTACTGATCCATCCACAACTTACTAGACTAATGGCATAACGGCGTACTTACAGGTGTTGTCTCCATCCAGTCTTGACGCCGTCTCCAATCTCCGACGGGAGGAGATCCGGTCCTCAGTGCGCCGTGTTCGTGCAAGGTCTGGAACCCTAATAAAACTTCCATAGTGAAGTGTTCCTAACACTGTCAAACGTAGTAACAAACACAATATGGGGCGGGACCCTCGAAGGGGATCACAAGAATAGGGAATCCGTCGGCAAGGATTTCAAGGTTCTAGTTGCCGACATAAACAACTTGATAGGCCGGTTCAACATCTCTGACTTCTTCCCAGCCTTGGCCCAGTTTGATTTGCAAGGGGTTAAGAAGGAGATGGAAGTACTGAGGGGAAGGTTTGATGATATATCTAATAGAGTAATAGAGAAGAAGAGTAGAGGAGAAGGGGAGAGACCGAAGGATTTCTTGGAGACTATGCTGAGGATGGAGAGAACTGGTGGAGATGGCAAGATCCCCTTCCCCATGACTCATGTCAAGGCCCAGCTCATGGTAAGTACCACTGTACCACTGGTAATCTTAGACTTACATTTGCTTTGGTTTTGTTAGTTTCCATGGTCAGAATTGGGAATTTTACACTTAATTTTATTGCTCAATAACAGTAAAATTCAATGTTACCGACATACCAGCAATTGCAAAATTCAAAATTGCAAACTTTTATCTAGCTACATACAATATATTCTCCAATCTCAACCAACAAATAAACAACTTTTAACAGGACATGGTAGTGGGAGGAACAGACAGCACATCTTCAACTCTCGAGTGGACCATGGCTGAGATACTAAACAAGCGGAACTCGACAGCTACTCCATACCAGAAGGTACCGTAGTTCTTGTCAATGTACGGGCAATTCAAAGGGACCTGTCAGAATGGACAGACCCGTTGGAGTTCAAACCAGAAAGATTTTTGCAAGAGCAGCGTAAGAGGGATTTCAGCAGGAAAGACTTCGAATATTTCTGGTTCGGGTCGGGTAGAAGAATATGCGGCGGTATCGCCATGGCTGAGAGAATGCTAGGTTCTGTACTAGCCACATTGTTGCACTCTTTTGATTGGAAGCTTGTAGATGACAGGGAGATGGATTTCTCAGAGAAATTTGGGATTGTGATGAAGAAGGTTGTGCCTTTGGTTGCTATACCACACCAAGACTATCAAAGGATGAGTTGTATTTTATATCTTGGAGATGGGGTGTTTATAGCTATACATATAGCTAGATTTATACAACAGTAACAAAATAAAATTGATTGATTTTCTGTACCTGTACCTGCATGTACCTGTGTATTATAGCAAGCTCTTTAGTACCAAGTTTCATAATGATAAATAAGAAAACCGTACTTGGGCACTTTTGATCTTAAATCTTTTTCTTGCCTTAAATGCCAAAACAAGAGTATTTTTAGTATCTTCCTTATCCAGAGCTCATAAATAAAATCATATCTGGGAAAAGAAATTTAGATGGACATAAATAAGTCAATACAAAGCTTGTGTTTTATAAAAAAAATATCATAGCGCTATCAAGAAATTATTCTAATATTTCATCGTTTTGGAATATAATTTAGCATTTGTTTCTCTAGTATAATTTGTCTATCACCATTCATTGAACAACCAAATGAACTATTAGTTAAATTGAATTTTTCTACATACATGACCACTATACAAATGATTTATCAGCCAATTATGTAAGGTTTTGTACTACATTGTACAAATAAATTAAATAAATTCTTCTTGACAGAATTTACAAAGACTATACAATACCAATGTCAGTTAATTAACTTTCAAAAAAGATACAAAACAAAACCCATTAAAATGTATTTGAAAACATTTGCATTGCTATCATCTGGTCCAGAAGATGTCAATAGGTCTTTCTATCGATAGTTGTAAGCCTGCACAGAAAACCCTGTCATTTTGGAAAACAAAAAATATCTTATGAAACATGAAAGATACATCATAAATATTTTTTTTTCAGAAAAGGAGTGCTAAATAGTTAACTTTTCTTTTTCATGAAAACATAATGTAAATAAAGAAAACTGCACATATTATTAAAAAAATATATTACCAACTTTTTTTTTAATAAAGACTTTTGACAGCCCGTTTAATTTTCTGAAACACAGGTATAAATAACCAAAAGAAAACACCTCTTTCAACTGAGCGCACAGGTACTCTAATATCTACACTTTCCCCATATGCATTTTTCCAGAATTGCACATTTGATGTAGCAATGAAAGAAGCAATTACTGCTTAAGACACGAATTTCTGACTTCACTTGTAGCAACCGGTCTCCAACTTTAATTTTTAAACTCTATAGGAACAAATTATTTTTTTTTGCATCCTTTCATTATAAAGAGGTTAGTTATAATAACAGATCTAGATTATTTAACTATTTACAAAAAAGGATAGATCAAGTACATTTTTCAAAAATTTATAAACCGAACCCCACTGGGTCCTATGATATATTGATATTACAAGCCTCTAAGAGTTAAATATATAACAGAATTCCTAGGCATTTGAGAGCACTTATCCAATGCTCTTCAAAATATTATTATGTACCTCTTTTTGGAGATTCTTTAAATATGACAATTCCAATTAATGTTATTCTCACTGTCAGTTCCTTCAGAAACTTGATCATCTATTCTCCTGTTGACCAAATTAAAAGAGCCCCTATTCTTAGTGAATCGATGAGTCCAGAGGACATATTTCACTCTCTATTTTCATCAGAGAAATTAAGATAACTTATCCTCCTATAGGCATAATAGAAACTGGCGTAGAAAGAACAAAAAATGTTCTTTAAGAATAATTGGTTAGTTCAATACAAGTGATTTTGCTCTTGTGAATTATACAATTTGTACCAACGGGTAGACAAAAAGAAAATTGAATAGAAAGAAATAAATAAATTCGTACAGGGACTTACCATATATCTGAAGTGTTCTCAGAAAGAAGTGCTAGATCTACTCTGAGATTTCTCTCTCTCAAAGCTATAACGCCTGAACTCTGAAAAGATCAGTGCAAAATTGACACATCAATGATTTTATTGAAGAACATAGTAAAGATATATGAAATAACAGTGAATGTATCCCATAAATAAGATATATCTGTTTCAAACCTAATTTGCACGAAATCAACTATTTTAACTTTGAAGTTAAATTGAAAAATAATAATAACAAATGACATGGAATTAAAAACCTTTCTTCACAAATTAATAGTAACTTTTTCCCTTTCTCCTCACTTACGCACTTCTCCTTAACCTCTCCTTTATCGATTTCAGCGGACGGATTGGACAGTGGAGCGATGCAAAGAGGGGTCTAAGGTATTTTAATGGGTGTTCAAGAACCAAACTTTGATTGGTGGAAGTCAGTTCATGAAGATTTTCCCTTCTCCGATGTATCAGCGAGAAGATAATAGAGAGAAAGAGAGAGAGTGTGAAGAGGCGCCAGTTGAAGACAGGAACTAATCAGAAGCCGATTGGGGAATTTTTTTATTTTTTTTTTAATTCAGCACTGCAAAGAAACCATTTTCCGAACAATTGCTCCTTTTTGTTATGCTTTTTTTTTTAATAGTACGTAGAAGATTGGTTTAATTTTTAAATAAATAAATTTATTTTGAATAAGACAGTTAATTTCAGTTTATTTGGTCATTATCAATTTCAAACACTATGATAATTTGATTTTTTAGTTGGGAGCTGATATATAGATATCCTCATTGATACCATCATCGATACTGATTTTGTTATTTAGATTATATGAGTTATTATTTATGTTAACAATTTTATTGTGTAACTTATTTGTATAATACTTTTATTATTCAATATAAATGAGTTATTATTCATATAATACTTTTATTATTCAATATAAATGAGTTATTATTATTCATATAAGTGGTATTTGAGTTGAATAATAAAGTTCCGGTAAAAAATAAGTTGCATAATAAAATCGTTAATATGTATAATAACTCATTTTATATGAATAATAAAGTCGGTATCGATAACGGTATCAATGATGATATCTCTCAAATATTTTCCTTTTTAGTTTACACTTTGGTTTGACAATTGAGAAATAAAAAAAACTGAACAAAACAAAAATTTACTATATTAGTGTATAAATAATCATGTTATATTGGTGTAATTGATTACACAAATAAAAATTTTGCATACTAATTGTTTTCACCGAATTTACCAAACAAAATTTCACATCATTTTATTTGTTTTGTATTTTGGATGTCGGATCTATGCGACCTCTTTGATTTATATTCATGCAAACGAAATAAAAATTTGATCAAAAAAATTTTAATTTAATTTGAGCCGAACCAACCAATAGAGCTTAATATTTGGATCATCTGGGTCGAATGTTTTTTTGGGTATAGACATTGGAGTCTAAAAATTGTTTGGATGGATGAAGTCTATTCAGCAATTTTGGGTCACTGATTAATCATTTTTTGTTTGGTCTGTTCTCAGAGTAATCTCAAATTCTGATTAATTTGTATTGAAGACATTGTTTATTTTGTACAAGTGTACACCGAAGTTGATTAATTTTTGGGTTTCATTCCAGTATTGTCAAGTTCAGTACAAATCAATCCTGTTTGGACTCCGTCAATAAATATTTATTGAATGAAATGGCTGGTTGCATGGTTGCGGATGCAGCGATATGGAAATATTTGAAAATCACATATATTGATGCAGTTATATACTAAATATTTACTACATATATAATAAAATACTACAGTAATTAAAGAAGGTGGGCCGGCCCAGTGGTAATGCCATTGGCTGATAATAACAAGCCGTCCCCGCTAGGAAATTAAAAACAATACGTCGTGTCAATACATACCGTAGTATATATGTTGTGTATCGTGCCGTTATTTGTATCATGTCCTATTTTCATCACTGTAGATATGAGACGGCATGTACGGATAAGGCTTGGACGACACGGCACGATATGGTACGGAACACGTATAGGCACGACACGGGAACGCGCGTAGGCACGTGTAGGCACGTTTGGCACGAATAAGCATAGGTAGGCACAGATATGCACGGGCAGATACGTTTAGCACGGATAGGCATAATATGCACGGATTGTAGACTGTAGAATGTTGATAAGACGGTTGATTTTATAATTTATTGGCGGGATTTGTAATGGGATTAAAAAATAGATTAATATGATATTTGTCATTAGTTTGCATACCCCATAGCATCTTCATCTCTTTAACAATGTTAAACATAAAAAAAAATGTACCCCAGTAAACACAATTTTATTTAAAATTCAAATTTAAAATAAAAAATGACCAAAATACTCTCATTTAACAGCTATATTCAAGGGTAAAATTGTAAATTGATATAAAAATAATTTTCGGATTTTTATAATTTTTTTGCAATTTTTACAAAATTATATATATTTTTTCCAATTGTTTGTTTAATTTTTTTAGCAGCAAATAAATTTAAAATTTTGAATTTTTTATATTTTTAAGATTTTTCCGAATTTTTTACAATTTTTTTCCAATTTTTACAAATTTTTTCCCACCAAACACGTTTAGCACGATTAAGGCACGTGTAACACGGCGTGTCCACTCGACACGGCACGGTTAAGGCACGCCATGTTTAGCACAGTGTGTCGAATCGACATGACACTTGTAGCACATCGTGATTTAACCGTGCCGTGTCGCCCTCCGTCATTTTTGGCACGGCACAACATACATGCCAAAAAAAAATCCCCGTATTATACTATGGCACGCTGTATTTTGACATGACACAATATGGCACACATGTTTTTAATTCCCTAATCCCAAGTTTGATTCGCCACTTTAGCATTGATTTTCAGCTATTTCGCCGAGCAAAATGCATCTACTATATTGAATCAGAACTGAATCGCTGAAATGAATCAGGATGGAACATATTGGAACCAAAATATAGCTGTACCGGCATGTATTCGAGACCGAATTCTTCGGTCAAACTGAATAAAATAATCCAATACACCACATGGTGTATCCGATACGTACCCGAACCGTGTCGTATACGAATCTGTATCGAACAAGTATCCGATACCAGTTCAATGAGGTATATAGAGTATTAGGCTAACAAAGGATGAAAGTGATATCGCAGCAGTTGGCTGGATCGAATTAATTTTTCAGATATACCGATTAACTAATTACTTGCGACGAAGTTGTCCAAATAACCAAACACGTTGCAATCCTGGGTGCCAAATTGAACAAATCATTTTAAAGTAGATAACCATGTATATTTGTGATAAAAAATCACCGATTTTTTTGTTTACGAAAATTAATATTTAAAATTAAATAAATAAAAAAATCGGATGAGAAATCATAATATAGAAACGACGGATTTTCAAAATATATCCCCAAACGTATTTTTAACCTTTCTTTATATAAAATAATATTTTAATGTGAGACACGTTTTTAATTCGTCCCTCAATAAAAAATATTTTTTTACTAAGAGACGGATTTTGAAATCCTGTCCCCATAGGGACAGATTCTGAAAATCTTGAATTGAGGGACGAATTTTGAAAAACCGTACCTCAATAAAAAAATATATTTTATTGAGGAAAATTTTTTTTTGAAATCTTGACCTTCAATAAAATATATTTTTTTATTAACTAATAAAATATTATTTTTATATTAACTAATAAAATATTATTTTTATAAAAAATGTGAAAATCACGCATCGAATTTTAAATAGACATAACTTTTATTAAGAAATTCTGTAGAAAATGTGTAATATCAATTCAGAAAGCTCGTAAAATAATCTATCTGAATTGATATTAAAAGTTTTTTACGGACTTTCCTATAAAAAATATGCTTATTTTAAGTTCGATACGCGATTTTAATAATTTTTATAATAAATAATATTTTATTGGGGACGGATTTTGAAAATATGTCCCTCAATAAAATATATTTTTATAAAAAATATTAAAAGTATGTTTGGGGATAGATTTTTAAAATCCGTTCCTCTTATTTTTATAATTTTTCATCCAATTTTTTATTTATTTAATTTTTAATATTATAATTCTTAAATAAAAAAATCGGTAAAATCAGTATAAAATAAATTTGAAAAATCATAGAACTTTGTATACATTTCTCACATAAATATATAACATTAACGATTTAAATTAATCATGTGAAAATTTTAAAATATAAATAATTAAAAAGAATTTATTGCAATTTAATTTTTTTTTTTGGGGGGGGGGGGAGCGGGGATCGAGGGTTTTATATCGGACTTATAATAAGAACTGAAAACAAAGAAAAAATCGCATTTCAGATATTTCTTCAATGCAAAATCTATCATGGCCAACTTTTCATGCTAATAAAGTCAAAAATTTTCTGACATTTTATTCACTGCAAAGACTTACATGTCATAGAGTCTATTATAAAGAAAAGTAAAATGGAAAGAGCCACGTCATCCTTTTCACAGAAAGTCGTTAGATCATTTATGAAAGGTTCAGATCTGTTCATGAGATATTTCTTTGCAGCACTGAGTTAAAAGAAATAAAACGCTACTTTTATTTCCCTCAATCAACGTCAGATTTATTCCCTTCTCTTCAATCGGCGCCTCCTCGCTCTCTCTCTTGAAAAAAAAAACGCTAGCGCCTCTAGATCTATCTACTCTCTCATAATTCTCTCTTGCAATCGGATAGGAAGGACCTCACTACTATTCTTTTCTCCATCTTTTTTTGGCTCCTCTGCCACAACAGATGACAGAAACTTGGATGATCAAACTAATTTGTTAAGTGTTTCACACGGTCTCCGCGCTTCTACAGTTGTGTAAGCCTTTCACTTCTCTATTTTTCCACAAATTGTTGGTCTCAATGGCGAGGTAACCCCTTCTTTCTCCCCACCCCCTTTGAATTACTGTTTTTGTACAAACTTCGTCCTTTCTCAGAATTGTTGCGCCTTGCTTTTAATAATTTCACGAGTGTATTGCAATTGTAATCAAACTTCTTTTTCAGTTTTGAGTACAGGATTATGTAAATTTAATATAATAATATTATAATTAAATTGCAACGAGCCACGGAACTTTGGTCTCAAAACTGGTATACCAATTTGTTTCAAAATTGGAATTTTGGTCTCAAAACTGGTATACCAACTGGTTTTCAAAATTGGTTAACAGGATATTCTGTTTTTTTATCCTAATTTCATCAACTCAAAGGGAGCTTATTGGGAAATTTTAGTTACACCAATGCAGTGGTAGTGAGACTAGAGGCCATTGTGCTGATTAATTTTGATATATTGGGCATAGATAGTATTTATCTGTATGCTTTATGGGAATGTTCCTTAATTAGGTTTTTTTTTTTCCTTTAACAAAGGAGATATTTTGAATAATCGAGGTTCGAAGATGTTGTACTTGGAACTCAGATATTTATAGAGCTCCTGTGCATTTGGGAGAAGGCATGCATGCAATTTCAATTGCTTATACATCGAGACTCATGCTAACTATTGGTTGTTTCTCAAATTTTTTGTCAGTTATCTGATGAAGCAACCAGTGTGTTTGATAGCAAGACTTGGGAAGCCACATTGAATGCATCAAAGCTTCTATCAAATGACGTTACTGGAAGTCATGTAGTTCATCATTTCACAACCTCCAAGCAATGTGATGAGGTACCCCATTTATATATCATCATTCTACACATTATAGAAAGGATTGGTTGTCTTTCTGGTATCTCTTTGTTCTTCTTTTCTCAGCAATATTAAACTTTAATAATCTAGATTTTAGATTTTCACACCCCTTCACTACTGAGTTTGCCAATTTAACATTGATTAACTACATACTAATTTTAGCATTCTACAATATTGTGGTTAAAAAAACTTATTGTTAATAAGGTTACATTATATTTCTTATAACATAAACAAATAAGAAATAGCGATTTATGCACATGACATTTTAGGAACTTATTCTTTTCCCAGTGAGTGAAGTTCTCAACAATTAAAAGTGAGTTGATAAAGATATGAGAAGAGGATTAATGTTGCCTATTCTTTTTTTTTTAATTTTTAAGAAGAGACGTGCTTGGTCTATATTTGATTTTTTTCATATTTCTTTTCATAATTTGTTTTGGGGCATTTCATCTATATAGTGCCTATTAGCTTCACTGGTACGTGCAACAGTGTACCACTGCTAATTCAAAGAGAGACAAGAAGTAACATGTATTATATATTTTTACTTGTCAGATACCGTCATCTAAGTAAAGCCACACTTTTTTTTTAATTTCTCATTGAATTCATTAGAAATTTCTTTGACAATTATCCAATCATGAATCTTTCCCAATTTTATTGTTTCGAAATTATTTTTTTATTGTATTGATTTATTTTGCACTTATGTTCAAGTTACATATATGATATGTTGGACAAGAAAGAAAGAAAAAGGATAACAGGTTAAGCAATAACATTCAGTAGTGCTTTTAGATTTCATCTAGGTTAATGTTATATCTATTTTAAACTTCTTTTTCAATTTGATGAGTTACTAAAATCTAAACTTTCTCAAACCTGTTATATAGTATGCACTTTTAATAGGTATATTTATAAAAATAACACGAATCGTGAGAACTATATGACAAGTAGGTAAGAACAGGGATATTTGTGCGTGCCTTAATGCATTTCTTGTTACTTCAATTTCATTTATCTATATTGTTATAGGTATAATAATAATTAAGGGGGAGTCTTCTAAATAGTGAAGTTTGCTGAAGAAGACTATGGAATAAGAGTGTTATATGGATGGACCAGGTATGATTACTAGAGTATATGATGAGTCTGTTCTTTAATTTCAATTTCATCTTCTGACTTTAGTACAAATTGTCTATTGGTAATATGGAATATGAGCAATTGATTTGTTGTCCTTCTTCTGTTTGAATAATTTATTCTGATAATTTTGTTCAAGTGACTATCCTTCTTTTGCCTTTTTGATGCTTTTCAATGTATTTAACAATTTATTCTTTTTACATTCTTTGCCATTTTAAAATCATTTTCTGATTTGTTTTATCTTACTTACAAATTCCATATTTATATTGAGGAGTAAAGCTAGTGTGAGTTTAAGTTCACCAAGGCTTTTGGCGAGCTTAACTTCAAAACCTATTAAATTGATTTATATTTTCAAATCTAAGTTGCTCAATAAATTCTTTATATCAAAATATTTTAGGATACAAAATTTTTTCATTTTTAGAGTTTTTTAAGTATTTGTTTCGGATTTTTTTTTACAATGACTTATTTTAATATTCAAGTATTCATTATTTTATTATTATTATTTTAGAACTATTTTAAAACATCTGAAAAAAAATAATTAGAAAACTCCAAAAATGAAAAATTTTAGTATCCTAAAAGATTTTGATATGAAGAATTTATGAAGCTATTCAGATTTATTGTTTGAAGCCGTTTCAATAGTTTTTTTGAGTTAAGCTTACCAATGATCTTGGTGAGCTTAAGTTCGTGCTAGCTTTACTCTATATTGAGTTTTATTTCGCAATTTTTTTTACTTATTTTATTTGTTTAAAATTTTTTAATTTCGCCTCAAATGCAATCAATGTAATTTTCTGAATGCTGAGATTTCTCTATATATTTTTCCATTCGGATCTATGTATTATTGTGCCTATTTGAGTTCTTATCAGATGCATATTTTTGCAAGGTTTATGAAGGATTCCAATCATTTTCATAGATTCATCCTTGAATTATAATTGTATTAAGCCATTGTGGTATTGGAGATATTTCTACATATCAGATCCCGTGCATGCACGGGTTTTATGCTAGTATACTCAAAACAGTAATAAGGAAGACAGTTTATTTACTGTAAGTTCATATGTGACTTCTGTAACATCAATATGCGAAACAAATTGATGTGACATATAATCCAAACCGAACTAGCTACCAATATAAGTACAAGAGGAGGAGAATGCAAAAACCAGGACTTGATTGTAACTAAACAGCATAAATACATATATATATATAATAAAACTGTAGTTCATGCAATCCATTGAAGCTTTTCACAAACTCGAAAGTAAGTTATCAAGACGCGGCTTTGGTATCATAAAAAGTGGCTTAGCTCTAGTCATCGTAATGCCAGACCCTTCTGTCATGTCAACAGAACCTTCGGCACTCGGCCAGTCAAAACATTGTACCAACGCTGCAATACCACTTTTGACCACTAACTGTGCCAGCGTTGCCCCGGGACATATCCTTCGTCCCGTCCCGAAAGGCAAATACTGGAAATGTTGCCCTCTTACATCTATTTCATTCACTTTGTCATTGCTGACAAACCTCTCTGGGTTGAATTCTAACGGATTCTCCCAGAATTCCGGGTCCCTACCGACTGCCCAAAAATTGACTAATACTGGTGTGCCAGCTGGCACAAAATGGCCGTCAATTGTGCAATCCTCTGAGCCCTTCCGAGCAACCATTGGTATCGGACCATGGAGACGTAGGGTTTCTTTGATGATGGCTTGTAGATAAGGGAGTCGAGGGAGGTCGGATTCATCGACGAGCCTGTCTCTGCTGACAACTGAATCCAGTTCTGTGAGGAGCTTTTGAAGGACAATGGGATGGTTCATCAGCTCTCCTAATGCCCATTCGATCGTGAGAGCCACCGTGCTTGTACCAGCCGCCAAGATATTCTTCAAAATTCAGGGCAAAATTTTGGAATATATATGTATAATATCAATTGATGAAATGGAATCAAGCAAAAGACTATATAGATATTATGTTCTCACGATATGGTAGTATTACTATATTTTACTGATGTTGTTATTGTTGCTACTGCTGCTACTATTACTATTACGATCATTGCAATTACACAAAATTTTCCCTTCCAATATAATGATGTTGGTGTTTTAGAGAAACTGAAAGTTTGAAACCATGCATTTTATTTTATCCAAAAATAGCCTAGATAATATTACTTAAACACTGAAAGAAAAGTTCATTTGAAATACTAACCAGAATGTAGGCCTTGATGTTTTCTCTTGTAAGTTTCTTCTCGGCATCATCATCATCATAAACATCCATCAACAAATCCAATATATCCTTGACTCCCTTTTCACCATCCTCCTTACCACTCTTGCTTTGCCGCTCTGCCTCCTTTGCTTTCAATACCCTCTCCACCATCCGATCATACCGCCCCTTCACCTCCCTCACCTTGCTGTCAATCCCTTGGAAATCAATCCCTAACTTTCCTAGTTGTTTGAACACCCATATGTGGTCCTTGAAATCAAACAAGCCCAAGATCTCCTCCAACTCATTGATCACCGTCTTTAGCTCCACTAACTCGTCGTCCTCTGAGGCCCATTGCCTACCGACTGACATGCGGGAGACGATACTACTGGCTAGTCCAATGAACTCCTTTGACAAGTTCACCTTCTCTCCTTTCCTGGACTTGTCATATAAGCCTCGGAGAAGTCTTTTTATCTCCTCTCGTCTAATGAGGGATAGTTGGTCTATGGTTTTACCACCAAGGAGCTGAGTCATGGTTAGCTTTCGCATGAAGACCCAGTGAGGGCTGAATGGGGCAAAGCCCATGTCGGAGCCATCATAAGAGAGGTGGAGAATGCCGGATGATCTTGCACGGTTAGAGTAGATGATATCGTGGTTCTTGAGAAAACTTTTTGCTGACGATGGAGAGTTGACAGCCAGGTAGTCAATGCTGCCAAGGCGGATACGGAAGAGGGGACCATGGCGGAGAGCTATGCGATGCAAGCCATGGTACGGGAGGCGGCCAAGGAGGTGAAGATGGCCGATGATCGGGAGAGCGATGGGCGATGGAATGGTGGCGCTAAGTTTAGAGTTCGGTTTAGAGGTGCGAATGATGATGACCAAGGTTACGAGTGAGATTAGGAGGATTGTTAGAGTAGAGGAGTTGAAGAGCTCTAGTGTTGAAGTGAGCATCTCCATGGTGGGATCAATGTGGGGGAGAGATATTCAACGTGAATATTATGTTCTAGTATTGTTGGATGATCCTAGAAGTACTTACACTGTGGTAGTATTTATACAAAAAATGATGGTACAAATTCAAAGGACTAGTAGTACAAAAATTGTTATGTTATTTATTAAATAATATTATAAATTTCAAATTTTGACAATCTAATATTTAAGCTCCATAGTTTTCAGACACATAATCCCAAACAGTTGACTTTATTAATCAACGAACTCTAGATTATTTTTAACGAGATGCAAATGCATCCTGTATAAAATATTACAGTAACTCTTCTTGTGTTTTCGAATAAGACTTAATGGAGATTGTGAAAGGCGTTAATACAACTGTCAACAGGTTAAGTGCTTCTGTGTTACTTACAACGGCGGGATCAGCAAGCAAACTTTTTTTCACTGGTTATGTTCAAAGAGTGCGGCTAAAGTTCAACCGCATGGCTCTACAAACTATGTTCTTATTTTTTTATGATTGAAACTATATAGATAAGTGTATAATAAATTTAAATGGTTTAGAACAACTTAAAAATCTATTATATCATATATAAACAGAAGAGAATTTTTTTTTAACCCCACATAACTTATTCTATTAACTTGACATATGGTCTTACTATCATAATGACCTGCTTTAACTTCATTAAATGTTTTATTAACATCTATCTATCTTAGTCTCAATATTTTTTAAATAAGTTTTAACTATTACACAATCTCACAGATGATAATCATTTTATATCTATATAATAATCATGTCACTTCTATACAATAACAACTTGTGAAAACAGAAAATTTAAACCGTGATGCGACATAATTTTACAAATAATAATTAGTTTGTATCTAAATAATAATCATTTTATAACTATATAATAATTACTTGTAAAAATAAAAAAAATGACACCACAACAATACCCTTTGTTATGAGTTGTAGCCAAGTTGTTATAGACCATAGCAAGTAACTGTGATGCAAATTTTAAGAAAAAATTGCATTTAATGAGACAAATAACTATGGGTTCATTTTAAATGACTTTTCATATTTAAACTGCATTTAACTATATAATTTTCTAATATAGATTTGGGGCAAGAATGATGGAGCTAATTTATTAGCACCCATAAACAGCATGATGCTACCTATAAAATACCAAGTTGTAACTCTGTCACAACTTTAAAAATTAGTTTAAGATTAAATATTGCTATATTGAGTTTGTAAATTAGTATGAACATATATTTTATAAAGTATAAACATATTATTCATGAATTATGAACACCCTTTTGTTATGATATAAACACCTCCAGAACTTGTATGCAGAACATTGAGAGAAAAAAAACAACATGATATTTGAGGTATAAATATCTAGTTGGATTAGTATAAATACCTAGCTTTATTTAGTATAAATACCTAAAACCTAAGTGTTGCTAGTTGAAATCAATGTGTTGTATAATAACTATTAACATTCCATCTGAGGTATAAACATCTAAATTCCTTAGTACAAATACCTTGTTTTTATAATATAAACACCTAGCTTATAAATATACTTATATAAAAAATATTTCATGACACACATATATAATAAAAATTTGTGGCACGGAAGATGGTAGACTATGTCACAAACTTTTTGACTTTTGAGAGAGTAAAGAAAATAGATTGAAACTTGATAATTGTCCCCAAGTGAAATTCATCAATTAAATCGTCTAGTTTGATCAGAAGTATTAAGATTTTTGCATTTTTAAGGATCTGATAGTTTTAATATTTAGTCCGTCTTCTATAATATACTACTATTTTCATCATTACAAAATATTAATATCTCATTAGATAAGTTCATATATTAAGTATTCAAAAGCTCAATACTTCCTATATAAGATTGTCACTTAATATAATAAACAAGTAATCTTAATACTTAAGTAACAAAGAATAAATATTTAATTCACTACATATTTTTAAATAGTGAAAAATATAAGTTTCTAATTTTCTAATGTTTACAAATATAATAAGTATTGATGCCTCATAAGATAAGTTTATATATTAACTATTTAAAGGCTTAATATATGTACCTGTACAAGATCATTGCTTAATATAATAAACACAGTCTTAATATTTAACTAATAAAGTATAAATATTTACTTCATATGTATTTTTAAATAGTGAAAAATGTAAATTTCTAATTTCTTCAATGTTTAGAAACATAACAAGTATTAATAGCTCATTAGACAAATCTATCTATTAACTATTTAAAAACTTATGCTTCTTATACAAGATCATTGCTTAATGTTATAAATGAATATTCTTAATATTTATATGACAAAGGATAAATATTTATTTCATTGTGTATCTTTAAACAGTAAAAAATATAAATCTCCAATTTTTTTATGTTTATAAACAGAACGAATATTAGATACCTCATAAGTGAGATCTATATATTAACTATCTAAATGCTTAATATTTCCTATACATGATCATCATTTAATATAATAAATAAATAGTTTTAATACTTAAGTAAAAAAGTACAAATATATTAAACATATAGTATTTATAATTAACTAAAAAAATATTAAGACTATATGGAACATTAAACTCTAATATTGTTGGTCAATATACGAAGTATCAATGCTTTATATAGATAAGCCACTATATTGATTATTCAAAGTCACTTTAAAAAATATTAAAACATCTTCAACAATAAAAAGTATTACTACTTTAGCTACCAAAGTTATTGTATTGTAAGTACAAAGTACTAAGACCAAAAAAATATAAAAATCATTATCCTTCATATAGGCAAGTTAATATACTAATTAAAAATTGATATCGAAAACTATTAAACTTCTTAATCATGTGCAATCTTCTAAAATAATATAATAATAATCAATAGGCAGTTGGTTTGCTCCTTGAATTGTTATTATCCTTGTCAGTTAATATGCCGTAAGCAATGATAATGTGTTCTTTTGTATATCATCCTCTAATTAATAATCAAGAAATAATACTTCGATGATAAATAATCATTAAGACTAACAAAAAAAGCAATAAACGAAAAAAAATCATCTGAGTAAATTTCACGGGAATATCAATGATATAGTATTAATACTTAGTAAAACATGTGTACATTTACAAGTACTATTTTTAAAAAAAGTATTTGTCTCATATGATGTAATGTACTCATAACGAATTTTTCTCAAGATATTTCAACTCCTATCTCTTTTGATGCGGTGCATCTCGTATAAAGAGTCAACCCGAATTTGATTATAATAATACTAGCTCAAAGAATTTGTTGGAACAATATTAGCTCAAAGAATTTGTTGGAACAATGTTTTCTGTTTTATTTTTTTATATTTGCTACTCCAATCAACTTACTTTCTTTTTCGTGGAAGAGTGTCCCGTCGAACAAATTTAATTTATTTGGTTAATATATAAAGGAGAAGGAAGTAACCGGTTTAGCATGCATTGTTATTAAATAAAATAAATGCATTTGAATTCACTGATGAAACTAATGCATAACGCATATGCAATAAAACTTCTCCGAAGAAATGGTCACCAATTGTTTTTAATAGAAACCAATGCATCATCCTAAAACCTACAGTCAAAGGTAGACCTATGACCGGTTACATAATCAAAATAATTATAACATATAGGAAACAGTCTAATTCATCAATTTAATTATTTAGAAATATATGTTTCTAATTAATGGATGAATCATGCTTAAATAGGTGAATCGTATGGGACAATAACGGATTGCCAGTTCTATATATCCCACATAAATACACCAAATTAATTATGATATTAATTAATTATTAAAGAGTTTACGTTAATTATTTTACTAAAGAGTTTACGTTAAAATATAATATTATATACCAAAAATCTAAAACACATTTAAATTTAATTCCTTGATAAAATTTCTAATACATCATGTTTCAGAGCAACTCAAATTCAAATTAAAGCGGCAAATTTCTCTATTTTTGACGTGCATCTCAAATTTTTAATCTTCAAACTTCCATTTTTGAACGCGCCTATGTATTAATTTGAAATTACGAGAACTTTAATTTTGAAATTGTGGATGAGAGAGAGAGAAATCATTGTTTTATTTCATTTCAATTTGACAATCACTCTCTGATGCGTCTTTACATCCCTCTTGTTCTAACTCTTCTTCCTCTTATTATATCATATTTTTGTTTTTACTTTTGCTTATTCGATGTTAATAAAGGCGACGACATACACAAACGCCAATCTAGCAACCCACAATTATTGTTAGTATCTATGGTAATCAATAAGTTCTCTTAATCTAATATTGATTTATTTCAAAATTCTCTTCATTGTATCTTCTATATTTTTGGACACTTCATGTGACGTGAATTCTGCAAATTTTTCAGAAACTTATACAAATGTTGAATTATCTCAAAATTTTCTCCATTGCCTCTTCTATATTTTTTCAGTTCATTTGAAATATTGTTTTCATAATTAGAAAAGTGCTAATTGATGGCGATTTGTTGGTTGACAATATCAAGGTTGTCTCTTAATATTTACTAATAGTAGTTATAATTAAATGTCGCCACCTAACTCGTCTAAAGTCACCACCTAACTTTTTTTTTTATAATGGCAACCCAAAAAGTCACCATAATAAATTTATTATTGGAGACAACCTTCAAATGTCACCACCATTGAATGAAATAAATAGTAACAGTCAAAGTCATCACTGTAACTTATAATTAAAGTGGCAGTCAAAAGTCGCCACCTTTTTATACATATATTTTACCATCAGCAATAAACATTTATTTATTTTAATAATTTCTAGTGAGATTTCGCCTACTAATTAGTAATAAGGAATAGACGAGATTTATCATTAACGAATTAATTTTATAGTTTTAACAAACGTCCAAATTTTATAATAAATAGTTTTGAAGTTATTAGTTTTAAAAATATATATTGTAATAATTGAATGTATTATAAAAATTAGATAAATACTAGAATTATTCATATGTTCTCATGTGACACTAGAGCTATAAGTTTGTGAGTTCTGCTAATTAAGCAACTGATGCAAACTAGTTAGGAAGGCCAGTATATACAATTATTAATTAATTAATTAAGCATTATTGAATGCGCCATATATGCGTAATTTGTTCTAGATTGTTGAGCTTGCGAGAAACATATATAACATATATATTCTTGCATTAATTCAGGCCACACATGAAGTCATAATTAAGAGGCTACAACTTGCTAGCTATTCTAACTCAAATAGTTTCCACACCAAATTGCTATCCTGAGTAAAATAATTTCCGCACCAAGTTGTATTACTCTAAGCCAAATAATTTTCGATACCAAATTGCTTTTTTATGTCAAATAATTTCTTTTGTACCATAAAACACAAGTTGTGACCTTAACGAGAAGAAGGATACTTGTTAAAAAAAACCAAAAAAAAAAAAAGAAGAAGAAGGAAGCATTCCAAATTAAAGAAACAAAAATAGCAACAACCAAGCTTAGGATCAAGAGAAACGCAATTGCTAGTGATTAGTATCAAATAATTTTTTTTTACGAAAAATGAAAATCTAAATCACTTAATTTTTAAATGTTCATAAAAAAATTTCATTTGAGTATTTCGAACCTGTGATATCTTATATGAACACACTGTTAGATAAATTGTGATTTGGTAGATGCAATAATCTAAACTTATGATTGATTATCTTATGAAAAAAAAATAATAATAAGTCAACGCTTCATGAAGGTGCTAAATATTAACATGGAGATGTACAGATTTTTCCTATTCAACTAGAAATTCAGATCATTGTATCTACCAGGTCACAATTTCTCTGACACTGACTGTTAGCAATTGGGTTCCTCCTTATCTCTTATCTATTGTTGCTAATTTGTTTCTTATGAAAATACTTGCTTTTTTGTTTTTTTCATCTTTATTTTTTTTGGTATATATCTAAACGGCTAAGATTCTTTCGGTACTAATTTTCTGACGTAACAATTGATAATTAGTAAAAATTAATCAACGCATGTGCTTTTGTTTTACTGGTCATTTAGTTACTAATATGGTTGCTATATCCATCATTCTTATTATCGGTATGCCATTTTCAGAACTGTGATAGTACTTGTTATCAGTGCTTTCAAATAATTGTTTTTTTCTTTTAAGATATAAATTGAAACTAGACAATCTTATCAATAGAAATTGTCAAGCAAAGGTAAAATAACCATCGATGCTCATGAAATCAGTAGAAAACATTTTGATTGATTCTCATCTGATTCTTGTAAATATGAACATATGACTTTTAGAGGCCATGCAATAAATCATAACACCTAATTTCTAACTTATTGTTCAATTTGCTAAACATTTATTTATTTCTCTAATATCCTAACCACTATAATTTGCATACTACATATTCCAGATCCGGTTTTTAACTTCAACGGAGTAATTAATGGAAAAGCGACAAGGACAGTGATTAAGAACTTGGAAAAATATAAATTGCAACAGTACCTTTCTCTTTTTCCTAATTATTGCATTGATCATATGCAGAAATAGCTTTTTCCTTTATATAAATGCAGAAATAGCTTTATTGTATGTATTTCTGTAAAAATTATGTCACAATAGCTACTAATAACTGCTATGATCATTAGTATAAATAATCAGATAATTTATAGCTATAGAGACTTGGAATACTAACTTGACTACATACCAGATGCTATCTTAAAAGGATTCTTACAACAACTACTAATAACTAGTTTAGTTAATTTAATTAAGATCACTCATAACTATAAATAACTCATTAATAGAAGAAGCAGCACCAAACTAGCTATTAATTAATAATGAATACAGTAATTATAAATAAAATGATTAGAGCATCTCTATCCTACTTTCAAATTGACTTACTTAATTTTATGTGTCAATTATAATTATAATTGCAGAAATGGAGAATACTTTCTAATTTGCTAAATTAACAAGCCTTACTAAAATGTCACATAAGCATTTGCAATTTATTTAAAAGTGATATGAGATACCTCTATCTCTAAAATTACTTAAGATCATTTTCTCTACCAATTAAAAATTATCACATCAGCGAATTAACAATTATAAGGATGAGGATGTTCTAAAATTAATATGTAAAAAAATATTTAATTAAATTAACAATTAAATTAATAATTATAAAGATGAAAATGCCCCTTCAACTATAAATAGTTTCATATCAATAATGGTTGGCACCAGCTATTAGTAATTGATTTCTCTAATATATAAATAGTTCTTGAATGTATTGAACTGTTGCAGTACTATGTTGGAGATGTTTGGAGCTCTAAATAATCAGATGATCAACATTTGAGAATTTGACTTGAGAACATCCTTCAGAAAAAAAATATTGTAATCCCCAATCAATCATCCCCAAGTGACGTCCCAATCCAAAACTTTCCATTTCTCCCATGTTTTTGTCTTTTTACCCTTTTTTTTTTTTAGCATAGATGGTTATTAAGAGAGCATCATGTTTCAAGAGCAACACAAATTCAAAGTGGCATAAGCATTGACTGCTATTGTGTCTTCTCGCTTGAGTACTTTTTTAGTTAAAGTTTTCGCTGGAGTGTTGTTTGGTGAAAGTTTGAGAATTTTTTTTTTGGGAATTTTTTTTTGGGATGATACCATAGGGAGTATCACCATCCCCTTTAAAAATATTAGAATTATAAATGTTGATGTTGATGTTGATGTAATATGTTGGAGAATTATAAATATTAGAATATAGGGAGTATCACCATCCCCTTTAATTTTATTAAGAAATTTAATTTAAATGAATAAATTTAGAGAGCAAGTCTGATGAGTCATGTAAATCAAGTACATTGTTCTAAAGATAAATTACGGTCCATCATATAAGGTTATGTCGCTTCTTCTGTTTCTAAAGTAAAACACTCAGAGGTTGTCTCTTATTCGTTCTGACAGCACGAATAGGTTCGACTGACACCCAATTGAATTGAATGGGAGTCCAATACCAAATTCCTTGAGCCAATATATAATTTATATTTTCATATAGAGATCTATTTTTTCTATGTTTTGTAGTAATCGTGAGAGAGCAAGGACCAAGGTTTTTATAACCTATTTTGGTCCCATGAATTAATTGCCATATAGATTACAGAATATAATTTGATTCATACGTTACTATACGGAATTATTCAATCCTCTATTCAAATATAACTTATTGCATAATATTAGACTTAATCTTATTAACATATTTGAAAGATCTGTTAGCACAATCTCAGCAACTGCTGAGATTGCTAATCCACATTAATTACCAAATTACTAATGTAAATCTGCAACATGCTATAGTGCCTTGCACACGGCCTAAGTACCACTTTGACTTATTTCATATGACATATGTTCTAAGAAAATATGTTATTAAACATAAAGTTTTTAAAACTTCATTTATAAAAAATATTAACAATCCCCGCTAAGTTCTAAAAACTTTAAAAGACCTCTATTTAATATGTATATTTTAATCAGCTCCTTACAATGAATTCTTATGAATACATTTCAGTTTGAATCCATACTTAACAAGATTATATTTGACCGAGATCATGCGATCGACTTGGTCTTGAACCACGAATTTTCGACCAATCACATCTAATCATGCGCATAGTAGTAAGAAAAATGACTCCGAAAGTAATAACTTCTGTTTGAAAAATAAGATTATATATATAAATTCAAATGTAGTTGCTATTTTCTTTTCCACGATGAATAGAAACTTTTTTCTTTTAACCATCCATTGATTTCTCTCATAATTAAGTAGACCTTGAAAGAGACACATTTCTATACCTTTGAAAAATTCAAGGCCCATGCATATCATGTACATGTTCTCGTCAACCAAAATTGTAAAACAACTGTACATGTCCATGAGTGCCAGCAGTACAAGTCAGTACGGGTAATTTGTATAATACAGAGCAGTCTGATTTTGCAAGTGAGGGAATCTATTGATAATTATTATTTTAATGATTTTAATAATTAATTTTTAAATAATTTTTAAAAATAGGAAAAAGTTGAGAAACACAATTTTTTTTAATTTATTGATTGATTGTGTTTTAAATTTCATATAATTTAAGAGTCGTTTAATATTTTATTAAAGATCGTTAAATATAGACCGTTATAAATATCATATAATTTTAATAATCTTTGATAGAGTATCAAATAATACTTAAATTGTATAAAATTTGAAACACAATTAATCCACAAATTAAAAATTATGTTTATAATTTTTTCTATTTTTAACATTTTTTTTGAATTATTTGAAAATCCGTTATCAAGATTGTTAAGATAATAGTTGTCAAAAAATCCCACCCTTTTGTAATTACCCCTAGTTTTGTTCTAATTTCTTACATTTTCTCCTTTCTTATCCTTTTTCTAAATTAGATCACACTTTTTGATGAATTTTAATGAAATTTGAGGGCGCCACTCTCTTCTTTTTCTCAAAAAAAAAAAAAAAAAGAAAAAATTGTCAAACAGCAGTACTCTTTTGATCTTACACGTAATTTCTTGTAATTGTACTTAATTGCAAGCAACATGCATATATCATGCATGACTTTGTCAAAAAAAAACTTATTAACTAATTGATAAGAAATTCAGTATCCTATATTGACTTATAATTTGGTACATACCAAGACAGTTAGACCACTTGCACCTAATTAATGAATCATCTCCATTATATTAATTGCACAATTTTATATTTCAGCTTGTTGCATCAACTGTTTTCTGGATGCAATACGATATGTACTGAGTTGAACTCCAAATTAACAATTAGGATCTTGATAACATCATTAGTGACGCCTTGGTTCTTCTCATTTGGCAGTTCAGTTTCACCTTGTTTCTCATTTAAATTAAATTACTATTAAGATACAAATTAAGAAAAATAAATCAATGTAATATGTACAGGTGAAGAACTAGAGTGGAATCTTGAAAATTGAAGAGAGAGAGAGAGAGAGTAGTAGATTCATCTTTCTTTTTTTCTTTTTTTTTTGGTTTCTTCTCTCATAGTCTCACGACACTCATTGAAAAATTGAAGATAATCCATTTTCTCTTCTTTAATTTCTCTATCAAAACGTTAAAAAAGAAAGAATAGCGTGGTTCTAGAAGCATTGAATTTCTCGGTGTTCTTAACTCAAAATCCGTCGAATCGAGTTCAACCAACAAATTCAAACCGGTCCATAAATTCTTTATATCAAAATTTTATAGAATATCAAAATTTTCTGTTTTTAAAATTTTCTAACTATTTTTAAAAATTTTAAAAATTATCTATTTTTATATATAAGAATTCATTAGGTGGCGACCTTGATTGCCACTTCAAAGATAAGTTTCAGTGGTGACCTTGACTGTCACTATTAATTTCAGTCAATGGTGGTGACTTCTGAAGGTCACCTCTTATCATAAGTTTATTGTGGTGACTTTTTGGGTTGCCACTTTTAATAAAAAAAAAAAATAAGTAACGACTTTTGATGAGTTCAAACTATTTAGGTACAATCGACATTTAATTATAGCCACTATTTATCAACATTAAGAGATAACATTGATGTTATTAGCAGTAGGTCGCCATCAATTAGCATTTTTTTTATAGTGTACTTCTTTTATTAATTATAAATTATTACGTCAATAGTACCGAAAAAGTCTTAACCGTTTACATACCAAAAAAAACAAAGATGAAAAAAAACAAAAACAAAACAGCAAGTATTTTCAAAAGAAACAAGTTAGCAACAATGGATAAGAGATCAGGAAGACTGCAATTGCTAACATTCAGTGTCAGAGAATTGTGACCTGGTAGATACACTGATCTGAATTTGTAGTTGAACAGGACAAATCACTACTTCTCCATGTTAATATTTAGCACCTTTGTGAAGTGCTGAGTTATTATTATTATTATTATTATTTTCATAAGATAATCGATCATAAGTTCAAATTAATGCATTTACTAGATCACAATTTATTTAACTGTGTATTCATATGAGAGATCGCAAGTATGAAACTAAAAATTTTTTTTTTTATGAATATTTAAAAAAATTAGATCACTTAAATTTTCATTTTTTGTAAAGAAGGAATTATTTGATACTGATCACTAGCGATTGCGTTTCTTTTGATCCTAAGCTTGGTTGTTGCTATTTTTGTTTCTTTAATTTGGAATGCTTCCTTCTTTTCTTTTTTTCTTTTTGGTTTCTTGTATTTTTTTTACCAGTATTCTTCTTCTTCTTAAGGTTGCAACTTGTGCCTTTTGGTATAAAAGAAATTATTTGACCTAGAAAAAGAATTTGGTATCGAAAATTATTTGGCTTAGAGTAGCACAACTTGGTGCGGAAATTATTTGAGTTAGAATAGCTAGCAAGATGTAGGCTCTTAATTATGGCTTGATGTGTCGCCTGAATTACTGCAAGAATATATATGTTATATATATTTCTCGCAAGCTCAACAAGCTAGAACAAATTATGCATATACGGCGCATTCATTAATGCTTAATTAATTAATAACGGCATATAGTGGAGTTTCTATCTAGTTTGCATCAGTTGCTTAATTAGCAGATCTCACCAACTTATAGCTCCAGTATCACATGGGAAAATATGAATAATTCTAATGTATGTCTAATTTTTATGGCACGTCAAATTTTTACGGTATATATTTTTGAAACTGACAACTTTAAAACTATGAATTATTTTGGATATTTGTTAAAACTATAAAATTAATTTGTTGGCAATACATCTTGTCTTTTCCTTGTTGTTAATTAGTAGGCGAAATCTCACTAGAAATTGTTAAAATAAATAAATGTTTATTACTGATGTTAATATATATATATATATATATAAAGATAAAAAAGAGTTGGCATCAGTACAACGGATCATCAAACAAATCATATCAGTATTGATTTCTTTTGTTCCTGTTTATCGATATATTGTGACTTTTCTCCGTAGTTTGCTACATGATTTAAAAAGGCATGTAGTTCTATTTTTCCAACCTTAATTTTTTCAACATTAAAAATATTTTACTTTATATTTCAAACTCCTATGTGGAAAACATAGGGTTTTTTTTAATATTAAATCTTAAGATTACACAAATTAAATCCGTATACTGACTACATTAAGTTATTATACTAACTACATTATGTTATTATACTAACTACATTGAGGCTTTATACTGACTGCATCAAGTCTATATATTGATTACATCAAGTCTGTATGCTGGCTAAATCAAGTATGTATATTACATCGTCTTTATACTTACTACATCAAGTCTTTATATTTATTGAGTCGAACTTTCTATTACTACATTAAATGTATATTACATCAAGAATTTATACTTACTACATCAAGTAAGTATATTGACTACATAAAATCTTTATATATAGTTACTAAATCAAGTATCTGTACTGACTACATCAAATCTATATATCCATTGCCTCAAGTTTGTATACTTATTACATCAAGTCTTCATATTTAGTACAATATTGTCAACAATCAAAGTTAGTAACTTTTAATTATTTGCAATATAACTAATAACATTCATTGCAACCAAGTCCTAATATTAATTACGACATAATTAGTAAAACACAAGTCTTAATATTCATTACAACCAAGTTTTAATAATCATAATAGTCAAGTAATGATACTATATATAGTCACTACAATCAAAAATATTATTTGATCAACATATATATTATGTATTAGTATCAAGTATCAACTCAAGCATGCTCATTCATATGATCAATCAGAATCTTATATGCTAGAAAGAGCCTCTTCATGTGAATGTCATCCTATAATGTTTCACAAATAAAAAACTTATTTGCAAAAATTCATCAAAATTTTTATTAACAATTTTTAGAATAAAAAAGTTATCTGAGTGAAATTCATGTCAAATCTAGTGATGATATTATATATATATATATCCGAATAGAAAAATTACGCAATCCTTAAACTTCTTCTATTTTGAACGAATCATCCATTTATATAGAGTGTTATTTCAATCCTTGTTTCCTAAAATTTATTGTCAACAATCTTAAAAATCTATATATATGATGTCTTAATATGCTACATAAAAGTCTTAACATCTTTTATAAAAAATTTCAATTTGACACAAACTCAGTATAAGCAAGTCTTAATACTTAGTATAAAAAAATTTTAGTATCTAATACATATAAATCTTAATATCTAGTACACACAAAGTCCTAATATCTAGTACAAACAAGTTGATCAAATGCAAATTCCGATAGATTGTATAGTTAGTATAAAAACTTGACGTATTTAATTGTAAGAGTTGAGAATTTTGTTTTTGTCTATCCCTACTTAATAATTATTAACATCAATATCTTATTAGAATATGTTTGACAAAAATATGCTTATTTATAAGTATTTGTAAATTAATTCGAACGTATGCGTTTATCGCATGATTATTTTCCAGTATTGCTGGAACAAACGCAGAGGCTTAAACGCATGCTTTCCTCGGATTTTACATTTCAGACGCATATTTGAATTTGTCTTTAGCCGCATGCGTTCAGACATGTTGATTCCGAGTTTCAAAAGGAATTCAGGTGCTTGACCACCTTCTGGTGTCACACCTAGAAAGCACATGCTGGTTTAGGTGTATCAAGCTGGTATACTAGCTATATCCTTCCATATTTTTACTTTTATGCATGTGTTTAATTGTTGGTTTTTTATTATATTTAATAGAGTTGCTTGCAATTAGTACGCAAAAATGCTATATGTTTACGTTGCAAAATAATTGAAAAAGAAAGCCTTTTGTCTAAAAATATAGTTTCTTTTACTTTTGACTTGCGCACTGTTAGGATTTTTAGCTAATAGTAATAAACTTTCCTATTTAAATTGTTTTCATTTAATGGTAAAGACATGCCGTTAAATAAACAAAAACAACCACACTGGGACGCACCATATGAAATGGCATCAAGATTTATACGTTTGGTTTTATTTCCAGTTGAAATTGGTGCTAATGGACTTATGCTGCCGGTTTACGCCGTAAACGCATGTGTTTTTTAAGTATGTATATTATTATCAAACATATTTAAATGGAGATATTCATTTTAATTATTTAAAAAAATAAGGATATATAAAAAAAATTCAACAGTTAATATAATAAATATAAAGACTTGCTCACACCTGAATATAAACTGTAATATAAGATGTTGATAAGATTTTTAAGAATGTGAACACATTTTTTTAAAAAGTGATTCCGGTTAAGTAGTTGAGAGATTTGACTGAAAATTTTGAGATTGGGTGATTAAATAATTTCTCCATTTCTTTTAGCATGCTTCCCTTTGACCAATGAAAAATCTGAGGAACTTAAAACAAGTGTTGGCCTAATTAATAGTCATTAATTAATGACAAGTGCTCTGCACAGTCAATCCTCCTGACAGAACTACAGATGGAATTGAAATCATCATGTTTGGAGGTTGCTGCTGAATATGAATAGGAATATTTTATTAGAGTGCAAATCAAAATTGCCTAATTAGTTTGATTGGAGACGTGTCCAGATTTGATGCATGGACGGAATTAAAATTTTAGCATGTGGGGCCGGGCGGATGATTTTTAAACATAATTTATATTTTGTATCTGGTTACAGGTTATGATGCAGAATCAAATAATACAGATTACATTAAAATTTATGTAATTTTGTTAATAATTTTATAATTTAGTTGTAAAAATTAGAATATTTATTCACACTAAAATGTAGCCAATTATAATTTATTCAAATAATTACTCAATTTTTTTTTATGTTGTAGTAGGTTTTTAATAGTTATATAGGACGTTTTCTAATGTCAAATGATTGGTATCCTAAAATGATTATAAAACTCTTTTAGTTTCGTAGAAGTTGGTGGATGCGCTTGACTTTTATAATAAAAAGGTTTATGCAACTTAATCTCATCTTACAATATAAAATCTACTTTATTCAAAATATTCCAATAATAATTTAGTTAATTTGATGTTGACCAATAAAATTGAAAGCTAGAGATTTCAATTTAGATTAAATTTTCTTGTATCTTAACAAAAAATAATACTTTCTTTATAACAATATAAACATTACAATTTGTATTTCTTTTAGTGATATGGAAAAATATCTCTCATATATAATATTTTTTATTATGTTTTATTAAAGCATCTAAGGTAATTTATGTATCTAAATATATAGTAGAGATGTCATTATCAAAAAGTGGTAATATAATTGCTAAAAGGTTGGAGTAAAATATTTTTGTTCATCTAAAATGGAGATTAGAATAATTTATTTATAAATGAAATCTTAGATGATTATTTGTCCAAATAATTCATAAACTAATATTGACCGTCAAGTGAACTTGAAGAAAAAAAAAATCAAGTATAAAGATATATGAAAACTTCGATGCTTCAGTGGAGAGTACTAGAAAAAAAAGAAGAGAGGCTTGAGCGAATAACTAAGGCCTATTTTGATAGATGAAGTTTTAATAAGGGGGCCCCTTTTTACCTTATTGAAAATCACTTAAAATTAAGGCCTCAGTATAAACTTTCGGAGATCATAAGGGGGCACGCACCTCACCAAGTCCCCCCCGTCTCCGCCACTGATTTGGTGCAATTAACTACCCAAGTGCTATATATGCCTAACATCAGTATAGACAGATCATTGATACTGATACATTCTGCATATTCAAGACTTAGTACCAATAAATTCCATCAAATGGCGTAATCCAAATTTACATTCCAAAGCCTATCCTTCGTTTCTACCTGCGCAATGAGGTGAGCAGCGGAACTAGAAATCTCCGACCACATAAAAGCATATGGTTGTCCAATGCCATTACACGAGCTCGCTCGTTCCATTCCTATCCCACCTGAGAAAGGGTTCATGCTTGATCGGCTCATGGAACTTCTTGTTAATCAAGGAGTCTTTGCGAAATCCGAAGGTGGTTGGTTACCTGCTCACCCCAGTCTCTGAGCTTATGCGGACGGATGGCTCCAACATGGATACCATTGTTGGCTTCATTACACAAACATTCACAAAACATTGGTTGTTCTTCATGAGCAAATGGTTCAAGGATACAGGTACAAGCAACCCCTTTCAGATGGCACATAACGGGAAGCCGACTTAATTGGGACATCTTCAAGGAAAGGCCAGAGATGGGTAACACTATCTAGGAAGCACGGACTCCTATGGGAAGAGAGAAAGAGAGAGAGATTATTGTGAAAATGTTTGCACTTCGGCCTGAAGTGAAAGCGTTATGAATTATATGTTTTATCGTTTCTAAAATTTTGATTTATGTTGTTCATTAGATTTTTTTTATATCAAAATTTTCTACTTTTAAATTTTTTAATTATTTTTTAAGATTTTTTTAAAATGATTTTAAAATGATTTTAAAATAATAATAAAATAATTAAGGTTTGCACATGAAAATATATCATTTTCAAAAATCTGAAACAAGAATTTTCAAATTCAAAAAAATATATAATTTATCTATCCTACAATATTTTAATATGAAAAATTTATTAAATAACATAAATTGAAATTTTGGAAATGATAATGTGTATTTTGAGGCATTTGCATTTCGGCCGAAGTGCAAATATTTTCATATTAATCTCTCTCTCTAGCTATATATATATATATATATATATATATATAACACTACTATGCTAATTGATAACAGATGTGCTCCAATACATCACTTTTGAGTAAAGAAAAATTTGAAAATTATTTATTGAGACATTATTGAGATCTATATTTTAGCACTTCAAAAAAAACAAGAAAAAAGAATTGATTGTTGTTTAGCAATTCTTGTTTTTGCATTAAATATATGACGGTCTATATTTATTTTGGTGCACTGGATAGTCATCTGAATCCATAACCTTTCTGAACTTATTCTTGATACTTTAGGTACTCATTGCAAGGGAGTATTTGCGATTGAACTTGTCACCATACCACCTTACAAATAACTATCAGAGACCACACACCACAGTCGCTGCTAGTTGTGATACAGTTGCAGATAGTTAAAATCATGAAAAAAAGTTTTAAAAGGAAGAAATACCATAAAAATAAATACGAACGATTATGAATTACAAATAATTAAATAAAATTTAAAAATATCATTAATTTTAAAGCCAGAATATAAAGCTACAATATTAGAGTGACTAAGTCAAATAATAGTACAATTACAAAGTAACAAAGCACAATAATGCGATAACTAAATCACTAATATTGTAATGAACTATATCACAATCCATACAAACTATCCAAATCATAGAACAACTAAATACGTAATTAAAAACCATATAAATCAGATCGATTAATAAGAATCTGTCTAAAGCACATTGTAATTGACATCAAAGTTGTTTCAGTAGTCCAATGCTTTGTCATGCCATCCTGAAATGCAACCAAAATATTTTCATTTTGTAAGCTAACTCCTATGTGCCTAGTACAGAAATGGGAGCACTTAACTACTGTTAATAGTTCGTATCAGTACTCATATACAAGTGGTTTCATATTTCAGTACTAACAAATAGATAACAATAACTATGTATATGGCAGTTTAACAATGACAATGGCAACTTAAAATTATCATAATTTGGCTCACTGTATGCATATTCAGGACCAGCACCAAATTTGTTTGATTAGAAACAGTACCAAACTTTATATGGTTTGACTTACAATATATTATATTAATATATTATAATTTAGGGCATATATAACGTACCTTAGTCTTTTGCTTGATAGTCCTTGCACTTTTACAAATCATGACAACTGTTTCACCTGTGTAGGAGGGGAATTAACTTTGTGGCATTGGCTGCATAAAGACGATGATTTGACAAAAAAAAGAAATATGAGTTGAAAAGAAAAATTAGTAGATATAATTTAATTTGCTTAAAGAACTAATAGTACAAATAAGTTAACGACAATGGAAATAGCAGTTTCACCTTCTGAATATTGCACACATTTGAACAATTATGAAATTAGTTGGTTCCAGTTTTAGTGCCAGTACCAGTAGGTAAGAGAAAAGAACCTGGGAGGAAAAGGAATTACCTAATGCTTGCTAGATTATTCACTGCTCGCTTCTGTAAAGAAATTAGCTTCACCTCTAATACAAAATCAACGATCAATAGAATGTATTATGAAATTGTTGTTGTGCTGTCACCAATTATTTTATTAGTAATTTTGAGAAATCACTTATATCTTGCAGTTAGACTCGTGAAATGATTTAAATAAGAACTCAAGCACCTTATATCTGGTAACATGTGGTTAGACTCACAAAAAATCACTTATATCTTGTGGTTTGACTTACAAATCTCCTCGGTAATCCAATGTGATCCATATATCACCAGCATGTTACCAGAGATTACTGTCACTTGTAGGCAAATACAAGCAAAAACAGAAAGAAAAAATGGATCATGAAGGCTTGAAAATATTGTTGAACCTGTGGATCATTGCTGCGGAAGCTTATTGTTCTCCATTTTTGCTATTGTTGTTGATTTTGTTCGCTCTACTAGCAGTTTATATACCTACTTAAATAGAAAGAGTGACAAATCAATTAAGGATCAATTTGTTCTATTTCTTATGCTATTGTGGTTGATTTTGTGCACATATGCCAAGATCTATTTCTAATTGAACTCGCTCTTAGATAGTAACTCCTAGCCAGACAAGAGTCCAAGGTCTGGATTAAAATAATCTTCAATCCTAGCCATCAAACAAGAACAAGGGAGCGAGCGAGCGAGTACTAAACAAATTAAATTGTGAAAGGCTTTTTGTTTAAAAAAAAAATAGGCCCATAGGCTTAAATTGGTAAAGTGGGTTTACAATTACAAGGTTAGTTATTAAAAAAAATATTGAAGAGCAACTACGACTGGTGTTCTTACATCGCAATTATAGATGCTAAAGTTGTGCTTCAAAAAATTCATGAGGCGAGGAGGGGAGGGAACGGGAGGGGGAGGAAAGGGAGGGGAGGGGAGAATTTATGGAGTTACTTGATCCAAAATTCAGAGAGAAGGGAAGAAAAAGTGTGTCTTCTTGTCTACACTTCAATTTAAAGATTACAATTTTGGACTCTTTAAGAAGAAGAAATCACTCTCTCTACTTTCCCTTCCCATCTCACTTATTTTTCTAGAGCATGTAATAAGGTCTTTTCTCTCCTCCCCTCCCCTTCCCTTCATTACCCCCTTCTGGAGCACAACCTAAAGGTCATTTCTGTTGTAATACATAGCTCACGACTTCAGTCTCCTCCAAAATTGGTTCTTCAAAGAACCATGACTCAAAGTCTATCTCTTCTTCTTTAGGTTCAACAGCCTCTTTGACATCCGGAACGTCAGCTATCACAATAGTCGCCAATGCGTCCCACTCTTCTTCAGTGAATTTCTTCAAGAAGCTAAAGCAGAGACTTTGTTTTATCTTTGAAAATTCTTGAATATTGTTCTCTCCACATTACAAACATTGTGATTAGTAGAACACTTCTGAGTTCTTTTTCCATGCATACTTGTCGCCAGTAACATACTTGAAGGATCCTCCTGTGGCACCTCTGTTGAGAATGAGAAGCTGTTGCACACCATTGCGTATAGCATTCTGGAACTCGTGCATTGACAGAGTAAGTGATGCACTGTTTCGCTTTCCCTTTTGCACATATATATAGCATATACTAGGAATTGACCAACCTCTGATTATCAAATTATCCACGGTCAGTATCGTGTTAAGCATTGTTAACCATGCAAACACCTTCATTCTTGGTGGGGCAGTGAGACTCCATATCCGATGGATATTTGGGATTACCCAGCTGGGTCCATTTTTTAGCGCAAAATAGGCTGAGCTAACTGAGAAAGAACCAGAACTGTGGCCTTTCCAGAGTACATCATCATGAATTTGAGCACTTTTGATCTTAAATCTTTTTCGCGCCAATAAATGCCAAAACAAGAGTATATTAAGGTCTATAATCTTCTATTGTAAAGGAATTAAACTATAAATTTGTATCTTCTTGTCCAGAGCTCACAAATAAAAAATCACATCTGGGAAAAGGAATTTAGATTGTCATAAATAAGACAATTACAAGGCTCTTGATTTATCAAAAATTATGATTGTGCTATCCATTGATTATTCTTCTAGTGTTTCTAGAATTTTGCAATATCTCCAAATAAAAACTTGATGCTTTCATCTTTTTGGGAAAAAAGAAGGTGCATAAATGGTTTAATTATTAGTTTTATTTTTAAACAAATAAATTTGTTTCGAATAAGACAATTAGTTTCAATTTATTTGGTTATTATCAATTTCAAACATTATGATAGTTTGATTTTCAGTTTACAATTTGTTTTTGACAATCGAGAAATAAAAAAAGAATAAAACAAGAAGTCAGTAAATATTATGATAATATTATAGTCTTCTATTTATTATTATTAATTTATAAATAATCAAGGTAGTATTGATATATTGATTATAAATTTAAGTTTTGCATACTAATTTGTTTTCACCAAATTTACCAAATCAAATTTCAGATCATTTATCTGTTTTGTATGTTGGATGATCGGATCTATACGACCTGTTTGATTTATATTCATGCAAATCAAATAAAAAAATGATCAAAAAAATTTTAATTTAATTTGAGCCGAACCAACCAATAGAGCTTAATACTTGGATCATCTGGGCCGAGTGTTTTTTTTTTGGGTATAGACATTGGAGTCTTGAATTGTTTGGATGAATGAAGTCTATTCAGCAATTTTGGGCCACTAATTAATCATTTTTTATTTGGGCTGTTCTCAGAGTAATGCCCCTCTGATTAGTTTGTATCGAAGACAGGATGTTTTGTGAAGAATAAAAAATGGCGAGTGAGTAGGTGCAAGAGGTTTTTGCTGAATAGAATGTGCTTCATACACAGTCATTGCTGCAGCCTAGCCTTTTAGAAATTATTTTCCTTTTTACCATTTCTTTTTCTCAATTTATAGCTTTTCTGTTTCGCTATGTCAAAGGCGTCTCAATTCTCATGAGACACCATTTTATGATTTTCTTTGATTTGTCTTGTAATATTGAACCATCTTGTTTCAATAATATTTAAAGGTAAGGATCTGATCTTTGTCTTTTCTCAAAAAATAAAAAAAAATAACCAAACACAATGCAATCCTGGGTGCCAAATTGAAAAAAAAAATCATTTTAAAGTGGATGACCGTGTATGTATGTGATGAAAAGTTAGTATAGAATGAATTTAAAAATTATAAAACTTTGCATAGTACTCTCATAAAAATAAATAAAATCAGTGATTTAAATTTGTCATATGGATGTAAAATTTTGAAATATAAATAAAAAGTGAGTTTGTGATATTATGTGACATAAAAAAATTATGGTATTGAAACCTTTCTCATAATTATAAACTATATATTATTATGTTGAGTAAATTACCACTACTAGAATTTGATTTATTTCCAAGGGCAAAAAAGAACCTATTCCATGGACGGACGAATGGAAATAGTCATTTCCGTGGAGTTACCCATGTAAAAGCAACCACGGAAATACATCCCATAGAAATAATAATATTTACATGGAGACCCATGAAAATATCTATTTCCATGGATGTTCCCATGTAACTGCGCCTCATGGAAATATTTTTTGTAAGTGGATTCCATCGACTATTCCATAAAAATAATCATATTACTTCCATGAACACATACTTGCATGGGGACTTTATTTCATGAGAAATTTTTTTTAAGGATATTGTTTGATTTTTTTGCATGATTCGGTTCATATTATTTGAATGAATATACTCATGGAAATAATAATAGCAACTGGAAATAATACTGCTGTAATTAAATAATCATCCATGTACCAACCTAGTACACATTCACATTTCCCTCTCCCTATATCAATCCAGTGTACATTACTTCTCCCACTTCCAATTTATTCAGATTATTATACAAACATCCAACATATTTGAAAGCACTGTATTGATCATGAAAACTAGTTAATTTATACCAGTCTTAATATTGTATTGATCATACAGTATATCAAAATAATAGTATATCAAAATAATAGAAATAATCAAAATAATATATTTTACATGGTACCAATGAACCTTAAATTATACCATATTAGTACCACGGGTAGAAACAGTCCCAAATTAGACTCACCACCTATTAGCCAAAAATAACAAAAAATATATCTCCAACTATATATGTAATATGTTAGAACTTAACATTCATTTTAAATATATGCTAAATAACCAAAAATCCGAGTTGATGTTCTAGTTGGGTTGCCCACACCATTGACTCATTGTCGCTTCATTACATGCAAGGTCTTACCCATTTGCAACTTGGTTTAGGAGTGCTTGTAGCATCCCTCCTTGATGTGGTTGTAGAGTAGAGTGTGAAGTTTTTCCTGAGGTTGTTGAAAAGCTGGATCTTAATCCTAAGTTTGAAATATGTTAATAATTAGAAATGTTAGCACTGTTGTAGTATTTTTGAATGAAGTATAATGTTAGTCTTAAGCCTTATACTCAATGAGATCAAATTTTCAAATAGATCTCTTATAATGTTTTCACTTTTAACTTTTTGACAAAAGATAACATCCTTAAGCCCTATACTTAAAATTATGAAAACCTTACAAAAAAAATTTCATTTCTTACCTGAAAATTAGGCATATGCATCCCAAGTACACCTCCAAGTAGTGGTTGAGAAGTAAGATGCTGTGCCTAAGTTAAAAATGCACAATAAGGCAAGTATAGTTATGTTATTTTGATCAAAACATCCTTACTGTATTGTAATTTTATATACTTGATATAACTTATAACATTTACATCCTTATAAACTGTACTTACTTTTTTCTGATGTTTCCATTGGAAACCCGTTATCTTTTAACTCGACTCTCTGATCAGAAGGTAAATGGTTAAG
This sequence comes from x Bolboschoenoplectus mariqueter, assembly GCA_037678475.1. Lineage (NCBI taxonomy): Eukaryota > Viridiplantae > Streptophyta > Magnoliopsida > Poales > Cyperaceae > x Bolboschoenoplectus > x Bolboschoenoplectus mariqueter. Next base: position 1,064,227 of record CM075244.1, on the reverse strand, counting down.
GCCAACATCCTAAATTTCTAAAACTTTATAGATAACTCTTGATTCAATCGTACTTACTTGTATATTCAGTTTTGATAGCCCAACCGTCGAGAATAATTGGCTGAAGAGCAACTCATATCTTGCCTATTATCTTTCCCTCTCTTCCTTCTCATTAGTTGTCGTCTTAGTTGCCTTTATGTCATTCCAGCCTCTGCGTCAGCTATTCTTTATTTGATGTTCCCCTATCTTTGGATTTCTCCGTATATCAAGTTTTTCATATCTAAAAACATTGATTCTAGCTCCTCACCCATGGAGAATCTAGGCGAAAGGAGAAAGCAGAGAACAAAAGGTAGGATAACTAGTTTCGTTTTTTTGACTGTACCAAGGCCGACCAAGCTAGTTAATTTTAGATCGGATTACGCTTTGAGCTCTAGCACTTAATTAAGACAAACCAAGTCTTCTAATTTGGACTAAATGAGTTTTACACAAATTCAGCTAACTAGGGTTGTAATCCATACCTCATTTGCAGTTGTGAGTTTCGTCTATCAAAGTCCTAATATAGATCGGTGGCGATCAGTTCAGTGGCAGCAGATCGAAGAGGCTTGGACGGAGGGTTTGGACGGAGAGTTTCGAAGTCGGAGAGATATTGGGAAATAAAATAACTAATATAAGTCGAAGAGGCTGATGAGATATGTTGAAATAATTTCATGAGTACGTTCATGGAAATAGTATACACTTCAGACACGGATACCGCCATGAAAATAATCTTTCTTATAAGAGTAATATCTTGCCTGTTCGGCGTATGGGGGCCTGAAAAATTTATTTTCATGAGTACATACGAGACTTTTCCATAAATGTGTAGCACCAAATTCCATAGGTCAACAGAAACATGGGTACGCCCATGAAAATAAATTGCAGGTACGAGTAATAATTATTATTTTCATGAACTCTTATCCTACCATGTAAATAACTTTAGTTATCCTTACAAATAAACAAGATTCTAGTAGTGTACATAAATAATACCTAAAGTATCATCTTTTCAGTTTATCAATTTGATTCTTAAAGTTTCAGAATTATTAATTTGATCCTCAAAATATTAGTTGATTATCATTTTGATCTTTAAAATTTCGAAAGTATCATCTTAGTCTTTAAAGTTTTTAATTTGTACAAAGTTATTCTTAAAAGATCATTTGTATAATTTACTATATATTATGTTTTAGATTGTAATTTGTATAATTTATTTTATTATGTTTTAGATTGCAATATAAAGTGAGGGTGGGGGTTATATGAGACTTATGATAAGAACTAAAAAGAAAAAAAAAACATCCACACATTTCAGACATTTCTTCAATGCAAAATCTAGCATGGATAACTTTTTGTGTTAACAGAGAAACAAAATTTTCTTACATTTTATTCACTATAGACACTTAATTACATCTCATACTCAAGACAGTAATAAGGAAGACAGTTTATTTGCTGTAAGTTCATATGTGACTTATGTAACATCAATATGCGAAACAAATTGATGTGACATAATCCAAACCGAACTAGCTACCAATATAAGTACAAGCACTGGATCCAGCTCAAGAGGAGGAGAATCCAAAAACCAGTACTTGATTGTAATTAAACAGCATAACGTACATATATATAATAAAACCAAAGTTCCAGCAATCCATTGAAGCTTTTCACAAGCTCGAAAGCAAATTATTGAGGCGTGGCTTCGGTGTCATAAAAAGCGGCTTAGCTCGAGTCAATGTAATGCCGGGCCCTTCCGTCATGTCAACTGAACCTTCGGCACTCGGCCAGTCAAAACATTGTACCAATGCTGCAAAACCACTTTTTACCACCAACTGTCCCAGCGTTGCCCCGGGACACATCCTTCGTCCTGTCCCGAAAGGCAACAACTGGAAATGCTGCCCTCTTACATCTATCTCATTCACTTTGTCATCGCCGGCAAACCTCTCTGGGCTGAATTCTAATGGATTCTCCCAGAATTCCGGGTCCCTACCAACAGCCCAATAATTGACTAATACTGGTGTGCCAGCTGGCACGAAATGGCTGTCAATTGTGCAGTCCTCTGAGCCCTTCCGAGCAACCATCGGTATTGGACAATGGAGTCGTAGGGTTTCTTTTATGATGGCTTGTAGATAAGGGAGTCGAGGGAGGTCAGATTCATCAACGAGCCTATCTCTGCCAACAACTGTATCCAATTCATTGAGGAGTTTTTTAAGGACAGTGGGATGGTTCATCATCTCTCCTAATGCCCATTCTATTGTGAGAGCCGACGTGCTCGTACCAGCCGCCAAGATATTCTTCAAAAATAATATAATTCAACACAAAATTTTAGAATATATACGTATAGTATCAATCGATGAAATGGAATCAAGCAAAAGACAATATATACATTCTGTTCTCACGACATGTAAGTGTTTTTACTTTTTACTGACAATATGTTTTGTAAGGGGACATGTGGATTTAAAAGTTTCACAGATTTATTTACTTATTATTATTATTATTATTGTTATTATTAAGACTACTATCAGTTGCTATTTTTCTTGAATAAAAATGAAAGTTAAATTACTAAAATTTAAATATCCATAAATAACAATTTATTCGAATTTTAAATATGTAACCTTCTATATAGAGAAAATTACCTCCATTACTAAATCAAAAATTAGTTCTCACTATTCATTACAATTAATTACATATAGTTTTCCCTTTCAATATAATGAAGTTGATGCTCTAGAGAAATTGAAAGTTTGAAAGTACACATTTTCTTTATCGAAAAATAGCCCTAATAATATTAGGTAAACGTTAAAAAGAAAAGTTAATTTGAAATAGTTACCAGAATGTAGGACTTGATGTTTTCTCTTGTAAGTTTCTTCTCGGCAGTATCATCATCATAAACATCCATTAATAAATCCAATATATCCTTCACTCCCTCTTCACCGTCCTCCTTACCACTCTTGCTTTGCCGCTCCACCTCCTTTGCTCTCAACACCCTCTCCACCATCCGATCATACCGCCCCTTCACCTCATCCACCTTGCTGTCGATCCCTTGGAAATCAATCCCTAATTTTCCTAATTGTTTGAGCACCCATATGTGATCCTTGAAATCAAACAAGCCCAAGATCTCCTCCAACTCGTTGATCACTGTCTTTAGCTCCGCTAACTCATCGTCCTTTCCGGCCCATTGCCTACCGACTGACATGCGTGAAACAATACTGCTTGCTAGTCCAATGAACTCCTTTGGCAAATTCACCTTCTCACCTTTCCTGGATTTGTCATAGAAGCCTCGGAGAAGTCTTTTTATCTCCTCTCGCCTAATGAGGGCTAGTTGGTCTATGGTTTTGCCACCAAGGAGCTGAGTCGTGGTTAGCTTTCGCATGAAGACCCAGTGAGGGCTGAATGGGGCAAAGCTCATGTCGGAGCCATCATAAGCGAGGTGGAGAATGCCGGTTGATGTTGCACGGTTAGAGTAGGTGGTTTCATGGTTCTTGAGAAAACTTTTTACTGACAATGGAGAGTTGATAGCGAGGTAGTCGACGCTGCCAAGGCGGAGACGGAAGAAGGGACCATGGCGGAGAGCGATGCGGTGCAAGCCTTGGTGTGGGAGGCGGCCAAGGAGGTGGAGATGCCCAATGATTGGGAGACCGACAGGTGATGGAATGGAGGCGCTAAGTTTAGAGTTCGGTTTAGAGGTGCGAATAATGATGGCCAAGGTTACAAGTGAGATTAAGAGGATTGTAAGAGTAGAGGAGTTGAAGAGCTCTAGTGTTGAAGTGAGAATCTCCATGGTGAGAGAGTAATGTGTGTGTTGGGGTTTTGGGGGGGGGGGGGGGGGGGGGGGGGGGGGGGGGCTTGAATATTATGTTCTAATATTGTTGGATGTTCCTACAAGTACCTACAATGTGTAGTATTTATACAAAAAATGATGGTACAAATTCAAAGGACTAATAGTACGAAAATAAGGAAAAAAGAAAAATGAAAGAATAAGGGAAATTACTGTTTTAAATCGTTGGAGAAATCTTGCCATAGTATTCTACTGACATCTACCAATTAATGCTTGTCACGTTTCCTCCACATGCAGATATTGTACTAGCCAGTAGCCAGTCTCCGTTAGTTTAATCAAACGGGAAGTATAATAATTTGATAATGTTCTAAGGCACATGTTAATACTAATAAGCAGACATTAAGTCACATCCTATTCCTAGGTAGCTTGTTTGTTGAACTTTCTGCATGCAACTGCTGTGAAAATAAACTGATTTTTATGTCGGATAAAAAAAAATCGAAATTATAAAAGTTGAAATTTTTTTTTCCAACATAAAATTCTGTGGCGAAATATATGTGATTTGTAAATACATTTTTCTAATGCTTTTATTGAAGTGCATGATGAAGGAAAGAGTGACGGCAGAAGAAGAAAAATGCATGTAATGAAAATAATTTATTTCAAAAATGATCATCGATGTGCTATATATATGTATCTGTTTAATTTACTCTTTTAATTAGTTGGTTCAAATGCAAAACATGATGAGCGTATTGATGTGTGCTATATATCATGTGGCGCTTAACACTAATTATTTTTTCTTTTTGGCCCATTAATTAAGTTCGTAGGACCAAAATGTATTATTTGTATTATTTATATCATGTGGCGCTTAACACTAATCATGAGCTGAGTTTCTATCATTGCAACTAGATGCACTTGAAAGCAATTAATGTACCTGTTCGGCTGAGGAGGATTAAGCCTCCTTAAAGTTCCTTAAGACTTTAATCCTCCATCCGAACAACACTCCTTAGATGGGATTAAGCAATCCTCCTTAGCTCCAGATATTAATCCACCTCCCCCTTCCTTAACGTTTTTGCCTCCTCATCAGAACATTATTTTCAGACAAATTTACCCCCCATCCGTACAGCTCCTTGAGATCTCTTTTTCTTTTTTTTTCTATTTGCTATCATCTTCCATTCCTTCTATGCACAGTTCTCTAAGGGAAATACATCAGTATATCAATTAATGATACAATGATGTGAGCATGTACATGAAAGCAAATGCACATATATTTGTTTCAGTAAAAGGAAATAGGTGAATCCACTTATTTTCAAAATAAAAATGTGACTGGATTGTTTTAAATTTATGGTTGAAGTTCTTTTCCTACTAGTAAATATTTTCTAATTTTCTTTCTCCGGATTTATTGTAAGATTTAGTTGTTTTTTCTCCTTTTTTAGAAAAAAAAATTGTGTCTTCTATATTTATGGATGATCAAACGAATAATCAATTTATCTCATCTATCATATTATATAACGACTCGATGAGAGATAATTTGATCTTTTACTCTTATGCACAATATAATGTATTTTTTTATTCACAACCATCCTTTAATCTTAATTCTTCTACTTGCCGAACATAAACTCCTTAGTAAGACTTAAGTTATTAATTCTCAATCTCTTAATCCGTAGTGCCGAACAAGCCCAATATGTCAGGATGCATGTATTTCAAAGCAGTTTATAGTGGCATGTGTAGTTGTGTATTATTCTGTGATATCCACACACAAAAAAAATGCATGTTTTCAAATTAAATCAAACGACTCCATAAATAATAACTTCTGGTTGAAAATAAGATTATGTATATACACTCCAAAGTAGTTGCTATTTTCTTTTCCATGATGAATAGATTTACATGTGTAGGTGTGTAGTTGCTATCTAAACTTAAACATATTGCAAATTAAAATTAAAGTCTGATTGATTTCAGCAATTTACAGAGGCGCCTAGAGCTTTCAAATTTCAAGGCCTTTGCATGCATAGATATGTATGCCGGGCCATCACAAATTGCTTTTCGGTCAGTTCAGGGAAGTACCTTTTTTTTCTAACCATCCATTGATTTCTCTCATAATTAAGTAGACTTTGAAAGAGACACAATTCAGTATCTTTGAAAATTCAAGGCCCATGCATATCATGTACATGTGCACAATTAAAATTGGGCAGCAGTACTCTTTTGATCTTACCCGTAATTTCTTGTAACTGTACTTGCAAGCAACATGCATATATCATGCATGGCTTGTCAAAAAAAAAAAAAATTAAAAACTTATTAACTAATTAATAAGAAATTCAGCATGCCACATTGACTTAATTTGGTAGGTATTAAGATAGTCAGTCCAAATATTTAACTTGAAGCATGCTATCTATCTGTGCAGTGATAAAGTCAAAAAAGTTATTACGCAGGGGCAATTAATTACAAATTTTATATCATTTAAGTTGAAGCATGCTATCTATCTCCGTTAATTGCACAATTTTATATTTCAGCTTGTTGCATCAACTGTTTTCCGGATGCTATACAATATATATACTTCATTAGTGACGGCCAGCTGGTTCTTTTCATTAGCAGTTCAATTCAACATACATAGTTTCTCATTTAAAATTACTAATAAAGTAATAAGGTACAAAGAAAATAAATTAATGTAACTTGTATAGGTTAAGAACTAGAGTGGGACCTTGAAAATTTGAAGTGATAGAGAGAGAGTAGTAGAATTGTGAATTCATCTTTTTTTTCCTTTTTGATTTTTTTTTAGATAAATGTGAGTATCAAAATCACTAAATTTAAAATGTTTATATATAAAATACTTCTCTTCCGAATTTTGAACCTGTGACCTTCATACGGAGAGCATTATCTTTTGTTTTTGGTTACTTCTCTCACGGTCTCACACTCTCACCCATTGCTAAGTTCTAAGACAAGATAATCCATCTTTTTTCTCCTTCAATTTTCCTATTAAGGTTTAAAGAAAAGAATTGAGAGTTGAAGCAACTCAATCAACTTCTGGAAGTTCAAAAACTGTCTGTTATACCTTATACAATATTTCATTTATTCATTCTTTCCTATAAGCTTTAATTGTTCTGTGTTTTCAGATAGGTCCATTTACAATGAATTAAATTGACACCTGACCGTCTTAATATAAAAAAATTTAGAATCAAATAAGAATTTATTGATATTATTGCTCTTATGTATTAGTTGTGTATAAATTTTTATGTAATTAATTTGAGTGTTTCTTGATATTCTATAAAAACTATTAGGTATGGACTCTAGTAAATTTAAAATCATTTGATAAATAATAAAAATAGACATCAGATTTATTATTTTTTCATATATGTGTTATCCATAAAGTGTGAATCACGCTCCAACTGACAATGAATAATAAAAATTGACATCAAATTTTAGTATGTTTTCACATACATATATATATATATATATATATATATATGTATATATGTATATGTATATGTATGTATGTATATATGTATGTATATATATGTATGTATGTATATGTATATACATATATATACATATATGATATATATGATATTCATAAAGTGGGAATCACGCTCCAACTAACAACTTTAAAACTATGAATTAGTTTCGACGTTTGTTAAAATTATAAATGTAATTTCAGGAATATCAAATACTTACTAGTGTCTAACTCCAGTGTCACATGGGAACATATAATATGATTAATTTCTTAATTACGTTAATTTTTAAGTCTTTTATTCATTTTTTATTTCTTCATTTAGCTCGTGCGTATATTAAATTATATATCCTCCAACTTTTTTATTTGTCCATATAAGAGGAGTTATTTTATTAACTCTCAGCAGAAGACACTCAAGCTATAAAATATGTTCATTTTCTGAGATATAAATATGTTAATTAAAAAACAATTGACGATAATGACCTTAATTAAGAGTATTAGTAGAACATTCAACTTAATTAATGCATGAGTCTATACGCAATCTCCTACTTTTACCTTTTTTCTGAGTCTCTCTTTATTTGCATTAAAAAATAATCAGAGTTTATTATTATTCTCTCCCTCTTAGATTATAGGACGGACCTAATAAATAAATTTGACACAAAACCAATGGTCAAATATTTTATTCTTCTCTTCTTTGTCATCTTGTCCTTGCAAGAACGTACATAAATTTATAAATTCAGCTTGCTCTTTGCGTGAAAAAGAGATTAGAGTAAATTATATAAATGGTGATGAAAAATCATTTTTTATTATTTTGATTTTTAAAGTATCAACAATATCAATTTGATTCTTAAAATTTCCCAGATATTAACTCAGTTCTTCAAATTTTTAACTTGTATCAAATTGATCTTATATTTAATACCTATTGAAAAAAAATTATAATTTCACCCATCATAATATCTTCTTTTAACATTAAAACTAGTGAAAATATTAACACCAAACAATACAAATAATATGAAAACAAATATTATTCTCAGCATCGAATATTGATTGAATTAATACTAACATTTAATGTATGTACCTTCATAAATTAATGTTCAGTATCAGATAGATGATAGGACATAGCTAATTAATAAATAAATTGACATAAACCAACGGTCAAATATTTTATTCCTCTCTTCTTTGTCATCTTGTCCTTGCAATAATCTAGATAAATTTATAAATTCAGATTGCCCTTTGTGTGAGAAAGAAAATAATATTCAAACATGTACAACTAGCTAAAAAAAAAATTTAAGAATTGCATAAAACTTTGTTTGCAACAAATCATGAAGGAACGAAATTATATAGTATATAAGCTATGGCAAAATATTATGAAACAATTAAGTTTTTTTTTTCAAAAAGTAGGTCAAATTGACTACTACAAACTTATATTAATATTCAAACCACTCTGGCCTGATCTAGCTATGAATTTAATTAAAAAAATAGAAAAAGACGAATACTTGTTAAAGGGATTGTAACCTTGCCCTTAAATTGCTCTTAATTTGGGTTCTATATATATGAGGTTCTTTTACAAAAAAAGAAATAAATAATAATAAAGTTAAGGAAGCTGATCCCAACATACCTAAGAGACGTCCATTTGATATGTTTATCACCATTATATATAGGGAACAACAGTATGTATATGGATAGTACATGAAACAAAGATATGGAATATATATGGGGTTAATCACAGTATGATTTTCATTAACTCGTCGCTAAATTAGACGTATGTTCGTCAACTTTCTGACTCCATCTTTTGTGAATTGTGATATTTGTATGGATGCAATCGCTTAAGGGGAAGATAGTTTGATAGAAACAGTATCTTTATTTAATTCATTTGTGTTGTACGATAACTATACCAATGCATGTTTGAACAAGAAACGAATAGGTAATTAGTTTATTTACGTAATACGACATGTACACGGACACGTATGCTTTTTATTTATATATAGCTGTGGACCCTAGCTTCATCATAAGGCTTATCTTAATTGCTGTTGTTTTCAGTTGATTCTAATTTCCACAGTTTTGACTTTGAATTTTGAAATAATTCTGCCGGCCGTTATATATATATTTATATATATATATATATATATATATATATATATATTTTTGCACGTGGGTGAATTAATAAGACTTTAATGGGGGGTTCACGCACGAGTTATCATAATTAACGAAAGAAAAATGTTACCAAGATATTATTATTATTATTAATATCATCATAAATATGGGATTTATTATATATGTTAATGATTTTATTTTGTATACAATAATTTTGTTGTTCGACTAATTATTATTAATATGTATAATAATTCATTTAAGTTGTATAATGACATTAAATTGAGTTTACATAATAAAATCATTAACATACATAATATATAACTCATTTAATATATATAATAAAATTTATATTCAAAATGATACTAACAATCATATATGTGTATCAACTCCCTTGACGAAATTCCTTTAATAATTTGGATGTTGCAATATCATTTAAGGATAATTATTACTTGTTAAAATTTTCAAATAACTCCCCATACGGATATTAGGTATATATTTCGGATAGGTTCCATTTTTTATATAAAGGAATATATTTTTCACCAACTGTGATAGGCATGATTTTTATAATAATTATTTTTTTTTGCAAAAAAAATACTTATTTTAAGATGTATAATATTTGTTTTGAACTGAATACTTTGGTATAGAAACTTGTGGCTTAAAAATAATATATTAGTCGAACATGTTAGACGGACACAATTCTTTAAAAAATAAGTAATTAATTAATCATCTTAGATAAAACTATAGAAGTAATAGCTCATCAAGTTAACTTAATTTTGGTTTTTTCACAAGATCTTGAAAATATCAACTCCACCTAATTAAAAGACATCGTTTAAGAATTAAATTTCTCTTTCTCAAATCATTCAATATTGATATTATATTTCTAACTTGCAACCTTTTACATAAAATATATATAACACCTTAACCATTACACAAAAAAAAAATATATAATACCTTAATTAACCATTTCACATAAGAGAGAGATATATATATAGCACAACATAGTCTCAATAGAAAATCTGTAAATTGGACTTCCAAATTTGATATCATAATTAGTGCCCGTATTGAACAAAAGGTTGCCAAGAATTTTTTTTTTCATTTGTCTTTGCTTGCTAAGTACACAGTACAGACTAATCAAAAACATTAATTGCAACAGATTAATCCACGGAAGTATATTTTGTCTCTTCATTGCTTTAATTTCCATATAATAAATGCTGTTAGAATATTAACCTTTGCTTCGTTTGACTGGAGTACAACATCATTTTATTTCTTCTACTTATATAATTAATATGTTCCGTATAATAATAATTAATGGCATTAAATTATGTTGAATAATATCTTCTTGCATTGTCCTTCAAAAATTTCAAATTTGAAAGGGAACGGAATAGCCGAATAGGTCCACATTCAAGAAAATGATGTATGCAGTTTCGTTAAATAAATTGATAGGATTCCTGAAAATAAAACTTGAACTATGATTTCTACATTAAAAAAAATTCACAACTAAGTTTTATATAAAATCTTAGATGAAGTTAAAGACAATATTTTCCTAATAATTTTTTTACTAGAAATATGGAATCAATTTTCCATTTTTCTTAATTTGTATCAAAAAAGGGGGGAAAATACTCAACTAAATTTTGCAATTTTTGGAAAAAAAAAAGATGAAGTGAATTGACTCCATTGCTAAAGAGTATGTACTACAAACGAAGCAATCTTCTAGTCATACAAACAAGGCATGAAAGGAACTGTGTGGAAACTGGTGGGTAGGGTTTGTTCGTTTATTTTGTAAGATTTCTTCGCCAATCATCAACTATCTTGCAACATGTTAAGTTGTTAACTCATACAACAATTCAAAGGCTCAAAGCCATTTCCACCTTTTTTTTGTTCCTCATTTAAAGACCTTACGCAGAATGCAAAGCTATTGCAACAAATTAATCGTGTCGTAACAATTTTCTATTGCGATAAAACAAAAACAGATCAATCCCGAATTTTTTTTGTTTGATAAAGATGGAAGACTAATTTATTCAACTTTAAATATCAATTAAGGACCTCTACCTAAGTTTCAAATTTACTCACGACTTTCTACACGAAAAATATTCTTTTCCACCAAACTAAAGACTAGTTTTTATCAGCCCTGAATCTTAGCTGAAATGACATTGTAAAGAGAGCTAATATATAAATATCATTATTGATATCATCATTGATACTAACTTTATTATTTTTATCAAATTATTATTTATGTTAATGACTTTATTATGTAATTTATTTTGTATAATATTTTTATTATTCAACTTAATTGAGTTATTTTTTTTATTTTTACTACAAAGAAAAGTAGAACGAAATGTTACATTCTAATACAGCCACGTCATGTTTTTTAACAGGAGCCATTTGATCTAAGAATTTGGACGGTCTGGATTAGATCACTTTTCCAACGCAAGTTAATTCTTAAACAGAAGATCAGAACCTACGTTAACTACTAGAGGTCGCCTCTTCTTCTCTGCAACATAAATTAGAAGACGCCTTTTCTCTTCTCCTTCTCTACATGGCTCTTTTCCAATTCCACCTCTACATCTCATCAATTGGTTGTGGTCTGGAGATCTAGAGGGAGACGGTCCTTCAAATCCAATGCTTGACATCCTTTTTGATTCCACTCTTCCTCTATCAAGACTGATTGCTCAATTCGTGAACCCAAAACCACAAAGGTCATTTTTTCTTAGAAATCGTTTATCTTTTTCCTACTCTGAAGTGTCTATTTATCGGCGATAGCAAGAAAATTAGAATTAATGAAGCCAAGTGGAGTAATTGGTCCTTTTTGTTTTATTCGGGGATCCAAAATTAAAAATAACTAGCATGTAACCCGTGACATGCACGAATATTGTAATTCAAATAATTCTATATAAAATTGTGCTTTAATATTCATTATTTTTAATTAAAACATTTAACTACAATATTAATGCACATAGACTTGGGAAAAAATTACATAGCTACAGGAATTAGTGTAAACTAATACTCGAGAGTTCCACATTGTGATTTTTAGGCAACTGCACATCTCAGTTTTTTCATATTCATAGATGCATTTTGTTGGTTTTCCTTGTGAGTATTCCTGAAAAATTAGCATTTCATTTGCAATGTTTATATCACTTGTTGGTAACCTACAATAGGAAAAAAACTGAAATATATTTTTTTTACTTCAAATTATGTGACTGAAACATTCTTCTTGTTATTGCAGTATTAGTCTCCCTAAAATTAAAAAAAAAGGAACAAAATTTATAATAAGGTTTATTGTTTATTTACTGTTTCAAAGAAGTCATAATTATTGTTTGTTTGTTCTTGCATATATTAAGGCTCCCCAAAATAAAATTTAAAGACCAAAAGCTTATAGTATGGTTTATTGTTTATTTAATTACCTTTTCATCAATAGAGTCGTCAGTGAGTTCAATGAAATCTTGTGTTAAGATTGATGCTAATCACATAACCGTGATGCACACAACAATTGTGCAACTTTCACGTAAATCATTGACACATGCTTGATTCATCATCTTCAACCTATAAAACAAATATGTAGAGAAAATCTCAAAAGTCAATTGTGGAGATTATGTGCGGACAGATAAACACAGTAATTTTCACAATCATAAAATTGTATTTAGTCAGAAAAATAAAAAGTAAAATGCATTCTTCAGTCGTCATTTGTCCGTGAAAATAAAAACTTATTTATAGGTTGGGCTGCTCCTTTAGCAAACGTTTTATTTATTTTTAGAATTAAAGTAAAGAAGTTTAGGGCAGAAAAATAGAAAAGAAAATGTATCCCTTAGTCATCATTTGTTTGTGAAACTACAAAATTTTTTGCAAGACGGAGTGCTCCTTTTACAACATTATTATATATGACAAAAATTAAAGTTAAACTGGAGTAAAAAACAGTTTCTTTCAGAGATCTACAATTTTCAATCTTAAAAAAAATATCACAAGAAAATAAGCCAGTGGATTACTCCTAGCCAATCCTAGAATATTGTATGATTAGGAAAAAAAGAAACCTAGAACTTTACATTTTGCCAATTCTATCAGTCTAGAGTTCGGTCTCTGCCACTTAATCTGACACTCAAGATATGAAGAAAACATGAAGGAGAGAATGAGATAGTACTGTAGTAGAAGAACACTTTTCGTTGGTAGAAGACATTTGTTCAGGAAAAATTATAGGCATTCAAAAGATTCTATTGGAAGATTTTTATTTATCTGATGACGTGGCCGCATAAGATTGCAGATTTTGTCAAGTGCTTTTATATATTGCTATTGATGTGTCACCCTTTTTTGTTTTGATTCGGTTTGCAATGGAAGGAGGCACAACAAATTTTAATTTCAGTATCTTCTCACTTACGAGGATCAATTATTTGAATTTTGGGGAACAAAGAAACTTTCAGTAAGTATTTTTTTTTTCTATAGAAACTGTTTATATTTTTCACAATTGTTAAATTGATGGGTGTGAACCTGATTAAAATGATCGCATTAATATCTCTTTACAGGGTTCATGATTTTTAATTTTTGTTTAATTCAATATCTTAATTTACTGCAAATTGATCTTATTTCTTCTCTTCATTTGTTGATTATATTATGGTTTGCAAATGTTCTTAGCAAATATTATATATCTTTTTGTTTCTTATAGATGGTGTTGAACTTACGTTCTTGAGTACAAATTGTTCCTCTGTATATATAAAGTGGTTCTCATATTTAAAGGTGACCCATGATAAATAAAAAAAGGAGATAAGATCTAGCGGTGCCATCAAAATACAGGGACAGAGACTGGAGATGAATGGTTGAGCACAGAGATTGAATATGGGAGGTGTATCTTTTAGCAGGAGAAAGGGATACAAGGCAACAAAATCAAGCATCAGATTGAAGAGATTGGATTCTGATTCCTAATAGGAAAAATTTCATGAGGACGGTAAGTTTTTGTGCCAACTTATTTGTTCTTTTCAGTTTATGCATCTGAGTTTCGCTATAAACTAATCAATTGACTTTAATTTGTATGTACAATCTGAATAGTTGTTCTTTTGGATACAAAATTTTTCAAACAATATTTATTATTTAAACATGTGGATATTTTAATTTTAATTCTTTCTTTGAGCGTCAGGTAATTAAAATTGAAGTAGCTAGAAGTGACAAGGCATGTTTTTTTTTCTGTATAATCAACCCTCTTAAATTTCAAGATGCAAGTAAATTGACATAAAAGCAACAGTTTTGGACATCAACCAATTGATATATGCGGAATCCTTAATTTTTTTTTAAATCAGCAAAAAGAGATGGTTTATACTTTCAATTTCAATTGTTGATATATGATCTTGATCATGCTTATTATGGGTTGATTATTTGGATGATGTCATCAAGCCTTACAACAGTAAATGGACAAAAAGAGGTTATTTTATGTGATTATTTTTCCACAAAATATATGATTAAACAAATCTGTTGTTCTATGTATTCTATGTTGCAACAAACAAATATAATAAACCTAATTTAAGTCTTAAATTGTTATGAGATTTTGCTATCACATTAATTCTAATTATAATTTGATTTGTCAATAGGTTTTCCTTATCCTATGAATTACAGGATAAGAAGACAGAGATGTGTTCTGAAGATAAGAAGACAGAAATGTTATTCTGTATATTTATTTTCCCTAATTATGTAATATATTTTGGGATATTTTGGCAACAAAAAGTTTGTAAGTTTATCTATTTCTCTTTTTAGACCCAATAATAACGATTTTTTTAAAATTGATAATAGTTTTGTTTTCACTATCAGACCTAAATATACTACTTGGTTGCAACTCTATAAAGGTTGGTGAAATATATATGATCATGAATTTCCAAAAATCTGGAACAAGCATGAAAGCCACTATAGAAAATGAGTTCATCATTTACATCATAGGAGTAGCTGCTATAGTTGGTTCCATGAACTTTTGTTATCATATTATATTTTGCCACCCAATAATTAATTTCATTGATTCAATTTCCTTGACTGATCACTATCTTTATTTTTAAACAACTTTTGGTTTTTCTTATAATATTACATGGTGCTTCAGCTTAGCAAAAGTAAAAAAAAAAAAAGGGTCCAATTTACAAAGCCAATTGAAATTTACATTGTCTCTCACATATTTTCTATTCAATTTTATTTACAAATGCTACTATAGCTGCACATTTGAAGGTTGTCCCATATGAGTTCACCTTTCAAGCATAAGTAGACAAATTAAGAGAATGGATATATTCTTGATGCTCTACTATAGGTTGTGGCAAATTAAAGAAGTAACAAGCTACATACATGAGTTATTGGTTTCGTTTGACAAAACATATGGTAGTTTGTGTATTTATTAATTCGGATGTTTTATAATTATTTTGCTATTTTGAGCTGTGTAGACCATCTTTTCTATCTGTACTTCATACAGTATTAGGAATCTTATGTACTCAAAATGATGTTAAACTGAAGAGATGTAATTAAGTTAATTATATGTATTATCTAATTTTACATTGTTTGTTTTTCGTTGGTATTGAATGAACATTGAATTGCTTGCAGAAGTTACTAAATACATAGTAACAAAGCCAAATCTATAGAGAAAAAGATAAATAAAAAAAATGAATCAATTGATGCTCCAAATATTTCATACAAGCTAATGTTATATCGTCCCCTTAAATTTGTTCTCGCTTCCCTCAAGAAACAAAATTCTGTTCATACTAATATATTTATTTTTGATATTTTTTTTCTTTTTTGCTGAAATATTTGGAATTTTAAAGTAATTTAAAATTCTGTTTATACTTATCTAGGTTTCTTTTGTAATTTAAAATAGAAAATCTACTATTATTTGTATACCTAGACTCCTAGGTTTTCCTGCTTTCCACAGAATTTTTTTTTCTTTTTTACTTTTTTATCGATATTTTAAAAATATCAAAACCAAGTTGACACCAATGTCTTGAATGCAGACTTTGATTTAGTTCAGAAATGAATTGTGATAGCCATATATTATAACATTAAGGAAGAAAAATAAAACTGCAATAAAATTAAGATATCTATGCGTAGATAGATTTAGTTCTCTAAAATATGTATTCTAAAATGGATATTTTAAATAATCTGTTATAAATTAATCCCGTGCATTGTATGGATTATATGCTAGTTTATATTAATGATATTTAAATTAAATAAAAAAAGTGTTGTACATAATAAGTTATATAATAAAGTTATTAACATGGATAATAATTTTTTTAATATGAATAATAAAATTAGTATGAATATTGTGATGGTATTTTCTTAACATTTTCATATTGTAAAAGGCCTCAATAACAAGTGAAGTTGTTGTGAGCTGACTTGGATTTTCCATGGCATATATATTATTTTTTTATTAGTTGCTTTGTATCCACGCCTATTTAACATTATTTATTTTGAAAATTTTAAATCCACAATATTTATATATTACAAAACCAATTTGGCATGAAAGAACAGCAACAAATAACTATTTTTTAATTCTTTATTCTTTTAAAATAAATATATCAAATTTGATCCGATTCAAAAAATCTATTAGACTCCATAAATAATATTTGAAAAGTCAAATTGACCCAAATAGCTACACATGACCTAAATCGACAAACCCAATACGCACGACCTTATTCTAGAAGACCTAAAAATCGAAAATGATGCCTAGAATTCCAACTCAGTCAAATTCAAGACTATCTAGAACCCAAAAATAATAATTCAAAGTTAAAATAATTTGAACTCAAACCAAGCATGTCCAATTGCCTCTTCAAAAACTAAACAAAACGTGAAGAATAACAACTCATCCGACCCAATTCGAATCCAAAATTGACCCACTCTAGGAAGTCAAATTGATATCACATGATCTGAAATGACTCGAAATTGAAATGATTTAAAACCAAGCTATATAAAAAAATCCGACCATGATCCAAAATGCAAAAAATGATTTCATGCCGTATGACTTAAAACTCAATTTCATCATATCCGAAACAACATGAAACCTGATAATTATCCAAAATCAAACCAATCCGATTTGAATATGACATGATCCCCTCATTGTCACCACCAATCATAAACTAACTTATTGTCGATCTGAAATAAAATTAAAATACAAAATTTTTGTTGCAATAATCTATCACCACAATAGCTAGTGCAATGGTTTCCTTAACAATCAAATAATACTACAATAATATACTAATTAAGGCAGCAATTATATCCGCATGCATAACTTGTCCGACCAACCGGATCCAAACTCGACCCGAAATCCGAAATTAAATGAATCCCGATCCGACACAAAATGACCGAAAACTTGACGTCTGTCCGTGATTAAATTGACCCAAAACGGAATCAATATGCAACCTAAATTCAACCTGCTCATCCATAATTGACATCTTTACTAATAACTAAATTCGACCGGTACGTGTTAATTCCTTTTTCCAGGAATCTAGATAGATAACTCAATTTGTAGAAAATATAAGTTATCAGTCTATATCAAGGTCTTTATATCAAAACATATATTCAAGAAAAATTGAAAAACATATATTAATTAACTAGGTAGTTTTCTGGCTTCACCCCGAAAAACATATATTAAAGAAAAATTATTTAAAATAAAATAATTTATATGTGACAAATTGAAAAAAATAAGTATATTTCGAAAAAATAATTTGACCAATTAATAATAATATAATTAGTTATATAAAAAAATTTATATAAAAATACAAAAAGGTTATATCATTTTAAATATTTATCTAATATT
The DNA here is from genome assembly GCA_037678475.1 of x Bolboschoenoplectus mariqueter. Classification (NCBI taxonomy): domain Eukaryota; kingdom Viridiplantae; phylum Streptophyta; class Magnoliopsida; order Poales; family Cyperaceae; genus x Bolboschoenoplectus; species x Bolboschoenoplectus mariqueter. The sequence goes on along the minus strand of CM075244.1, from coordinate 1,046,164 downwards.
CTAGACATAACAAATACATTTTTAAATGAGAGACAAAATGATGATGTGATATGACGAGTAAAGCTAGCGTACTTCTAGAAGCATCGGACTGCTTGGTACTCCTAACTCAAAATTCGTCGAATCGGTTTTAAATGATAAATTTAAGTTACTTAATAAATTCTTCATATTAAAATCTTGTAGGATACTGAAATTTTCCATTTTTAGATTTTTTTTTAACTATTTGTTTCATATTTTTGAAAATGGTCTATTTTTATATGCAAAATTTTATTATTTTATTATTATTATTATAGTCATCTTATAAAATCTAAAAGAAATAGTTAGAAAACTCTAAAAATAAAAAATTTTGGTATTCTATAAGATTTTGATATGAAGAATTTATTGATCAACTTGAATTTATGGTTTGAGATCGATTTAATAGGCTTTGAGTTAAAAACACTGAGAAGTTCGATGTTCTAAGAAATACGTTGGCTTTACTCTTGATATTACTAAGTAATCTTGAATAAGAATTACTTTTATGAATTACTTTTATGAATTATAGATTATTTGAATCAATAATCTACTGGTGAAAGAACAATTTGGATTGGCACATCTCTGTGGAATAATACTACTAGCATTCCTGCTCCTTATCTGGCACTGACAGACCACAAGATAATTCAGTTCCTTACTTCCTTTGTTAATTAATCGTTAGGATTTGATTTCATTAGCGCATGCACGTGCCAGGAACCAACAACGTTTCAGACTTGGCAAAACGCTCTCTTCTAAGGACTAGGCGGCCTCAGCTCTCTTATCATTTTATCTGAATTAAATTTAGTTAATGATTTTTGCCTCAAATTAGGCATCTGGAAAACATGTTGAGAACATTGAAAAGACGGACTACTCTAATTATATATCATTAATTAATGGGTAATTGGATATATATGGACTATCCAGATCAGAGCGTTCCTTTCTTTTCTTTTTTCTGATTCAATGTACCTTTGTCAATTTTTGTCTTCTAATGCCAGACCGTTGCATTGGTTTTATTGAAGAAAATATCATTTGGATAAGAGTCTTAGAGTCTGGGGTGGGGGAATTATAACTTTACAAGTAGGGAATTCAATACACACGTGTGATGTTAAAATACGATATGATACGATATGATATAATTATTTTTTTTCATGTGTGTACCGTATTGTATCAAAAATGAAGGGAGGGCGGTAAGATACGGTTAAGACATGGCACGGTTAAGATACGGCATGCTAAATGTATTGTGTCGATTCGACACGTCGTGCTAAACGTAACGTGTTTTAATTGTGCCGTGTTAAGCGGACATAGCGTGCTACATATAAACATGTTTAGTGGGAAAAAAATTCAAAAAAATAATAAAAAATTGTAAAAAATTCTGAAAAAAAATCTTAAAAAATAAAAGAAATTTCAAAAATTTAAATTTATTTGCTACTAAAATGATTAAAAAACAGTTGGAAAAAAATAGAAAAATTTGTAAAATTTGTAAAAAAATTCAAAAATTATTTTTAAAATATTTTATTTGAAAAATCTCCCCTCCTTTTTCCGGGCTTGAGACTGGGGTACATTGTTTTAGGAATGTTTAGCACTGTTAAAGAGATGAAGGTGCTATGGAGTACACAATCTAGAGATAAATATCATATTTAGTCTCTTTTTTTTTAATCCCATTATAAAATCAACAGTCCGATCAATATCCAACGGTCTATAATCCGCGTGTATCATGCATAACTATGCTAAATGTGCCTACCTCTGTCTATCCGTGTCTACATGTACTCATCCGTACATACACGTGTCTATCTATGCCTATACGTTTCTATCCATACCTAACCGTATCTATCGTGCCTACGCATGCCTATGCGTGTCTATACGTGTTCTGTGCCGTGTCGACTTCATTAACCGTGCATGTCATTTCGTGCCGTCGGCGACGAAAACTCAACACAGCAAAGATAACAGCATGACACAGAACACATGTAATACAATACAAGTAGACATGCTATGCCGTGCTGTATTGTCCTCAATACATATCATATCTTGACACCACGTGTAATTTTGAGAACAAGTTACAACACTGGACGAGACCTGTTGCACTTTAATTTGCATGTTTTTGGTGTTGGTGTTGGTTTCCCTCTGCATCAGATTGGGCCTTTATTACCAGACTGGAACAGATTTGGGCTGAAATGGGCTCAAATAAAATAATTCATGCATAAACAACTAACTGATTGGTACCCAAAAACAAAACCAGATATCATCTATTCTCAATATAGCTGATTCTCATCCCCAAAACCTGATATACTGGTACATCCAAAATGATGGAAGATTACACAATTAAATTGCCCCCACAAAAAGCAAAAATATTCTTCCTTTTTTCTTGCTCACCTGAATTGGCGACTACTATATTATTCAAGCTCCCATGATGCTTTGAATGTGAAAGCTTCAAACCAAACCTCGATTTCTTGTACACCTAGAACTCTGCTACTTTCATCTACAGAAACCTAACCAAACATTTTCCTAAACTAACATGTACCAATTTATAGATAGCAGTTCTTTTGTTTAATTACTTGAACATGGTACCTGTACCCTTGCACATCAAAAGAAAATTACACTTTTGAATATCAGACAAAAGCTCTACAGTAAAAAAATTATTTCCAAATTGCTTGTCATTATATACAAAAAATATAAATATACACTTGTGTTAGATTTAATTCCCAATTAGTAAAGAATCAAAATATTTTACGGGAGCATTGAAGTTGTGAGATTTACAGAGCTATACTACAGATGGGTATGTTATGTTCATGGCATGGTTAATTTGCCAACATATCAAACACAAGTTTCATGATATCTTCTGCGACCAATTTATATGTGCCCTGTGTACCATGAACAGCATCAAAGAACATGTATTGTGAAGGATTTGGGCACATCAGGTCCAAAGAGTTGCACAGTGGCCCCATTTCTACCAACCCTGAACCGCAACAGCCCTTTTTCGTCTCAGTAAATCCTGAAAGGACAAAAAAAATTCACAATATGGCAACTGGTATCAGCAAGAGAGAAAGTTTGATCAATAATTTAAGCCTAACTAAGATTATGAAATGTTTATCCTTGAACATTATCAGTGTGTTTACAACTATACCATTACACTTCCCAATCAGTACAACACATTGGTCATAAAGACCCAAAGTATATATAAAGCACAAAATTAACAAACATAATGAAACAATTGAAGAAAGCACACCGGTCTTTTGAATTTACCATATTTCTCAGGATTGTTGGACATGTCAAGGAGACGGGTAAAGTTATCGAGGTAAACAGCTCTAGTTCTTTCTTTGGAGTTGAACTTTTTCAGAAGCCCTCGGATCATGTGCTGAAGCTTTTTGTTATAGCTCGCGGCCGCATTGTTTTGATCTTGAATGCATTTCTTGGGGCGTGGAAAAGCCGGAATGCCTGGAATTATGCTTTTTTTGAAGGGTTCAAGTGTCAATTGTATCGGTAGACACCCGATCGGAGGTAGACCTGCCACGAGAAAATTCCTCGCTCCCAATTCATACAATTGCTATGGAATCAACACATGAATTGATCGATATAAGCCCATTGTGACCTAACATGGTGATCTTGTTATGTTATACTGACAGTAATTAATATGATTAAAATTTACCTGAAGCAAGGCTTTAAGTCGGTTGAGGAGGAACGCATGGTACTGTGGAAGTGTATATTTAGTTCTCCTGTCATGTAAAAGGTAGTAGCTAATGATAATGTCATTTGATCCTGCACTGATTACAAACAGAGATTTCTTAATAAATTTTTGTGTCTCGGTCTCTCCTTTCAAAGCAGCCATGTGCTTGATATATTGCTTAAACTCCTCAACTTGTTCCGCAATCGATTGTACATTCAACAAGGTAGCTGTCTCATCATCCAAACCAGTCCCTGCCGATGCAAAGCACACACCGAAATCATTGACGGTGATGGTATGCCTGGCATAGGCAGGGAGTGAATCAGAGAGATTTAATGCTGATACGATGAAGTCAGGCACAAGTTTTCCATCAGAGAAACGACCCGTTGCTTTCTTTTTAGGGAACGATTCACCGTATGGCGGGAAGTTTGCCTTGACAATTGTTGCCAGCATATTGTTGTTACCAGTATCCAGAGTGGAGTCGCCGAATGCAAACAAAGCCGGGACATCAAATGTTGAAGCTGCTTTTGAGCACAAACCAAATAACAGGAGAAGTAGAGTTACGCCAGTAACGAAATTAGCCATGTCGAATTTAATTCGTGTTCTAATTCACTTGATTTGTGCTACAATGGGGTGTTATTGTAATAAAGAAAAAGGTTGGAAATAAAACATGGCAACAATTTTTTTAATTTTTTTTTCATTTGAGGGTTCTTAAAGAGAGGTTTAATTAGCTTGTAGTCACTAGTCAGTTGGTGATTGATATTTACTCAAACCAATTCTGTCTTGCCTTTTAATTTTAGTTCTTAATTAGGAGTTGGTTCAGCACTCAGTTGTTATCCTTATCCTATTCTAAGAATAGCAATATGAAACATGACCAATTTTGTATGGAATAAACATTACCAGAAATGTAATTGGAGATATAAACGGAGTTCAACTAACTATTTTTGGAGGTTGCTGGGACCTATGTCTACCTTCTACATCTGTCCCTGTTAATTTCAGGTGGCTTGGGATTATCTGATCAGAATTGCCCCAAGATTTTAAAAAACAGAATTTATATTCCGTTTTTAAGTTGTGTAATCATTTTTTTAGATCATCTGACGTTAAGTATTTGAAAAAGCAAAACCAATTTAATGAGTTTTTAACAACTAAACGGTTTTAGTCTTGATAAAACAGTTAAAATTTGTATTATTTTAAAGCGAATAAATGTCGCAAATTTGAGTGTAGAAGTTATATATTATGAGCAATTTTAAACATCCAAAATAAATAGACTGAATGTTTATGATTGTCACAAAATGTGATGTGATAATGTTATAGTATTAAAGACATTAACTATTTAATTAATGGCATAATTATGAATTGTTTTTTATTTTCATTATTTTTCAATTATTATGTATAAAAGTGCATCACTTATTATTTATAAATATAGAAAAATAGACTTTATAAAAATATTCATATTAAATTTTAATGACCATTTAATTATGTTTAAAGCCGTTAAATATTTTTTAAAAGCTTGAAATTATCACATCACAATCCACAACACTTCAGACTTCTCTTTTTGTTAAGCATCCGTGGTTCATCATAGACCGCAAAGAATTAGACTGAAATTGAAACATTTCTTTTGTTTTATTACTTTTTTCTGATAATGTGTAGATCATAGAGTTGTCAAGCTTGTAGCCACAGCTACTGACCATAAATTTAAATGGTGCCCAAGTTTGACAATAAAAGTTCAAATTATTTTATAAACAATACAAATCCACAATAAATCTCATTATTCTTTTAGATTTCATACCTGCATCATGTAAATTCTAAAATATAAATATTAAATTTAAATTTTATTTCCAAAATATTCTTAAAACTGTCAAAAATAATTTAAAACTCGGATATTTAATCCAACAATTTCCGTAACAACAACAACAATAGCAATAATAAAAGCGACCGACCAATGAAGTGGCCCAATTTTTTTAATTTTGAGATAATAATCCAGAGGGCCCCAAGCCCCCAATGGAGGGAGGCATGGTGCGCACTTCCCACGGTTCCACTCCAGGAGTATTTTACCTCGGTTTTCTTTTCCTCTTTGTAAGCCTCAGTTCTGAGTTCTGAGTTCTCACTCTCTTGTAGCAACAGCAACCAAGGAAGCTGCCATGAGTTCTTCGGCGACGGTGCTTCACCTTCCAACGCCGCCTTTCCATCTCCATGGGAAAGGCCGCCTTCCTCTCCATTTCGCACAAGCTGGACCCTCCACGCTCTCCTCTCCAGTCCGTAATAGCCTTCTCTGCGTTAGGTGCGGGTTCTCTTTCCATGCTTCCATACATACTCTTCCTTTTTATGATTTCAATTCAAAGTTATTCAACTGTGTTCCTGATTAGATTAGGGATTCGAACTGTGGTGATAACCTGTTAATGTTGGTGTAGTATATGTACTGTCGATCAAGACCTTATCCGAAATTGTTGTAGTTTTGGATTTGATTTAACCCGATTTAGGGCCGGTTGAGCCTTAATGTTGTAACTAAACACCACTTATAATGAAGTTTGTCCAATGCTCAGCTGAGACTCAATTCAACCCATATTTGAATTGTATTTATTCACTGTGCAACTAACAACTGGAAGCCTGGAATGGTGAAAGGACAAAGGGTACAAAGATGGTCAAATTTGTACGTTTATTTTAATGAGCCGGAGCTTATAACCCATTGATCATGTCATAGGTGCCAATCTACGAGTGTAGAGAAACCAAAAGAAAAGAGAAACATGGTAGACAAAGCGAGTAATCTTCTGACAAATTTCTTGAGTGGGGGTAGTATTGGAAATATGCCGATTGCTGAAGGAGCTGTTACTGACCTGTTTGACCGGCCTCTCTTCTTCTCCCTCTATGATTGGTTTATTGAGGTCTGTTTCATCATTTCCATCTGTGATTGTTTTTAGGTATAGCCAAGTTAGTACATTTGAAAATAATATCCCACCTTTATGCATTTAGAGAGTGCCTGCAACTTTCCTCCGATCAATCTTTGGAATTTAAATCTCCGAGTTCATGAAAGAATTCTGAATTGTCCTTCTTTTCACTGAAAGAACCCATGGCTTGTGAGTTCGTGCATTGTCTCAAACTGTTTTACCTGCTTAACTTGACTTACCATTTAATCAATTTATTATAGTTTGAACCTTGATGGTTTTATTTCTGGTAAAAACATTATCTAGCATTTTATACCATGTGAAAGTAACACCTAAGATATCTCCTACTCTTCACAAAAAAAAAAAAAAAATCCCTTAGATATCTAATGTTCACAGCTGTCACTGGATACTTTTATTATTTTTCTTGTGTTATCTACTAATAAAACTAAGTTGTTAGAACAGTGTGATAAAGAATACATGTTCCTTTAAATGTTGAGAAAGGTGCTGCTTCTTCTTACTGTACTGTGTCCCCCCTTAAGGAGAGCTCCAGTTAAACTAAGACCAATACATTCAGGGCCTTTGTGCTATTGACTTTGCTCAACCTTTAACATTGATTTAACTATATACTTTGTGTATATAACCTGCTTAAAGTTGGGTGACCATTGCCAGTAAAGTAAAATCTCCTGCAATCTGTAAATTCTCTATTTATTACCTCATTATATAACTAGGATGTAATCTTAAGTTGAACTAAAATCATTAAAATCAGTGTCTCAGAAGATTTAGTGGGCTTTTCCTGGTTTTGACTTACCTTTCAACTTGGATGCTGTTGCAAGTAGCACCCACAAAATAATGGTTTCATGTAACCCCAGTGATGCTGATCGCTATTTACAATTACAGTGTTTTATTAGTTGTTATTAGATAAATTTAATTTATCCATATTTCTCAAAGTTCTTTGTTTAAATAATTTTGTAGCATGGTTCTGTTTATAAGCTCGCTTTTGGGCCTAAATCATTTGTTGTGGTGTCTGACCCAATTGTGGCAAGGCATGTACTGCGTGAGAATGCATTTTCCTATGACAAGGTTTGTTTAATGGTTAAATTTTTACTTTGCAAATCAGAATCGCTCTTTCTTTAACATATCATATGGGACAAATTCACAAAGAGGTCCTGTTGACCCAATTCTTTTAGCCAAACATTTATTTCACATCACCCTCCAGTTGGTCAAGTATTCATTTTCATTCAAGTATTATATTATCAGAATCTCAATTCTTCTATTTCACAACCACAGAGAATCTGGAGTTTTGTGTAAAAATGCCGAGCTTTGTATAATCTGGAACTCAATTCTGGTCGTACCCAAATACTGTTATTAGACATCTGTCTTTCTTATTTCTGAAGATGTCCCATGGATCATAGTGGTTACTTGGAGGTCTATGACAGCTCAAATAGGCTAATAAGTAAATCTTTCACCTTCATGCAGTTGTTTCTCATATTCTCTCTTATGACAGGGAGTTCTTGCTGAGATTCTGAAACCTATAATGGGCAAAGGTCTCATCCCAGCTGATCTTGACACTTGGAAACAAAGAAGAAGAGGTTTTAACAATTCCATTTGCCATTTTCTTTGTATCCTATAATGCCAACAGTTGCAAGTTCTTTTACCACCTACTGGTTCTGGTAGCTGAAATGGTTCTGGTACCATGTTACTGATTTTGACCTTCTTTTGGGCTATGTTTTTGGTGCTTATACATCTGAAAGCTACTTAGTTAATCAGATGAAGAGGAAAGGGCAAGGGATCAACTTGGATGCAACAAAATTTTGGGTTTTTGTAATAGGGGCAGAAGGTACTGAATTCCTGGACTGTACCTAGTTTGGGAATGGTTCTGGTTGTGTTGCTTTTTATTTATTTAAATTAGAATCCATTCCAGCAGCTCTTTAATGTACTTGAGATACACATTGGGATTTGTTCCATTTTATACATTCTTATGTACAATGTTGGTCCAGTTGAATCTTTAGGCTTTTCATTTCGGTAACATGTAAAATAAGGCATCTAGTATGGTGGCTCCAACATTTCAAGTTTCAACCCATTGGCTTGGGTCAATTCAGGTTGACTTTCGAACTTGTTTAGGATAAATATATTTGATGCTGCACGATTAAAGGGGAAAAGGTAAGTCAGAAAGCTCAATTACTAGTTGCCGGAACTTAAATTAGTAATTTACTCTACTGTTTGCAGTTATTGCACCTGGATTCCATTCTTTATTTCTTGAAGCCATGGTGAATGTGTTCTCCAAATGCACTGAGCGGACGATTTCAAAATTTGAAAATCTTACAGAGAGAGAAAAAGAAATTGAACTGGATTTAGAAGCTGAGTTTTCAAGCTTGGCGCTCGACATAATTGGTTTAGGTGTGTTCAATTATGATTTTGGCTCAGTAACAAAGGAATCTCCTGTCATCAAGGTTAGTACTTAATTTTACTATTAGTTATACATTTTTTCAAGTTAATTGTCTGGTTGAGTAACAAGTACGGAAATTCCCAGATAAATATTAGAAAAGGACTATCATACAGGCCGACTCTTGTACATAGCGTGCTTTCCAGAGATGCATCCAACAGGGGGCAGCAATGTGATATGCAACCAAATTTAGAAGTTTATTTGTACATTTTATTCCCCAGCATGCTTTTTTCCATGTACAAGGAAATATCTATCAGACGCTAGTCAAGCCAGGATTATGAAAAAGCCCTATGATAATGTTGAAGTTGAGGCGCTGCTGGCACATAACTGGTATATGTTATCTACCAGCATTTGGCTCCTGACTGATATGCTAATTAAATTAAATATGTACTATGAATAGCAATCCTGCAACACATAGCTGGATTTACCTGTTGCCTATAATATGGTTCAAATTTTTGGTGTTCTTTTTATTTTAAACTTTCTCTCTTCCTTTTCTTCTATTCTGATCATCAGGCAGTGTATGGAACACTTTTTGAAGCTGAACACAGATCAACCTTTTACATACCCTATTGGAATCTCCCTTTGGCAAGGTGGATTGTACCAAGGCAGCGCAAGTTTCATGCTGATCTGAAGGTGATAAACGACTGCCTCGACGAACTCATAAAAAATGCGAAGGAAACAAGACAGGTACAGCACACATGGTAAATTTTTTGTATAGACAAGAAATGGAAAATACTTTCTCAAAAGTTTGTGAGATGAGGGTCCATAATTTATTTTAACCACCCAAGGTAATCATGGTTTCTGAAAATCTGAGGTAACAAATAATTACTCTGATTTCTGTGATGGGAAGCACAGTCAGACATGTAACTGGGTTAACCTACATTCTGAATTAGGGGGTCTTGAGTGCTTTCGTAAATTTAGGAAATGTAGGATTTGTCTTGAAGATAGAAGATAATTTATGCATCTCTAAAGATAAAACCAATGCAAGCAATATTTCTTGGATTAGGGGTGTCTCGAGTGATTTCTGACCTTACAAGTTTCAACATAGGTTTTAGGAGCAGTATCATACATTATGGTCTCAAACTTGTTACCACCTACAGGCACAAACTATCTGAGCTGAAATCCTCTGGTGAAAATTTATAATACATTGGTTGGATGACGGGTTGATAATATTAAATTTGAATTTAATCCTTTTTGTTTAGAGCACTCTCTGTTTATTTTTTTTTTCCTTTTTTGTGTGCTTTAGTTACACATAAATACAAAATTAATGTCTTTTGTAGGAAGCTGATGTAGAAAAGCTTCAACAGAGAGACTATTCTTCATTAGAGGTATTTCTGTTATTCACATTTTCTTCTATTTAGAGTTGTGTATCTGTTATCCCATGCAATGAATCATTCATGATGGTGAAGTTACCTTTTATTTTTCCATCTGAAAATCACTTATGGAGCAGCCTTCTTTTGTGGAGAACATTTCTTCACATGATTTTGCAAATTTGTTGTGAGGTCTGTTGTCTTACTAATTATTTTGAATATTTAGTTTAGAATTGATTAGCTTAATATTATTGGTTTCTGACCAAGTTCATAGGATGCAAGCTTGTTGAGATTCCTTGTAGACATGAGAGGCATTGATGTGGATGATAGTCAGGTGAATTAAAGAATCTTTATTCTAATATCTCTTTCTTTTTTATTTTGGAAAAAAAAACTTTCTTGTAAAATTGGAATTCCATGTGATGAACAGCTCCGGGATGATCTCATGACAATGCTTATAGCGGGGCATGAAACAACTGCTGCTGTTCTTACCTGGTCAATTTTTCTTCTTGCTCAGGTAATTTATGTTTGTTTCTCTTAATGATGATTCCATATGTGGGTAATTTGTGTGGTACTATGGTATAATTTTATTCTTCTTTTCTTTGTTTTTGATTTGTGGTATTATGTAGAATCCTTCCAAGATGAGAAAAGCACAAGCTGAGGTTGATTCAGTGCTCGGTGAGAATGGATTCACCATGGAAAGGATCAAGAAACTTGAGTAGGTTAATTCATCTTTGCTCTCGTAGGTGTGCATATATTTTAACTTTCACATGCTTCATGACAATGCCTCTATATTCCTCTCTCCATTCTTTAAGATCTATTGCCTTACTACCCTTTTAAGTTGTGTATGTGGGGAGACTTCGTGATGTTTCTACCCTGGTTGACTTCTACACCTCAGGTCTACCTGTTCACAGTGGGAATATCATATCAGCCCATGTACCATAAAAGAAATGGACAATTATGAAATTTCACCTTTTTCATCATTTGGAAAAATACAGGGCTCGCTTTTGAAGTTGTATGGTAAGCAATGGGGATTTTATAGGTTCAAAGCATGACCACTTTGTTTGATATCCAAATCTACCTTAAAGCATGCTTAGTGCCTAGGGCACTGATCTGCGAATAATTAGTACAAAAGGTAGGAGCTTTTTTTAGCGCCTGAGTATTGCATGGTCTGAAAATATGTCTTTTTCTAGGTACTTGCGATTAATAGTTGTTGAAGCTCTCCGGCTGTATCCCCAGCCTCCTCTACTGATTAGACGTGCATTGAAGCGTGATAAGTTACCAGGTATACCTTTTCACCCATTTCATACTATCTAGAACTTCACCTTTGAGTTTTGTCGTTTCCTTCTAAATGAAACAAAAAGAAAATTAATCTGCTTCAGTCCAGAACTGATTTGTTGTGGTATTGGTCCAGCACTAGTACTGCTGCGCATTGCTGAAAATTTCTCCATCTTGTTTATCATTGAGCTAGTATGGATAAGAGTTCATTAATTGGAAGTTTCTAAACATACATCTGTTGATTTCATAGGAGGATACAGAGGGGACGAAAAAGGATATGAGATTCCAACTGGCACAGACATTTTCATTTCTGTTAGTTATTATTTTTTTTTCTCTTCTTTTTATTTGAAAAATTCTCATATGCCCGCCCCCCAACTGAAGAAGTTTGAAATTTATGCATAAACCCTATAACATGGAAGATATCATGGGTGCAGCCTATTTTATTTTAAAAAGACCAATACTAACCCTTTTTTATATTTATATAGATGCAAATGAGAAACCAAGGTCATTTCTCTGTAATATTATGAATGAAATAGGAAGTTGCACAGAGAATGTTCTTGATGTTCTGTTATGTTGATTTTATCTGAAACTGGTTTTCCTTTTTTCTTTCTGTAGGTATATAATTTGCATAGGTCACCTTACTTTTGGGACAAACCAAATGAGTTCGAGCCAGAGAGATTTTTGGTACCAAAAACAAATGAAGGGATAGAAGGTTGGGCAGGTTTTGACCCAGCTAGAAGTCCAGGAGCAATGTACCCAAATGAGGTATATTTAACAACATCTTTTAAAGAACTGCACCTGTTATAGCATGTCTGCAAATAAGGTTTTGATATTTTCCGAATTTCAAGAACTGCCCTTGCCAGGGCAATTTGCATTAACCATTATATATATGTTAATGAAAACTGATTTGATAGTGTATATTTGCAGATAATTGCAGATTTTGCATTCTTGCCTTTCGGAGGTGGGCCTCGAAAATGCGTGGGGGACCAATTTGCACTTTTGGAGTCGACGATTGCACTGGCAATGTTGTTGCAGAAGTTTGATGTGAAATTGAGAGGCTCAGCAGATGATGTTGAATTGGTCACAGGTGCGACAATTCACACCAAAAATGGACTCTGGTGTAAAATAAAGAGGAGAACTTGATCAGACGCAGTTTCATGTGTATATATAGAAAGAGGGAGGGATAGTTTACTTTTGACATTGTTTTCTGGATATTCAGTTTTTATTTTTTGTACTTCATACTTTTTCGGAAATGAATCATTTTTTTTAAATAAAGATTGCAATCAAGCCTTTCAACTTTAAATATTCACAGATGGGATCCAGTCTTTCATCAAGTTCTTTTTTTTTTTTTTTGGTTGGATCAAATTTTAGGTTCTACGTGTTGTTTATGTTGTACATTTTAAAAGACTAATTTAATGATAATGAATACTTCTTCATAGGATTTTCATTACAGAGATCAAGAAGAGTTTGGACATGATATATTTATAAAAGAAATTTGGTTGAATGCAGCACTTGACATCTGGAAAGAAAAAAAAAAAAAAAGAAGTTTCCTGAAAAGAAAGAGAAAGCCTTGCTTATTATGTCAACAAATCTACACTTCTCTGGGTATAAGAATAGAATTGAAAGAACTATGTAGTTATCAAAATAGCAAACGCAGGTTTCATGACATCTTCAGCAAAAGCTATTTTGCGTGGCTTGTATACCATGAACAGAACCGAAGAACATGTACTGGGAAAGATTAATTTGAGCACATCAAGTCAAAAGAGTTGCAGAGTGGCCCCATTTCTCTCTCCCCTCCTCTAATAAAAGACAAGTACGTAAAAATATAAATTATTTGATAACAATAAATGATGAAAATTTCGATAGAAAATTTCAGTATCTTATCGAATTTTGTTATGAAAAATTTATTGAGCTATTTGGATTTGTTGTTTGAAATTGATTCGATAGGTTTTTGAATTAAATTCATCAAAGAGTTTGGTGAGCTTAAGTTCATGTTAACTTTACCCCCTCTTTCTCTATATATATATAAATGAGTAAAGCTAGAGTGAGCTTAATTCAAAAACTTATTGAATCGACTTAAATTTTCAAATCTAAGTTGTTCAAAAAAATTTTCATATCAAAACCTTATAGAATACCGAAATTTTGTATTTTTAGAATTTTCTAACTATTTTTTTTCAGATTTTTTTGAAAATGAGTTACCCTCATATAAAAACATTCATTATTTTATTATTATTTTAGAATCATTTTAAAAAATCAGAAAAAATAGTTAGAAAACTCTAAAAATGAAAAATTTTGATATCCTATGAGATTTTGATATGAAGAATTTATTTAACTACTCGGATTAATCGTTTGAAACCGTTTCGATCATTTTTTTAAGTTAAGTTCATCAAAAAACTTCGTGAATTTAAGCTCACCATAACTTTACTATATATATATATATATATATATATATATATATATATATAAACTTAACACCGATAATCATATATTATGCCACGAGGAGAAACCCACGAAAATTAATGGCAATAATTCATCATTTCTTGTTAGTGTTTTTTTATGGACAGAAGTGATATGAAAAAGTCAACATACATTTACATTTAATAATCTACTGATTTTATTGAAACCATGTTTGGTGCAGCAACCAAATAGCTAGCTGGAATTAACAATATTTTACAAGGCTATAGGTAGGATATGTTTATGTTAACAACAAAGTTTTAAATTATCCCCTTTTTCTGACAGAAATGTTTCTTTTCTTCTTGGTATATTTGTCAGTAATTAATTATCAAGGGCTTTCTACTTCTATACTCTATACTCTATCCTCATGTACATACTCTTCTTATTTTATTTGTAAATAAAAATTACACAGGTCTTTCACCTAATACATAAAAAAAATTATTGAGGGCTTTCTATAATTAAATCATAATTTCAATTAACAAACTTTTGAAACTTAAATCAGTCAATTTCTAAGAATTAATTGAATAAAATTAATTAAAATGAAATAAATTCGAAACAAGGTTGGATTTTATTTCGGTACACCAAGCAATCGAGTCAATTTGAAATGTTTAGTTTTTCATCAAATAATTTAAAATTTTAAATGATGGAGTTCTAATGACTTCATTATAATTGACCAAACAAATTTCAAATTGATTCAAATTTAATATGCACCCTGTCTAAATAATTAGAAATACATCTATAATTTTAATTTTTTAATTTGAATAATATTTTTTTAAAATATATATCATAAAAATTGGATGTATCATTTAAGTCGGATACACACAAGAGATATCCTTTAAGAAATAAAATATGAATTGTTTGTAGTTCGATATAAGCTATCAAATGAACATCTCATTTGTTACATTCCATATTGGAAGTGATTTTTTATAGCACAATATTTTTTAGAAAAATATTTCGGAGATATCATCATTGATACTGTTGTTATTCAGATTAAATGAATTATTATACGTTAACGACTTTATTATACAATTTATTTTATACACTGCTTTATTATTTAACTCAAATACCACTAATCTGAATAATAACTTATTTAAGTTAAATAATAAAAATATTATATAAATAAATTATATAATAAAATCATTAATATGAATAATAACTCATTTAATTTAAATATTAAAATCAATATTAATACTGATACATGTATATAACTCTGTCTTTTATTCGACAATTAAAGTCTCAATGCACTTTGCATGTGAAATACGTGCATATACATATGCATTAATTGTTACCATCAGTTACCTAAATTATTCATGCATCCAGTCAACGTATTATATATATTTCGTTCGACTCATTAAAATAATGGATCCTGTCATGATAGCTGGCCTAATAAATCACGGAATCAATTCGGTGTACTAGCCGTTTGTACTTTTTTCCCCCTCTATATATCGGTACAATTAGTTCAATAAAGAGTACACAAACACATAAAAGAGGCTTAAAAATATTGACAGTTCTGATTTATTTTGATGACAATTTCAAATGTACATTATGTTGAGATGGAATACGATCTCAATTTTCATTTCAAATGTTCCAACATAAAGGATCTTAAACTTTTTTTTTTCTTTTAAAAGGCATGATAACATCTTGACACCTACTAATAATACAATGCCCATTTCACAGTAAATTGATCTCTCTTTCTGCATTAGTCTTTTCTTATTATTGAAAATTGTCTATTTTTATATTAAAAAATTTATTATTTTATTATTATTATTTTAGAGTCATTTTTAAAAATTTCAAAAATAGAAAATTTGATATCCTAAAAGATTTTGATACTGAAGGGTCCGGTCCTCCTAATTAGTATAGAAGACATTTATCATTTTTTTTCTAAATAAATAATTTATTTGTATCTAAATTTGTAAATATTTATAATTAGTATAGAAGGTGTTTATTATTTTTTCTTTTCTAAATGATTAAAAAAAAATTCAAGTTACAAACTTTATTACTATACAAGTAAAAATATAACTTCTATAACTTTTAATTCTAGTAACATAATATATAAACACTTTTATCATTAGATATAAATATTTTTTAAAAAAAATATAAACACGTATGAAATCTGAAATATAGATAAGATGTATGTAATTAAGAAGCGTAATTATCACTCCTCTAAAAATAATCATATCCGTCCTTTTCGGATCTCCTACCCACAAGTGGGCCCACCATGGAGTTATGTTAATCTCCACTTGACACATGACATCCGCCATTAAGTTAATTAATGAAATTTAATGTTGTTTTTTTCCTTAGTGGTAGAGAGACTTTTTTATTAAATCAGTTAAGAGAACTTCAATGCGAAACTTCACCACATCCTAATTAAACTGTTCTTATATTGAAACCCTTCTTTGTAGCTTCAATATCATCAAACTCCATTCCGAGTTTTGATATTTCATGCTCCAATATGGCCAATTAATTCCTTTGTTTGTAGGGTTGTGAAGACAAAAAAAGGAAAAAAAAAATTACAAGGTGAACATGAAAATCTGTTTTTTTTATGAATTTTTCAGAGTTTAATATTTACCTTGAAATTACTGATATTAAATTCACTTTGAATTTGTTGGACCTCTTGCACCAAATTACTTCATGATTCAGGAATTTCATTCTCAACTCCAAACGTCTCTTCATCTATAAACCTAGTAAGTCATGTAATCATGTAACGAATATATATTAAGCTATCTTTTTCTATAAGAATTCATTTCTATTACATACTCTAATCTCCTTATGATTAAAAGAGCCAATAAAATTAATAGTAATATACAAAATCGCTCGACAAAATCAAGAGCCCTCTCCGTGCAAAAAGAACTAACTCCTCAATTAATCCTCAGCCATCACCGATTTCCCCTCTCTCCTTTCCAATTCCTTGCGCCCGTTCTCTTTCTCCATCTTTGAATGGATCGCTACTTATATCTCGCCCTATTCAATTGATTGATGCACGAAGTGCGTGGGTAGGAGATTAAGACTGATGAAATCGACATGGTTCAGGCATCAAGGTATTTATCTCTCTTCGTTTTCTGTCTCTTTAACTATAACTTTTAGCGGGACGTGGGTATTGATTATCTGTTTGTTTTTTATCGGAACCAAGAAGCAAAAAGAAGAGGTTGACATAACCACACTCCGTTTTTGGTCAACAAAGGAGCGAGTTAAGAGGAAATCCATTCACATAAGCAAGGAAAACAATGTAAGCAAGCAGTTTGTTAGTTATTAAATATCTTTGATTTTTTTGTTTTGTACAAATCTGTAAAACAAAATGATTGTCTATTAAATGTTACAATAATTAAATATAAATAATAATAATAATATTTAGACTACATTACTGTAATAATAATAGAATCACAGAAAAAATTATCAAGCGATGGAAACGGATTCATTTGTATTTATTGCAAAGTGGGTGTATTTGATACAAATTGGAAATGATTTAGGTCTTTTCTTTCTTTCATCTAATTTAGATATCCTTTAAATTTCGATCCTTAATAATTACTTTATAAATTCTACAAAAGTTGTATTAAATTTGTGCACATTTTGATTTTCTCCTAACTTTGATGTTAATTGTTTTACTGTACAAATTAATTTGAATTTTGAAAATTTAGGAGATTTAAACTTTCCCTTATTTATTGATAGCGTAGTATCAAAATTTCAAGAAGATTTAGCTTGACAACATTTTTTTTGGGGGGATTGAATTTTGGTCATATAAAGTGTAATATCATTTCTGAGATATTTGAGGATATTTATGCTAACTTTTTTCGTGATTTGTTTACCTTTTTTTTCCAGGGTCATGTTAGTATGATTGCACAATGAATTATTGTTCTAATTAATATTTTGTGCTTGATTTTTCTTTTCTTTTAACAGCTATCGTATGGTGGGGTAGAAGAAACAATGTGGTCAATAAAAAATGGTTTAACACTTGAGAACTCCGTCAATTAGAATATATTAAATTTCAAAGAGGTGTTCGAAATATTATATACTTCAACTCCTTTCACTATAGATTAGTTGTTCCAAAGTAAAAAATAATAACATGAAAAAAATTACAGAGCCCTCGATTTAATACACAGTTTTGCGATGAAGTTTGGTAGAAATGCATTTCTGAATGACAATACACTGAAAATTATTCAAATGGAGAAGACTTGAGACCGACATCTGAATGTGCTTTTAAGATGAGAAATATTTTATAAATATTGCATTATCGTAAATGATGTGTGTTAGTGGCAATGTGACATTATCCTAATATTTGGTGTTATCTGCAGAATAAAAATATCTATTCTTCCTCCCAATTTTTTTGTATATTAAAAAGAGAAATGGATATTTTAAAGTTTATTCTCGATGGAATCATTCCTAATGTATAATATGTACTTTACAATTTATTTTTATCTTAGAAACTTAATTACTTGACATTGCGTGTTGCACTTTGTATTTAAATTTATTCCCATTGAGAAATCATGCAGACGATATACTGTACTTATATTCAAATATTATGAAGTTATCAGTTATGCATTACTAGAAAGCTGCGGAGGCTTAAAACAAGAATTGGAACTAATGAAATAATTATTTGACGCTGCAGAAAAATAGAAATTGGGATTAGCCCGATCAGTAAAAATATTTAAAGGATAGATCACAAGTATTAAAGAAAAAGACATGATAGCCATTCAGTAATGCATTGTAAGGATTATGAGATCTATAGTGTTATACATTTCATCGTTGAACCCAATTGGAAAGGGAAATATAGCAAAATGCTAAATATATTATGCTGATGGTAGTAATATAATTATAAGTTATGGCTGCCATAGTGTTACGTTTATCTGTTAAATTGTCCATTATAATTTTGCTCCTGATCATCAATCATTTTTATAAACGTAAAATATGTTTGAACATTGACATCATCTAAGGATAATAATTGTGTCAACAATGCCCGTCCATGGATGGGTATCATGCTAGTTAATATTAATTCTGAAAAAGAACGTCAAGAGATAGGGGAAGGATAATTAATTGATTTAATAGAAAGGATCTTTTATCGCTGGAAAAAATAACAGCATTAAAATTCATTTATTAACTTACTAAAATAGATACCATGTCAAATAGAGATTGGCTTATTTTCATGGAAAATATTATGGAGATACTATTATTGATATCGTCATCAATACGGATTTAATTATATACATTAAATGAGTTATTATGTATATTAATAGTTTTATTATGTACAATATGTCTATTATTTAACTTAAATATTATTAATATGCATAATAACTCATTTAAGTTGCATAAATACAGTAATGTACAAAATGAGTTTACATAATAAAATCATTAATATGTATAATAACTCATTTACTAGTTAAACCTGTTCAACAATCGTATTTGTATAACAACTCCCAATTTTCATAATGGTTAGGAAAATCCTACCCAACTGTGGGCAGGTGATTTGGTTTCTTTTCTAGCTCTAGGTGATCACCAAATATATTGTCATTTATATTCACCTACCATGTGAACCTAGGTTTTATCGTCGTTCTATCAATTAATATCTTTTAACCTCGCTTTATTAATTTATTCTCGTTTCTAACCTTCTACTCATCTATTTTGAACTTGTTCTTGTATTAATTTTTATAATAAAAACTAAATTTTAATTTAGTAATTGAAATAATGAATTCAATGTAGGTTTTACATATCCAAAATCTTATTAAAATTTTCTTGTGTATAATTTTATCTCACATACAATTAATTAAGTTCGTTCACGCCATACGCTTTTATTGTTAAACTACATCCTCAATAAATCCGGAATGACAAAAACTAATACTAGGTAAAAATTTTACAACAATAATTATGTATCATGCCATGAGGAGAAATCTATTAAAAGAACGTACATATTGATTCATCATTCCTTATTCGGTTATTATTTTTTGATTGATTATATTATAAATTTCAAGAAATTTAAATATCTTTTGATAGTCAATAAAAAACTATTAAATTACATAAAATTTTAATGATTTTTAATGGACAATCAGATGACAATTAAATTACACAAAATTTGAAACATATTAATGTATAAGTTCAAATATAAAATCTATAGATATTTTGTTTTTAAAAATTTTTTTTTGTATTTGTTGAAATCTCATTGTCATGTCAAGATTATTAAAATATAAGTGACCCTTCTCTTAAATAAAAGTCTTAATTGTTTAGCTCGTTTAATTGGCAGGGCAGAATTTTCAAACGCTGTGTGACCTCTTCCTGTTTAACATTGATTAGTCACTTTCCAACTTCCATCCATTATTCGTTGTTTCTTAAGACATTAATTGCTCAACAATTTAGTTGTTTCTTCGTGTTGCACATTTGCAAACTAATTTTGACTTGATAATTATAAGAAAAATCAGGCGCCGCCAGAGGGTTATTTTATCACAGCTAAATTAATTAATTAAATTATCTTTTTTTTTTCAAATAAATTATCAACATAGGAATAACTAGAGGCGGCAAAACCTGACCCGATCCATCAAACCCATCTGACCTGCTTGATATCTGACCCGATCTGATCTGATTTTTTCAAAAAGTCAAATTGACCCGAACCCGACCTGATCTGACCCAAGATGACCCAAGATCCGGAAAAAGCCGATGTTATATGACCTGAAACCCGACCCGACCCGACCCAACTAGACCTGTGACCCGGCAATCCTTCTCAGTCAAACTAACCCGACCTGACCCGACGAACCCGCCCGACCTGCCTACAACCCGAATTGATCCGACTTGATTTTTTTCAAAAAGTCAAACTGACCCGACTCGACCCGAGATGACCGGAGACTTGAAAAAAGGAGAAGCTAGATGAACCGAAACCCTACCCGACCCAACTCGATCCGTAACCCAGCAATCTTTTTTTGTTAAACTAACCTAACCCGACCCGCCTGATTGCCACTTCAAAGAATAACAATATATGTACTCGAAGAACTATATATAAGAATATCACTGGTAGTATCATCTTATTAATTTGTCTTCCGTAGTTACACTTTGCATCCTTGACATAACATAGAAAATGGAACTTACCAGTATCCTATACCAAAGCCTAACTTATATCAGTAGTTACGCTCTCAGGTGCGCTGTCGAATTAGACATTGCCGGCCGCATAAAAGCATATGGCCGTCCCATGCCATTAAATGAACTCGCTCGCTCCATTCCTATCCCGCCTGAGAAGGACATGATGTTTGGCCGCTTCATGGCGCTTCTTGTTCACAAAGGAGTCTTTGCACAAAATGAAGCAGGTTACTTGCTCACGCCTTTCTCTGAGATCATCCAAACCGAGGGCTCCAACATGGGTGCCTTTGTGCGTTTCGCTACGGAGCTAGAGCTCACCAAATATATGTGTGATATAAGCAAATGGTTCAAGGATGGTGGTCCAGACAATGCCTTTGTGATGGGAAATGATGGCAAGCAGTTTTGGGACATTACCAGGGAAAAGCCTGAGATCGGTAACTAAAAATAAGAAAGAACAACTAATATTTATAATAGAATTTTCTATTTCTTTTATTTCCTTTTTTTTTGTGATCTTTAGTACATCAATTAATTTTTATCATATGAAGAGTTCAATAATCAAGCATAATATTTGCATGCAATTAATTAACATTTTAACACTGAAGAAATATCTACATGAAAGCAATAATCAAGGGTAATTTTTGTTCAAAGATTTTTGAGCCCAATATATTTCCATCAGAATTTTTAACTCTCCAAACCAGGTAAATTGTTCAATGAAGGAATGGCCAGCCACAGTAAGCAGTTGATAAAAGACTTAGTTGCAAGCTATCCACAAATATTTAATGGCTTAAATAGTCTGGTGGACGTAGGCGGGGGCACTGGAACTGCCGTGAAAATTATCGCAGATGCCTTTCCGTTGTTGAGATGCACAGTGCTTGACCTTCCTCATGTCGTTGCGAAGGCTCTGGGAGATGACTCAATCAATGTGGTTGCAGGAGATATGTTTGAAAAGATACCTCCAGCTGATGCAATTCTCCTTAAAGTAATTTCTTTTTCTCAGTGCTGTTGTGTCTGCTAAGCATTGCAATAATAAACTATCTGATTACTCGCAACATGTACCCCAGAATGTTCTCCATGACTGGCCTGACGTTGATTGTGTTCGGATACTGAAGCGATGCAAAGAAGCAATTGAACCCAAAAAAGACGGTAGCAAGGTTATTGTTGTGGATATTGTTCACGACGTCGAGGACAGTAACACGAAAGCAACTGAAACAGGTTTTCTGTTTGATATGCTTATGATGTGGGGCCACGGATCGAAGGAGCGTAGCAAGCAGGAATGGCATGATCTTATTCTAGGTGCAGGGTATTCTGGTTACAAAATATATCCTGCTCGTGTTGGTGTTGATTCTGTTATGGAGCTCTATCCATAAGTTTTTTTTTTTTTTTTTTTTTTTTTTTTTTTTTTTTTTCTGAAGCTATTCTGTGCTTGAAAGTTATTGTACTCGATATTTGGCATGTTGTAAACCATAATAAAGTACTGAGATTACTAAAGTTACTATTATTAGCAGTTATTAATTCTATACCTTTTCATATTAAAAAAATAGAAGCCACTAATAATATCTCAAGACAAATCTTCAAACTATTTTTTTAATTTTTCGCAAAAAAATACATCCATGTGTTAATTTTTTATTTTGACAAAAAATACGTTCATGTTGTTTAATTTGTTTAAGTACAATAAGTCCAAATATTTGTATTATGTATCAGAGTATTTATATAATTGACCTAATTGTTTATATATCTAACTCAGATGTTTACATATCTGACTCAGATATTTATATATTTTAAGCAGGTGTTTATATTTTATTTTGTATCCAGTTATTTATATTTCGAACTCATGTGTTTATATATAAGACTCGGGTTTTTAGATAAATCGCCAAGAAGAACAGTTATAAGAGAGAAAAAGAGAGTATTAGAAAATAAAAATCACATGGGAGAAAAAGTTAAGGACAGTGACAAGAGAGAGGAGAGAGAAAAAAAAATAGAGTCTTAGAAAATTAAAAAAATATGAGAGAAAAGAAAGAAAAAGAGTCTCGAAAAATAAAAAAATATATGGAGGACAAGTCACAATACTACTCAAGTATTTATATAAATGACTCAAATATTTATATATCTAACTCACGTATTTTTTATAATTGAATAGTGAAATTAATTTAAAGATAAAAAATTTCAAAAAGAAAAATGACAAAAGTAATGTGAGCCAACTGGAATAAAAAAATGTATGGAGGATAAATTGAAAGATGGAGGCCGAGGAAAGACATATTGTCTGGACATGCTTATTCTCATATGTAGAACAAAATTATTAATTAGGTACAAATTATAACAGCAAAAATTATACAATGAAAAAGAAAAAAAAAAACTAAGTGTTTGCAAATCCTACATAGAAAAATGTACTTTCAAGTTTGACATTCCAAAATTATAAAAAAAAAAATTTATTATTCCCAAAGTTCCTTGCGAAACGGGAAAAAAGGGAACAAAGATATACAAATTATAACAGCAAAAATTATCCTATTGAAAATGCAAGCACATTTATGTTTATTTTTCGATCGAATTGGAACAGATCTGAGAATCAAAACTGTGTCATGTTGGGCCATATAAATTTCCAAGTCCAAAATCCTAAACAATGAGCCCAGACACCAGCTAGTGGATAGTGGGAGGAGGTCGCTCACATCAAAATTTGGTAAGGTGGATCGTACCAACGCAGCACAAGTTTCATGCTGATCTGAATGTGACAATTAAACGACTGCCACGACGAACTCATAGCAAATGCAATGGACACAAGATAGGTGCAGCCCATATGGTAGATTTTTTTTTTTATACCGAAATTAAAGAATCAGAAATGCTCTCTAAAAAGTTTGTGAGGTGAGGGGCCGTAATTTATTTTAACCACCCAAAAGTAATCATGGGTTTTGAAAATCTGAGGTATCATTTCAGCTATGATAGACAAAAGTAACAAATAACTATATACTAGGACCATCTAGGATCCTAAGTCTGAATACATCAAGTAATCACATGTAGAATTAGTCTAATTTCTCAATTAATTCTAAACATAATGAAAATTTAGACTGTAATTTGATAGATTTAGCAGAAAAAATTACTGCACTAAGGGTTATTTTTGAAAAACAAGTCTACACATTGGCCTACGGTTACCACAACAGCCCTTTTTCATCTCAGTAAATTCTGAAATAAGAAACACAAACAAGGAACACCTAATAAAGAAATATTAAGAGTTATATCAATAATTCAAACCTCAAGAAGATTCTGCGAATTCTAGTCCGGGATGGTACCAGTGCGTTTGTAACTATATCAAAAATTCACAATACAAATATCTACATTAGAAATCATATAACTAACAACCGACTATTTTTAAAATGAGCTCTTTTCATATACAAATATTCATTATTTTATTATTATTTTTAGAGTCATTTGAGAAAATTTGAAAAAAAAAATTAGTTAGAAAATTCTAAAAATAAAAAATTTCACTATCCTACAAAATTTTGATATCAAGAATTTATTCAGCAGTTTGAATTTGTTATTTGAAGTCGATATGATTGCTTATCAAAGATTAGTAAATGAAAATAGTCGTTAATTGTAGAAAATTATAATGATCTTTGATGGATAATTAGATGTCACTTAAATATTATAAAATTTGTAACTTATCAAATTATAAGTTCAAAAATAAATTTCCAAACTTTTTTCTTTTAAGATTTCTTGTGAATTTGTTGAATTTCATTGTCATTGTCAAGATGGGCAAAACACAAGTGAACATTCTCTTAAATAAAAGTCTTGATTGTTTACCTCGTTTTGCATGCAGTGACAAAATTCTCGAACGCTGCTGGGATGGGATTCTAACCAACCAAATTTTGAGGTAAGCAACCTCCCACTATCCACTAGCTGGCGTCTGGGCTCATTGTTTACGATCTGGGATTGGAAATTTATTCATGGGCCAACATGGCACAGTTTTGATTTCTCAGATCTGTTCCAACTCGACCCAAAAATAAAGATGAATCATGTGATGACAATACTAGCCTTCAAATGTGATTGCATTTTAAATAGCATATTATGTTGGGCCGGGCAGGTAATGGTATTTACATAATTTATAGGATAGGATGTCAAGAAGTTAGTAAATGGGAAATTTTGTGGGTCGGGAAAAGAATTGGTTTGTTGATTTGATTTCCAAAATTAAATTGATTATGGACATGGACGGCGACAGTAACGTTCAAAGTGAGATTTAGGTTTTATATCTTTGTTTTCTTTTCCCCTCACGAGGAACTTTTTGGAATAATAATCTCTTCTTTTTGGATAATTTTGGAATGTCAAACTCGCAAATACTTAGTTCTTTATGGGTTTGTTTTTATGATTTTAATTAAATATTCTTTTCCCGTGGTTTACTTCCCAGTTCTTTTTCTTTTTTCGTTTCAATTGTATAATTTTTGCTGTCATAATTTGTTCCTCAACATTTTTTCTGCATATGAGAGTAAGCACGTCGAAACAATATAATATATATATATTATTTCTTTAATATGAAAATGTATGGAATTAATCAGTGCTAAATCTAATAATAGTAACTTCAGTAACCTCAGTATTTTATTCTGGCTTACAACATGCCAAATATTTAGTACAATAACTCCCAAGGATAGAATAGTTCAGAAAAAAAAAAGAACTCATGGATAGAGCTCCATAACAGAATAAACACTAACACGAGCAGGATATATTTTGTAACCAGAATACCCTGCACCTAGAATAAGATCATGCCATTCCTGCTTGCTACGTTCCTTCGATGCACCGCTCCACATCATAATCATATCAAACAGAAAAACTGTCTCAGTTGCTTTCGGGTCGCTGTCCTCGATGTCGTGAACAATATCCACAACAATAACCTTGTTACCGTCTTTTTTGGGTTCAATTGCTTCTTTGCATTGCTTCAGTATCCGAACACAATCATCGTCAGACCAGTCATGGAGAACATTCTGAGTACATGTTGCAAATAATCAGTTAATATGTTATTGCACAAATTGAACCTTTTATATGAGTTACAGGTTTTAGTTACATTAGGTCCATAAAAATAATAATCCATGCAGCAATCATATAAAGTCGTCGTCTTTTAGTTGACTAATTGTCAAAAAGTATTAATAAACAGCGCTTAGTAGACACCGGAATACCAAGAAAAAGAAATTACTTTTAGGAGAATTGCATCAGTTGGAGGTATCTTTTCAAACATATCTCCTGCAACCACTTTGATTGAGTCATCTTCCAGAGCCTTCGCAATGACATGAGGAAGGTCAAACACTGTGCATCTCAACAACGGAAAGGCAACTGCGATAATTTTCGCAGCACTTCCAGTGCCGCCGCCTACATCCACCAGACTATTTAAGCCATTAAATATTTGTGGATAGCTTGCAACTAAGTCTTTCATCAGCAGTTTACTGGGGCTGGCCATTCCTTCATCGAACAATTTACCTGGTTTGAAGAGTTAAAAATTCTGATGTAAATATATATTGGGCTCAAAATCTTTGAACAAAAATTACCCTTGATTATTGTTTTTCATTTAGATGTTTCTTCAGTGTTAATTAATTGTATGCAAATATATGTAAATATTATGATTGATATTGTACTCTTCATATGATAAAAAATATTTGTTGAATTAAAGATCACAGAAAGTAAGAAACGGAACTCCTTTATAAATATTGACAGAACTCTCTGTTTATTTTTCAAAGAGAAAGAAAAAGGAGGAATAAAGATTAATTTTTCTTTCTTATTTTTGGTTACCCATCTCTGGCTTTTCCCTTGTAATGTCCCAAAACTGCTTGCCATCATTTGCCATCACGAAGGCATTGTCTCGACCACCATCCTTGAACCATGTGCTTATATCACACATATGTTTGTTGAGTTGTAGCTCCGTAGCCAAACGCACAAAGGCACCCATGTTGTAGCCCTCGGTTCGAATGATCTCAGAGAAAGGCGTGAGCGAGTAACCTGCTTTGTTTTGTGCAAAGACTTCTTTATGAACAAGAAGCGCCATGAGGCGGTCGAGCATCATGTCCTTCTCAGGTGATATCGGAATGGAGCGAGCGAGTTCGTTCAGTGGCATGGGATGGCCATATGCTTGTATGCGGTCGGCGATGTCTAATTCGACAGCACACTTGAGAGCGTAACTACTGATAAAAGCTAGGCTTTGGTTCATAATATTGGTAAGTTCCATCTTCTTTGTTATGTCAAGAATGCAGAGTGTCACTATGGAAGACAAATTAAAATGAGACTAGCAATGATCTTCTTATATATAGTTGAGTAAATTATACAAATAATCTCTAAAGTGTCAGTAATTTATCATTTTAATTCTTAAATTTTCAAGATTATCAATTTAATCCCTAAAATATCACTCAGTTATAATATATAGTTCTCGGACTATATGTATTGTTATTCCTATGTTGATAATTTATTTGGATAATGTCTCCAATGGCCCCTAAATTTTCCACTTGTGACAAATAATCTCCCAAACTTTTATTTGTGAGAAACACCCTCTCAAATTTACCATTCTGAATATTAATCTCTTTCATAATTGTCAATTTTGGATAAAAATGATCAAACTACCCTTGTACTTTATAGTGTGATTATTTAAAAAAATAATAACTATCTAATTCAAAAAATGAAATATTTCTTCAATGATAAAAAATATTGTGCAAGTAGACTATTTAAATATTAATATGTAACTAATTCAAAATATTTGGTCGTACTTATGAATTTATTTTCATAAAAAATGTATTTCATGAAGAAATGAAATTTAGTTACAATGTTTTATGTTATAAATAGGAAAAAAATAATATTAAATAAATATGTATTCTCATTTGAAATTTTTATTGAAAAAAATAAAATAGTAAATTTCATGCAGAAACTGTAATAAAAATAAGATTATTAGAGGACATTATAGTTATTTTGTACTTGAAAATAATAACCTTTAGTAAGATTATGATATAGGTTTTTTGCATGAATTAGTTACATATTAATATTTTTTAATTAGTTACATATTAATAGTTACATAATCCATTTGCACAACATATTGAATATTTTTCAGTTATTGAAGAAATATTTTATCCTCTAAAAAAGTAAATATTAATTTTTAAATAATATACTATAAAATTCAATGGTAGTTCGGTCCATTTTCTTCCAAATTCATTAATTATGGGTAAAATTAACATTTGGGGATCTAATTGTCTTAATTTAGTAAGTTTGGAGGGCTTTTGTCACAATTGCAAAGTTTAGGGGGTTTGTGAGGCATTATCCCTAATTTATTTGAAAAAAAATAAGATAACTTAAATAATTTATTTGTGTAAAGCTATTAGTTTATTTAGTGAGAGCAGCTAGCGATCTTCTATTCATTTTTCTTGTGAGAAAGTAACCCTCCGGATGGGCTCGCTTTTCTTATAGTTATCAAGTCAACATTAGTTTGCAAATGGGCCACGTGAAGAAATAACCAAATGTTGAGCAAGTACTGTCTAAAGAATCAACCAACAATTGATGAGAGTCGAAAAGTGACTAATCAATTTAAAACGGGAGGTCATCACACAGTTTTTGAAAATTCTATCACTGCATGCCAAACGAACAAAATAATTAAGTTTTTTATTTAAGACAAAATTCACTTATATTTTAACAATCTTGACAATGACAATGAAATTTCAACAAATTCACAAAAAATCTTAAAAAACAGGTTTGTAAATTTATTTTTGAACTTATAATTTGATATATCATAAATTTTAAATAATTTAAGTCACATCTGATTATCCATCAAAAATCATTATAATTTTTTCTACAATTTACGACGATATTCATTTAATGATCTTTCATTGACTATATATCAAATGATATTTAGATTGCATAAAATTAATAACACAATATATCTATAAATTCATAAATATATCTATACATAAACCATTTCTATTTTCAAGATTTTTTTAAATTTTTGTCAAATTTATTTGAAATGCTATTACCAAAGTGATGTCTCTCATTTATTCTCAAATGCTTGGTAAATGATCATTTTGAGATAAAGATGGGTATCAAGTCACTCAAATTTAAATGTCAATAAAGTACCCTTATTCGGATTTTAAACCTGTGACCTTCCATACGGAGAGCATCATGCTTTGTAAATGATCTAAATTAAGACATCATTATCAACCATTAATTCCGTAGCAAATTTGTTAAAAAAAGCACCAACAAGAAATGATGAATAATATATATATTTTTCTTTACAGATTTCTCATCATGGCGTGATGCACAATTACCGGTGTAATGTTTCTACTTAGCATTAGTTTTTGTCGTACTGGATTAATAATTAAAGTTAGCATGAGATTAAGCACACTAAAATCATTGATGAGCTTAATTAAAAAATTTATCATATCGACTTCAAATAATAAATTCAAATTGCTCAAAAAATTATTCATATCAAAATCTTATAGGATGCCGAAATTTTTTATTTTTAGGATTTTATAACTAATTTTTTTTTCAAATTTTCTCAAATGACTATAAATATAATATGAAAATAAATTATTTTCAAAAGTAGTCAGTAGTTAGTTATATTGAGCAAGTATTGTCTAAAGAAACAACCAATAAGTGAATAATCAGTGTAAAACAGGAGAAGGTCATCACACGGCGTTCGAAAACTTTGTCATTTTCAAAAATAGTCAGTTGTTAATTATATTGAGCAAGTACTGTCTAAAGAAACAACCAATAGGTAACTAATCAATGTAAAACGGGAGAAGGTCATCACACGGTGCTCGAAAATTTTGTCACTGCATGCCAATCAAGCTAAACTATTAAGACTTTTATTTAAGATAAGGTTCACTTGTATTTTGATGGTCTTGACAATGACAATGAAATTTCAACAAATTCACAAGGATAGAATAGTTCAGAAGGACACAGAAGTACGGAGAAATCAGATTAAGTATTATATATAACAATGCTTACTAGACATAGAAGTACCGAGAAAAAGTATTACTTTAAGGAGAACTGCATCAGCTAGAGGTGTCGTTTCAAACATATCTCCTGCAACCACATTGACCGAGTCATCTTCCAGAGCCTTCGCAATGACCTGAGGATGGTCAAGCATGGTGCGTGCATCTCAACGAGGGAAAGGCATCTGCGACAGTCTTCATGGCAGTTCCAGTGCCGCCGCCTACATCCACCAGATTATTTAAGCCATGAAATATATGTGGATAGCTTGCAACTAAGTCTTTCGTCAACTGCTTACTGCGGCTGGCCATTCCTCGATCGAACAATTCACCTGGTTTGGAGAGTTAAAAATTCTGATGTAAATATATTGGGCTCAATATCTTTGAACAAAAATTACCCTTGAATATTGCTTTTCATGTAGATGTTTCTTCAGTGTTAACTAATTGTATGCAAATATATGTAAATATTATGATTGATATTGTACTCTTCATGTTATAACAATTTATTGGTGAACTAAATAGATTTAATATGGGATTTTATTGAGTTTATGACCAAGGACTAAATAGATTTCAAATACACTCAGATTTGTTAAATGTCCGATCTGAATATTTGCAAACACGAATAACATTTTTTAAATATATATACTATAAAGCATAGATGTATTATATATAAAAGTTGAATATATATAAGCTCGTCTTTGATGAGCTTATCTCAAAAAATAGTCGTAACAGGTTTAAACGGCAAACCCGAACTGTTCAATAAATTCTTAATATCAAAATATTATAGAATACCAAATTTTTGTATTTTTAGAGTTTTCTAACTATTTTATTGCATTTTTTTTTTGAAAATACTCTATTCTCATATGAAAATACCTATTATTTTACTATTATTTTAGAATAATATTGAAAAATATGAAAAAATAGTTAGAAAACTCTAAAAATAGAAAATTTATATATATATATATATATATATATATATATATATATATAATAAAACTACGGTGTTCCGAAGAGGACAAAGTTCCTCAATGCTCCTAACTCAAAAATCTATTAAATCAAACTCAAATAAAAAAAATTAAGTTGCTTAATAAATTTTTCATATCAAAATCTTATAGGACATCGAAATTTTCTATTTTTAGAGGTTTCTAACTATTTATTTTAGATTTTTTAAAATGACTCTAATAATAATTATAAAATAATGAATTTTTGTATATAAAAATAATCCATTCTAAAAAAAATATGAAATAAATAGTTAAAAAATTTTAAAAATAGAAAAAATTGGTATCCTATAAGACTTAATATGAAAGATTTATTGAGTAACTTAATTATTGGTTTGAGGTCAATTTAGTAGATTTTTGAATTAGAAGAATCGAGGAGCTCCATACTCCAAAAATATAATAGTTTTCCTCTCTCTCTCTCTCTCTCTCTATATATATATATATATATATATAGAGAGAGAGAGTAAAGTTAGGGTGAGTTTAAACTTATCAAGTCATTTGATCAATTTAACTCAAAAAATAATTTAAATGGCTTCAAGTTAAAAATCCGAGCAGCTCAATGAATTTTTCATATCAAAACTTTTTAGATAACAAAATTTTCTATAATTAGAATTTTCTAATTATTATTTTCGTATTTTTAATACGATTTTAAATAACAATAAAATAATAGATGTTTTTATATGAGAATAGGGCATTTTCAAAAAAATCTGAAAAAAATAGTTAGAAAATTCTAAAAATAGAAAATTTTGGTATCTACAAGTTTTTTATATGAAGAATTTATTAAGCAACTCGCATTTATCGTTTGAAGCTATTTTGATTATTGCTTGAGTTAATCTCATCAAAAGGTTCGGTGAGCTTGAACTCACCCTAGCTTTAAAAATATGTCATTTTTTTAAAAAAAAGATGATCCAAATAGTTAAAAAACTCTAAAATAGAAAAGTTTTGTATCCTACAAGATTTTAATATGAAGAATTTATTGGGTAACTTGGATTTTCCGTTTGAGATCAATTTAAAAAAATTTTGAGTTAAAAGCACCGAGCAGCCCCCTGCTCCTTGGGGCACCGTATTTGTACTATATCCTTTATGCAAAAATTCTCATAATGGATAAATTATTTCGAAATTCACTTTACTTTATTTTAAAGGGTGAGATTCTTTGACAACTATTATTTTGACGACCTTAACAATCAATTTTTCAATAATTTCGAAATTTTTTTATAAACATATTCTTTAACTTATAAATTCCTTGTATTTCAAATTTTATACAATTTAAGTATAGTTTGATACTCCATCAAAAGACAATCAAAATTACATGACATTTATAACAATTCATATTTAACGGTTTTTGATAAAATATCAAATAATCTTTAAGTTATATGAAATTTCAAACACAAATGATTTATAAGTTAACAAAAATATTTGTCAACTTTTTTCTACTTGGAGAATTTCTAAAAATTATTTCAAAATTATTTAAAAATTAATTGTCAAAGTTGTCAAAAGATCCCCTCCCTATTTTAAATTCGTTTTTAGTTCAATTAATCTTTTGTTAAGCACTCAACTTCTATGTTTGACGAAATTATTTATATACTCTCTTACATTTCCGTCAAAATATATACAGATAAAAGATTTCAGGTTGAAAGAACTGGATAATGCATTGTAACTTTATTTATTGTATTTTACCTTGGCTTATGTCATTAAATTATATTTCTTCTTTTTTTCATTCTGATGGATATTATAGGGTTCATTATTTGGTTTTCCAAATAACAATTCTGACTATGTGAGATCACCTAAAAATACTATTAATGAAAAATATACTTTACTCTGAAAACTTTATCTCATTCATATCCTAACTGTCATTAATAAATGGGATCTCCTAAAAAAACATTACTGTGGGTTCTCCTTGCAGTGACAGCTGACTTTTCAGAAAGCATTTCTGATTCTTTTCTGTACGAAAAAATTTACCATATGGGCTGTACCTGTCATGTGTCCTTTGTATTTTCTCTGAGTTTTCGATCTGTGTTTACCTTCAAAAGTGTTGCATACACAAACTTATGATCAGTATAGAAGAAAGTGAAGAAATTTAAATAAAGCTATGTGCTGCAGGACGGGTGACCAGTATATGGTACGAGCAAACAGCTGATTACTGATAATATCATATTTAATTTAAATAGCATATTAGTCTGGAGCCAAATCCTGATAGATAACGCATGCCAATTAAGCAGCTCAAGTTCAATATTTCCATAGGGCTCTTTTATAATCCTGGCATGAGTAGAGTTTGATTGAGATTTTTTTATACATGTAAAAAAGAAAAAAGAAAAAAAGAAAGAACATGCTGGGAATAAACATGTACAAATAAGCTTCTAAATTTGGTTGCATATCACATAGGTGCCCCTTGTTAGATACATCTCTGGAATATAATATGTACAAGAGTCGGCCCGTATCATGAACAGAATGCTACAAAGAAGGAAAACCATGAGGCGGGGCCGTAATTTATTTTAACCACCCAAAGTAATCATGGGTTCTGAAAATCTGAGGTATCATTTCATCAGCTATGCTAGATAAAGTAACAAATAACTACATGGTAATACTACAAACGGGGTATATATGTTATGCTCATGGCGTAACTAGTTAGCTAACATAGCGAACACAAGTTTCATGACATCTTCTGACACAGCTTTATCTGTGGCCTGTGTACCATCAACAGAATCAAACAACATGTACTGGAAAGGATTCTTGCACAATGAGTTTACTGAGTCGCATAGTGGCCCCACTTCTATCAACCCTTTACCACAACAGCCCTTTTTCTCTCAGTAAATCCTGAAACAACAAACAGTGGTATCAATAATTCAAACCTAATGAAGATTCTGCAAATTCTAGTCCGGAACGGTACCAGTGCGTTTATAAATTATAACTATATCACAAATTCACATATTCACAATACAAATATATATACAAATATTTGCATTAGAAAGCAAATAACTAACAACAAATTGAAAGGAATGCAGAGGTGCAT
This sequence comes from x Bolboschoenoplectus mariqueter, assembly GCA_037678475.1. Taxonomy (NCBI): domain Eukaryota; kingdom Viridiplantae; phylum Streptophyta; class Magnoliopsida; order Poales; family Cyperaceae; genus x Bolboschoenoplectus; species x Bolboschoenoplectus mariqueter. The sequence goes on along the minus strand of CM075244.1, from coordinate 1,012,139 downwards.
TTGATTTACCATATTTCCAAGGATTGTTGGACATGTCAAAGAGAGGGCTATATGTATCGAAATAAGCTACTCTGGTTTTTTTCTTGGAGTTGAACTGTACCAGAAGCTCTTCGATCATCTTCTGGAGTTTTTTATGTTATAGCTGACTGCCGCATCATTTTTTTCTTGAATGCACTTTCTGCGCCGCGGCATCATGATTTTCTTGAAGGACTCGAAGGTCAATTGTACTGGTAAACACCTGATGGGTGGTAGACCTGATACACTGAAATTCCTTGCTCCGAGTTCATACATTGACTACAGAATTTAATTAATTTTTACAAGATTTCTTAAATTTTCCTTCTAGGGAACCGATAATATTTTAAATTAATAGTATTTATGTTCCAATTTACATCGGTGATGTCACTTATGGTTCATAAAATGCAAAATGTTAATTTTATTATATTATTGAACAAATTTCAATTTTCAAAGCTAAATTTCTAATAAAATTTAATATATGCTGCCTAATTGTAATCTGACATGATAATTTTGTTATGTGTAACTAACAGTAATACAATTGAAATTACCTGAAGCAATAACTTAAGTCAGTCAAGGAGGAACGAATGGTACTGTCGAATAGTGAATATAGTTCTCCTGTCCTGGAAAGATAGTAGTTCATGACCACGTCATTGCATCCTATGCTAGTTAGAAACAGAGACTTTTAGGTAATTTTTTTTGTTTCTGCTTCTCCTTTTAAAGCAGTCATGTTCCCGATATATAGCCTAATCTCTTCCATTTGCCGCGCAATCAGTTTTATATTGGCTTTGGCAGCTGTCACTTCATCCAAATCACTGCCTGCTGACGCAAAGAAATCATTGACCGTGATTTTGTGCCCACGATAGGGCGATAGTAAATAAGAGAGATTCAATGAAGTCAGGAACAATTCTTTCATTAGAAAACCAACCAGTTGCTTTCTTGTAAGGTAATGCTTCACCATATGGTGGGAAGTTTGCCTTGATGAACGTTACCAGCTTGTTATTGTTACCTGTGTCAAAAGTCAAATCGCCGAAGGCAAACACGGTCGGTACATCATACCTTCGGGTTGCTTCAGGGGATAGAACAAGTAGGGTCAAAAGTAGAGTTATCCATATAGTTTTTGTTAACTTGGTTTGTGCTACAACAGAGTATCGTGAGGTTATTACAATAAAGATGAGGCTGGAAGCCTGGAATGGTATCAGTACAGGATAGTCTAGTTGAGGGATCTTTCAGAGTAGTTAAGCTCTGTACAGTGTGTGACATATATATTTAGTTATTTACGGATAATTTCAATGTAAATACAACATTAACGATACATCTTATCTAAGCTTAGTATATAGTTAATGGCTCACATTGCATAATAAGAAAGAAAAACTTGTCTAATTTTATCTTGTGTCTTCAATTATATATATGGTTCGTAGGGATTTTAGAAAGGTGGTAAAGGAGCTCTCTTGCTGGATACATAAAATAAGGTGTGGAGCAACACAAAGCTAACTGGAGGCAAAAATGGAGGGGATGAAGCTGACTGGTATGGCCAGCTGATAAAGGATTACAGTGGGCTTTTGATTTTCACTGAAATATGAACATGCATGTGTTAATTAACAGCAGTCAGCTGTCACTGCACGTAGGACTAAGGACCCACCCAGTGATGCTTACTAGGGGGTCTCATTTATCAGTGATAATTAGAGAATGAGCAAGGCAGAGTGTTGAGAGTAAATTATATATTTCATTAATAGTATTCTAGGTGATCTCACATAGTCAGAATAGTTATTTGGAGAAACAATTGATGCACCATATAATATCTATCATAATAAAAAAAGAAGAAATAGTTTAATGACATAAGCCAAGGTAAAATACCATAAATAAAGTTACAATGTATTATCGAGTTCTTTCAACCTGAAATCTCTTATCCGTATATATTTTGGCGGAAATGTAAGAGAGTATATAAATAATTTCATCAAACATAGAAGTTGAGTGATTAACAATGGATGAATTGAACTAAAAACGAAATTAAAATAGGAAGGGGATTCTTTGATAACTATTATTTTGACAATCTTAACAATTAATTTTTAAATAATTTTGAAATAATTTTTAGAAATTCTCAAACATAGAAAAAAGTCGGCAAACATTTTGTTAACTTATAGATTGATTGTGTTTTAAATTTCATGTAATTTAAGCATCATTCGATATTTCATAAAAAACCGTTAAATATGAACTGTTATCAATTTCATGTAATTTTGATCGTCATTGATAAAGTATCAAATAATACTTAAATTTAGTATGAAGTTTGAACATAATCGATATATAAGTTAAAAAATATGTTTATAATTTTTTCTATTTTTAAGATTTTTTTTAATTACTTAAAAATTGGTTGTTAAGGTTGTCAAAATAATAGTTGTAAAGGGATCCCCATCCTTTAAAATAAAGTAAAATGACCTTCGAAATTATTCATCCATTGTGGGATTTTTTCCATAAAGGATATACATATATATATATATATATATATATATATATATATATATATATATATATAAGCTTAATATGATTCTATAATAATAATAAAATAATAGATGTTTTTATATGAGAATAGGGTATTTTCAAAAAGAATACAATAAAATAGTTAGAAAACTCAAAAAATAGAAAAATTTGGTATTCTACAAGATTTTGATATGAAGAATTTATTGAACAGTTCGGATTTGTCGTTTAAACCCGTTACGACTATTTTTTTGAGATAAGCTCATCAAAGGGCGAGCTTATATATATTCAACTTTTATGTATAATACATCTTTGCTTTATAGTATATATATTTAAAAAATGTTATTCGTGTTTGCAAATATTCGGATCGGACATTTAACAAATCTGAGTGTATTTGAAATCTATTTAGTCCTTGGTCATAAACTCATTAAAATCCCATATTAAATTAATTATTGGGAGCCAAAATATTTTTATTTTCAAAAAGAATGTAATACTTTTTAAGTATATTATTGCCACGCAATCACAACATTTTTTTCCTTTTCATCTGAAAGAAAATTATGCAAAAATATAAATTATATGATAAAATAAATATATGAGGAAAGAAATATAATATTCAAACCGTTTGGACACACTAGCTAGCTTTATAATTCGTCGGTCTTGACAATAACCTGCTTGAAGGTTGATTAGGTTTGCAATAATTATCCGGGTTTGAATACACTCGCCTAGCTTTATAATTCCTTGGTCTTTATCGCACCTGATACAATTTGCACCTACTGTTGATGTGGTCTTAATTTGACGCTGGTCCATTCTCTGGTTTTGTACTTTTATTCCCCTATCTTTGACCTTCTCCATCCCGTGCTAGTTTTCACCCAATGTAATTGATCGTCGCCTTCGATTTCTAAAAGCAAATTAATACCCATTATATACATTTGGTATTTATTTTTCTTTTTCAAAACGTAGTGGAAAAACCCACCGATTTCATTGATATCAAGCTTGGCGCATGCAGATAACAAGCAGCTAGTATCTAGCAATATTTTACAAGCCCATAGGATATACTTAGTTGTTGATTAATAACAAAGTTTTAATTTAGCTCGTTCAGGAAGCAACCAAGCAATAAGGCCGGCGTTAAATTACGGTACTTTACCGCGTCATTAGTCACTTTTTCATTGTTTCTGTTGACATGGCTCCACATGCAACAACCTCAACAGCTAGCTTATAATTTTCTTCTTTTCTCAACAAATAGTAGCTATATTTATCAACATACGAATAATGATGCATATATTTATGACAATGGTACTGTAGGCATTTGGGATGTGAGGTGATTCCTCATAATTTAGAGGATTTGCTTACAATAAATGATCATTTTGAGCGTCGAAATAGAGATATGAGATTAATTATATGTTGTGCTATCTTTAAGGACATTATGTTTAGAACGCAATCGGATGAAACTTTCGGTAAAACAGAAGTAAATCCTTTACTGCATTAGCTATTGAAATTAAAGCATTAATTAGTGATTTATTGGACAGATATGACGAAGATATATTGACGGCAAAGATAGTGTCATGGAATCTTGTCCTGATTTAAGCCAGTTGCCTATACAAATTAATAGAACTGTCTTATATTCTTGTTGAAGTGTGTCTGACAACTAGTATTTTATCAAAGTACTGGTGAGTTGTCTGATGTTAGATACGTACTGAAGATCTGATGTGAAGATGCTGCATTCAGCAAGAGGCAGGAGCATAATCAAATTCCATCTTTTTCTTATTCTTTCTGTTACCTTTTTGCTGATCCATATCTGTGATATGGAGAAGGAAAATGTGAATTGCTTTTTTGAGGATGTTTTTTTTTCTTTTCTTTTTTTTTTTTGGCCTTAAGGGGTGCTCTGTAATTATTGGGTGTAGTTTGCTGTGGGTGTAAATGGTAGTACATAGATGTTAGTACATACTAGATACTGATTAGACTAGGTAGGTAGGTAACCACGATGTTTGCATAGATATTCTACGCACAGTTGTGTTTCTGGTAAGAAATAGGTGGCTGAACCAACTCAGTTCAAAAAACAAAGTCGATTTATACACATGTATACAAACATACACTTGAACACCTCTATATAAGAAGATAACTGCTAGTGACATCTTTCTCAACCATAGCACCGCTTGTATTCCTGACATAATAATGGAACTCACCAGTATCCTAAACCAAAGCCTAACTTATATCAGTAGTTATGCTCTCAGGTGTGCCGTTGAATTAGACATCGCCGGCCGCATACAAGCATATAGCCGTCCCATGCCACTAACCGAACTCGCTCGCTCCATTCCGATCCCACCAGAGAAGGACATGATGCTCGGCCGCCTCATGGCGCTTCTTGTTCAGAAAGAAGTCTTCGCACAAAATGAAGTAGGTTACGTGCTAACGCCATTGTCCAAGCTTATTCTAACTGAGGGCTCCAACTTGGGTGCCTTTGTGCATTTCCATACGGAGCTAGAAATCACTAAACATATGTGTGTTATGAGCAAATGGTTTAAGGTCGGTGGTCGAGACACTGTCTTCACCATGGGAAATGATGGGAGGCAGTTTTGGGAGATTGCAAGGGAAAAACCTGAGACTGGTAACTCAAATAAGAAACAACAATTAATCTCTCACTCCCTCTTTATTTCTTTTGAAAAAATAAAAAAAAAACTGTCAATATATAATAGAATTTTATTTTATACTTGTAGTGATTTCATCAATTAATTTTTATCAGATGAAGAGTAAAAAGTCATAATAACTTATATACATTTGCGTGAAATTAAACCTGAAGCATAATTTTGTCGATGTATTTTCATCAGAATTTTAACTCTTCAAACCAGGTAACTTGTTCAACGAGGCAATGGCCAGCCACAGTAAGCAGTTGATGAGAGAATTCGTCACAACCTATCCACACATATTTGATGGCTTAAACAGTCTGGTGGATGTAGGTGGCGGCACTGGAACTGCCGTGAAATTTATCGCAGAGGCCTTTCCCTCGTTGAGATGCACAGTGCTTGACCTTCCTCATGTCGTGGCGAAGGCCTCCAATGATGGCCATTTCAATGTGGTTGCTGGAGATATGTTTGAAAAGATACCCCCAGCTGATGCAATTCTCCTTAAAGTAAACTTATTTCTCTCTTAAATCGTGTTTCTGCTAAGAAATGTTTATTAAGCAAGTTCGACAATTGGCTAATCAACTAAAGAGCAATAGGTTACAAATTAAGAATTAACCCTATCAATACCTTGATTATTATTTTTATCGAACAAATGTCATTAAAGTATAACATGTAAACAGTTCAATCTATATGATAACAAAATAACTGTGTGTTTGCTACATATATCTCAGAATGTTCTCCACGACTGGCCTGATGATGATTGTGTTCGGATATTGAAGCGATGCAAAGAAGCAATCGAACCCAAAAAAGATGGTAGCAAGGTTATTATTGTGGATATTATTCATGACATCAAGGATAACAACACAAAAGTATCTGAGACAGGTTTTCTATTCGATATTCTTATGATGTACGGTCATGGATCAAAGGAACGTAACAAGCAGGAATGGCATGATCTTATTCTGGGTGCAGGATATTCTGGTTACAAAATATATCCTGCTCGTTTGGGTGTTGACTCTGTTATGGAGCTCTATCCGTAGTTTTTTTTTTCTGAACTATTTGATCCAAGAAAGTTACTGTTCCAAATAATGTTTGAATTGATTATTAAGATATCGTGTTAGAATTGATAATCAGGCGAAGAAATATTGTTTATTGCATGTTGGTGAAAAGAATAATGCACTTTCCTTCTCAATCAAGAACGAGTTTGTAATTTATTTAGCTTTTACTAGCTTTACCATCATTAATTAGCATCGATTAATTCCATGAGTTGATATACCGATACCGTCGTCGATATCGACTTTATTATTCAGATTAAATGAGTTATTATTTATATTAGCCACTATATTATGTAACTTTATTTTATAGTATTTTTATTAATTAAATTAAGTGACTTATTATTCAGATTAATGATATTTGAGTTGAATAATAAAATATTATACAAAATAAATTTCATAATAAAATCGTTAATGAAAATGATAACTTATTTTACATAAATAATACAGTCAGTACAGATGACGATATCAACATTGATATCTTCCAACATTTTTCTTTTAAAAAATTATATATTATTATCTTGGAACATTTACTCTCATATGCAGAAAAGTTCATTAAAGAACAAACAATGACAGCAAAAATTATACAAGTGAAAAGTAAAACAATAAGGCCTAAACTATGGAAAATATTTAATTGAAAATCATAAAATCAAACCCATATAGAACTGCGTGTTTGCAGATCCTACATTGAAAAAAAAAACTATGATTCCAAAATTATATAAAAAAAGTTTATTATTCCAAAAGTTTCTCAAAAGGAAAAAAAATGAAGGATATAAAACCCAAATCTCACTCTGAATGCCGTCGCCCCCTAATAGATGATATTTTTATCTATTATTTTATGTATGGCTATACCTAAAACTATATTCAATTGTCTTAATTTATCATATTTTTATTTATTTTTACACGTTTCTTGTCCTTTCTATCAAGAAATCGGTTGCTGCGTAATGTTTATTTTTATTGCAGTTTTTTGGAGCAAAATAAATTTTCTGAATGAATTCTTAAAGTCGTGTGACGCGCGTAGATACTTTGTTTGTGATATTTGAAGCTCCTAAGCTGAAGAAAAATAGGAAAGAAAAATTAAATGGAAAAAAGGGATCTACGGAAGCAAATTGGTGTGGACCGCGCATGGACCATGAGCTCTCTTCCTTCTCTCTCCCCTGCAGCTTGAAAACACCATCGCTTGGAGCACTGGCGGCCTCCATTTCTTGCCCGAAGCGAACTGCTCCCTCCATTTCCACGTTTCACACGGTTTGGCTGGCGCTCTCCAGTTGACGCATTTTCTCTCCCTCCTTTTCTCTCCCCTGAGAATGCATTTTCCTATGACAAGGTTTGTTTAATGTTTAAATTTTTACTTTGCAAATCAGAATCACTCTTTCTTTAATATATCATACAGGACAAATTCACAAAGAGGTCCTGAAGAGGAAAGGGCCAGGGACCAACTTGGACGCAACCAATTTTTGGGTTTTTGTGACAGGGGCCGAAGGTACTGCATACCTGGACTGTACCTAGGATGGGAATGGATCTGGTTGCGTTGCTTTTTATTTATTTATATTAGAATCTGGTTATCCATTCCACTAGCTCTTCAATGTACTTGAGATACACACTGGAGTTTGTTGCATTTTGTACATTCTGATGTACAATGTTGGTCCAGTTAAATTTTTAGGCTTTTCATATTGGTAAAACGTAAAATAAGGCATTTAGTATGGTGGCTCCAGCATTTCGGTAAAACGCATACAAGCATATGGCCATCTCGTGCCATTGAACGAACTCACCCGCTCCATTCCGATATCACCTGAGAAGGATATGATGATCGGCCGCCTCATGGCGCTTCTTGTTCATAAAGAAGTCTTTGCACAAAATAATAGTGCCCTATTTCTTTTTTTTTTATTTTTAGTTCACCAATAAATTGTTATAACATGAAGAGTACAATATCAATCATAATATTTGCGTTTATTTGCATACAATTAATTAACACTGAAGAAACATCTACGTGAAAAGCAATATTCAAGGGTAATTTTTGTTCAAAGATATTGAGCCCAATATAGTTACATCAGAATTTTTAACTCTCCAAACCAGGTGAATTGTTCGATGAAGGAATGGCCAGCCGCAGTAAGCAGTTGACGAAAGACTTAGTTGCAAGCTATCCACAAATATTTCATGGCTTAAATAATCTGGTGGATGTAGGCGGCGGCACTGGAACTGCCGTGAAGACTGTCGCAGATGCCTTTCCCTTGTTGAGATGCACGCACCATGCTTGACCTTCCTCATGTCATTGCGAAGGCTCTGGAAGATGACTCGGTCAATGTGGTTGCAGGAGATATGTTTGAAACGACACCTCTAGCTGATGCAGTTCTCCTTAAAGTAATACTTTCTCTCCGTACTTCTATGTCTACTAAGCATTGTTATATATAATACTTAATCTGATTTCTCCGTACTTCTGTGTCCTTCTGAACTATTCTATCCTTGTGAATTTGTTGAAATTTCTCGTTTGGCATGCAGTGACAAAATTTTCGAACACCGTGTGATGACCTTCTCCTGTTTTACATTGATTAGTTACCTATTTGTTGTTTCTTTAGACAGTACTTGCTCAATATAATTAACAACTGATTATTTTTGAAAATGACAAAATTTTCGAACGCCGTGTGATGACCTTCTCCTGTTTTACATTGATTATTCACTTAATTGCTTGTTTCTTTAGACAATACTTGCTCAATATAACTAACTACTGACTATTTTTGAAAATGATTTATTTTCATATTATATTTATAGTCATTTGAGAAAATTTGAAAAAAAATTAGTTATAAAATCCTAAAAATAAAAAATTTCAGCATCCTATAAGATTTTGATATGAATAATTTATTGAGCAATTTGAATTTATTATTTGAAGTTAATATGATAGATTTTTTTAATTAAGCTCATCAATCATTTCGGTGTGCTTAATCTCATACTAACTTTAATTATTAATCCAGTACGACAAAAACTAATGCTAAGTAGAAACATTACACCGGTAATTGTGCATCACGCCATGATGAAAAATCTGTAAAGAAAAATATATATATTATTCATCATTTCTTGTTGGTGCATTTTTTTAACAAATTTGCTACGGAATTAATGGTTAATAATGATGTCTTAATTTAGATCATTTACAAAGCACGATGCTCTCCGTATAAGATGTCGTAGGTTCAAAATCCGAATGAGAGTACTTTATGGACATTAAAATTTGAATGGCTTGATACCCATCTTTATCTCAAAACGATCATTTACCAAGCATTTGAGAATAAATGAGAGACATCACTTTGGTAATAGCATTTCAAATAAATTTGACAAAAATTAAAAAAAATCTTGAAAATAGAAAATGGTTTATGTATAGATATATTTATGAATTTATAGATATATTGTGTTATTAATTTTATGCAATCTAAATATCATTTGATATATAGTCAATGAAAGATCATTAAATGAATATCGTTGTAAGTCGTAGAAAAAATTATAATAATTTTTGATGGATAATCAGATGTGGCTTAAATTATTTAAAATTTATGATATAACAAATTATAAGTTCAAAAATAAATTTACAAACCTTTTTTTTATGATTTTTTGTGAATTTGTTGAAATTTCATTGTCATTGTCAACATTGTCAAAATATAAGTGAATTTTGTCCTAAAAAAAAATCTTAATTATTTAGTTCGTTTGGCATGCAGTGATAGGTATTTCAAAAACTGTGTGATGACCTCCCGTTTTAAATAGAAGATCGCTAGCTGCTCTCACTAAATAAACCAATAGCTTCACACAAATAAATTATTTAAGTTATCTTATTTTTTTTCAAATAAATTAGTAATAATGCCTCACAAACCCCCTAAACTTTGCAATTGAGACAAATGCCATCCCAAACTTACTAATTTAAGACAATTAGAACACCAAATGTTAATTTTACCCATAATTAACAAATTTGGAAGAAAATGGACCGAACTACCATTGAATTTTATAGTATGATTATTTAAAAATTAATATTTACTGTTTTAGAAAATAAAATATTTCTTCAATAACTGAAAAATATTCAATATATTGTGCAAATGGATTATGTAAATATTAATATGTAACTAATTAAAAAATATTAATATGTAACTAATTCATGCAAAAAACCTATATCATAATCTTACTAAAGGTTATTAATTTCAAGTACAAAATAACTATAATGTCCTCTAATAATCTTATTTTTTCTAGAGTGTCTGCATAAAATTTACTATTGTATTTTTTCAATAAAAATTTCAAACGAGAATACATATTTATTTAATATTTTTTTTTCTTATTTATAAAATAAAACATTGTACCTACATTTCATTTCTTCATGAAATACATGTTTTTTATGAAAATAAATTCATATGTACGACCAAATATTTTGAATTAGTTACATATTTATATTTAAATAGTCTACTTGCACAATATTTTTTATCATTGAAGAAATATTTCATTTTTTGAATTAGATAGTTATTATTTTTTTAAATAATCACATTATAAAGTTCGAGGGTAGTTTGATAATTTTTATCCAAAATTGACAATTATGAGAGAGATTAATATTTAGGAGGGTAAATTTGAGAGGGTGATTGTCACAAATAAAAGTTCGGGGGGCTATTTGTCACAAGTGAAAAATTTAGGGGCCATTGGAGACATTATCCAAATAAATTATCAACATAGGAATAACAATACATGTAGTCAAAGAACTATATATTATAACCGAGTGATATTTTAATGATCAAATTTATATTTTTGAAACTTAAGAATCAAAATGATAAATTATTGATATTTTAGAGATCATTCGTGTAATTTACTCAACTATATATAAGAAGATCATTGTTAGTCTCATCTTAATTTGTCTTCCATAGTGACACTCTGCATTCTTGACATAACATAGAAGATGGAACTTACCAATATTATGAACCAAAGCCTAACTTTTATCAGTAGTTACGCTCTCAAGTGTGCTGTCGAATTAGACATCGCCGACCGCATACAAGCATATGGCCGTCCCATGCCATTGAACGAACTCGCTCGCTCCATTCCGATATCACCTGAGAAGGACATGATGCTGGGCCGCCTCATGGCGCTTCTTGTTCATAAAGAAGTCTTTGCACAAAACGAAGCAGGTTACTCGCTCACGCCTTTCTCTGAGATCATTCGAACCGAGGGCTCCAACATGGGAGCCTTCGTACGTTTGGTTACGGAGCTACAACTCAACAAACATATGTGTGATATAAGCAAATGGTTCAAGGATGGTGGTCGAGACAATGCCTTCGTGATGGCAAATGATGGCAAGCAGTTTTGGGACGTTACAAGGGAAAAGCCAGAGATGGGTAACCAAAAATAAGAAAGAAAAATTAATCTTTATTCCCCCTCTTTCTTTCTTTTTGAAAAATAAACAGAGAGTTCTGTCAATATTTATAAAGGAGTTCCGTTTCTTACTTTCTGTGATCTTTAATTGATCAAATATTTTTTTATCATATGAAGAGTACAATATCAATCATAATATATTCATATATTTGCATACAATTAATTAACACTGAAGAAACATCTAAATGAAAAGCAATAATCAAGGGTGATTTTTGTTCAAAGATTTTGAGCCCAATATATATTTACATCAGAATTTTTAACTCTCCAAACCAGGTAAATTGTTCGATGAAGGAATGGCCAGCCCCAGTAAACTGTTGATGAAAGACTTAGTTGCAAGCTATCCAGAAATATTTAATGGCTTAAATAGTCTGGTGGATGTAGGCGGCGGCACTGGAAGTGCCGCGAAAATTATCACAGATGCCTGTCCGTTGTTGAGATGCACAGTGTTTGACCTTCCTCATGTCGTTGCGAAGGCTCTGGAAGATGACTCAATCATAGTGGTTGCGGGAGATATGTTTGAAAAGATACCTCCAACTGATGCAATTCTCCTAAAAGTAAGTTCTTTTTCTTGGTATTCCTGTGTCTACTAAGCACTGTTTATTAATCCTTTTTGACAATTAGTCGACTAGAGGACAACAACTTTATATGATTGCTGCCTGGATTATTATTTTTACGGACCTAATGTAACTAAAACCTGTAACTCATATAAAAGGTTCAATTTGTGCAATGACATATTAACTGATTATTTGCAACATGTACCCAGAATGTTCTCCATGACTGGTCTGACGATGATTGTGTTCGGATACTGAAGCGATGCAAAGAAGCAATTGAACCCAAAAAAGACGGTAACAAGGTTATTGTTATTGATATTGTTCACGACATCGAGGACAGTGACCCGAAAGCAACTGAGACAGTTTTTCTGTTTGATATGATTATGATGTGGAGCGGTGCATCGAAGGAACGTAGCAAGCAGGAATGGCATGATCTTATTCTAGGTGCAGGGTATTCTGGTTACAAAATATATCCTGCTCGTGTTAGTGTTTATTCTGTTATGGAGCTCTATCCATGAGTTCTTTTTTTTTTTCTGAACTATTCTATCCTTGGGAGTTATTGTACTAAATATTTGGCATGTTGTAAACCATAATAAAATACTGAGGTTACTGAAGTTACTATTGTTAGATTTAGCACTGATTAATTCCATACCTTTTCATATTAAAGAAATAATGTATATATTATATTGTTTCGACGTGCTTACTCTCATATGCAGAAAAGAATTGTTGAGGAACAAATTATGACAGCAAAAATTATACAATTAAAATGAAAAAAAGAAAAAGAACTGGGAAGTAAACCACGGGAAAAGAGTATTTAATTAAAATCATAAAAACAAACCCATAAAGAACTAAGTATTTGCAAACCCTATATACACAGAAAAATGTAGTTTCAAGTTTAACATTCCAAAATGATCCAAAAAAAATAGTTTATTATTCCAAAAAGTTCCTTGTGAGGAGAAAAAGAAAACAAAGATATAAAACCTAAATCTCAGTTTGAACGTTATTGTCGCCGTCCAGGTCCATAATCAATTTGATTTTGAAAATCAAATCAACAAACCAATTCTTTTCCCGACCCACAAAATTTCCCATTTACTAACTTCTTGACATCCTATCCTATAAATTATGTAAATACCATTACCTGCACGGCCCAATCTAATATCCTATTTAAAATGCAAGCACATTTGAAGGTTAGTATTGTCATCACATGATTCATCTTTATTTTTGGGTCGAATTGGAACAGATCTGAGAAATCAAAACTGTGCCATGTTGGCCCAGATCCTAAACAATGCGCCCAGACGCCAGCTAGTGGATAGTGGGAGGTTGCTAACCTCGAAATTTGGTTAGTTAGAATCCCATCCCAGCAGCTCGAATGTACTTGATTGTACATTCCAGAGATGTATCTAACAAGGGGTACCTATGTGATATGCAACCAAATTTAGAAGTTTATTTGTACGTGTTTATTGCCAGCATGTTCTTTCCTTTTTTTCTTTTTTTAGATGTATAAAGAAATCTCAATCAAACTCTACTCATGCCAGGATTATAAAAGAGCCCTATGAAAATATTGAACTTGAGCTGCTTAACTGGTATCCGTTATCTAGCAGAAGTTGGCTCCAGACTAATATGCTATTTAAATTAAATATGATATTATCAGTAGTCAGCTGTTTGCTCATACCATAGGTCACTAGTCCTGCAGCACATAGCTTTATTTAAATTCTTAAAATTTCTTCTTTTTCTTCTATACTGATCACCAGTTAGTGTATGCAACACTTTTGAAGCTAAACACAGATCGACATTTTACATACCCTGTTGGAATCTCCTTTTGGTAAGGCAGATAGTACCAATGCAGCACAAGTTTCATGCTGATCTGATGGTGATAAGCGACTGCCACGAAAAACTCATAGCAAATATAAAGGACACATGACAGGTACAGCCCATATGGTAAATTTTCTTGTACAGAAAAGAATTGGAAATGCTTTCTAAAAAGTTTGGGAGATGAGGCGGGGCCGTAATTTATACTAAAAAGTAATCATGGGTTCTATCATTTCATCAGCTATGCTAGATAAAGTAACAAGTAACTACATGGTTATACTACAAACGGGGTATATATGTTATGCTCATGGCGTAACTAGTTAGCCAACATAGCAAACACAAGTTTCATGACATCTTTCGAAACAGCTTTATCTGTGGCCTGTGTACCATGAACAGATTCAAAGAACATGTACTGGGAAGGATTCTTGCACAATGAGTTTAATGAGTTGCGTAGTGGCCCCACTTCTATCAACCCTTTACCACAACAGCCCTTTTTCGTCTCAGTAAATCCTGAAACAACAAACACAAACAAGGAACAACCAATTAAGATGCAGGGGTATCAATAATTCAAACCTAATGAAGATTCTGCAAATTCTAGTCTGGAACTGTACCAGTGCGTTTATAAATTATAACTATATCACAAATTCACAAATTCACAATACAAATATATATACAAATATCTGCATTAGAAAGCAAATAACTAACAACTAATTGAAAGGAATGCAGAGGTGCATTTGATTTACCATATTTCCGAGGATTGTTGGACATGTCAAAGAGAGGGTTATATGTATCGAAATAAGCTACTCTGATTTTTTCCTTGGAGTTGAACTGTGCCAGAAGCTCTTCGATCATCGTCTGGAGTTCTATGTTATAGCTGACTGCCGCATCATTTTGTTCTTGAATGCACTTGCTGGGCCACGGCATCATGATTTTCTTGAAGGACTCGAAGGTCAATTGTACTGGTAAACACCCGATGGGTGGCAGACCTGATACACTGAAATTGCTTGCTCCGAGTTCATACATTGACTACAGAATTTAATTAATTTTTACAAGATTTCTTAAAATTTTCCTTCTGGGGAACCAATAATATTTTAAATTAATAGTATTTACGTTCCAATTTACATTGGTGCTGTCACTTAAGGTTCATAAAATGCAAAATGTTAATTTAATTATATTGCCGAACAAATTTCAATTTTCGAAGCTAAAATTTCTAATAAAATTTAATATATGCTGCCTAATTGTAATTTGACATGATAATTTTGTTATGTTTAACTAACAGTAATACAATTGAAAATTACCTGAAGCAAATGGTACTGTCGAATAGTGAATATAGTGCTCCTGTCCTGGAAAGATAGCAGTTCATGACCACGTCATTGCATCCTATGCTATTTAAAAACAGAGACCTTTATATAATTTTTTTTGTTTCTGCTTCTCCTTTTAAAGCAGTCATGTTCCCAATATATAGCCTAAGCTCCTCGATTTGCTGCGCAATCAGTTTTACGTTGGCTTTGGCACCTGTCACTTCATCCAAACCGCTGCCTGCCGACGCAAAGGAAACACCGAAATCATTGACCGTGATTTTGTGCCCGAGATAGGGCGGGAGTAATTAAGAGAGATTCAATGAAGTCAGGAACAATTCTTCCATTAGAAAACCAACCAGTTGCTTTCTTGTTAGGTAATGCTTCACCATATGGTGGGAAGTTTGCCTTGATGAACGCTACCAGCTTGTTGTTGTTACCTGTGTGAAAAGTCGAGCCGCCGAAGGCAAACACGGTTGGTACATCATACCTTCGGGTTGCTTCAGGGGATAGAACAAGTAGCGTCACAAGTAGAGTTATCCGTATAGCCAAATTATCCATATCGAATTCAACTCGCATTTTTGTTAACTCGGTTTGTGCTACAACAGAGTATCCGTGAGGTTATTACAATAAAGATGAGGCTGGAAGCCTGGAATGGTATCAGCACAAGATAGTCTAGTTGAGGGATCTTTCAGAGTAGTTAAGCTCTGTACAGTTTGTGACATATATATTTAGTTATTTATGGATAATTTCAGTGTAAATACAGCATAAATGATACATCTTATCTAAGTTTAGGATATAGTTAATGGCTCACATTACATAATAAGAAAGAAAAACTTGTCTAATTTTATCTTGTGTCTTCAATTATATATATGGTTCGTAGGGATTTTAGAAAGTTGGTAAAGGAGCTCTGTTGCTGGATACATAAAATAAGGTGTGGAGCAACACAAAGCTAACTGGAGGCAAAAATGGAGGGGATGAAGCTGACTGGTATGGCCAGCTGATAAAGGATTACAGCGGGCTTTTGATTTTCACGGAAATATGGACATGCATGTGTTAATTAACAGCAGTCAGCTGTCACTGCACGTAGGACTGAGGACCCACACACACTGATGTTTATTAGGGGGTCACATTTATCAGTGATAGTTAGAGCATGAGTGAGACAGAGCGTTGAGGGTAAAATATATATTTCATTAATAGTATTTTAGGTTATCTCACATAGTTATTTGGAAAAACAATTGATGCACCATATAATATCTATCAGAATAAAAGAAGAAGAAATAGTTTAATGGCATAAGCCAAGGTAAAATACCATAAATAAAGTTACAATGTATTATCTAGTTCTTTCAACCTGAAATCTCTAATCCGTATATATTTTGACGGAAATGTAAGAAAGTATATAATAATTTCATCAAACATAGAAGTTGAGTGATTAACAATAGATTAATTGAACTAAACACGAATTTAAAATAGGAAGGGGATCCTTTGACAGCTATTCTTTTGACAACCTTGATAATCAATTTTTGGAAATTCTCAAATATAGAAAAAAATCGGTAAACATATTTGTTAACTTATATATTGATTGTGTTGTAAATTTCATGTAATTTAAGCATCATTCGATATTTAATTAAAGACCGTTAAATATGAACCGTTGTAATTGTCATGTAATTTTGATCGTCATTGATAACGTATCAAACAAACTTAAATTGTATGAAATTTAAAACACAATCGATCTAAAATTTAAACAATATGTATATAATTTTTTTCAATTTTTAAGATTTTTTTGAATTATTAAAAAAAATTAGTTGTTAAGGTTGTCAAAATAATAGCTATAAAGGGATCCTCACCCCTTAAAATAAAGTAAAATGACCTTCGAAATTATTTATCCACTCTGGGATTTTTTCCATAAAGGAGATATATATATATATATATATATTAAAGATAGTGTAAGCTTAATATGATTATAAAATAATAATAAAATAATAGATGTTTTTATATGAGAATAGGGTATTTTCAAAAAGAATGCAATAAAATAGTTAGAAAACTCTAAAAAATAGAAAAATTTGGTATTCTACAAAATTTTGATATGACAAATTTATTGAACAGTTCGGATTTATCGTTTAAACCTGTTACGACTATTTTTTGAGATAACCTCATCAAAGGAAGAGCTTATATATATTCAACTTTTATATATAAGACATCTATGCTTTATAGTATATATATTTAAAAAATGTTATTCGTGTTTGCAAATATTCGGATCGGACATTTAACAAATCTGAGTGTATTTGAAATCTATTTAGTACTTGGTCATAAACTCATTAAAATCCCATATTAAATTAATTATTGGGAGCCAAAACATTTTTATTTTCAAAAAGAATGTAATACTTTTTAAGTATATTATTGCAACGCAATCACAACATTTTTTTTCCTTTTCATCTAAAAGAAAATTATGCAAAAATATATATGATAAAATAAATATATGAGGAAAGAAATATAATATTCAAACCGTTTGAACACACTAGCTAGCTTTATAATTCGTCGGTCTTGACAATTACCTGCTTGAAGGTTGATTAGGTTTGCAACAATTATCCGGGTTTGAATACACTCGCCTAGCTTTATAATTCCTTGGTCTTTATCGCACCTGATACAATTTGCACCTACTGTTGATGTGGTCTTAATTTGACGCTGGTCCATTCTCTGGTTTTGTACTTTTATTCCCCTATCTTTGACCTTCTCCATCCCGTGCTAGTTTTCACCCAATGTAATTGATCGTCGCCTTCGATTTCTAAAAGCAAATTAATACCCATTATATACATTTGGTATTTATTTTTCTTTTTCAAAACGTAGTGGAAAAACCCACCGATTTCATTGATATCAAGCTTGGCGCATGCAGATAACAAGCAGCTAGTATCTAGCAATATTTTACAAGCCCATAGGATATACTTAGTTGTTGATTAATAACAAAGTTTTAATTTAGCTCGTTCAGGAAGCAACCAAGCAATAAGGCCGGCGTTAAATTACGGTACTTTACCGCGTCATTAGTCACTTTTTCATTGTTTCTGTTGACATGGCTCCACATGCAACAACCTCAACAGCTAGCTTATAATTTTCTTCTTTTCTCAACAAATAGTAGCTATATTTATCAACATACGAATCTTGTCCTGATTTAAGCCAGTTGCCTATACAAATTAATAGAACTGTGTCTTATATTCTTGTTGAAGTGTGTCTGACACCTAGTATTTTATCAAAGTACTGGTGAGTTGTCTGATGTTAGATAGGTACTGAAGATGTGATGTGAAGATGCTGCATCCAGCAAGAGGCGGGAGCATAATCAAATTCCATCTTTTTCTTATTCTTTCTGTTACCTTTTTGCTGATCCATGTCTGTGATATGGAGAAGGAGAATGTGAATTGCTTTCTTGAGGATTTTTTTTTCCTTTTCTTTTGTTTTTTCTTTTGGCCTTAAGGGGTACTCTGTAATTATTGGGTGTAGTTTGCTGTGGGTGTAAATGGTAGTACATAGATGCTAGTACATACTAGATACTGATTAGACTAGGTAGGTAGGTAACCATGATGTTTGCATAGATATTCTATGTACAGTTGTGTTTCTGGTAATAGAAACAGGTGGCTGAACCAACTCATTTCGAAAAACAAAGTCGATTTATATATATATATATATATATATACACAAACATACACTTGAACACCTTTATATAAGAAGATAACTGCTAGTGACATCTTTCTCAACCCATCGCTTGCATTCCTGACATAATAATGGAATTCACCAGTATCCTAAACCAAAGCCTAACTTATATCAGTAGTTATGCCCTCAGGTGTGCCGTTGAATTAGACATCGCGGGCCGCATACAAGCATGTAGCCATCCCATGCCACTAAACGAACTCGCTCGCTCCATTCCGATCCCACCTGAGAAGGACATGATGCTCGGCCGCCTCATGGCGCTTCTTGTTCAGAAAGAAGTCTTTGCACAAAATGAAGTAGGTTACGTGCTAACGCCGTTGTCCAAGCTCATTCTAACTGAGGGCTCCAACCTAGGTGCCTTTGTGCGTTTCAATACAGAGCTAGAAATCACTAAATATATGTGTGTGATGAGCAAATGGTTCAAGGACGGTGGTCGAGACTCTGTCTTCACCATGGGAAATGATGGGAGGCGGTTTTGGGAGATCGCACGGGAAAGACCTGAGATTGGTAACTCAAATAAGAAACAACAATTAATCTCTCACTCCCTCTTTATTTCTATTGAAAAAATTAAAAAAAAAAAACTGTCAGTATTTATAATAGAGTTCTATTTTATACTTGTAGTGATTTCATCAATTAATTTTTATCAGATGAAGAGTAAAAAATCGTAATAACTCACATATATGTGCATAAAATTAAACGTGAAGTATAATTTTGTCGTTGTTTTTCATCAGAATTTTAACTCTTCAAACCAGGTAACTTGTTCAACGAGGCAATGGCCGGCCACAGTAAGCAGTTGATGAGAGAATTTGTCGCAACCTATCCACAAATATTTGATGGCTTAAATAGTCTGGTGGATGTAGGCGGCGGCACTGGAACTGCCGTGAAAATTATCGCAGAGGCCTTTCCCTCGCTGAGATGCACAGTGCTGGACCTTGCTCATGTCGTGGCGAAGGCCTCTAATGATGGCCATTTCGATGTGGTAGCTGGAGATATGTTTCAAAAGATACCGCCGGCTGATGCAATTCTCCTTAAAGTAAACTTTTTTCTCTCCTAAATCATGTTTCTGCTAAGAAATGTATATTAAGCAAGTTCGACAATTAGCTAATCAACTGAAGAACAATCGGTTACAAATTAAGAATTGATCCTTTGATACCTTGATTATTATTTTTATCAAACAAATTTAATTAAATTCTTCAACATGTAAACAGTTCAATCTGTATGATGACAAAAAACTGTGTATTTGCTACATATATCTCAGAATGTTCTCCACGACTGGCCTGATGATGATTGTGTTCAGATACTGAAGCAATGCAAAGAAGCAATCAAACCCCAAAAAAGTGGTAGCAAGGTTATCGTTGTGGATATTATTCACGACATCGAGGACAACAACCCGAATGCATCTGAGACATGTTTTCTATTCGATATTTTTATGATGTATGGTCACGGATCGAAGGAACGTAACAAGCAGGAATGGCATGATCTTATTCTGGGTGCAGGATATTCTGGTTACAAAATATATCCTGCTCGTTTGGGTGTTGACTCTGTTATGGAGCTCTATCCGTAGTTTTTTTTTTCTGAACTATTTGATCGAAGAAAGTTATTGTTCCAAATAATGTTTGAATTGATTATTAAGATATCGTGTTAGAATTGATAATCAGGCGAAGAAATGTTGTTTATTGCATGTTGGTGAAAAGAATAATGCACTTGCCTTCTCAATCAAGAACGAGGTTCTAATTTATTTAGCTTTTACTAGCTTTACCATCATTAGTGTCGAAATTCCATGAGTTGATATACCGATATTGTCGTCGATATCGACTTTATTATTCAGATTAAATGAGTTATTATTTATATTAGCCACTGTATTATGTAACTTTATTTTATAGTATTTTTATTATTTAAATTAAGTGATTTATTTTTCAGATTAATAATATTTGAGTTAAATAATAAAATATTATATAAAATAAATTTCATAATAAAGTCATTAAATAAAAATGTTAACTTATTTTACATAAATAATATAGTCAGTACAGATGACGATATCAACATTGATATCTTCCAACATTTTTCTTTTAAAAAATTATATATTATTGTCTTGGCACACTTACTCTCATATGCAGAAAAGTTCATTAAAGAACGAACAATGACAGCAAAAATTATACAAGTGAAAAGTAAAACAATAAGGCCTAAACTATGGAAAATATTTAATTGAAAATCATAAAATCAAACCCATAAAGAACTGCGTGTTTGCAGATCCTACATAGAAAAAAAAACTATGATTCCAAAATTATATAAAAAAAGTTTATTATTTCAAAAGTTTCTCAAAAGGAAAAAAAATGAAGGATATAAAACCCAAATCTCACTCTGAATGCCGTCGCCCCCTAATAGATGATATTTTTATCTATTATTTTATGTATGGCTATACCTAAAACTATATTCAATTGTCTTAATTTATCATATTTTTATTTATTTTTACACGTTTCTTGCACTTTCTATCAAGAAATCGGTTGCTGTGTAATGTTTATTTTTATTGCAGTTTTTTGGAGCAAAATAAATATTCTGAATGAATTCTTAAAGTCGTGTGACGCGCGTGGATACTTTATTTGTGAAATTTGAAGCTCCGAAGCTGAAGATATGAATTTTCAAGGAAAATATGAAAGAAAAAGGAAAATTAAATGGAAAAAAGGTATCTACGGAAGCAAATTGGTGGGGACTGCGCATGGACCATGAGCTCTCCTCCTCCTCTCTCCCCTGCAGCTTGAAAACACCATTGCTTTGAGCACTGGCGGCCTCCATTTCCTGCCCGAAGCGAACTGCTCCCTCCATTTCCACGTTTCACACTGTTTGGCTGGCGCTCTCCAGTTGACGCATTTTCTCTCCCTCCTTTTCTCTCCCCTGAGAATGCATTTTCCTATGACAAGGTTTGTTTAATGTTTAAATTTTTACTTTGCAAATCAGAATCACTCTTTCTTTAATATATCATACGGGACAAATTCCCAAAGAGGTCCTGTCGACACAATTTTTGTATTGATTTTCATTCCAGTATCATAATGCCAGAATCTCAATTCTTCGATTTCACAACCACATAGAATCTGGAGTTTTGTGTAAAACTGCCGAGCTGTGTAATGTGGAACTCAATTCTGATCTCACCGAAATACTGTTATTAGATAGCAGTCTTTCTTATTTCTGAAGATGGCCCATGGGTCATACTGGTTACATGGGGACAATTTGGAAGTCTATGACAGCTCAAATAGGCTTATAAGTGAATCCTTCATCTTTGTGCAGTTGTTTCTCATATTCTCTCTTATGACAGGGAGTTCTTGCTGAAATTCTGAAACATATAATAGGCAAAGGTCTCATCCCAGCTTACCTAGGATGGGAATGGTTCTGGTTGCGTTGCTTTTTATTTATTTATATTAGAATCTGGTTATCCATTCCAGTAGCTCTTCAATGTACTTGAGATACACACTCGAGTTTGTTCCATTTTGTACATTCTTATGTACAATGTTGGTCCAGTTGAATTTTTAGGCTTTTCATATCGGTAAAATGTAAAATAAGGCATTTAGTATGGTGGCTCCAACATTTCGGTAAAACGCATACAAGCATATGGCCATCCCATTCCATTAAATGAACTTGCTCGCTCCATTCCGATCCTCCCTGAGAAGGACATGATGCTCGGCCGCCTCATGGCGCTTCTTGTTCATAAAGAAGTCTTCGCACAAAATGAAGCAGGTTACTCGCTCACGCCTTTCTCTGAGATCATTCTAACCGAGGGCTCCAACATGGGTGCCTATGTGCGTTTCATTACAGAGCTACAACTCAACAAGCATATGGGTGATGTAAGCAAATGGTTCGAGGATGGTCGTCGAGACAATGCCTTTGTGAAGAGAAATGATGGCAAGCAGTTTTGGGATGTTACAAGGGAAAGCCTGAGATCGGTAACTAAAAATAAGAAAGAACAATTAATATTTATATATAATAGAGCTCTATTTCTTATTTTTTATGATTTTTAGTTCACCAATTAATTTTCATAACATGAGAGTACAATAATCAATCGTAATATTTACATATATTTGCATACAATTAATTAACACTGAAGAAACATCTACATGAAAAGCAATATTCGAGGGTAACTTTTGTTCAATGATATTGAGCCGAATATATTTACAACAGAACTGTTCGATGAAGGAATGACCAGCCACAGTAAGCAGTTGATGAAAGACTTAGTTGCAAGCTATCCACAAATACTATTTCATGGCTTAAACAGTCTGGTGGATGTAGGCGGCGGCACTGGAACTGCCGTGAAAACTATCGCAGATGCCTTTCCCTCGTTGAGATGCACCATGCTTGACCTTCCTCATGTCGTTGCGAAGGTTCTGGAAGATGACTCGGTCAATGTGCTTGCAGGAGATATGTTTGAAACAATACCTCTAGCTGTTGCAGTTCTCCTTAAAGTAAAACTTCTTCTCGGTACTCCTGTGTCTACTAAGCATTGTTATAAATAACACTTAATCTGATTGCCCTCTTGATTATTGTTTTTACGGATCTGATAAACTAAAGCCTGTAACTGATATAAAAGGTTCAATTTGTTCAATGACAAATTGACTGATTATTTGCAGCATGTACCCAGAATGTTCTCCATGACTGGTCTGAGGATGATTGTGTTGGGATATTGAAGCAATGCAAAGAAGCAATTGAACCCAAAAAGACGGTAACAAGGTTATTGTTGTGGATATTGTTCACGACATCGAGGACAGTAACCTGAAAGCAGCTGAGACAGGTTTTCTGTTTGATATGATGATGATGTGGAGCGGTGGATCGAAGGAACGTAGCAAGCAGGAATGGCATGATCTTATTCTAGGTGCCGGATATTCTGGTTACAAAATATATCCTGCTCGTGCTGGTGTTCTAGGTGCAAGGTATTCTGGTTACAAGATATATCCATATGTTCTTTTTTCTTCTGAACTATTCTATCCTTGAGAATTATTGTACTAAGTATTTGGCATGTTGTAAACCATAATAAAGTGCTGAGATTACTAAGGTTACTATTATTAGCATTGATTAATTCCATACCTTTTCATATTAAAAAAATAGAAGCCACTAATAATATCTCAAGACAAATCTTTCAAACTAATTTTGTAATTTTTCGCAAAAAAAATACATCCATATGTGCTAGTTTTTTTATTTTTAATAAAATATACGTTCATTTCCTTTTATTTGTTTAAGTATAACAAATCTAAGTGTTTGTATTATATATCTAAGTATTTATATAATGACCCAACTATTTATATATCTGACTCAAGTATTTTTATATCTGACTTAGGTGTTTATATATCTGACTCAGGTATTTATATATTTCAAGTAGGTGTTTGCATTTTATTTTGTACCCGGTTATTTATATTTCGGACTCATGTGTTTATATATAAGACTCAGGTTTTTAGATAAATCGCCAATAAAAATAGTAATAAGAGAGAAAAAAAGAGTATCAGGAAATAAAAAAAATAGGAAAAATAAGTTAAAGACAGTGACAGGAGAGAGGAGAAAAAAAGAGAAAAACAAAGTTTTAGAAAAAATAAAACACACAAGAGAAAAAGGAAAAAAAAATCTCGAAAAATAAAAATATATAGAGGACAAGTCACAATACTACTCAAGTATTTATACATCTAACTCAAACATTTTTATAATAAATAACAAAATTAATTTAAAGATAAAAACTTTCAAAAAAAAATGATAAAAATTATATGAAGCAACTGAAATAAAATGCATATGGAAGATAAATTGAGAGATGAAACCAAAAAGAGAAATATTATCCGGACATACTTAGTCTCATATGCAGAACAAAATTGTTAATTAGGTACCAATTATAATAGCAAAAATTATACAATTAAAAAGAAAAAAAAACTAAGTGTTTGCAAATCCTATTTCTATTACCAGAAACACAACTATACGTAAAATATCTATGCAAACATCATGATTACCTACCTACCTAGTCTAATCAGTATCTAGTATGTACTAACATCTATGTACTACCATTTACACCCACAGCACAACACACCCAATAATTACAGAATACCCCCTCAAGGCGAAAAAATTAATTACATATTAATATTTACATAATCCATTTGCACAATATATTGAATATTTTCAGTTATTGAAGAAATATTTTATTTTCCAAAACAGTAAATATTAATTTTTAAATAATCATACTATAAAATTCAATGGTAGTTTGGTTCATTTTCTTCCAAATTTGTTAATTATGGGTAAAATTAACATTTGGGGATTTAATTGTCTTAAATTAGTAAGTTATTTTTTTTTGGGGGGGTTGGGGGAGGGGGGGGGCATTCGTCACAATTGTAAAGTTTAAGGGGCTTGTGAGGCATTATCCCTAATTTGTTTGAAAAAAAATAAGATAACTTAATTAATTTATTTGCGTAAAGCTATTGGTTTATTTAGTGAGAGCAACTAGCGATCTTTTATTCATTTTTCTTGTGAGAAAGTAACCCTCCGGCTGGGCCCGCTTTTCTTATAACTATCAAGTCAACATTAGTTTGCAAATGGGCCACGTGAAGAAATAACTAAATGTTGAGCAAGTACTGTCTGAAGAATCAACCAATAATTGATGACAGTTGAAAAGTGACTAATCAATGTAAAATAGGAGGTCATCACACAGCTTTTGAAAACTCTATCACTGCATGCCGAACGTGCTCAACAATTAAGACTTTTATTTAACACAAGATTCACTTATATTTCGACAATCTCGACAATAACAATGAAATTTCAACAAATTCACAAAAAATCTTAAAACAAAAGAGTTTGTAAATTTATTTTTGAATTTATAATTTGATATATTATAAATTTTATATAATTTAAATCACATCTGATTATCCTTCGAAGATCATTATAATTTTCTTCAATTTATGACGATTTTCATTTAACGATCTTTCATTGACTATATATCAAACGATATTTAAATTGTATAAAATTAAGAACACAATCTATTTATAAATTCATAAATATATCATAAAATATTTTTCAAAATTAGTATACCTTCTATCTAAATAATTAACAACATATGTATAATTTTATTTTTTTAATTTGAATAATATTTTTCCAAAAAAATATATTATTAAATATAAATATATCATAAAAATTTAATGTACGTTAAAATTATTCACTTAAAATATTATGTTTGTGACATACTTTCTTTCTGGTCGAGAAGAGTCAAAAATCACACGCTCAATTTCATGATTCGTTTTGATGAATATATATTTAGTATTTCCAAATAGTGAGGATGCTAACAACGTATAGTATACGGCACAAATATCCGTCAACAATTAAAGTTGACAGTCAACATTTATTTATTTCAGTCAATTTAAGTTCATTTTATCATTTCTTCTTGGGAAAAAGTTTGTTTATGTGTTTCTTCAATTATACAAGGTCACAGTGATTAATTAAGTTACAACAAATTAGGTATGCTTACCTCGATATTGCATGCTAACCTCTATATTGCATGGCAATATTGCCACCAGGTACCTTAATGAATTAGGTTGCTTATTAGCGATTTTTTTATATGCATGTATGATGAATTAATAATACTAGACTATCTTAATATATACAATTAATCAATGATAATGGTTAATGATGATGTCTTAATTTAGATCATTTATGAAGCGCGATGCTCTTCATGTGGAAGGTTGCAGGTTCAAAATCCGAATATAAATCTTTTATGAATATTTAAATTTAGATAGCTTAATCTCATTTTTATCTCAACACGGTCATTTACAAAGCATTTGAGAATAAGGAGAGACATCACTTTGGTAATAGGATTTCAAATAAGTTTGACAAAAATTAAAAAAATCTTGAAAATAGAAAATGGTTTATGTATAGATGTATTTATGAATTTATAAATAGATTGTGTTCTTAATTTTATGCAATTTAAATATCGTTTGATATATAGTCAATGAAAGATCGTTAAATGAAAATCGTCATAAATTGAAGAAAATTGAAAAGTATTCATTCTAGAACTTAATTAACTCGTGATAAAATTGAAGTGTTTATTTTATGCCGTCATTTCTTCTTTCTATTAATTGACATATGAAGACCATATATAATAAGTGCAATAACTTTTCCCTTTTCTGAACTTCTGATCATTAATTTGGAGTTATATATTGTGTGAAGTAAATTAATTATGCATTCTTTCAATTATCATTTAATTAATTACTATTGTCATGACGTTCTTTTTTTTCTTTATATCGTGCTTCACAAATTCATTAGATAGGGAGGGGAGAGGAGGACAGAGGAAGGGTGTTAAAAATTAGTTCACATCTTCTACGCTTCAATTTAGAGCGGATAAAATTAGTTCATCTAAGAGGTTAAGAAGATGAAATCCTCATCTCCCATTCTCGTTATAAAATTTATAGAATAAATAATAAATTAAATTTGTTCTCCCCTCCTCTTCACCTCTTGTGAAGCACACCTTTATTGAACCCTCCATCTTTAGTCAACAAATCAAATCCATCACTAATTAAAGAAATACATAAATATTATATATACGCACGTGATATCTATCCTCTTCTAATTAATTTCGTTATCATTATTCTGAGTTTGTTAACATCAGTCACAGTAACCGGAACCATCGATGGAAGGATGTCTCTTATCTTCAATCCCAGGCAGCAGTTGCATTCAATGAGAAATTAAAGAGATTTCGACGAGGTTGGCGTCTTGGAGTTATTATTGGGTCAAACTGTTGACTATACCATGATCTCAAATTCTACTGGGACCACTGCAGATAGGTACCCCATGGAGGAAGAATTAATACTAGATGGATGGATCAGTTCTTGACTACTTTACAATAATAAGATCCGTGTATAAAAATGAATTTATTAACTAGATTTTCCATTTAACAATATAATTATATAATATCATCCCGCAGCTCATAGTTATTAGAAAGAGAAATTATCCTTACATTTCAAATTTTACATCTTTTATCTGCGTCCAACTAATATTAATTATAAATATTTTTCAAAAAAATATATGTTTTAAAATTTAAATTAGATACTATATTGAATAGTTTTAAATATTTAAGATGTAAATAAAAGTTTCAGATATATAAAAGGTGCAATTAACCCTCAAACAGAAAAAGGTTAAAAACAATAGAGGCAAGATATTTTTTTGTGATTGAATGCAACCATTCTTTTTTTTATTTAGAAAAAATAGTAAAGTTTATTTCTTTTTCTGTGAATATTTAGAAAAAGAAAAAAATATTGATATTTGTAGTAAAAAGATATTTATTTCTTTTTCTGGTCTAAAAGTTTATTTGATAATGAATGATCACAATTGTCAACACTCAACATTCAGGACAATTGTTATCATTCATTTTTCTAAGCAGTTTCAAATAATTAGAAAATAGTTGGAAAATCTTAAAAATAGAAAATTTTGGTATCGACAAGATTTTGATACGAAGAATTTTTATATATAAAAATAGACCATTTTAAAAAATATGAAACAAATAGTAAGAAAATCCTAAAAATAGAAAGTAACGGTATCTTACAAGATTTTGACATGAAAAATTTATTGAGCACTTCGGTTTTTCGTTTGACATCAATTTGATAGATTTTTTAGTTAAGAGCAACGAAGAGCTCCGTACTCCCAGGAGCACACTAGCTTAACTCATACTTACATATATATTGTTATTATAAAGATTTTGTGTAATGATGAAATTGTAAATATTTATATTTTTTAGTCTTAAGACTTGTAAATTGAGAGTATTAAACGTTGGGCTTTTAACTATTAATACTACTCAAACTATGAATACTATTTTTAAGACATGAATATTCATAGACAATATTAAGACTTTTTATGTGTAAGTGCATATATTGCTGGTCAAAAGTGTTAATCGTTAGATAACAAGTTCTTCGAAGAATGAGAATGGTGAAGAATTTGTAAATATATGATCGCTGAAAGTATCAAGACTTATTATTTGTAAATGTATATATTACTGGTCCGAACTATTAATAGTTAGATAGTATGTATTCGAAAGAATGAGAACACCCTCATTCTTGAGAATAAGAACTGGTCAAATCTTAGGGCTTTGACTGGGGGTTTTGATTTGCGGGATAAATATCTGGACCCTTTATTAATTAGGCCACTCATGGATTAGCTTATATAGTACACGCAGCGAGTTCATATCCTCTTCTACACTGTACCGTATAATACATTATATTATCCGTCCGATCACATTAAAATTTGTACAAAGCAAATTTAAAAATTGGATGCATTACAATCTATTTTCTTCTCCATATATGTTTTAAGTTTTTGATCAACTGTTTGTTTGCATTGCTGTGAGGTTTGGAGTTCAAGTTTCGCCTGACCTTTATTCTTATTTCTTATTTCTTATTTGAATTTTATGTTTATCATGAGAAATTAATTTCTAATGATAATTTGCATGTAGGTTGAAATTAAAGTACAGAGACACAGCTGCATTGATAGATAGATATCATGACCCTCCTTCAAAATTGACTTACAAACAGATAAATAGTATTTTTATTCAATGTTTGGAAAATAGGTTGAAAAGGCTTCTATTTGTGCTGATAACTCATGCAGGTGGCTGATCGCAGACCAAGGCACATGCATTAATTTCAAATTTTCATGCACAAACAGGTTATTTATAATTGACTTCCATTTTCAAGTTATCGTGGATCAAAAGACACTCAAGTATATTAAATAGCATTCAATTAGCATTTATTAAGTGATAGGGCTCAATTTTAGATGGCCAATGTTTTTCCTATTTCATAATGCAATGTAAATTTGAGAGTTCCGTTGATTAGGAATTGTGGTGACTTTGGACCATGAGGCATATCTGATCCATTCACTGAACATGTCAAAAATGATATGAGGTAGTAAGTTTATATTTATTTTATATATTGTGTTATATTTATATTTGTCATTTTGATTATTGATGAGAGTAACTAGTACTAACTCTAGGAAATATATTGAATTGACATTTCTTCATGGTTTCTCATTATTTAGTTTCTAGTTACTGTTGGCTCTTTCTATTTTATAGTTTTATTTGGTTGTATCATGTTATATATAACAGGTGAATAGAGGTCTAGGTGTATTTTTATTTGGATAGAACTGCATTAGTAGAAGTTTCTTTTTATTGAATATGAAATGGACAGCTCCATTGGAGTACAAGCTGGAGACAATCATGCTGGCATGAGGCAGTCCTCTAGAAATCCCAGTTTACAGGATGATGCACTGGATTGATGTGCCGGCACATCTGTAATAGCTAACCATGCTTAGCAACTATAGTATAGATTTAAAGGATGTGTTTTAACTCTAGTTAGCATGTTTGCTTTTTTTTTTGCATTTGTGAAAATTTCTTAAAATTGATTATTTATAATCAAAATACCCGGTTCTTCTAAGGAAGCCATGGTGGTATCTTTCAGCAGTGGAGAAGCAAGCCCAAGATAGGAGCCACCGAGTTGGATCATAAAGCTGATTAGGTACTTCAAAAAATTACCATATTGTCCTTTTAAGCTTGTTATATCACCTGTGCCACTGTTTTTTTAATTTTTATTTTGTGCAAATTTGCATGCAGATTCTAATTTATTAATTCAATTAACTCATAGAAAAAATTTTAAAATACCAATTTTATATTCATTATCTTTGTAGATTCCTTTCTTGAACACATGATGGAATACTACAGTGGAGATGCAGGCATCAGGTATGACTCGTTAGATTGATTACTATAAGCTAATCAGGTAATTTTGAAGATTACTATAGTGCCCTTGTATATGTTTTTGTAGCCATACTTAAAACCTACAAAGCTCCTTTTTTGAGCTAAATGGAATTAGAGAAGCGATGACACATGAATTTTATATAAGTCCTTGATTTTTGTATTGGTATATGGTAGAAAGTGTTTTCAGTCTTTAAGATACACAAAGTTTACTAGTTAGCAAGCATTATGCTATACTCTCTATAAGCTGTTTTATGTACTTTCCAATTTTGTATTCTATAGTTTGGAATTTTGTAGGAACTATGTGAGCAGCTAATCTTGAGTACAATGAGATTTATTATTACTTTAGAGAAAATAAAATAGAAAGATAATGGATGTATCTCCAATTAAAGTTGTAAGTACCATCATGATATTGTCAAATATAGTGAAATGAGATTCTTTGATATATGCAACTATAGTTTCTGATTTTTTATGAGATTTTTTGTTATTTTCTCCAAATGAAGTTGTAATTGATCTTGTGGGATTTAGTGATGTAATATTCTTTGATATATGCAATTGCAATTTATTACATATATTTTTTTTTAACTATCGCAACAAAATTGGTTGTTGTGAAAGACAAGAGGAAATGTTGCAAAAGAAGTTATTACAGCGAATCCAAATAGAGGCAACAAAAGAATAGAACAATGACAATTAATGTTGGAATTTGTTTATTATAACGAATGTCTGTGGTATCGCAATAAATTATTTAGTTATAAACAATAATGTGTGTATCACAACAAATTATTAAGTGTTTTTTGTGTGTATCGCAACAAATTATTTAGTTATAATAAGATTTATTGATAACAAATAGAATTGATGCCATAGGCCTCGATCAAAATGAAAAAAGCCGATGACATTTGTTCATGATGTAACAAGCTCAATTTTGTTGCAAAAACTTATTGTCACCCACTATATTGCAACAAACTCGTAACGATTTAATTTTGTTATATCAGCCTACTATTGCAACAATATCTCAATACTAACAACAAATAATATTATTGTGATGGTGTCAATTTGGTGTAGTGCCCAGAATGAAGTCCAAATAAAGTCCAAAGAGACAAGTCAAAGTCTTCCCACGCCACCCAAAAATCCCCACAAATCCAAGTCCAAAGAGACATGTCAAGATCTCAGGTGATTTTTATCACATAAAGAAACAAATTATTTTCAAAAATATTGTCATAAATTTAGAAAAAAAAATTGTTTTCTAAAAATGCGGCCTGAAGACCAATAGTAATGCTCCATCAAGGAACCTTCTCCGGACAATCCTCTCAACACCTCAAAAAACTCAGACGCAATATATGACGTTGGTCCCTATATATATACAAACATACACTTGAAGACCTCTATATAAGAAGATAACTACTAGTGACACGTTTCTCAATCATAGTATTAGTACCAATTACATTCCTGGCATAATAATGGAACTCACCAGTATCCTAAACCAAACCCTAACTTATATCAGTAGTTATGCTCTCAGGTGTGCTGTCGAATTAGACATCTCCGGCCACATACAAGCATATGGCCAACCCATGCTATTAAACGAACTTGCTCGCTCCATTCCGATCCCACCTGAGAAGGACATGATGCTCGGCCGCCTCATGGCGCTTCTTGTTCAGAAAGAAGTCTTTGCGCAAAATGAAGCGGGTTTAGACAATGGTGATGGAATTTTTCGAGTGTTTGATAAACATAGAGGAATCAGCTGTGCTTTTAACAAAATTATTTTTTAAAAGAGAAAAACTTAGTTTGACATATCATGCTCTTGGCGATTGCTTTAGACCGTAAATAGCCTTCTTTAGTTTACACACCAATGATGGATCTGATATATTTTTTTGTCCCGGAGGGAGAGTCATATAGACTTCTTCTTCCAAAACTCCTTGTAGAAATGTATTTTTTACATCCAATTGGAATAAACCCCATCCCATGTTTATGGCTATCGATAACAAAATTCTAACTGTGTTCATTTTGGCTACTGGTGCAAATGTTTC
Source organism: x Bolboschoenoplectus mariqueter (assembly GCA_037678475.1). Taxonomy (NCBI): domain Eukaryota; kingdom Viridiplantae; phylum Streptophyta; class Magnoliopsida; order Poales; family Cyperaceae; genus x Bolboschoenoplectus; species x Bolboschoenoplectus mariqueter. Next base: position 979,482 of record CM075244.1, on the reverse strand, counting down.
TTGATAATCAATACCATTAGTTTGGGTAAATCATTTGGCCACTAACCTAGCCTTATACCTTTCAACCGTACTGTCACTATTGTACTTGATCTTGTATACCCATTTACAACCTACGGGTTTTTTTCCTTGTGGCAAATAAACAATATCCCATGTATTATTTTTTTCTAAGGCTTGAAGCTCGTCTTTCATAACCTTACGTCAAATTGGGTTTCGATTGGCCTCATTAAAATGAGTTGGTTCGGTTTGATTTTTATGTTGCCTAGATAAGCCCGATATTCAGGAGATACCTTTTCATAGGATAAGAACTTTTGAATTGGATACTTTACCTGATGAGATACATAATCCCTTAATCTGACCGGAGGTCGAGTTTGTCGTGTGGATCTTCTCAAGACAATTTCTTCTTGAGTTGACTCATCACTCGACTCACTCGACTCACTTCCCTCTTCTTCTCCCCCTGAAGAAATTAGGCTTGATTCACCAATCTGTTCTTCCTCCACATGCCCAACCTGTTCTTGAATTGTTTCTTCGGGAAATAGAAAGCCATTTGGAGATAATATGATTGGTTGATTTTGTGTGTTGTGTTCTTGCCAATTGAGTTGGTAATATGGTTCACTTTCAATAAACGATACATCTCTTGAGATGTAGAGTTTATGATTTTTCGGATCATAACATTTATATCCTTTTTTTCTGAGGAATATCCTAAAAAAATAGTTTTGATCGAATTTTTGTCCAATTTGTCATGTCTTTTTATGTACACAAAACATGTACATCCAAAGACCCGAATATACTCTAAGTCTATTTTCCTACCTTTAAGAATTTCCAAAAGACTCATATTTTTTAACCTTGCACTTGGTAACCTGTTTATAAGATAGGTTGTTGTTAACACTGCATCTGACCAATATATTTTTGGAACATTATTTTGAAAAAAAAGTGACCTAGTGACTTCAAGAAGGTGACGATTTTTTCTTTCTGAGGCTCCGTTTTGTTGAGGTGTATTAACACATGTGGTTTGATGCAAAATACCCTTTTGTTTAAAAAATTCTAAGAAATTTTTGTTGACATATTCTGTCCCATTATCTGATCTAAAAATTTTAATTTTGGCACTAAATTGATTTTCAATAAAGTTAAAGAATTCTTGAAAACAAGAAAACACTTCATTTTTTGTTTTTAAAAGATATGTCCAAGTAGTACGAGAATGAATTAAGTCAAAACATTTCTCTGATCTACTAGTAGATAAAGGAAAAGGTAATCGAGTTTGCTTAGAAAGTTTGCAAACATCGCAACTACTTGAATTTAATTTAGAACAAAAAAGTTTGTTTAAAACTTGATCAGATGGATGTCCGAATCTCCAGTGTAGTAATTTGTCACGATCTATCGGACTCATAGACACAAAACATCTATTGATAGTATCTTCAAGATAATAAAGACCATTTTTAACGATTTCCTCACCAATCTTCTTCCCTGTGACTCGGTCCTGAAATGTCACTTTATTTGGTGAGAAAATAACATCACAATTTAAGTCTTGTGTTATTTTTCTAACTGATAACAAGTTTGAATTAAAGTCTGGTAGATACAATACATTCTTGATATTCTCAGTAAGTAAATTTGTAGTTTCGGTACCAAGGATTTTTGCTTTATTTCCATTAACAACAATTACATGTTGGGGTTCTTTAACCTTTGTCATATTTTGTAATTTATTTGGATCCCAAGTCATGTGGTCGGTAGCACCGGAGTCTACAATCCAATTTTTTGAATTTTGACAAAAGTTTGCAATTTTTGGCACACAATTTTTCAATTGATTTAAAATTCTGGAAAAATTAGATAACTTAAGAGAACCTGTAGCATGTTGCTGTAGCAGTGTGCTCAACTGAGTCATGAGTTGTGCTAGCTGCATAGTGGGCGCAACAAAAGATCCAGGCGCATGCGCTAGCTGCATAGTGGGCGCCACAGAAGAGCTAGGAGCATGCGCCCCTTCATTTTCTGCTCCTTCTCTCCCTTGGCTCGATTCAGCCCCTTTGATCAATCCGCCAAATTTATGCTCCTTCTCTCCCTTTCTCGCGCCGCCCCAACTACTTCCCTTCTCTCCCTTTGATCGGACCGGCCGGAGATGAGGGTGAAGAATCCAGCACCCGTCTCGGCTGTGCCCTGCTCGCCGGCAGTGGTCGCACCAGTCGGAGGCTGGGGTTCCCCTTGTTCTCGCCCCGTTCCTAGGATTAGGGTTTGCAAATCCTTGAGTTTTAAAGGCTCGGCTGTCGGAGCTTTCTGACTGTTGAGGGTTCATGAGTTGTCGCCGTGACTCCTCTTGTCCGATCCTTGCCACCACATCATCAAAGCTTAGCATTTCAGTGGAGTTTAAGATCTGTGCTCGGATTGCATCATAGCTTGCATCTAATGCCCTCAGATAAGTAAAAATAAGATTCATTTCGTTTCTTTTTTGGATTTCGATGGGGTCTGTTGTGGGTGGCAGATAGAGGCTGAGTTCCTCCCATTTTGATATAATATCGGTTACTAGTTGGCTGTTTGTTCGATTACTTTGTTTGGTTTGGGTCAGTTCTTGCTTGAGACTGAAAATGTGGGAAAAATTTTTCTGTTGGCCGTAAAGTTTTTTGGCTTTGTCCCATACTTCTTTTGAGGAATCGAAATACATGAACATATTGGCTATTTGGGGTTCCATGGTGCTTAGCAACCATGACAAGACCATATGGTCTAAGGTTTGCCATTCTTCTATTTTGGTTGTTTCTTAGTCTGTGACTTTCAATGGATCTGTTGGTTTCGGTTTCTGTTTGGCACCAATGACAAATCCTAGTTTTCTTTTTCCACTGAGGCCAATAGTTATCTGTCTGGACCAGGGAATATAGTTCTTGTTGCCACTGAGGACAATGGCTGTGAGTTTGATATTATCGAGATTTTGAGACATGGTTTTTTTTGATATATTGGTCAGCTTGTGAATTTGCTGGTTTTCGGTTTTTTCTTTTACTGATAAGAGCAGTTGGGCTTTGAATTTGCTGATTTAAAAAAATAAAGAAAAGGAATCAGAAAAAATTACTGATAAGAACAAATATTCTGATTTAGCTGAGAGTTGTCTGGCTTCTCGCTTTTGCCCCTTCCTTTTTTTGACACAGTGGATCTCCTTCTTTGTTTACTGGTACGGGTTTACCAGTATTTGCTGATCTGGTTTTTTTTTCTCTTCTTCAGTTCCTTGTTAGCTGCAGTATTGATTGCGGAAGTTGAGTCAGGATTTATCCTGCTCTAATACTATGTTGAAATTGAGAGATGATGAATTATTGATTTTATTGATCTGTTCTTTTCAAGAGTTACTGTAGCGATTTATATAGAAGAGGAATTAACGGTTGCCTAAGTTCTAATCTAACGGTTGCCTAAAACCTATTACAACGGTCTATTTCTAAAAAAGGAAAAAGTAAATAGAGGTACAGATTGCTCTTTGTTTTTTTTCCTAAAATAGCCAGTGATGAATAAAATCCCTAAACGGATCTGAGACTATTATTTCTCAACAGTGTGTTATGAGCAAATGGTTTAAGGACGGTGGTCGAAACACTATCTTCACCATGGGAAATGATGGGAGGCAGTTTTGGGAGATTGCAAGGGAAAAGCCTGAGATTGGTAACTGAAATAACAAACATCAATTAATCTACCACTCCCCCTCTTTATTTCTTTCAAAAAATAAAAATAAAAGCTGTCAATATTTTTAACGGAGTTCTGTTTTTATACTTCTGGTGATTTTTAATTCATCAATTAATTCTTATCAGATAAAAACTAAAATATCAACTCATAGTAATTACATATATTTATGTAAAATTAACCATAAGCATAATTTTGTCCATGTATTTTCATCAGAATTTTAACTCTTCAAACCAGGTAACTTGTTCAACGAGGCAATGGCCAGCCGCAGTAAGCAGTTGATGAGAGACTTCGTCACAAGCTATCCACAAATATTTGATGGCTTAAATAGTCTGGTGGATGTAGGCGGCGGCACTGGAACTACTGTGAAAATTATCGCAGGTGCCTTTCCTTTGTTGAGATGTACTGTGCTCGACCTTCCCCATGTCGTTGCAAAGGCTTTGGAAGATGACTCGATCAATGTGGTTGCTGGAGATATGTTCGAAAAGATTCCTCCAGCTGATGCAATTCTCCTAAAAGTAACTTATTTCCCTCCAAAATCATGTTTCTGCTAAGCAAGTTCAAAAGTTAGCTAGTCGACTAATTAAAGAACAACGGGTTACAAATTAAGAATTAACCCTATCGCCCCCTTGATTATTATTTTTACAGACCTAATTTAATTAAAACGTGTAACATGAGAAAGGTTCAATTTTGTATGATAACGAAATAACTGTTTATCTGCAAACATATACTCAGAATGTTCTCCACGACTGGTCTGATGATGATTGTATTCGGATACGAAGAGATGCAAAGAAGCAATAATCGAACCCAAAAGAGTTGGTAACAAGGTTATCGTTGTGGATATTATTCACGACATCGAGGATAACAACCCAAAAGCAACTGAGACAGGTTTCCTATTCGATATTCTTATGATGTACGGTTTTGGATCGAAGGAGCGTAACAAGCAGGAATGGCATGATCTTATTCTTGGTGCAGGATATTCTGGTTACAAAATATACCCTGCACGTTTGGGTGTTGACTCTGTTATGGAGCTCTATCCATGATTTTCCTTTGTTTCCCCTGAACTATTCTATTCAAGAAAGTTATCGTACTAAATATTTAGCATATTTTATGCCAGAATAAAATACTGAGATAAGGTGTTAGAATTGATAATCAGGCGAAGAATATTGTTTATTGTGTGTAGGTGTAAAGAATAATGCACTTGCCTTCTCAAAGCAAGAATGAGTTTCTAATTTATTTAGCTTTTAGTAACTTTACTCTCATTAATTAGCATCGTTTAATTCCATAACCTTTTCATATTTTTAAAATGGGAGCTGATATATAAATATAGTCATCCATAACGATTTTGTTATTCAAATTAAATGAGTTATTATTCATATTATTAATTTTATTATGCAACTTATTTGTACAGTATTTTTATCATTTAATTTAAATGAGTTATTATTCAGATTAGTGATATTTGAATTGAATACTAAATTACTGTACAAAATAAATTGCATAATAAAGTCGTTAACATAAATAATAATTTATTTTACATGAATAATAAAATCAATATCAATGATAATATCAATAATAATATCTCCCAAATAATTTTCTTTTAGAAAAATTCTATATTATTGTCTCAACACGCTTGCTCTCATATACAAAAAAATTCATTAAAGAACAAATATGACAGCAAAAGTTATACAATTGTGTTGACAACCCATAAAATTTTCCATTTAGTCACCTTTTGCCAACCCGGCCCCTGTCTTATATATTATGTTAATGCCAATCCAGCCCAAACCTAAAATCATATCAAAAAGCAAGCACATATGAAGATTAACATTATCATTATAGAATTGGAACAAGATTCAAGATTAGAACTGTGCCATGTTGGGCCATAAAATTTTCAAGTCCAAAATCTTAAATTAATTAGTCCAGAAATCAACTTTAGTCCAATAATAAAAACAATGTTTTTCATATAAAAGATCAAAATTTCTGATATTTAGTCCAATATTTGCATCAGCTTTTTAGAAAATAAACACATAAAAAAGACATGAATTACGATCTTCACTTAAAACGACTTAAAATGAATAATTCTAACGTATATTTAATTTTCATAGTACGTTCAAATCTTACATATATATTTTTGAGAAATATTTCTCAAATTAAAAAAATAAAATTATAGACATGTTTCTAGTTATTTAAATAGAATATGTATCAAATTTGGATCAATTTGAAAGAGATTTTGTCTTCCATCAAATAATTTTAAAAATTTAATGGTTGAGTTATAATGATTTTGTGATAAATGACCAATCAAATTTTAAATTGACTCAAAATTAGTACACATTTTTTCTAAATAATTAAGAACATATATACAATTTTATTTTTTTAATTTGAATAATTTTTTAAAAAAATATATCATAAAATATAAATATATTATAAAAATTCAATGTATGTTAATATTATTCACTTAAAATATTATGTTTGTGGCATACTTTCTTTGTGGTCGAGAAGAGTCAAAAATCACATGCTCAATTTCATGATTCGTTTTGGTTTGAATATATATTTTAGTATTTCCAAATAGTGAGGAAGCTAACAACGTATAGTATACGGCACAAATATCCGTCAACAATTAAAGTTGACAGTCAACATTTATTTATTTCAGTCAATTTAAGTTCATTTTATCATTTCTTCTTTGGAAAAAGTTTGTTTATATGTGTTTCTTCAATTACACAATGTCATAGTGATTAATTAAGTTACAACAAAATTACAAATTTCAAAAAAAAATTGAGGATGCAAATTATCAAATTATCATATTCATATATAATTCATCTTCCCATTTTATCTTTTCCCTACCACTAGAAAGCCTAAGAAAAGTACAATGGAAATGGTTAAAAAAACTTATCAAGCACTTAAGTAATTAATCTTGCACATCAACTATAGGTATAAGTAATAATTAAGAAGTTGGTGGTTAGGCAACTAATTAACCAGATCAGGTCATTGCTTCCATTTCCAACCTTCTGATCTTATCAAAATGTCAATGTTTATGTGGGGCCCATCCACACCAAACCTAACTAACCCAATCCCCACTAACTAATCTCCTTTTTACTTGATGCAGACCAGCATTGCTATGCTTACCTCTATATTGCATGGCAATATTGCACCAGGTAGCTTAATCAATTAGGTTACTTATTAGTGATTTATTTATATGCATGTATGATGAATTAATAATACTAGACTATCTTAATATATACAATTAATCAATGATAATGTTAATGTACAAAATTATTAAGTTTTATAATTTTAGAATGTAGTTACGGTTCGAGTCCGAGTGTGATCTAATTCATTTTAATAAACCAACAACAATACTAGCTAATTCGGTGAGAATTATCATACTATGTTATGATCTTTTATGAATATTTAAAATTGAGAAGTTTAAACACGGAATTAGAAATCATGATAGAATATTGGAGCAAAATTTATAACTATTTTTATCTTAAAAAATTTAAAGAAAAATATTTAGGAGATACCATTATTGATACCGTCATCGATACTGATTTTGTATTCATATTAAATGAATTATTATTTATGTTAGCGATTTATTATACAATTTATTTTGTATATGACTAAATTTATTATCTAAAAATAAAGAAAATTACTAAATATTCGATACAAATAAATCCAGTACATTATTCAATCTTCAAAAAAATAACAACTTTTGTACATGAATGAGAAAAAAAAAAGCCCTTAACAAAAACTTTGTTTTGTTGTGCAATAATCAAAGTCTAACAAGCTAATGTCTAGAAAAATGCTTCCAAGTGAAATTTGAAAAGTATTCATTCTAGAACTTAACTCGTAATAACATTGAAGGGTTTGTTTTATGCTATCATTTGCTTCTTTTCGTTTTCATTAATTGACGTGCAAAGACCATAATAAGTGCAACAATTTTGGTCCTGTTCTGATCATTAATTTGTAGTAATTGTGTACAGTAAATTAATTATGCATTCTTTCAATTATCATTTAATTAATTAGTACTCATGCCATACTGTTCTTTCTTTCCTTAGTGAACCTTCCATCTTTAGTCAACAAGTCAAATCCATCACTAATTAAAGAAAATATATATTATATGCATGCACATGCCTACAGGAAAATATTTGGAAAATATTATCATTGATATTTTAATTGATACTAATTTTATTATATTATTTATTTTTTATAATATTTTCATTATTTAACTTAAATATCACTAATATAAATAATAATTCATTTAAGCTGAATAATGAAAATATTATAAAATAAATTATATAATAAAATCGTTAATATAAATAATAATTCATTCAATCTATCCGCTCCCGATCATATATATCCTCTTCTAATTAATTTCGTTATCATTATTTTGAGTTTGTTAACATCAGTCACAGTAACAGGAACCATCAATCCATCCATGTCTCTTATCTTCAATCCCAGCTGGCAGTTGCATTCAATGAGAAATAAAAAGAGATTTCAACGAGGTTGGCGTCTTGGAGTTATTATTGGGTCAAACTGTTGACTATACTATGATCTCATCCACGTCGTCATCTCACAATTCTACTGGGACCCACTGCAGATGGATACCTTCATGGAAGAAGAATTAATACTAGATGCATGGATCAATACTTGACTACTTTACAATAAGCTCCGTCTATAAAATGAATTTACGAACAAGATTTTCCGTTTTCCATTATAATTGTATATTATTATCCTGCAACTCTATAAAAAAAAGAAATTATTCTTACACTTTAAATTTTGCTCATTTTATTTGCATCTAATATTAAGTATAAATATTTTTTCAAAAATATATGTTTTAAATTTTAAGATAAAATCTATATTGAATAGTTTTAAATATTTAGGATGTAAATAAAAAGTGGAGATGTAATTATCACTCAAAAAGAAAAATGTTAAAAACAATAGAGACAAGATCTTTTTTTGTGATTGAATGCAACCACTCTTTTTTTTTCCTTTAGAAAAAATAGTGAAGTTTATTTCTTTTTCTGTGAATATTTAGAAAAATTAAAAATATAGATATTTGTAGTAAAAAAAAAAGGTATAATAAGCAAATTGTTTGTCTCATTCTTTTGAAAAGTTAATATCTGGTCCCAAAGTTTATTTGATAATGAGTGATCACCATTGTCAACATTGAACATTCAGGACAATTGTCACCATTCATTTTTTTTTAACCATTTTTACATGATTTTCCAAGAGCATCCTTAGTTCTTTATGGTATGGACATTGAGTGAGCATCCTATGAACTATGTTAACTTGTGAAGGGCAGCAATATTCATCTCAACAATTCAATGAAGATCACCGGCAGATTTTCAGAAACGGACAGTTTTGAGATGCTTGCTATATAATTAATATGTTGTCCGCTTCGTGTGAAGTATTATAGAGGATGTGAACTCAATTCAGAAATAAATTTACTTCAAATAAATTTACTTGTGGTATCCATTTGATAGATAAACATATATTTTGTCTTCTAATTAATTACTTCCATTTGCTTATACACCTTGCGATTTTATTAATAATAAATAAATAATAACGAAAATAGCACAAAACAAAGAATCAACTTACTTCTCTCTCAAAAAACAAAAAATAAATAAAGACTGTGGCTCTCTCTCTCTTTTGTCTTCTTTTATTTTAAATCCTAAGTTTTTTCTTTTATTTACCAAAAGAAAAGAAAAATTAGAAAGTTATAGCTCAAAGGGCACATAATCTGAATAATGTCCATTGTCATTTAGAGTTTAAAAGATAACATACCGTGACTAGTCACGACACGGGCATGTCACGGCACATATGTCTATTGTGTGATGTGTTTTGCGGATTGCATGACGTATCTCATTTCAACTAAAATTAGCACGTTATGGCACGTCACATGAAATTATTTACTTAGGCACGTTACGTCACGTAGTCATGTGAAGTCATACATCCATTATTTCAAATATTTTTTTATTTTTAATATAAATATGAAATATATTTTTTACCATAAATTTTTTAATATTTTCCAACACTTTACAATAAAATTTATAATTTTTCACAAATTTAAATAATTTTTAATATTTTTTCAATGAAAAGATAAAATTAAAAAAAGTGACATATTATATATATATCACATCACGTCATGTATTGATACGTCACGGTATAACACGGCGTGTCTAAACGTGACATATCTTATATGTGTTGTGATATAGACGTAATGTATATCCACTCTATCATTTTTTATATGTCCCGTCACGTCACGTGAAAAAAGTATTTTGGTCATGTCACGGCACATCACGTGACCGAAGCATGCCGTATCTTTACACAGAATGTCACGACACATTATATTTTTTATTCACTACTGCCATTTCTCATAGAGACAGATCTCAACTTTTCTCTCTTATTTGTTTAATTTTTTAATTTTCGGCATCTTTTTGTGAGAAAAGAATATGAAAAAGATACTCACAACCATCTTAAAACAAAAAAAATTCATTTTTTTTCTCAAATAATTCGATATATTTTAATTTTATTGTGTTGATACTCAATACCATTGAAGTTATTATCAGTAATTTTCTTGTCATATTTCAGGTAGTAACGCTCCTAAATTACCTTGATTGAAATATCATCTTCTTGAACGGTTGGTGTAAATCAAAAGATAATGATTTATTGTTCGAAAATGGGATATGATGGGTCATCTATAAATATTTTTAAATTTGAGTATCTTAAATCTCCTATCTTTATATTAAAAAAAAGATATTGATTTACAGTTCAAGTGACATAATTATATATAACTTATTTTAATTTATTTTCTCAATATCTGTAATTTTACAAGCTTTGTTTTTTCTAAAAATTGCTAGATATAGAGATCTGATAAAAACTTGTTCAAATAGATTATTTTAATTTCTTTTCACCTTAGCTGGTAAGTAATCTATTGGAAAAAATTTCCTTGGCAACTGAATTGGTAGTTGATTTTTCTTTTGTCAAACAGGATGAATCCAGTCAAAAATTATATCAAGTGTAAATTTTGTACAACTTTAGGGGTGTGTACATATGAATGACGCTTATGGACATTTTTGCAAAATAGCTTAACACGCTTATTTAAAAAAAATCATAACGAAATAAATGTTGAGATTGACGGAAACTTTTATTTTAAAAAAAATTAATAAATAATAACACGCTTCACTTGGTAAGCAATTTAAGTGGAGGAAATCTGTCATAATTTCTCCTGTTAAATTTTTAATTAGTGGTATCAAAGATATTCTATATATTTTTAATATTTTTTTATAAAAATTGTTAAAATCGCTTATCAAACTTCAAATAAACATAATTTTTTATAGGAAAGCTCGTAGAAAAAATTGAATACTAATTCGGATAGATTGTTTTACGAGCTTTTCGAATTGATATTAAACATTTTCTACGGACTTTCCTATCAAAAGTTATACATGTTTGAAGCTCGATACACGATTTTAATTTTTTTATAAAAATTAATATTTTATTAGGGGACTGATTTTCAAAATCCGTCTCCCTAATAAAATATTTATTTTTATAAAAATAATATTAAAATCGCGTATCGAGATTCAAACAGGCATAACTTTTGATAGGAAAGTCCGTAGAAAACATTTAATATCAATTCGGGTAAATCGTTTTATGAGCTTTCCGAATTGATAGTAAACGTTTTCAACGGACTTTCCTATCAAAAGTTATGCATGTTTAAAACTCGATACGTGATTTTAACATTTTTTATAAAAAACTAATATTTCATTAGGAGATGGATTTTGGAACCCCGTCACTCAATAAAATATATTTTTTTTATTGAGGGACGGATTTTGAAATCCCGTCCTATATTAAAATATTATTTTTTATAAAGAAAAGTTAAAGGTACGTTTGAGGACGGATTTTAAAAATCCGTCCCTCATACATTTGTAATTTCTCATCTGATTTACTTATTTATTTAATTTTAAATATTAATTTTCTTAAATAAAAAAATCAGAGTTAGACGGAACATTAATTTGTCATTTTGGCGCAAGGAATAAGAGGAGAAACTGTTTATGTGGTGTATAAGCTTAGACAAAATGGTGTATATGTATTCGCTTCTTATTCCTCTACAACAAGTCACATCAATTTTATTTTCTTATACTCATCTACTTCTCCATCCATAAGCAACGAGAACATTTATTTAATTTTAGAAATGTTGTAGGGGTTTATTTTATTTTATATCTTTGATTTAATTTCTTAAGCTATTAGCTGCTGGGAGAGCAGGGGAAAAATTGTCAGATTTTAATATTTCTTTATCAAGAAAATTCCAAAGAAAGAAAATTAATTAACACACAAGAGCAATATTCTATGGAAAAAAATTAAAAGTGCATCTCCTTGTTTCAACTAGTTATATACTTGTACATGTTTCCTTCAGGTGTTTTATGTTTTGTTGCTATGTCAACAATTAATACTTAGTTTGTTGTATCCATTTTAGTTTCAGCCCCAAACCGATTGTAATTCTTTTTTTTGTCCTCTAGTGAATTTTTTTTTTTAAATAAAGGCCTCCATTAACTCCGGCATTTATTTTTTAATATATTTTATAAGACTTGAACATACATCTTTCTTCATAGAGAGATTAGTCTTATCACCACTATATTAGACCTACTATTCCCAATAAATTTAATTTGTATTAATTTTCTGACATATTTTTAATGTTCTCTCTGAATTATACCATCTTCTTTTCCTTTTCATTATCATTTCCTAAACATAAAAAAAGAAGAGATATATATATATATATATATATATATAGTGAGAGAGAGAGTATAACCGAAGTTTTGGATGGAAATTTCTGGAGTTCTTCTTTTATTCTGAAAGCATATACGTATATAGTTAATAACAACAACAAGAATTTGGATTCTCATGTATATATAGTGCACGCTGAGAATGAACGAATTGGTAGATGCTTTTAATAAGATGTTTCACATCAGAGAAGCTAGCTAGCTGGTATATATAACGACATCTGATTGAAAACATTTTACATGTGAACAAGGAAAGAATTGATTGGACGCAGAAAAGAACCTTGCACACAAATATATATAAGAGGTTTTCATTTTTGAATTGAAGGACCAAACATGAACACTTTTTTACTTTACTACATTTACATAATCTTGATTATGGAAAAAGCTCTTTCAAAAAGATGAGATCACTTTTTTGGGCTGAATTAAGTAACCTGAAGATCTTGATTGAGTCACCAACATCTGTTTCATATGAGTTAATTTATTGAAAACTATAGGTACCCTTGTTTGTGTACTTATAGGGTTCTTAATTGTAATTCAGAAAATTAATCTGCTGGTATGTATAATTTGACATATAAATATTATCCTCAATATCGACTTAATTATTTATATTAAATAAAATATTATTTTGATTAATAATTTTATTATTCAATTTAAATGAGTTGTTATTCTAATTATTAATGTTGAAACTAAAAAATAAAATATTATACAAAAAAGATTTAATAAGAAAGTTAGATATCAATTATGATATTAATAATGATATTTTTCTAATGTTTTTGATAGAATTAAAGAAATTATAGAAGATCCGGGTACGCACGTACAATCTTGTTAATTTTGGATCCAAACCCGGTTGCAAGAATTATTTACTTATATATTTATTTGGTTAATTACTGTCACCTTACCAGTACTATTTTAAACCAAATTTTTACTTGCTCTACTTGTGTAGTTGTGTAGTCAAGTGCCTCAAACGCAGCTAGCCACCTATGCCAAGCTAATTAAGCCTCAATTAAAGCAACACCCATTAACAAAACATTAACACATACGCCAACCAAGATTTGGAACGCCTCCCCAGACTAAAGTCCAAAGACAAGTCAAAGTCCTCCCACACACCTCCCAAAATTAAAAATGCCATCAGACATGTCAAGACCTCACCACCTCATAATCATCCAGTGGTAGTAGTATTGCTCCTCCAAGGAACCTTCTGCGAACAATCCATCCCCTCAAACACCTCCAAAAACTCAGACGCAATATATGACATGGTATCACTTTCCTTCCAGAAGCTGTACCGTCCGATTGCCACATGGCACCATCTCCGCCGTCCACACCATCAAACAGTCGAGCATCTCTCATTGGTCGATTGTGTTGACCAACTATTTTAAGTCTTCTATATATCTCTCACCTAATCTCTACCTCTTCCTTCCCTCCTCCACCCCACCCCACCCCACGCCATTGCCTCAAAACATTTCATTTTCATACCCTAGCTAGATGGCCACGAGCAACCCCAACTCAAGTCTCGCCGATTGGACCGATCTCTACAGCCACAACCAAGGCATGATGGTGCCCGGCGCAGCGATGAGGCAGCAGTCATCTATGCTGGATTTGCCCACTGTTAATACAGCTACTTCCGGCAGCGGTATGACGGGCCCTGCTAGCAGTCCCCCTTCACATGCTAACATGGAGGCCAGCCGAGTTGGGAAGTCTCCAAGACGCAGGTCCCGGGCTTCCAGACGGGCACCCGTGACGCTGCTCAACACCGATACGAGTAATTTCCGTGCCATGGTGCAACAGTTCACTGGAATTCCATCGGGTCCATACTCATCAGGCAATATGCCGGGCAGCGGCAGTGGGCCCAACATCTCTTTCGGCCTTGATTTCAGCGCACCTATGCGCCCAAGTGGAGGCGTGATGTCGTTTGGACAACTACAACCACAACAATATCAAAGGCAGCCGCCTTTTCAAGAGCAAGTCTTTTCTTCCCACCAGCAGCAGCAACAACAGCAACATCAGTATGGAAATATGTTCACAACAGGAGAGTTTAGCAGTAACAGCAACAGCAACAACGGTGACAACAGCATGTATATTGACGGATATACTAACGACGGGGTTTTTGTCGGCAACATGTCCGGCCAGATGATGCCGAAGGTTGCTAATTCTGCTACTAACATCAGAGGTGATGGGTATTTTGGATAAACTGAAATTATTATATTAACTCAACCGTCTCCTTTAGCGCTCGATTGATCGCGCGGTGGTGATGTTTCTTTCTATCTATAATGAAGATTTTTCATGGTTATTGCATGAATGACTACACTAGGAGCGCTACAATGAAACAAAACTGATGTAATGTATAGAGACTCTTAGGTGAGGAGCCCCTTGCTTCCCAGAGAGGCAATTATCCAAATCCCCTGTGAATATTTTTTTGGTTTGGCTTTTTTATTTTACTTTTGCTACTTAATTATTATATATACCTAGAACTGCTATGCAGTTTTCTTCTTGTAATTGGCATGGAATCTTTCTAGAAGGACTGTTTTAATCAATCAACTGAGAGATCACCTAAGCTTTATTATTACTTTTGGCTGCATATTTTATTTATTATTTTTGTCTTTTGTCTTTACTAAATTGAAACGTGTCTGAATGGGAAGGAGCATGGAAGGTGAGTAGGTGACAAAGGGAAGAATTTTTACCTATATTCTAACATCTCAATAGTTACATGATCTTTTATTGTCATGAACATTCTTTATATTAATTAATTTAAGTTGTGATCTTAATTTCTAGTTTGTAACTGTGCTAGTTATGTTTGCTGATGTGGTAACATGTCAATTACATGCCTTGTGTCTTTTGTGTGTATGTATATATATGTTTCTTGGAACATGTACACGTACTAGCTAAGCTAGCTAGGCAAAATACAATTGGTTTTCTAAAAATTTTTTGAAAAGCAAATGAACTAAATCAATATAATAAATATTAGAAAAATATTTGGGAGATATTATTATTGATTATTGATATTAATTTTATTATTTTTATAAAATAAATTATTATTCATATTAATAAATTTATTATGTAATTTATTTTTTTAGTATTTTTATTATTTAATTAGCTCAATACCACTAATCCGAATCATACTTCACTTAAATTGAATAATAAAATAAATTACATAATAATATCATTAATACAATAATAACTCATTTTATATGAATAATAAAATCGGTACCATTTATGATATTATATATCAGTTCTCTAAATAATTATAATTAATTCTTTATTTTCATTTTGGATTAATACACGTTAGTTGTAGACTTGTAGCTGAAGTTAATGGTACATTAATCATAAAAAGGATACTGCCTCAAAAAAGCAAAAATTATTGAGGTCAAGGGCGGCGTCTAATTAATTGTTGTTAGTTCAAATATGTTGCAGCCCCTTTTCTTTTCATGTTCTCGACATGATATATGCATGAATAATATAAGGAGACAACATATTAACTTTTTATTTTAGAAATTAATGTTTGAATGACATGTCATGGCATCCTCATCTTAATTTTTTTTTTCTCAACGTTATTTTTTCCTACTACATACGAGGAGTGTTCTCACAACACAAAGAAGTATTTATCAATAGAAAAACATGACATATGCATGAATAATATCAAGAGACAATATATTAACTTTTTATTTTAGAAATTAATGTTTCAATGACATGTCATGACATCATCATCTTAATTTCTTTTTCTCAACATTACTTTTTCCTACTACATACGAGGAGTGTTCTCACAACACAAAGAAGAATTTATCAATGGAAAAACGTCTGCAGATATTATTATTGATATTATTTTTAATATTAATTTTATTATTTATATAAAATAAAATTTTATTCATATTACAAATTTATTTTATATAATATTTTATTATTCAACTCAAATATCATTAATCTGAATAATAAATTGTTAAAGTTGAATAATAAAAATATTATATAAATGAGTTGCATAATAATTAAAGTCGTTAATATGAATAATGACTCATTTAATCTAAATAATAAAGTCAGTATCTACAATGATATTTATATATCAGCTCCCTTATCAATATTTTTTTTTCTAAGCCAGAGAATATATGATAGTTGTGTAATTAAGGTTTTAAAAAGAGATAGAACAAAAAGTATGTGAAATTTAGGTTTTATATATGACTATAAAAGATCTATAACTCATATAAGGTTAAATAGTTAATTCGTTATCAGTATAGAATTGACATTAAAATTGTGTTTAGGAGGGGAATAATAAGAGATAAATTTTTCACTTCTTTTAAAAATTTTCTTTATCTTCTAATAATTTCCATCCTATTTGCTCCCAAACATATGTAGCTTAATTAATAAATGGAATTAGAAAAGACCTCTTTCTTTAAATATTTTTTTATTTTTTTTATTACATATATGTTATGGCTTGCATTTTTTTTGAAGCTTCTTTATATAGTGATGCTCTAAAAATTATTTTCTTATAAGGACTTTTGGTAGTTTCAAGATAAAAATGCATTTCTCTATATATAATAGAGAAATAATAGAATAAAAATTACTTCAGATAAAGATGGGGTTAATCCTTCTAACTTTAAATATTCCTAAAAAGTTATTATTATCAAGTTTTAAATTTACGATCTTTCACACTTTAGAACATTCTAGTCATTCACTAAATCAAATATTAATCCTCTAGTAAAATTAAAGTTGTCACTTATATTGTGATCCTATTAGTTGGTAATAGAAAATTATTTTTATATGATGATCTTATAAATCCTTGGTACGAGATTATGCAGAAATCCTAATGGATATATATCCGAAGTTCAATTTCTCTAATTAAGAGATAGAAAATTAAGGATCTTTTTTATACAATAAACAATTGTCCACTTCTTTCCTTTAAAAAAAACAAGAAAAAAAGAAACAACACTTTCTTCCCTCAGAAATGCATCATTACAACATGAATAGTTGAAAATTAAGGATCTTTTTTGTGAAATAAACAATTGTCGACTTCTTTCCTTTAAAAAAAACAAGAAAAAAAGAACAACACTTTCTTCCCTCAGAAATGCATCATTACGTACAACATGAATGGTTATAATAATACCTAAAGAGACATCCTGGTGATGTGCAATACAATGTATCCTAGGTAGATCGAAATTAGGTTATCCAAATCAAATCAAGAATGATTGATGTATATCTTATATAGAAAGAAAAATTGAACTAGAAAGGCCATTAACTTGTCCGACTTTGACAAGTTATGTTTGTAGGTAGGTTGCTGCATTAATTCTAGATGGTGTGCGGCCCTTTTTCGCGGCCCACGCGCGAGGCATCGGCGTCCTCGCTCACGGGGGAAGAAGGTGCAGGTACATCCCTGCGCGTGTTTGTGCGCTCAAGGACTTATTATTTAGGTGATTGTGGGAACTTTTATTTTCCGACGGGCGCAAGCCCCCGCCGTTAATTACCCCGGCTCTCGCCTCGGGAACCTCTGATTAATGGGCTAAACTAATCAAAATATATGGATCAGATTTGTGGCTTTATTTCTTCCTTCCAATTTATTATAATGCATACTTGAAATAACCCAAAGGTATAACTTTGGATAATAAGACTAAAGACGTATGATCTAAAGTCAGAGAAACGTATAATTTCTCATAAATCAGAGATCGAGGATGTATAATCCTATTGATCTCACGGAGTTCGAATGTGAAGCGCACTGCCAACTCGATACTCAAAGAATCAGAGATGTTTGATCTCTAAAAAGGTTCATGTCAAAGACAAGGACGTATAATCCTAAACAGTCTATTGACCTTCCAAATCCCGAATCTGAAGCGCTATGCCAATTCGAAACCTAGGAAAATTGGAGGATCGGGAACATATAATTCTTTATCGATTTCCAAAATGAGGTACATTAAACCTGAAGCGCACTGCCAATTTAATGTTCTCGAAACATGATTTGATATGATTTGGTATGTTGGTATGTTTTCACCAAGTTTTGGACTTATCTGCATATTTGGCATATTTGGCCAGAGATTTGGACATGTTTGCATATTTGAAATATTTTACCAAGGGTTTGGACATATTTGTATAGTTGGCATGTTTGGCCAGAAATTTGGGTGTATTTGCATATTTGACATGTTTGGTCAAATGTTTGGGTTTATTTGCATATTTAACATGTTTGGTCAGAAGTTTGGCCATATTTGCATATTTGACATGTTTGGTCAAATGTTTGGGTTTATTTGCATGTTTGACATATTTGGTCAAATATTTGGACACATTTGTATTTTTTGACATATTTGGTCAAATGTTTGGGTTTATTTGCATGTTTGACATATTTGGTCAAATATTTGGACATATTTGTATTTTTGACATGTTTGGTCAAATGTTTGGGTTTATTTGCATGTTTGACATGTTTGGTCAAATATTTGGACATATTTGTATTTTTGACATATTTGGTTAAATATTTGGGTATATTTGCATAATTAAATATTTTGATTTGTTTTATCAAAATATAACAAGGTTTAATTATTTTGAACATTTTTATTTGTTTCATAACATGATTCAATCATCTTTGAATATTTTGATTTGTTTTATCAAAATATAACATAATTTTGATTATCATGAATATTCCAATTTATTTTATCAAAATATAACATAATTCAATCATTCTTTAATATTTTGATTTGTTTTATCAAAATATAACATAATGTGATTATTTTGAATATTTTTATTTGTTTTACCAAAACATGACATAATTTAACTATTTTGAATATTTTGATTTGTTTTATCAAAATATAACATAATTTGATTATTTTGAGTATTTTTATCAAAATATAATATCATTTGATTATTTTGAATATCTTTATTTATTTTATCAAAATATAATATAATTTGACTATTTCGAATATTTTGATTTATTTTATCAAAAAGAATTCATTTGTTTTGAGCATTTTCATATGACATAATTTCCATTTATTTTAAAATATTCTATTTGATATTTTGAATTTATTTTATACATATATGATATGTCTTGAATTTTCTTTTATTTATAATAAAAAAAAAGAAATAAAATAAAATCAAAATTGACATTTTATAGTCTTAAAAATATTCATAAATGAAATCATGATTTTTGATATATTTTTCATAATTTATGGGCTTGAGAAATCATTTTTATTTGGTGTTTAAAGTTTATTTTCAAAACAGATTAATATGGGCCGTCAGATTTGGGCCCACGCATCAAGATCTGAACTTAAGTTCAGTTTTTAAAGCATCTTTTAAACTGGACCGTTGGATCTCTGGCGCGCATCAAGCCTTCACTGGGCTGTTCGAATTTCATCAAGATTCGCACTTTGAGATGCATCAATATTCGTGCTCATCCTCCCCGACACTGATCGAGGCCCTGCCGGCGTCGGATCTCCGATCAGGAGGCATGGCTAGCATCGCCGGAGCGTGGGGAGTCCATCGGCGGTGGTCTCGGCGGCGGCGGCGGCCTGGATCGCCGGAAATGGGGGTAACCACCTGGTTTCGGTTGGGAATTTGGCTGAGATGAGATTTTGAGGGATTTGAGCTGATTTTTGACAAATTGACTCGATCCCTTTGTCATATAGCATCGTCAGAACATGTTTATCAAGATTTTGAGGCTTAATTTGAGTTTAATCCGTCAATTTTGCAACTTTGGCCATTTGGTACCAAACTGGTTTCGGGGCTTTGGTACCAAATGGTATTTCATAGCTTTCCTTTGCAATTTTCTTTCAATTAACCTTCCAAACAGTGTCGTTTAGTATGTTTGAACATGCTTGGATGATCAATTTCATCAATTTAGATGTGCATTGTCCTTTATGCACATTGGGTCATTTCTGGTTTTATTTTCAATTTGGTTTCCTTTTGATTTCATCACATTCTTCTCAAATTGCATGTTTGATTATATTCATTTGGGTCAATTACATGTTTTAGAAAGGTTTTATATCAATTTCACACATGAATTTCACTTGAACACGAGTTAATTTCATTTTTGCACTTTTCTGGTAATGGTCCAGAGCCAACTCAATTTCAATTTTGACAGACCCAATTTCAAAAATTCACAGAAAATCACAGAAAATCCCAAAAATGGTAAAATTTGGTGAGTGAGTGCATTAAGACTTGTTCTAGATGCCCATGAAATTTTAAGTTAATTGAGTGAAAAGAAAGTATGATTATTGTATTTTTAGCAGACTGGACAGAAATGCCCTTTCAGCTTTATTAAAAATCAAATTTGGCTTAACCTATGGATTAAAGCCTGGTTTAATTATTCTAAATCCTTTAAAACATCACATGAGGTGTCATAAAGGTGAATTAATCAAGAAATTTTGGATTTTTGAGTCAAAAGAAGAATGAACTTCTCAGTTTGACCCAAAGTTGACCTTTTTGGGGTTTTTGACAGATGAGATTGTAAAATTCATAACAATTCACAGAAAATTCCAAAAATTATAAAATTTATATGGTAAGTTGGTATAAACCTAATCTACATGACTGTGAAATTTCATAAGAAATTAACAACCAGGCTGAGAGATATGGATTGATCTCTCAGCTGGCCAGAAACAGGAGTTCACTGGACTCAAACCAGTATTGATGTTTATTGCTTTTCCATTGCTCAATTATGAACTTGAGCTATTAAGCACATCAGAGAACATGAAGGAAAGAACTAAAAGGAAAATAAAACCAATTTGCACCAAAATATCATATATTATAACAAATTGAAATACAATACTCATATAAAACATGGGATTTTGTTTTTCCATGGAATTTTGACAGCATAACAGCTTGTATAAAGCCATTATTGAGCTTTACACAGCCACTGCACATGTGCACAGGGCTTGAGAGAGAGAGGGGATGAGCATGTGCCCATCCCCATGAAACCAGATTGGCATGTGCCAATTGGTTGGAGTATGCTGCCAAAATCCATGGTGAACTCACCATGTGAGCTCCTGAGACTCAAGCTCAGCCACCAATTGGGCTCTGGAAGGAGGGAGGCACATGTGCACCTCCCCAGCCATGGGGCTAGCCATCTCACCCAGCAAGGTGAGACTGGCTCCTTGAGCTCAATTGAGACTGAGCCAAGCTCAAGGCTTGACTCCTATGGCTCTTACCTAGCTATTCAAGACTTGGTTTCTCCTCAGCTAGCTTTTTTTTTTGTGGAATTTGGTGGAGTTGAGATTTTGGCAGAGTTTTGGCTATGTTGCTCTCTCTTCCCTTTTCTTCTTCACTGGGGGTCTATTTATAGCCCAGAGGGCATGGTTTAAGCCTCAGGGCTGAGCTGGCATCATCCCAGCCCTTGGTTTGATCAAGTGGCCAGGATTGAGCCAGCCAGGCCTGTGCTGGCCTGAGGCTTGTCTGTGGAAGATTCCTCCAGCTAACTGGCGCTCAGAGCTCTCCATTGAGGTGCCTACACGTGTCCCTGACACAGGCCCGGGGAGAGAGAAGGAGCCGTTAGCTTTGTCTTCTTCCTTGGGTCAGTGTGTCATGCCTTTCGGGTGTGAGCATATCCCGAATATTCCTTGGCCTTGCTGGCGCTTGACATGTCACCAAGGTGTCACTGAGTGTGCCCAACGTGTCAATTTGGCTGCTTGAGTGCTGAGTTGTGCCAATTGACCACCCCCAGATCAGACTTGAGTGCCAAGTGGTGCACCTGTCAATTGAGTGCTTTTCACTCCAAATTGACACTTCAGGCAGCGTCGTGGAAGCATCTCGGAGCTCCCCCAGGTGTTGGCTTGGCCTCTCGAGCTCCCAATTGCCCTGTCACCTTCAAGGTCGAGGTACTTTCTCCTTCGATTTTCTCCTTATTTACTTTACTATTTTCAATGCTGTTTGTGGCATTGAATTCCCCTTAAGGTGTAGATTAAGTCCCTAAAATGGTTTAAGCCAACTCGCGTTGTACACCTAGACTCCATTTTCGAAGCTCCACTGAGCTCTGGAGCTCGAGGAGGAAGAAAGGAGGGAGAGAGAGAGAAATTCAAAAGGTTTCTCTCGCTTGGGTTGGGTGCACGTGAACCGTGCTTTGGTTTCGGGCTTGTCAGAGGGAGGGAGCGCTTGCACCGCGCTCACCTCTCTTTCCCTTCTTTTCTTTTCGCTGGCCAAAATAACTCTGGGCGCTGGGCCCCCTTGGCAGTGAGACTGAAGGAGAGGGGCCCAGTCGTCAGGTTTAATGAGACACAGCCCCAGCGAAAAACTGAGGGTTGGGCTGTGGGCTTGGTCCTTGTGCACCAAAACGTATTGTCAGTGGTATGGTGCATGTGTACTGGGTCCACGCAAAGCGCCTTTAACACTTTGTGTGTATGACAGGCGGGTCCCAAGGGCAGAAGTCGTGTTTGAGCTCCCCAGATTGCACCCAGAGTGTTGCACATCCCCCAAATTGCACCCAGAACTATCTCCAGTTCTGATTTTTGGTATTTTCTTTATTCCTTTTTCCATTTTATTTTATTCTTCATGCAAAAATCCATGAAAAATTACTGAAAAATCACAGAAAATATATTCCATGATTCTGTTATTTTGGGTAATATTTTTGGTATTTTTGGGTGTGAAATTAGGCATTAATTTCACTTAAATCATTAATTGTATATGATTAGGCATATTAATCTTATACAATTAATATTTTGGCATGATTATCCCAAAGAATCATTTTTTAATTCCAAGGGATAATATTTGGGGCATTTTTCATGAATGAAATTCATGATTTTTGGATTTGGCATGTTTAATTATATGAAATTGTTTCTTGATTTCATATAATTAGGGTTTTGTGCATATATTTTTTTTGCACACATGTGTATATATTTTTTGAAGGGGGTTTGGTATGATTATTTCATGAAATTATTTTTTTTTTAATTTCAAGAAATAATTTTGGGATTTAATAAATCATGAGATTAGACATAATTTCATGATTTAATATTTGACATGGCTATTTCATGAAATTGTTTCTTTAATTTCAAGAAATAATTTTATGAAATTGAACATAATTTCATAATTTCAAATCTTTGGTATAAAAATCACATGAAATTATATCATTAATTTCATGCAATTTAATTTGTGTATTTTTCTGGCAACTTTTAAACAGCAAACAAAGAGCCACCCACCAGAACTGGTCATGAGGCTTTGCTGGCCGAGAGGCCTGTTCTGGTGCCAATGTCTTTCCTTTCTTTTTTTTTAAGAGCCTTGAGGAAACAAGGGTGTGTCCCTGTTCTTCAAGTTAGGGATTGGTGCACATGTGCCTCCCTGTCTCTCGTTTTATTGGCTGGTTATTTTGCTTTTTGAAAAAAATGAGATTGGGCACATGTCCTTTCTCTTATTAAAGCACTGGGCACATGCCTCGTTACTCCCTTGAAAAATCAGGATTGCCCCCGGTACAGGGGAGATGCTGCCGGATTTTCCTCTTTTCCTTTTGCAAAGATTTATATTACTTCATAGGCTTATCATCTTTTATTTTGTGTTTTTCGCAGGATATTATGGCTTCCTTTCAGGGTCCTATGCCTTTATATTCGCCGGGTCATTTTCCACCTCTCATGAAAGACCCAGCAGATTGGACACCCCAAGGCCCTGATCACACTGGCACATACAACATGATAGGGAACAACCTCGTCATGAGAGAGTATACTCCGTGTACAGTGAGGGTGTTGAGCCCAAGTGTCGGGACGACTAGCCCGCCTCCTTTGCACCTTCTGGGCACGGAGATGACATCATATCGGGCGTGTCCTTGGGACGACAAGCGTGTGCTCCGCGGGACTTTAGAGAGGCGCCCCCGACAAGTGGAGTGGGTCCAGTTCACCTTGCTTACAGAGGAAAGCATGCTCAAGCAAGCGGGGATTTATGAGGCGGTGTACCTCTCGCTTTTTGGATACACCCAGGACATATCCTTGTTTCGGGCATTTGCTGAGCGCTGGAGCTATGTCACGAACACCTTATTCACGGAGGATCGTGAGATGACTTTGAGTCTATGGGACCTCTCCCAGTTATCAGGGTTGCCGATCTATGGCCTTCCGTATGATGAGCATTGCCTCAGTGGAGTGGATCTCCTCAGCCTGAGGCCAGACGGGACTCCGATGTACCCGGCGTCTCTTCGTCAGGTATATAAGATTTATCATGAGATTTTAGGGGACCGAGAGGGTGTCTCCTTGGGCCAGTGGGTTTCTTACTTTGCCGATGCCCCAACACATCCTCGTACCTCTTTCGCCGATCCTTGCGATCCTTTGGGAGTAGAATTATCGACTGGTATCGTGCATAGGGGGTCCAAACCAGGCTTGGGGTCTATTACTACCAGGATTGTGGACGAGGAAACATTATTGACTGCCTTTCTATCATGGTGGCTGTGCTATTTCGTCTTGCCCAGTTCTCCAGTTGGCAGGATCAGGCCTTCTTCATTTGTTGTGGCTAACATCTTGGCTCGGGGACATAGGGTTTCCCTGGCTATCCCGACGTTGGCCAACATTTATCGATCTCTTCGCGGGTTAGTTTCCTCTCGCGATCCTTCTTTCAGTGGGGAGGTCATCCCCTTTCATTTCATCAGTGGTTGGCTTCATGCACACTGGATGGGTCTTTATACTCCTGTCCTTTCTCAGGAGATACGGGTTATACTACCCTATTTGTCCGACATAGCTTGTGCTTCGGCATCATCCCTTTCTCCCAAAGATGCTCGCTATCGTTTCTTCCGTTCGCGAGGGGCACTCCAGAGATCTGAGGTACGCGCTTTTTCGCGTAGGATGCCCAGAGGTTCAGATAGACTTGTTGTGGACATCCCACGGTCTAGGTTGGTTCAGGGGATTTTAGAGGATTCGGCAGCCACTGAGCACCTCATTAGCATTCGGTGTGGCTTTTTACCTCTACGCATCGGTGAGCATATTATCTTGGAGCCATACTCTCCTCACCGTTGTGCCCATCAGTTTGGATATGACCAGGGCATTCCCGAGTTGCTTTCCCGTCCTGAGTCGCTTTCTGCAGACCTGGAGGGTTTGAGTAGATGTTGGTCTTCCATACTTCGTGTGGGTACGGGTTCCCAGTTTACCATGCCTCGGGCTTCACGCTCGGAGGTGATTTTTACCGCCATGTATCATAGGTGGTATACTCACACTATCTCTGCATATCAGGCGATACTCCCTGCCGATATGGCACGTGTGACTTGTCCACTGCCAGACAAAAAGAAAAATGAAAAGAAGCGGCGGAGATCTCCTTCCTCTTCCTCTTCTCGCGCCTTACTTGATTTTCAGGGCTTCGACAGCAAGGTGCTATTAGATTCTCCTATCGCTTCTCAGACAGGTGATTATTATTTACGGCCTCTTTAGTTTACTGTATTTGTATCCTTGAAGTTTCTTATGTGACTTCTTTATGATATACTGATGTCGGAGAAATTGCAGGAGGGTCGACCGACAGAGAGGCACCTGACTCCGTCTTGGAGGAGCTCTTCATTTTTCGAGCGGGTTTGCCAGGTACTTATATTTGTAAGGTCCTTTACATTTAGGGAAATGATCATTCTTCCCTTATATTCTCCTTGATTTGTTTCCAGGCTTTGAGAGCGCTGACCTTTCTACAACGGAGGCCCAGGAAAACTCACCTACCGTCTTGGGGGACGAGGCGGTCGTAGGTATGATTTTTTTCTTTTCAGAATATTCTACTAAATATCCTTCACATAATTTCCCTTGCTTATTTCACTCTTCTTTGAAACAAAAGGGGACGCTGAGAGTCCATTAGCACCAGCTCTCGGCGGAGAATTTGCTTCACCTGCAAGAGTTTCTCCGTTAAGGGAAGCGGAAGATTTGGCTGTCCTTCAGGAGCCTATCATGATTAGTGACTCAGGTATAATTCCATTGTCATTTCACCATCTCACAATACCTTACTCTCTTCATTTCTCCCTTCGGGGATCTTATTCTTGTTTTTAATTCAGACCCTGAAGATTTTGTCATTGCCGAGGCGACCGGCACAGAGTTCGGCGATAGGTCTGATGTCAGATACGACGACAATATTGAAGAGGAGCCTGACGAAGAGATTGAGGCAGAGCCAGAGGTTGAGCTCGATGCAGGATTCAACGTCGTTCCCGAAGAAGGCTTCGAGGCGGACCCTGAGGAGGAGAGACTCTCGGGTGACATTTCTCCCGATGGTACGTGCTCTTATATCCCCTCACTTTGGATCTCATGTTTATATTGCATGTGATGACATTGGTTTGGTTTGTAGGTCCTTCTGTATCGGAGATGCGGCATCTGTTGGAGAAGCTATGTTCCCTTAGCAACTCTACTCGAGCCCACCGTTCATTGGACCTTCGTGTTTTGGATTTGGTCCCTGTTTCCGGGAACTCTCCTGATTTCCAGGGGGTGATTGACGACTTGATCGTCCCCTGTCAAGAGCATTTGTCTTGTATAACCCGTGAGCGTTTGGCCTGGGCTTTCGGGGAGAGACGAAAGACTCTCTCGACTCTCGCGACATCGGTGTCTCGTGCCGAGTCGGAGTTATTCTCACTTCGTCACCGCCTCAGGGGTCTCCAGGATCAGCTTACATGTCACCTGGCTTTCAGTGCAGGTATGCTAGCTTCTGGGGCTGATTACAGGGCTTCTAGCCACCTAGCTGATCAGACCCAGTCACTCAAGAGTGAGATCAAGGGCATGGAGGGTTTGGTAGACACCGCCTTCTCTACTCTTCGTGACTACTCATATGATTATGAGGCCGCCCGAGCTAGCGTAGACGACCTAGTGGCTGACGAGGAGCGTCACTTTACCGCCGCCTGTTCTTTGTTTACCCGGATCGACGGGTTCTTGGCCCAGCTGCGTAGTCGCTATCCTAGCCTTTAGGGTGGCATTTGTTTGTATTTTTGGCATTTTGTTTGTTTTGGACATGGTTTTAGTTATTTATTTTTAGGAGCTTAGGTTTGTTATCCTATTTTGTACGATGTATGGATTGAGTATATGTTTTGGGAAGATTTATATTATTATCGGTATTTTGGTATTTTGTTTGTTATTTTGTTAGGCACAAGATAAAAAGCCTGTTCATCTCTTTATGACTGGTCAGATGAACATACCAGTGTCAATTGTTTATGGTACAAATTGGCAAAACCATTTTGAATGTGGATTCTTTCTATTCTCTCCACTCATTATTAAGTGTGGAACCCTCACATTTCACTCATTCTCCACGCATATTTATTTGTATATTTGGAGTGGGATTTCGCCCTGATAAATTATCCAAGCTTATCATAAGGATAAGAAGGTTTCATTCATTATAGGGCTTTTTATTTATGCCTCCAATACTCTGCCTTACTATTAATTAATAAGGCAATGTTTCATTCAGCAATGATTTGTTTAAAGCGACAAATCATAACGCTGCCCATTTTCATATTTATTCTGTATCAAATGGGCAAACACAGTGGTAATTGTATTGGAGGCACAAATACCAAAACCATTTCCCCGCTTTAGTGGCTCCAAAGTTCGGGCGCCGACTTCATCCGGCGATGTGGACAAAACCTTTCTTTTTGGCCTGTCAGAGGTTTTGGTAGCTTTTGTATTAGCCACCACATGTGTTCCTTGATTAACGGCTCAAGGCGACAAGGCCGATTTATGCCCGGAGGGGACATTTTGGTTTATGGTATTTCTTCAGTGGACACCATCCACGTCCCTTGATTAACGGCTCAAGGCGACAAGGCCGATTTATGCCCGATGGGACGGCTTTGTTTGAGGTATTTCTTCAGTGGACACCATCCACGTCCCTTGATTAACGGCTCAAGGCGACAAGGCCGATTTGCACCCGGCGGGACATGGATAAGTATCTTTTACCCCGGGACTTTAAGCCACCTTTCTTTTGGGCGTATGAGTTTAGCCACCTTTCTTCTTGGTGTTTGAGTTTGGCCACCTTTCTTCTTGGTGTATGGGTTTAGCCACCTTTCTTCTTGGTGTATGGGTTTAGCCACCTTTCTTCTTGGTGTATTATGCATGGTATTTCTTAAGATACCGCCCGTTTATAGGAGGTAATGGTCTTTCGCCTTTATGATCTATGAGTTGGTATGCCCCTCCGTCAAACACCTTCTCAACCACATATGGGCCTTCCCAATTAGGTGAAAACTTTGGGCCGACATGCCGGCCAATTATGGGCCTTCGGAGAACGAGTACTAATTCCCCTTGACGAAAAGTTCTTGAGCGGGCCATTTTGTCGTAGGCCCGTGCCATCTTTGCTTGGTATATTTCCAAGTTTTGTTGGGCTATGATTCGCCTTTCATCCATAGCGTCGAGTTCGTCGAGCCTGAGGTGCTTCTGCTCATCTAACGACATTTCGTTCTGGAGCGCCACCCTTAAGGACGGGAGTTCCACCTCAAGCGGCAGGACAGCTTCGACACCAAACACCAGGGAATATGGTGTCGCTTGAGTGGGGGTTCGACATGTGGTTCGATATGCCCAAAGCGCTTCTTGTAGCCTTTCATGCCAGTCGCGCTGATTTCCTTTCAACGTCCTTTTCATGATTTTTATCAAGGTCTTATTAAAGGCCTCTGCTAAACCATTTGCTCTGGGATTGTATATGGAAGAATATTTCCAATCAATTTTGAACTTTTCTGCAAGTGCGTATACTTTGGCACTTTTGAATGCGGCCCCGTTATCAGAAATGATTCTCCTCGGGGTCCCAAATCGGTATAAGATATGGTTTTTGAAGAAATTCACGACATCGATTGCCTTCACTTCCCTAAGCGGGACTGCCTCGGCCCACTTGGTGAAGTAATCGGTCGCAGCCAAGATAAACTTATGACCCTTGGAGGAAGGCGGGTCAATGGGCCCGACTACATCAGTACCCCATGCATCAAACGGCCAAGATGACACAGTCGGGTGTAACGGGTTTGGGTGTTGATGTATGAACGTGCCATGTATTTGGCACATGTGACACTTCTTGGCATGATCGATACAATCGCGTGCCATGGTGGGCCAATAATAGCCCATGCGCTTTATCTTAAGTCGCATTTTGGGTCCCGGCTGATGTGCTCCGCATAAACCCGAATGAACTTCCTTCATGATTTGGTGGACTTCTGAGTTTGACACACAGCGAAGCCACATTTGGTCGTATGATCGCCTGTATAAGGTGTCATTAACGTAGGCGTAGCGAAGCGCTCTCTTCTTGAGTTGCTCTCGCGCTGATTTCTCATTCGGTAGAACCCCGTATTTGAAGTATTCAACGAAAGGTTGGCGCCAATCGTCATTCGGCTGAGTCACCATGACATCTTCCAGGTCACTTTCCATTTCTTCGGCCATAGCCACCTGGATTTTATCTTTGGTCCCCGTGAAGCATGAGGACAGGGGTCGTCGATTTTTGACAACAATTTGCACATTTTCGTCGCTAGGCTCGCCTAATTCTTTAGCCACCCGAGCGAGCGCATCAGCTTTGCCATTTGTGGCTCTCGAGATTTTCTTGAATAGGATTTCGGGAATTTCATCTATTAATTCCAAAACCCTAGCGTGATACTTTATCAACTCCGGTTTTAGTACCTTATATGCTCCGGTGATTTGATTTATTATCAATTGGGAGTCACCAAACACATGGAGTTTTCTAATCCCCATATTCAGCGCAAGCTCTAACCCGGCTATGAGCGCTTCATATTCAGCCTCATTATTTGTACAAGGCTCGGTCAATGCCAAGGCATGACGCATGATTCCCCCTTCTGGTGTCACGAAGACTAAGCCTATCCCGGCCCGTATTTGTGGGATGTTTGGGCCCGCGGTGGGCCGTATTGATGATGCCCCATCAAAGTACATTTCCCAACTTGGGGTTTCATCTTTGATATGGAAGACTTCTTCATCTGGAAATTCGCATGCCAAAGGAGAGTCGTCGGGTATTGGATGGGCCGCTAGGAAATCAGCCATCGCTTGCCCCTTTATGGCCTTTTGTGGCGCGAAAGTTATATCAAACTCGGTCAGGATTATGGCCCATCTTGCCAACCTGCCTGTAAGCATGGGTCTCGTCATGAGATATTTTAAGGGGTCAATCTTTGAGATGAGGATGACCTTGTGGGCTATCATGTAGTGTCGCAACTTCTTCACAGCGAACACCAATGCCAGGCAATGCTTTTCAATCGGTGTATAGGCGTATTCCGCCCCTACCAGCATGCGGCTCAAGTAATAGAGGGCGTTTTCTTTCCCTTGTTCATTTTCTTGCGCTAATAAGGCCCCGAGAGATCCATCCAAGGCCGTCGTGTACAATATCAGCTCTTTTCCTGGTATTGGAGCTGCCAGCACTGGTGGTTTGAGGAGGTAGCCCTTGATGTCATTTAGGGCTTGTTGGCAGGCTTCGTCCCATTTAAACGGGACATCCTTCTTGGTCAATCGGGTGAAAGGTTGTATCCTACCCGATAGATTGGCTATGAATCGCCTGATGTATGCCAAGCGGCCTTGAAGCGAGCGAAGCTCCTTAAGGTTCCTGGGTGGCGGCAATTCTTGTATTGCCTTGATTTTACCCGGGTCTATTTCTATTCCCCGGTGTCGAATAACAAACCCAAGAAATTTCCCCGACGAAACCATAAAGGCGCATTTTAACGGGTTTAGCTTCAGCGCATGTTGCCTCAGACGGTCAAACACGACCTTGAGATTTGTGAGATGCTCGTCATAGGACGTCGCCTTTACGACCAAATCGTCCACGTAGCATTCGACAATCTTATGAATTAGGTCGTCGAATATTTTCGTCATGGCTCGCTGGTATGTGGCCCCGGCATTTTTGAGGCCAAAAGGCATAACCTTGTAACAATAAATACCCATCGGAGTGCGGAAGGCCGTATGCTTCTGGTCTTCTTCATCCATTTTGATTTGGTTATACCCCGCGTACCCATCCATAAAAGAGAATACCTCATAGGACGAGGTATGGTCGATGATGATTTCCGTCACCGGTAAAGGAAAGTCATCTTTGGGACAAGCTTTATTCAGGTCCCGAAAGTCGACGCATATGCGTATTTGCCCGTTCTTCTTCTTTACGGGAACGATGCTAGCCACCCAATCGGGAGTTTCTTCTTCCCGCACAAAGCCTGCATCGATAAGCTTCTTGGTTTCGACCACGACCTTTTCTTCAAGTTCTATTCTCATTCGTCGCGGTGCTTGTTTGACCGGCTTTATACTTGGGTCAATTTTGAGTTTGTGGACTGCAACTTTGGGATCCAGTCCTGGCATTTCTTCATAGCTCCATGCGAAACAATCAACATATTCTTGGAGCAAGGCCCTCAAAGGTTCCCGCTTCTCTTGGGGAAGGGATGCGCTTATGAAGGTTGGCCTGGGGTCTTCATCTGTCCCGAGGTTAACTTCCACCAACTCGTCAATGGTGTTTGGCGCGCCGTCCTCCAACTCCTTTGGTGCGTTTTTAGCCACCAGGATGAAGTCTTCTTCTTCTGGCTCCTCAGATACCATATAATAGGTAACTCTGCGGTTCTTGAAGAAACTTCGACACCGTTCGTCGGGATCCCCGTCTTCTTCTGACTCAGAGTTGTATCCCAAACCGCGGGTGTATTTGATCTTGTCATCAAGGCCCCTGACCGTATTAGTTGAGCCATTCCATAGTCTTTCAAAGTAATACATCTTGGATTTTGATATGGTTTGAGGACACCGGGCCTTTTCCATCAGTTGGCCCTGATTCTTCCCGAAATACCGGGACGCCTCGATATTGACTTCCCCGTCATCGGAGTCTTCTGACAATAAGCCACTCCACTCGTGGATCAGGGCGTTATCACCAGGATTGATTGCATCGATTTTGTAGAATCTGATTGGTCTATGAGTGACCGTCTTCCCTGGCAAGCGTTCGACCTTAGAAGGAACAACAAACGTCCGCAACTTCTGGATTTGGTTCACTTCTTTGGGAGAAAGGTCCTTGTAATGTCTTTCGGGTACCTTTTCAACCCTTAAAGACGATTCATGGCTCTCGTCAGTTTCAAAGTTGTATGTCGGTTTGACGTGAAATAGGATTTCTTCTTCTGATCCACTTTCCGATTCATACACCTCTCCATCTATAGGAGCTTCCTCTTCTGACTCATCGTCTGTTGAGGCCCCGTATAGCGGGATAACCCGGCGCGTCGAGATCTTCTCATCTTCTTCATCAGAAGAGGCGCCAAATAAGGGAGTGACACCATACACTCGTTCCTTCTTGTCTTCCTCTTCATCAGAGGACAACCCATAAATGGGTTTATTACTCAAAGTTGGTGCCTTTTTATCATGAGATGACACCAGATTGGGCGTGGATTTGGTTTGGCTTGTTTGCATTTCCAAGCCATTTCCTTGTAAGACGGAGCTTAGAGACTCCATCAGCGCTTTATGCTGATCCTTCTCCTCCTGCGTTAAGAAATAACGGGCGTCGCTAAGGCCAATTTCATGGACCCCGAACGGCTTGATGTCCCCATTTATCCTTTTTTGCCTTCCGTCTTTCATGTATTTCATGCATTGGTGAAGAGTTGATGGTACCACCCGGTTTTCATGCAGCCAAGGGCGACCGAGTAAGGCCTTGTATGATGTATCGGCGTCAATGACATAAAATTTGGTCGAGGTTATCAGGCCCCCGAATTGGAGTGTTAGGGTCACCGCACCCATGGCTTTCTGCGAATGTTGATTGAACCCATGAATGGTCACTTTCTCATTCGACAATGGTTTGGTATCCAGCATTAGGGTTTTCAGGATCCTCAAGGGCATAATGTTTATCGATGACCCCGAATCGACCAAAATGCGATTCAATCTTTGCCCCTCACAGTCGCCAGTTACATACAACGGCCGGTTGTGATCGGCGGTGCCAGTCAACAGGTCTTCATCAGTGAAATGGATACCCGTTGAACGGCTGTTGACGTATGCCGTCTCATGTGATTGCTTTTCAGCAAAGTAGGCCTGGAATTGCTCAGGATTTTGGAGCGCGTATATTAATATGTCGCGCATATCCTTCGACATCATCAATGCATCAAAGACACTAAGCAAGGCTGGGATCTTACGGAGATGCGCCAGCACATTGTAATCTCCTACCGTGAGTTTTGACTTTTCACGGGTGGGTAGGCCATTTTCTGGTTCTTTGCTTGTACTTTTGGTCTTCGTGACATTTCGGTCAGACTCCTTTGGAGGTTGACGTTCAGGGATGTAGGTGCCCGAACGCAGAACGACCTGACATTCTGTCTTTTCCTTTTCAGAGGTAGTGGCCTCATTACCTTCTTCGGGATAAAATAGACTCCCGGGAAAGTGTGCGTCTTCTTCAGAATCGCTATTATGATGTATTGCATGGCACCATTCTTTTTGGTTAGGCGCGGAACGGGTGTATTTGTGAGGATTTGATTGCCCTTCCTCCCTGTTCTCTATTTTAAAAGAGCGTTTTCGGCCGTCGACGGGCCTACCCTCTTTCCTTGACTCAGGATTTATTGACCCTCTCCTTGGGTTCACAACGGAGATATTCCTGGCTTGAGTAGAAACGGCCTGAGACTCGCCACCTCTTTCCTCACTTGTGGTTTCGATCGTCAGCCTTTCTTCGTGGCCGCAATCTTGCCATGCTATGCTTTCCAGCATTTCTTTGTCTTCTATGTTTACTAAAAAGACATTGGGAGGTTTCCTTCGGGCTTGACCTGGCCGAAATGCCTCATTTCTGGATTGATGCCCATGAGAAACTATGATCACCATGTCCTCTTTCGGGCGCCCCGAAGATGAGTTTCCCTCGTCTCGGGTAAATCCAACTCTAAGGAACCCATTCATTTCAGGTCCCTTCTCGCATTCTTTTCTCATTCGACAGGGCATGTCTTCCACTAGCCCTTTTATGCCTTCGGGTTTGAATTTCCGAATTGTCGACTTTGAGTCTATGCTGGTTGTCTTTTTGCTACCATTCATAAAATGATGAACTTGCCCGAGAAGCTCGTTGAGATAAAGCTCCTCCCGACAAGGGAGAGTATCAGAGTCTTCTGACTCACTCACCTCATGAGTTTCTACGTGGGTGATGACACAGCATTCTTCATCCCAGAACTCATCTCCTTCATCTGTGGTTTCGTCTTCATCGACTATACCCATTAATTTGTTGAGAATTCGTTTAGGAATGAAGTCTCGAAGCATGGCCGGTATCGGTTGACCTTGTTCGTATTCTTCGAGCGCATCAATGTACTTCTGGAGTTCTGACTTTTCCGGATACTCCTTTGGCTTTACTGGCTTCTTGTCCCGTTTGCGGCTGCCATTTTTGTTCGATTTCTTGTAGAAGGCCACCGATTTTCTTGGTGGTTCAGGGATAATGTGAGTTACATCATTCTTCCACAAAATACCTGGTTCTTTCTGAATGGATTTGAGGAGTTTCTTTGCTTTCCGGGACAGATGGATACTCCAAGGTTCGGTCGAAGAATCCTCAATATTGATCTCTATATGAGAGACCGCGTTCACCTGCTCATGCGGGGCTGGCGTTTGGAGGATACTATCAGCCAGAGTTATCTCGCCATTCTTGTACCTCCTTTCTATCCAGTCTTTGAACACCCAACAATCTTCTATGGGGTGCCCAAGCACTCTGTGATATGGACAGTAGTTCGGGTCATTGGATTTCTCCATGTCGGCGGGCCGTTTACATTTAGGTAATTGGAGCCCATCCTTCAAGGCA
Organism: x Bolboschoenoplectus mariqueter; assembly: GCA_037678475.1. Classification (NCBI taxonomy): domain Eukaryota; kingdom Viridiplantae; phylum Streptophyta; class Magnoliopsida; order Poales; family Cyperaceae; genus x Bolboschoenoplectus; species x Bolboschoenoplectus mariqueter. The sequence continues at coordinate 944,542 of CM075244.1, read as the reverse complement.
TCTTTAAAAAGTCTTGCGACTTTATCCCTTTTAAATGAATAAGGCTTGCCTTTCAATTCTTCCAGATATGGGTTTTACACTGCTGCCGCCGTCATTTTTATTTGACGAGCCACCATTGTTCACAGTGTTGACATTAGCGGTCGTATTTTTGCTGCCGGATTTGCTTGTACTGGCTACCTTGGCCTCGGCCTTCCCTCCTCTTTGGAATCTCTGACTCGAGTAGTTGGGCCATGAATTTGGAGGTGCATTTTCCAGCCTGGACACACAGTTTATCAAATCCTGATATGTCGTAATTTTGGCTATCCCTAAGAACGGTGTCATCCAGTTGTCAACGTTCCTGAGTATTAGTTCGACCGCCTCCCTTTGGGTTATTGGGCGATCACACCTGATGCTGAGGTTTCGCCAGCGACTAATGTACTCCAGAACTTTTTCATTCTTCTGGGGCCTGGTATTGGCCAAGTCCACAATGCTGATTTTGTCAATCATGACCGCGAACTTTGCCCTGAATGCATCGGTCATATCATCCCACGTTTTAATACTCCCATTTTCTAATGAGTAGTACCATTCAAAGGCAGGACCTGTTAGACTTTGCGGGAATTGACGCAGCAACAAGGCATCATTGCTCCCTGTATTCCCACACGAGGCCATGAAATGGGCCAAGTGTTGATCTGGGTTTGTGTCTTTTACACCCTCTCCCGAGAAGGACTTAAACTTCGGGACTATATACCCCTTTGGGTAAGGTATAGCGTCGTAATCGGCTGGATACGGCCTCCCCGTTCGTTTCAAGGGTGAGACGGTAAATCCTGCGCCCGCCATTTGCAGTTGTTGACTAATTATCTCTTGGATCTCCTTTTTAGTCAATCCTTGATTCTCATTAGTATATGTGCGAGTGTTGGAGCCTCGAGCAATATTGACTCGAGAGCTCTCTCCTCCACATGGGAGGTCTTCTTTGTGACCGTCGGGGTCTCTGAAGCTTGGATGTTGCGATGGTTGAGGTCCCGTATGTTTGGAGGGTCCTTCATCTTCCACTCTTTCATTTGTGATCCCCTTCTTGGTCAGAAAGTCACTTAAGGACTTGATCAGGCTTAAAGCCTCTTGATTTTGCTTTCTGAGCTCTCCCATTTCTTGCTCATTTCTCTGTCTATACTCCTCCATTTCTCGTTCTCGTATAGACAGTTGTCGTTTTAATTGGGCGACGAAATCATTCGCGGAGCCACCAGTGTCTTCCATTTCTGCCTCATTGTGGGCTGATTCGTCGTCAGTTGGAGGGCCCCCTTTTTGCCCTCTTTTGGTCCTGGCTCTGGTCCTGGCCGCATGAGCGTTCTCGACGTCTCGACCAGGCGGTGGGTCATTGGATGGGCCCACTTCTTCATCATCAGCCATATATGTGGCATGACGTTCTTCTTGATCGTCAGAGGAGCTTTCGTCATACGCCCCCACAGTATAGACCGTGAAGTGTTCTTCTTCGTCATCAGCGTAGGGTGCCGGACGAGAGACCCGCCTCTTCTTTCGGGCCTGATCAGGAACAGTGATAATCAGTCCTTTGCTTGACTTTAATGGCTCAGGGTTTAGTTTTGGCCCTAGCCTGTCAAATACAGTTGTGCTTGAGGCTTGGGGTTTTATCTTTGGCCCCAGCCTTTTAAACGCGCTTTCACTCTCGATATCTTTCGAGAGAGCGGCGGTTTTGACCGTAGCCCGTGTTTTGGGCTTAGCCACCTGTATATAGGTGGATGGTGTCTGGCTTGTTTGGGTCAGACGAGATTTTGGGATCCATGTTTGTTTGGTCCCTGGTGCCCATTCATATGGGCGGTTCCCCGATTCCCGGGGGAAATGGACCTGTTTCCCTTGGACTTGAGAGGCAGAAGCTTGAGGTTTGTTTCGACGCTGTTGTTTACGCGCCTTAATAGCTTGGTGAGTCTCGTATAGAGACTTACCTAGGTTGGCCTGTTTGAGGCCTGAGGGTCTTCCCGACTCGGTCGAGAAATTTTGGTTTGGGCGAGGTTTTGGTTGTGGAACCTCCCAAACGCTCCAGATACGGGCGGTCGGAGAGTTCCTTTTCACAATCCTTAGAGATGTGAAGGGTTGGAGACGGGAAGATTTGGCTCAGCCACCAATTCATCCTGGTAGGCTTGGAGAGCCCGTTTCTTGGTGACCTTTGGGGCTACCGGTGTCGGAAGGGTCAAGGAGACTTTGTTCGCTGAACGGTGTCTCCTGGGGCGTTGAGGTTTTGGAGGAAGCGCCATTATTTGGTTGTCAATCCCCTTCTGGGTGATCCTGAAGGAGACTTCCTCATCATCCTCTTCAACCATTGTCGGTGTAGGCGATGGTGGAGTAGGAGGAAGAACGATCATTTGGGGAAAATCCCCGAATGAGAACACCATGTGGCCCGCCTCGTTGAGAGAGACAGGAACGGCAATCGCAAACGGTGAATTCGCTCCAGACATCATTTCCTGAAAAATATAAACTCCACAAATCAATTAGCCATATTTCATGCAAAATTTATTATATATTTTTATATTTGATCCATATATTTAATTATTTTAGCCCAAGAGATGAGAGGAGAAAGATATGTCCCACCGGGCGTGCCAGAACCTGTGCGGCCCTTTTTCGCGGCCCACGCGCGAGGCATCGGCGTCCTCGCTCACGGGGGAAGAAGGTGCAGGTACATCCCTGCGCGTGTTTGTGCGCTCAAGGACTTATTATTTAGGTGATTGTGGGAACTTTTATTTTCCGACGGGCGCAAGCCCCCGCCGTTAATTACCCCGGCTCTCGCCTCGGGAACCTCTGATTAATGGGCTAAACTAATCAAAATATATGGATCAGATTTGTGGCTTTATTTCTTCCTTCCAATTTATTATAATGCATACTTGAAATAACCCAAAGGTATAACTTTGGATAATAAGACTAAAGACGTATGATCTAAAGTCAGAGAAACGTATAATTTCTCATAAATCAGAGATCGAGGATGTATAATCCTATTGATCTCACGGAGTTCGAATGTGAAGCGCACTGCCAACTCGATACTCAAAGAACCAGAGATGTTTGATCTCTAAAAAGGTTCATGTCAAAGACAAGGACGTATAATCCTAAACAGTCTATTGACCTTCCAAATCCCGAATCTGAAGCGCTATGCCAATTCGAAACCTAGGAAAATTGGAGGATCGGGAACATATAATTCTTTATCGATTTCCAAAATGAGGTACATTAAACCTGAAGCGCACTGCCAATTTAATGTTCTCGAAACATGATTTGATATGATTTGGTATGTTGGTATGTTTTCACCAAGTTTTGGACTTATCTGCATATTTGGCATATTTGGCCAGAGATTTGGACATGTTTGCATATTTGAAATATTTTACCAAGGGTTTGGACATATTTGTATAGTTGGCATGTTTGGCCAGAAATTTGGGTGTATTTGCATATTTGACATGTTTGGTCAAATGTTTGGGTTTATTTGCATATTTAACATGTTTGGTCAGAAGTTTGGCCATATTTGCATATTTGACATGTTTGGTCAAATGTTTGGGTTTATTTGCATGTTTGACATATTTGGTCAAATATTTGGACACATTTGTATTTTTTGACATATTTGGTCAAATGTTTGGGTTTATTTGCATGTTTGACATATTTGGTCAAATATTTGGACATATTTGTATTTTTGACATGTTTGGTCAAATGTTTGGGTTTATTTGCATGTTTGACATGTTTGGTCAAATATTTGGACATATTTGTATTTTTGACATATTTGGTTAAATATTTGGGTATATTTGCATAATTAAATATTTTGATTTGTTTTATCAAAATATAACAAGGTTTAATTATTTTGAACATTTTTATTTGTTTCATAACATGATTCAATCATCTTTGAATATTTTGATTTGTTTTATCAAAATATAACATAATTTTGATTATCATGAATATTCCAATTTATTTTATCAAAATATAACATAATTCAATCATTCTTTAATATTTTGATTTGTTTTATCAAAATATAACATAATGTGATTATTTTGAATATTTTTATTTGTTTTACCAAAACATGACATAATTTAACTATTTTGAATATTTTGATTTGTTTTATCAAAATATAACATAATTTGATTATTTTGAGTATTTTTATCAAAATATAATATCATTTGATTATTTTGAATATCTTTATTTATTTTATCAAAATATAATATAATTTGACTATTTCGAATATTTTGATTTATTTTATCAAAAAGAATTCATTTGTTTTGAGCATTTTCATATGACATAATTTCCATTTATTTTAAAATATTCTATTTGATATTTTGAATTTATTTTATACATATATGATATGTCTTGAATTTTCTTTTATTTATAATAAAAAAAAAGAAATAAAATAAAATCAAAATTGACATTTTATAGTCTTAAAAATATTCATAAATGAAATCATGATTTTTGATATATTTTTCATAATTTATGGGCTTGAGAAATCATTTTTATTTGGTGTTTAAAGTTTATTTTCAAAACAGATTAATATGGGCCGTCAGATTTGGGCCCACGCATCAAGATCTGAACTTAAGTTCAGTTTTTAAAGCATCTTTTAAACTGGACCGTTGGATCTCTGGCGCGCATCAAGCCTTCACTGGGCTGTTCGAATTTCATCAAGATTCGCACTTTGAGATGCATCAATATTCGTGCTCATCCTCCCCGACACTGATCGAGGCCCTGCCGGCGTCGGATCTCCGATCAGGAGGCATGGCTAGCATCGCCGGAGCGTGGGGAGTCCATCGGCGGTGGTCTCGGCGGCGGCGGCGGCCTGGATCGCCGGAAATGGGGGTAACCACCTGGTTTCGGTTGGGAATTTGGCTGAGATGAGATTTTGAGGGATTTGAGCTGATTTTTGACAAATTGACTCGATCCCTTTGTCATATAGCATCGTCAGAACATGTTTATCAAGATTTTGAGGCTTAATTTGAGTTTAATCCGTCAATTTTGCAACTTTGGCCATTTGGTACCAAACTGGTTTCGGGGCTTTGGTACCAAATGGTATTTCATAGCTTTCCTTTGCAATTTTCTTTCAATTAACCTTCCAAACAGTGTCGTTTAGTATGTTTGAACATGCTTGGATGATCAATTTCATCAATTTAGATGTGCATTGTCCTTTATGCACATTGGGTCATTTCTGGTTTTATTTTCAATTTGGTTTTCTTTTGATTTCATCACATTCTTCTCAAATTGCATGTTTGATTATATTCATTTGGGTCAATTACATGTTTTAGAAAGGTTTTATATCAATTTCACACATGAATTTCACTTGAACACGAGTTAATTTCATTTTTGCACTTTTCTGGTAATGGTCCAGAGCCAACTCAATTTCAATTTTGACAGACCCAATTTCAAAAATTCACAGAAAATCACAGAAAATCCCAAAAATGGTAAAATTTGGTGAGTGAGTGCATTAAGACTTGTTCTAGATGCCCATGAAATTTTAAGTTAATTGAGTGAAAAGAAAGTATGATTATTGTATTTTTAGCAGACTGGACAGAAATGCCCTTTCAGCTTTATTAAAAATCAAATTTGGCTTAACCTATGGATTAAAGCCTGGTTTAATTATTCTAAATCCTTTAAAACATCACATGAGGTGTCATAAAGGTGAATTAATCAAGAAATTTTGGATTTTTGAGTCAAAAGAAGAATGAACTTCTCAGTTTGACCCAAAGTTGACCTTTTTGGGGTTTTTGACAGATGAGATTGTAAAATTCATAACAATTCACAGAAAATTCCAAAAATTATAAAATTTATATGGTAAGTTGGTATAAACCTAATCTACATGACTGTGAAATTTCATAAGAAATTAACAACCAGGCTGAGAGATATGGATTGATCTCTCAGCTGGCCAGAAACAGGAGTTCACTGGACTCAAACCAGTATTGATGTTTATTGCTTTTCCATTGCTCAATTATGAACTTGAGCTATTAAGCACATCAGAGAACATGAAGGAAAGAACTAAAAGGAAAATAAAACCAATTTGCACCAAAATATCATATATTATAACAAATTGAAATACAATACTCATATAAAACATGGGATTTTGTTTTTCCATGGAATTTTGACAGCATAACAGCTTGTATAAAGCCATTATTGAGCTTTACACAGCCACTGCACATGTGCACAGGGCTTGAGAGAGAGAGGGGATGAGCATGTGCCCATCCCCATGAAACCAGATTGGCATGTGCCAATTGGTTGGAGTATGCTGCCAAAATCCATGGTGAACTCACCATGTGAGCTCCTGAGACTCAAGCTCAGCCACCAATTGGGCTCTGGAAGGAGGGAGGCACATGTGCACCTCCCCAGCCATGGGGCTAGCCATCTCACCCAGCAAGGTGAGACTGGCTCCTTGAGTTCAATTGAGACTGAGCCAAGCTCAAGGCTTGACTCCTATGGCTCTTACCTAGCTATTCAAGACTTGGTTTCTCCTCAGCTAGCTTTTTTTTTTGTGGAATTTGGTGGAGTTGAGATTTTGGCAGAGTTTTGGCTATGTTGCTCTCTCTTCCCTTTTCTTCTTCACTGGGGGTCTATTTATAGCCCAGAGGGCATGGTTTAAGCCTCAGGGCTGAGCTGGCATCATCCCAGCCCTTGGTTTGATCAAGTGGCCAGGATTGAGCCAGCCAGGCCTGTGCTGGCCTGAGGCTTGTCTGTGGAAGATTCCTCCAGCTAACTGGCGCTCAGAGCTCTCCATTGAGGTGCCTACACGTGTCCCTGACACAGGCCCGGGGAGAGAGAAGGAGCCGTTAGCTTTGTCTTCTTCCTTGGGTCAGTGTGTCATGCCTTTCGGGTGTGAGCATATCCCGAATATTCCTTGGCCTTGCTGGCGCTTGACATGTCACCAAGGTGTCACTGAGTGTGCCCAACGTGTCAATTTGGCTGCTTGAGTGCTGAGTTGTGCCAATTGACCACCCCCAGATCAGACTTGAGTGCCAAGTGGTGCACCTGTCAATTGAGTGCTTTTCACTCCAAATTGACACTTCAGGCAGCGTCGTGGAAGCATCTCGGAGCTCCCCCAGGTGTTGGCTTGGCCTCTCGAGCTCCCAATTGCCCTGTCACCTTCAAGGTCGAGGTACTTTCTCCTTCGATTTTCTCCTTATTTACTTTACTATTTTCAATACTGTTTGTGGCATTGAATTCCCCTTAAGGTGTAGATTAAGTCCCTAAAATGGTTTAAGCCAACTCGCGTTGTACACCTAGACTCCATTTTCGAAGCTCCACTGAGCTCTGGAGCTCGAGGAGGAAGAAAGGAGGGAGAGAGAGAGAAATTCAAAAGGTTTCTCTCGCTTGGGTTGGGTGCACGTGAACCGTGCTTTGGTTTCGGGCTTGTCAGAGGGAGGGAGCGCTTGCACCGCGCTCACCTCTCTTTCCCTTCTTTTCTTTTCGCTGGCCAAAATAACTCTGGGCGCTGGGCCCCCTTGGCAGTGAGACTGAAGGAGAGGGGCCCAGTCGTCAGGTTTAATGAGACACAGCCCCAGCGAAAAACTGAGGGTTGGGCTGTGGGCTTGGTCCTTGTGCACCAAAACGTATTGTCAGTGGTATGGTGCATGTGTACTGGGTCCACGCAAAGCGCCTTTAACACTTTGTGTGTATGACAGGCGGGTCCCAAGGGCAGAAGTCGTGTTTGAGCTCCCCAGATTGCACCCAGAGTGTTGCACATCCCCCAAATTGCACCCAGAACTATCTCCAGTTCTGATTTTTGGTATTTTCTTTATTCCTTTTTCCATTTTATTTTATTCTTCATGCAAAAATCCATGAAAAATTACTGAAAAATCACAGAAAATATATTCCATGATTCTGTTATTTTGGGTAATATTTTTGGTATTTTTGGGTGTGAAATTAGGCATTAATTTCACTTAAATCATTAATTGTATATGATTAGGCATATTAATCTTATACAATTAATATTTTGGCATGATTATCCCAAAGAATCATTTTTTAATTCCAAGGGATAATATTTGGGGCATTTTTCATGAATGAAATTCATGATTTTTGGATTTGGCATGTTTAATTATATGAAATTGTTTCTTGATTTCATATAATTAGGGTTTTGTGCATATATTTTTTTTGCACACATGTGTATATATTTTTTGAAGGGGGTTTGGTATGATTATTTCATGAAATTATTTTTTTTTTAATTTCAAGAAATAATTTTGGGATTTAATAAATCATGAGATTGGACATAATTTCATGATTTAATATTTGACATGGCTATTTCATGAAATTGTTTCTTTAATTTCAAGAAATAATTTTATGAAATTGAACATAATTTCATAATTTCAAATCTTTGGTATAAAAATCACATGAAATTATATCATTAATTTCATGCAATTTAATTTGTGTATTTTTCTGGCAACTTTTAAACAGCAAACAGATGGCTTAGAACAGCTGACCATACGGAAATTATTATAGAAAAATATTTAAAACATATCATTATTAACATAATTGATACTGATTTTATTATTTATATAAAATAAATTATTATTTATATTAATAATTTTATCATGTAATTTATTTTGTATAATATTTTTTACTCAATTTAATTAAATATCACTAATTTATCATGTAATCCCTCACGTATTTTTATTTTTCGAGACTCTTTCTTTCTCTTCTCTCACATGTTTTTATTTTTTTCAAGCCTTTTTTTTCTTTTTCTCTTCTCTCTTGTTATTTTCCTTGACTTTTTCTCTCATATATTTTTGTTTCCGAGGTTTTTTTCTCTCTTTTCTCTCTTATTACTTTCTTCTTAATGATTTATATAAACACCCGAATTTCATATATAAATATATGAGTGAGAAATATAAACACCCGGTTCACTTATATACACACTTGTGTACGAAATAAAATACAAACATCTGTTTAAAATATATAAACACCTAAGTTACTTATATATACACCTGGGTACATAATAAAAATACTTGGACTCATTAGACTTAAATAAGTAAAAGTACATGAACATATTTTTTTGTCAAAAATAAAAATTAATTAAAGTGATATTTTGAGATATTTGTTTGAAGTATTATTAATTACTTCCTAGAAATAAGGTTAAACTTCAAAACCTCTGAGACATATCATATCATCTACTTTATCAATCATTCGATTTGTTTCTCTATCATCGTTTATATTAATCGGATAGTTTTTGTATAAGCATACCTTTTTTTTGTTAAAAGAGATGTATAAATTAATGGGTGAATTTTATCTAAACTCAATATATGAAATTAATCATCTCCATTTTAGGAACATTGATATTTTCATATGTATCTAAACATATCCTTGCAAAACAGTGGGATTGCTAAATTAAAGGGGCTTTTCTTCTGATGACACTATACATACACACACGTATACATATATACATATACACATATACACATATACACATATATACATATACACATATATACATATATATACATATACATATATATATATATATATATATATATATATATATATATATGCACCTGAAAATTGATCTTTTACATAGAGATGCATTTCCCCTGCCAATTGCCAAATCTAGCTACCTACCTCATTCATATGCTCCCCCAGAAAAGGAGAATATAAAAAGTAGAATATATATAAAGGAGAGTATATATATCTCCCCCTATAAAAGTATACGCACGTTTTAAGATGTTAGAAGAAACCTTGACAAAGTCAAGAGAACGTGATGGAAACAATTAATTTGTCCATGGTTGGCAGCTTATCTTATTCCATCTTTGACTCTTGGTGGTTATAATACAAATGAGTTTGAAGTTTGAAATTTCCCACAATTTTTGCAACATGACCGAATATCTATCCATTTTTATATTAATTGAGTGTGTGTGAATATATATATTTCATTTGTAATAAAACAACAAGGGAAGTTTGGTTTTGTTTTTTTAATTGCATAGATCACCAAATTTTATCGCTAATTTGTAAATAAGAGAAAAATTTCAAGAACCATTTTTTGCTTTAGTGGTAAAAGCGATGCTCTCTGTACAAGAGATCGCGAGTTAGAAATTCGAATGGAAGTTTATTTATGAACATTTAAATTTGAGTTACTTGACTCTCATTTTTATCTAAAAAAAATTTCTTGACAAATTTGGGATGATGTAGTTCTCTATTTTTTTTTTAAGGAAACAAAACTACTAGTTCTATCCTCCCACCAAACTCATTTTACAGTGTAAATTTTAAACTTCATAATTATATTATAACTTCTCATCTATTCAACTAGTTATGTCATTTTCCATTTCAATTTCAATTTGTCTTCAAAGTTGCGCGAAAGATATCAATATGTCTCTATCTTTTATTCACTTAAAAATATTTTAAGTCAAAAATCAGGATCATATCTCCATTTTCATTTCTTTGACGCTTGAATTTTTTTTGTACTTAAAAAACGAAGTTAGCTTGTAAATTAATTGAAACTAAAATTATCTCAAAACAAGTAACATTGGATGTTGAAAGTCCAGCTTTTAATTTTGTTTTTGTTTTCAACTTGATTACTCAAGTGTCAAATATGATTTTTTTTTTAATAAAGATAAGAGTCAAGCCACTCAAATTTAAATGTCCGTAAAAGACTCCCCATCTGGGTTTTTTTTCTTGTGACCTTCCACAAAAATTATTGTCTTTGTTACTAAATTAAACGATAATTCTCAAATTTAATTCTTTTTTTAACCCAAAAAAATTTAAATCAAATCAAACAATTGTGGTAGTGCAATTTATTACAATTTTATTAAATTGTATGCTTTCAATGTATCCAATACAATTGAATTTTAAATTAATATGATTTCTATATCACTCGTTGACTATGTGCCTAATAATGAAATGAAGGTGCATTAATTGTACCTCATATAAAAAAATTCTTCACTTTTGTCCTCCTAACTATTTTACTAATTATTAATAGTTCCTCTGCATTTTAAAAATAGATAAAACATGTCAAAATCTCATCCCTACTACATGTATTTGGCATTTATATTTATAATGTACATTCTTCATACCTATGCTAACAGTTATTTATACCTCTACTATTAGCTATTTAATTCATAACCAATATTCAAGTGTTGATATTTTAACAAAAGAAAATAAATGTTAATAGTTTACAAAGATTTGTACAGACTATTGTTTATATATACTTACAGAAGATGGTGGTCATATTGTACATGAATATATATGTTCATACTTACACAGACTAATGTTTATACTTACATGAACAAATATCTATACATGCACAACTAATCATTAAAAAAAAGAGCGAAAAATTCATGTCAAAATATAAATAAATGAGCATTTGTCAAAAGAGAAAAGGCAGAAAAATGATATAAAAGTGGAGGATAAATTCAGAAACAAAATCTCCGGATCAAAAGATTTCCTCAATGAAATATTGGGATCCATCTTGAAGGATTCAATGAGAATGAATAGAACTTTGAAAAAATGATGCCTTATATATATATATGAGAAATTGTATATATGTTAATGAAATTTTATCTACGCTAATTAAGCATAAAAACTTAGAAATATGTTGGAGATACATTAGCTCAAACATATGGGCTATTAAGGATTTGAGACAAAAAAAAATATTTAGCGTTTTACAGAAATATTTTGTTATCTTCAAAAATTACAAACTAATGTGGGTGATTTTAGAAAAAAAAAAGTCCATTTAAAATTTAGTATATTTTTCTTTTGCTTTTCCTGTACTGAGTTTGACCAACATGTTTGGTTTTGGCATTATATTCAATTCAATCAATATAGATATAATGCACTTAATTGGGGCGTAAAAGTGTGTCTGGATTAATTTGTTATAGTTTGTATTTTACAAGAAATAAGAAATATTTAATAAAGACAAGAAAACGACAGTCTAATTAAATTCGGGTCAACCTCATTAATTAAATAAAGATTTACTAGGTTTCAAAATTGTTTCGGGCTCCTGATTTTTCAATATAAAAATGAAATAATTTCTTCTGGGAGACATTCATTATGAATTGTGCATTTTCATCTATTTTCATGTCTATATATAGTTTGTCAACTCTGTCAAATATCCCTAGTAATTATCACAAAAAAATAATATTCCGAGTAATTAAATTACTCCAGCTACTGGTACCAAAAAGGTTTCATATATACATATATATATATATATATATATATATATATATATATATATATATATATATATATATATATATATATATATATATATATATATGTATGTATATATACACGTATACATCTACATATATACATATATAGATATACGTATATATACGTATGTATATATATACGTATATATATATATGTATATATATATATATTAGAACAGTTTTGTTATGAATCAAAAATTTTAGTGGTTAACAATCATTAATTTCAGTATGATCTCTTCGTCTATAATATAAATTTTGATATATGACAAAATTAATCATTATATTATGTAAATTGAGTGTTTCCTTTAATTCAATGTAAGAGGTGGGACAAAAAAGAAAAAAAATATATATATATAGGGACAAGAGTAACAATTTCTTAAACCTAAATAGCAGTTAAAAAAAAATGACTGTAGTAACAAGTGTTAATCAGTTAGCGTGTCATCAATATTTTTTTGATTATTATTAAGACCGGACAAATAGGTCAATTCTCCTCCGAATGGGACTTAACACCAAATAAATAAATAAAGTAGCATTTGTGCCTAGCTAATACATTTCTCTTTTCTCAACTGTACTGACAATTACCGACAGCATTAAATCGTCCCAAAAGTTCAAAAAAAACACATAGATGACAACACAGCGCCACCCACAGAAAACCGTTCTCATAAACTGCCACGTGTCAAGTCCGGATTGGCTTGCACATGAGACGCGTGTTTCCTGCGATGTGTAACAGCAAGGGCTAGGTGTCGTGCGTTGCTTTAACTTGATTGTCTGCTACGAGGTACGTACAGCAAGCAGTAAAGCGGTTGTTAATCACAACTCGCAATGCAAGTTTGTTTGAGTCAAGGAAAAACTCGCTACATCTTGGCACATACGGCTTGAGCAACAAATTAATTAATTTTGGTTTAGGGAAAGCAAACGTTTCACTAGTCGCTCGTTTCAAACGAATTGAACGGTGCTATTTGCCGGGAGCACGGATTTTTCAAACGCTCTTTAAATTAAAATTTAATTTGAGGGATAAAATAATCATTCGGTGGTATCAAAATTCACATAAAAATTTCGCTCTCATGCTTTAATAATCGTGCGAATTATCAAATTTGATGATCCAATAGTGATTTTGCTCATCGGATCAAAATGGGCTTCAGAACGCCTCTTACTCCGCTATTTGCCAGCTTCCTCCCGTTTCACCCGCATTGCGGATCGGATAGTCGATGGCGCTCCATGATTCGAATGTTTCGAGGTCATGCACCTTACTATAAACAATCCGCTATAAACATTCATTCCATGTATTTAGGTCGTGTGAATTTTCTATAGAGAATACCAAACGATCAGTTTTTATGCCAAATACAATTTGAGAATCGTTTTAGTTTAACTTTTTCTTTCTGAGAGATTGTGAAAGTTTAAACTCAGTGTGTTCATGCTGGAAAAAATAAATACCTCTACAAACTAAAAAAATATCTTCAAATTTATGGTAGGTCCAAGTTCATCGATCACTTTTGCATGATAGTGCTCATTTTATCAAAAAATAAATAAATATTCAACTGATGTGAGTTATTATTCATATTAGTGATATTTGAGTTGAATTATAAAAATACTGTACAAATAAGCTACATAACGTTAATATAAATAATAATTTATTTTATATAAATAATAAAGTCGATATCGATTATAGTATCAGTGGTGATATTTCCCAAATATTTTCCAAAAAAACTAATCAGTATAATAAAGTTTTTTATTAAAAAATGCCTTTCATTCTGACCAATTATGTTCAACTTTTAATTCTCTGTTCAACTGCGACATATATACGGCAGATGGCCAAGTCCAAACTGCACATGTATATAATAATATATATACTAGTTTGTGAAAGGGACTCATAGAAAATAAATCGACTCTAAATTATAATATTAATGATTAACCAACATATTGAACTTATTAGTCACTAATTTTGGAATTTGGAAGGGTCACTCCAGTAAAGAGGGGAGAAGAAAATTCAGAAGCTTCCCGTCTTATATAAAGTTAGCGTGAGATTAAGCTCAATAAAGTATTTGATGAGTTTAATTCAAAAAATTATGGAATCGACTTCGAACGATAAATCCAAATTACTTAATAATTTTTCATATTAAAATCTTATAGAATACCGAAATTTTCTATTTTTCGAATTTTCTAACTATTTTTTTCGAATTTTTTAAGATAATTGTAAAATAATAATAAAATATGGAGTTTGACTAATATACTTCCATAAGCATTTCGGCGAAACACTTACATGTTAAATTTCAAAATCCCGCATCCGAAACGGCGATTTAAGTAGCTCAATAAATTTTTTATATCAAAATCTTATAGCATACTAAAATTTACCAATTTTAGGATCTATTTATTACTTTTAATGATTTTTTAAAAATGACTATTTTTGACCTTCAAATATTGGTATTTTCTTTTATTTTTAGGGTCATTTTTCAAAAATCATTAAACATAGTAGAAAAATTCTAAAAATGATAAATTTTAGTATTCTACAAGATTTTAATATGGAGAATTTATTAAGCTACTTGGATTGATGTTTTGAACACGAAATTTTGAAATTTGACTTGTAAACGTTTCGAACCAAAATATTTATAAAAACATATTAGTCAAACTCTATATGTGTGTGTATATGTCTTACATGTGTTTTTTTAATAAAAATTTGTGTAGTTTCGATATTTATTTATTTTTGTGAGATTTAAACTTATATTTTTTTTATAAAGTAATGAAATTTATTATTATTTGTGTTAGATATGTAATTATGACATGTGTTCTTAGTTCTGATAAATCCAATTTAAGTACATATTAGAAATTTAGAATTGCTTGGCATGATGGGTTGGTAAATACATTCCTTTTTTTTAGTCAAGTTCTAACTATGTGACAGAAATGCTGTCTGGAATTGATAAATAATAAATTGATATATTATCTAAGGTCTTGCATTTATTAATTTATTTCATTTGATCATAAATTTGTTCTTTCTTGGGAGGACTGTTGGTGCACGTGCGAGGTCTTAATTGGAAAATAATGTGGTTACTGATGAAAGTTCTCTGGTCAAAATTCTAACACATAATTATTATTTTAATTATCAAAGATAGATGTGTTTGCCTTAAAAAAAAAAGGGAAGAAGAACAAGAACAAAAATGTATTGGTCAAAATACATCAATACATCTTTTCTAGAAGAGGAACTGATATATAAATATCATCATTGATATCGTAATTGATACCGATTTTATTATTTAGATTAAACGAATTATTATTCATATTAATGATTTTATTATGCAATTTATTTGTACAGTACTTTTGTTATTCAACTTAAGTGGGTTATTATTCATATTAATAGTAATTGAGTTGAATAATAAAAATACTGTCAAAAATAAATTACATAATAAAATCATTAATATAAATAATAACTCATTTTACATAAATAATAAAATTAATATTAATTACCTTATTAATGATGGTATCTCCCAAACATTTTCCTTCTAGAATTACTATTTATCTTTGTTCCTTCAAAGAGGAAATCCATGTAATTAAGTGGTAACTTTTTATGTGGAAATTACTTTTGATCTCTATTTTCACCCAAAAATATAAAAAAATGTATGTTGGGTGTTTGGTAACATGAAAAGGCAGAGATTATTTTCACTTTTCATAACAAAGAAGATTAAACTTTTCAAAGATGAAAAGTCACAAAATCAGTCTATGTCTCCAATGCGTCAGAAGGTAGAATTTATTTTCCAATTTGGTGAATTTGGTCTCAGGTCATGACCGCCAGATACCCCTTTTCGGATGTTTGAAACATTCAAATGTATGCAATGTTTGAAACATTCAAATGTATGCAATGTTTGATTCTTATGGAACAAATTTAAAAAAGAAGCATATTTGGAGCAGGTGAATATTTGAGTGTTGCATGAATTAATTAATCACAGTTGGAGTAAGTTCAGGTCAATATTCATTCTTAATATTTTTAAATTAATAATAATTATATATTTTTTTAATTTAATAAATAAAATATAAAATGTTAAATATATATAGATTTGAATAATTAATGTTAAAAAAATTCTTTATTATTGAATTTGTATCTAAGATTGTCGGACTCTCTGGATCCGCCTCAACTTGAGGAGGACAATGCTTTCATTTCAAAATAGTTGGTCTATTATATGATCTTCGATGAAATATTAAATAGTACGTAAATTATATGAAATTTAAAACTTAATCAATTTATAAATTTAAATATTTATATTTCTTCAAATTTTTTTCAAATTTATTGTCAAAAATTGTCAAAATAATCATAATCAAATGATCCCTCCTCTTTTAATTTTTTGCTAGGGTAGGTAAGCTTAATTTATAGTTAGGCTAGGTAATATACACATATATAGTACATACACATATATTAGACTAAGAAATGATAGCGGTGCTACAAAGGCCCATGAAGTGCAAGAAACAAGCACATTTTTTCTGGGCTTAATATGTTGCATTTCAATTTCAATCAATCAGAAAAAAAAAAGAAAGAAAGTTGGGTTCTTTAATTTGGGCTGTTTGTGGTTTTAAATTAATGATCAAAGAATATATAGAGTTATTATTTGAAGATGATACTTAATCGTGCACCACGCGATAAATTTGGAATTATTACTTAACGCCACAGATAAATTGTAGTGAGGCTGTATCAAATCCAATAATTTTTCAATTTCTTAATGTTCATATTCTAACTGAAAACCCACCTAAAATTAAAGTAAATGCCTATTTATTAAATAAAAAACAATATAGAAAATGCACGCAATACGTTATATATAAAGTTATAAAATTTTATTGCAAGAAATTCAGCCTACATGAAAATAACATTTTTTTTTAAAAAGAAAAGAAAAATCTTAGCAGCTTTCAATATTATTGAAGAATATTAATCTCAGATATGCCCCTCAATAAATTATAACCCATCAGTACTGAACTGAGACAGGTCTCTGTATTTGGAACAAGCCAGTTGGTACCATTGTTGGGTCAGGTACACTCCATCGTGATATCGAGATTGGAAATTAGTCGATAAAAGTTCCGAATGTAGAGACTTAACCCTTCTCATCCAAGGTTTCAGTTCTTGGTTAGAAAATATTTTACTTTTGTTGCTATAAACCTGGCTCAATTAGTGAAATAAAATAAGAATGAAATCATAACTTAACCGCAACTATGACTAAATCTACTGACGCTGTTCGACAGAATTAAAGTGGTCGATAATTGATTTATTCTGGGCTAGGGCACAATAAATTTAAGAAAAAAAACAGCCTATGAAAGAGAGATGAGAATTAGGGGCAATTTGGTGTGATTTTCTTTTTAGAATTCTACTCTTCTGATCATAGGTTCTGAACATACTCAGCTCCTAACCCAGCTTAATTTGTTAAACCAAACAATATGGCAAGCTAAACAAATGTCAGTAGCAGCAATGTAACAAATAAGATAGAAACTTCCGGTACAAAAACATTTACCGAACATGATCAAATATTGTAAACAAATAAATAAATAAAGCATGGATGACTCATTATATTACCTTGCTCCACCGAAACCATCACCAATTGATCTGAGATTAGGATAAGCAGCTTTTAATTAGTAACTTTCATACCATTGAAGAAAGTCTGAGATGCATGGTCATGCCATGTCGGCATACAGAAACACCTGCCACATAAGTTTTCAATCCATAGTTATACAGAAATTCTAAAAAAGAAAAAGGATATAATGAAGGAAAACCAATAAGAATGAAAGTAACATATACAAAATATTGGTAAGCAGATGGGAAAAAACAACCATTTATTGTTATATTTTCAGGATTCATCTAACTTCCACATTTATTCTCTGTACTTCATTGAGCTACGAAAGATTTAAACCATATGTGCACCTTCCAATAGCTCCCAAAGAGGAAAATTCAATAATGGAATTTCTATTTACATCTGAAGCAAATGTGGTACCAAGTTTGACTATATTTTTTTAATTTTACTAATGAAAAGGAATAAATATTAGTTCAACTGGAGTAGAAATCAATATAGTAGACATGGACATGAACAAATTTTTTTTTTTTATCAGGCATAGAAAGCCATGAAAATTTTAAGAATTGAAGCTTGGCATTGCTTTTCTTTTCTTTTTTTTGCTTTTTTTTCCTGGTGATAGAGCATCACTATCTGGAGCAAATACCTGTATACTTCAAATGGTTGACTGAAAATTTTGATCTTTTCACTTGGCACAGAATTTGCACCTGAAAAGGAACAGAAGGAAAATACAAAATTGTGAGAAACATATGATGACCACAAAGTTGCATAAAGAAAATGTTTGAATTTGAAGGGAAGCAACCGCAACAATACGTAGCCACGGATAATTTTCTCGAGTGTCATAAATAATTCTGCTAAGCTTGTACTTTCATCCATTACCATTAGAAATCCAGGATATGCAGCCCAAAAATAATTAGACAATTGATGCACACTTCAATAAAACCATGAGGCCTATCACTAAAAACATTTCTCATCTTTTTTTAGCATTACCTACAAACAAAATTTCTGATGTATTTCTTCCATGGCCTAATGATGAACTCACATAGCTCCACCTCATTGTGTCAGTATTGCCTAGTTTGTGTATCAGCACCTCATCACAGTGATCTTGCTCCAGTCTTTTTGGAAAAAAAAAAAGATCAACTAAACCTCACAGGTACAGAACACAATTGCAACAAATTAGCCAGAAATACAAAAGAAAGAATCAAGAATTATCAAAGAAAAAGAAGAACACAACAGGACATTGAACCACCCATGACCCAAAGGATGAAAGAAAAAAGAAAAAAAGAACAACAGAACAGCAACACAAAGGCGTACAGAGAGAACATAAATGCACACTCTCACATTCTCCAAAACCAATTGAAACACAATGTGGAGTGCACTGAAACCAAAAAAAGGCAAAAAGAAATCACAAAGAAAGAAAGAAAGAAAGAGTGTAAGCGATTGGAAAAAAAAAAAGGAAAACAAAAATTAGATTATACCAGCAACACTTAGAAAAAAATTGAAACTTTCAAAGCGGACCAATCGAAACATAATAGAGAGCTGAAGAAAAGAAAAAGGGATAGATACACGTGGCCGTGATTAGGTGGCAAAGAAGCGGCATCGAAGTTTGTTTTCCTTTGCGCTGCAGGACATAGAGAGAAATAGAAACCACAAAAGATCTAACAAAACTCAATGCTTTTGAAGTTGGTTAATTTGAATCCACTGGAAAGAAGAATAAAAGAAAAGGAAAAAAAAAGAGAGCACTATTTCCATACCTGGATAGAGCGAAGCACCAAAGCGCTATTCAATCGAAAGAGGAGGAGATGGCCGATCTGTTCGTACAGGCGAAGCTGCGAGCAGAGTACAGGTGCCGTCGATAATCCGATGTTGAATGACGTCAGCGAGTTCTCCTCTCTGGCTCTCGACCTTGCGGTTTCAGGCGGATGATAGAGGCAGAAAGGAGAGGAAGTGAAAGAGAGAATGAGAAAGAAACTTCGGAAGAAGAGCACAACACGAAAGAAGATAATGGAAGTGATCAATCAAATTGCAGGAGGATGTCCGTTTATGAAATCGGATGTCTTGGATTGGAAAAAAAAAGAGAGAAAAAGAAGATCAAACGTCACAGATTGAAACATCTATGATCCGATGGCTCAGAATCTACTAGATGGTGCGTAAGTGCAAAACTTCATTAGGTATCATTTTATTACGCACATAAAAGGAAATAAATAATATAAAATTAAACTGAAATTATTTTCCTCATTTAGTAATTCGACTCAGTTATAATAACAATTAGGTCATCTGCAAGTAAATTCTAAAAATTTTGTTGGAAATTTATAATAGATTAGAGGAGGTTCCAATATCACAAGATGAAACAATGTTTAGTGTTTAATTTATATTTTAAAATTTGACATTCAAATTTGAAATTCAAACCTTTAATCTTGTTAATTTTCATGAAAGATGTATGTATATAAAATTTCATAATTTTTAGAGCTCATTTTATATTAGATCAAATGATCACAAAATTACTGTATTAAAATTAATCAATCATAGTTAACTAGATTTGTTCATATTGTGTCTATTTGATCTTATATAAAATGACATTTAAAAATCATAAAATTTTACAATCATATATCTACCGTAAAAATTAACAAGATTAATAATTTGAATTCAAAATTTGAATGTCAACTTTTGAAATATAAATAAAAAAATAAGCTTTTAACATTTTGTGGACACAAAAAACTTATAAAATTAGAACCTCCTCAATAAATTATTATCAGAGGCAGAGCTTGGCTCTGACCAGAGTGGGTCATGACCCCTCTTCTCATTCAAAATTTCATACAGAAACAATATATTTTTTGAGTCAATTACTATTTGAATCACGAAGTGGCCCCCTTAATCAGTTTTACATCATAATTTCTTTTTCTTAATTAAATTGATCTCTTTTATTTTGAAATCAAGCACCAATACTAATTATTTTTTGAGTCGGATTTCAGAGGATTGCAATTACTATTTTCGTAATTTGAAGCCTCACGTGATTACTTTACCAATTTACATTTTTAATTTTCTTTTTGAAAAGTTCGTCAAGCAAAGCACGTGTGAGTGAGTCGGTGGGTTAACGAAAAACTAAGTCAGATACTAACGTTTATTTTTTTTTCAAAGATTCTTTATTTTGCTGAAATTCCAAAGATTCGTTGATAAACCTGACATGGCACAAGTAACAAACTCATTCGTCATCCTAAAAAGACCCAACGAAACAATAATTAATAAAAAAACAATTCACAAGAATTGATGTTTCTTTGGAATCTCATGCTTGGTGTCACCACACTGCCCCTAAAGTCTTACTCTTGAATACTTGACACTGAGACTTTGACGTCATCTCAACCTTATTAAAATATTAAAATAAAAAGTCATAAAACATTAATATCTGAAAAAATGAAGAGCAGCGGTAATTATGTTCTTTAATTATATTTTTTTATCCGTATTTTAAATTTATTTATATATTTTTTAAATATTTATATTTAATAATAAAAATATTTATATCTTATGTTATTAGAATTTAAAATTATGTTATTTTTAGTTAAGTAACAAAATTTTGGATGTGAATTTTGGAAAAAAATCAATAAATACATCCAAATTTTGAGATAAATAAATTATTTATTTTGTATAAATATTTTTAGTGTATAAATAAAATATGTAAAATATAAAATACAGAAATAATTTGTCAAAAGTATACATAATATTATAATACAATTAATCTTTGGACGGTATTCATCTTTTGACAGTATTCTGCGACATGTCCTCCGTTTTTTCTCCAAACTGGAGATATTCGGTTATAACGAGCCGTACGGTTCAAGTTGTCCTGTTTAGGAGAAGCTCTCTCATAACCCGATTGATGCACCGAAAACGGAGATAATAGAATCTGAACCGTCAAAATTTAATCGGGCGGTGAGGACCCAAATCCGATAGCTGGGCGCCCCGGGCTCATGGAATTATTGTTTATATCTTCTGTTATCTAAATATAGAGTCAAATAAGCGGCGGGTTAATAAATATATATTTAATTCTACCCGTTCCACGAATTACTATAGATATCTGAAATTATTAGATCTAGCACACTCCGCCTTCTCTCGTTGCTCTCTGAAACCAGATCCACGTGCCAGAGTATTTCGGAGCATCTTTTTGAAACGAAAGAGGAGAGAGGAGAGGAGAAAAGAGAAGGAAGGCAAATTAGAAGAGCGCAAAATCGATGGCAGAGGTGGATCTGGATCAGAACTCGAGCGCGAAATCCATGGCGGAGGTAGGATCGCGAGAGACGGAGAAGAAGGAAGAGGTTAAGGGCGAGGAGATCGGCGATCGACCTGTCAGAGTCTATGCGGATGGTATCTACGACCTCTTCCACTTCGGCCATGCCAGATCGCTTGAACAAGCCAAGAAAGCGTAATATTTTGTCATTTTCTCTGTTCAAATCAGAATACATTTTTTAGTTGATTTGGTGATCTTGGAGATGAATTAAGAGGGGATTAAGATTTAGAAGAGAAGCGATGTGGAGGTTGAAAGATAGTCTCAACATTGAAACTAAACAAAAGAAATGGTTTGAGGGAGTCAGAATTATAGATTTCTTCATAGGTTACCCATATTTTAAATGAAGTAATTGTTGATTGCAGCCTGAATTCATAAGGTTTTTTTTTATTATTTTTAAGTTTGAATTTACATTTATCAGGTTTGTGAATATTATTTGAGACCTAAAACTTTGAATTAATGACTTTGATTGCTGTTTTAAGTACTATCAGTAGTAGGTTAGGCATGTAATGCCCCCTCTTTGGTTTTGCGTCATGCCCATCTTTCTGTTGCACTGTCGTTCTGATAGTTCAAAGTCGCAATTTGGAACTACCTGAGTCTTCTCTTACTCTTGCTACAAATTAGAACATCTAAGTTTGGTCCTTGAAGTTTCTCAAAGAAATCAAATTGGTCCTGGACTTGCATTTGCACTAAATTGGCCCTGGACTTTCATTTGCACTAAATTGGTCCTTCAACTTTCCCAAAAGAACTAATTTCATTCTTGGACCTTTCGCTTGCACCAAGTTGATCCTTAAAAACTTTCAGAAAAGGACTAGGTTGGTCCTCGTGCTGCTCTCAAAATTACCAAATTAGTCCAATTTTTCCTTCTCAAAATTTACTAATGTGGTTATATTTTGGTGGAAGTTCACAGACCAACATCATTTTTGAAATCTTAAGAACTGATGTGGTGTAAATAAAAGGTCAGATACCAATTTTTTTCTTTTTTGAAAGTTCGAAGACCAATGTGTGCAAATTGACGTTCACTAAGTCGGTGCATTGAAAAAAGTGGAAATCTAACCCCTCCTTTATTAACAGATTATTTTATATTACATAATGTATGTCATTTTGCATGCATTTATTATATGGAGTGTCGTTTGTTTTGCATTACACTATGTCATTTATTCCTGTAATTTGGAAACATAGATTCCTGAAAGGCTAACACTTTTTATTTCCTTGCATAAGTTCTACCATCTATACCATTTATTTCTTTGTATAATATACCTCTAGGGTGTTTGGTAGGTTCTTTTGTAAGGACATCTATGGGATTCCTGGGGAATCCTTTTGTGAACTATTATCAGACATATATAGTAAATATCTGACCCTAAATTGTTGGTGCATTGTAGGCTGTCTTGATAATTACAGTCAGGTTCTTTGGGTTTGTTGGCCAATGCAGAAATTGTTGTTACCTACTGCTGTTAACTACAACCCATCAATTATATCAATTAATTGTTAAAGTTGTTCTCTCCGACTTCCCTTGGAGAGAGAAAAAGAATAATGGTCCTTTTCTTTAATTTAGGTTTCCGAATACTTACCTGTTGGTGGGATGTTGCAATGATGAAGTGACACACAAGTACAAAGGGAAGACTGTCATGACCGCGGAGGAGCGCTATGAGTCTCTACGTCATTGCAAGTACTCTCTCTCTCTCTCTCTTATTTGTGTATTTGTGTGTTGTTTGCATATGTCCAGGCACAATTGACATAAGTGGGTGGGGTTGGGGTGTTCTTTACAAGTAATACCCAAGCATCCTTTTTTTATTTGCAAATAGCATTTGACATTCTCCAAGTCATCAAGAGAGTTGAGACATTGTTAAATTATACCCCTACTGTTATTATATGGGTGTGCTGGAAATGTATTTCTCTTAAATATTTGCTAAATTGTGCTTGTCCCTCATGCATTTGTTTCCCTCTCTTTCTTAGATTAATATTTTGCTTAAATATCTATTCTTTTTTCTATCTAGATGGGTTGATGAGGTGATACCAGATGCGCCATGGGTTATAAACCAAGAATTTCTTGACAAACACAAAATCGACTATGTTGCGCATGATTCTCTCCCGTAAGAATTTTGTTTGATTTCTGCAGGCTTTAGTGTTCTACTATGATTTTGGTGCTGTTTAACTTGCACCTTTGAATGCTTGCTCTCTCCAGCATAATCAAGGATTGGAATCCTGACCAGAATTTGAATTGTTTTTGTCTGGTTGCTGAGAATTATCTTGACTGTTACCAAACCATAACGGTCTAAGTGGAACCATCGGAATAAGCAAACAATCTACATAGAAGCAATGAGCTGCACACAAAATTGTGTGCTGCATAGAATTATTCAGATCATGGAAAAGATTATAGTTATATCAATGCTTAGTTTTCAGGATTTTTCTTTATTAATTTTATATGATCTGTGTAGATATGCTGATGCAAGTGGAGCTGGGAATGATGTCTATGAATTTGTAAGTTTTTAAAACTGCCTGTCGGTGCATCTTATCTTGCTCCCTCTATAGCTACTTGTGCACCAGATTAATTAAGCACAACCGAGCCCCTTTAGTCTCCAACTGTCCAATTAATATTCAAAATGTTCCGGCTTTCATCAATTAACTTTTAATCATGACTCAACTCTTGCTTTTATGTATTTTTTTGTTTATTATTAGATTTCTTGATATTCTTGGTAGGTTAAAAAGGTGGGCAAGTTCAAGGAGACAAAACGCACAGAAGGGATATCAACATCTGATATAATTATGAGAATTGTGAAGGACTACAATGAATATGTTATGCGCAATTTGGCCAGGGGGTATACTCGTAAAGAACTTGGTGTCAGCTATGTCAGAGTAAGCCCCCCCCCCCCACCGCAATACCTGTAATTAGCAAGCCTCCTTTATTATTTCTCTTTCACAACATTTGCTGTTTAAAATATCCTATAAAAAGTTGTATATGAGGATGATCTTCTGATGTAGTTTGAGAAATGAGGATGATCTTCCATAAATTTGACTAAGTTGCAATTTCTTTCTTCATTTCAAAATCACTATTTTACATATTTGTAAGATTGGTGTTACAAGTAAGCTTGTCTGTATAGAATATTTTCAATTATCTCTCTCTCTCTCGGTTGGGGGGTGGGGGCAGTGGTGCATTAGTCAGGTTAGTGACAGCATAGGTTTTGCTATTCTAGCCATCTGGCCTAAGTGATATGGTTATGTACAGTCCCGCATAATGCTAGTGTATCAGATATAGCAAACAAGACATAGTGTGACATTGCTTTTTAGAGAAACACTGAAACAGTAAGATGAACCAAAGATATCAAAGGAATCTGTGAAGTGTTGGTACCATGTCTGAAGAAATATGATTTTCTTTTTGTTTATCACAGGAGAAAAGAATAATGGTTAACATGGGATTGAAGAACCTGCGTAATAAAGTAAAAGAACAACAGGAAAAAGTAAATGAAAAGGTGTACTTCCATTTCTTTCCTTCTTTTTTTTTTGTATTTTTATCAACTGATATTTTTCTTGTTTTCACAGGTTCACCTCTGTGTTATTTTGACATAAGTTAGATGTCAGCGTTTGTTTAAGTCTACAGATAGTGATAAGCATCCATTCGTATTATCTGCTGGTACTTCAAATGTACCAATGGAATTCACCAGGGCCTGAAACTACAGCAGAATTGTATTTTTGCAAAATAGTGACTACTATTAGTAGTTAATGGACACATTGCCCTTTGCATCAACTAACTGAGATGTCAATCAATTCATGTGGATTAAATGGAATTCCCTATAACCCTACAAGGGGGGTTAGGAGTTTAGGACCATTTTCTATCCGAAGAGACTTAGTCTGGGTATTTATAGGTTCTGCAGCTGCAAATTGGAATGTGGTACTTTGTTATATAACTTTATTTTGCTTCTCACTATTTCTGTTTAATGTAGTTAAATACTGTTGCCAAGTTGCAAGAGGAATGGGTAGAGAATGCTGATCGCTGGGTTGCGGGCTTCCTTGAAAAATTTGAGGAGGGATGCCATTCTATGGTAACTTCTGGTTCCAATTATATCCTACCATCTGTGCTTCCATTCTTATATATATTTGTTTTGAGGTACATTTTACCTCTGTAATTCCACGTAGATGTGATGATCCAGAATCCTACAAAATAGAAACAAGCATACAAATCTAAAAAAATGGTTTGTTCTGGTGCCAACCAATAAATACTGGCTGTAACTCTTAAAAAATCTGAGTGGTAGTAAAACGGATATTTTGCATCTTTCCTTTTGTTGTTAATTTGTTATCATCACTAACATGATAATTCTTATTATTCTATTGTTGTGGTAGTTAATTTTACTAGTCCTTCATTCCATCATTGCAATCACCATCATCATTATAATCATCATTTCACTTTTATAATGAAAATAATATTGATATCAGGGAACAGCCATAAGAGAGAAAATTAGAGGGAGCTTCACAGGGCAATCTGGTAATTTTAGCCTCCTCCAGTATGATGATTACGATTACGATTACGATTACTTTGTTGATGGTGATGATGAAGATGAAGATGGTGACGATGATGAATTTGAAGATGCTGATGAACAAGAACATGATAACGGGAAAGAAAATGAGAAGGAAAAGGAGAATGACAAAGAAAAGAAAATGAACTTGTAAACTATCCTTGAAACACCTATCGGCAGGAGTATGATGTGCTAATAATACACAGTGGTATCCTTTGTTCTTTTGTTAGTTCCATGTGTTTTTAGATTTTGAATGTTTGGATCAGATTGGCATGTTGCTTAGGATTTTGTAATTTGCAGCTTATCTGTAAATATTTTAAGATTTTTTGAGCAAAATTCACCAATACCAATATTAGGGCAGGTAAAAATAATGCGTCTGCCTTTTGAATCAGCATATTTTATTTCTAATAACTGTTTCGTTTTATTTGTATTTTATTTCTGGCAAATTTACACAATGCTTGCTGCATATCTATAATAATATAATAATAATAATATAAAGGTTGGGGAAGGTTGAGAAATACTGTGGTTTTTACAGTTGAGTAAACAGTGTAACTTTTTTACGGTTTTTTTTTATTTTTACAGTTGTTTGTTTGTAATAAAATATTAGAGGATAGTTCGGACATCGTAGTTTATATAGTATTTTTTTTTACAATTGTTTGTAGTATAATAATATAAATATTGGCAGGTGATTCGGACACTATAGTTTCTATAGTTATTTCAACATTTTTTTTTACAGTTGCTTGGACATCTTTATTTTCAATTGTTCAAATTGGACATTGTAGTTTCTATAATTATTTGAATAATTTTTTTTTATAGTTTTTCAAATATAAATGTTGGGAGGCATATTTTGACACTGTGGTTTCTACAAACGGATTTTTTTTTTATGATTGTTTAAATATTTTTTTATCTAAGGACTCGTATTAATCTCGACATTTATTTTTTTTCAAATGCTTTTTGTGGGGCTTAAATTATGTCTCTCTTTATAGAAAAATGAGAGCTATTACCATTGTGTTAGACTTACAGTTTGATTATTTGAACAATTTCTTTAAATTTTTCTGGACAAAACATTTATTTATAAAGTTTTCTATATATATTTTTTTATTTTCTATGTCTTTCTAATGGATATTCACTAATATGTTGTCATCATTATTATTATTTTATTAAAGTTTTTACGTCATTTCATTTATTTCAAATTAAATTGTTGTGTCTTATTAGAAATTTTTTTTCTCTATTCTTTATGTATAGCAATATAAAAGTGCATTATGTTCTTTTCCTTCGAATTTATGACTATGAAATTTTTTTCGTTATTTAACATCTATTTAATACTTTTGATTAATTAGAGTGTTCCTTGAAAATTAAAAATTACGCATTCGTTTCAATCTTTCTTTTTATTTTTGTTATTATTTTTTTAGTTTTTACTCTAATAAGTTAGAATTTTTTTTATTCACTTATTAGTTTTTGAAATATCTTTCTCATTATTATTTTTGTTTTGCTTCTTATTTTGCTCTTGATGGTTTTTCTGTATATATAAAATGAATAATTCAAACTTACATCTAATTTTTATGATACATCTATTTTATAATATATATATTTAAGAAATATTATTCACGCTAAAAACATATTTGTAAATGCATACGTAATTATTAAATTAGGTCATATATCAAATTTGAGTCGATTTAGAATTTGATTGGTCATTCATCATAAAGTCATTAAAAAAATTTATATTATTTAATGGAATACTTGAGGAATTTCAAATTAACTTAAATTTAATACATCGCTATCAAAGTAATTAAGAATATATCTATAATTTTAACTACTAATTTGAATAATATTTTTCGATTATATATTCATAAATATTGAATATATTATGAAATTTAAATATATATTAAAAATATTTATATAAAATAAAATATATATAAACACATCACAGAATACTTACTAGTTATTCTACAAGTGCCCCCTTACCCATTTTTTTTTTCTTTTCTTTTATTTTTGTCTTTACGTCAGTGTGGGAGAATCAGCATTAGTCTGTTTGAGGGTCCAACGTTGATTCTTTCTATGTTACAGAAATATGTTTTGTAATATATGTTATGTCATGCTCAACCCATGGGCCTTTTCATATATGCCATGCTATTAGGATTACATTGTATTTTAGGTTTCATAGGGGCCTACATGAAATTTTTCCTTCTATTTACGCTAGAAAGGATTGCACAAAGGGTGTTCTGATTTATATATTTTATAATCAACACAATTAACCTCATCTCATCTATTGTTTTTGTTTAGCGAGATGATATACCAGGCCAAAAACCCAGCTATTTCTCTTTTCTTTTTATCCTTTTCCCCTCTTTTGGTTGATTTAATAATAGAATTGGTTCCAACCATTTGCGTACCACCACAGGGTGAGAATATATCCATTTTTTTTACCAAGTTGTATCAGTTGTCTGATGCTTTCCTGATAAACAGGGACTTATCAATTATCATCCTTTTCATTTTTCCATCTAATACACTGCACATTTTGTTGTACCATATCATGAATCATTTTTTCTTCTTTTTTTTTACCATCAGAGAGAATTTACTGGAAGTTTCCAAACACAGTCATGACTCATGATCTCATGCTAATCATTATTTTTTATACTGTACTGTATTGTTATAATCAGATAAGCTAATGTTTTTGTCCCTTGGTTCTGTATGGTCTATTCATGATTTTGTTGGTGGTGTCAAGCTTCTATCTTTACATGTAGCAAAGTTTGCTGCTTTCTAGGCGTGCTAGAGTTTTAGTCACCAAATGGTGAAGCCATCACTAACTGAAAAGACCCTTACTGTTTTCCATGTTTTTCTTTTCTTTAGTAGAATTTTGTCGTTGCAAGTATTTATGAAGCACTTTTCTCTCAAAATCAAATCATAATTTCACAGACAACGTTTGCTCACAGTCCCTTTTATTACCAAAGAATTGCTGTGACAGCACGCACAGTAATTTGCTGGTCTTGATCAATTGCAATCAAGCTTTAATTCTCAGGTAGAATTTGATTCCAATCCATACATCTATTTTATATTTAATCTCCACAATATATACCACTTGGACTGTCTTTCATGCAAATTATACTAAACTCACAATCAAATCCAATACCAAATCAATCAAACCTGATCCATTATAGCAACAATTATTCCTTCACATTTGTTCCCCCTTGTTTCAAGCCCATTGGATTTCCTCAGCCTCTCTCTCACTTTTTCTCTTTCCCTCTCTCTCTCTAAAAAATGGGTAACCGCTCCATGCTAAATTGCCAAGATAACAACCATTCCCTTCCACAAAACACCAATTCCACCAGTCCTGTGCCGGAACACACCACCACTGCCACGTCATCCCCACTCGACTATGATGTGGTCGTCATCCTCGCTGCCATGATATGTGCTCTTGTGTGTGCACTAGGCCTGAACTCCATGCTCCAATGCATTGTGCGGTGCACCCGCTGGGCCCTGTCAGAGCCTGCCGCATGGGCCGCACAACGCAGGGCACACGCAGGCCTCAAGCGAGAAGACCTCGTCGCCCTACCCATAGCTGTTGTAGGGCCCACATGTGCGGCATCTGGCTGCGCCATCTGCTTGTCAGATTTTATGGATGGAGAGAGAATACGCATTTTACCCGCATGCGGTCATAGATTTCACGTGCCATGCATAGACACATGGTTGCAGTCCCACTGCTCATGTCCCACATGCCGGCGCCACCTCTTGACCGAGGGAACTGGTAGCGGTTCAGTTGCCGATCCATGATGGCAGTTGGAGAATTTAATTAATTAACCTAAGTATTTACCTTTTTGTTTGAGATTTAATAACTTGACCTCAAAACTTGGTCAATTAGTTTAATTTTTGGATGTTGACATTGCACTTTACTTTCTTAGTATCTGTGTACATATCTGAATTGAGAAAAAGAGGAAAATTATTTCAGTATATATCATGTATGAAGTCAATTGGTTTTCAACTTTTGATGGAGGGAACTGATACTGATAAGGTCGTGTGGTCAACATAGCAATATTGGCCAATGGGGAACACGAATGTCACTTTTATATGTTTTAATTCTAACAAATAAACCTTGATTAATTATTTGGATGCATATATGTATAATGTGTTTTTTTCTTTTTTTTTTCCTAATTCCTTTCTCTATGGTATAATAGTTTGCTTTTTTTTTTTTTGCATAGTTTTATGGATGCTTTCTTTTTAATATCTCTTGCTTAGGAACTCATTATGCATTGCATTTTTTGCTTAGGTTGCAAATTCATGTTTTTCACTAGAAAAAAAAAATCACCTCCCTTAATCAATTTTTAAGCAAGAAACTTTAGTCGATGTTGGGATATAATTCTGACATAATTTGTTATTTTATAATGTAAAATAATATATTAAAATATTTATACTTTTTACTAGATAAGTAGAACAAATTTGCAAATTTTATGAATAATATGAGATAAATATTGCCTTAGGTTGGATAGTTAATTATTTTTCTTCACTAGAAAAAGGAAAAACCATAATCATTTTAAGAGTGAATAATGCATGATTTTAAAAGCAAAAATAGTTAACTTTATATTAGACGAAATTTCATGGACAGTATTTAGCAACCCTCATGTTGTTCTGTAAAATTGGCTAAATTTGAAAATAAATTCAGAAAGACACCAAAAAAGAATAATAAGGATATAATGCTTATATTATTCAAAAACATAAAATATGCATTGTAGTACTTGATCAATTTGCTTTATCATACGAACGGTTAACAAAATTTTCAAAAAGCAAACTGCGCATATATTTTTCCATCCTAAATAGTTTGACATTTTAGTCGACATTAATTCACTGATATATTTTTCTTCCTCAAATTGCTAACTTAAATTTACAATATTGAGACAATATATATGCATGATATATATATCTGAAAAACATTTCTATATAATAGATAGTAGCAGCTATCACATAATCTATTTTACATTATGGTTTTTATTTAAATATTATTTTTAATAAATGACTTTATAAATTATACTATAAATATTATAACAAATCTCAAGTTTTTAGTGTGTATATATATATATATAAAAGAAGCTTGTAATGAAAAATTATGGCGAACTGAATATGTTTTAATTCGTACTATTTGTACTCTTTACAGTCTAAGGTAACAAAAAATTAATACAAATTCAATATATAAAGAAGTTCTTAAGCTTTTTACTCTTTCTGTCTAATAGCAAAAATAATGATCTCCACCTAAAAAGTCGCACATTCAAAATTTAAATAGAAAATTCTTTGTAAATATTACATGTTGGATGACTTGATCTCATTTTATCTCGTAAATTTACTTTTTAATTAATCTAAGAATTAAATAAAAAAATGTTTTTGACTGCTAGATATGTGCCTTAGTTACGATGAATATTCAGGTAATGTTTTCAAATTTGAATCGTACTAAAAAAAAAAGAAAAAGACACAAAACAAACAAACAAAATTAAAAAAAAAAAAAGGAGAGAATGAATGTATATCCACTAGAGAACCGTTAACATGACATGTTTCTTGAAAAAAGGACATGAGGTTGTTATATGGCGTTATCATGTATTTAAATCACATGCAATTGTCTATTGGGATATCATGGGGATGCACATTTATTTCAACATGACTATGCTATATATACCTCTTGCACCAACTTCAAGATTGATTATATTATTAAAATTATCTCACATTTCCCTCATTAATGTATGAATAAATCATTATCTATATGTTTATTACTTGTTTTTGTATGGTCAAATAGGAAATTATGTATATATATGTTTAGTAGAGGTAAGCATGGTAATTTAAGATTTAAAGAGAAGGAAATAACTTAATTAATTAGTCATGGTTCTCAACAAGAAATTTGTTTTTCTTTTTTCTCTTCATGAAATAAAAATTAAACACAAGTAGCATCAGCATCACCTTTTCTATTTTATCCGGTCTATTAAACTCAAGTTGCTTTACTTTGTTTCTTATCATCTTTTTCTTTTAGAATGCAAATGCACTATGACCTGTTTACATCAGACGCCATTAATTCTATGTAATTACAATTTGTAGAGACCTGAAATTTAAAGCTATTATTCAGAAATAGGCCCAAAAATCAACCTAGCACAAAACCTACAAAGTAATAATCAAAATTTTAACAAAATTATAGGCATGCTATAAAATTAATATCATTTTTCATGTGAAGGAACATACTAATTAGATGCCAGTACTTACTTATAATAGAAAATTATGAAAAGGAATTATGTAAGAAGATTAAAAATGTGGAAATTTTTTTAATTAGCAAAGACATGAATAGATGCAATTTTCAATAGTTCTTGGAACAAAACTCCGTTGCAAAAAGAATAAAAAAGTACAAGAACAATTGTGTTTATTTTGTTATATACTAGCTCAGTTCTTAATTATCTAAATATATCACCAAAATTCTTAAGTATGCGAGAATTATTATTATTCCGGTTGTGTACACTGAAGTTAATTAATGGGGAGCAAGACATCAATTAATGAAGTCCCAAACATTGCTATGAAAAATGTGAAGTATATATATATATATATATCACATGATGAAATAATCAGTTCTAGCTAGGTTGTGTACAGAAGGAGAATATATTCAAAATATTAACGAGTTAATTATTGATTGATGTGATATTAAAATAGGTAGTCCGTGTGATATTAAGAAGTGAAAAGTTTAGAAGTTAGCGTTAAAGGAGGACAGCTATGAACAAAAAACTTACTAAAATCACACGTATAAGAACATGCACCGTATAGTCAATAACATAATTTAGTTTAATTTCAAAATTTTAATTTTATTAGATATAAAGTTGGTGACATGACATCTATTATTTACTGAATCTAATATTATACTAGCATGTTACTATATTTTTTATTTTTGTCTAAAATTTTTTGATGATGAATTATATTTAATTCATAAATATTGAAACCTTCTCAGAATAGACATACATATATCCACATATATTATTCACATATTATGTCATAATTACTTATCGCTTGTGTTATGTAGTGTTCAGCTGCACGCATATTGAAAATTATATTTTAAAATACTATATATATTTAGTTTATGAACAATATTTCTAAGAACGAGAGAGCAAAATTTGACAATACTATATATGTTTAGTTTATCTGTCATGAACACATTATATCCAAATAAATTGTGAGTTTACTAAAAGTTTTTTATAATGTACAGGTTCAATCAAAGTTTCCGAATATTTGAACTTAGACATAACTTCTAAAAGCATGAGTCCAGTCACAAAATTCTGAAACATATATATGTTTTGTCAAATTTTATAAATTCAGAATATATAATACTATTAATAGAAGTTCCTTCTTAAACTGTTAATTGGTTTCAATTAGACGTCATTAAACTAAATGAGGAAGCGAAAGTGAGCTTTCCTTCCATAATTGAACTTAAATTACAGAAGAAAAATGATGAAAACAACCGCCATTAATTGTTGTCATCTTCCAAATTTAGTATGATAATATATCATGCATCAACATGTTAATTATATAAATGCCTTGCTGATTTCACCTATTTATATTTCATCAAAACGCGCCATTTGTCTATGACTTACTAATTTCAAGAAACACCTATTCTACCCCCTTTCTTAAAATTGAACAACACAAAGAACTATTTATATTCCAAAAAAATTCACCTATTTATGTTTCAAAAACACATATAAACTATATACGCCAAACTAATTATAAGATATACCCAATTCTCCCCCCTTCTTCTAATTGAAGAATACAACCATAATCTTTCTGTCTTCACCTTTTTTTATTATAAGCCACAAATTTTGAGAGATACCATCAATTCATCCCCCTTCTTCTCATCAAAGAACAATTTTGAATTGATTATATTCTTTGCCTATATGAAGATTGCTGGCCTCTTACTTCTACTAACAATTTTGTGTTGTGTGAAGGGTACAATCGGCTTTCAGAAGCTAAGTCCTGAGCAACACTATACAAGATTCCATGAACGGGCTGCGTCTCGACGACTCGAAGAAAATGTGAGTATCTTGAAGAAATTTTGTTCTCAATTTAAGTACCTTTTTCTTCAAGTTTCTTAAACCAAAAAGAAGTGTTCTTGTCTAATTGATCGATAATTTGACGAACAATCTTGTCTCTCGTGGTGTTAATTAATTTTTAGCTGGCCTTCTTAATTTAGTGCTTCTCTACTTGGTGTTACAGCTGAGATAGTTTGAAATTTTTTTTTTTTAGTTTAGCAGTTTGAAACTTTTTTATTTCAAAAATTCAAGCAAAAAAAAAAAAGGTTGTATATGCAATGCTCAGCGTTCCTAATAGAAACATCAGCCCAACAAACTAAGCCTAGAAAATGAAAGACCATGAAAACAAGTCAATGCAATTTGTTTGAATGTGCAATACTCTTGTTAAGCCCAAAATTAAAATTGAACTACCCAACAAGCATTAATTTTGTACTGCTAGGAATTTATGAAGATTACAATTATACCTAGAACTAGTGCAAGCAATCATTTCCTAATCAATTTTATTTTCTCATGTGATATATAGATTGGGAGAGTGTTCTACCCAATAAATTATGGGGCAGACCCAAAAGGAGCAAATGACAGCAGTGATGCCATAACAAAAGCAATTGAAGATGCATTTAAGGTGCAACACAACAAGCACATGCTTGAGGGGGTAAATGATTTGGGAGGTGTAATTATAGATTTGCAAGGGGGGGATTACAAAATTAGCAGGCCCATTTCATTCCCTGCTATTGGTGGTGCCAATGTTGTGGTATGTTTCTATTGAATTTGCTCATGTGGAATATTATTTAATTTGTTTAGTTTGGACAACACTCAAAATGTTAATTTTTTTCTATAATTTATTGTTGTTTACCTACCATGTTCATAAACTATTTTAGAGATAAGTAACTATCTCATCCTAAAAAGTTGCAAAGAAATCAAGAAACAACGTTTGATCTAACGACAAAAACAATATTCTTTATGTAAGAGGTCGCAGGTTCGAAACTCAAATAAATTATTTTTTATGGACATTTAAAGTTGAGTGGTCTTTTTTTTATCCTCATCTTTATCTCAAAAAGAAAAAAAGTTGCAAAGAAATCCTTTTGCCTGTAATTTGACTAGCTAAAAACCCACAAGTTTACATTGACTAGGTAGCCAAAATTTAATGCTAACAAACACTTATATAGTTCATCCTTCTTTTTATCAATTCAGATACAAGGAGGATCACTGAGAGCATCTCATCAATTCCCAAAAAGCTGCTCGTTAGTCCAGCTATGGTCGCCAGCCACACCACGCGAGGGCCACGAAAACAGCCCGTGCAAACCTAAAACCAAGGCCAAAGTCACGAAAACCACTCTTGGGGTTTACTATGAGGACATCACCTTTCGTGACATCCTCTTCGATTCAAAGCACCGTGGCGGTGGCATCCTCGCCGTCAATGCCGTGCGTATACGCATAGATAACTGCTACTTCAAGGGGTTCACGACAGCTGGAATACTTGTCGAGAGTGGCCATGAAGTATTCATCTCCTCGTCTTTCCTGGGACAAACCGAGACCATTGGTGGTGACAAGAGAGAGAAGGATTTCTCTGGCACGGCTATCAGTCTTGCTGGTAACGACCATGCTGTTACTGATGTGGCGATTTTCTCTGCAGCAGTTGGTATCCTGTTACATGGACAGGCAAGTCGATACAATATTTTCACACAATTTTCTTAGAAATTTTGCTAGACCTTGTAGAAAAGCAAGCAATGATGAACAACTAAATTTACTTTGTTACTTAAAAGTTTTGTTTGAAAATTTTGAATCATCAGGCGAACATTCTGACGGGCGTGCACTGCTACAACAAAGCCACAACATTTGGTGGGGTAGGGATCCTCGGCAAGACATCCTGTGCACAGACGAGGATCGACAATTGTTACATGGATTACAACAGCATATTGTTAGAAGATCCAAAGGAGATGCACATCACCAACACCTTCTTCTTAGGTGATGGTAATATCAAGCTCAAGGCAGTCAAGGGAGAAGTGCATGGCCTCACAATTGTTAATAACATGTTCACTGGTAATGACAACGGGGTCCCCACTGTTAAACTAGACCAATCGCACGCAAAGTTTCAAAAGGTTAGCATAAATTCAATTGGATTACAGCTAAAGTAATAAAAAAATCCAATTATGACAATGTTAATTAACAACCTAGTTATATATATGTCGATTCATATCTGAAATTAATAGGTCGGACAAGTCGTGATCGATAATAACATCGTAAGCAAGATGGTGCTAAAGGCAACAAGAGCGCGCAAAACCGTCACTGGAAAGGGAAAGAAATGGACAGCTGATTTTCAATCAGTGTTGGTGTTTCATGACTTTGTTACGCATGTCGATTATTCATTATACGTGAAGAATCATGGTGGAAACAGGAAATTGCCGGCACATGCCATTACTTCAGTGAGGAATAACACGGTGGTAGTGGAGACAACAGAGGAGGTGGACGGGGTCATGGCGGTGGCAGTCGACCAGTATCTGGCACCCGGAGAAACCAACCATTTGCATTAATTGAACAAATATATATTACATGGTTCATGTAACAGGAAGCAAAATTGTTGGTCTCTTTGTAAACATAATACTGAGTATATTATAGTGAAATTAGTGATTTATAATATGTTTACAAATGAAGGGTGGTCCTCAAGGTGGATAGAATTTATAGACAATACCAAATTCTTCAAAAATGCAAAAAAAAAAATGAAAAAAAAAAGAGTAGTCAGCTGAAGTAATTTATTGGGGGAAAAAAGAAAAAGAGAAAAATAAAAGCTTGTTATTAAAGTGTGATCTGCTATAATTTTGTCCTTAATGATGATAAATTTATTTCTCAAACATAATAATCAATAAAATGGTCATTGGAATAAAATAAATAAATTGTGTGTAGTTAAGAAAGATTGACTCAAATTTAAAAATCAATATTGTATCCTTCAAATAGTTAGAAAAATTAACAGTTTACTTTAATTGATATTAATTTGGTGATATCAATCATGCAGAGGTGTTCTATTAATGCATGTATATGAATTCCATGGCTAATGATTAGATCTCAATTACAATTCCATGACTAATGATTAGTTCCTCCAGTTATCACCAGACTGGAGGAACTTAAAAGTAAGGAAGAAGTATGTTAGTAATGTTTAAATGATTAATTCAATTTGTTATCTTAATTTATGCACTTAAATACAATATGTTTCAACTTTTGACAATTCTAATCTTTTTCTACTAATGCACTATTTTTAAAAAAAATTTAAGGGCATTTTTATGAGATCTGGTGTTAGATTGTTAAAATTGTGTTTTTTTTTTTAATCTAATCTTTCTGTTGGGGGCATTTTTGTCACTACTATAGCAAAAAGTTATAAAAAAAAATCACCTTTTGCATGTTTTTTAAGGCGTGTTTTTTTTTTAGGATTTAATGGAAACAACATCTTTGTAAAATAGAAACCTTAGCCCCAAAAATTAAGCCTATAATTAAATAAAAGCCCATGAGAAGAAGTCCATGCAATTTGTTTGGATGTCCTTTACTTTAAGCCCAAACTAAAATTAAACTGTCCAACAAGCATCCTCTGTTTGCACAAAGATAATTTCCTATTGCCAGGATTTTGTGAAAATTTTGCATAGAACCAGTGCAACAATTTGCTAATTAATATTCATTTATCAGTAATAGATTTGGGAGAGTGTTCTACCAAATAAACTGAGTAAATGACAGCATTGATGCCATTATGAAGGCAATTAATTAAGGTGCAGCTCAACAAGCACATATCTTGAGGGACAGAGAATTACATGGTGGTAGACTGGTAGCGGAGGCGATAAAGGAGGTGGTCGGGGTCGTACCGGTGGCAACCGACCAGTATTTGGCACCAGGAGAGACCACTTATCTGATTAGATTTAATGAAGAAGAATCTTGTGGTTAGAGTAAAAAAAAT
This sequence comes from x Bolboschoenoplectus mariqueter, assembly GCA_037678475.1. NCBI lineage: Eukaryota > Viridiplantae > Streptophyta > Magnoliopsida > Poales > Cyperaceae > x Bolboschoenoplectus > x Bolboschoenoplectus mariqueter. The sequence goes on along the minus strand of CM075244.1, from coordinate 906,126 downwards.
GGTACGTCGTAATTAGTCACATCACAAATCCGGCACGATATGTGTGTTTATTACATGACATGTCTCACGTATCGTATATGACGTATCTTCTTTCAACTAAAATTGATATGTCACATGAAATTATTTAGACACGACACGTTACATGATACGTCACATAATTATATAAAGTCACACATCCATTATTTCAATTTTATATTTTTAATATAATTATGAGATATATTTCTTACCATAAAAAATTTCTAACATTTTTCTTCACTTTACAATTTTTTTTACAAATTCAAATATTTTTTTAATAAAAAAATAAAATTCGAAAAAAACAACTGACTAAATGACGTAGAGACTTAGGGACACAAAGTAGTGGGGTGGAGGGCATGCCCCCCCCCCCCCCCCCCCCCCCCCTGATTTCCGAAATGCAACGCTATTTACTACGACAGTACCATATTTGGCCCCTTTGTTGAAATGATTGGTTGATTTTTATTTTAAATAATTATTTTTTACAATTACAAACTGTAGGATTTGAAAAGGAATTAATTACTGTAATTAAAATAATTCTATTGATGCCTATTTCCTTTCGTACAAGCAACAACAATTTTCAAACTTTCTCTATTTTACTTTTATTTTGTACCCATCTTCCTCCTGACCTCTTTAATTATTATTATTATTATTCTTAATTCTTCAAAATCCACTATGGAGAATTACTCTGGTAAAATTTCTAAGCCATCACAAGACAAAAGACAAAACTGATACAAGTATCCCACAAAATGCTAACTCTGTATTATTGGTCGGTTCAAAACATCCCCACGCAGAAGTAGATAGAAATTTAGAATCGCCGGCTGATCTACGATTGCGACCTCGATCGTATCACCGACTATAATCCGAATGAGCGGGATCGAGTCAGAAGATATTACTTTTCCAAGAAGAGAAGTTGGTAAGCGTTTAAAAAGGTTTAACAAAGCTTGGTTTGATTAGTTTCCCTCATGGATAGAGTACAGTGTCAAGAAAGATGCAGCGTGTTGCTTTATGCTGCTATCTTTTCATGCCAAGTAGTAACGGCAAAGGAGGCGGAGACATTTTTGTAAAAAAAGGTTTCAGAAATTGGTAAAAGAAAGAGGAGTTTGTAGAGCATATTGGTGGTCCAAATAGCACTCACAATCAAGCACAAAAGAAGTGTGGCGATTTGTTATATCAAAAGCAAAGTATTATTTCAGTTTTTGATAGACAAAGCTCTCTTTCTAAATATCAATACACTGTTCGATTGAATGCCTATGTTGAGTGTGTTAGATATTTACTAAGGTAAGGACATGCTTTTCGTGGTGATAATGAAGCTAAGAGGTCTTTGAATCAAGGAAATTTTCTTGAAACTTTACGGTTTTTGAGGAGAAACAACAAAGAGGTTGAAAGTGTAACTTTAAATAATGCCCCTGAAAATCTTAAGTTCACATCTCCGAACACGCAAGCAACATGAGGGGTGAATTCAATGGACTATAAGCATTAATTTTGAGAGAACAAATCAGCTCATTATATGCATTGCTTTGCACATCAACTACAACTTACCCTTGGTGCATGTTGCTCGAAACCATTCAAAAGCTTCTTCTGTCTTTCACCTTCTTTCTTGGATCATGAATATGGTTGGAGTTTCTTATAAGCGACATGATCAGCTCCGAGAAAAGTATGCTGTCGAGATTGCTAATGCTCTAAATAATGAAGAAGTTTTAACAGAAAGAGGTTTAAATCAAGAAATATCTCTTTCACGGCCTGGTGATACACACTGGGGTTCACATTATCGATCCTGTGTTGTTGATGTGATTGAGGATATAGTTGAAGATCCTTCTTCTGATAGCAATGGTGAAACACCTATCTTGTTGGATGCATTACAGAGTTTTGATTTTACACTAGACTGTCATCTCATGAGAATCAATTGCTTTGCAAAAGAAAGAACAAAATATCATAAATGTTGTGAGGCTTGTGTGAGTAGCAAAAGAACAGCTTCAAGAGTTGAGGAATAATGGATGGGATGAACTATTGAAGGAGGTCTCTATATTCTGTGAGAAGCACTGAAGTGCCTAAAATGGAGGATATTTGGGAACCTCGGCGGAGATCACGACGCCGTGCAGAGAAGGTAACCAATTCGCATTTACTATCGTGTTGAGTTATTTTACACAGTTCTAAACATGCAGTTACAAGAGCTTAACAACTGCATTCCAGAAACGAGTACGGATCTCCTCCTCTACATGGTTTGTTTGAACCCAATGAATTCATTTTCAGCATTTCACAAGGAAAAATTGATTAGCCTAGCATGTCTTTACCCTTCTGATTTCTCTGCATTTGATCTTGAATTTTTAAAAGACCAACTTGAGGTATATACATTAAGATGTAAAGTCAAATGAAGCATTCTCAAATTTAATTGGAATAGATGAGCTTGTTCAAAAAATGGTTCAAACAGGAAAGGATCTTCAATTTAATTTGGTTTATAAGTTAATCAAGTTTGCATTGTTGTTGCCAGTTGCTACAGCTACAGTGGAAAGAGTGTTTTCCATTATGAATATAATAAAAACAAAGCTGCGAAATAGAATCGGTGATCAATTCCTTAATGATGTATTAATAACTTACATCCAGAAGGAAGTATTTGATATGACGACGAATGATCAAATAATGGAGTATTATCAAAATATGACATTAGAGAAAAACTCACAAAGTAGCATTTATATTTTAGTTTTTTTTTTTAATTTTTTCAGTTGCTTATAGAGATTAAAAATTGAGAAATATGAAGTAATTTTGTATTTTAAAATTATAATGAAGATTTTATTTAATTTAAAATTAATTTTTTTTATTTCAATAATTATTATTGACTTCTAATGAAATTGATCCCTGCTTCAAATTTGGTCTGACTTTGTCATTGATTGTGACATGCTATATATATATCACGTCACGGCATAATACGATATGTCTAGATATAATATGTCATATGTATATCATATCATAAGCATAATTGGTCTTCATTTTATCATTTTTGATATGTCACATAACATGATAAAAATATTTTGATCACGTCATATCACTTCACGCGATCGAGACACACCGTAATTTTTTTCACAAAACATCACAGCACGTCACGTTTTTTATTCACTACATATGGTCATGTTCCAGGAAGCAAAATTGTTGATCTCTCTGTTAACACAAAGTAAGCATAATACACTGAAATTAGTGATGTATGATCTGTTTGCAAATTAGTGATGTCTGATCTATCCATTTACCAAATTCTCCCAAAAGGTTCAATAATCATGAAATATTTATTGCAAAAAAAAGAAATCAGAGAGAAACTATAGCTTAAGCCTGGTTTTAAAGGAATCACTGTTTAAGTCTGTTAGAATATCATCTAAAATCATGACCTCATGTACTTGTGTCCAAATTTGTGTACCAACTTATTGATTACGTAATTCCCATTACCATTAGCAAATGTAAAAAAGAGTAGTATATAATGAGTGCAAATCAGACGCAATGTCAACTTCTAACCCTTTTCTTGCTCTCTCTTTTCTGAAACCAAAAGGTGTTTTCTCCTCCTCAGCTAATCATTAACTTCTCGATTCTGCGGTCCATAGTGAAAGCATCTTAACATGGAAGTAATTAATAAGTAATACTGGCAATACAATGGAGCGCAACAAATCAATTAAACGCTTAAACAACTACAGGCAGGTTTAATATAGTGGTGATAGTTCTCATCTCTTTATAAAAAGACGTAAGTTCAAATTTCGCAAAAATATTTGAAAAAGAATAAAATGTCTGGCTAATGGAAGCCTTATTTTAAAAAAAAATTAAATGCTTTTTATAATAAAAAAACTATATACTTTTATAAATTAAAAAGCTTGTGTATGAAATCACAAGATTAAATTGAATACTTTTATAAACTATATACTTTTATGAACATAATTGAATTCTTGTAAACATGAAACAAGATTAATTTATCATTCATGGTATTATCTTCCTAAATACACAATTACGCATGGTAAATCTTCTTTTAAATTATAGCCAACTTATAAGAACTTTTAATTCTTCCTTAAATTCTTTTGTTGTAATCAACCTGTATTAATTACTCGCGAAATAAATATTTCTGATTGCTAATTTTTTTTCAGAGGATCTTTGCAACAATTTAATTAATAATCTATCATTTGCAAGAAAAACATACTTTACAAAAAAAAAAGAAATCACATAAAACAGATGCAGGGAAAAATAAAAGCAGTCTCATAACGTACATACCAAAAAAAAAAAAATATATATATATATATATATAAATGCAATCATGGAATGTTCTGGCATGTTAATTTATGCATATGACATCAGATATACCCCCCAACGCCAAATTAAAGGGACCTACTAATAACCTTTAATTAGTGCCATATTAGAGCTTAATGGAATCTCAAAGGACAGCATGAGAGGTACACTTTACTGAATTTGACCAATTGAATGCATCTCTTGTCAGCATTTGTGGAATCTTTTCTGTGGTGTGTTTTTTTAGTGTTAGTGGATGGAATTGGATCAATACCATTCAAATAGACATCATTTTATTATTATGAGAGCTGATATATATATATATATATATATATATATATATATATATATATATATATATGAATAATATATATATATATATATATATATGAATAATATATATATATATATATATATATGAATAATATATATATATATATATTATTCATACCGTCATTGATATCGATACCGTCGTTGATATCGATTTTGCTATTCAGATTAAATGAGTTATTATTCATATTAGCAACTTTATTATTCAATTTATTTATATAGTATTTTTATTATTCAACTTAAGTAAGTTATAATTCAGATCAATAGTATTTGAATTGAATGATAAAGTACTGTATAAAATAAGTTGTATAATAAAATCGTTATCATGAATAATAGCTTGTTTTATATAAATAATAAAATCGATATCGATGACATGATCAACAATAGTATCTCCCAAATATTTTCCTTTTATTATAATTTTTTTATATACATAGGTCGGATCTGATCAATATCGATCATATATGCTCTATTTGATCATATCCGATTTAGATGAATATTCGCTAAAAAAAAAAAAAGAACCTGAAAATAGAGATGATGCCACGGAAAAAAGAAATTAGAGAAATAATCGTACAATATATGTGCGCAAACAATTATTTTTTTATGTTCCATTTATATAATAATTTCGTTTTCAAAAAAGTAATGTCTAGGACCAACTATATTAACATGGTCATATCTTTCTAATAAAAAAATTGTAAAAATATTTGAAACTCCTTGCAATATTTATTTTTTTTATTTAAATATATGAATTCGGAATTTGAAAAAAGTGTACCATTTCAAAATTAAAATTAGTTATTAATCCTCATTTATTCTCTGAGCCATCAAAGTACACTAATTTATATTATAAATTGGGATTAGTGTATTAAGTATTAACAAAAACACATGACACGTGGACACGTCACAGATTGCACGTGTTCGGATATGGTCAAAATACAGCACGCGTGTTAGGATATTTCATGTTTCATGTGCCGCTTATCATGTCCTTACAAATGTCATGTTAGACAATAAACGCATCAGAAACAATATGACACGTCTAAATACGTCTATTAAAATTTTAAAAATATATAGTTGCTATAATGTGTTTTTAATAGTTGTTACAAGCATATTTTAAAATTAATATTATTGTAAAATTTTCCTTCCATTGTATGAAATTTTTTATATTTTTTCTGATTTTTATTATTTTTTCGAATTTTAAATATTATTAACAATTAAAATCATAAATTAAAAAAATATTAAAATACGTTCAAATATATATAAGTATGTGTAGACACAGTGTATCAAGATGCGTTATATTATTAGAAGTGTTGTTATTAATATTATTATTAAAAAAACACAAAACGACACAACACAGTACGTATTAATTTTTATACATATTTATACAATACGATATATTTTACTAACATATACATATTAGATATTAGATACGTATAGATAAGACACGATATAATCACCAATTGGGATCATTTACATGAACCTTCTTGCAACTTAAAAGTTGGGTATCAAGAACTCTCTCTTACCAAACTAAGATGTCATAAAAACATGGAAAAGAGAATTTGGAATCTTCTTCCCTTTCAACGAGCATTGGATTCCTGTGCACTAAATGATATGATAAGATCCGGTATGGTATTGTCCACAAATAAAACACAAGAATTCCCTGAATAAAAGTTAGTGGCTTGAATAAATCCAATAATCCGTCATCCATGCATGCATCATGATGTATGCATATTATCTATCTATCTACAAAAGGTGGCGAGGTGCAGAGAGAGGAAATGAGTGTACAAGTTTTATTTGGCTTCTCTTCTCTTTTCTTCTCTTTTCTTTTCTTTTCTTCTCTTTTCTTTTCTTTTCTTTTCTTTCTTTTGGTTGCTGGTGCCTTGTCACTTGTCCATTGGATGGATCTCTGATATCAACTCCCTGTGGCGGATACTGAGTATACATCTGTGTAACGAGTCTTTGACTGAGATAAGTTGATGTAGCGATGATTCGCTATGGTTTTGTATATTTTGTCGCTGTCATTGCCTTACTAAAAGAGATTCAGATTCTCTTGGATCCGTGTTATTCTCACTCCCCAGTATTTCAAGTTTTCAAAACCAGCCCCCCCCCCCCCCCCCCCCCCCACAAAAAAAAAAAAAAACAAAACAAAACCACCCAAAAAAAAATATATGCACCATTTCAATGTATGAAGAGCCATTTTGTCTGGTTGTGAACTAAAGCATCTTTCATGCTCAGATTGAAAAAGAAAAGGAGAAGAAATTTTAGCTTAGATTTACGTTTTCTTTTTCTTTATTTGAGTTTGAGTTCTTGTAGCCAATATATATAGTTTCAAGTTTATGCATTTAATTAATTGGTTGCAAGTTTGAATTAACACATGACCTAATTACTTTATGATAATTAATTTCTTGTTATACACGTGAGAAAATAAGATTAATCTAGATTTGTTGTTTGTGACAGCAAGAAATTTGGAGTATTTTGACTAATTAAAAGGACTTTTCAGTCATCCAATAATTTAGTTTTGCAAAAATTTTCAGATAACTTCAGTTCAAACACACAGAAGCAAAATTAGGTTTTGATAACTTTTGCCTCTTTTTCATTTTACACCTTACTATTAAAAAATTTTAAATTAATTTTTTGTAAGTGTTCTTATTTTGCATGCTTAATAAGCAATCGTTTTGGGTATATTTAACCCTAAACCTAATTAATTAACACAAAAGAAAAGAAAACAATGAATGTGGAATAATAAGTCACCACCTCTTGGCCACTAAAATAGTACCTTTTTTCCTCTCAAAAAAAAAATAGTACCTTTTTATTTTATTTTATTTCTAGTATGGATTCCATGTATGGCAGCAATTTGCTATGTAAGGATCCACTAAATTCCTAGATTCCAAAATATGAATATTTTAAAATATTCCCAAAGATCCTCCACAGGACCTCAGCGTCACAGACCTCAGGCCCACCAGACCACTTGCGCTGTACTCTGGTTGGCGTCCCGTTCGTATCCTCTGCTGCGCTGTTGCGTGAAACCCAACTTCATATCCGTTTGATTGTGTTAAGATTCGTGCAAAGTAAATCCCCCTACAATCTACCCGTCCGTACTCTGCGTGGCGGAATACTAAGTAGCAGAAGATCTCCGTTCGCGTCAGGGCTCTGCGCTAGACACGCGTATCCACCGTCCACGTGGCACTATTTGAAATCCGGAACGAGCGTGAGCAATTTTTGGAGGTGGTTTTGTCGGGGAGTGGCATCGCGAGTGTTCTAATTTTATACGGAATGCGGTATCATGTACCCGCGGGAACAACTTAAGTTGCGTTTCCATTGCCATCAGACATCAGTTACCCCTACTAACCTAATTTGGCAAATGGAAAATACACAGAAAACTCTCTCTGTTTAGAGAAATTTGATATTGATGCTTTTAAGATAATATGGCAATTGTATGGTCTATATCTTTCTTTTATAACAACTTGAAACAAAATAATATCCCCTTCTTTCATAACAAATTGTCCTTATAAATTTCTTATTTATTTTTCTTTCTCTTTCCTTTTGTTATTTCTAACTCCCTTCTAGATATTAAGCAGACTTTTTTACAACTTTTCATTCTTCTATTTTTGTTTTATTTAATAATTTATCAAAAATTTAATTAAAAAATTGTTTGTTCTGAACATATGAGGTGCAAAAGATAACAAATAAATAATAGATATTAATATTATCATAATAAAAACTACACATAATACCTCTCAATTTCAAAAGATACGAGCACAAAAATTATGCAAAAATGTAAAACAAATTATAGAAGCACAAATATTTTTGAAATCAGCAATTTTCTAAAGAAACTCTACATGAACAAACCTCTGATTTTCAAGAAATGTCCACAGTACATGTAAATGTTAATTTTTTTTGAGATGTAAGTGCTAATTTGTATACATGTAAACACGTAAGTGTTAATTTGTATAACTATATATGCAATTTTTAAACTTTAGTTATAAAATACATGTAAGTGTTAAATTTGATTCAATATAGGTACTTATCGTCACAACACAACTGTAGAAGACCATATTAATAATAAAATATATCACATTAATATTAGCTTCTTATTTGAAACATAATCGATCTATAAGTTAAATAATATATTTATAAAAAAAATTTAAGATTTTTTTGAAATTATTTGAAAATCTGTTGTCAAGAGATCGCTGCCGTAATCTTAATATAATAGTAATGTAAGGATATTAGCGAGATAAATGTAAAGTTTAGCACTTTCCTAAGCATAAATCATAATTCTAACAATTTTGTGTCATTCAAATGTTTACATACCATTATATTGAATATTTACAAAAGTTAATTCCAAAATACATCCATAACTAACTTGATATTTAATAAAGGAACTATGTAATTTTAATCATTCTTATTTGATTATATAATTTTATAACTTAAAACAATCTAATGCTGCCAAATAATTATATTGAGAGATTATTCTTGTAATTCATGTTTAACATCTCTTATTTATATCTGAAAATATTTATATCTAACATACAAGATATTCATATCTAATTTTAAGAGTTTGTACTTAGTGTGTAAAGTATTTATGTCTATTCAATTATAATTTATAAATAATTGTAAGGAAGTTTAAATTCTTAAAACTTTTATTAAAATAAGTGTTTATATTCAGTAGATAAATAATTAATTTTTTAAAAAAATATTTTTAAAAATAAAATATAAATACTTTTAACATTAAATATGAATATTTTTTTCAAAAAATAACATTAATATCTCTGATATATTTATAAAAGACGCATATAAAAAATATAATTATCCCCTCTCATATATATATATTATTGAATCTATTTTATATTTTGCCACATCGAATTTGTAACTACTATCTAGTAACTTCAAATAATTGATTGATCGATCATTATGTCATATATGTATTATTGAATCTGTTTTATATTTTGCTACATCGAATTTGTAACTACTATCTAGTAACTTCATATAATTGATTGATGGATCATCATGTCCTTTGGAAAATGGAGGAAGAAAAAGAAAAGAACAACAAAAACAAAACAAAACAAAACAAAAGCATGTTATATGTATCATAACATGTTCCTCAGGAACTAATAAAAACTTGTAAAAATGAGATGCTAGCTATAACTCGTGAAGGCTATATAAAGCAAACAAACAGCCACCTCACATACTGGCTTCGTGTATATATCAAACAGCAAAATATTCACGAGAGGCCATGGCTGTTCCTCCATTAAAGGCCTCATCTTTTCTCCATTTTCACGCCATTAGGCCTCTCCTTTTATCAATCTCAATCCTCCTAACGCTTCTCACCATTTTGGGTACTTAAAATTTAATTGACGTTGCGTTAGTTTTGTTTTTTGTTTTTTTGTTTTTGGAGTCTTTATTTATTGATCATTTGGTATAATTTTTTGAATAAATTTAGAGGCTTTGGAGGTAGGAGGTCAAGAAGATGGAGAAAATGGAATTTTTAGAGAAATCCTAAGAGATGAGGCTGTATTACGACTTAAAGAATTGGGGAAGGTATGAGACTTCTCTCTCTCTCTCTCTCTTCTTCTTTTTTTTTTACTGAAGTAATTGGAGAAATTTCTTGAATTTTGTGTTTTTGATTAAATACAAGGACTGTTGAGCAATTTGTACATAATTGTATATGCATAAAATGAGCCCCATTTTCAATATTATTTGATTAATTAGAATTTATAACTCTGGTTTTTAGCTAAAAAAATAAAAAAGAACCAGGAAACACTATGGAAATCCTATAATTTGAAATGTAAAAAAAAAAAAAGGACTGCTGTGGTCTGGTAGCTAAAAATAGAACCAAATTCTTTTTTGCAACTTTTAACCTTTTTTTTATCTAGTATCTACTTTCTGATTCAGTAAAAAAGCAATGCTCTTTTTGACAAAGCAATCATACTAGATCTGTGTGCATTTTAATAATTTCTTATGCTGTCATTATCAGCTCAAAATTTTAAAATTACAATGAAGCTACATGCATGCATGCTATAAATTATCATTTGTCAAGAAATTAAGATCTAATCTCTTAATTAACCACTTGGTGGTACTAAGGAGGAGGGTTGCATCAAGCTAGGTATATAGAATTAATACATATATAATATGTTTTATAATCTTATAATATAATAATGCGAAATGATCATTGTTACTGGTAAGCATTGCATAGTGCCGTATTCTTTCGGTACCAGAACGTACCAGCCATGTCAGTACATTCGGTTTCTCAGTTTGGCGTAGTTTTAGCATGGGTTGTAGTATCTTAATTTTATTCAAGTGAACTCCTATGAAATGCATAAAATTTCTCAAGATGATCAAAGAAAATTGCTAATATGTTTTGCCTCAATATTATTCATACAAAAATTAATAGTTTAATTTTTTATATTATTAGGTATCTGATCGCGAAGGCTATCTTGAAAGAACCTTCTTAAGCCCAGCTTCATTGAGAGCTACAGATCTTATCAGAAGCTGGATGCATGATGCTGGATTAAGAACGTAATTTAACCTACCCACACCCCCCCCCCCCAATCCCAAAAAAAAAAATACATTTGTCAATTATTATTTTGCATTGTTCTTATAAGAACCATGAATTATCATGAAATCTAAAGCTCCTCCTTGAGTTAGCTGGTACTTAAGGAGCTGTCAACTTCGAAGTTTCTAAGAGGGCATATTACGAATTTTTCGGATATATGAGGATCTTCAAACTCTGTTGTAATTTTTATTATTTTGTTAAACAGATGGGTTGATCAAATGGGGAACATACATGGCCGTACTGAGGCAATAACTGCATCACCCAAGGCATTACTTATCGGGTCACATATGGTAATCCATTGATTATAAACCTTTTTTTTTTGTTGTTCAATGAGAGAATGAAAAAAGTAAAAAAAAAAAAAGTGAGTAAATATTGGTCTTGATTATTGGTAGATGCATTTTCTGTGGTTATGACAGGATACAGTTGTAGATGCCGGTATGTATGATGGTACACTTGGTGTAATTTGTGCGATCTCTGCCGTCAAGGCTTTGAAGATCAGTGGAAAGCTAGCGAAATTGCAAAGACCAATCGAGGTATTGGTTTCTCATAGTTCAGTTGTAATAAAAGTACTGCTTCCTCTTTGTACCTTGGGTGAATGGTCAAAAGGCAATTTTTGATAATGGACAAAAACTGTAATTTTTAGTGCTATTTCATACCTATATATGTGATACAATCTCATGATTCTCAATTTTTGTTATTCTTTTCTGTAAAAGAACTTAAAATCTTATGTTTATTCAGGTAATTGCATTTAGCGATGAGGAGGGTGTTAGGTTCCAGTCTACTTTTCTAGGAAGTGCTGCTATAGCTGGTGCTCTGCCGAGATCTATTCTACAAGTATCTGACAAGAGGTGACCTTTCAATCTATTTTGTTCAACAACAATATGTACTACAATGATTAACCGTATTTGGTTTCAACCAACTATAGAATACTAATATGTTGGTTGTCTAAATTCTTCAGCGGATTTACATTAAGAGATGTTTTAAAGGAGAACTCTTTTGAAGCTACAGATGAAAGCCTTTCTCAAGTCCGGTATAATTCAGAGTCCGTTTGGGGTTATATCGAGGTAATCTTTCTTCTGAGAACTTTATTTCTTCCGGTAAATTTCATATGCACCTTTGAAATATCACATTTAACCTTTTAAAAAGGAGATCACATACGCTTCTAAAACATGGTAATATCCTATATTATAGAATTACCCCGATAATGGAAAAGCTAGTTAGTTCTGGTAGAAATTGGAAGAGCGTGATACACATTGTCAACATTCGGAGCACAAAATTTAGTGCTGAACTCTCTCCTTTTTGTTTTTAGGTACATATTGAACAAGGTCCAGTACTAGAAACGCTTAATTATCCTCTAGGTGTGGTGAAAGGAATTGCGGGTCAAACACGATTGAAGGTATGTATAGGGTTCCTACAGAACAGGGAAATTTCTTATCTGACAGTACCAGTCTCTGAGCCTGGTTTGGTCTCGTCCACTGAACAAATGTTGTACCAGCATGGTCTGGTACTGATAAACTGGCACATCAGTCATGCCTAGTATTGTTTAGTTATTTGTTTCATGTCTGTTCAGTTTGGTAGTGGAACTGTACCATTCAGCTCCACTGACAGTGTTTTACATTCCGATTTTTCAGTTTTGACACTTCTGTAATAGCATCCTTACCAGAACCATGGTAATAGCACCGCTACGACAGTCTTTATTAATTCTACAGAAAACCATAAGGCACAGAATATCTAATGCTTGATAGCTGATATTTCCTATTCGCCCTTCTTATCTAGGTAACAGTGAGTGGGACGCAAGGGCATGCCGGAACAGTACCGATGCTGTTGCGTCAGGATCCAATGGCTGCTTCAGCAGAGCTTATAGTAACATTGGAGTCTCTCTGTAGAAATCCTGACAAGTTCTTGCCTGTTGGAGAAGGTTCTGGTTTTCAAAAAGAATCCTTCTCCGGGCTGGTATGTACAGTCGGTGAGCTGTCTTGCTGGCCTAGCGCAAGCAATGTCATACCAGGACAGGTACTCATTGAATTATAGTAACTCAAAGTTGGAAAAGATAATATTGGTCCCAAAAATTAATTACATGAACTTAGACACAGATGGGAAAATTAGGTGCAGCAGATGCTATTTTCATGATTTGTAGGGGTATAATGAATTGTTATTTCAATTATCTGGAGGATACTATGTACTCTGCAAGGGGCTTTTTGTATTTTCTAGAAGAATGCATTGGAAAATTCGTTCATCTTTTTTTTATTTTATGTGTGCAAACATGCGCACAATAGCCAAAGATTTTGATTTACTAGTATCATATATTAATTTATTTCTTTATCGATTCTTAGGTGAATTTTACAGTAGATATTAGAGCAATGGATGACAAGGCGAGGGGAGCAATTGTGTCCGAGTTCTCCAAGCAAATTTCAGAGAAATGTGATCGTCGGCTGGTGAATTGTGCAGTTGATCACAAGGTTAGTTTTGCTTTTTCTGAAATTACACATCAAGATTCTTGAAATTGTATGCAGTTAGTGTCTATGAGTTAACACAAGATATTTATGTTTTGTTCAGTCCATCCGTCCATGTTAAACTTTATTTTGTTCTTTTCTTTCTTATTTCGAAAAGTATCTAGACAACCATACTTATAGATCTTAATGAACCATTTGCAAAGATTACTTTTTTTATTTTTTAAACAAATAAAAATACTTTAGTCTGCCTGGATTTAGCAAATTCTCGAGTCAAAAGTAACAGACTTATGTAAAATGATTAATTATTTCTTTTTCAGCATAGCGCTGAGGCAAGACATTGTGACAAAGACTTGACCTCAGAATTAAAGCGCGCAGCTGATTCGGCTACTAGAAAATTGTCAAGTCATGTAATAGGTGACATGCCTATTTTAATGAGCGGTGCTGGACATGATGCTATGGCCATGGCTAAACTAACCAAGGTTTGTGATGGAATCTAAACTAATGATTTAAATCAATCTGTTAATTAGCATGATTCAACCAGTTAATTAGCTGTATTGTGCAAGATCACAGGAATCACATATATAGAAAAATGCATGTAACATACCCGAAAAAAGAAAAGTAAAAAAATCCCATATAGTCGTCTCTGCTCCATTTCCATAGGCATGGAAATGAGAGGTACTTACCGTAAGAAGTTAAAAGAGAAGCTATATCCTAGTATTTCTCATAACAGGCAGGTGCACTGGATGTAAGCTTGAAATTCTGATTTTTAGGGTACATGTGATAGAATCAGATTCTACAAAGAGCATAATGCTAATTCATCTTCTTTTCTCAACGGTCGGGTTGAAGTTTAACTTGCTTTTTGATACATTTGTGTAGATTGGCATGCTCTTTGTCCGGTGCCGTGGTGGTATTAGCCATTCACCGGTTGAATTTGTGATGGAGGATGATGTATGGGCAGCTGGTCTGGCAATTGTTCATTTTCTTGAGCAACATGTAGATGAATAAATCATGTTCCAATTTGTAACCAACTGTAAATTCTGCTTCCAAATGTTTGTAAAATCTCTTTTACAAATGTTTGTGAAATGACTAGCAATTAATGTATAGAATAGAAAAGTAAATAACGTTGTCAGTTCCAATCATATCTATGCATTGATGTTTTTCCCTTTCTTTTCCTGTTTAGTTGAGGAAATAAGCTTTATATAATGACCACATATTATAAGCTGGTAACATGTGGCACCGTGCACATCTAGTAAGATAAAGGAGATGATTTCATCGGCTGCTCCATGTAAAAACTGAAGCTAAATTCTGGTATTAAAACTGACAGATGCAAAACACATCTTAGATTTCTGTGAAGTTGTGCATTTTTTTAACAAAAATCGAATCTAACTGGATGATTGAACATGGTCGAGCACAGATATCAAACCCAAATAAAACAAAGAAGACGAGACAGAACAAAGATTATTTCTGTTGATGTTCTAGGGCAGTAATAACAAGACAAATTGCTAACACCATTTAAAATTAATATTGAGAAATCCAATAAAACTTAGCTGGAACACAGAATTACACACCTTCAATATAAAGCAGCTGCAACTGGGTAAAAGTTGCATTTTAGTTGTCTTAGGTCCAAATATTTGCACCCTGTATTTGCCTAGGTAATCCTGGCACTCTCCAATTGAAGAATGCAACAATCAAATCATCTTTTCAAAACAGTTTGTATGCATTAGCATGAAACAGGTTCTAAGTTCTACCTGTCCCAAATTTTCAATCGAGTCCCAATTAATCCTTAGTTTAGCCTAAGTTCATCCAAATTCTTGTAAGAGATATTAAGGGGGAAGGCTAAAAGGAAAAAATGAATACAGGTTGATACAGTAATTAAACTGGCAACAGTTTTATGCTGCCAGTACATAGCACTATTACCAAAGCAGTATGTTAGTCATGAATCAACACTCAACAGAAACACATGAAGTACGGCGGGACCCAGATGGCACGATGGGCCCGTGAGTCCACTCACCACTTAATACATCGTACACCAAAAGGGCACCATCCACCACACCAGCAGCCACTCTCTCAGCCGTCATTCTCCACCTAACAGCTGATACATGTACCAGTACAGCCACCTTGCAGGGCCCAACCGCCGTACAACTAAATCGCAAGCCAGTTCCAACCTGACCAGGTACAGGCGGAGGCTTCAGCCTGTCCCACCTCCCGTTATTACCACCTCCCCTAGTGGTCGACGTACTGACCTCGCCATTCCATCTCCAAAAGGAGATCTCTACTGCATGACTAGCCACAATATATAGCATGTCACCTATACCACATGCACCAAGTATGCAACCACCAGCTGGTACCATGGTGATGGGACCACCAGAGTGAGTACGGAGCCATGTGCCTGAGGCAATGTGATAGGCATCGAATGATCCGGCACATATGCGGGCATCGACGGTATTTCGGTTACGATTGATTCTCAACCCCCCAGCTATATAGAAAATGCCGCTTGCAGTTGCTCCAACACAGCCATATCTGTTGTAAAAATGTAGATGTCGTGAATTTGTATGTACTCCAGTTTTTTAAGCAATGGGGTAAAAAAACCAACTAGTTTCAAACCATCCTGGTATGTTACTGTAGTTTCTCTATGTTTTAATTCTTTCCCTCAAGAAAAGAAGTGCAACCTTATTTTCTTCTCTGAGATGCAAAGGAGAAGAACGACTGTAGTAGTGAGGAATGGATTTGGGGTACATCGCCAAGACAGTAAATGGAAGTGATGATGAAATGCATCTATAGTATCTAGGTAAAACTTTAATAATGGCAAAGAGAACCAAAGAGAGCAAAGAGCGGTGAAAGGCTTCTGTAATGCAACAATGACAACTGTACGTTCCAACAGCAATCATCACTAATCTCCTCACTAAGCATCTACTGAGATGGAAGGGCTGATTAACAAAATAAATTGTAGTTTTGTACATTTTTTTTCCTTTGGGTACATCACCAAATAACCATCACAGCATATATTCATACCATATGGAGGAGATTACAAACTTCCTTCAATAAATGTTTAAATGAAACTTCCATTTATTTTCTGTATGAAAAGTTGCTTCTAAAAAATTAGAGGGCAAAATCATCCTCTCAGGAAAGGATTATTGTCTAACAGCTTTTGTTTTGTCAAATATCACATAACCCAAAAATTCAAGGGACAGAATAAAAGAAAAAGATTTCAGGGACCTTTTTAAATTATAAGTAGCTCAAGAATTTGTATTAAACTTTCTTCCCTCACCTCACCTTCGGAATGGAGCCTCGCCTATAACACGCCAGCTGTCAGTGTCAGGGTCATACTCCTCCACAGCTGAGGTTTGCGAAGATCCACCTGCAACAAAGATCCGACCTTCTACAGCTGTCACAGCAAACTTCTTACGGGGGAAGCGAGGTTCTGCACAAACAGTTACAGATCCAGTCCACACATCGAACCGGATCATCGCACCCTGGCCAATCAGGTAGACAAACCGGTTGATTGATACGGCCCGTGCATGGGAGAAGCTTTCAGAAGCAACTAACAAAGGGAAGGTGGATGTTTCGAAATTTGCAGGCATACCTGGTCATAAACATTCTATTTTGCTAGATCACTTCATTAATACCCAGCTATTAATTTCATGCAACGTACATCCAAAAAAATAGAATTCCTTATATAACCATTTCTCTTATGTATCATTATCTAATCAATATTGAACAACATAATAAATTTTTCCATCTTAGAAAACATGCAACTTTATTAAAAATAAAAAAAGCAAAAAAGTTATTTTATGAAAACATTTAAGAGCAATAGAGCATAATCTTTTATGGGGAGGGATCACTTGACAATGGTTATTTTGACAATCTTGACAATGGGTTAAAAATCATAAAAATAAAAATAAAAAGTCTATAGACACATTCTTGAACTTATAAATTGATTGTTTTCCAAATTTCATGCAATTTAAATTTCATTTTGTAGTCCATCAAAGGCCATTGAAATTTATGCAAGTTACAACCGTTTATATTTAACAGTCTTTGATGGACTATCAAATGACACTTAAATTATATGAAATTTGAAACACAATCAATCCATAAGTTTAAGAATATGTCTATAAACTTTTTTCTATTTTTAAGATTTTTTCGAATTTATTTGAAATCCCATTGTCAAGTGATCCCTCCCCTTCTTTTATTAGGTGACAGGGGCTAGAACCAACTGGTATCAAACCAGACTGACATAGTGCCGGACTGTCTAATCCAGTACTGGAACCTCACATTAAAGTATTTGGCCATCATGTGTTTTACCATATGATAATTATTATTTTTTATATCTGGGTGATGACCATAATCATCTTGGAAATTAAAACCAGCCTCTAGAAAAATATGCAAACTATGCCTCTCCCTCATAAATAGGAAGCTTATAGAACTAAAAGAAACGACACCTCACCAGCTTTCGGGGCCGAAGGGTGAAATCGAAGGGCAGCAAAAGAGAGAGAGCTGAAACCCGACGAGACTGAAACGGCGATGAAAGAGTGGTTGAGAAGGCCAAGGCGGCGTCTTAGGAATGCGAATGAATCTGAGTTCAAGAGGCGGTTGAATCGGCGACAAACGAGGGGCATGGATGGGAGGGAGGAGGTGGGGAGGCGGGAGAGGCACTCCAAGAGGAGATCGTCTGGCAAGTCGGAGATCATGGTAGCAGGGATCGCGGCGGCGGCGATGGCACTGGGGGTGGGAATGAGGCGGAGAGGTGAGGGGGTGGTGAAATGGCGGTGGGGATCTGAAGGGATGCAGGGTTTCACCAGCCATGACAGACTGCGCGAGTGGCAGCTCTCCGCCATGGCCGGAGAAAGGAAGAGAGAGAAAGCGAGCTCTCCAGTGGGAACTGAGAAACCTAAGCTTAAGCGATGTATAAATTATTATAAAATAAAACGAGGGATCGTGTGGCGGCACTCTGACAGGTTGGACCCACGGGTGTTTCAGGGTAATGGATTAATTGTCCTCTCCGACTCTCCGCGGCATATACAGATTTTTTCTTTTTTTTTTAATGTTTGGGATATCATCACCACCAGCATCGATACTATTCATATAAAATAAATTATTACTTATATTAATACTTTTGTTATATAACTTATTTTATACAATATTTTATTATTCAACTTAAATATCACCGATCTGAATAATAACTCACTTAAGTTAAATATATAAGTATTGTATAGATAAGTTATATAATAAAACTGTTAACATTAATAATAACTCGTTTAATCTGAATAATAAAATCGGTATCGATGATGATATCAATAACATTAGATTTTTTTTATTTTGTTCCCTTTTCTTTATTTAACCCATTGTTTAATCAGTTATTAAACATGTCCTATATGCACTTTTCTAGCATTATTTAGAACTAAGAAGTGTACCTTTTGAAGGTCTTTAGTGAATAGTGGAAAATATAAGTACTAAATTGGTAGATTAGCTCTTAGACATCCCAGCAATAGAGTTTTATGTACATTTTAAATCGCATAGTGTAGTTCAGTTTTATGGATTTTGACCTAGATGGATTTTATAAATATCAAGTCAGATTAAATTGTTTGATTTGAAATGGATTGACAAGACATCTTTCTATTCAATAATACATTCCCTATATCATGTACTTCGGAAACAATCTATTCATGCAAAATGAAAATGATATACCGAATTTATTCATGCTTTTAGTCAATAAGAAATATAATTAAAGACATAGAATCACAAAAATTGAGATCTCTCTCAGAAGGCTGCTCAAATAAAATATGAACAATTATGTCTTGTACACTCATTAATTAGTCAAAATGTCAAATGGCTTCTCAAATAACCATCAAGCCCCCTCAGAAATATTGCTATTTGCTAGTGCAGCACTGTTTCTTCTAATTTGGGCTTTCCTCTTTTATAATTATCTCTACATCTTTCTTTTATTTTCTTTTATGATGATTTTCATTTGAGACTAGCATTACCAACAATACTGGAAACTAAAAATAACTTGCTAATAATGAATTTAAAGAGGTTGAAAAATGTTAAATGAAAAGAGAAACATACTGCTACAACAAGGATAAAGAGCTTTGAATTTTAAATTTGTTATACAGCGGCCTTACTCTTGCGTTCCTAAATAACTCAGAACCATTCTCATGCAACTACACCACACTAAACACACGTTAATTAATTCGACATTAATTAACGTTGTTCCTTGCAACCTTAATTGTTTCCTCCTTCATCAGCCATTCCCGAAATGACGCCAGGTTGGGAAAAACTGGTGCACCTGCCTCACTCCATTTCTGCGCTTCTAGTGTCTTGAACCTATCCAAAAGCACAGCATGCATCCCGACCGCACGAGCTGGAATATAATCCTTGCGGAAGCTGTCACCGACGTGCAGTGTCTCCTCAGGGGCGACATTTCCTGCCATCTCAAGGGCAATTTCATAAATCCTTTTATCGGGCTTTTCGACTCCAACTAGGCCAGAGAATACACCAAAATCCCACTCTGATCCCTGTGATATAAGAGGCAGAATATTGATCATTGTGATACAGGCACTGGTATCTTAATCCACTGATTTCAGAATATCCATCTGTTGTTTTATCTACATATTTACTTTTTAAGTTGGCACATTCTGTATGTGTTCTACTGTTAATAACTGGTACTATTCAGTTTAATTTCGTACGGCACTAATACATGCATTTTTACCAGTCACTGCATCCAGTACTTGTTGATTATTGAGTGTAACAGAAATGAGGCAGTTAGTTCCTCATCAGTACTGCCCCAAATCATTTTGTAAATCAAGTTCTAGGTCATACTATGCATGCAGTAGCTCATACAATTGCAAAATCCAGTTTCAGGGAAAAAAAGGAAAGGTCCTATGCATACACTAGCTCATGGAGCTTATAACAGTGTCAATTATACCGATTCTAAGCAGATATGTTCACCGTTATTACCAACATCCCTACAGTTCACAGAATATATCCATGAATGTTGAAAAGATATAAAGAATTTAAGCACCAGTAAAACCATAATCAAACAACAACTGGTAATAAAAACATACCTCGTTGAGGCCTAAGGCAGGGAGGATGACATCCTTGTAACGATACTCAGCATTGCTAACTAATCCCACAGTTACCCCTTTCTGGCGCAACAACCGTAGAAACTGCTGAGAATCGGGGAAGATGGAGTACGGTGCAGAAGATCCAAAAGACGCATAAATGCGCTTGAAGATATTCTCAAATGTCTCCTCATCATACTCGTATCCCGCCTAATATATGCGAATAACTTGTAAGAAATGCTACCCATCAGAACAAAAGAGAAGCTAACCAATGTAATTCCCATAAGTAAAAAGCCACTACACCATACCAGGGCTTCGAACTATTACTGGTAGCCATCTAACAGTTATGTTAAACTCTTCTTCAATTGGGTGATGGAGATTACCTATCAGAAGTTTCAAACAAAAGCACCATTACTGGACTGGACTGAAGTTCTTCGCACAGAACCTCAGCAAATATAATCAGCATTGTGGGTGAAAGATATTATCAAAATGGCCATAACAATGACATTGAGACAGACTTACCCGGATGAAGGAATCCTTGACACAGGTTCTCCACCACTCGATATTGGGAATCTTAGCCGCAAAGCCGAAGCAAGGATACTTCTTAGCCATATCAATGTAAGCGGTCTTGAAGCCCTCATGCATGCGTTTGTAGTCAGGGCAAGGCTGCCCAGCCGCCTTGGCTGCCATGCAATAATAATCCCCCAATTCTCCTTTATAAGCTATGAGGGTCCCCGTCACATCAAAGGTTATACACTTCAGCTTTGATAGAAGCGACATCTTCTGCAGTGCAGTTCACTGTCAAAGGGAATCAAGGTCATTTACTATTCTTTGATTTTTATTTTGAAATTACACAAGAATTATCTGGTAAGAGGCTAAGAGCAAAACTTTTGTTCAACTTTAGCACTGATGCCTGCATATGATATAGCATAACAAAGTAAAAGCTAACGATTAAGATAAATGTAGGATCTGAGAAAAGAAACTTTGATGTTATATAGGTGAGAAGTATCACTAAGCTAAAGGCATTAGTCAGATTTGCATGGGATCATGAGAGTTGTGTTCAGAGAATCTCATTTTTCATATTTTCTCTTCCTAAAATGCACCTCAGCATGTATCAATCAAATACCATACATTTGGTAATGAGATTCTATTGATTACTAAACAATATTGGCTTATAATACAACTTTTGTTACCAGCACAACCATTGTTTCCTTTTTTTCTTACTTAACACTTACTACATATATCAAAAAGTGATCAGTAGATGAAACTGTTAATTGGTATTGCTTGATCCAAATGAAGTTTGAGCAGCTATGTAAATAATAATTGTTTACAAACAACCTGACACCCGGGACATGAACACTGCATGCAAAGGCACAATGGTAGGAAGACATGACATCACAAAATATTTGGAAAACAAAGATGAGATGTGCAAAGGTGCATTTCTTGTTCACTATTACCAGTCATCGGTGATGCTTTGCAATAAAGAGAAAATGTCAAGACCTGAGTAAACTCAAAATAACACAAGTATGCATAGAAATTAACAACAAACCAACCAAGGATTAACCATATTTTTTTATTGAAATTTTTTGTCTTACAACCCATATGCATCTTTTCTACCAATGAATTCCTAAGAACCATTCACAGGTAAACTTCAGTTAACTGGGCAAGAGGCCTGTGAGTCACGAACCGTGTAAAAGTGGGGTCTTGGATTTCACTATGCAATTGTAAAGCAATGGGAGCTGACACATAGATACCATCATTGATACTATCATTGATACGGCCTATATTATTCAGATTAAATGAGTTATTATTCATATTAGCGAGTTTATTATGCAACTTATTCATGCAGTACTTTTATCATTCAACTTAAGTGAGTTATTATTCAAATTAGTGGTATTTGAGTTAAATAATAACATACTGTACAAAATAAGTTGCATAATAAAATCGTTAATATGAATAATAGCTCATTTTACATGAATAACAAAGTCCATATCGATGACGGTATCATATTGTTATCTCCCAAACATTTTCCTAAAGCAATACTACAATTCAGCTCCTGCGTGTAGTTGCATCTGATTGTTTCTTTATGCAACCCACATCCTATATTCCTATATATGTTAGCACACAAATACACAAACTAAGCAAGGGTTATCAGCAATTAAGCTGAGTAATTAAACTAAAAACCTATTATAGAAAAAAACTGCTTTGTCAAGATTAAATCTGAGTAATAGATCACAAATGGTCTATGTGAAAGATGAATGAAGCTTTAATTTAATATTAATAGCGGGTACGTTCTTAATAGCAACTTCAACTTCTTAAAAAAATACAAATTTTCTATGCTGAAATAGAAGAATAATTATATCTTGCTTTCAAGTAAACCTAACCAGATGGAAACTCTTCCAAATTCGTAACAGAAATAGTACCAAACACCTAATCAACACCTCTATTCAGATCATCGGAAGCAAGATCAAAGATCAAAATGTAACTCATAGATGAGAACATTGATCCAAACAAGAGAACCTACTTCTAAGATTGAAGAAGGGCCCGCAATTAGCAACCTAAAAGCAGCTCTTACCTCACGCAAAGAATCCCGACCACTCAACAAGGTAAAAATCCCCTCAAATCACCACCAAACCAATGCCAAGAGACCCCCTACCAACGCAATTTCTAATCGACATCCATGCCATCAGATTTCGTTGCTACTTCTCAAAGATATAATACGAGAAAATGCACAACATCTCAAAGATATAATACAAGAAAATGCACAAAAGGATTCAATTCTTTTAAGTCTGAAATATACCTTAGGGAAAGGTCCGAATCCGAATCCAAACGAGAGAGATTTGTGAGCTCCAAATTTCTCGATTCCTTGGCGACTGGTTTTTAAAAGGTTTTCTCTGGGATTGGTTTATGAACTGTTTTAGAAATACTGCGGGTGTCATTCCTGGTTTTTTAGTATGGTTTTTTCTTTTTCTCAGCGCTTCCTTTTTTTAATTTATTTTTTTTTTCCTTTTTTGAAAGAAAAGAAGTAAAGAACGCCTTTTATTATTTTTTTTTTCATGATTTCCGGACAAACAAAGGAAACGACCGAGGAGGACTGGAGACGTAAAATATTAGAAAAAATCGTCTCCAGTTTTGCTATTATGGACATGTCCATTTCTCCCTGTTTTAATATTTAACTACTGAAACTTTGTACTCTCTGTATTGGTAAATCTTAGTAGTTAATTATTTATTGCTCTCTTGAAGTATAGAGAGACTATAGCTCTTTCAAAATTTTATGAACTACTTAAAAGTATATTTTTTTTATTTGATATTTGAGTTATTAATTTTTTTTAAATGAAATAATAGTGAAGACACAACAAAAGTATTTAAACCCTTCTCTACTTATATTATATTAATTATTTTAAGTATTATTCTTTTATCAATAAAGGATAGAGAAATAAACAAATAAAAGTGTTCAAACCCTTTTCATAAATTATAACTGTGTTCGGAATAGTCATTAATTTAATTTCTAATTGTCATTGCAGAAAAATAAGGATTAGTGACTATTTTAAATAGTTACTCATTCATTCAAACACAATAGTATTTGGAATTAACTTGTATTAATTTATTATGAGAAGGGATCACTTGATAATGTTTATTTTGACAATCTTAACAATGGGTTTCAAATAAATTCAAAAAAAATTTGAAGGTCGAGAAAAAGTCTATAAACGTATTCTTGAATTTAATTATAGATTGATTCTAATTTAATTTTCTTTTTGCAATTGAAGTGTTGTTTGATATTTAATCAAAGGATATTAAAATTTACTTAAAATTTGCAATAATTCAAATTTAACTGTGTTTGATAGAATATTAAATAACACTTAAATTGCATAATATTTAAAACACAACCAATCTATAAAAAAAATCTATTTTTAAGTTTTTTTTAGAATTTATTCAAAATTTTATTCTCAAAATAATCACAAAATCTGCAGGTTTTTTTAGAATCTGATACTAATAGTACTATATCACAACATAAAAATCACAAATTTACAACCCAATCAAAATATTATCTGTAAAATATTTAAAATTGAAACAAAAAATTAATTCTCATTTTTATCTCAAAATTTCTACTCCATCATAAACAAAAATATACTTTCAACATCTGTGACTCTGATTCAGGTCCAATTAATCCAGCAATCAATCCGAGAATAAAAATATTATTAGGCCTACTTAATTTTTGCTAAATAGATCTTCAAAGTGATATTTTCATATTATTGGGCCTTAAAAGGTGTTGCATCTCAGCCCACAATTTTTGGTGAAAAGAAATCTCCTCCTCCACATTGCCACTTGTAAAAAATATTATCACTTGCATGTATGTATATATATATATGTGTTACGTCAAGAAATTATATATTTTATATGTGCAAAATATACTGATAACAATAATAATACAAGCATATATAGCATGTGGATGAGAATCTCTTGATAATTATTATTTTGATAACTAATTTTCAAATAATTTTGATATGATTTTTAAAAATTCTCAAAAATAAAAAAATTGATAAATATATATTTTTTAGCTTATAAATTAATTGTGTTTTAAATTTCATACAATTTAAGAATCGTTTGATATTACATCAAAGAACGTTAAATATGAATCATTATAAATATCATATAACTTTAATGATCTCTGATAAAATATCAAATAATACTTAAATTATATGAAATTTAAAACACATTCGATCTATAAGTTCAAAAATACATTTATAATTTTGTTTTCTATTTTTAATTTTTTTTTAATTATTTAAAAATTCATTATCAAAATTATAAAATAATAATTATCACAAGATCCCCACCCATAATATATTATAATCTAGATTTGTACAATGTATTATAGTACCCTTTTCTATTTTTAAATTTTTTTAAAATTATTTAAACATTCATTATCAAAATTATAAAATAATAATTATCACAAGATCTTCACCCATAATATATTATAATCTAGATTTGTACAATGTATTATAGTACCCTTTTCTATTTTTAATTTTTTTTAATTATTTAAAAATTCATTATCAAAATTATAAAATAATAATTATCACAAGATCCCCACCCATCATATATTATAATCTAGATTTGTACAATGTATTATAGTACCCTTTTCTATTTTTAAATTTTTTTAAAATTATTTAAACATTCATTATCAAAATTATAAAATAATAATTATCACAAGATCTTCACCCATAATATATTATAATCTAGATTTTTACAATGTATTATAGTACCCTTTTCTATTTTTAAATTTTTTTAAAATTATTTAAAAATTCATTATCAAAATTATAAAATAATAATTATCACAACATCCTCACCCATAATATATTATAATCTAGATTTGTACAATGTACTATAGTACCCTTTTCTATTTTTAAATTTTTTAAAATTATTTAAAAATTCATTATTAAAATTATAAAATAATAATTATCACAAGATACTCACCCATATCATATCATGATGTAGATTTGTACAGTGTATTATAGTACCCTTTTATATCTGTCTAAGTATGATTTTTGCTCAGAGACCTTTTCAAACTCCTGCATGTGACTGCACCACATTATTATTATTCTCTCTCTCTCTCTCTCTCTCTCTCTCTCTCTCTCTCTAACCCATATAAAGCTTCTGCACTCCTCCATCAATTACCTTAAAAAATGCCCCAAATTAATTCACATTTATTTCTCTCTTTCTAACCCATACATACATACATACATACATACATACATACATACATACATACATACATACATATATACATACAATTAATGAAAGACGACGATCGAGGTACTTTTTTCTAGAAATATATGCACAAATGATAACAAAAAAAGGCCTTTCTTATTGGTCTGAGTCATTTCAAAGTGAGTAATTAACCTTTACTTTTTTATCAAGAAAAAAATTTATATTGCTGTTAAATTGATATTAATAAACTTAGATTTTAATTTTTTTCTAAGTTATTCGATAAAAGTCAGTTGATTAAATATACTGTATATATCATGCAATATGTATGTATACAGAAATTATAATATTTTAATTTTATTTTGATATGCATTAAAAGCTAAAAATATTAACAGATTAAATGTTGACAATTTTAACCCTTCTCTTGTGATGACTATCAAAGTACAATCAAAATCTTATGCTTTTTTTTATCTACATGTAATTGTAATTGAGGTAGTTTATAACGCATCCAATGATCTATTTTTTAATGAAGCACAAATAAATTAAAATTAACATTACTACTATCAATTATTGATCGTTGACATTGAATCCATCCTCATTTAAAATTGTTGTCCAAAAAACAGGTCAACCTATAAATATTACACAAAATGATCTGGAAAGAGATATTATACTAACGAGAAATTAGCACCCATTGGAAATTGTTGTCTGTTACTTAATTTAAGTCGTTACCAGCTAATTATCATTAGGAAAATTGGCAATTGACTAAATTTTGTTTTGAGGGAATTTCAATGTTATTAATATATTAAAAAAGAAAATATCAGAAACAACAGAACTCTTGAAGCACCATATACATAAAATATTAAAACACAATAACTGAACCATTAGGATTAAATTAATATCGCATGCAATAACATACCTCAATGTACTAGAGACAAAAAGATGGTCATATAATTGGTGCCGTTTTGGTTTTATTTTGAATATGGGATTTGAATATTTGGTTTGATATTAACCAATATTGTGTCCGATTATAATCGTTTGTATTGTTTTGCATTTTAGGCACCGATAATCATGCATTGAATATAACTTGACCACTTTGTTTTGAAAGATGGTGTCATTTGATTTTGACACAGATCGGGTTATATATACATATATTTTCAATTCTAGTTTTCATCAATTGTTATATTTGATCTAACATGATTTGATTTAATTTAATATTTTGGTTTGGTATCGAC
Organism: x Bolboschoenoplectus mariqueter; assembly: GCA_037678475.1. Taxonomy (NCBI): domain Eukaryota; kingdom Viridiplantae; phylum Streptophyta; class Magnoliopsida; order Poales; family Cyperaceae; genus x Bolboschoenoplectus; species x Bolboschoenoplectus mariqueter. The sequence goes on along the minus strand of CM075244.1, from coordinate 878,540 downwards.
TATAATGCTCAAACCTTTCACATGTCACAAGAGAAATATATAACTTTTTTTTTCTTATTATGATGCAATTAAACATGAGAAGGGCATGGTTGTACGTTTTCTTTTCTAATAACAAAGATTTTAAAACTAAAATGTTAAAATAAAATCGTTATTAGATATGATACGTATCACTTTCTATAAGTACCAACAAAAAAAATTACAACATTAACTTTAATGTTATCTTATTCGACATCAAGAGCTTGCAAGAAATGTGATGTGAATAATTTATAGATGTTGGATTTTTTTTATTTATTAATTCATAAATATGAAATTTAAAAAATCAATTATTTTTTATGTGTATGGAGAAACTACATAATACATCTAACAACTTTATTTTATTAAAAAATTTAAAGTAAACATATAATGAAGGCATCAAAATTAAAGTTAACACATTTGAACACTTCTTTTTAAACATATAACAATAACATTTTTCAAAAATATTTGACAAATTTATAATATGGGTACTAATGCATACAACAGTATATCTATACACATACATTCATATGTTGTCTCAACCATCAATTATCCATAATTTTGCTTCAAAGTAAAGATAGGAATACTTGATATGCCGAGTACCTCGGAAGTGATTGCTTGTATTTAAATATATGTCACTAAAAAAACATATAATTGTCAAAATTTACAAACTAAAGATTTCTTTTGCTATTAATTTAAAAAAATTAGACAGATATTAACATTGATACATGATCATCATAACTCGTTTAAATTGAATAACAAAACACTGTACAAATACGTTCCATAATAAAATCATTAATAGAAAAAAGCATTTAACATAAATAATGAATTAAGTCCATATGAATCCAACATTGACAATTGATGAACATATGTATATATATTACCTGATCTCTTAATCAAAACATGGGATATATAGACCAAACAAAACAGAAGATAGATATATACTAGGATGCTAGAAATTAATAAAACAGTGTTTTAGTGCAAATTAATTAAGGCGGATGTAATAAGCCAAGATAAAAACACCAAATCTTACTAGTCACTACATATAGGATAATTGTTTGTGCTAGCCTTCCATGCACTGTTTATCAACAGAACTGCTGGCACAAAAAACACATATATATACTAACATATATGTAGCAGCATAGTCACATTGCATATAATTTATAACAAACACATATATTCAACTGTCACAAGCCTGAAAACAGCAAATTTATCAGTCTATTATGCTCTCCAAAAGGTAAACATCCCCAACAAACTAACCTTTTATGGCCACAGCAATTTCAACTAACTATAACACTTAATTAGTTGATTAACATATAACTGTCACCTTGTAAAACTAATTAATTAATACACCTTGCTCATTCCATAGCCTCATATAACGGTCTTAGCTAGTGTCTTACCTTCTCCAGTTAGGTTTTCATATCTTTAATTTGAGTTCTCATGGATCAACTCCTACTTCAGATAAATAAGAGACAGACACAGCAAATTAGAAATCCAGTGATCTAATTGTGAATTTTTATTAGATTCTAATATATGTAGCAGCTGGTTGACCTAATTTGCTATGGTTAACAGTCCTATGGCCGGTGTGGCGATACGAGGCTCGTACGCAAGCACCTTCAATCCACCTTGATGCGGGTACGGGCATGACGGGACCCACCTCCACTCCCTTCTCGGCACGTCGAACAAAAGCACATCTGAATTTGTCCCAGCCAAAAAAGCTACAAGCCCACCATACCCCGCACACTCGAATGCACCCATACCGTTACCACCCCCGCAATTCTCGTAAAACCTCGCATGCACATTGATTGGCATGCGGGAAATCTCAATCCATGAATGACCACATGGCTGTAGGCTCCACACGCGAACACTTCTCGGTACATTGAGCCGGTTCTTCTCCACGGCTGCTACCAATCCAACCCCACCATCAGTACTCAATTCCACCAGATTTGGAGACCGGAGGAATCGCTGCATTGGCGGTTGAATCTTCGACCAGGAATTCGACGCCTGGTCAAAAACCAGAACAGCATACGGAGAAACACTCATGCAGTAGAATTTGCTGCCACTAAAAACCATGTGGTTCGGTTCGATGCTACATAAACGAGGCAACGGGCTAGAGAGATTCCATGGAGAAAAGGTTGGGGTGGCATCAGCAAAGAACAGTTCTGAAGAGAGGTTTTTCACGGAGAAAGGAGAGATGAGATCATCCCCGGCAATTAATGCAGAGAGAAATGATGGGCCAACCGAAAGCCCGACAGCAGGAGAAAGCCGCGGCGTGGGGGTTTGCGGGAGGTATGCAATGAGTTTGGATAGAGGGTTGACAAGAAGAAGAGTCTTGGTTCCCGGTGTAAGCGAGACAAAACATAGCAAGCCACCGGATGAGGCGGCAGGAGCGATGGGGATGTTGGAAGGGAGGAGAGCAGTGAGGGGGAGATGATGCCATGAGAGAGAGGCCGGATCAAGGAGGTAAAGAGATGTGGGGTTTGAATTGGGGAAGAAAGCAAAGGAGGGGCGGTGAGGGGAGAGGAGGAGATGAGAATGGAGGAAGGAAGGGGAGAAAAGGAGGGAATGGATGCGGCGGGAGAGTAGCTGGAGGCGAAAGAAGGCCGAGGGAGGAAGGAAGTGGAGGATGCGGTCGAAGAGGGATGGCGGAAGCCGGCACCAGATGTTGGGGTCTAGGGTTTGGGATTGTTGATGATGATCCGGGGGAAGCAAGGTGGAAGAGGAGGGGAAATTAGGGTTTCTTTTGTAGCTCATGGTTGTGTAATTGTTCAGTGTTATCTAATTTGGTAGCATGAGTGTGGGAAAGAGAGATGGAGGTATGCTGATCATACTGTGCGGTGCAAACTAGGGTTAAAAGAGCGGCATGCCATATGACATGATATGATAATATAATATAGGGTTTGGTTGAGGCGAGGAGAGCATCTTTTTTTCACCTTTTTAAAATTCTGGAAGGGTCAATGCCTCAATGGAGAGGTTAAATAGAGAGAGAGACAGAGAGAGAGAGAAGACTGAGTTTCACCTGTTAATTAATCTGTAATGCTAGCTCAGTGCTGATACAACACAGCTACAGAGAATTAATTAATTCAGGTTTTGACATGAGAGAGTAGGATTTAGTCATGAGATCCTAGGCTAAATAGAGAATTGACATGAATGAGGATTGAGAAGTCAGTGAGGAGTGATTAGGAGGAGGTGAGAAAAAAGACAAGAGAGAGATAGAGAGAGAGAGAGAGAGAGGGAAGAAGTAATCATACAAGGGGAAGAAGCAAGTACAAAGCCGTATCATCTAACACGACGTGAAGTAGCCAACTCATGGCCACACAAGACAAAATTAAAACATTATTTAAATCTAATGCTTCAATTTCGATGGATGACGACCAAATTCATTCATTCTTTCATTAATTATACCTAGCATTCTAGCAATATATACAACTAGCATGCTTCTTAGGAAGCTTAGTCCTTGTCACAAGTCCGATTAATTAATTAAGAATATGATGAAGCAACAACAGAACGCATGCAATGTATAGTTATTTTTTGGGTAATACGGATCTATCCTATCCTATAGTGGCAACCATGCATGTGGAAACAAAATGAGGGCTTGATATATTATTTTGTGGCAGCAAGCATGACAAAAATTCCAAGTGTATATGTGCATTTAAGTACTGCTTCTGAAGATTAAAGTAGATAATTACTTGTATATTCTAATCAAGGGATGCTTTTCACACTAATTAGCACAAATTTTATATTTTTCACTAGCTCAAATCAATGTAATAAATTATCTTATTTTGTTAATTACTAAACGTTAACATTCCATCATATTTAAAGATATACAAATTGGTTTGAAACATTGAGAATCAATCATCAAGCTGGATATATATCTTAAAAATGATTAGATAATTAATTAGTTGTTTTTTTATCTCAAAACAATTAATTAATTGTTTAGCAGATTTTAATTTTGTTGACGTAGTTGTGATTATAATATCTAATATATAATATGAGTTGTCCGATTAGGATCACCAAAATTTTAAATTTCAATAAGAAATCACACATATATATGTTCCATTTAATTAAGTTGGTTTCCATGTCATATATAATTTTATCCTAGTGACAACTATCTAATTTTGCAACTCTTCGGGATTATACAATATATATTTATGATCGAGTCAAAATTCAAATTGCAGAGCATGAATTTTGAATTCCCCCTTAGTCAAAATGCTTTTATGTTGGCTAAATGAAAATGAAAATGAAAATTTCTTTTATTTCATGATCAAAAGAGAAAAAGGAGACTGTGTGACTTAAAATCAATGGGCCTGTTACGCAACATAAGGAATAGAAAAAAAAAATTGAGAAAATTATGGAAGTGGAAATTGATTGTTTTTTAATCTATTTTGATAATGTGTTTTATGACAGTTGAAATTTTCGTCAAGACATGAAAGACTTGTTTATATCCTTCCGTTGTTGTCGTAGTTGAGTTTCATCATCGTTGCTCAGATTCTGAGTATTTCCAACTACGACTTCAATCATTTTCTCCTCACCTTTTTTTTTTTTTATCAAAGTTAAAGTTTTTTTCTCTCTTTTTTTTATTGTACTTTTAGAAAAAAATTTAGGTAAAAATCGATACCATGAAATTAAAGACGCATTCAAATAAAGTTTATTAAGAGTATTTCAGATAATCTGTATTGAATTATTTTTCTATCTAAATCATTTTGTTTGTGAAAATTCAATTTCAAATCTAAATATATCGTCCTTTTCCTTGAATTGATCAAGAATTTTGTTTTAATTAAATGATTAATCCTAGGGATTAATCAAGTTGGTAGAATCGAAAAATTATTGGTGATCTTTTATATATAGAGCAAAGTGAGCGAGCTCTTAGAAGTACCGGATTCTTCAGTATTGTTAATTCAAAATATCGTCGAATCGGCTTCAAATAATAAATTCAAGTTGCTCAATAAATCATTCATATCAAAATCTTGTACGATGTTAAAATTTTCTATTTTTGAAAATTTCTAACTGTGAGTTATCGTTTGAAGCCGATTGGACGAATTTTGAGTTAAGAACACTGAGAGATCTGATACTCTTGGGAGCACATTAGTTTTACTCTCTCTCTCTCTCTCTCTCTCTATATATATATATATATATATAATAAAACTAATGTGTTTTCATAAGTATTTCAGTTCGAAATACTTACGGATCAAATTTCAAAATTTCGCATCCGAAATGTTGATAAAAGTAACTCAGTAAATTCTTCATATCAAAATCTTATAGAATACTAAAATTTATCATTTTTAAAATTTATAAACTATTTTTAATGATTTTTTAAAGACGACCCTTATTTGACATTCAAAATATTAATATTTTTATATTATTTTTAGGGTCAATTTTCAAAAAATCATTAAAAATAGTTCAAAATTTTTTTAAAAGATAAATTTTGATATGAATAATTTATTGAGTTACTTGAATCGACGTTTCAAATATAAAATTTTAAAATTCGATTCATAAATATTTCAGATCGAAATGCTTAAAGAAACATCCAATCCAAACCATATATATATATATATATATATATATATATATATATTAAAGTATACACGCAATTAATTGCAATTCCATACCATTACATGGGGTATAGTAATTGTAGAGGAGTTAAACAGTAAAGAACCTTTTTTTGTGAATTGGTGTCAGGTGAGGTGAGAGAGGCATTATTCCCATGAAACTGAGCAAAGATATGTAACGTGTTCCATACCCCAAAGAAGAAAAGAAATTTGAGGTGATTAGCAGATCAGACTGTGTGGGTCCCACATTCATATGTCCAATCCTGTGCTACCACGCTCAGAAACTAACATCTCCCCTACTCTCGTTCTACGCTCTACGCACAATAATTATATTAGTTATACAGGGAGAATTTATTCCTGAATTTCTTTTAAAAAATTGAATTAGTCCTAAACTTTCATTTATAATAAATTGATCTCTAAATTTTAAAAAAAATATCGGTCATTAAACTTTTTCAAAAAATTACATCAAATAAATCTTTAAACTTTTGAAAGAATATAAATTCTCATCCCTGAACTTTTTAAAAAAAACTAAATTGATCACTGAAGTATCATTTACATCTAGATTTGTCAGTTTTTAGTTTTACCTAATAGGTAACCTTATCCAATTCAATTTGATCTGTTATAACTTTTTTAATCTGAATCAGATATAAATATAAAAAAATTATTTGTTTTGGATTGATCATGTTAAGTTCAATTTGACCCGATCTGATATGAATTAAACCCAATCGTTTAAAAAAATAAAAAAATAATACTAGTCTAATCTAACCTGACTCATTTATATTCTTTTTTATATCATTTATTATTACTGTTATTATTATAAAAACATAATTAGTTGAAAGTCGAATCAGGTTGAATAAGATTGACTCGTCGGGTTGGATAATAAACTAATACGTCTATGTGCAAATGAAAATTTAAGAACCAATTTAATTGTTTTTTTCAAAATTCAGTGACTAAAACTTACATTTTTTCAAGAGTTGGAGAACTTATTTGTGTAATTTGAAATTTAAGGACCAATTTAATTTTCTTGAAGAAGTTCAAGGATCAACTTAATTTTTTTTTAAAAGTGGAGGATCAATTTGGTACAATCGAAAGTTTATGGATCAATTTGATTTTATTAAGAAAATTTAAGGACTAAATGGTGAATTTTCTCTTAATAATATGAGTAAAGCTATGAGCACCAAATTCATTGATACCACTAATTCAAAATATGTTGAATTGACTTCGAACGATAAATACATATTAAATTTTTTTATATTAAAATCTTATAAGGTATTAAAAATTTTTATTATTTGTTTCATATTTTTAAAAATGACTCATTTTTACTAGCAAAAGTTTATTATTTTATTATTATTATTATTAAAATCAACTTAAAAATCTCAAAAAACATTTAAAAAATCTTAAGAATCGAAAAAAATTAAATATTTCGTAAAATTTAATATAAAAAATTTATTGAATAATTAAAATTTTTCGTTTAAAATCGATTTAATAAATTTTTAAGTAAAAAAAATACGGAGAGGGTGCTATTCATACGAGTAACCTAACTTTAATTATAGTGCTAGGATCGATGACGGTGCAAGCATTAAATATGATCAAGACTCAGGCGAGTGTTACATGCCTATGAGGTGGCTACTAGGCTGTCCTATGAAGGCTCAGATTCAGAGAGGAAAAAAAAAAGAAAAAGAAAAAGAAAGAAATTTAAGGCCTGGACTGGAACTCACAGTTTGTCTGTTGCCATTTTGTATCTACAGTCACCTGTCCTTCCCCCCCCCCTCTCTCTCTCTCTCTCTCTCTCTCTCTCTCTCTCTCTCTCTCTCTCTCTCGCTCCCTCTCTACAGTATTTCTATTTTTGCAAAGTTTTTATGTTCTACGCTCTTTCTTTCTTTGTTCCTTGATAATAATTCATTGTATTTTCTGTCACCAGCTGAAATAATACCTTACTTGCTTCTCGCTCTTTAATTATTTGAGTAGTTTTCGTTTTTATTTCTTCGTTTGATCTTGAGTCTAATAAGCTAATGTATTGGTTTGATGGACGGAAAAGTTGAGTGACATTGTCTTTGACCTTTATTGTGGAATAATTATTAGAAGGTGGTGAACTAGTGATACAAATTGTCAAAAGGAACTGTTATATATTATATATATAGGGTTATAGATATTATTATTGATATATATATTTTATTATATATATTAAATGAGTTATTATATATATTAATGATTTTATTATGCGAATTTATTTTATACTATTATTATTTAACTTAAATGAATTATTATACATATTAGTGGTATTTAAGTTGAATAATAGAAGTATTGTATAAAATAAAATCTTTAATATACATAATAACTCATTTAATGTGTATAATAAAATTCACATCAACAACGATATTAATAATGCTATATGAATTTTTTGTTAAAAACATAATGATATCTCTATAACATTTTTCATTGTTAAATGAGAATTTAGTGAAAAATGTAAAATTATATGTTAGTGTGAAATGGAGTTTCATAGTGACAGAGGAGAGCTAATGAGATATATATAGCCTCCCCCTTCATTAGATATTTTAAAATTTAAGTAATTATTTTAAGAATTTGATAAATTATATTATGATTATACTATAAAAATTATCATTCAATCTCTTGGAACTCGATGTGTTATGATTTAATTAAGAAGAAAATATATATTTCAACCTCTCCTTATTTTATTTACTTGGTTCAAATTCGGATCTAATTATAGGGGTTGAGAAAAAAATATATATATACACGGAGGTTAGAGTTTTTCATCTTTTTGCATGCATATAGAAGTGTGCATATATATGGACTATATTGGATAGGAAAACACAAATTAAGTGAGAATAAAAAAGAGAAAAAACATTTATTGTATTGAAAAAATTATTCTTGTATCTCGGATTCTGTATTCAACATTAAATATAAATATTTTTCAAAAATTATATTAAATAATTTAAAATATTTGAGATGTAAATTATAAGAGGCGCCATAAATAATGCAGTTATTACTTATCTTATTTATTTTATTTTTCTTTTGAGAATCAATTTATTTTTATTTTTCTATCATACATTTAGAAAGATAGGGTACTGTCCGAGCCTATGAGGAAACAAAAATAATAAATAGTATATTTATTTTTTTGTTAACAAAAAAAATAATAAAACTTTGTTTTGGTACATGCCTACATGTCTTGAAGTGAATAATTCAACCGATTCGATCCATTAAATATTTTTTGCAAAACAAATTTAATAAAAAAATATTATTAAAATTTATACTAAACATTTCAAATTTTATCCACTAAGAGGATCTACAGTTGAATTTGAATGCTACAGGCTACCTTACAGATAGATAACATGAGTGTAGATGTGGATTGAGCAATTAATTAATTAATTAATCAACTAACCCCATCACTGAAAGAAAGAAAGAGGTGCTTACGCACTCAAGTTCACGTCACAATCACCACGTTATCTTTATAGATGCAAAATTGGTGCCTCGGAAATCTTGAAAGTATCCAAAATAAATAAGTACTATATTGTCACATTGTCACACAAATTAATTATGTAGACAGGTTGGTGGCTGTTTTTTTTTGTTTTAAAATTTAAAGTGAAGAAGCCCAACTGCTTATTTGGGCCTTATCTTTCAATTAAAGCAATAATGCTCGTCTAAGAATTAGAATGGAGTGTTATAAGTAATTAATGAAAAATTATATTATAAATTTTAAAATTATCCGATTTGTTTAAAAATTTATGTAAAATATTTTAAGTATAAGTTTTAAAATTTGTATATGAAATTTATAGTAAATTAAATAATTTTGAAACTTGTAGCATAATTTTGTCACTAACTATGCGTAGCATTTTCTTTGTCAACTCCTAAAACAAAAAGCATGCTCAAGATCAATGCCAAAATATGACACAATTTTTGTTTCATTTTTCAAATGATTACTGGAAATTAAGTGGAACTTCAAAATTTACTTGAATTGAGATTGAATAATAATATATATGCCAAGTTGCAACGAATTCTTTTGCTTTATCAAAATAAAAACTTCCTAAGAAGCTGGACATTTCATTTTAGAACAGGGAATTGTTACAAAGATTGAATTGGGATATATTTCAAAATTGAAGAGTTCCAATTTTGAAACTTCTGTGTCTGAAAAAATAGTCTAAATCAATCGTTAATTTCTTTTTTTTTCTCCAAATAAATCCTATGAGCTTACAATAATAATCTTTTCTACAATCAACAATTAGAAAATTCTTTCAAGGATTTGGTTCTCTTTCTTCTCCAAATTTATTAGTCTTATTATTATAACTATGCTTTATTATAAACTAAAAAACAAAAATCCTGAGTAATTAAGAGCATTTTCATCTCTGAAATTACTTAAGATCATTTTCAATTATTACATTAACTAATTAGTAATTATAAAGATAAAGATATTTTAAAATTAATATATAAAAAATTATTTAATTAAATTAATAATTGAATAATAGTTACAGTTACAGAGATATGGAGATGCTTTAAAGAAAAGGCAATTTGGAACAAGAAAAGATAGATCTCATTATCTGAACTCTTTCCTTAGAGATACTATAGGTTTCATCTCCACTGGCTTCAAAACCCTCCGCTTCTGCTTCGCCACCACGACTCTTCTCTCTATTGGAGCATCTAAATGGAGAGGAGGTGTCACATCGTCATCGTTGTTGTTTGGATGGAAGAACAGATGCGTGATATCTTCAAGCGGAACTCTGATCCGATCGGGACAATCCTTCCTCTTTCTCTTTCTGTTATTGTTCAAGCTGTGAGAAATGGAGGGGAGGAGGTCAGGAGAAGTCGGAGGAGGAGGCGGAGGAGGAGAAGAGGTGGAAGGAGCGATGTTCTCTTTGTGGAGAGAGAGGGAAGAGAGAGCCATGGCGAGGTCGGATTGGAGAGGAGGCGTGGTGGTGGATTGAGACTGAGAGGTGGTTATTTGTAGGCTATGGATTTGAGAGGGAAGAGGGAATTTTTCAACCATGGTTTGGTTTCTGTTTCGATTTGGAACTTTCGATTTGGGAAGTTTATTTTGAAATTTGGTTATAAATGGAAGCAGATTGGGGAGGCGGGGAATCGAAGAGCCATTTCTCTTTTCTTTTGTTTTTTTTGTTTTCCGATTGGGTGCTTGCGCGCGTGAAACCGGGAAAGAGAGGGAAGGAAAAAAAAAAACTGAAAATTGAAAATTTTATACGGTTATGGGCCTCATAAATTTGAAAAAAGGTTCAATTTTATTTCTTTTTTGGGCCTATGAGCTCTGAATTTGGTGCTTAAGCCTATAACACAAACTAATAGGGCTATTATTGACAAGTAAAATGTTTGGAGATATCATTATTCATACGTAGGGAATTAAAAATAGCGCGGTGTATCAAGACACGGCACGACACGGCAAGTGTCAGAGGTGGCACGATACCGCATGCCACGGCGTGTCAACGCGTGTCGTGTTATGTGTGTCGCGTGCCATGTCGTTATCCGTGCCGTGTCTGGTTCTTTTCACTGTAGACACGGCACGGCACATACGGATAAGGGAGGCGATACGGCATGGGACACACAGCACGGATATGCACGGCACGGCACGCACGGATAAGGGAGGCGACACAGTACGGGGACACGTGTTGACACGGTTAGCACGGGTAGGCACGTTTAGCATAGTTAGCACGGATAGGCATAGTATGCACGAATTGTGCACTGTTGGATGTTGATCGGACGGTTGATTTTGTAATTTATTAGCGTGATTTCGTAAAAAAAATTTTGAATTTTTCAAAAATAATTTTTATTTTTCTAATTTTTTGGCAATTTTTATCAAAATATTATTTTTTTTCAATTGTTTGTTTAATTTTTTAGCAGTAAATAAATTTAAAATGATTGAATTTTGTTATATTTTTTAAGATTTTTCTGATTTTTTTCCGATTTTTTCGAATTTTTTTCCCACCAAATACGTTTAGCACGGTTAAGGCACGTGTAGCACGGTATGTCAACTTGACATGACACGGCACGATTAAGGCACGTCACGTTTAGCACAGCGTATCGAATCGACACGGCACGTGTAGCAGGCTGTGATTTAACCGTGCCGTGCCGTGCCGCCCTCTCCCTATTTTTGACACGGCACGGCACGCACGCCAAAAAAAATTTTCAACCTCCCGTGCCGTGCCGTGCCGCGGCACGCCGTGTTTTGACACGACACGGCACACACGTTTTTATTATGTAATTAATTTTATATAATATTTTATTATTCAACTCAAATACCACTAATTTGAATAATAACTCACTTAAATTAAATAATAAAAATACTGTACAAATAAGTTATATAATAAAATCGATATCGACAACGATATCAATGATGGTATCTCTATATCAGCTCCCTATTGCAAATTGCATCTTAGCAGTGGCTGTGTTGGTAGAGGGGAACTTGTCCGGTCCCTCTGAAAATACTTTTCGAAGTATATCTTTAAAATTATACTTCGTAACAAAATAATATAAAAAATATATTTCAATTTCAATATAATTACGATAATATGTTTCAATCCACAAAATAAATAACACATGTCTTTAAAATTATACTTCTAACACAAAAATTATAAAAATGTAATTTTTAGTACTTACAAAATTTATGTCCGCCACCCTAACCAACTCTCGGTTCGACTCCGAGAGTAAATATTGGTCACAAAGACATTTATTGGATTTTATCAGGAAAAGATTACAAAGGAAGAAAAAAATTGAGCTCATTCAAGCACAAGCTGAGTCAAAGCTTGTTTCAATCTGGAACGCTTCAACAAATTGTATCCACATATCATCATCATATGTAAATATTTTCTGATACTTAATATACTGCAAGTGAAATCAGATTATACCGCACAAAGTTAATCTTAGTTGATGATGATGATGATCAGAAGTTCATCTATAAAAGCCGAAAAACACGTACTTGAAAACATGTGAAAAACAAACAAGAACATTGCACATCAAGGGATAGTGTAAATGACATTGCCATTACTAATTAACACAAGTAAACAGAGCGGATGACAGTAAGTCAATAACAATCACAATTTAAATCGCTAGACCAAAATGACGAATCACAATCATAACAAATTTGATACATGAAATTAAGGTTTTCTAGTCTTTCCGCCAGCGATCATCCTCTTCAAACTTTCAAAAAAGATACAAACAGATATTGAAATTAGTATCTACGGTATTCTTTTGGGGGCCTAAAATTAAGGGGGTGTGTCTCAGGAGTTGCACTCATGTCTTCTTTCCACATCTTTATTGTTTTGTCTGCTTCGCATGTAACAAGCCTCGACCCGCTTATGTCATATGAAAGAGCATATATACATGCCTCACTGTCCAAGGATCCTAAAATCAAGAGAAGAGAAAAGGAACCAATCAAAATTAATTTGTTTCCCTGCACATATGTTATCCATGAGAAGTTCTCTCAGCCAAAGCTTCTGATCTCACTTTGCACATAATTCAGATCTCAATTTAGATATGAACTTTAAAATAGATTGTTAAAGGTTCTTTCTGGTATTTAGGAACCTGGGATTTAAGTATTTAACTTAAGCTCATTAGTTAGGCTGGCTTTCTCTACACAAAAAAAGGAGAAAGGTGAATACAAAATAGAGAAGTCCCAGAGCTGACCTGGCTGAACGATGGTCTGTGCCTGCTGGAAATTATGGCCGCTCTTCCAATCCCAAAACCATAAGCTTCCATTATCACCTATGAATTAATAATAAACACAAATAGATAAGTACACGTCTCTTTTTCTTTGTCCTTGTATAGACAGGAATTGTAAAAGTAATCAAGCCACAAAACCACTAAAACATAAATTTCATAAATAACTGTGTACACACATATATGCTGTGTTAATAAAAGTCTGGTAGTAAGCAACTGGTAGAAACCATACATTTCATGTAATTAGCTGTTGTGCTTTTGCTGTGAATTTAGAAATTTAATTAAAACCATGACACCGGTGCCAAGAAAACGAGACTATACAGGATTCTGAAACAGTATACGACAACTAACAGTAAGCATAAGGCTATTACCTCCTGTAGCTAGGACTCCATCTTCATTAACAGCCATGGAGTTAATTATTGTCTTTTGCTGGGACCTATACCAATTAAAAAGCAATAACAAAAAAAATGGATAAAAAGGTACTATTTTCCTTGAGGCCAGGCACCAATAATAACAAAAAGAGTAAAAATATCAGATTTGTCTTCTTCTTTTGGTTGATTATTGCATCAAAAGTAAGTGAACCCAGCAACATATCAAATCAGTGAGTTACAGTAGGAAATATATGTGGAAAGCATAATATGAAACAAGATGCCAACACAGGTCTCACATATCAATAAAAATACTTGCAATTCATTTTGCAAAAAGAAAAAAATATTTTACTCACAGCATATTGTGCAAAAATTCTCCTTTGGGAAGATTAAATTTCTTTATATTGTCTGCTGATGCTGATGAAAAAGCATGCCTGGAAAAATGTAAAACAGCATAAAGACTAAAACACCAGTAGTATGAAAAGGTTTCAATCTCTGACAATGTAAAACCAAAAAAACAGAAGTAATTCCAGCAGTAGAGCATACTCTTTTGGGTGCAATGCCATAGCCCGAACTGATTTCTTGTGGTGTGTAAGAGTTGCCATTGTTTTTCCTACAAAAGAGGAAAAAAGATATATGTTTTTCATCACCTTCAAGAAAAGGAGAGGAAAATGCTATACTTTCAGCGGAAATGCTTGCAAAAACTAAAATTAATACCTGCTACAAGATCCCAGAATTTTATTGTAGTGTCATGAGAGCCAGTGACAACTTGTGGATCCTACAGAAAGGTCAGGTTTAGAAGTAAAATGATACAGCATTAGTTCCAAATTGAAATTGAACGAAGTATAAACAGATAAAGTAACTGAAATAAGACAATTTTCATGTCTTGTATTTCTTCTCTCAAAAATAAATAACAAAACTTTTTTTTTTTTGCTTACTGTTGGCCTTGCAAACACAGAACAAACTGTGTTATCATGTCCAGTCAAAGCACAAACCATAGCCTTTGTCCTTATATCCCAAACCTGAATAGGAGAAAATGATCGATTATGAAAGGACTACACTTGTATTTCAGTATGATAAAAAATTTATAAAGGTAAAAGAGCTCCATGCACTAGGAAAAGTATACCTTATTGAAATCAAACAGGAATTATTTTCTTAATATGAAATTGATGAAATGGCATAATCAACATTCAATAAGTCATGGACTGTAATTACTTTTTTCAATTAAAATACTTTAGATATAAATTTTGACAAAGCTTAAGAATGATCGTAAATTTCAGTAAGAAACCCCATACCCTGCAAACAGAATCTCGTCCACCTGTAAGTAAAATATCAATGGTTGGATGGAGAGCCAAGCAGTAGACCCCACTTAGATGACCATGATAAGACCTAATCACCTGTTAGACACAATAAGCAGAAAGAAGATTAAAATAAGTGTTAGAAATCCACCAATAATATCAATTCAGAAAGCAGCATCACATACATTTTGCTTTTTTCATACTTTTTGTAAAATACATCAGATAGCTCACTGGATTTACAGATAATGACAGACGATCCTCAAGTTTACAGCACCTAAAGATTTTGCTTGCAACTAATACCATACTGCTATAAGTAAGGTTAAGCGACACAATTCTATATTAGAAAGGGTGAGTTAGTGGGAAGTGGCTACCCAGCAATTCGGAATAGCAGCTAACCCAAGTTAGCACAATAGCAAGGGTTAGCTCACTAACCCAAAGATTCCGAATAGCTATCTATCCACCTAAACACGAAATAGCGATTCAGGAATAGTCAGTAGCCCAGATTAGCACTATTCCTCACCCCATCCAAATGCACCCTACAATCTAACATCGGATTCTTCTAGGCTTAATATGAACTATTAAAAAGTGTCACACGAACATAAGGGCAAAAGCCATGTTGTCACTTGCCGGAATATACCATTTAATAATTTGTTGTTGAGATTTGAGAAGATCGGTGCTTGTTGCAAATTCAAAAAAAAGGGGTATTATTGCGAACGTTGTAAAATGTCATTTGTAACTAGCAAAAGCCCTGTTCTTCAACAAAGAGAGGATTTCAGCTAAAATGAATTTGGTTTCAATCAATATAAGTTGACAAACTTAATACAGTATGAACTACAGCTGCAGTATCTTGCAAAATATTATACATCTATAGTTTGATAAATTAGCAAACCTTGTTTTGCTCAAGGTCCCAGCACTTGACTTGCTTGTCATCTCCAGCCGAAAATAGATAAGTGTGGCGTTGACTAACTGCAAGCCCTGAAATTACATAATACCCCTCAAACGTTACAGTATTTAAAAAATAAGTGTTGTTAAAAGATAAAGGTAAACATTAGCGCAAGAAACGAACCGCGTATCTGTTCAATATGCCCAGTCAATGTAAGCTTCAATCTTCCTGAGGCAACATCCCATATCTGCATATACAATATTAGGATTAAGACATACGGAACAAAAAGAACTTAAGGGACAGGAAATGAAAATAAGAATTGATTAATGTAAATCAAACCTTTATTGTTCTGTCAGCAGAACCAGTACAAAACCAAGTATTGCTTGGGTCAAACGCAATTGACCTGACCCATCCCAAATGACCGCTTATGACCTGGATCATAATTCAAAAATACTATTTCAGGTGAAACAAAATTCTGAATAAAAAAAAATTAAATAATTCATTTAAGGTTTTAAATAAACTATGGAAGCAAGTTCTGGTATATATAGACCTAACTCCAGATACAGAGTACACACTACTACAAACCAACTTAATTTCTTTTTATTTCCTTTTCGTTTTAAGTTGCTTAACTTAATTCATACAAAGTCAATT
Source organism: x Bolboschoenoplectus mariqueter (assembly GCA_037678475.1). Classification (NCBI taxonomy): domain Eukaryota; kingdom Viridiplantae; phylum Streptophyta; class Magnoliopsida; order Poales; family Cyperaceae; genus x Bolboschoenoplectus; species x Bolboschoenoplectus mariqueter. Next base: position 862,102 of record CM075244.1, on the reverse strand, counting down.
AGCGCATAAAAGTCAAGATAAGGCAGATATTACAAAAAGAAAGAGCCAAAACTGGCACTACTGACATACTGTGTTGGCCATATACCAGAATGCACTGGCCAACTAGGCTCTACTTCAAGAACTTTTGCTATGGTTGTAAACCTAGACGTTTCACATGTCAATCATTTTCTGTTCAAAAGATATCAATTACTTGTAAAAAAAAATAAAAGCATTTTATTCTACTTCCAAATTAAAAAAGTTTGTTTAGCACAGCTGGTGTTGACCATTAAACCCATAAATGTCAGTGTTTCAGACCTAGTAAGTTTTAGTAAGTACTACATGGAATTTACAACATATCGGTCGTTTAGTAGTCTGATCTCAACTTCAATTATGTTAGTCTTTTGATTCTTATTGCTAAAATTCAGGCTGGAACACTAAATAGAATAACATAAATTAAATTATAGGTGCCAACCAGTTAAAACACCAGTTAGGTTTAATGCTGGTATAGAATATCCAAGGCAGTGATACATTTCAAGATACATTCCAACATACAAGTGAAGAAAATGATTTAAGGCTCATACCCGGTAATTTTTCCAAGGAGGATGCCATACAGGCTTAGGCCATTTACTTGGAATTCTCTCTATCAGTGCAGAACTAGATGCAAATCTGAAATTCAAAGAAAAGAAGTGAACTAAGCCCTGAAGTGAGAATCAAATCAGCAAAACACTTTGCAATATTTGAACCTCAGTTAAAAATGTTCTAGAAGACTTTCATATCTAGTTTCTCATTTCTCCCTTAATAAAACTAAACCAACAAACTAGATCAAATTCTCTGTTTGCAATAGATGATGTACAATAAATTACTAAAAGACAAGCTAATGAATACCTTTCTGAGGAGCCAGGCACAGAAATGACAGCCGAACTTTTGCTTGGCATGGCCAATTCTCTGAAAAATGAGACATTATTCTAGATTTAACTAACAAAAGGTAAATTCTCTTTTTAAAGAAAAAGACAACAGCTTGAGTTTTAATCTTACGGCGCTTTTGGTAGCAGTGGTGGAGCCAATAGAAGAGCACCTTTATCCCCTTTTTGAGAGTCTTTTGCTTCTGGAATGCCTAGAAGCAAAAAATAATAATAACAAAAGGTCAAGTAAATATATTAATAAATGTATTCAGTACATGAAAACAAAATTAAAACAACAAATGTGCAAGGGAATCATTATTAGATTTTGGGACCTAGGTTTCTAGTTGGAACTATAACAGTACCAATTTTTTAACTCTTTTGCATACACTAGATTGAACCACGCTATTCAGTCACTTCAGGTGTTGTCTCTGCCAGTATCATACATGCAAGGGGACATTAGTTCAGTACCAGTTAGATAACATATGGTCATTTCTGTTGCAGTCATTTCCCTGTAAAAGTAGAACCCTAGTTCTCATTTTCCCTACTCCTGATAGAACACTGACACAAGATCTGATAATAAATTGAATAAATTAACCTTATTTGCTACTGAAAATGAAAAGAACAAAGTATCCTACCAGGAAGAGCTAGTGTGGCAGAGGCCTGGTCTGATTTATGTTTGGATTTATCCTGTGCGTCTTCACTTGGCAAATTTTTAACCCCTCCATACTCAGCTGTCACCTACATCAAGCAATTGCATTGACTTACCATTTAAATGATTGAAATTTGGTAGCACGGTAGTGCATCAGGAATTCTTGACAATACAATTAATCCAACGTAATTTGCAGTTGTGCAACTGCAATTTCATTAACCCTACACTGACTCTATGTCGAATTAACCCAATCCCCTCTCCTCATTGCATTTACCCTTAATAATGCAATTTAGCCTGAAATTTAAATTTTTAACTACAAACATGCGACCAAATTTCCAATTATGCAGCCAATCCAAATCAAGCCCGGTGTGAACTCGAACAAACCATGCCTTGACAAAAAAATTTATAATTGGTGGTTGAGTTTGCAACTTCTTTACAAACAAAACACAAATCAATCTAAGCCCTCCTTTTTCCCGGTTAACCCTAAAATGCTTATTCAGTATTTTCCACTATGCAAACAGAGAGAAAACAAACACAAAAGGGGGGGCCGTAACCTAGTCATATTAGATCATCATACTGGTACAAAAACGCTTCTGGACATAGACATGGCAGGTACTACAATCCATTTAGGGTGAATTTAAAAGAAATACAGATAAAAAATATCAACATTTGAAGCACCTTATAGCTGACTCGGATCCTTTTGCTGAAAAAGCGAAAGAGAAGAAAAAAAAAACACATTAGTAGGTTAACACGGTCGGGACTTGAGAGATAAGAGATGCTTTAGAAGTGAGAGTTGAAATCAAAACCTTTCTGGATCGAGAGGGAAGGAAGCGCCATGAGAGGGGGCAAAGAGATCGAGGCCTCGCTTCAGAGACTTGAGGCTCAGCTTTCTCAGCGATTGGGGCTCGACTGGTAGCTCCACCATTGGCGCCGCTCTCTCTCTCTCTCTCTCTCTCTCTCTCTCTCTCTGTGTCTCCCTGTGCTCGGTTTGGTTAATTGGTTAAGTTTGGTTTGGATGCTCTACAACTTATGGTTAAAGGTAGAAGATCGCCGTTCTATTGTCTCGACCGTCAGATAAGAATCCAACGGTTCTGATGATGTACGGAGGCATTACATTAAATTTCGACGAACTGTTCAGCAATTATTTCTTTAGCAGGTCTACGTTAATTAACGACCGTTGATGTGAATATTTTACATATCAGAATATTAAAATATTTATGGGAGTTTTGGTGATTCTATGAGCTTGAAGTTTAAATTAATTAAAAATATAAATAGAATTATTAAAATAGTTTTTAGCTAGTATAATCTTATGTTTAAAATGTATTGTATCTATTTAATTTTATAAATATAAAATATGTATACATACGTAAGATATAATTTGAAATATTTTCATGAGTTTTTATGATTTTATGAACTCCAATGAAGCTTAAATTGATTGAAAATATAAATAGAATCACTAAAATCTATTTAACATGCTTTCTAGCAGAATTTTATGCTTAAAACATGATTTATCTATTTAATTTTGCACATATGAACTTGTAAACACACAAAAAACATAATTTGAAGTATTTTGGTGATTTTATGAATGTATACATAATTTGAAGTATTTTGGTGATTTTATGAATGTGTATAAATATGTTTAAAAGTGTTTTAAATGAATTTTAATGTAATTTGAATTGAAATATATGTCATAAGTCATAACTAATTAATTTCGCTTAAAAATTACATAAAAATAATAAAATAAATATATCAAACAACTTATATATAAAATTTGAGGACATTTTAATCACAAATGAGATTAAATTGATTAAAAATATTTATAAACATATTCAAAATCATAACTCATTAATTTGGTGATTTTATTAGCTCAAATAAAACCTAGATTGTTTAAAAACATAAACAGAATCATTAAAATATCTTTAAAATGTATTATAGTAGAATTTTATGCTTAAAATTTATAGCATCTATTTAATTTTGTAAATATAAATATGTAAACCTATATGTGAATTTTTCTGATTTTATAAGCACACATGAGACTTAAATTAATTAAATATATGAACATAATCATTATAATATTTTTAAAATATTTTTTTGAGAGAAATTTATGCTTAAAGTATATTATATTTATTTAATTTTGCACATAAAAAAATATAAATACACATAAGACATAATTATATTCTCTAATGATTTACAGGGCTATGCATGGAATCCCACTTCCTAACAAAAAGAAAAAAAAAAAGAACAAGTTTGTCCAAAGAACCGGACAAATTCCTGCTTAAATTTTCGAACGGAGATCTCCAGTTTGGAAAGCACCGGAGACATTTCGACTCTTCTCATTCCCTTTATCCAGCTCTATTCCAGAAAACGGAGTAAGCATAGAAAATCGCTGTTGTTGTTGGAGGGAAAGAGAGAGAACTAAGAAATGCTATATCAGTACCATTGCTATCTACTACGATTGTCGAGTGCTCTTTGAACGAGTGAAGCATCATCGTATGATAAACTAAAAGCCACACTAACAAGTAACAATCAGCGCGCCCCATTATCAATGCTACGGACACAGCTCTCTGCTTGCATCTCCAGATCTCTCTCTTCTCTCTCTCCTACAGCCTCCACTTTAGAAGATGTGGCTTCCAATCATAGAGGTTCATTCTTTTCTTTTGTTTGGCATTGTTTCTTTGCGTTGTAATAGTACAAATTTTGTTCTAAAAGTGGATAATAGTTTCTCAATGTGGGTTTGTGTCTAGAGATAAGGTTTACTCAGTTGTTTATGTATAAAAGGGGAACGTCATGTAGTTTCATTGACACCTTTGTGAGTAATTTGAAGATGGTTTTGCATCTGTAGAGAAAAAAAAAAGATGCCCACCAACTGTTCGACAAAATTACTAATGTAATTGTACTTCACATATTTGCACCCAGGTTTGGCCAGAGTGGTACTGAAGAAAGGAAAGGCCCAGATTTTCAAGGACGGGAACCCAATGGTGTACAGCGGTGCTGTCGATCGAGTAAAGGGTCGGCCAGCTCCTAAAACTGGGGACGTGGTTTTGGTATCTGACGGCTCAGAGAACCCCATTGGTTGGGGCCTCTACAACTCTGTTTCAATGTTTTGTGTTAGGCTTATGCAACTCGAAGAAGAAGTAAGAAGGTGGCACATCTTATCTACTTCGGTACAATGTCAATCAAGTCTAATATCAAAGCAATTGGGACTTAACTGAGGCTTAGATATTGAGTATTGTTCAGAACAGCAATATTAAATACTAGTACAGCTAAACTTTCAATTAAGCCTTAATTTAGTTGAAAATACTGAATGTTATCTTATTAGTTGTAAAAAGTATTTGAACTGCGGCTCAATTTATTCCTACTTAGTCTTCTTTACCATCATTTTACCCTCAAATGGTTTTCAAAATTCAAGCTAATCAAGCGCGTGGTAGATACTGGTATTGGATCAGAGCAAAACAGTATTTATGTTATAATCTGCTTTGTTGAGCAACTAACTAAGTTGAATGCTCCTTAGAGATCTCACTTGTACATAGAACATGAGAGTTCATGACCTAAGTTATGCATGATTCATTCACAAAATTTTATCTATCTAATGATCTGCCCAATAAAAATTCAATTAAGCTCTATAATGTCCCAAATTATCTATAGTTTACCCTCTATTCTGCAAATATGAAAGGAGAAATAGTTCTTAATTAAGGGGCATTGCGGCCTCACTACAATGGTACGGAAATCTAAAAATAATTTTCTTCAGCTACAACATGTCTGATTGAAGAGATCTTTGTAATGATTTACAGAGACCCATCCTACACATTAAATATGGAAAAGTTGCTTGAGAAGAGGTTTTCAGCTGCTATAGATTTACGTAGAAGCCTGGGCCTTCCCTCAGCTGATACAAATGTGTACCGCCTAATTAATAGTGAAGGTGACCGGTACGTAACCTGATGGCAGTTTTATGATTTTATTCTATGTTTTTTTATTGCTATTATATTTTTTAGAATTATCATAATGCTGTGATGATTTTGAAAATTTTGGAGTAGGAAAGTCATACCAGTAGAATCTGTTACACCATATTGGTATCTATCAAAACAGTTGCATTTTCTGATACAATCTAGGTGTTGACTACAAGGGTTGCAATTATATATATTATTTTGCTTAACCAGAATGACTTGTTAGCTGAAACTACCAGTTGGTACCAAGTCTGTAGTAGTCTTTGACAAACCGGGTTCATCAGGGAGCTGTGGATTTATAAGAAGGGAGAGGGTTTGGGTGTGAATCCCAAAACAGGGGTTTGTTATGTTTACTTAGGTTCTACATTCTATTGGAGTTAAACTGAGTTACTAACTGTGAGCTTTACTCACAAAAAAGAAAAAAAATGAAATTCTTTTCAGATCTATGATTCTATATGATATACTCTCTGAAGTACAGGTTGTCAGGCCTCATAGTGGATGTATTTGGAGAAGTTGCGGTAATTGCCTCATCAGCCGCTTGGGTTGAGAAATACAGACTACAAATTGAGTCTCTTGTGAGTCAAGTTTCTGGTATTAGACATACTTGGTGGAGATCATCAGTTGATATCTTAAAAGAAGAAGGTTTGGAAGTTTCACAGAAGGAACAGAGCCAGTCTCCCATTGCTCAAAAAGTCAAGGTAAAAAAAAAAAAAAAAACTAATAGCAAAGCAGCTTATGTGCAATTTACCAGGGTGCACACGTTGCACCTCTTTTTTTTTTTTTTTTCCTTGAGCAAGTTGTACATTATTGCAGCTTAGCATTAATTTAGTTATCTTCTCTGCATGTAGGAAAGGGGAAAGGCAGTAAATGTTTTTCCTCTCTTTTATCAAGTCTTTTTTTTTTCTGTTAAAGAAACCAAGGAGAGAAAGGGTAATGTTTCTTGTACTAATGGGGCACATATGAGATGTTTCAGATTTGCATGAGGGATACTATTTATCTTGAGGATTTTCAGGAGGGAATATTTACCTACTTCTTAAATAATGTACGTAGGTTGTCGAGAATGGAGTGTATTATCTAGTTTCACCAGAAGGTCAGAAAACGGGATTTTATGCTGACCAAAGGGAAAACAGGCACCTCATCTCATCTCTATCTAAGGATAAAAGAGTACTTGATTTATGTTGTTACACTGGCGGATTTTCCCTTGGTGCATTACTTGGTGGTGCTCACCATGTCACTGGTAAGCCTGAATTATCTTTATCATATATGTCTTTTTGCTAAAAACCCATTATTTAATTTGTATTTTGAAAAGGCCCGTCTGTTGTGTATTTAAGATGGCCCATTATTTAATTTGCTAGATGCAGACTTGATCGCATTATTATTTTATCCACATTGTCTAATTTGAAAACAAATGGAAGCGATAATTCTTTGTGGTGATATTTGTGTTATAATTTTTTAGGAGTTGATTCTTCGATGTCTGCCATAGATTTAGCCAACGAAAATATCCATCTGAATAATTTGAATCCTGAAAGGATTTCTTTCTTGAAAGAAGAGGTGACTGAGTTTATGAAACGAGCATTATCACGAAATGAAGAATGGGACCTGGTAATTCTAGACCCCCCAAAATTGGCACCTAGGAAAAAGGTGATCTCTCTCTCTCTCTCTCTCTCTCTCAATAAATCCACCACAAAAAGACAACTAAAGTTACAGTAACCTGGATGTATGTACGTTGAGATTGTGCATCTAACTGCAGACAGGGCCATATAACGATTTATTCTGAACCCTCTCCTGAAAGATGCCCGTACTCTCACATAAGCAAACTTCAAAAAATGAGGTCAAAATAAAAAAAATGTTAGGTCTCGTGATGCTAATGTTATTATGCCTGGTTTTTCAGTTCTTGGAATAAGCTAAAGCATTTTCTGTATGTGCATACTAGGTTTTTGATAATAATAGAGAGATATGCAAAGTAATTGTTCTTTGCCATTATATTATTGTCATTTATTGTGATAGTTACTTTTGTAGGTTCTACATAGTGCATGCGGCATGTACAGAAACCTTAACTCATTGGCAATGCAAGTGACCAGGAGAGGGGGGCTCCTTATGACATGCTCTTGTTCTGGTGCTATGACTCAAAGCCGCCTTTTTCTTCCTACCCTTCAGGTCTCTTTATTTTCTTCATATCTACTTTACCTTTGTCTCTGACAAAATGTTTTTGCTGTTTGTTCGTTTTTATATCTCATTATTTGATCAGACTACCTCAGTTTACTAGAAATTTAGGTTTTAACCTAAGGCTGCAATTGGGCACCATATAAGATCAGAAAATTGAACATAAAAGAAAAACTTATAGCTTCTTACATTTTGTCCTAAAATTTGTTGGGCTCACATGAAACCATTCATGCTGATAAGCTCCAAGACAAATTGTAGCAAACTTTCCTGGTAAACCCTAGGGTGTATGATTCCTAACCGGTTAATCCGATGGACAAATTGTACCAAAACTTTCCAGGTAAGCCCTAGCGTATATGACTCTTATCCAATCAATTCAATAATCCTTCATTAACATCAGTTGTTTGATCAACCCTCAAATTAACCTAATTTTGATTTTGTTTGCCCTTAAATGTGCTACTAAACATAGACAAGCCTCCAAAAGACCATAGGAACAGAGGAAGTGTGAACATGTAGTCATGCTGGCACCTTATTGAACAAAAAGATGGTACCTTGCATTCTTATCCAAAATTTGGTTTCTTTTTCCTCTTGCAGGGTGCTTCGTCAATGTCAGGTAGAAGAATTGCAGTTTTACGCCAAGCAGGGGCGGGTTTTGATCACCCGATAGACCCTTCATACCCAGAAGGTGAATACCTTACCAATGTGTTGCTTAGGGTGTTGTGAAGAACTCAATGATACAATCTTCAGGTTGATTAAACTTTTGCACATAACCCCCCTAGGTTTCAATTTTCTTACTGTGAAATTTATTTCTATAATGGTTACACAGAAATTAAAATCATTAGAAATTATGCCATCTTGGAAATGTATTTTTTATTTGAGTGTTTTAAATCATTAATTATTTCCTTAATTATATCCAAACTGGATGGTATCAAGTGAATGCAGGTAAGATATTAATAATTAAGATTTGCATCATCAACGGAGCAAGCCTCAACAGTTAGTCATTCTGTTATGATCCAATTGAATTAAATCATCAAATATCTTCTATAAGTAAATCCATAGGTGATTTCCTTGTCAACTTGAGATGTTGTTAAAAACTTAAAATTATTGTTGAACTTAACTAACCACTCAGAATTTTTTTTATTTAAAAAGATAAACAGAGGTCAATCCACTCATATCAGATATAGGATAAATACTGCTACATAGGCTCTGAAATCCACTTTATCATGAAAATTTACGAAGTTCATTAAACAGAAAGCTATTTTGTACATATAAGTTCGGATTGAGTTTATCATACAGGGATTGATGTGAGACCAATCTAGTTTAAAAGACCTCAGGTGAGGTCGGAAGTCGGAACAGATTGGATTTGGTGTGAGACTGGTCTAGTTCAACAGACCTCAGGTGAGATCGGAAGTCGGAACCCATTGGATTTGGTGTTAGACTGGTACCTCAGGTGAGGTCGGAAGTCGGAACATGCTGGATTTGCCCTCTTCATTTTAGTAGGTAAGTTCATAGGAAACTCAAATAGTGAAGACAGTTTAAATAAGTAATTAGGCTTCAAGCATTCTCTTAAAAAAGCCGAAAAAATAGCCAACCTATTTTGCATCCTCGCGCCATATTTTTATGATTTTACAAATCCATAAGTGGTCAATGCATGAAACATTGATCGGGCAAATTCCTGAGAGCTCACTAATTTAAATCAGCAAAAAATTACAAAAAAGAAAAAAAAATGTGTATATACGTCCTTGAAAAAACTTTCTATGTTGGTAGACTAGTTTATTGGCATCAACTAAAGATGTACAGGTCATCATAGCATTATATTTATTTTAGATGATATATATTTAAAATTTTGATAATTAAAAAAAAAAGAATGTACTATTAATCACAAGGAATATTTTTGTCCACGGCACATCACAATACAAAACACCCATAATATTAATCATATACAGATTCAAATTTATACAGCCTACACATGATTCACATTTAAACTTTCAATATTCACATTTAACGAACGTCAAATTTATACAAATTTATTCCTTTAGTATTAACCTGTCTAAATTCAGAGGGGGGAAGTGAACTAGGTGTTACTTAATTTTATTATATAAGGGCTAAGACGACTATGATGTAAAAATTTAACAATTTTCAATGAAATTGCTGACACTGTAAAGTCACTTTCCTTAAAGAATCCATATAAATTTATAAATTTAAATTTGTGTGGAGTTCTTATTTACCAGAATAAGATCATTTGGGATTCGCACTTAACAAACCTCAATAACATTCAAAAATAATTTTGTCCTATAATTACTCTGAGAAATTTGTGCATGATTCATATTTAACAAAATTCATGCTTGACAAAGTTCAAAATGTACAAATCTATTCTATGAAATGCGAACTCAATATGAGTTTAAATATTTCTAGAATTGACACTTATAGACATCTCACATGTCAATTTTATGCATTCCATACTCCTAGCACACAAAAATGCCCTGGCAAACAAAATTATTTTTAAAATAATTTATTCTATTAATGAAAGGATAAAATAAACTTTCGTAGAATTTACTGTAAGAGCATCTCAATTTCTAAAATTATAAAAGTTGAATTTATTTGTCACATCAACAAATTAGTAATTTCTTCACATTAATTTCAGAAGTTGGTTGATATGACAAATTTTTTTAGAATTGTCAAATGGAGCAATTTTTCTTTTGCAATTGTACGAGAATATTCATATCACTTGTTAAAAAAAATTGTTAAAGTTTATATAATACTTTTAGATAACTTACTAATATAATCTCTGTAATACAAAATTGTAATTATCACACTAATATTCGCAATTTATTTTATTTATTTATAAGTGAGATGCTCAAACCATTCAGTACTTGAGGTACCAAGACTATCATTAATTAGTGGCATGGAAATTTAGCATTGTGCAACAAATTTCCACGCAACATCTTAATAATTGTTGTTGTTTTAAAGATCCGTACACCATGCTGGTAAAATTTCACAGTAAAATAACATCCACGTGTAATTTTAAGGCTTACGTGTGCCACGTAGAGGATGGAGACGCCTAGAGGCACAGCGCATGTGCAAACGAATCGGTTTATTTGAATTTTAACCGTGAAATTTCAGATTATTTGATTCAGTTTTTCGATTCAAAAAATTCAATTCGGTTGAAAATTTTAATTTATTCAGTTCTTCTACTTTGATTCGGTTTTTGTTTTTCTAAATTGGATAAACCAAATAAGTTAAATAAATCGAAATTTATTAAGTGAATTTATTTTATTTGATATGAATAAAGACATATAAAAATAACCCAAATATTTTTCATTTTTTATAATTTTTCTTTGCTTGTTTTTTTGTCCTTTAATTTTTTATTTTTTTATTATTAATTTGAAATTTATCGATATTTTTCGTCATACTTTAATCAATATAAATTTAGTTTAACCAAATAAACTAAACAAAATTTCTGTTTATTTAGATATTAATTTATTCGGTTAATATTTTTATAAATTTAATTTGATAATTTAATAAATTAAATTAAATTTTAATTATATATATTTAATTCGATTTAAATCAAACCGAGCGATTGCACACAGCTATGAGCCATCTTTATAAAGAACTTCCTGACAGGTGGGGTCCCCCCTGGAGTCTTATTTAGGTTCCTCACTTCCAAAGAAAGCTACGAAGCTTCGAGCCCACTTTTTTCTAGCCCCTAGCCGAAAACCTTCCCTACACCCGGTGTTCAAGAACTCCTGTCTCTGACAGTTCGGACCATCTGTCCATTTCGTGGTTTATCTGCGAAACAGACATTCAATCCCCTCTTTTCTTCGTTAAATCGACAATTTTCCAGAGCGCGCTAGAGAGAAACCACCATGGCGAATACTAGCACCTTCTCCGACCAAATCAATCCCTTAGCCAGCTCCGGCGATATCCCGCCGCAGGTCCAATCTGTTACGGCGATCAACTCCGGCGCGGAGGAGGACGATGACGAGGAGGAAGACATGTGTAGGATCTGTCGCTGCGGGGCGACCTCAGAAGATCCACTCCGTTACCCTTGCGCGTGTCGTGGAAGCATTAAATTCGTGCACCAGAACTGCCTTCTCCAATGGATTAAGCACAGCAGCTCCCGCCACTGCGAGGTAACATTTTCTGGTGTAATAGTATACCGATCTTATATACTTACTTCTGAATGAACAAACAGAATTAGAGCATATAGGTTTGATGTGTGTCACAAATACATATCCAAGTTGAAAGTTCCTTTTGATGCTTTTACCTGATATGTTTCTTATATTCACAAATTAGAAACTGTTGACAAAATGTAAATAAATTACAGGTCTGTAGGCATACTTTTTCCTTCACCCCGATATATGCTGAGAAGGCTCCTGTCAGACTGTCCCATGGCGAACAAATCAGCTGGGTTGCCGGAAAAATATGGATTGGGTCACAGTTTTTGACCCGTCTGGCACTTGTTCTTTTTGTCTGGCTTGTGATTGTGCCGTTAGTTACATCTCAGGTCTGGGATATGATTTTTGTAAAGAATCCCAGGGAATTCGGAGGGTTTCACTGGCTTCACAGCTATGGGACCTTATTTTATGAAATATTATGTGGTCAGGTGATCTCTCTATGCAGTATGTTGGTAGGTGCTGCTTTATTGATGTGCTTGGAGTTGTTAGGTGAAAACAGGATTCGACTACTTGGTGGTGGGTTCAATGATGGGGCCCTATTTGAGGGGAATGAGTCGTTTCTTGAAATCATAGGAATGAGGGGGCCTGCTATTAATATGGTGAAGCATGCATTTAAGGTGCGCTTACTCTTCACTCATTTTTTTTTATCAGCTGCTATAGCAAATCTTCAAATACTTTTGGACTTTCTTTTATATATATCCATTTCTAGTTACCTTAGCTAGTTGTTATGTGATTGGTTGGTGTTTATAGGTGATAGTATATGGTTAAAGAGAAAACTGCTGTGACCCTGATTTAAGCTCACAAATTTTGATTCATTGCTTTGTTATAATGAAATTTTGGTGACCCTAAGTTAATTTTCCTTTTTGCTTGTTTAGGTGCAGCTAGGTATTGCCTTCTTCCTCATTATTGGAGTATTTGTACCTTTTTCATGGGGAAGAATTATCTACCAAATGAACGCTACCAGACATGGAGTAACTGGGCATGCAGGCAATTGGACCATGCTTGCAGTTGGATACCTCTCTATTCTTGGCCCAGGTGCCATTATTGGAGGACTCTATGCTATCCGACGATATTCCAAGGAGATTAGTCTGAGCAGGGGCAGTATTATCAAAGCTTTATCTGTATGCAGGAACTTTGTACTGAGGCTGATTAGGCAAGGGTTTATTTCTATGATTGTGTTGGGTGCTTTCCCTTGGGTTTGTGGATGGTGGCTTAATATATGCACAATGAAAATGGTGCAACTGCAATTTGGGGGCCTCGAGCTCTCTTTGGTTTTCTCTCCACTGAGAATCTTGGTGTGTTGGGCTTGTGGTGTTCTTTCTCTGGTCATTATAAGAAAGTTTCTCCTGATTATTAGTGAGGTATGATTCATGTACTTTCCCTGTGAACCAATATCTCCCCACCACCTTCAAAAAAAAAAATCCAATGAACAAAAATAAGCAATAGAAAAAGAACTCAAGATCACTAACCTTCCTTCGAAACAAAAGGCACTGTACAAGAAGTTTTTGTACATACCACTTAGTTTCTCCGGTGATATTAAAATTATGCTTTCAACTTCTTTATTTTTGGAGAAAAATGGTTGGGAATGAAGATCATTTTTGCAATGTTTTATTTCAATATGGAAATGACGGGGTAGAGGCGTATGTAATATTTCCTTATTTTTGGTGTCTGTGATATATCTATTTAGCAAGCATTGTACATTATGTTGTGACATTATTACAGAGGTTGTATGTGAAATTGTGCCTCTTGAAAAATTAGATAATAATCATAATAATGAAATCACCTCATTAGAATACCAGCTTTGTGTTGACTTAATTTCAATGACAGTATGTCTGTTGGATTCTTCATTCAAGTTTTTTGCCAGGCTTTCTAGAGCCTTAAGAACACCCTAAGTGGCATTCAACCAGTACCAGGAAAATTACAGACATTTGTGAGGGACAGGTTACTGTACCAGTGGTAATTGTCAGTCAGTGTAGTTCAAGTACCATAACCCTTCATTATTGGCAGGAACTACAGCTGAGACTTTTAGAGTCTCTTCAGATACCAACAGACCTCAATCAAAATTGGATCCATGAATATACTGATGCCTCTTTGCATGAGAATGCATACCGTGTCCTTCTACACACTGGTGTTTGCATGATCTCAATGGTGGTTCTCGTCTATTTACCATTCAAGCTGGTCATGTATACTGTACCTTCTTTCTTCCCATTGAATTTCATGTAAGTTGCTTTTCTTTTGGTTCATTTGTCTTGCAACAGTAACTAAAACAATCTTTCCATTGAGTATTGTAGAATCCAGAAACAAGGATGTTTTGGTATTAACTATAAGTAAATAAAAGTTTTTGAAAATGCCAAATATAGAATCAGGTAAGTAGAAAATTACCCAATATATATTAGTTCACTAACAATCATCAAGTGTGAATACCTAATTTATTGCTCACAGTTCTCTTGCTACCCATTATTTCAAGACCTAGTTTTTATTTCAATTTTCTGTGCTATAGTACTGAGACCATAGTATGGCATGCTGTAGCAATCTTTCAAGACCTGATTTTATTATTCAGAAATTTAGTGCTAATATGCAGTACTGTACTCCTTTGAAGTTTGAAGTAGTCAATTTTTTTTTGAAGATCTAATATTTTATTTACAAATTGTAGCTTTTACTATTCGCCAAGTGGGTTGCACTGGAATACCCTTGGGAGACTGTTACGCAGCCGCTATGTCTCCCGACATTACAACCCTCATTCAGCATTCAAGTTTCTCTTGCATCATTGGCTGTCTTTGATTGGCAGGGCCCTTGACCTGGATGATCTTTTGCTGCCAATGAATGAAGATGCTAATGGGAATGCTTGTACCAGCAGATTTGACATAGTCAAAGAATCTTGGGATAATCAAGTTGATTCAAAGTATGTATTATTTCTTTTTGTTTCTTTTTTGTGTTTACACCTGTATGACAACTCAAAAATAGTGCATGTGGTGCAAAAGAGAATGTAGTGCAAATGCACAATGCCTACAAAACACAGGACATGTCATGGAGTCCTTACAAAATATTGTCATTATCCTTTGCACCTCCTTATCCTCATTTACTTTGAAAGATAAGCAAATTGCCTCGTTTTGTCTGGAAAAGGAACTCTGAGTGCACATATGACATTTCCAGTTCCGAATGGCGCATGCATCTTGGTTTGTAGGCTACAAATGACATTTTGATGCTTTGTCAAAGGCACATGGCATCGTGATTTTTATTAAACTTTATTTAGACTATGCTTTTGGAACATTAAGTCCAACTATGATATAGCAGCATAGTTTGTTTCCTTGTTAGAAATGCTTTAAGACCTTCTCATTTTCAAATATGGTTATAAATAAAAACAATTTAATTAAAGAAATAGATATGCTCCAGTTATTACTTGGAGGAGTGATTAGTACAACCCCTTTTTGGAAAGAGGAGGGATTACATTTGGCAATGGTTATTTTGACAGTCTTGGCTATTGATTTTAAAAGTTCAAATAAAATTGAAAATTGAGAAGTAAATTTATAGGTATGTTATTGGACATATAGATACCCCAATGATCTTTGAGACTTTATGTTGTGAATGAATTATGACAAGTGATGTTTGATCTAATTAGAGATAACAGTCCATAATAATAATAGTAATACAATAAATTTGTATCAGGTTTCAGGTGGTGCTTAAAATTGCTGCACTATTGTTTCTGGGTGCAGTATCTCTCGTACTTCTCACTGCAGCCCTGATAATAGTTCCTACTTCTTTCGGCCGAGCAGTTTTTAGTCTTATATTGTGGATCTCGGCTTTCAGTATGGGAAGGAATGGTAATTAATCCAACCACATAGTACATATTGCACTGGATTTTGTAGAGCAGTATAATATTTTAAATTAATATGATAATGGTAAAGAACTCAAGTTTTACTTTGTCGGTATAGGTCAGGCAATGTGCTTTACTGTAGCAGTGCAAACCTGACTGCTTAGCAGATAATGCTGGTATTAACCAGAATAGAACAACTCTCTCTGAGAAACCAAACCACCTTTTCAAGAGAACAAGAATAACAAACAAAACAAACAAACAACTGCTATTTCGGAAACACGATTTGCAAATTAATTTTCATGTAAGCACAAGCAATATTAAAGCCAAAGACAACAAACAATTATGTTAGTACATAAAATTACAATAATCTCGGGTAGCCCTCAAGTCCTGTTTATGTTGTTATTATGCCATTAGTAGTTCCACTTAATGACAGGCAACAATGAACTGCATATCTACCTTTCATGTTTGTAGATGAAATCAATTTTCTTGTTGGGTGCTTTATTATTTCGGATGGCATACTAGCAGTTAGATCTTTCATCAATTTTGTTGGAACTAGAAGGGTACTCTCTGTTGTTCAGATAGCTGGGAAGTGGTGCATTATTGGCCTAAAGAGCTTTGCCCTTCTTTCTATTTCGGTAAACTGATCTTCATAAAATTCTTTTGTTTTTGTTTTTCCTTTTCACCACAAGTTGCATTTAAACCTCAATAATGAAGACAAAAGGTTGTGAATATTCAGTAATAAGACCGGTACAAGTCCCATAGCATCTTAGATCTGGAAGATACTGAAAAGTTATCTATCATTCTCAGCATATCTGATATTTTAACTGCTCATTTATTATATTTAGAGGCAACTCCATGTTTGCCCCTGAAAAATGTCATGCATAATCCTAGAAACACTGAAATATCAAACACACTATACAGAACATGATTCATCTTCTATGTTTCTTCCACTCCACTTTGTTTGTATATAATATGAATTCACCATTCTATTCATTTTGCTTCTGTATAAATGAGCAAGAAAAGAAAGTTATTCTGGTACTTTTGAAGAAACCTTGAGAGGAGGCTTAGATATATTTTCCTTTGTGGGGGCATCTGTGATTTTTTCACTTTCCGCAGGATGCACTTTTGTGTTGCTGTAGGAAGTCCCATTTACATATTTTAACCTTCAAGTGCTGCAATTGTTGGTTTTTTATATCTTTCATATGACCTTTTCTATAAGAAAATCTTGTGTGTGTTGTATTTCTTAGCTCCTAATAATAATTTTTGTTTTCAGGTATTGATTATTCCTCTGCTGATGGGGCTTCTAGCGAACTTGACAATAGAGATGCCTCTTGATATGGGCATGGATGAAAGGCCTGTTTTCTATTTCCATCATATTTGGGTCATGGGGTGTGTAGTTCTCTCAGGATGGATCAGATTGGTAATTGCACTGCCACAAAAGCTTTTGAGAGAATCTTATTTTTCAGAGCACTGCATGTACTGATTATCTGTAGATTTTGCTGATAGATCATTATGCTTTGTCATTCTGGACTGGTCAAGTGTATGTTGATTGCTTTAGGATGCATACAAGATTCCCTTATTTTGTACATTTCTTAACCAGAAAGCGTATAGCATTAGACATTATGCTTTTAATAAAAGCTAAAACTAAGCAGTAAAATGCTGGGTAGGAATTTCCCATCTCATACCTAAACCCCTTAATATCTCATGTAGCCGTTAGCATGCGTCTGATTGACCTTAAATGGTCGTGTAATGGTAAAATGTCTTTATTTCTTATATTTATTAACAGTAGAGCATTTTGACTCATATTTCAGGTCATGTCAGATGTGCGAGACACAAATTTTGTCGACTGGCATGCTAAGTTTGAAAGAGTCAAGGCAGACGGTTTCTCCCACCTAAGAGCTTTCTGGGTCTTGCGCGAGATTCTATGCCCGATTGTATTCAATCTTCTCACCTGGCTCTGCATTCCTTACATGTTTGCCAAGGGTGTTTTCCCTTTGTTTGGTTACTCTATGAGAGCCAACGCCGGTGTCTACCACTTTGCATGGCTCGGTTATCTCGTGCTGTCAGTTTTGTGGTACATTGTCAAGAGGCTTTACATCTGGCTCGGTACTTTGCATGATCAAATAAAGGATGATCGGTACCTCATTGGTAAGACATTGTGCAACTATGGAGAGGACAGTCATTAGAAGAGGATACTGCCTTGGCGATAATAGCTTTGATTTTTGTATATATATATGTTTCTTCTTTTTGTTTTTTTTCCCTTTCTTTCTCTCTACTAGAGCTATGAAGGCAATCGTGCCTGAGTTATCTGCTTCTGTAAATTGGAGTTCTAAAAGGGAACAGGTCGTCATTTTTGTAAAAAAGAATCATACTAGTTTCATAGAAAGATAGATTAGATAGTTGTACTGATTTTGTAGGTTTTTGCTGCAACTGGAAAATCGTTTCAACGAGACAAACCATCAACCAGACCTACGTTTCATTAATTAATAAAATGGGATGCATTAGCGTCCTAATTTTCTATGAACTGCTATGACCTGCTAATTAGACGCCTTAGTTCTGTTTGCAAATAATGCATTAACATCAAAATTGTTCAATAATGCATTAATGTCAACTATAACATGGGAGTTTGGTTTTGCATAAGATTAAGAAATAGAAAAATTTAACGGTTTATAAAGACTTCTTTGCACTGTTCATTGAATGGATTAAAAAGTTTCATTGTGTGACGTAAATGCTTGCTTTAAAAAAAAGGACGAGAATACAGTTTACATTTAGAGAAATGTTTCTATTCCCCAACTTTAAATTTTCAAATTTTCAGTCAAATCCCCTATTGTTTAATTTGACCGGAACGACCTTCTAAAAAAATATATTCACGTTTTTGAAGATCCGGATAAAATCCTCATAATTTACATACAACCGTACCTTAAGTTTTTATATCTATCATATTAATTCTTAAGATTAAACACATCAAGTTTTTATATTGATTATATAATATATTAAATTTTACATTTTTCAATTTATTTATACTAAATATTAAGACTTTCTTATACTCGATATTAAGATTTGTATTTACTAGCTATTAAGACTTACTTGTATTAAGTATTATGACTTATTAATATTAGAGAAATTATATTATCCATCAAGTTCAAATCGCTCAACCTAGTTAAACTAATAACTATCCAACTAACTTCTTATATTTTTTTTTTCCTTATTTCCTTTCTTCTCTTATCTCCTTCAATCCTCATTTTTCATCCTTATTTGATTTTTTTCTTTATATTTCTTCTTCATCTCTTCCTCCTTCTGACTACCATCGGTATCTTCTACTATTTTACCTAGCACCACTTACGACGCTCTTTACTCATTTTTCTCGTTCTCCTCTGATTTTTTTCTCTTATTCTTGTGCTCCTTCTTCGTCTCCTTCTCCATCCGTCACTACTTCTAGTGATTTTCACCCCTCCCCCTTCTACGTCTCCCTTTGTCACACTCTCAACCTCTCGATCAAAATAATATAAATGATACAATTTTTTTACTTTATTGATATAAATGTTAGAGATTTTTTAGGTATAAATATATGAAATGTCAGGTTTAAAGATATGGACCGTCAGATATAAACACTTCCATTATTTTAGTATTAAGATTTAAATTGATAAAAGTTAAGTTTTGATATGTTTACTATTAATATTCAATATACTACATATTCTTGTCACGAACGCATGCATATTGTAAGTATAAATAATTATATATGAGTTCATGCATATTAGATAATAACTATGTATTAAGGGTTAATACAATAGGTATTCAACCTTATACATCAAAACTAATAAGATTTGTTAGTACTAGATATAAAAACTTGCACTCATTCAATCATTAAAATTGAAACTTTCTGTAGTACATATTAAGACTTTATAAGACATATATATTGCATTTTAAGTCATTCAAATTAAAACTTTATGTAACAGAATATTAAGACTTCTATATAGAGGTATTAAAACTTTTATACATTATATATATATAATCTTTTAAGAATGTAGTTCGTGTATTGAATCTTTCAAATTGAAATTTTTTGTAACAGATATTAAGACTTTAATCAAACTCATCTTGGCGTATAGGATTCTGATTGACGACACGAATGAACATGTTTGGATTGATCCTATTATTTAATATTTTGTGAAAATCTTTTAGATTAATATGAGAGAATTAATGCTTATAAAGTATTTAAACTAGAAAGTATACAAACTTAATGTTAAAGTCTGTATACTTATAAATTTGAGCTGTTAAAAAACTTCAAATATTTAATCTTTGAGAATTAATGTGCTAGATATAGGCATAATATAAGAGTAATGTTTATAATTTTTTTAGACTAGAGATTATAAAAACTTGATATGTTTCATGTTAAGACTTAATTCAACTAGTATAAAGACATAATATAATCAGTCTTAAGAATTTATGTAGAAATTATAAGAAGTATAAAGGTTTGGACTATTAAGAAAGCTTCAGTTGAAAATTACAGTATAAAAACTTGATATAATTCATGTTAGGATTAAATTTAGCTAGTATAAAGATATGATATGGTTAGTCTTAAGAATTTATATATAAAGTATACGAAATATAAAGGATTGGATTATTATGGAATCTTCAGTTGAAAATTATAATATAAAGACTTGATATAATTTATGTTAAGACTTAATTCAATCGGTATAAAGATATGATGTGATCAGTCTTAAAAAATTATGCAGAAAGTATAGGAAATATAAAAGCTTGGACTGTTAAGAAAGTTTTAGTTGAAAACTACAGTATAAAGACTTGTTATAATATATGTTAAGATTTAATTCAGCTAATATAAAAACATGACGTGATCAGTCTTAAGAGTTTATATACAAAGTATATGAAGTATAAAGGTTTAAATCGTTAAGAAAATTTCAATTAAAAACTATAAGATTGAATACATTATATAGTCAATATAAATACTTTGGGATGCTCTCAAACTAGTTATTAAAGAGCAAGTTATTCTTTGACGCTCACCCTTCATACACACCACCACCAAGAAGAAGAGCAAGAGGTGGTGATCTAGACCGGGTGGTAACTGCCACATTTAGAGGGGCTACTTGAATTTAGAGAAGAATCTAAATTCTCTAAATTCAAGTAGTTATCCCCATGTAAAAGCTTGTTGAAAACCATGACACCTTTGAGTTTTGATAATGAAGATCTCTTCTGTTTTTATGGACAAGGATGAGCCTGTCCACTATTCGGTGAGAAGGTTAATCGCACCAGTATCTTTTCTTTACTTACCGATAGGCTGGCCGTCTTGACGTCAGCCGCCACGTTGCATTTGACTTCACGATATGATTCGTGTTAAGCGTTCTAATACTAAATGTAGAAATAGAGGCGGAAATTTTAAGAAAGATGAGCAAAAATGTTTCTAAGAACGCGGGTGCTTTCTAACTATCCGATTAAACTTGTAAAATAAAAAACATTATTCCGATTAAACTTTTAAAATAAAAAATATTATTTGTATAAGTAGATATTAAGGCTTATAATATAAGATATTAGGAGTTTATTTGATAGGTATATATAACGTTGGTGTGGTAAGAAGATATGTAGCTATTTCAGAACGTAGTCAACACTAATTATTGGGAGATTTGACGGGGATTGAGTTAAGAGGTTATTATCTCATTTCTTACATTTATCTTATGAGATTTTAATAATTTATCAATTAAAAAAACTGTCAATGATCGAGGACCGAAACATGAGCATTCAACCTTTTTTTCTTTTAATTTTACTGCATACAAATATCTTCAGCAGCCATGGAAAAAAGGATTCAAATTTCACGTAATTCAAGTAAATTTGATATTCTATTATTAAAGATTATTAAATTTAGATCGTTACATCATATAATTTTGATTGTCTTTAATGAAATATTAAATGATATTTTAATTACGTAAAATTTGACAAAAAAATCAGTCTATAAATTCAAAAATATGTTATAATTTTTTTTTATTTTTAAGATTTTTTGTTTATTTTAAAAAAATTGTTAATTATTATAAATAATATTAACGAAATAGAAAATATGTAGTTAAGGTGAACTAATGCAGTAAAATCATTTGAACAAATTAAAAAGAAAATATTAGAAGCAATTAATAAACAAACTTAAAACTGCGTAGTATAATTCACAAACTGAAAAGAATATTGACTTAATCTTTTATAAAGACTATTTGATGAAACAACTAAATTCTGTTTATTAGATTAGAAGTAACAAATAAAATCCGTTCCAAAAAAACATGCATTAACTCCTTTTACGATGAAACCTTTTAGGTTATTGAACATTAGATTCATTTAATTTTATTATTTTGAAACCTTTTAGGTTATCTCAAAAAAGCTGATTAAAAAAACAATTTCTTTTACGATGAAAAAGAAGTCTTGTGTTAGCCGCACATGCCACATGAAAACGAATTAATTCTACACGAAATTCACACAGACCCCGGCCACAGAGGAGCTCAAGGCCCGCTAACGGTACTACGTTGCGGGTACGGGTCGGGTAAAAGATCCGACACCCGTCGACGATTTAAAATCGATCTCCCTCACAGCGCGAGGGTTTTGTTGTGACTTGTGAGAGGCAGCGAATTCCTCTCTCTTCCAAAAATTCAAAATTTCCAATAATCCAATTGGTTGGAGCCGCTGCCTCCTTTCTCTCATTTCCATCATTTCTTATAATCCATCCTCTCCTTTTTCCAATTCTATTCTTTCTTGATTGATTGTCATAGGCTGTTTCAAAGCACTCCAAGTGGGATCCGAGGGATGGCGGAGCGGAGGAGGAGGAGGAGAGGGATTGGGAGAACCTCCCCGACGGGATAGTGGCGGAGATAGGCGATATCCTCCTGGCCTACGATTTCCTCCCATTCTGGTCTTTGCGTGGGGTATGCCGCAGCTGGAGCCAGGCCACAGAGAATCCGATCAACACTGACCGGCGGTTCCGTCCCCGCAACTGGATCTTGATTCATCCAGTCGCCAATCTGTGCAAATCTGATTGCGCACTTGCTAAACCGTCGCTGCGCACTCGAATCCATTGCCGTTTCCTCAATTTCTCAACTGGCAAGCGCATCCGAGCCAACATCCCTGAGCTGCACAACCACTGCATTCGTGCTGTGTCGATGGCCTTCTTCTGGTAACTGAGGTTTATCTTGCTGATACCAAGTTCGGTGACTCCGATGCTCTGATTCGGCTTCTGAATCCATTCACTGGTGCCATGACGGATTACCTGGCCTTGTCCCAGCTGTGCTGTTTGCACTCTCAGTTACACTGGTGGTCACTCAGGCCGCTGTCCATATGCTTTGCTTCCTCTGCCACATCAACCCTTATGGTGCTCACCCGAACTGGCGTAGCATATGCTGTTTCCAGATCGAAAGAATGGAAGTTTGTCGTCAACCACAACCCTCCTGGTGCCGTCCACATGGCACATGCTTTCTTTCAAAGCAGCGCCTATGTCTTCTCAATTACAAGAACCCAAAAGTGTGTCGAGCTTCGTCTGATGCGGTCTAAGCTGGAGGAAGCATATCCAGATCAGATTGATTTGGGAATGAAGTGCCTAATTATTGCTCACAAAAATCTGGCAGAACACATAGGCTGGGATATAGTATCTCTGTGGAGTCTGACGGGGACCTGCTGTTGCTCAGTCGGTCACCACACCACTTGATTCTTGATTTCTTTCGGGTATTTAAGGTTGTCATTGAGGAAGGGGAGTACGTGATGAGAGGAAGGCTAACCTGGTTCCCTTAAACGACATCGGTAAGCGTGCTCTATTCATCAACAAGGCCTATGGAAGCCTCTCTGTCTCTACAGATGTCTTCCCTTGCTTTGAGCCGAACTCCATATATTGTTACCATGCTTCTTCGCTGACTATTTACCATCCGGGAGGTCTTCACTGTGAATCCATTGACCCATACCTCGCTCGGCCTGGCTACTGCTATTGGCCAGTTGCAAACATCGAGTTCACCAGAAAATCGGTTTCTGTCTTTCCAGACTACTGATCTCCAAGGGCCAAGCGTCGATGTACTGGTATGCTTATTTTTTCTTCTCCTCCGGCTAAATCTCTTGCTCCTGTCTTAATTTTTCAGTTTCACATATACTGCTCTTTTCTAATTTCTCATCTTTGCCTCTAATTGCAGGGAGCTGCTGATTGGTTCTCGCTCTTTCTTGCATATACTTCATATTTAGATATCTATGTTACTGTTAGCCATGATATTTAATATCCATTCTTTGTGAAGAACATCTGTTGTCTATATTTTATTTTGCTTTTGGATGCTTCTCTTTCTTGCATGTGTACTGCGCTACTGCTTTCTTCGGATCTGTGCCAGTATACAGGGAAACATGGCATTGCTTTTGTATGCCTTGTTCCTGTGGATATGCTGAGTTATAATCTTTTGTATCAGCTGTGATGTTATTAATTTCTCTGTGAATTGCATATCTGTGATCTTCTTTTCTTTGAATGTTTCTTCATTGTTTTTCAGATCTTTTCCATAACTGTGAGAACTTTCGTCATGCAAAAAGTTGTGTCAGTACAAAATAATCGACATCCATCCCTTTAGCAGCCAGTAGGAATATGCTCCTGCCCAGGTCTCTTCATAAGTTAATACGTCATGGTATTTTGTAAGATATAGCACTTTATCTGTTGATTGTTCTCGCTTAATATGAATTCGGAAGTTCCAGAATGAGAAATATGAATATTATTCTAGCTTATAATATTGATTAATATTCTACTGCAATTTTATCAAAAACCCTATTGAAGCCACAGTGAGACAGATGTACCTGTGCAAATTGCAGCAGATAGTATCCTCATAGAATTCTTATTGCATCTCTACTTTATTCCAAGAGAAAAATTCTCCGTGAATTGCTTATCAAGTTGCTATCTTTCTTGGATGTTTCTCTTTCTTGCATGTATACTGATATAATTTTGTTCATGCCAGTATCCAAGAAATATCTGGCTTTGCTTTTATATGTCTCGTGCCTGTGTAATGCCGACTTGTAGTGTGGGTCAGGAGAGGAAATTGTCCATTTGCCTTAATAGCTAGTGGTATTTTTGTATGATAAAAGTATTTAGTATATCATCTTTAATGTTCAAAGGAAGTAACTGGAATAATTGCGTTAGTTTCAGTTCACGTCTTTATTGTTTCAAGATAAATAACTGAATTACCCTTGAAAGGAAAACTAATATTCAGAACAGAAACAAAACTAATATCTAGAACATATCTTGAAAAGAAAAAGATCAAGGTACTTTTGTCAATTTCTTATAAGACAATTAGGTTGGAGTGATTATTACAAACTGAAAATTCAGAGATGTGTTCATTAAAAAAAAAAATTCAAAGCTGTGGTTATCAAAATCAGAAGTCAGGAGCACAGTAAGCACAACTCAAATGTTTTGGAATTTGGTGGCATCGTGTCGCTTTAATTTCTGATGATGTATATAGGGTAGACAGCACAAAGGAATACTACCATCTGCACATCAGCATATAATCTGGTGCACCTTGTCAGAAAGAAGTGATCGAGGCACCCTAGAAACAGCTATTGACAATATTATTTTCTGTCTGTTAAACTTCTTGATCTTATACTATCAATGAGGATCTTTCTGCATTTTTGTAATAAACTTTTAAGCAATTCAGAGCAACGCAGACTAAATGCTGTACAATCGATGAAAAAATATACAAAGAAAAAGTAGAAAAAAAAGGTAGTTTCTTATGTGAAAACATGCTATCTTCCAGCTCGACGAGACTTGATTGTATTATGTTTTTGATGTGGTTCATATTTCTGGTAAATCCTTTTGTTCTTCTGCTAGAGCACTAGTTTTTAGGAAAGAGGTGTATAGTAACAATTAATGAACTTATTTTCATAATTGTAACAACAGAAACCAAATTTTTTGAAATAAAAAAAATGTGATTATGTATCAAATCTTGAGCATAGAGTAACACCAATCTTCCATCAAATGTATGTAAAACTAAGTCGTTAATTGTTCATAGAATCCATAGATGATCCTTGGTGGATGGTTATCTATCTTTGATGTAAAATATGATATTAAAATTTAAATACAACGCGCCAAAGGTGCTTTGGAATAGCTATTAGTTTAGCCCATGAAAAACAAAGAGATTCGTAAAAAAAAGGTAATGACATGAGGGTATATAATTTGTTAAGCTAAATTACAGACGCATTAAGCAACAAATTCGTGAATAGTAAAAGGAAAAAAAGAATCCTTTGTTGTGTGTTGTAAGAAGCCACATCAAATAATACATCGTTAATATGGGATATATTTAAAAAAAAATACAAACTAAACCCATCAAATAATACAGCACGTGTAGAAATCAATGTCGCCTCAACGGCCTGCAGCATTTCTATTCCAGGATAGGTACGAGGGATCTCCAAGCTTCCTGCAAAGGGGTAACATGGGAACAAATATTAATTGACAAGATGTCTAAAGATAATGAGGTCAGATTCCACGAGTTCCAAACTTAGACTGGAGAGAGGGAAATATGTAAAGCTATGAATTTAGAGACTTTTTGCGCATTGCAAAGAAATTCAACTTTCTCATATTTGGAATTAAGAATTGGTATTTTCTGATCCTCTTGCATAAACCAACCATTATGTTAGGGATGGAAAGAATTTTACATGATAATGATTTTGCACTTAATTTTGTTAAAGCCCAATTGAACTAATAAAGCAAGATAGATTTAGATTTTGCTCAGGAGTCTGTATGAGACTATGAGTTGTTGTGATGTGATTTCATTTAAGCTAATTGGAAAGTTAATGAAGACAAGCAGATGCTTTGATGAAAGTCTGATATCTACAATCAACCTAAAAGCCATCAGGTGCTAGTTGGTACCCTGAAAAATAATGTGTGCTTCGCTATAAATTATCAAATGCAATCGCAATGATCCCTAATATTAATGGGTTCAACGGATGATGGCAAGGAGAAAGAGGGTCATTAGTAACACACACCATGGCCAAAAAAGTAGTAACGACTAGCTAGTAACCTAAGTTTGTCATCATATGTTATTTAACAATAACATCAAATTTGTTTGCAGTGTAAGTTGCAAATACAAGATTTGTTGGGTGTGTGCATAATATAGAACAAAATAAATAGTGCAATTGCAACTGTCATGAAACAAACCTAGGTTTGATGAGGTACAAGAGGGTGAACAGCAAGGCAAGGAAGAAGCACAATCCCCCGACAGAGAGGTAAGCAAGGCCCAAAAAGTCATTTTTGCCCCCTAGCCAGCTGGCGGTTGAGAGAACGAGCTTCTTCTTCCCACTAAATTCATATGTGTTGTAGTTGTTCTCCAAGTTGATAGTTATCACGTCATTTGCCTTCAAATCCACCTCTATTTTTCCCCACAGTTTTCTAAATGTTGGCAAGGCAGCAGTACGCATCCACACAATCAAGTCCTCTTGTTGGCTCAGCTACACATATTAGATGAAAAACATTTTAGTAGGTAAAACAATAAATGGTATTGCTGCTTAAACTAAGTGTTGCCAATGTTTTGCCGAAACTTATCAACACACAATGCCCCCCCCCTAAAATGCTTTACAGTGACAATTGCCATACTCAATTAGACACAGAAGTTCGTATTGTCTCCTGTGATGCTTCTCATCTAATTGGACCTTTATGCATAAACCTAATACAGTTCAGACCAGATGAGCTGAGTATGTACAAGAATATTCCATCTGACACATGCCCTCGATCTAAATTGCAGTCCACACACACATGCACGCACAAACACAGAACCATATAGCTGAGCATGGTACTTGCATATTATATCCAACATAAACCATCAATCTAAACACCTAACCAACTGATCTATACACACACACACAGATTAACAGACAAACTTCTCACACATACCACCCACCCTCACACAGAAACACAACGTACCGGCACTTTAGAATCCAATTTGCCGCCACCAATGAGGGTGCCATTCTGAAAATTACTGGGGTACACATCACTGCCGAACTTGTGATCACGGTCACTCTTCCAGGAGATGTGTTTCCTATTTACTGTTATGTTCTCTGAGCCCCTGGTAAAGGTGTAGGTGTCATTGAAGAGACTCCATGCGATGAGTCCACATGGCACGATTGGTTTACCATCAGCAGTTTTCTCCTCAGGGTCACAGTAGTCCGTCTCATTTGCCTTTTTCTTGTCTCTCAGCTGTTGGTCATTTCGACTTTTCACATACCTGATCACAAGCAAAAGAAAAGGAAAAAATTGTACATGAATTATACGAACAAAGCTGGAAGCAGAAATTGTTTTATTTTTAAATCCTGTTCATTTTGTCATTTGAAATTGGTTTTTCTCCATTGTGATAAACAAGCTCTAAACGTTGGCCTTAATAGAGAGAATTTGCATTGTATGTTGTTGGTACCAAACTAAAATCTGTCATCCAAAACCTTCAAAAGTTTTGTTTGCATTTAATTTCTCCTTCTGCTTTGCTTAAATTAAATTTGATCGAAGGGCATACATTTTATCAGTGAGGATAACTGAATAAAGACAACAGATTCTTCAGAGGATGGCTAAATTTTGAGAAACATTAATAGCATGTTCCATTTGCATCACATAGACATAACAGCTGGTGCATCTAAAAAACCCAGAAATGCATAGTCATATAGAACAAACCAGAGAATGTTGCTGTACTCCAAAATGAAGTTTAAATTTCTTAGTATTCTGCAAAGAACAAAAACTACATTTACTGGATTATGCTTGTTGTACCTTCTATGATTCTGATAGAAATTATCGAGCTGGTAATACACATAAATAGGCTGATTCATGTCCTTTGTAATCTACAAAACATAACAAAAAGAAAGAAAGCAAGGATAAGTGTAAGTATACTGAGCTAGGCACTTAACCTCTTCAATAAATTTCAAAAATAAATAAATCAATTTAGTTACCTGGACTGTCCTTGTGCAATTTTTATCAGTTGTCGGATTTCGAATGTAAGCAACTTTGTCAGTAACATTTGTCGGTAAACATTCATTGTCATACCGGTCTACAACTTCAACAACCTATCAACAAAAGGTAACTTCTTATAAGAAACAAATTATTGTTTGCAAGACAATTAATTTATTAAAGATAATAAATTAGGAAGTAAATTGTATGGATGGTCCTCCAAGTTTTTGTGCATATTAATCATTAAAATTATATTTTGCTTGCT
The DNA here is from genome assembly GCA_037678475.1 of x Bolboschoenoplectus mariqueter. NCBI lineage: Eukaryota > Viridiplantae > Streptophyta > Magnoliopsida > Poales > Cyperaceae > x Bolboschoenoplectus > x Bolboschoenoplectus mariqueter. Next base: position 833,292 of record CM075244.1, on the reverse strand, counting down.
AGATATTTAAAATCATATTGAACAACCAAATGACATACCTGCTAATAAATGTGATTTAATCTAATGCCAAACCTTACCTTTGATGATGTGCCCCTTTTAATTAGCTTCATTAATAATATTAATCATACAAGCCAAACAACAAGTACACTTAAATATATGCAGGCTAAAACCAACTATGCAGAGAACCTAAAGGACCTTCAATGCAATTTACTAATAATTAGAATTAAGCAGTTCTTATTCTTCTTCCTTTTATAATAAACAAAGGATGTTAGCATACATCTCTTGAAGCCAATAAGGATGCAACACCAATGGGGATGAAGATAACACCTACAATTGTAAATACTGAAATGACCTGTACAATTTAGAAGCAAACTCCAAATTAGTTTCTTTTAATTACATTTTATAAAAAAAAAAAGGAATAAAGGAATAAACTTTTTTCTATATTTACCCATTTCGGAGTAAGAATCGGTTTACAAGCGGGGAGTTCCTGCTGTGTAAATTTTGAATCTGTATACAAGATTTAGCAAAAAACTATGTCAAATTATTTGCACATAACTAAAGAAAATAAATGCTTCTAGTTTTAAATTAAAAGAACTGGATCCTATCCTATAAGGATATCTTTAAGAGATACCTTTTTGGTATCGAATTGAGTATTAACAACATATTGAGTGCCTTATTAGGGAATAATAGATAGCCTATGGATTATTTCATGAGTCAACTGCTTCTATTAACAAATGATTCCCATTTGTTATGTTGTAAAATTAAGGTAGATGTAATCCAAACTGTGAAAAAAGTTCAATTCTTAATTTAGACATCCAAATCAGACACCAGGAGACTGAGATAAAGAAAAGAAAAAAAAAACACAGAACTTTTGAAGGCCAAAATTAGCAAGGGAAGGGAAATGGAGGTGAAACCGGAAACCTAAAGTAGTAAAAGGTGAAAGCACAGGCACCTAACAGTAATTAAAGGAAATTACCAAAAATAACTTCTACAACAGATTATACTGGAACAAAATAATCAAGCTTTTTTAAGGAGAAATTTACACTTAGGTCTTCTCGAATTCCTTCTCTGATTAGCCGCGTCACCAGATCCCGAACTGGAAGCAGCTCCAGTGTTATTCGTATGATTCATCTCTCAGGCCAAGCCAAAACCTGGGAATCTATGTAACTTACCACAGCGATTCGGGGCGACGACGATGAAGATCGTTTAGTTTCCGATACGGAGAAGAGATAAACAAGAGAGAAGAGTGGATCCAAGAGATAAAATGCTCTGATTTCTTTTTTGTATTTTGAGTCTTTAAAGGAGAAGAAGGAATGAAAGAGGAGAAAGAGAGAGAGAGAGATCGGGCCGACGCAAACGACCATGGACTGGAGGTGATTAGAAGAAAATTATGGTAGATGACTAGACCCGGTCTGGCATTTAATGCGAGCATTTTTTTCCTTTATTGATTGTTTATATTAAATTAAACCGTCGACCTAACAGTAGTAATAAGTTTTATAGAAATGTAAGTTAAAATTTTTCAAAAAATATTTAAAACATAATAAATATTAAAGTTAACATGAGTCTTATAAAAAAAATTATTTATACTAGATTACTTGTAGCCTTTCTATTTTTATTTTATTTTTATGTTCGAATTATTATCTTTTCTTGTTGTTATATTTAATATGTACATTAATACTTAAATATGTGTAATGTTTCGGACTATATATATGTATTTCATTTACTAATTAAATATTTGTCTAAGCTAGTACTCAAATATTTTTTTTCTAAAAAAAAGACTTGTAGTTTTTATAGTATGAAGAAAAGAGATGTATTCCAGAGCTTAATAAGAAATCAACAAAACTAAATTTCAAATTATGAGATATCAAATAAATAACTGATAAAATTCATCTCACATCCGATGGTTTCTATGTCTAACTAAATATTTTATAATGCGAGATTTAGATATTTAAAAGTTTGTTACACTAAGATGAATTTTGCATTCATCGGTATTAGAATTTTTATCGACCTTTAATATTGTAAATAACAAACTTTGAAGTTGTGATTTCAATATAAAACAACTAATTCAATCATTCCAAACTCATTTTGAAATGGAGCGGACTTGAGGATTACATTTCAATTTAATACAAGATTTGACACTAATAGCTTGACATAGATCAATATCAGTTTTATATAATTTCATTAATTTAGATTCAGCGTACAATTTTAAGAGTTAAACTTATCGACTCTTCTAAAGAGCTTAAGAATTAAGGTATCACAATTCTTACTAAATTCATATTAAAAAAATAATTTCTAAAAAGAGACTAAGAAAGAACAAACTAATTGTAGCATTGCGTAGTAAAAAAGTAAAGTCTAAAAAAAAATTTATTGTGTGCTAAAAGAGACTAAGAAAAAATAAACTAATTGTAACATTGTGTAGTAAAAAATAAAGTCTAAAAAAAATTATTGTGTGTTAAATCATTTCAGATCTAATATTTAAATTGTACGTGTTTGTCTACAAACTTCTTCTGAAATAAGAATATGCTTAAGAATGAATTGAACTTTAAAAATTGATTATATTTTCAAATATTTCTTAACACAATCAAAGATTTTCAATTAAATATATTAATGTGAACTTTTAAATAACAATACTTGATAAATTTGGTCATTGAATTTTGACTTTTGCACTTTTTTCTTAGTATGAGATGAGAGTGGAAGCTCTCAAATGGTTATAATATAATCATTGAAATTTGAATATGAAATATTATCTTGACTTTCATATTATTTATTATTTATTTCATTAATAAAATAATATTTTATGGTCATAATAGTAAGATCTCTGATCCCTATTTTCTCATACCATAATATTTCTATTCTCATAACATGTTATAATATTCTTTTTGCACATTTGCAATTCACCTATCTTTCAACATATGATCTACTGAATTTTAAATTTTATATCCTTTTTGTCATTTGCAAAAAAAATCATGTCTTATACAGTTAATTTTAGACATTCAAAACACAAATTTATTGAAACTTAATTAAAAAAAAACAGCTATTTCACTCAAACAGGGAAAAAAAAAAGGTTCCATTTCCTCACAAAAAGAAAAAAAAACATAAACTGGAGTACCATTATTACTGTACACCTAGTCTAGCTGATAACTGCAGCTCTTTTTTTTCTGGACTTGAGTAGGAAATGTCAACTACTGAAACGCGCCTCCTTCGGCGAATAGGAAATTTTGTTGTTTCCAAGAGAGGGACTGGTGAAGGAGACCTGGCTGTTGGGGAAAATTTTCTTTTTCGGAAAAGCACATAAAAATAACAAAATTTGATAAACTTTGAAAGGAAAATAGTAGGGATTTAATTTTTTTTTTGGCGGGATTTTAGTATTTTGATTATAATTTTAGTTTCGTTGTTGTTTGGTTATTTTGACTTGAAATAATTCATTTTTGGACTCAATATGATTTTGAAATTTTGGGTGAAATTTTTAATCCGCGGACCGGACTTTTCGAATTAATTATTTTATTTTCAAAATTTATAAGTTGTTTGTTTCGCAACAAAGAATACAAAAAGACTAAGTTGTTTGCAACGGATGATAATAAACACATCCTTTTTAAAATGAGGCAAGCATAAGAAATTAAGAATATATAAAATGTCCAATGAAGATAAATAAGAAGAAAAAACATATAAAAACAAAAACAATTTAACATTATGACATAATAAAAATCTCAAAAATACAATCCTTTTTTAAATGATAATAATTTTTAACAAATCAAACTCAACGTATACGTTTGCATCTGATGCAAAATGTTGTCAGTAGTCAAACCAACTATATTTAATTAAATTGCCAACCTATTCCACTACAATAGATTTTATTTTTCTTTTTGGTTTACTTGAGGATGAGACCTAAACGGTAGATTAACTTATTTACAAAGCAACGTGTAATTAATTAATTAATTAATTAATTATGACACTTTTGCCTCTCCTCCCAAACATGGTTACCTCAATCTAGAATCTATTGCCATGATTTATCCTCTCTCAAATAAATGGAAAATGGTTTATTTGCACATTTTATTAATTTACTTGGAATGTTGACGACAAATTGTTCTTGTTAGGACTCAATACTATTGTTAACTCGTTGTAATTTATACTCCACAAAAGTTGTTGGATTTTAAAAGTTTTTAGTCATTTCACATTATCATTTTCTTTCTCTTTGTTTAAAAATATGTTTGTTGTGTTTAAGATATTAGATAATTTTTCAAAATGATGTAACTTTTTCGTATTTCCGTATGAAAACTTTATGTAACTAATACTATTATTAACTATACAAATTATTTTTTCAAAATATATTTATTTATTTTTCAATTTATCATATATAAAATTATAATTAAAAAATATTTTATTTAAAATAATCTGTGATTAAAAAATATTTAAGAAAAACAGCTCTAGTTAAATTATAAATTATTTAGAAGTGGTCTAGAATTAGAGATGCCACATGATTGAAAGTCATTGTGCAATTAAGACCTGGTGAAGAAAGCCAAGAAGCAATCAAGTACGTACGCGCCTTCTAGAAGGTTGAACGCTTGAATTTCCTTGCATTATTTTTTTTTTCTCGTTATGGGTCAAAGCTCTTTGCATCATGCAACACCTGGTATTAATTATGGTATATATACGACGAAAGAAAGATTGGAAAAAGAAAAGGATATTATTCCATCACTGTTGATTGTGCATCCTTACTGGCACATTGAAAATTATTCCAGCACAGTTTCATTGGCACATCGGAGATATTTTGTATTTAACATATAATAATATATTTGTATTTATATTTAATATACAAAGTGTTTATTATTTTTTAATGATTATGAATAAATTCAAATTAAAAACTGTTAAATAAGTAAAAAATACATCTCTTAAAATTTTCATTATCAACAACATATAGTATAAATGTTTAAAAGAAATATAAACACATCTAAATTGCCGGTAAAAAAATACAATTATTACTTTTCAAAAAAGAAAAATGCAAAAGTAAGCAGAAAATATATCATAAGAATGCATCACATAAAGCAATGAAGCACAGCATCTAAACATCATATATAAACAGTAACTATGAATAAGCCAAAAAATTTCCCCTTCATGAACTTTTGAATAGCTGTAGTAGAGACCTCATTTTATATGCTGTTCAAAAGTCATGATATAAATTCTGACAGTTTCATTTTTGCCTTTCTCAATACAAGTGTAAAGTATTTGACAATTTGGTCGGAACAATTTCTTATTTTTCGCTTGCTATTAATCTCAGAATCTCAATACGGGATGCTGAACAACTAAAATATGAGAATATTATCTGAAAACGAAAACGAAAACGAACCGGCCAAAGAAAAGTTTGCTTCTATTATTACTTGTTTGGAGGAACTTGGGAGCATCTTCTAACGAAGTACATATTTTATAGCATGAAATCTAACTAAGATACAATCAGCTTTCTTCAAAGCTTTTCATCACATCTTAATCTTTAGACCTATTTCTCGACTTTCTTGTACCTAAATATCTCAACCCCAAGGTAATCAATGGTACCATGTACTGCTACATGAGGCTTACCGACCTTCACACGTACAGCTGAAATCTGAGGGAATTCAAGAAGTGTGGTGTTTGCAATTAGATGAGCCACTGATTCCAGAAGGTTCTGAGATGGGCCTTCCACAATACCTTTTACTATCCTATACCAACATTCAGCAATTTAAAAAAAATAATTACCAAAACAACTTATAGAATAGAAAAGAAAAAGGATTGATTAAGTAAAAGATTGGCCTTGGATTTCAATTCAGTTTAAGAACACTCCAAACTAAGACTTGCAACGCTTCAAAGCACAGATGCTGGTTCCAGTATGTTTAGAAAGATACCATGTCAGTGTTTACCAGACTTTCCCCTTTTCTATGTTTACCATCTTATGCCTACTCTGCTCAAGGATAGAGCTGAATAGAGCAAGGTACTCATGACATCAAATGGTACAGCACTGGTACCATTCCAGTACATACTCTAGCTGCAATTAGTTCTTATCTAATGGAGAAGTAACTACATTGGATTTAAATATAAGAAAATAAAAAAATAAGGTAATATTATTAAGACCGTTTGTAGTTTATTACATTTCATGAAATATGCATATGGCGGAATGTATCAACAAAATAAATAGTTGATGCCATGTCCCATTGTATGAGGCTTACTTGGTTCGGTTTGTCACTGTTATACACATGCCAAAATTTAAGTTTCATCTGCTCTTGTAATAAGTGACACATGTTTGATTTACAACTTCAACTACTGTACTGAACCAAACTATTCTTTTGGAACAAATCTAAAAAGAATGGAACTCAACACAAGAAAGTATTATTAAATTTATATTAGAAAAAAGAATGATTCTAAGCAGTAGTTGAACATGACTCACAGCTATCTAGCATGGAGGAAAAGCACACAACTGATTTTGAAAAAATGAAGGTGTTATTTATCTTATATGTTTTTCTAACCCTACAAAAACATTGAAATATCATAACCATCCTGCTGGTAAAAAAAATATCCAATATGCCCCTGTGAGAAGTATCACTTATCCCTCTTCTTGATTCACTGAAAAAAAAACCCCAAAGCCATAATACTCTCTCTCTCTCTAACTTAGAGGTAAAAAAATACGAGGAAGAAGGGGTGGTTTGGCTGTATTGTGATATTATAGCAGATTTCATTTTACAAAACTGCACGGATTTTTTTGTTCTTCCGCAACAGCTGATTTCTGCACGTAAACCTCAGTTACGATTTTACGCAATGTAACTGAAATTAGCCACAATTTAATCCAAATGTAACAAAATTGAAAACCAGCTAATTAAGTAGTCTTCAATAGTATCCAACTTTTACTCAATTAACTCAATTAACTCGTGGTAAATTACTCCTAAACAAAAGCACTCGACCTGACCTGATTCAGCCCAACAACGAAATCAACCGAAAAAAGGACGTAACTCAAATGAGGAAAAAAAAAACGAGGGCAGACCTGTAAATATCAGTATAGCTGACAGTATCAGCAATGTCATCAGAAACCCCGGCGGCACTCAAGTCTAACCACGCATCGACATCTACAACAAACTTCTGACCTAATTTCTTTTCTTCCAGTTTTACCCCATGAAAACCATGAAACTGTAAGCCTCTCAGTACAAGCTTGTCTTTATCCACAAGTTCACTACCAGCCATCAAGACTCACCTATCCAAATATAAAACAAACAATAATCCTGATTGCTTTGCCATTTGGAGTTGGTTTACGTGTGATATTTTGAGATCAGAATTGGGACCTCGAACCATAGCAAGCAATAGATATAGTCCTGATTGATTTGCTAACATATACCTATTGCCTATCGGTAGCCCTTTTACTATCGGATTACTGAGCGATTATTCAAACCGAGTGGCTGGTTATTGGGGGGGGGGGGACGATCGAATGATTGAATTGGAAGGAAGAGACTCACCGTTTGTTTGAGTTAACGCCGATTCTTCCTTGCTAATCTCGTGGAGGTTTATCCGATCCTAGAAGAAGGGGAAAGAAGAGGGAGAGGCACACTCGTTGAGTGGAAGGTGGAGGAGCCGTACAGCGGTGAGCTCACGTGACATCTGCTGCTGTACATGCGATGGCAGCGAGTTACCATTGTTTTAATCTGAGCCGTTAAATACAATGAACGGCTTGGATTCATTCGCTTTTCCGAGGATGAATTTATTTATTTATTTACTAGGTACGATGCCTCGCCATGCTTTGGCACAATTTTTGTTATTCATATTGTAAGTATATTTTGAAGTTTGAGTACATTTAAATTTAATCACTAATTCTGTTGTGGTTGTATATTTTGGAGTTAAAATCTTCAGTTTTTGTACTATTTTGTGTAAACTTCTTCCAAAATTACTTATGATTATCTCCGTAATTAACTCTTTTTGTGTATATCGTTATGATATTTCATAAACATATATATAATATTAAAAAGAATCTAGTGGCTTAACTGGCCAATCAGTCATTAGTTTGTTATCCCGTTTGGTTTCCATAATACATCCACATAATCAGAATATATTAGGTCTATTATTAATTGAACGGTGGCAAAATTAAAATCGTCACCATAATGCCATAAGAATTGCGACTGTTATCACCATTAATTTAAGCATATCGATTGCAAATAACATAACCATGTATATTGTCTAAGATTATTTATTATAAGAATAAAAATAAATAAATTTAAGCATATCGACTGAAAATAACATAACCATGTATGTTGTCTAAGATTATTTATTATAAGAATAAAAAAAAAGAAAAAGAAAGAGAAAGAGAAAGTGGTCATCATAATAAAGCACCATAGCAACAGCCAGTTGTGATTTCGTGTCAGAATAGGATTTAGAGTATAAAAATTTAAAACATGACATCTAGATTTGAACCATATCTCTTTTGGTTAAAGTTTGCTAAGTACTCGATAGAATGAATAACCTCTCGTGCCCTTGGATTGAATAATGGTCTTTACAACAATGTACATTGATGTATACTACACATTTGACCTAGTCTTGTACAAAAAATTGATATCCGGTGAAGATTTCTTGAAGATTATCACTTCTACCTCCATAAACTTTATCAATGAATTTGTTCATTGCAAATTTGCTCAGTGGAAGAGCTCTCTAACAATTCCTTTTGGGAATTTACACAAGGACTTGGTATCAACGATTCAATTTTGTTCTCTGAGTCATCAGAAGCTTTATTGTCTAATACCAACATGTTTCTTCTTTATGTGACCCAACCTCTTGTATAGGTTTTGTGTCATTTTCATCGGTACCAAATAGTGGATCTTCTGTGGTTTCAACTGTGTCGAATTTATGCTTCGCGTTGCATAGACTTCTTGTGTTATGTAGATATTTTGGATCATATATAGCTCTCCTATAATGACAATCCATATAATTACCATCGGACCATAAAATATCAATGTTGGTCATTTTATAATAAGAAAAGCGCAAATTTTTCTTCATTGCTTTGAGATCTTCATAAGTTGAGATCTGATTTTTACATTGTGCCGCTTCCTTCTGGCAAATCTCAAAGTTGAGGTTTTTGTCAGACTTGAGAACTGATGGCTGGCCAATGTAACTCCGTATGTCTGTGAATGTCATTGCTAACTAGGATGTAGTTACTCGGTGGTCATCGGAAGATTTGTTTTCAAACTCTTCTTCTCAGTTCGAACTTGTCCAACACAAAAGATTGTTTGTTTGATGGGGTTAACCAGTAATTTATTGGTGATTTGACTCTTCTTTTAGTTTTCTTCGGTGATGCCATTAGCAAGGTTGGGTTCTGGCAAGTAAAATCGAATTGGTGTACCCAAAACCTGCGAGCAGTGAAAATTTATAGTTTACGGAGCAATTGCAAAGGCAAAATTTAAGATGAAAATATAATGACCCTAGAAAGCTAATTATCACATATTCTAATGTATACTTTAGAAATATAGAGGTGATTATCTGAATATAAGTTACTTCAATGCGATTTTCTATACTTCAACCAGTAAAAAGTCTAATTAGGTATGCAAAGCATCAATCGATAGAGTAACATAGTACTAACTGAACCCAAAGCATTAGCTCGGCACTTTTTTCACTGACATATAAGACCACACTTCATCAAACACCCTACATGCATCCTCTAACCTATCCAACAGATCGAAAATTTTCCAGGAAGTTATTCAACGACCAATTGCACAAGCAAAATGAACTTCTCGAGATAGGATATATGCTACAGAAATCAAATCACAGCGAATTATGCCAAGTGAAAAAAAGGTACTAACCTTGGCAATAAGGCGGGAATTGCTTGACCTCTCGCGTCTGTTCCACTAAGGCACCTCATTTGATAAAATTAGTAAAAATGATTTAAATATTTTAAGATATTTTAATATATTAAACGGAAGTAATTTAAGGTAAAATAAATTAAAATATTCATACAAATAAAGTAAAATTAAATTATTAAATTTCATAACTTTTAATATTTTTTTTACTTTTACTACTTCATCTACTTACTTCACTTTTTATTCTCTGTTTGATAAATGAAGTAAAATTAAAACAGAGTAAGAGTTAAATTACTCTAAGACATTGATGTTTAGTAATAATGAAGTAGTAGATAAAATAATGAAAGTAAAATGTGTTAAAAACTATGATATTTTGTGATTTAATTTTACTCCGTCTTCATTGGTGCTTTAACTTATTCTATATTAAATCACTTTTTTTTATGCATTAAAGCACTTTAAAATACTTACTCAGTTTTGATTTTACCTCACTTATCGAACGGAAGGGAAGTGTCCAAATAGTTTGAATGGTTAACTCTTCTCGTTTATAAAAAGGATAAATTATTGTTGCACATCATGTTTTGTACTATTTATTTACACATAAAAAATATTTGTACGAAATAGATAATTTATTTATATGTACATTTATAAATATTTATAGTTAATATAGAAAATATTTATCAGTTTTTGTTTTTTAAATGATTATAGAAAAATCTAAGTTAAAAATTTTGTTGCACAAATAAAAATACAACTTCAAATAACTTTTAATCTTAATAATTTAAAGTATAAATACTTTCAATTTAATTTTTTAATTAAAAAACTATTTTTTTAAATATATATATATCATAAAAATTAAATATATTTATAAAAGTTAGATGTAGATTAAAATTATCTTTAATTCTTATCTAATTTGCAATTAAATTTTAGCCTAGATAAGTTTAATTTCATATTTCAAAAATATCATGCGATCATATTGTGCCAAGTACAGCTGAAAATGGATTTGACATGTTGTAGATAAAGTGATGATATACACAAACCACAAAAATATATTTTTGCAAAAGAAAATGGAAACTTAAGAACCATTTGCCAAAAAAAATAAATATAGCAGAAACAAATTATGAAATAATGCCTCTTAAATTATTCAGGGCCCCATGCATGAACCAAACAACTTGTAAAATTTATTAAAATGCAAATAGCTGACGTGCATTTCTCTCCTAACGCTAATCAACAATTTTTCCCAATTTGTCGCCATATTAAGATTAATTAAATCTCTCTCACTTAAACTACTAATTTAATTAAAGTACACAATAGCTTTATGTTTCTAATCCTTTTTTTTTTCGCCTCAACTTGGCAAAATGCAGATCCTAAAAATATATCCAAGCATTCTCTAATTATGTCACCAATCACTACCAACTAAAACTAAAAGAGAGCAAATGTTTGAAAATATCAATTTTTTATGTGTGCATTTTATTAGTAAATTCCAAAATTATTTCCCAGATAGATTTTGACACCAAATATTGAAGTCGCTTATTATTTTTTTCACCTCAATCAATTAATGAACCCGCATTACAAAGATAAGTAGAATCGGTTGCCACAGAGTTTGAAACGCAATAATATTATATTATATTTTGCAGAAATGGCCAAAGGAGCAGTCACATTGGCTATTGCTGATCTGGCATCCAGTTTGTTCATAAATTGTTGTATCCAGTTTGTTCATACTTTCCATGAACACTTAATTTAATATATTTATAAATATTATTGCTTGTTTTATTTCAATTAGGTTGTTCTTTGCTGTTTTTCTTAAAAGAAAAGAAAGAAAAAAAAGATAATTGAAAGTACAAAGTAAAGTGATAATAAAAACTCCTTCAAATAGTAAGTGATTCAATTGAATGCACAATGTGGCTGATTTAATTGTAGAATTAATGCTAACATCTATCAAATACTGATGTTAAAATAAACACGCTTTTTTCTGATTAGTTTGTAATTGTAAAATGTGATGAATTCTGTAACCTCGGTAATTTTAATAGTTACTCTCTGAACACTTTAGACCATCTTTATTTTACGATTTATCCAATTTCTTTTTATTATATACTAATTCAATATTTCATATCTACAACGAACCTTGCAAATTGATTGTAATTACAAATGGACAATTACAACGAAATTGCCAAATAAATATAATATTAATAAAGTTTTTCTGCAGCACTTCCAATTAATTTTCAATTGAATTATACGTGTTTTAGAAACCGAAATGATTATCTACTTTTTTTTTATTATAAAACATTTCTTATTTTTCTCCAATTTTGGTGAAATTTCCTTTTCCTTTTTTTGATTTTCCTGAAGAACCAGATAGCGCCTGGATTTCAACAACTGGAGAAGGAGAGGAGAGGGCATATTGTCTTGGAAAATTTTGAAAAGAAAATTCTCACCATCCAAACCAAGAAACAGTGTCTCAGTGTTCCACTCGCAAATATAGAAGAAACAAGGAAGAGAGAGAGAGAGAGAGCGAGAGAGGGAAAAACAAGAGAATAGCTCAATCCGCAAATCCATGGCGATGCGTCGCGTGGCTCTCCATGGCCGACATCTCCTTTCCGCACGTCACCTCTTTCGTCGCCGCGTACATCTCTCTGTTGCTGTCCGTCTGTCAGATTAAACATAGATTTCACCTTTTCTCTTTTCATCTCAATCCAGTGTTTTAAACCTCTGTTGTACAATTTCATTTACAGATGAGCACGGAGCCCATGGCGGCGCTTGATCGGATCAGAGACTCGGGTCTGTTGAAGACTCAGGGTCTTGTCGGAGGCAAATGGATTGATTCTTACGATGGGAAAAAGATCGAGGTCATTCTGTTTTGTAAATCTTTTTCTTAATTGCTAATGTTTTTGTTTTCAAAATTGTGAATGTTTAATAGTTTTAATCAGCCTTCTTCGTTTATCAAAGAATTATGGCATTGAAGTTAGATAATTAGTCTTCCATGTCACTTGTACTCTCAGATAATGCTGAGTATATGTAAAATTTAGGAGTCTAGATTGGAGATAATTAGTTGAAATTCTAGAATTCTACTAATTATATTGGGACATGAGTCACATGTCCCTATATGTCTCCAATATTTTGTTCCTAATTTGTACATTCTTTTCTTATACAGCAACAAACAGGATCCTTTTGACTGGAATATTTTTTATCAAATCCCCTTTTTGATGTTATTATCTAAATAAGCATGATATTACGAAAGCAAATCAGGTATAAAGAAAAGGAGGATTTTTGTCTTATGCTCAAATTTATACACCAGAAAGAAACTGAAAAACCTAATGAGAGAAGTAGAAATTTGATTGCTTTGCCAGTACCAACAAATGACCAATGCCATTCTGGCTTTATCATAACAGACTAAAAAGGATGGGACTAGACCAAATATATTTATCTCATGCTTCATCTTGTTGTTTAGCTACTTAAACTACTCACTCTTTCATTGTTATTGTTATTTCTTCTATTTTATTCATGCTGAATTTTTCCTTCTTATTTTCTTTATTTCTTTATTTATTTTGATTCAGGTTCAAAATCCTGCCACTGGTGATGTTATTGCAAGTGTTCCATGCATGGGTGGCAAAGAAACAGCTGATGCCATTTCTTCAGCATACAATACCTATTCTTGTATGTTATTTCCATTCATGAAGTCTTGTTTTTTATGATCATTGTTTCCTGGTATTATATGGATCTACATATCTTACTAAGAAGCGTTAAAAGAACATGTACGGAATGTCTAATCTAGACTTCACCAATTTTCATGCTCATAAATGGAGGACTTGATTCACAGTACAAGCATGTAGCAGCATGTATGGAATCCTCTCTGGTTTTGCTACCAGAAAAAGAAAATACAAAAGAAACTAAGAAGCATGCTAATGTTGTTGTTTTAATACATTTTCATAACTTTGTCTATTATATTTTTCTTTTTTTTTGTGTTTAAGCTTGGAGCAAATTGACAGCAGCTGAGAGGAGCAAATCTCTGAGAAATTGGTATCATGTTGTCTGTCTATTTTAAGGAAAAAAAATGACCTTGGTGTGATTTTGTTTGCTATGTCCTCCCCTTCCCCATTTCCAAAAGAAACTTTGACTAATGTGTACCACACTATATGATGCAATTAGATTATATGTTTCAAAAAAATGCTATTTTCAAAATTTGCAATTATCAATGATACATCTGTAATCTATGTGGTAATTATGAATATATTTATTATTTTTCTAATAAAGTTGAGCCTTTGACTGTTTCAAGGTATGATCTAATAATTAAACACAAGGATGAGATAGCACAGCTAATCACACTTGAACAAGGAAAACCTCTAAAGGAGGCTCTTGGTGAGGTACAAATCTAATTTTATTAGCTCTATGTAATAAGGTTTGCTATCTGAACTATTTTAGCTCTTTTTTCCTTTCTTCTTTGTGCGCATGTGTGCTTGTTTTTGCAACTTTTTCCTTCCTTTTCTCTTTCCTTTGAGGTGCGTGTTGTGCGGTCATAGTACTCTCTTTGCATGGCATATGAAGGTTTTTTGGGAACATGGGAGTTCTCCATGTTATCATTTGCTAATTTGGAAAGTGTTTGTAGGCCTATCAAGTATTCTTCAAGTCTTATCCATGTGCTTAGTTAACACATGGCCATCAATTTTTACTGTTTCCATCTGTAGGTAAACTATGGGGCTAGCTTCATTGAATTTTTTGCCGAGGAGGCAAAACGTATATATGGTGACATTATCCCCGCTACATTATCTGACCGTCGGCTTCTTGTGCTAAAACAGGTTTGCAAACTGTTTCTAATTTTTTTTCTCTTTCTGAAAAAAACAAAAAGAAGTCTGTAATGATGAAAGAAATTACAGATAAGTGCAAAGTCTCTTCTTTTTCCATTTTTTTGTTGAGATTGTATGTTTACACAATCTGCCAAGGTAATGCACATTCGACCAACTGAGACAGCCAATTTATCACTTCATTAAGGCCTGTAATTCACACTTGATATACTAACCTGGGACCAGACCATCTTTTTGGGCCTCCTTTTAGAATCCACTTTAATGAGGCATGATCTATAAGATGCACAGCCCATAACATGGCAGTAGTTCACTGACCGTTGATTCTTTTTTATTATAGAATAGTCACTTGTCCGAAAGTTTATATTTAAGTGTCTTGCTTTGTTCTGGCAGCATATAGAAAATTCTGGATTAACTGGTTTGTTGACAATATACAACTACATATTTTAATTGAAAAAAAGTAGTCTTGCGGCTTAGATACATCGAAGTTATGTTTCAAGTACTTTTAATTGATGTTTCCTTTGATGTGTGAAGCATGTTTTTAAGAATTTTCTTTTTAATACATCGTGCAGCCTGTTGGAGTTGTAGGAGCGATAACTCCCTGGAACTTCCCTTTAGCAATGATTACAAGAAAGGTGTTTGGCTACGTTTCTCCTTTTTAGTGTGCGTTTGCTGTGCATGGGTGGAGTTTAAGAATTTTCTATAAGTCTTGTTAAGATTGGGTAAGGAACATTGGAGAAGAGTTCTGTACTGAACTGGCCATGTATACCTTTGGTTGCCATCTCACAGTTACAATGTTGTTTCACATGGGTCTGTCCAGTGCTGTTGCAAATTTAATGGTTATTGGAGTCTTAATTGGTCTAACGTACAACATTTCAGTCCAATTTCACAATAAAGCATTGCTTGATGCTTGATTTGTGGTAAAGTGGGGCTCAATTGAACATCTTGAAGGCCATACCATACCTTTCTATTATGTTCCTGGAGTAGTTGCTGGGATGATATGCAAAACATTTTCAATACCATACTTTCTTGTTAGTTGGTGCATGTTTGCTTCTGTTTTTTAACTGTCAAGACCATGATCTGACTGATACCTAAGGCGAGATTTCTTTCTGTTTATTGTTAAATTTCAACTATATCTCTTTTTCTTTTTAATTCCAGGTGGGTCCCGCATTGGCTTGTGGCTGCACTGTAATTGTTAAGCCATCAGAATACACTCCCCTGACAGCTCTGGCTGCTGCTGACCTGGCACTTCAAGCTGGAATACCACCTGTATGATGTCTTAGTGTCATGTTCTTTTTTGTTTTATTTTCCAATTTCATTGAAGCTGACTATGCGAAACAAGTAATTTCATGCACACGATAAACATGAAAAGTACTATGCATTTTGAGACTGCTTCAAAGTAAAATGGTGAAGGAAATATGATTGTTTGTTAATAATTGGGACAAATTATGCGAGAGATGTAGGTAATATTTGAAGCTTTGCAGGGGCATGCAAGCATTTCTGTTAAAAGCGTAAGAACTTCTGTGTTAGAGATGGATGGAATGAAGAGATAAACTGTGATACTTTTTTGTCAACATGTTTTACAGAAGTGGACTAGATATATAGAGAAAATGGAGAAGTCTTAATGTTCACTTCTAGATCTACCAACGGTTAATAGAGAAAGTGCCAAGAAGCTTGAATTTTTTTGGAATATTAACAAGTTAACACTTGAAACTCAGGGAGCACTGAACATAGTAATGGGGAATGCTTCTGAGATAGGTGATACTCTACTGAAGAGCACTCAGGTTCGTATCTTTAGTCTACTTTTGATTTTCAAATGTTTGTTGAGTTACATTGTTGGTGATGTTTAAGATACACTTCTCAATTAGGTGAGGAAAATTACATTTACTGGATCAACAGCTGTTGGAAAAAAGTTAATGGAAGGTTCAGCAAGTACTGTCAAAAAGGTAATTCTTTTATCTTGAATATATATTTTTTGCTTTCTAGCTTGCCAAAGAATGTCAGTGCAAATTCGAGTGATATGGGCCTCTATGAATGCATTATAATTGATTCTTTTTCATCCCCAAATTATGTGCCCACAATTTTCTTGAATCTGCCAAAAAAAATTCAACATTTCTCACTTCTTCATATAGCAGGCTACTTTCTGTGAGGTACATGAAAATAACACCAAATTGTTTTAAACACAATTTACGTTGAAAAACAGAAACTGAGTTAAGTCTGGCTTTTGTTTTGACTCCATGAAAATCTCTCTGTAAAGACGAACAAATTACCTTCTTTGTTTTGTTTCATCTCAATTTGGATTTATAGGAAACATTAGCTCAATACATGTAGGGGCAAAGCTGTCAAGACTATAATATAGAAATATTTTAGCTACATTTATCTAAAAGTTCAGTGTAGCTTGTAAATGCCTTACTCCTTTAAGGGTTGGTTTCTGTTGGAAATTATGAGAAGCTTTGAGTACATTGTGCCAATATAAGAGAATATGGTGTAGCTCATAAGAAGCCTAAATATAATTGGTGCACCAGGAAAAGAGAAACCATAACTTGGTCTGCTTTTTAGTTAAAGTTGATTGTGTTGCTTAGATTGTGGATTTTGATAGAGCAGAGTTGATAATAGTGTTATTTTGGGCTATGGTTTGTGCCCAAAAGTGAAATAAATTAATCCATATGATGCATAGCCCAACAAAGAATATTTTACTGGAAGTTTCAAAGAATATATATAGTTTTTGCCATTTTTGGATCTTTATGAAGTGGAAATGTATCAAATGAGAATATTTTATGAAGTGGAGTTGTATCAAATGAGAATATTTCAGGTCTCCTTGGAACTTGGTGGAAATGCACCTTGCATTGTATTTGACGATGCAGATATTGATGTTGCTGTTAAAGGCAGTGTAAGCAATATAACAAATGACCTTTTTATTCAAATTATGCACAATTTTTTTTAAAATCTTTAAACTGTTTCTTATAATCATCCTTATGCCATACATTGGTTAACTGAATTTTCCACAATGGATAAAACAGTTAATTTATGTAAACATAGAAGTTGCTATCATTTAACTGATGAAATTTTTTTCTCTTTGTTGATATTCTCAATTGTGGCTAATTGATAATTTATGATGATTTTGTCCAAATATAATTGCTATTCTGTAGTGGTCAGATACTTATTTTCCTCTTTGTATTCGTAGTTCCCTAAATTTCTATCTAATCTTAATGCACACTGGTATGATTTATGTAATCATGACTTAAACATGGTAAATGTTCTCAGCTTGCTGCCAAGTTCAGAAACAGTGGCCAGACATGTGTATGTGCAAACAGAATTTTGGTACAAGAAGGTAATCTTACTTTTCTTTTTTTTAATTTTCCTTTTTCTAAGCCAGTTTTACTTTGCATTTATCTTTCTTGGTTCATGTGATAATTGAACTCAGAGGATTATTGTGGCTTAATTTAAGGCCGACTGAAGCTTAATTGCACCATTATGGTGTATCAGCCTCGGACTTGGACTGTCCTTTTGGGACAATATGTTAAACATGTGCTTATCATTGTTGCATTTATTATCCTTTAAATAAATTTAAAATTCTTTAGGCATTTATGAGGAGTTTGCAAATGCTTTTGTAAAGGCTGTTCAGAGTATGCAAGTTGGCAATGGCCTCCTAGACGGCACATCTCAGGTATTACTCTCTCCATGCCTCTGTCTGTAGATGTGTATTATTCCATACTTCAATCAGTTGCCGCTTTAAATCAATTAAACAATACAACTTTGCAGGGTCCATTGATAAATGAAGCTGCAGTACAAAAAGTATGTCATTAAATTTCCCCTTGAACAATTTCTTGTTGATCTTAGGTTATGTAAGCCCAATGCCCATAGCTAAGAAGCCCATTTGAGTCACCAAATTGGATTTTCTGTGGTAAATGTGTAGTCAAATTGTTAATAAATTACACAGGTTAAATATGGTTAGTACAAACAGCTATGGGTTTGGCAAAGCTTAGTGGGTATTGGTTTTGTTAATTGTCCATACCATGACTTGAGCCAAACAGAAAGTACCTCATGGCTGAAGACTTTCTAATATCTACATGAACATGTGTAGGTTGAGAAGTTTGTCAATGATGCAACTACAAAGGTAACTTACTTAATGCGAGCATTAGCTTGTCTGTTGTTTTTTAGTTATTTCTTTAATAGAGGCTATATATTTTTGCCTTTACTTTCTATTACTCTAGTTTCTGAATTTCGCAAGTTACAGCCAATTGTTACATAATTGCAAAATAAGTCCTGAAAACTTCTTAATAAGCCATTCTTGTGGTTATTTTCGCTCCACAGATAGTACTTTACCTATGAATACTTTTCCTTCTGATATTTTACCCCTGCTTTCCTCAGGGTGCAAATGTTATTCTAGGAGGAAAAAGACATAGCCTGGGGATGACATTTTATGAGCCTACTGTTGTCTCCAATGTTAATAGGGACATGCTACTCTTCAAGTAAGAAAAGTATTTGAATATTTATGTCTCATGTCAGAATGATGAATCCTGATAATATTGCATAGAAAAAGTATGAGACCTGGTTAATGTATTCCTTCTTTGTTTATGTATTTATTCCAGGTAGTTGGGCCATGTCTTGAGTCTCTTGATTTTATAAATAAATTATCCAACATCTCTCACATTTCAAAATATATTTTAATATACCTGCACCTATTTAATTTTCCTCTCAATTTGTGTAGGGATGAAGTGTTTGGCCCAGTTGCACCACTCGTACCATTTAAAACTGAAGAGGATGCTATAAATATGGCTAATGACACTAATGCTGGTACTTAATCATGTTCTTTAGTAAATTATCTGTTCTTTTTTAGTGTGTAAATGATAGAAGTAATTGGTATCAACATCAGAGAATTAAACCAGAAGCATTCCTATTGTTCTTCACTTGACAAGTGTTGACTTCTATTGCTTCAAACACTCTGAAACAGCCTCAATTAACCATTTTGGCCGAAAATATTTTATCTAAACAATCTTCTGTTTGATGTGAAAATTTCAGGGCTGGCTGCGTACATATTTACAAAAAGCATACCTAGGTCATGGCGTGTATCAGAAGCCCTTGAATATGGTCTTGTTGGGGTTAATGAGGGGATAATCTCTACTGAGGTAAAACCGTTAACATTCTTTCTGTACACATCCAAGCATAAGTTATGGTCTTTATGTATAATGGGGCTATCCGTCATCTGAATTGTTGATATAAAATGTCTAAATATCGAGTGAGAATGTTAATCTTAAAGGGTACCCTTGCAAATATAATGTCACTAAAAGTGTCACAATAAGTTTTATTCCCTATTAAAAATCCAGGTGGCGCCATTTGGAGGTGTGAAGCAATCGGGTCTTGGCAGAGAGGGATCTAAATATGGAATGGATGAATACTTGGAGGTTAGTGCATAATATGTTATTTTCCTATTTCTCAAAGTAAAAATCTTAGAGCTCTTTTCATTATTTGCAATGAGGTGACTGGGTCATATAAAAAATTAATTGTTGCGCATTTTGCATTTGGAAACTATTTGTACTAACAATCAATAAGTAGGTTGTATTGAATTGATAAAATAACGATAATTAAGTAGGCATCATTTATCTATAAAAAAAATGAATCCAATTAAAATCACTTCAGTTATGCTTATGACTCATGAGGCTAGTATACGGTAGAGAAACTGTACTTTGTTACTTACGTGTAGCCACATTGTCAGAAGTCAAAATCCAATGTTGCCAAAATTCAGCTAAATCACATTCAATAGATCTAATTGCAGTAGCTATAATGTTTAGAAGGTGCTTTCTGTAATCATACAAAGTAGTTTTCTTCTTTTTTCGTTGGTTTTTTTTTTTTTGCAAAACGTGGCTTTCTACATGCACAGTTTCTCTGTCAATTTCAGGTTAAATATGTGTGCATGGGTAACTTGAAGGAGACTTGAGAATATATGACAGGACAAAGCAAGGAATCTTTGTTTAATAAAGGCAGATATAGGTAAGGTAGAAAAAAGTTGATGTAGATTGAGGTTTTGGTGCAAAAATTGCAAGTTTATCTGATACAATACATACCAATACACTACTTATTGGTATGATACTGCCACTGCCTTCCCTTAGAGCTAAAGCTAACTTAAGCCTTGATAGGGCAATTAAACCTAAATTGGAATACATCTTTTATTTAAGGCAACTTCACATCAGGAACCCAAATTTGACAATAAAGCCTCAGGTTTCATTAAGCCCAGATTGGCCCTTGAGATGCCCTCTATTGTGTAAATAGACACCCAACAGGCTGTTAAAGAGAGGGAAATTAGTTGCTCAATGGTAGTCTAATATGTTACTTTAATCATAATAGCTACTATATATTGTGATGGTACCTTTTTTTATATATCGTATGGTTCTGAGATGTAGCTTATCTCTAATGGACAAAGAGGGGAACAACACAATTTGACGAAGTTAGTACTGACTAACACCTTGTTTGGATGGAGAGTAGAGGAAGGGAGGGAAGGGGAGGGAAAGAAAATTTCCTAATTCATTTTTGTTTGGTTGAATATTTAATAAGAGATTAAGGTTAATGGAGGTTATTTACTTAATCTCCTTTAACCTCTTAAAGATTATATTTTGTTAATCTCTAAATTGAAGTGTAACAGAGGTTAACACGATAAACCAAATAAGAGAATATAAAATATAATAACGTTATTTTCCATTTCATTCCCTCTCTTCGTGCTCTTTACTTTCTTTCCCCTTCCTTTATGCTATCCAGAAAGGGTGCAAGGATACATCTCTAATCTAAATCTCTTGCCACTAATGCAGGTTATTTACCATATTTGAGCCTCAAGCACCTTTCAAATAAATTTTAATAAAAGTTGGGCCTATGAGTTGTAAAATATCCGGGTTTTTTTTTTTCGTCTTCTAATAAGAGGCCTTTTCTCTGTAAAAGATGGCCGTGTAACTTAGACTTGAGCTCTAATTATTTCTCAAGATATATCTTGTTTTATTGTGTAAGAACATTGCTGCCCTTTTTGAACTGAAATTTTGTCTGGACTATGCAAGGGTATAGGTTCTTTTTGTTTCATTTATACTCGTTCCAAAATTAACATAAAAGAGTATTTAGAGGATAATAACTCAAATATATTATATGGAAATCTATCCATACATGTAGTGATAGTGTTTGTCATCCAATAAAAAAGGATATACTGGTTAAAATCTTTATGTATGCAATCATTGCAATGCAATACTTAAACATATATAGTTGGAGCTTAGATACCCACGACGGGATACCAATAAATAATAAAAGAGAGCTATTTATTGCCCTATCTAATTTTAATGAAAAGATCGATAGCATTGCTTTTACAAGACCTTGCAGCCATATCTGAATGTGTGCTGGCTCTCTTGATGCTCTTGAAAGATAAGTCTGACAGGCTTTTTAGTTATTTGATAGGTGTCCATATATGTTCTTTCAGTTAATGGCGTTATATATCTTGGATTTAGTGTCAAACTGTTAACTGACCTTGATATTACAGAGACGCGCTGTCTTATATTAGGTTCTATAATCAAGTTCAGAACTTTTAAAGATGATCGTTGGTAATAATTGGTATCGTCTGTGGATTATTTGGATCTCGAGTTTAATTCTGGTTCATTTCAAAATTCAGACTTTTTACCCTGAATTTGTTATAACCAGGTATAATATCCCGTTAACACGGACACAAAAAATGCTTTGTCACAAGATCTTACTGCCACGTAACCCAAAAAAAAAAAAATCTGTTTCGTGGTGAAACGGCTGTGAAATTATTACTCGACTATGACATCTTATATTCTTCGTCGTCTCTTGCGCTTAGGCATGGTTGAGAAATACTGTAATGTAGGTGGTATTGTGGTAATGTAAAGTGGGAATATGGTCATAAAGTTGTAGATACGTGGCCGCATTATAGTCATTTATACGTATTGATGGAGTTAGCCAAAAAAAAAAAAAAAGCTGTACGGATGGGAGTAGGATACTGAGTATGTTGGTGTGGCAATGCAATCTACAGTGACAAGACAATGAAATGAGTTGACATGGTATATTTTCAATTGATTGTCAGGGAAAGCAAAGGTTGATTGGAAGGGGTGCTGATTTTCTGCTGACCCAACACAACACAACTTATGAAAAAGTGAATTATATATAGGGAGAATTTTTTCAGATTTGTTTTAATTTGAAGGTATTTTGATCCGATCGGATAGATAATGTGTTATGTTGTGCGGTGTAACGTAGCAGAGGATATAAATTCGAATGAAAGTTCGATTGAAAGGTCTTATTTTTAACTCCTATGTATGATATCGATGATGTATATTAATTGTTTCTCTAAAAGTACATAATTGAGCTCTTTGAACAAATGTATAGGGTATTTATAACTTGATAAACTAATACATAATACATAATACAATAGAGAGCTAAAACTAGCGAGTTTAATTTATTACAAAAATGAATAAATTCCTTATGAATGCCAATAGCACTAAATTAATCAGAACATATACATATGACTAGATGGTCCACGTCGCTGTTTTTTATGCAATATCTGAGATCAGTTGACATGCCTTGATAATTATTTAACCTGGTTATTATGTCAATCTTCACAAATAAAGTTGAATATTTGAAATCCTATATTTTGATGTTCATGGTATATATATCACATTCATATAAAATAATTAATATGGAATACATAGTTTGCTGTTGATTAAATGATTTCTCAATGGTTTGAGTCTAAAATCCCTTACTGCACTATCAAAGTACGTAATATTATCTATAAAAGATACTACTATAAAACAAACATTATGAAATTTAATTTGATAGAATATTTTTAATTTATTGATTAAATTAAGAAATATGACAAAAAATCGTGAAGTTACTTTTTTTAACAGGGTCCCATCTTTAAATATATATAATATATACCCCTAACTATTCAAACATAAAAAAAAATCAAGATCACCAATATATATGTTTTTTTTTTCCATTTTACATGCAATAGCATAGGTGACGGTTGATTCTCTACTATCTACAATTCTACAAACAAAGCACGTCACTAATTATTTTTTTTAATATAAGAGCTCTTATTAAACTCAGTATTTATTTCATTTCAAATGTCTCTTATGAGATCTAAATCTACGTCTCTCCGTAAAAAAACAGAATCTATTACTATTGTAATGGATCTCCGGTTCTTTTTTACAACCCTAATTAATTAATTAACAATCCTGACAAATCCAGCAGTACTGTCACTGTAAATGCAGTCGCAACTGCAACTGCCATCCAAATTCCAAAAGAAGCGAAGCTTCCTCTCTCTGATGCATCAATGTCACTTTTCATCTCCATTACTTATTCCCTCCTCTTTCTTTAAGAAACAAGAAAACAAAAACTAAACCAAGGCAGTGGCGCCGGAGTGTGTGTCTACCCCACAGAACAAACAGAATCCGAGGTGCAGTGCAGTGCTTAATTGCTTTGGTGAAGCCAGAGACGATCAGCCTCGGAAATTGTGCTTCCTTCCCTTGAACCTTACCTAGATCTCTTTATAGTTAGGCCCCTCCCAGTACCAGTCCCAGCTTTTGGAATTTATTAATTGCATGGAAACAGCAGCAACAGCTTTTTTTGATCTCCTGTTCTTCCAAAATCTGTGACATTTTCTATGGCAATGTTGGGTATATTTATATATAGCTAAATGTTGATTTTCCTGCTTCTTAAGTTGCACTACTGATGACACAATTTATACTACACAAAATAATATGTATAAAAAGAATGCATTTATAGTAATTGATTAATTAATTAAAGCTGTAATGGCACAATTTATTTATACTGCAGAGAAGTGTGCATGAATTACTGCCACAGAATTGGAAGATGCATGGTACCATGCTAATTTAGCTTATCTAAGGTCCTTCCAAAGATCAGGAAGAAGCTTCCTCGTAAATTGCACTTGTTTTTTTATTTTCTGTTTCTCCCTTTATCTTTTTCCCTCCCCTCTCTCTCTCTCTCTCTCTCTGATAAACTTTTTCTATTTTTTTTTAAACCTAGCTCTTTCTGTGATAAACTTGATCAAGCGTCTCTCTCTCTCTCTCTATCTCTGTGGGATGACTGAGAGCTTTCTCTTGGCAACTTGCACCCCTCAAGTTGCATTTCTATTAGATCGATAAAGGCACCTCTCCTCTCTTCTTTTTACCAAGACCAAACAAAGTTCCTAAAGGAAACAAAACAATAATAATTACTACAATCATCTTCATATACAGTTATATTATTTATTCATCAGGGAAAGTAACATTATTAAATCAGTAATTGATTTACATATGTTGATATATGTTCAGTCCAGATGGTTTCAAACCGTTAGAGAATTATTCTATTAATATCTGGCCAGTATATGGGTCTGTGTATACATAGTTATATACCATTAAATTAATTGTGTGCCTGCATGTATACCTCTGATCTCTCTTTGATGTGTGTTTAATTTAATTAGGAAGAAGGGGTGGAAACAGTTTCCTCTTACATATTTCATGATGGAATATGTAAGAGGAAAGGAAGATGAAAAAGAGAGGATGCTCTTTGTCTGCCTCATCACTTGCGCACAAGAAACAAAAGTGCTAGTCAAGTATATATATATATATATATATATATATATATATATATATATATATATATATATATATATATATATATATAATTAATGCTATATGTCATCTGTACTTGTGTATTCTGGATTTAGGGCCATGAAATAATGCAACACTAATTAGTTATACTTATGTTGAGTTCAAACTTCCAGGTTTTCGCATTTTACCTAGCAGAATGTAAAACTATATATGCAATTATACATAAGTTATAACGAAATTTAATTATTACATACAAAACTATGCAATTAAGAAATATTAATTGGTAGAGCAATGGTTTTCCTATAAGGTATGAATTTGATGAAACGCACTCTTACCAGAATTTTTTTGAATATCGGCTTCTATTTTCAGCGTTGTCTATATATATATATATATATATATATATATATCTTATGCAAGGGAAATAGAACTTCTTCAACACTTCTCATATATAAGAGAGCAATTGGTTTTTGTAATAGGAAATGTAGGGAATGTTCTATGTATCCTCGAGTTCCTTTGACAAATGGGAAATTTGGCCAGTTGCATACAACGGATGCTAATATATAAAATTTCATTATTACTTCTGTTCAGATAGCCAAATAAATTTGGACATGTTAAAATATAAGGTTAAAAGCATCAATTAAATTTTTGTTCAAGAAAATATTTTTTTTAAAAATAAGATAGCTAGGGGTCTAGCCCCTAACTTGTACTTTAAGAAAAGAAATATTAATACTTGCAAAATTTTGTAGTAGCTAAGAATCCATATATATATGTCCATGGAATTTGGCATTATGTCTTTCTTTATGATTATACATGAAGAAACATTATATGACAGTTTCCATTAGATTTAATATTCAATAAAATTACCTTTTTTGATAATATAATTAATTGGCTATGTCCAATATGTAAAGTGTTGAAATTAGGACAATTATATTACTCCTTTTTCATTGGAAGACCTATATATAAATTAAGGACAAAATTATCTTTTGTGATAATCAGACATTTTACTTCTTTCTTTAAAAAAAATAAACAGTAGTCTAGAGATGTAAATTATATAAACAAAAGACATAGAGACGCTTAGATACGTAGATATATATATATATAGAATGAATTTTGAAGTCAGAATATATAGCATCTTGTGTTCTCCTGTGCACAAAATAACTGTACAAGGTATAGAGTCCTTTTCAACTCCTTTGCAAACTAATTAAATTCCAGTCCATTCTCTTCAACTTTTTAAATCTATAATTTTCTATCTTTTTCCATTCCTTCCATCCAGTTTATTCTCCTTTCCGTTTCAAGAATCATTTTAGGACCACTAGCTATGATAGAAAATAGATATTTTCTTAAAAAATAAAAAGTAATATGGTTGATATATATGTTTTTAATTTTAGTGTTTTTTTGGCATAAATATGCATTCATTTTAAAATTTAAATATTACAAAAAAAATCACAGTTCGAACATCAAATAATATTTCAGATTTACCAAATTCGTAGCAGTAGAATTAATAACACAACACCATCACGATTCACACTAACAATAATATATCTGAAGTAAATGCATGTCATGGACGAAAAGCAAATATACAAAATATTCTTGGCTTTAATTAACTTTTACATTAGTACATAGTAGACACATTAATTAAGTTGCATGCATATGCTCTTCCTGCAGTGTAATTAATTAAAGTGATTGTTCTCTACATGAAATAACAAATTACTACTTACAATCACAAGATGCATGCGTATAGTAATGGTACAGTTCTTACAACTTACAAGGCGATCATTCTCAGTTATATTGTAATACAAACTGACACTCAAATAATAGTTTCATGTATTGAAAAAAATACTCGAAAATATATTGCAACCGTGCTTAGCTCCCTCACAAGCAGTTAAGCACAACTCAACACAGTACCTCAACTGAACAAAATCACATGCAGCACCTTAATTAATTAGTCTACTGTGCAACATTACTTAACAATCCCATACAAGCCCCTTAATTTATTAATCACTATTTCAAGAGTCAATATATAGTAAGTAAATTAAAATTATCTATCAAATAATTTCACATTTCTACCTCATCCGTACGACAAGTTTCTGGTTTGAGCCAAGCCGCCACCACTGATTATCGGACTCATCCTCTCAACGGCAATCGGAGACCTCCTAGGAGATGTTCTCTCGAGCTTGTTCTGATCCCCTATACTGTCGTTAGATAGCATTGGCTTCGGTTCGTATACATCTGCCATCGAGTCTAAGTCAAGGCCTCCATCCATACTAGTTGTGATTTGGAGTTGATCACATTTTGCTTGATCTTGTTCATCACCCCAGATCATGGGGTTCTTGCCATTAGGACTGCTATATGAGTTAGGGTTTTGTCTTTTCTTGCCTATGGCACAAAGAGAGGAGTCGTTGGAAGGGAAGAAGGCATCCAAGGGTCTCTCCATTTGGTCATGGTGCAAGTCTAATTGGGCCCCACCAAAGAGATGTAGGTCTTGCAGAGAAGGGAAGTTCAAGGAGGGTCCCATATCTTTCATTGAATTTGTACCTATGTCAAGCATGCCTTGGGTTCCTATCGGCTTATAGCTGCCCAGTGACATCCCACCATCGCCGGTTGTTAGGGTTTGGCATGCTTTCTCTAATATTGTTTGCATATACTTCCCTTGGGCTTCAATCCTCATTTGAAGGTGTTTTTGCACCTAGGAAAATTTGAATCAAATATAATTAAGCATGGAAAGAAGAATATAAATCATCTGTTGATAAATATATATGTTAAATTTAGTATTGCCTTTTGAATTCTGTAATCACCTCTAGTTGTTCGTGAAGTCTTCTTTGCACTTCCATTTGCATCCTTAGAGCTTCATTGATTTGAACATTCCTACTGAAATATTTAAAACAACAAAATGAGACATATATATATATATATATATATATATATATATATATATGAAAAGAATTCATAATGTTTTCATGACCATTAATTGTTTACGAAAAAACACATAAAAATCACAAGGAAATTAAGTTGATAAATGCTACTTACTCATTCATGGTCCTTCCCATGATGCCTGAAGAGGAGGCTGCATTTCTCATCTCCAGCGCTGCAGCTGAAATTGCGCCAATTATATTAAAACACAACATATAACACAAATATTGAAATTACAGAAGATATGTATATATACCTAAAAAACTTTCAAGAGATGATGAAAATCATAGTCAAGATGTTCAATCGGCAAGCAGGGTTCAGTTAAGGAAAAAAAAAATGCAACAAAACATACTTAAAATTCATAAAGTGGTAACTAAGTGCAAAAATAATGTTTCTTACTTACCATCCTTAACTGAGTGATCATTGAAGTCCTTGTGCGGTTGCTTCCCTAGCCGGAATTTCTGTAAGAAACAAAGAACAACAAAACAATATATGAGAATTGAGAAACTTGTAATTTAGTTTGTGTGTATGTGGGTTTGGATGGGGGAGGGGGGGGGGGGGTGATGGCTGAATTAAGTTGTAGATAAGGCAAACCCTATCTGTGTATACAACATATATATAATTACCTGGAGATGGCTTTTCAGGTGGTAGAGAGTAAGCCCCTTGACTCCCATTACTCTCATAATTGTCTTTGGTGTAGCCTCTACAAATCGAAATAAATAATATTACATATATAGTAATAGCTACACAAAAGAAAAGAAACTAGCTAAATTGAACATCTATGTGTTGATTGTAGATGACTTGAAGAAATAATTAACTAAACCATGTTAAGTACGTTTTAATGAATGTCTAGCTAATTATGCAGATTAATTAACTCATAGATCAGAACCTTATAATTGAAAATTTAACAAACTAGAAACGAAAAAACAAGAACCAGTAACTTTATATTGCATATATAGCATAAACAGTAGTACGTAGGCAGAAAGAAAGATCAATAGATCAAGGAAAAAGAAAAAAAAAGAAAGAAATCAGTAAAGAAATAGATAAAACAGCTATATATTCCAAAAAGTGCAATTAATCTTGAGAACTGATAGAAGGTTGAAGGTCTAGCTAGCAGTGTATAGCTAGAAAAGAGGGAGAGAGAAGACATACTGTCAGGTCCACCAAGTTGAGTGACGGCGTCGACAAAGCGGTCATGAAGCTCGACGGTCCAACGGAGACGTGGTTTTGGGTCGGTGGTAAGAACCAAACCGGAATCCGCTTGCACACATGACATGCTATTAGGTCTCTCATTAGTAGCACCACTCCCACCTTGAGATGCACTGTTTGGCTTCTTATTTGAAGGGAACATTCTCTCTCTCTCTCTTGTTCTTATAACCTCTCCTGATCACAGCTTGTGAATTGAATTCTATTTGGTTCTTTATTTTTTTGTCTGAAACTGGTACAGAATTGGAAGAGATTCAAGAACAAACGAATAGGGTTCTTTGTTTTGGAACTCTCTCTCTCTCTCTCTCTCTCTCTCTCTCTGTGATATGATTTCCTCTCTTGTTGCAAAGAAAGGATGTTATTCTAAGCCAAAAAAAAAAGGCACCGACTTGGAGCCCCTCCTTTGCTAAAAGGGGAGGGGTAGAGAACTTGACAGCCGCTGCCAAAACTTACAAAGAAAAAAAAAGAGAGAGAGAAGAGAGAGAGAGACCTTTTGTTTGGGAAATTGCTCTTCATTGATACACAGATAGATAATTTTTAAGAGGAAATTAAAGCAGCTAGCGCACCTCAGTGACTTATTGTCTCCCATACGCTACAAATTTTAAGAGAAATGTTTTGCGCCGCAAAAGGAAAAACATCCTAAATCTAAATTATTACCTTCTTTTTATCTTGGTAATTAATACATACTTCTTATTCATGCCGAATTTTAGTTGCTATTACATTTTTCATTTTTCTTGACGTAGCTAGTACCATTATTTAATAAATAATGGCTCTCTGTTCGTCATAAAATCTTTCAAATAAATAAATAAATAAATAAATAAACAACCAGTAGACCCAAATTTGTCTAAGAATAATAATATCAAGATTGAAAAAAATTCGACTCTTCACATGAAATTGTATTATTTAATGCACTTACAAAACCCTATGAAATATACCCAAGCTAGTGCCTTCAAAAAAATGTTCATCAGCCACAATTTGCAGATATAATTTCCGAAGTCCGTATCTGCTATCATTGTGAGACTATGACAGCTCTCTATCATAAAATTATAATGGTTCATATTTTAACTTATATGTGGGGATTTAAATAATTAATTTGTAGGTCTTATTTGTTATTAATTCAATGATAGCAAAAGTTATAAAGACTTATGACAGCGGATGTAAATTCAAACTTTTCGTGCATTGAGGTGTGATTGATCATAAGTATATAGCACTCCTGCCACAAAAAACAAGATGACAATTCAGAAAATATTTTCCATAACAAGATATATGTAACATCTTTATTTTCTTCTGAAATATAAAGTAATCAGTGGAACATAATTAATTGCCGTTTCATTTGTTTTTTCCCCTTTTCGTAGTGAAATAATATCTCATAATACCGTTGTTCCCATTAAAATTTTCTGATTTAATTAATATATATCATGTCATTGTCTATGATTGATATAAGCCAAATTAATGTATAATCTGGCAATATATATTGACGTTGTAAGTAGTATAGGTGGTTATTGGGGACTGAGCACCAGAACATATATACCTCATGATTCATGAACTTTATTTTTTTGGAGCTTGATGAAAACATGCAATTATTATATGCATAAACTTGTAAGGAGCACACATGTAAAGCAAGCATATAGGTGAAGGGGACCTCATGTACTGCACCTATGCATATGTACGTAGTATATGCTTGCTTTATCAAGGCTCTGAAATCAAATGGCTTTAGTACAGTTGAAGATTGTCTCTCCCAATACTTACGTCACCAAAAGCAAACACAAATCACCCAAATCCAAGCACTCTGACAGAATGCACGTAGCAACCATACTATGTTCCCTTCTTTGTCCCCAAAATTTAATTAGTTCATCATCACATTAAAGTAAACTGTCCAAAATTAAACTTGGTTTTAAGTAAATGCTCTCATGCATATTCATTGTTAATTAACTAGTAAAATGCAAAGAACTTGTCTTTAGTCTTTTGGCAATGAAAATCACTTCTGTGTTAGAGATTACATGTTTGAAATTTATTTGAGATCTTTTGTGGATATTAAAAAAAGAGAGAGGTTTGACTCAATTTTCATCTCAAAATTAAAAAATAATAATTATCAACTAGTATGACATCTCTAAAAAAAAGTTACATCTCTAAAAAATATTTCTATGTTTTTTAATACATTCTATTATTATTCCTTGGATGAAATTAATATTTATGGGCAACAATTAAATGAATTCCATAGAGCTATATATGAAAGCATAAAGTATAATGTTGGATTAGTTTTGGTTCTTAATAAATTTTAACTATTATATTTTTTATCCTAAATAATCATCATATAGTAATTATTAATAAGTAGCACATTGTACTTGTCACATAATTAATTGCCAGTAACATTTGTCAGATCAGATATATACATAAACTAAGAATGCTAGCTAGGGAAAAACATGCACACAAAAATATCTTACAAAATATCTTTTCTCTATAGTAAAACAATTTTCCAATGCACATATATTAGTGCCAATTAAATTAAATTAATAAAGCTGCGTACAGGTGCAGTATATCAGTTGGCTTAATTTAAAATAGAGGTCAAAGGTGGTGCATTTTGCATGGAGCCCACCCCCACAGCCCCAAAAGAGAAGATGAGAGCGAAACAGGTAAAGCTCTCAGCCTCTCTCTCTCTCCCCCCCTCTCTCTCTCTCTCTCACTCACATTCTCTCTATCCTCAAGGGAATAGATGCTTCCTTCTTTGACAATTAACTTAGATTCTTCTCAAAACTTCTACAAATCTTCATATATGAGTTCATGAGTTCATATTCTTGATATTCGTGATGTAGTACAGTATGTTATTCGTCCGATTGCTTTAAGATTTATATAAAGTAGATCTAAAAAACTTTTTCTATAATTCATCCGTTCATTCGTTATACAGTGTAATGTTGTGCAACAGAAGATCAACACTTTGAGTTCCCAACTAAGTCCTCTAATTAAATAGTAAAGAAAGAAAGCAAATAGTAATTGGAGGTAGCTATTTTGAGCTGACATAAAACATTTATATAACAGATGACCAAAACACATGATTTCAGATAATGAAAATATTCTATGCTTTTAAATAATTGTGCTTACATAAAACACATGCATGTTTACCAGCAGGCCGTTTTCATCCTTCCATTCCAAATTGTTCGCATCGCATTATTTAATTTTTACAAGAATAATTAGACCCGGATAAGATGTGTTCTCCAATTTAATAAAGTGGAAGATTTCTACTATATACGTACTATATATTATATACTCAGATAATTAATTAATTGTTTGTATATATCCGGCGGCTGTAATAATACTGGCCACAAAACTAACTAGTGACATATACATATATATATATACTCTTCCTGAAATACACGTGTATGTAAAACTAAAGAAGCATTACCATATTTGTTTAATATATATATATATATATATATATATAGTTAAATAGGCATATGATATTAACCGTCCAGAATTAATACTCTACTGTCTATAGAGTGCATCCTCAAAATTCTGGAAAGGATATAGCTGCACCCTTTGAAATATTTTTATTTTAAAAAAATAATTAAAGTTTCAAGATATAATAAATAAATCTTGAAATTTGAAAAGGCAGGAGTTCAAATTTCTGAAAATATTCAGAAAAAATATTAAATTTTTTTACAATAATTTATAAATTTAATTTGTATAAATTTAAAAATTAAAAAGCACCGAACCCATAAATGGATTAACAATCAAATTTCATCTAATTTGAGTATCGTCTGATGATGATGCATCAGTATTGTTAATTTTTATATGCTGAAATTTCGAGTTACTTGATATATATAGTAAAATAAATACTAAATCAGATCATTTTTTTTATAGACATGAGACGTGCATCATACAAATCCCCACCCTTTTATAATACATTCAAGTCCACAATGTTTTATCTCTTAGAAGAAAAGTGTTGTCTTAATTTTAAATTTTTTTAAGAAAATTAAGAAGCTTTATCTTGAAATTCACAATTGTGTCCTCCCACATATAAAAGGCCTTATATTAGCCCTAAATTAAGCATGATTCTCTACATTTTTCAGCTTTATCTCATTTTTGCCATTAAATGAGTCATTTTAATATTGGTAGACTAGTTGTGAACAAATTTTCTTGAACAAAACAAAACATGTATCATACATTAAAATAGCTCTCAGATTTCCATTTAATTCTTTATATCAGTCAAGTGTATAAAACCTCAGTGAAGCTTAAATTTTCTTGTATTTCAACTTTTGGTTTTCTAAATTCCGTATTATTTAATATTTTTCAAGAAATTTGATTTTGAATTTTACATTTATTATGTATAAAAAAGGAAAACCTGGCACTGGTTATAATAAACTAATTAAAAAAAACTCCTTTTGTACTTAATTAGTTCTTTTAATGGCTAATTTTCTAATAATTTTGTGTTAAAAAATTTCATGATTTTAGTCTTTAATTAATTCTCTGAATCATATATTGAGCTGATCATATATGGCTGAGATAAAAATAAGTAACTAATTATAAACTACAGTGAGTAGTAGCTTCCTAATCTTTTTAAAAAAAAAAATTAATTAATTAAAAAAAGTTGCCTAGTTGAAGAAAGTAGTTGCTAATTAATTAATTTGGCGAATTTTGGAATATATTCTGGTGTTAGCACTGGATAAGTTGTGTTTTGCCATCATTGCATATATATTTCCAAATGTTAGACAATGGTAGCTTAGATTTCAAGCGCATTTTCAAGATGCTGTCAAACATTACTTTTTTTAAGAACTTTTACAATTTGGTCCATCAAACATTGAAAATTGAAAAATTCAGTTTCATTTTGCGCTTAAACCCTCAAAAATTAGAAAAGTTGTATTAACTTCCACAAGCAAACACATTATGGAGCTTATTTTTGTCAAAAGCTTACACTGGTAATTACTGTTATTTCCTTCCATTTCCATGTCAATATACTGGTTCAAATTAAATTTACAAGATTTTTTCTATGTTTAGAAATGAAAAAAAAAGAATGTACAGTATCTTTTGTAGAAACAAATTAACTTAACGATTTATCCAGTGATATGATTATAACTAATTAATCTCTAACTTGACCCACAAATTTGAACTAACATGGACCGCTAATTCCCCACTCAAAGTACCAAAGTCTATATATATTTAATATTTTTAAACTGGTGTTTTTATTCTTACTTCGTCTAGGAAGAGAAAGGTATCA
Organism: x Bolboschoenoplectus mariqueter; assembly: GCA_037678475.1. Taxonomy (NCBI): domain Eukaryota; kingdom Viridiplantae; phylum Streptophyta; class Magnoliopsida; order Poales; family Cyperaceae; genus x Bolboschoenoplectus; species x Bolboschoenoplectus mariqueter. Next base: position 798,788 of record CM075244.1, on the reverse strand, counting down.
AGGAGAAAAGTTAAATTTATCATGATTGTTATCAATTTTTTATGTTATTTTTAGTTCAATTTTAAAAAAAAATCAAAAGATTTTGGAAATATATTCAGAACTACATTTATGTTCATGGGAAATATGATATGAATATTTTAAAAATTGATTTAATTAACTTGATCTAAAAGATGAGATGAAAATATATATCTAAAATTGAAATCGTGTTATACTATGATTTTTTGTGAGTAAGAAATTTTAATTACTTCGATTCAATATATAAACAGAAGGATTGAATAAATACACCTTTCTAGTTTTGTTGAAACTATCACATTATATATTAAGGAGACAACCAAACATGCTCATACCATCTTTAATTTAGGAACTTTTGGTGAAACACAAACACTGTCCAAAATATATGATGTGTTGTTAATTAGGTGTGAAACCAAGTATCATTTTCAAATCAATGGCCCATTAGAGAATGATTACTAGTTTGATAACCACAAGATTTGTTGAATTAATATATAATTAATGGCCAAGGACATAAATAAACTTTTTTTTCCTTTTCAAAAGTATTATTAGGGTTGTAAAAAGAGACTTATAGAAGTCTTTGCCAATCACTTTACTACTTGTCTTTTGATTAATTATTAATTAATTATTTCTTCCTAATTGAAGGCTGTTTCTAGCTAGTTGCACTCAAGTAATGACAAAGGACGGTTCATACCATGCATGGCCCATAATTTTTGTTTTTGTTTTCTTTCCCTTTAATTTTATCTTCTTCTTCTTTCTCTTTTGCCCTTTTTTTTGTTTAAAGCACTAAAGAAAAGCATACGTTCAACTAGGTGAAACAATCTTTGTTGAAAAAAAAAAAAGCATATAAAACCAAGACCAAAAAAGAAAAAAAAACTATGTTAAATGATCATTCTTTTTGTATATATTAATAAATGGTGCATTTTCTTTCCTTGATTGCTTTGACTATATATCTCAAATTAACCTATTTGTAATTTAGACATATATAAGCAATTTATAACTATCCCTATGCATGCTATGCTATATATGCTATCTCCTAGGTTTGAATTGTGAATGAGGGAAGGTATATAATGTTGGGTCCAGCTCCTAAAAATAATAGTACAACCAATTTAGTACCAATTTCACATTGGGATCTCTATGCCCCCTTGATATACTTTAGAATGAAATCAACATTTTTTTTATCAAAAAGGGACTTAACTAACCTCAGTGCATCACATAATTTATTATATGTTGGATAATTTAGTTGCACTCGGATTAGCTATTTGATCCAATTAGATGTAATTAAATTTCGTGAGCATGTCATTGTTTTCAACAGCACATGCATATGCTGTCATTATATTTAAACGGCCCGATTTAATTTAAATGATCCAAATATAATTATAGAAAATATTTTTTTATTTAATTTTAATAAATTTTATATATTATTGACTAAAAAAATTATGACAGCGGATGTGAATTTATGAAATGTAAGGAAAGACAAAAATCAAGGCTCATAGTGCACAGAAGTACAAAAAAAAATCACAGCCCTTAAATAGCTGGATATTTTGAGCCTCGTTTGGTCAGATTGGCCCACAACACCGGTTGCAGGCTGGAGAAATCAGCTTCTTCATTCTGGACTCGGGTAATTGGATCCTTATTGGGCTTGGAATCGGATACAGATCACGATTATTATTAGATCCAATCCGAATCAGAGCCGTCGACACTCGACTACTCGCCACTCTTCCCGGATCGAGCTTCGCATCAAAGGAAAAGCGGGGGATTTCCAACGCTTATTGGACCAAAATTTGATCCAATGGGTAAGAACACCGTTCGATGGTACTAAGATTCGCACACAAGTTTCGCTCTACGCTTTAATAATCATGCGGATTATCAGATTTGATGATCTAACGGTGATTGTTCCCACTGGACAAAAATATAGTCCGATGGGCGTCGGAACGCTTCACGTTCCAGCATCAAAACAGTGAAAAGTAGACTACGAAAGAAAGAAAGAGAGAGAAAAACCCTCAGACGCTATGAGGAGGGGTCTTGCCAAGCTCGCGCCACCTCCCAGTGCCACATTCTCCACCTTCTCCGGCGCCGGAGGCTTTGGTGGAGGTAGTGGTCGTGGTCGTGGTTCCTATCCCTCCCCGCCACCCCCTGCCCCCGTCCCAGGAGAAGCTTCCTCCGTTGTCTCCGACGAAGATCCCTTCTTCTCCACCTCCGGCCGTGGTCGCGGTCGCGGTCGCGGGGATGGACCCCACCCTTCCTCCCCTCTCTTACCTTCCTTCCCTTCCTTTTTCCCTTCCTCCTCCTCACAAGGCCGTGGCCGTGGCATGACCTCTCCTGGTCCTCCCCCTCCGCCTCCCCAAAACCCTGATCCTACACCTAAAAAGCCTGTTTTCTTCTCCCGTGACGACCCGCACCCACCCAGTGAGGCCCATGAAGATCCGCTCCGCAAACCGGATATGTCCTCCTTTGTCTCAGCTTTAGGCCGTGGCAAACCCACCACCATACCCAGCCAATCCAAACCCGGGCCAAAAAAAACTGATGGAAACCGTCACATGCCCAAGAGGGAGGATGCCGCAAGACGGGCCATGGAGATCTTGTCCCGGGGTGGGCCTGGAGGTGGTATGAGGGGCCGTGGTAGGACTGGGAGGGGTCAGAGAGGGATGCAGGGCCACGACGACGGCAGGAGACAATCTGCGGTGACGGAAGGGGACATTCCGTGGTATGAGATGGATGAGGAAGCTCTGAAAAAGTATTATGGGGATGATGGTGAAGATGAGGAGGTACTAAAGGAGAGACTAAAGGAGACTCTCGGGGAGGAGAAGGTGAATATTTTGGACGGCGCTTTAGAGAGAGCACTCTTGATTGCCCGGCCATCTCCAATGGAGGATTCCTATCAAGATGCCGTGCACACAAATAATATGGTTTCTCTTTTTCCCTCTTTTCTCTTCTTTGGTCTCTTTGTGTTGTCGCCTAGAGAAATGTGTCAGGATGCCGTTTCACACTTGCATGTGAAGTTCACTACTTTTTCTCTAGAGGGAATGCCAGTTCATTGTTGAGTATTGGGTACTAGACAATTTAAGATCAACTTCTGGCTAATTTTTCGGGATAAAGGACGGGAATAATATACTGATAATTGCAGCTTCTAGCCAGTCCGTATTGTTACTTGACTGATAATACGTTATCGTACTGTACTTGGATACATATTTTCAATGTTCTCCTCCTTAGCACATTTTTATCATCACTTGAGCTTCAATCAAAGAAGCAGAACTAAGAAGCACAAAATTCATTAAGGTCAAGACTACTACTAATTGATCGACAGTCAAGTAAATTAAAGTGGGTCTTTTATTTTTTATTTTTTCTTTCTTCATACAAATATACTGCAATAATTCTTTTCGTACATTTTCGTTTGATGTAGATTGAATTTGAGCAAGAGTACTTGGTGAATTTTGGAAACCCAGATATAGAAGAGAAGCCACCAATGTCCCTTGAGGAGGTGTTAGAGACAGCTAAACCTTTCTTGATAGCGTATGAAGGTATCAGCAGCCAAGAAGAGTGGGAGGTGCATTTCATTCTCCTGATTATTTCTTAAAAATAGTAACATCTAATGATCAAAGAAAAAGAATCACATCTAAAATGTGGAATGGTGAAGGGGAACTTGCTATTTCTTTCTTTCCTAGAAGTGAGCCTGTTCTTATTTTCAAAACAGATGCCCCTGCAGAATGAAATATATTTGAGCTAACATCAGAAATGTCTAACACAGTTCTCTCTTGAATTTTCAAAAAGATATGCCCGCTACTTTCACTTATGTGGAAGGATTAAAAAGAACAATATTGAATAAAAGATAGCTTGGAAATTCAAAATAATTAGAGAGCAAAAGAGTAGTAGCTATACGAGTGTTTTAAAATGCAGCTGCATGGACTGCATGCATAAGATCATACATCACGTATTTAATAACAGGATCTAGATTTTAAAAAAATTTCATCTTGTTTCTCATATAAAATTGATGATATTACTCTATCATTTAATAAATCTAAGATTATACTAATGTATTATCTTATTTTCTTATTTTTGGCTAAAATTGTCTAAAGAATTTTATTTGGGTCACGAGGATTAATCCTTTTTGTCAAAGTGAACACCCGCATACGCTATGCAAATATAACTGCACACATATTGAAAACCATGTTTTAAACATTCATATACCTTCTGTGTTCATATTTGTTCTTTTTTGTTTTTGGTTTTACGTGTTGGCTTGTGGGTGTTGATATTTTGCTGTGTTGATTCTGCAGTAACTACAGCAGCTTAAGAAGTGATCTTTTTATGGTATTGTTAGAACTCACTGGTTGGGTGCTATATAACATGAATATTTGTTTTCTATTTTCTTCACCCCCACCCCCAAGAAAAAACTAAGATGTACTCATCCCTTTAATATTCCATGTATATGTGTTTACCGTGGCTTCTTCAAATGCAAAAACCATTGTTATAAGATAATTGGGCAATATGTCAAGAGACTGATGAAGTTCATTAATTATAGTTTGTGGATTAGGTGCTATTTGCCAAGTTTGGGAAATAATGCATTATGTAAGTTTATATATACTTTAATTAAAAGGGATAAAATTAACAATTTGCTTTTTTAGACAATGGTGAAAAAAGTAATGAAGAAGCTGCCTAAAATGGAAGAGATGATGGACATGTACTGCGGGCCTGACCTAGTTACTGCAAAGCAACAGCAAGAGGAATTACAGCGAGTTGCAAATACACTTCCGGCAAATGCACCGACCTCTGTGAAGAAGTTCACTGATCGTGTTGTCCTCTCCCTTCAGGTTACCTTCTATCTTTCTGGGGTTCCATTGCCAAATTACACCTGATATCAAACTAATTTTAACAAAGGCCCTTTATTTCTTAAATACAACCCAAGTTCATTTGACTTGCTCACAAAAAACACCCGTCATGCAATAGTATGACGTATTGTACAAGAGAAAAAAATGACTCACTCGCTGAACTCTTGCAAGTTTTACATTTGCTTTAGACAGACTGGAGTACCAGATTTGTACCCTTTTGCATGTGTGACCGTGTGTGTTTCTGCACAGGCCTTTATCATGATTTTTGCTGGCAGCATGTTGCTGCAAATTGATTTTTTATGAGGTCCTAATTTGGGGTTAATGTAATATTTGATTATTGGGGGTTAGTTAGCACAATTGAGGGTCAGCACATTTGCTAATTATGATATTTTTAGTCATTCATTTGAAGTTTATAGTTTGTGGCTTGCAAGTTACAGCTGTTGTCATGTTTCTACTTGCAACCTCTTGCAGATAATCAGGATTTCTTATATTTTGTTACCAGTACATAGCAAGTTTGGAAATTACCCAACCAAACTATTTAATTTGATTTTTATGTTATATTAAGTTACCGATTTGTTTGAGATAAATGCTATGGTCAATCTGACAATATGATTGTGAACTTGTGATACCATTTTTTTCTTTTCTTGTGTTCTACTGGTCATGGTACAGAACCTAAACCTTTCTTTTAACAATGAGGCATCATTTTCAAATATTTGAGAACCTGACAATTTTGTTAGTAGCTATATTCATAACAGATTGCTCGTGTACTTTCTGTAAATAATAATAGAAGTGTTAAATTCGTCTTGGTATTTTCTTTTTCCTTGTAAAATGGCAGAGTAATCCAGGATGGGGATTTGACAAGAAATGCCAATTTATGGACAAGCTTGCCTGGGAAGTTAATCAACATTACAAGTAGAGACAGAGAGAAGCTTCATTTTATAAAATAATTCGGTAGCATCTTTATCCTAAAGGTGGACAAGAGTTTTTTTTGTTCTTGTACAATTTTGTCTCAAGCTACTTTTAGATAGGACTCTTTTAGTTTGAATAAATCTTGAGTGAATTCATTATTTTTTTTTATTAATGTGTTTTTCCCCCTGACTGCAAACAGATTTACTGGTAAATCAGAAAATATTTCTTTTGTTGAGAAAACTGTGAGAAAGATGCCTTGCCATCCACAAGAATAGAAACTTTAAAAAAAAAAAAAATTGGACAAGCAAACCGATTATACTGACATAATCTCATTCTTACTATGCAAACCTGGTTTGACACAAGAAAAGAGAGAGAGAGAGAGAGAGAGAGAGAGAGTTGTGGCATATACTCAGTATGAACCCGGTTCAACACAAAAATATCAAAATCTCTCTTTGGAGCAACACACAATAAAATCTCATTCTTACTATCTATATGCTTAATTATCCTGTGTTTTTCTTTTCTTTTTAATGGTTGTTCCTATACAAAGGCTTACCTAGCATTAGATTCTACATCTTTACTACATTTTACAATGCAAAAAAAAGAAGAAAAAAAAGGAAAGAAAAAAAAAAGAAAAAAGGAAAAGTCTACATCTCAACATCATCGTATAGCATAGCTTCCTGGAACCCGTCATATACAACAATCTCATCTTCTGCAAAAGAAATAAAAATTAATTGAAATCTCCTATATATTTTGCATAAAACATCAAAAGAACACATACTAGAAGCACCTCAGGCTGTTGAATCTTGCCGTAGCGGTTGGGTCTCATCGCGCTGGTTATCCAACGGCATGTACTGCGACATAATTGCCATGATCTCTGAATCCATATATGACTGCAAAGAATAAAAAGATAAGAGATGAGACACTATAAGCATGGTTTTGAGAAAAATATGGGTGGGACCAGAGTTAAAGCTTCATGTTATATACTGATACAAGTACAATTTTTTGGAACATTTTTGTGCTTTAATGAAAGAAAATAGAAAGAATTTGCAAATTGTTTGAAGGGCAGGTTACTTACGCGGAGTCTGTATCGGTAGAAAATGTAACCAGCAATTCCAGCACCGACCACGCATGAGAGAACCAAGATTATGACTAACCACCCAAATCTTGAGACGCTCCTAGCTAAATTTGTTTTTGAAAAAAAGGAAATTAAAAAGCATGAGAGAAATGTTCATACGAAGAACTTGACTGTTTTTCCTTTCTTTTTTTTCCCCTTTATGAGTAATTGTGTTTTTGTTGCAAATTTGGGACAACTAATTGAATCTCCTTCTCATTTGGATTTTTTAAATCCACAATTCCCATTTCAATTCTCAGTATTGTTATCATAATTCATTTTCATGACAAAAGCTCCGGTGAATATGTACGTAAATCACTTCAATTTAGTTGAAATCGTCAAGAATTAAGAGACTTACCTACACAAGTATCTTCCCCTTTTATGTACAAAAGGTCACCTTTGCACTTGCACTCATATCCTCCCCATTTATTCTTGCAAGAGCACTCTGGACAAGTGCATGCTAGTTTTTCTTTGCATTCATCAACGTCTAAATAAATATTGTTTTTTCAGAAAAGAGATAGAAGTCAGTAACTCTTGTTATTCCAATCAAATAATAGGACCTCATAATACTCTCATATGGTTGCACTAATATTGCTTTTTTAGGTATTATATGTGACACTGACATAGAATAAATGGTGCATATATAGAGAAACCATGCATGGTGAAAATTAATTGACAAATATGGTAATGCCTAAGGACTACAGTATTAAGATATTATAATGTAATGTAGGCATAATGTATTTTAATAATATGTTGATATCATAGGGATTCAGAAGTTAATTTTATGCAAGGATTGAGGTGGCTGATTCTTGATTGGCGTAATAGTATCGTTAGTAGCCAAATTAACAAGATGCATTTTAATTAATTTATTTATCTTTCTTTGAAGGGGAGGGTGGAGAGCGGAAACATGTGCATTTAATATTCTAAAATTTATTTACATGTTATTTGAATTGATACCTTCGCATTTGTAGCCATTCCCATGGAATCCTGGTGGACACATGCAGCCACTCAGTCTCGACTCCTTCATACAAATTTAAGTTGAAAATTTTCAATCAGAAGGTATGAGGTACAATTGTGCATATATATTTTCTAAAAAGAAATTTGTGCATATTTAGCTATGCCGTTATTCTCTTTACCCGACAAGCAGAGACAGTAATCCCATTTTTGGTGTCAGACCAACAGCCTCCATTATCTATTGCACACCGTCCAGGTCCCACAGCTGCATCAAATTCCAAAACCAGGAAAAAGGAAGATACCAATTCAAAAAAAAAAGGATAAAATGAGGCTTAATTTCACATATTACAGTTATTTTATTGACTGTGATGCTGGTAAATGAGGCTTAATTGCACAATTGACAGTCCAGTTATGGCTCTGGGGCTAAATTAGTAAGTTGGCAATTAGGAGAACTGGTATTATACCAGTCGATACCTCGTACCTCATACCCCTACAAGAAGATTTTTTTTTTTTTAAAAGAAAAGGTAGGTACCTGTACAAGAACTGTATCCATCTCCCTGGTACTGAACACCTCTGACTAATGGGCATTCACATACTCTACCTCTATAAGTATCCTACATATTTTGAAGAGGAAAAAAAACCTTATCAGAAATATAATATATATATATTTTTTTAATTTTCTTTCTTCAATAGAACCAGTTGTTACCACAAGTTTTGGTCCAACTTAGTTGCGACTGACAGGAAATTTGGTGTCTATGTCAGGTTCATTCAACTTACTCCCAACTCACCTCATCTTGGTTTAGATGCCCGGGGTAAAATAAAATGTGATTAATTATAGACTCGTGTGTCACTTTTGAAGCCAAATTTGAGTTGAGGATTCAGCTTTTAATATTTTAACATTGGGCAAGACCAGATTTTCGTAAGCTATTTTATTAAGGTTCATACAATGGAGGTTCAGGTCATTAAGTCCTTTAAGTAAATCTAATTTAGAAAGAATTCTTAAATAACTGGTACAGGGTTTTCACAAGCTGCTACTTTGTATAGGCTACTCTGATAGTTTTCTTTTCTTTTTTTCTCTGAATCAGATAAAGTAACCATCCATAAGTCTGGCGGCAATAGATTGACTAGTATACTACTCAAAACTGGTAAAACAACCCCATCTTTTTTATAAGACACAATCAAAATAGCAAAGAAACTTAAATAAGAATTAAAAGTTGTTAGCTCGTTGTTGGATAATATAGGTCATGATATCTGAAGCCGTAACCTCGAAAGTTGAAGTGCATTTTACCTTACAAGCAGTTATATTCAAGTTCACATCTTTCCAGCAACCACCATTGTTGTGAAGACATTCATTTGTTTCCATATCTACGTTTCAAGTGATTCGGTTATTGTTGTGAAATCATGGAAATCACCTTTTGCAAAAGAATCATGGATAGACCGGGTTCAGGTGCCAGTACAAGTTGACTGTTCCTTAATTACCATGTTCTTTTGGTTTATAAAATCCTTCTTAGCTTTTACATCATTTCTTTCAGAACCATAATTGGGGTCAGCATGACTATTATTGGTAACTAGAGACTTAAATTGCACAATTGGTGGTCAATAGAAGCAGAATATAGCTTAATCGACTATCTCGAGAAATTGGTACGTGCTATGCTGGTACTTTTGTAAAACTTTTGGTATATGCTGGTATTTTTCAAATTTTTTTTGTGACAAATGTTGCATAATTGAGGTTTAAGTAAAGACTCGGTTGCCATTTGGATGAATTCTAACCTAAAACCTGGCAGTATACTTGCGGAAATTTATATCTTTATTCATAAATTTATTGTGGCAGGAACCAAAAATAAACCTGGACTCAAGCAAACATGAGGCTCCGTCGACTCCTTAAATCCAGCGCATATGGCTTTAAGCACCACTGTGTTCTCCAATTTACCTTTTCAAAAGAAATTATAATCTTTTTTTTTAAATAATACTACAAATCCCTTAAAGTTTCTATAGTACTAGAAAGGGTCACCAGTTGTCACACAAAATTCGGTATGGTTCTGTCATGCATATACCATTTTCACTGTTTATTTTAGCCTTTCTGGTATTTTCACTTTTGATGAACTATTTTACAACCTGTTGGATAACCAAGAAAAATATGTGATTATTTGGTTTAAATTCAAGACCGAATGTGCTACGAAAAGTTTAAACTGTCAGGAAAGTTAGTTAAAAAGAGACTAAAGAGGGAAAGAAAAAAAAGAACCTCTATATTGAACATTGTTAATGACTAATGTAGGTAAGATCGTCACATCGCTACGTGAATCATGACCGACCTGTAATGGCAAAAAGCTCTTTAATCAATTTAAGTGAAAACTTTTGGTATGAAAACAAGCTATATTTGTATAGACATGTATGATTTTTCAGATATTTTTTAGTAACCTGATCTTCCTGTTCTTTCTTTAGCACCATGTTCTCAGTATCTGCTTCTGGATCACCCATGCATTTCTGTACTTTATCCACTGGTAAACCTAAGAATGTTGTCAATGTTTAGGTAAATATTGAATTTACTATAATAATTCCTCCTTTTTTTTTGGATATTGACATCTTTTTGTTTTAGAATATCAATAATCAGTCAACGCTGAGCTAGTAAAAAAGGTCCTACAGCTAAGCACTTACCAATTGAACTGGTACCAATAATCAGAACCATAAATTGTTAACTTACCGAGATCTCTGACCACAGTCTCAGCACATTCCTTGCTATACTTCTTCTCCTTCATTGAGCAACGTTTATCATAGTCAACAACAAAATCCCACCATTGCCACGGGCGGCCGCTTTCTTTGGCCACACGGTGAACACACAGTTGCCGCAAATTTTCTATCACGACATCCTTCCCCTCGTACCCCTCCCCGAAATCCTGTTCCGGGTCTGGTGCGCAGTACCGGCCCTTGTTTATGCATTGCGACTTGCATTGCCGGCTCAGCCTATAACATTGTATTCGAGAAACTAATCAAATTCTAGGGGAAGTCCCAGCCAAAGTAGTATTTTGTGCAAATTCTTGGATCAACAAAATAGTAGTAGGAGAAAGTTCAATTAATTTGGTTTTTTCTCTTTTCTGAATTGTGCTTTCCCTTTTCTAATAATAAAATGCAGTGATGATAAGAATGAACCCATATTGTACATTACATAATTATGTTATAAAAATCAACTGAATAGCAAAGGCACATACCGAAAAGCCTCGGGGCAAAACCATGTTATGTAATGCGGTGTGAATTGCGTGTATCCACCTCTCTCCATCAACTGAGCATGGCCTCTGAAATTCTTCACAAACTCTAGCTGCTCCTCACATCTCTCCCCGCACTCGTCGTTGCTGTTCGTCCAGAACTCGTATTCAACCCTTTCGTCTGGGTGTGGCATGGACTCACGCCAATCCATTTTCACTACCAGCTCATTACCTTCTGACGAATCACTTTTGATCTTTTGCAATGTTTTCTTGAGTGATTCACCGAATGATTTCTCGATCAGCGCTGACGGGATGCTGATTTTCTGAACATAGTCAATTGTTGAGTCAGAGAAGAATTCTTCCGGGGTGTCCATTGTGAGGAGGGGCTCATCAATATTGTCAGCAATGAGCACCGCAGCTGCACCGGCTTTCTGTGCATTCCATGCCTTGAGTGCGAAGTAACATTCTGTGAAGATCAAAGAAATTATATTCAAAGGAATTTAAAAAAGGTTGCGATCAACTGACAATGAATTAACTGAACATTTTTGACAATAATTCCAAATTATATGCTGATTTTGTATAACAATTTACTATTAATGCGGATATTAATTTGCATGGCTTGATCGGAGCTGAGGTCTTGCTGTCTTGGTAGCTAAATGAACTACTGAAAAAAATGTGATTTTTTTGCCTATATTATAATCATCTTCTTCTTTTTTCAACTATCATCATAGACAAACGGCGCCATGTCATGAGAATTAATATGAAACCATATATGTGCATATATTTCTGGCATATTAGGAGTTAGTTTTCATCTTAATTTATTTATTCTATTTTCACGTGGATAATTAATTAGCAGTAGTTAAATTATTTATTCTGTTGTAAGATTGAGGAGCAGTGCATCATAGACTGCTAGCTACTTTGTTAGATTAGCTGGGTTCTAATTATATTTAATAGAACAGTTAGGTAATTAATTACCTACTTGCATTAAAAAAGAACATAAAAAATTGTATGTAGTAAGTATAAAAGCTGCCTTAAGTTCCTTGTTTATGTCTGAACACATCATGTATTTATTTTGTTAGTTCAAATGTCATGGTTGAATATATGATACATTAAAAAAGAAAAAATATATATATATATATACACAACTACTGACAAGAACTTAGTAACATAAATTAACAGAAACCTCAATACCAGGAAAATATAAACCAAGTGAAATAAAAGTAAATAATTAATCATGAAATAGGTATTAGATGGTATGCACCTCCTCGATTGAGAAGAAGAATCACAGGTCTCCGAGACTTCGACTTGAACGCGGTATCGAACTTCTCGCAACCGTTTGATTTCTTGTCAGGGTAAATCACAACTCCAGCAAGCGTACCGCCATAATTCGGCACGCCGAAATTTGCTAGCGCGGCATCATGGTGACCTCGGATGTGGTGCGGTGATATGACTCTGACACTGCTCTTTTCTACTACGAACCGGCCGTAGACCGACCCTAGTAGAAACAGGAAGGCAGTGATTATAACTAGATTGGTTTCCATGATAGAGAGAGAGAGAGAGAGAGAGAGAGAGAGAGAGATGGAGAAGCAATGAAACAGAGGAAAAATGAAGAGGCAAGAGGTCAAGGGAGACCTCTTGTGTGAAGAATTGTAGAGAGAGATGGAGACTAATAGACCAAGAAAGAGAGAGAGAGAGTCTTTCTGACAATTGGAGCGAGAGGGATGGATAAAAAAGTGATTTGGTACGTAATAATTGATAAAAGAGCTGTGATAATTATATTTTTTATTTATATTTGAGATATATTTATATATTTTTTTAATGATATTTATATTTAATGATAAAAGTATTTATATTTTATATTATTAATATTATAAATTGTATTTTTATTTGTATAATAATATTTTTAATTTGAATTTTATAATAATTATTCAGAAAAAATAAATAAATATTTATAAATTCAAATATAAATTAATTAATTATTTAGTATTAATATTTTTAATATACAAATAAAAATACATATTTAACAATAATTTCTCTTAAAAAAATCTTTAGAAAAATTAAAAGTGATTTGGTACATAATACTTTTCCTAGAAGCGCCACTTTTGTGGGGCCCGTGAAAAGTCGTACAAATAGTGAAAGAGAGACATTACTTGGCACCTGGCAGTACAAAACAAATGCTCATCTTTCAAAATTTAAGAACTGCCACACCAAATTATAAGAAATGAAAAAAACATACAAAGATACAGAGCAATGTAGATTTGGATACAAGGTCCAGGCAAAGAGTATCACAACAAATTAAAAATTTTCAATACACCCCCCCCCCCCCCCCCCAAAAAAAAAAAAAAGAAAGAAAAGGAGGTGCAAGTGGTGCAGTTTGGTGACTCGCTACACCGTGATCGCGGTTCGGATGCGCCACAAAGGATTTGAACATGAAAGGTTTGCTTAGTTTGCACTAGCAAATGTGATTTGTAATCATGCGTAGGTTGAGCAGCAGATAAAAAGCAAAGCGATTGCTTATTTCACAAAAAATGAACTTTTTTTTTTTTTTTTTTGCATTTGAGCTTATTTGTCAGATACCAACTGGTTGAAAGTTTTACTTAAAAGAGATGCTCAAAGTGCAGGTTGCTAGTCCCAATTACATGTGGCAATTTTTTTTGTATACATTTGTGAAGCAGTTTTGAAGCAAAGGACCCATATGGGTGAAAAGTCTCTACACCAGTACATCTTACCCTTGTGCGCCAACAATCCACTACACGGAATTGTACACATATAGTGCCGCAGAGGATCTGGAACTGATTGTGAGATGAGAACAAACTACCGTTGAAGTGTTAGCCGTGAGGTCAGTGTGAACGTGACACTCAAAGAATTAATTAAAGAAAATGCTACTAAAACAGTTGGACGATTTTGCCCTCAAAGATATTTTTTTTTTAGTAGATTTTGATATTTTTTTTATCATGGGTATTTCATTTTTAGGTGGAATTTATTGACAATGGTGTCATACTTAATAAAATTTATCATTGTTTCTCAAGTCTAAGTAAAAAAATATTTTAAGCATATAAAAATAAGAAACATATTATCAGACTTATAAATTCCCTCCACCTCTTTTTGGCATTAATCCTTTACTATTTTATTATAAATGGAACGAAATTAATTGTGAGTCAAATTTGAATGCTATTCATATATAATTTAATATCATTTAAATATGACATTTCGTATATAAATTTTAAGTCATTTGAGAAATGATGAAACTTACATCAGATTTCATTATTTTTAAAATGTAAATTACATTTCAAGTGTTTGATTTTAGAATAAAAAAATTACTTCCATACTTGTTAACATTGCCAAATATTTTTTTTTTGTCAATAAATCAAGTCCTCAATTAATAAAATTCAGATAATTTATATACGAAGCGGAATTGGTCCAAAACTTTTTACTATTGAGGAGGATTTCAATGTCATAAACTCTCTTTTTAATTTATATTTTAAATTTTGACATCGAAAAAATCAAATCTAAACCGTTGATCTTATTTATTTTCATAAGAGATGTATGCGTATAAAATTTGAGTTCATTTTATACTAGATCGAGTGATCATAAAATGAATATATTAAAATTGATTAATCGTAGTTAACAAGATTCATTCATTTTTTAACCACTCGATTTAGTATAAAATGAACTCAAAAAATTATGAAATTTTATATACATGCATCACTCATGAAATAAATAAGATCAATGGTTTGGATTTGATTTTCGGATGTCAAAATTTGAAATATAAATTAAAAAGAGAGTTTATGACATTTTGTGGCATCAAAAATTTATGACATCGAAACCCTCATTTTAATCATTTTTGTCCAAATGGCTTGTAGAACAATTGGATCCAAGTTATATTTTGATCAAATTATATTTCCTTTTTAGTTATATTTTTAACTAAAGAGGAAATATTTAACTATATTTAGTAGGTAAACTGAAAAATAAAAATTAAAACCTTCCAAGTCTTCCCATTGCTCTTGAAGAAAAATTGAATATCATGAATGCTTTTTCTTCTATTCATTTTTATGAACAACAAATTGAAATCGTGAAAAATTTACTTCAAAAAAAAATGCAGAAGTTTTTATATAATTTCAAAACACACTTAATTGACGTATTTCCTTTCATCAAAATTTGTGAAGCTACTTGAGATAATAAATAAAAAATAATCAACTTAATTTCTAAACAATAACAATTCAAATTTATTTTCAATTTGTCCTTTTTTGTTGGAGAGATGATGGAGATCTCCATTATCAAGTTAGTTGAAAAGCAAATTATGAGCTAAATTTCCATGTAATAGAAAAAGAGACAAGCTTTGTTTCTATGTATGTATGTTTAATAATTTTGTCATTTGATTAATTATCTATAATTAAACCACACGGTTCTTTGAGCTCTATGGACGAAGATAGTTCAATGGAAAATGGTAAGGAGATATCATTATTAATATTGTCGTCGATATGGATTTTATTATATATATTAAAAAGTTATTATATATGTTAATGGCTTATTATTATGTATAATATTTATATTATTTAACTTAAAAATTATTAATATGTATAATAACTTATTTAAGTTACATAATGATAATATTGTACAAAACGAATTTGCATAATGAAATCATTAATATGTATAGTAATTTTTTAAATTACATAATGACAATACTGTACAAAATGAGTTTGTATAATAAAATCATTAACATGCATAATAACTCATCTAATCTATATAATTAAACTCGTATCGACGACGGTATCGATAACTGTATCTATATATCAACTCCCTTTATAATAATAAACAAAGTGATGACATTTTGGACTTTAGGTGTGTAAATTAGCTTAATCAAATCCATTCATTTTATGTTAAATTCCCAAGGTTAAAGCCAACATGAATAAAAAGCCTCAAAAATCTATATATCCTAATTGCCTCTTTATTTTTCTTTAAAAAATAAACTATAACATTTCTCTATTTTTTACCAGTTATGTTTGACAACTAAAATCAAGTACTTGTTCAAAAAGTTTCACCATTTATTTTGTGAAGAGTTATTCCTTCCAATTTAGAGAATTTAAAAAAAAAATCTCCTTATTTTTTTTTCTATTTTATCTTTTTCCCAACTTAGGAACAGGCTTTTTTATTATTATTTTTTACTGACGTGGCTTAAACTCGCCTAAATAGGATCACAATATTATTTTCGTTTATAAACAATATTTTTTTCTAGAGACGGACATAAACACAATTAATTTGAATTGCACATTAAAAAAAAATATAGTGTTGAATGATGCAATCCAAGATGAGAAATAACAAATGGACATTTTGGTCATTTCACGAGTCAATCTGTCATAGTCTCCACACCTGATCATTGACTTGTGCTCTCTCAAGGTTGACGGTATGATATCCCGCGGATCACTTTAATCATTTCCATGTGATTCCTTATTTGCGACTCATAATCCTCGAACAATTTGATTGGTTGGCTGGCAGCTTAATTCTATCCAGAAACAACATGAATCTTCTGGAACAGTGGAACACTGTACCTCAGCGAAATTAACCCTCCATAAACTTTTCAAATATGGGCCGGACCGGACCGGACCGGCGGTTTGGATCTGTAAGCGCCGGTTCTCTCATGGCTGTTGGGTTTTATTATGTTCTGGGCTTTCCGGTTCATGGTTTTTATCATTAGTGATTAGAAGAAAATTATATAATACTGGGCCGGTTTGGGTTATTTATTTCAAATTCTGGATCTCATAACTACAGCCCATAATATTCATGACCTAAATTTAGGGGATTCCATGGAGCTTCCAATTAAATTAATGCTATGTTTTCTATTTTCTTTTCTTCTTTTTTTTTTTTATCAAAATCATGTTTTAAATTAAGTACTTGTCAGGTTAAATACAGTTGGTTAACCATGGAAAAATTCCATAAAAATTGGATGTGATAAATTATTCTTAATTTTTTTAAAAAAATAATAATACCAATTTATTTAAAAATAGGCTAACCAATGAATGAGATAAGGTTGCTATCTATCTAAAAAAGTACATGATTGATGTATGTAGCAAATCTGCTCCTTTCATCTTTTGTCTATTCTTTGAAGTTGCATGACAGCTTTCATGTACACGTTGGCAGTATTTTACGTACCCAGCGCAACATTTTCAAAATTATTAATTAATTAATTAATTCATTCATTCATTCATTAATGCTTTTATTATTTTCCTCAACCCCCCTAAATTTTCTAGAAATTTGTAAAGAACCCTTTTTGAAAAGGCCAGATGCAGATACAAAATTGACTCGTGTCAGATGCTTGTGCGTTTTTAATCAATCATATTCATGCCACTAAAAAGAGATGGAATTGGATCATGCTTGGTTTCTGATTTTCTGTTGTGCAGTATTGTGATGTGCAGCATACGAATGAATATGAATTGATAGATTATGAAAAAGAGATTTACTTTACACGAATTTTAATAAAATCGGACGGATAATACTCTTCATTGTACAGTGCAGCGTAGCAGATGATATGAATTGATCTTGCTTTGGTGCGTGGGACAGCCCAGCATTTAAATTAGAGGAATATACTTAGCATTTTCACCAAAAATATAAATACGCATTTAATATGCATCAAATACGCACTAAATTGTGCTCAGCTCATCTCCACCGTAAACGTGTCACACAACAAAAAAAGGGATATACATCTTTTCTGATATTTAATATATTTTAATTATTCAAATTATATTATTTTTTAAATTGCATTTATTAATACCGTTCAAACTTTACACTAATTTAATTGACGCTTTCAAAATACACAATTAATGTTTTAAGTTAAAACGACACTTATTTTTTTTTCAGTTTGCATCTTCATTAATGGAGAAACGATCCCAAATGAGTTCAATCAATTATCATTCTCCATTCTTTCCATAGGCTCTTTAAAAATGGCAGTTTATTAAATACAGAAATTAGTTGGGTAGATTTGAAAATTTCCATGAAACAGAGGATTCTCCACCTCTCCAAATCCAATGCAGCTTTTTTTTTTCTTCCTTCTCTCGTCGTGCAATAAACGACAGCACAAACAGCGCTTTTACTCCATCGCAATCGGATCTTTCTCCACGTGTGTCGCTCTTAGCCAATCAGCTCACAGATCTGGCGGAGCCAATAGCAATACAAGAGATCTATCGGGTCGGATCCGAAACCCGAGACCCGGTTGATGGTATACTTGTCACTCGTGGCTGTACGGAATTGGGAAATTGGAAATTGGAAATTCGACTGGTTGATGAGTGATGATGCATTGATGCATCATCATGCATCATCATGCATCATCATGCATGCAGTTTGGGATGGGAATTGGGAAACATAGCTTGGTCGTTTGTGACAGGATAATATTTTTTATAAAAATTGAGTACCGTATGGGAAGAATTATTGGAAAATAATTACCTTTACAATTTCGTTCACTAATACGCAACTATTAATTAGGGAAATTTAATCTTTTGTTCTTTATGGTTAGTTGGATTAAAATACAATGTGAAATTGGGAATATCTCGTAGTTTAAGGAAGATAAATATTGGAAAAGTCCCCACATTTTTATTTATGACACAATAATGGAGGAAAATCTGTCGGCAATTGAACAAATAAAGAACAGTCCATGCAACTTTCCCTTATTTCTATAGTACAATATGGTGTAACGCTTCAACCACACAAATTGTTTTTTTTCTTATTTGAAGATCTCATCATCATCACACAATCTGACGTTATGAGATTCGTAATAAACCGTACTATATATTATTATGAATTGGTTAATATAACAAACCGAAGTTTATTAAGAAATATCTTGTTATTTGATACGGAATTACAGATGACGACGGAGTCTTAAATTATTTCAAAATAAAAAAAAAAGAAAGTTCTCCGAATAAACAAATAGGCGAATGTATGGGGTCTGATTTGCAAAACGTGTCCGTGTAATAATAATAACGATAATAATAATAATAATAATATAATAAAGAAAATGGAAAAGAAACAGGTGGGTCCCACCTCCCCACCCCGCACTGAACAACACACCACCAACGCAGCAACGAGTAACAACATCGCCTCTCCGCCTGGATCCCTGGGAAGAGAGTTGGAAAGGAAAAACGAGTGAAAAGGCACCAGAAAACACAACCGATTTCGTCCCAATCCTCCCCCCCATTTGCTGATTGAGTGATATTTTTTGATTTCCCTCTCGGCGCAGTTCCAACCAAGCAGCCAAACCCTCCTCCGTTCCTTCGCAACCACCGCGAGAAGGGGGCAGTTCTTTGATGCATTCCAATTTGGAGAGATCATGATGCCATCCTCCTCCTCCACCTCCTCCGCATTCCTCCTCTCGCTCCTCCTCCTCCTCTCCGTCCCCTTGCTCTTCCTCCTCGCCCCCCGCCTCCTCCCTCCCAAAACCCTCCCCTCCATCCCCGCCTCCGACGAGACCTCCGACCTCGCCCTCTTCCGCCGCGCCATCCTCGCATCCAACTCCTCCTCAGCCTCCGCCACCTCCCTCCGCCTCCCCCACCGCCGCACCCCCAAGATCGCCTTCCTCTTCCTCACCAACAGCCCTCTCCACTTCGCCCCTCTCTGGGAGCGCTTCTTCCACAACCGCTCCCACCTCTTCAATGTCTACGTCCACGCCGACCCCTCCATCAAACCCCCGCTGCCTCCTTCCTTCTCCTCCCCTTCCTTCGCTGGCCGATTCATCCCTTCCAAGCCCACTCAGCGTGCCTCCCCTACCCTGATCTCTGCCGCCCGCCGCCTCCTCGCCTTTGCCCTGCTTGATGACCCCTCCAATGCCTATTTTACCATTATTTCCCAGACCTGTATCCCGCTCCACTCTTTCGATTTTGCATACCGTGCCCTCCTCTCCCGGCCGCGACACAGCTACATCGAGATTGTTGCTGATGATCCTGGTCTCTACACCCGGTACATTGCCAGGGGCGATGATGTGATGCTGCCTGAGGTACCTTTTGAGAGGTTTCGGGTCGGGTCACAGTTCTTTTCCCTGACACGGAAGCATGCTGTCATGGTTGTGCGGGACCGGCGGCTTTGGAAGAAGTTCCGTATGCCATGCCTCAGGAAAATGCGTGACAGTTGCTACCCAGAGGAACACTACTTCCCGACATTGTTGGATATGCAGGATCCGAACGGGTGTAGTGGTTACACCCTGACCCGAGTCAATTGGACAGATAGCGTCGAGGGGCACCCACACATGTACAAGCCTGATGAGGTGCGGCCTGAGCTCATTTGGGAGCTGAGGAGGTCCAATTCGACTTACTCCTACCTCTTTGCCAGGAAATTCGCACCAGAGTGCCTCGACCCGTTAATGCAGATTGCTGATACAGTTATTTTGAAGGATTAGGTTAACGATCCAGGTCGAGTGTACAGTATTGTGCTTTTATGCGGACAAACAATCAAGGTATGAACTAACTTATTGAGTATCATATTGGTTACAGTTATTGCTAGTGTAGTGCCTGATCTTTATCAATTTCATGCGAGTGTAAAGATAAGGACAAAATTCATAACTTCAAATCCAGTGGCCGGCACTGGATTTCAAGATGTGCAAAGGAAATCTTAAATATAACGAAAATTACTTGATTTCTGTTTGTCTAGCTAAAATTCATAACTTTTGGTATGGAAAAAAACAACAATTGTTGTTGCTTCAAAACTATTCCTTTCACATTCTCCTGTTTCACTTCCAGTGATCATGCTGCAACTCATTTCCAAGTTTCAGGAGGATGTTACTGAGGTGTAAATGATGGTACATGAGAATATTATTATTTTGAGAGTATAAGGAGGGATGTGAGAGTGTGGACCAACATATCTATGAAAGTCACAGTGTTTATATTCATTTATGTTTGACTTTTTTTTTAATTTTTTATTTGGAAAAAGGGTCAATGGAATCAAGGAATTGAACCAAAATTCTTTTTATTGTGCTTATTAATGCCACTTTATAGGCCATAATTTGGGTGTATTAATCCCCATCGAATCAATATGCCTATGCAGTCTTCCACTCTCCTCCAGTTTAAACCTTTTTAAATTCTTAGTGGAGGATCAACCAGCCGATGTTTATCAATTTCTAAATGAAATAGGAGACGGGAAGCATTTGAACTGCGGCCCTGCACAACCTTAAAATTTTATTTGCATACGCTGAAAAATGAGACATCTCTTATCCTCGGATAAACATTTTAAGCAACTTGTATACACACATCCAGTTCATTCTTGGTCAAAAAATGTCATCTAATCAGCCCTTCTTATACTGTAGGTCATATCCAATAGTTACAATCATCAAATAACAAACACTTATGTTGTCAAAGTTGAAATCTTTAGATTCTTTCTAAAACACTTTCCTCATTGTTTTATTTTGCAGGTCTTTGTTGTGAGGAATTAGCGCAAGCTATGTATTTCTCTATCTACTTTTTCCTTTTTGTGAGTTTTAAAGGAAGCAAAGATGGGCACAGTTGTCCGTTTAATGTAATTCGGCGTTCCTTTTATTTTTTGCCAAGGTAGTAGATGCTGTTTTTAGAGTTTAATATAAAAAATGATCATCCTGTGTATTACATGGAATCAAATCTATTCAATACATGCAAGCGATGGTTTGTAGTTATTTTGTAGATTGTTAGTTCAAGCAGTTTTTGCATAGTAGACCTAATTCTTTTACCGTATATGTGAATATACCCCTTAATTTTCTTCTTGCAATGAGCATTACCGAATTTTTTTAGGTCTATTTGCAAATAACACCTGACAGGCTGATCTTGGAATGAAAGTTCAGTAAAGGTAAAGTCTAACTTCACCCCCTAACCATTCTCATGCTGGAGCTATCAAATTTATTTAAAGATTAGCTCTTAAAACCTTGAGAAGTTGACATCTTATATAGCTTGTGTTTGGTCCGAGTTTGTAGCTGTAGGAAAAGTATCCATCACAGTTGGGGGACATGGTTGTCAAATATTTAATTCTTCCATAATGAGGTGTTGTTTTTCTCTCATAAAGGATGGTGGTACTACCAACAGATGTAATTTGTCTTGACATTTTATTTTGCTAATACATTACAATTTTTTTTGTTACCTTTAATTTAGTGTTAGTTTCTTTATTTAAGTTATGTGCCATATAATTGCTTAGGCGTTCTACTATAAGTCTGGCTTGAATTCAGTTGAGTAGAGTCAATTGGGGTTATGGCCAGTTGCCTAATGGATCATTTGAGTAATTCATATTTAAATTAAAGGTAATTTTGCTCTGAGATTGAAATTTCGGGTGGTTCAGGTAGTTAGGTTAGGTGTCATGTCAATTCTTATATTTTCTGGGGTTTTCTACTGTTTATGATGTTGTTCTTGTACTGGTCATTAGCAGTGTGTATGGAAATCGGGTTGGCGGGTCCCTGTTCAGTTGGTTTTGAATTCATTCTGTTCTTGTTGTCTAGACATGGTTTATTCCGGCAGTTGTGGTTTTGGCTGTCAGTTCTTGTGTTCTTGTTCAATTTTCTGATTGGCTAGACTACAGCAAGTCCAACTTCAGGTTCAGGTTTATTCGGATTTGGTGGTATTATCAATAGATGTAAATTTCATGGCTGTACATGTGGGCACCTGGCCCCTCGTTCTTGTGCTTTATACCTCATTTTTTTGCTGGCTGGTGATTCAGTTTTCGGTTTGATACTGGTTATTTCTCTTTACTGACTGTTGGTTCAATTTTTTGGATTAGATTTGCATTAACAATATTGAGTGAGTCTGTCTAGAATAACCAACTTGTAAATCTTTGTGATATTCCTTTATTCTGCATGAAGGAAGCGCATCAAAGATGAGACGCCACCTTTTTTCTTATTTTATCAACGATGTACTTTATTCCAGCTACTTTGTGATTCGTTTTTTTTTTTATTATAATTGAGCTATGAAAAATGATCTTGATAGTTGGGGTGGCACTGTCCAGTTTATTTTAAGCCTCTGTGCTAGCTTCGTCTTAACAACTGAAAATGACGCAAATGAGCAAATTGGAATTAGAAGTTTGAAAATCATCTGTATTTCCATTTTTAAATTGTTGAAGTTATTGAAAAAAGATTACTTTATGACAGAAAAAATAGCAATGGAAGTAAAATTTACTGAAATTATTAATCAACGAGTAAAACTATTATGAGCTTAAACTCATCAAATATATTTCTTACCTGAACCACAAGATTTATTACACCATCTTGTAATGAATTCAAGTTGTTCAAACTGGTTTGTTTCATAATTATTGGATTTACATTAGAAATTTTGTTAATTCATAATTTTAGTATAAAGGCAAGCTGTTAAAAAATGAACTCTAGAAACTCAATTTATTGTGTTCATTTTTTTATCAGTTTTTGACTGCTCTGGTAGTAGCAACTGATATATTTTTGTTAAAAAAATAATATAATTCAAGTTGATAAGCTATACACTTCTAGATCATGGTTTTTTAACCTGCTTAAATAATACTTTTGGGAACAACTACTACCTAAAAAGCCTTATTCTATTCAGAAAAGAACAAAAAAAAAAGAAGAATACATTTGACTTGCTTTACTAGCTTTGATGCGTAAGATGGAAAGTCTGAAACCATGTCATGTTATTTTATCTTTCTGGCAGCTTCTTTTTAAAAGTCTCAACTTTAAATTGTGCCTTTTCCTACTAGAAATTTGTCTTCTCAAATATCAAAATGAAAAAAATCCTAATCATTGGCATATCTTTATACAAACGCAATCTTTACTTTTTTTTTTATTTCAGGAAACTGCAGTGGATGGTTCCCTTTGCTTGTGGCTGAAGCCATTTTTCTGACCATCTTTTTTTCCTTCCTTTATTTTTCTTTTCTACTTTTAGTTCTGAGATAATATCAGTATACTAAATGCACCCTCTAAGAAGTTACTGACATCTGGTTTCCCCTCTGAGTTAAGAAAGAATAAAGTAACTTACCATCACATGCGAATCAGCATTGGAAATATTAATTAACAGTAAATTATCGTCAAGTACAGCTTACAACACAGAGGAACAGTATTTCTAAACATCATTTTTTCATATAACACATTAAAACATAAAAGTTCATGCCAATCTCACAGTAAACCACATTATTTATTTTCTGTATGTGTAGCCCATGTTCAATAGTTTTCACACAAGAAATTAAATTATTTCTGCCATAAATAGACGAAGAAAAATTCATTCCCACTGCTCCAATAGACTATTGAGTAGCATTAAATTCAGATAAAATCTCCCCGATTTAGAAGATTATCTATCAGGAATGAACTTATAACAATACATAAACAAATTTCCTACGTGCGCAGGGGTAAGGCCCTTACTGGCACGTGCTGATACAAGGTAGATATGGTTTAGATGATTGTCGAGTATACTGTACTGGTACAGATTTTGGAACTGGTATGGTATTGCTGGTTAGGGCAAGTGAGCTGCATCAAATTGGCGATTTCAAATTGTCATGTGGATGTCGATTATTGTGTACGGATACAACTTTTTAATAGGTACAAGTTGCCAAAAAAGTTACTGTCACCATGTAATTTGTTTGCTGCTTACAAGGAAATGACCAGACAAGCAGCTAAGAGCAATTTAATGTCCGCTACAGTGGTATGGACAGGTATAGCTAGCTGCTGGTGCACAAAGATACAACCAACATGACCTGGTAATGGTACTGACAAAAGAATATGTATCTTGCAACTGGCAAGTAATAAAAGATCAAGCATGCTTGCATGATATAAGATGCTATTGCTGCAGGTCTTATAAATATGGAAGCTGATCAGGCAAATTACGGTGAAATATTGAAAGAAATGTATATATCAGATGCAATTCACAAAGAAATTAATCAACTAGGATAATGAGTATATCAGCTGACACAAAGTACAACTCAGCATTCCACAGGCACGAAACATATAAAAGCAAAACCAGATTTTTCTTGGATACTGGCACGAACAGAATTATATCAGCACACATGCAAGAAAGACAAAAACATCCAGATAGCAAATAGATAAGCAATTCAAGGAGGATTTTTTTTCTCGGAATACGGATTATATGATAATACTATTTGCTGCAATTTGCACAAGGTATGTCTGTCTCACTGCGATTTGAATAGAATTATTGATAAAATTGCAGTAGAATATCAATCAATATTATTAAGCTAGAAAAATATTCATATTTCTCATTCTGGTACTTCTATTCATATTAATCTAGAATAATCAATATATAAGATGCTAAATACTTTTATCTTACAAAATACCACCAAGTAGTAACTTATGAAGGGACCTGGGCAGGAGCATATTCCTACTGGTACAGGCTGCTAAAGGGCTGGATGTCGATTATTTTGTACTGACGAAACTTTTGCATGACGAAAGTTCTCATAATCATGGAACAGATCTGACAAACAATGAAGAAACATTCAAAGAAAAGAATATCACAGGTATGCAATTCACAGAGATATAATTAATAACATCACGGTTGATACAAAAGATTATAACTATCCACAACAACAAGGCAGACAAAAGCAATGCCATGATTTCCCTGTATACTGGCACAGATCCAAAGAAAGCAGTAGTGCAGTATACGTGCAAGAAAGAGAAACAGCCAAAAGCAAAATTAAATATAGACAACAGATGTTCTTCATAAAGAAATAACTCAATAAGTTGGATATTAAGTATCATGGCTAACAGTAACATAGATATCTATATATGCAGTTCACAATGAAAGAGCATAAGCAGCGTCACCACAGTCACCAGACCAACTAAAACAAAGCCACAGCTTTCTCAGACAGGGCACAGAAACCAGCGTGCGTGCAAGAAAGAGTGAGACAATCAACAGCTCCCTGCAATTAAACACAAATATGAGAAATTAGAAAAGAGGAGTACATGTGAAACTGAAAAATTAAGACAGGAGCAAGAGACTTAGCAGTGTGGAAAGAAAAATAAGCCTACCAGTACGTCGACGCTTGGCCCTTGGAGATTGGAAGTTTGGAAAGATGGAAACCGATTTTCTGGTGAACTGGATATTTGCAACTGGCCAATAGCAGTAACCAGGTGGAGCGAGGTATGGGTCAATGGATTCGCAGTAAAGACCTCCCGGATGGTATATAGTCAGTGAAGAAGCATGGTAACAATATATGGAGTTCGGCTCAAAGCAAGGGAAGACATCAGTAGAGACAGAGACGCTTCCATACGCTTTGTTGATGAATAGAGCACGCTTACCGATGCCGTTTAAGGGAACCAGGCTAGCCTTCCCCTTGCCACGTACTCCTTCCTCAATGACAACCTTAAATACCCGAAAGAAATCAGGAATCAAGCAGTGCGGCGACAGACTGAGCAACAGCAGGTCCCCATCAGACTCCACCAGAGATACTGTTTTCCAGCCTATGTGTTCTGCCAGATCTTTCTGAGCAATAATTAGGCACTTCATTCCCAAATCAATCTAATCTGGATATGCTTCCTCCAGCTTAGACCGCATCAGACAAAGCTTGGCACACTTTCGGGTTCTTGTAATTGAGAAGAAATAGGTGCTGTTTTGAAAGAAAGCATGTGCCATGTGGACAGCACCAGGAGGTTTGTGGTTGACAACAAGCCTCCCTCCTTCGACGACCCGGAAACAGCATACGCTACGCCAGTTCGGGTGAGCACCATAAGGGTTGATGTGGCAGAGGAAGCAAAGTGTATGGACAGCGGCCTGAGTGGCCACCAGTGTAACTGAAAGTGCAAACAGCACAGCTGGGATAAGGCCGGGTAATCCGTCATGGCACCGGTGAATGGATTCAGAAGCCCAGTCACGGTATCAGAGTCACAGAACTTGGCTTCAGCAGGATCAACCTCAGTTACCAGAAGAAGGCCAACGATGCAAGCACGGATGCAGTAGTTGTGCGGCTCAGGGATGCTGGCCTGGATGCGCTTGCTGGTCGAGATATTGAGGAAACAGTTTGAGTGCACAGAGACGGTTTAGCAAGTACGCAATCAGATTTGCACGGATTGGCGACTGGATGAATCAAGATCCAGTTGCGGGGACGGAACCGCCGGTCAGTGTTGATCGGATTGTCTGTGGCCTGCCTCCAGCTGCGGCACACCTCATGCAAAGACGAGAATGGGAGGAAATCGTAGGCCAGGAGGATATCGCCTATCTCCGCCACTATCCCGTCGGGGAGGTTCGCTCAATCCCTCTCCTCCTCCTCCTCCGCTCCGCCATCCCTCGGATCCCACTTGGAGCGCTTTGAAACAGCCTACGACAATCAATCAAGAAAGAATGGAATTGGAAAAAGGAGAGGATGGATTATAAGAGATGATGGAATTGAGAGAAAGGAGGCAGCGGCTACAACCAATTGGATTATTGGAAATTTGGAATTTGGAAGAGAGAGGAATTCGCTGCCTCTTACAAGTCACAACAAAACCCTCGCGCGGTGAGGGGGAGAGATTTAAATCGTCGACGGGTGTCGGATCTTTTACCCAACCCGTACCCGCAACTCAGCAGCGTTAGCGGGCCTTAAACTCCTCTCTGTGGCCGGGTTCTGTGTGAATTTCGTGCAGAATCAATTCGTTTTCATGTGGCATGTGGGGCTAACACAAGACTTCTTCTTGAAAAGTTATCAAAATCTTCATATTATCAGTGATGAAGATGCGGCGGCATAACGATCGAGTCATACTACAAGTATACCAGTGGTTCCACCGGTACAGCGGGCACCTGCAACTATCCGAAAACTTACGACTACGCCGTCTCCTTCTCCTCTTATCAAGACGTACCTTCATATTGCGAGTCTTCTCTCAAGGATGCTGTCGCGAACCAATCTGTATCCGTTGCCATCGATGCGAGCAGGCTCCGCTTTTCAATTCTACAAAAGCGGAATTTTCACGGGGTCATGCGGAACCGATCTAGACCATGGCGTCTTGGTAGTTGGATATGGTCCTTGCTCAACCGGCACGCTCTATTGGAAAGTGAAGAATTCTTGCGGTACTTCACGGGGCGAGTCCGGCCGGCTACATCCGCATGCAACGAAACATGTCAAGCACTTGAGGCCTGTGTGGCATTGCAATTGAACCCTCGTATCTGATAATGTAAATTTGAAATAGATGAAAGTTTACCTAGGACATGTGATTTAATGAGTTTTTGTGTGCTTATTTTTTAACACACTTTGTTTATCGCTTGTATTTTGAATGAAAATATTACATCTATTGAATTGAAAATAACAAAGGAATAGTAGGAGATTTCTTTATCCTTTTTTTTCTCAAAAACCAATAAAATTATATAAAATTTATAACGGTTCGTATTTAATAATATTTAATAAAATATTAAATGATACTTAAATTACTCTCATTGAAAAAGACCATCAATGTTAAAGCATGCGTTTCTAAATATCTTTTTCTAATTTTAAGAATTTTTAAAAATCATTTCGAAGATTATTTAACGATCGTTGTCAAAGATTTGTCACTAGATAATTATGGATGATCCCCTCTCTCAAATTCTCTCCCCCACTCACTCTCTACGCTCGTTAAAATCTCAGTACAATTTTTGTTTGATTTTTTGATATAATGCTCTCTCACTTATCCTCTCAAGCTACTACTACCTTCACCCCTTCCTCCAATTCCCGGCCATCGCCGCCGTGTCTCCGCCACCTCTCTCGCGTCTCCTTCTCCCCCCGCTGCGCCGCGGTCTCTCTCAGCACGAGCTCCGAGATGTCGTCGTCTTCTTCCCCTTGTCTGCACGCTGAGCAACATCACGAGCAAAAGGGGAAGACTCTGCTGGAGTTCGTCGGAAGAGGAGGGGTCCACGTGGGGGATGACCTGGCTGTGCTGCTCGCTCACATGCAAACCGCGTGCAAGAGGATCGCTGCTCTCGTCGCTTCTCCGTTTAATCAAGAGATTGGGAAGAGTGGGGGAGATGGGAGGAGTTCTAGTTCGGATTCGGGTCGGGATGAACAGAAACCACTCGACATAATCTCTGTATGATTCAATTTCTTTCTTCTTTTTTGTACCTAGAGCTAAATTTTACGTGTTATAAGGTCAAAATTAATCAATTTAAAGAGAACACATGTTAAGTGTGATGGCTATACACATAATCCTTCCAGTCTCGGCACCATCCTGTTCAGAATTGCAATCCTTGGTTTATCACGTAAGCTAATTGCTCGCATCCTAAAGAGAAATATGAAATTAACCAGTGTACTAATCAGTCCCTTCCTTTTGTCAAATCCAGAATGAGATTATACTGGCTTCCTTAAAGAGCTCTGGAAAAGTAGCCGCAATGGCATCAGAAGAGGATGAATATCCTGTCTGGATATCTGACGACGGACCGTTTGTGGTCGTGACCGACCCTCTAGATGGTTCTAGAAACATCGATGCCTCCATACCAACGGGTACCTTACAAGCTATTACTTTCTATTAATATTTGTGGTAAAATAAATTGGAAAGGCATTATGTAAGAACCAAATCATCCATTTGGCCCCTATGCTGTTTTGGGCAATAAGTCAATTTGGTCCTTGAAGTGGCTGACAGGTGAATTTGATCCCAAATTATTCAAATCTCACCTATATAACTTAATAGGCAACTAAATGCCAAATCTTTCCTGTCAATCTTTGCCTAAAATGTTGGGTAGTTCATTCATATAATCAAACTTATTAGTGAAGTCTGAGTTCAAGCGAGATGTACTTTTCGCATATAAGTATAGAACCAAGTTGATCTTTTACCGTCAATATTTAAAAAAGATCTTGTAGGAAGCAGTCAGGTACTAAAATGTTTTACATCATAAAAAAATATAGTTTATGGAATCAAGAGAAATTTGTTTTTCAGATTCTTTTCCTTTCGCCTCTTATCATTCTCTCTAAACTCTAACCCTTCCTCTATTTCATCAGGCACCATATTCGGGGTGTATCGCCGGCTTGAGGAAATTGACCATCTGCCTACCGAAGAAAAGGCGCAAGTCAACTCTCTACAGAGTGGGGCCCGCCTCATTGCTGCTGCATACATACTGTACTCCTCAGCCACAATCTTTTGTGCAAGTTTCGGGTTGGGTAAGGGTACACATGCTTTCACGCTGGACCATTCAACTGGGGAATTTGTTCTGACGCATCCAGATATAAAAATTCCTCCTAGGGGTAGGATTGCTTTTTTTTTAATTTTAAATTTGAACAGTGTGGAAATTTGGTAATGTATGTTTGAAATAGTTTTGATTTGAATCAACTATGCAGTTAAAACCCAATTGACCTCTTTTGTAAAATTAAGCTTCAGTCTGCTATCGGTTTTATGTATAAGGCTCAATTAGCCCTTTCTTGTGCAATCAGCCCTTATCTGTCGTACTCAATTTAACCTAGGTCCAGCCCCATTGGTGAAAGCAAGCACCTGATAACAATTAATTTCTTGTTATTTTCCCACCCTTTTATCTTATTTTTTCTTAATTACACTGATAAGATTACCTGTTACTTTGAATGATATAACAACAACATTTTGGAATTAAGTACAAGTTTATCATATTTTTCTCCTTGTTTATTATCATTCTTTTAACACAACAGGTCAGATATACTCGGTAAATGATGCGCGATATTTCGATTGGCCAGAAGGTCTAAGACAGTACATAGACACGGTTCGACAAGGCAAGGGGCAAACTGGTAAGAAGTACTCGGCCCGGTACATATGTTCTCTTGTGGCTGACCTCCACAGGACACTGTTGTATGGCGGTATAGCCATGAACCCTAGAGACCATTTACGGTTGGTTTACGAGGCAAACCCTCTAAGTTTCTTAGTTGAAGAAGCGGGTGGCAGGG
This sequence comes from x Bolboschoenoplectus mariqueter, assembly GCA_037678475.1. Lineage (NCBI taxonomy): Eukaryota > Viridiplantae > Streptophyta > Magnoliopsida > Poales > Cyperaceae > x Bolboschoenoplectus > x Bolboschoenoplectus mariqueter. The sequence goes on along the minus strand of CM075244.1, from coordinate 768,036 downwards.
GCTCAGATGGTAAACACCGGATTCTTGCTATTCAACCTGTTAAATTGCACCAGAGACTTCCATTATTTCTTGGTAGCAAAGAGGATATGCTTGAATTGGAGAGCTATGGGAGAATTCAACAGAAGGTAAATCCTGGGTACGACATATGATGTGTAATGGAACTTTCAGGGCATTGTACATATATTTGAACTTAACCCGGAAACTGTTATCTCTAGTTGAAAATATTTCATTGCACGGTTAAATTTTCCATTTTGAACGATGCGCAAGTTTTGAGTGGTCGAACCTCTGCAGATGGCATTTGTATAGAACCTCGTCTTTTTGTGTATACTATGTAATCGGTTAACTACTGGTACTATGGAGCATGAAGCAAACCACAATAATAGAAAATCTTTGTAATTAGTACTGGTGTCCTTGATGTCTCTACCTCTATTTCAAGGATTATTTTTTTTCTTCTGCTTGCTACAGCAGTCTTCAATGACCCACCCATTTAACTATAAAATCAATAAGATGGTCTCCATAATAGAAGAAGAGCATGGCAAAAGAGAGAATTCGATATAAAGCATGAGATGTTAACCAAACCTGAAAATGGTTTCTTAAACTCTTGTAAGCATCATACTGTGTGATATGAGCATTGAAACGAGAAAAGGAAAAAGGTTTTAGGTTTCTTCAGGTGCATACAGAACTTACAGCTGTAATTGCAATATATGTAGTGCAGTAGCATATGGTTCTCTCAAAAATGCTCTCATTCCAAAGCGATTCACAACAATTAAAAGCTCTATCAAGAATATTTACAAAATTTAAGACGCCTTCTAAGACACCGAAAAGCGCGCACACAGATGCACACAAAGATGAGAAATCTCATATACATGCTGATCTACCTACTTGGGCCACAAGTCACTTGACAATTTGGAATTTGAGCTTCAAAAGCGCAGCTGGCATGAATACACATATCATGTTAGTTAAATTTTGATGAGATTTGGCAATGTTACTCCAAAGCAAGCTGCTTGTACCGATTGAGATCATTGAGGTAACGTGATGATGTGTAATCATCAGCATCACAAGCATCAACAATTGGCGGCCTCATCACTTTCGGCTTCCATTCTCCTCTCATGAGCTCCACTGATCCTTCCTCCCCCTTTAAAAGTCTCACCACCTGGTGATTTCAATCTTTTCAGTTAATTTTAATTTGAACATTTATTAGGGATGCCACCCGATGCTGGCTGGTTTGTAACAGAATGGTACTTTTAACTATCTAACATTTCTAAACATTTTTTCAGAATCAGATTACAGGTTCAGTCATTACTTATTTCATACCAGAGAGCACTGGGATTTAAAATCAGGGTGCAAAGATGGATTACTCTAATACTCTGCTAAGCTAACAGACTAATAGTTGTTTGAATTATTTGAAGACTTACTGAGTTCATGTTAGGGCGAGCAGTGGAGGTGTGATGAATGCACATGGAGGCCACCATAAGTAACCGTTCCATCTCTTTCATATCATAGGCATTTCCTAGAGACGGATCAACCAGATCTTTCACCTTGTTCTGATCGAGCAAGGGTTTCGCCTACATTGGAAGATGAATGGAGGAAGGATTAAACCTCAAATTTCATTTCAGGTTGATAAGTACTAATTAGAAATAGATAGTATCTAATGAATTTGTTTCAAGCATCTCACAAACTAACAACAAAGAACAAGTATGTGAAAGGATAGGACCTGGCTAGAAACACTGAAATCCAAGGGAGATACTTGCAACAAATTTATAAAAGCACATAAAAGGAAGCAAAGTCTCAGAATGGCATATTAAATCAAATTTACCCATATGACAAGGCTCTGACGAGACGAGTCAACAGCTCTTCGACCAGTAATGAGCTCAAGCAAAATGACACCATAAGCGAATACGTCAGTTTTCTCATTGACCACCCCGTGCATGAAATACTCAGGTGCCAAGTACCTGAATTATCACATACTGTGTCAATAAAGAAATTAGAGAAATTTAAAGGGCCACAGTGTGAAAGTACTCTCTCACCTACACGCACAGATGCACACACATGTTTTGTTTTCAGTATCCATTTTGTAAGGGATTTCAGGATCAAAGAATCATTACTAACAAAAATAATAATGTATAAATAGATTTGAATTCATATGTACCCAAAGGTGCCTTCAATGGGGAAAACAATATGGTGAGGCCACTCATTCGGGAGCCACTTTGCAAGTCCAAAATCAGATATCTACACGAACAGATATGTATTAGTATAATCCCAAATTGACACAAGAGAAGACACTGGAAAAGTACAAATTTCAATTAAATACTGTTACTGTTACTGTTAGGTCATTAGTCTTGGGTACCTAGCTAAAAACATCATTTGGATAAGACTCATATTTCAATTAAGCCTGAGTTAGCAAGGGAACAACAAATGTACCAAGAGCCATGAAATATCAAATTGAAAATGGTATTCATGGACCTGTGGTTGGTAGTCTTCAGTTAAGAGTATATTTGAGGCCTTCATATCTCTGTGGATAATGCGCCGGTGGCACCCCTTGTGTAGATAAAGGAGACCTTCAGCTATGCCTAAGGCAATTTTATACCTAAATTTCCAATCGAGGCCTCCCTTAGAACCTGAAAACACATTTATGTATCACTAGCATGTTGCTTGATAAGAAGTTTCCACATATACATAACCACGTTTAAGCAAAACTATGCACAAGTTCAGGGCCTTGATGCAAAAAACTAAGCAAAGGTTGAAGTTTGATTGTGGTATTGAGGACTTAATTGCATACATCGGGTAACCTGACAGTCTGACAACATCTGGGCAACTTCCTAGTGTTCCTCCCAGCAAAATCAAAACACAGAAAGTCGTATTTGATAATTGAAAAATAATAACAAGAGAACGGGGGAATAATGAAAGAAATTTTACCATGGAGAAGAGAGGCAAGGCTTCCATGAGGGGAGAATTTTAGAATCATGTGAAGTCCCCCTTCAGCACTAAAACCCAGTAATTGTGCGGCATTTGGGTGGTTGACGTGTGCTATGATTCCCAGCTCCGATAAGAAATCACCCAGCCTAGTCTCCTCATTTTTCCCATTGGTCAACCTTTTTACAGCTACCAGTTGTCCGTCCCTAAGCTGGCCTTTGTAAACCTCCGCATGACCCCCTTTTCCCAGCAAATTTTCTGTTCAAGATTCAAATAGGAAGTACAAAATTATGCAAACTATTTTTGAATGAATGAATATATTAGGAACAAAAATATGCAAACATTCAGAAGTACAAAATTATAATGATTTGATTCATGCTTTGAGAAACATGTTCATCTTTTATCCTCTCAAAATCACTGCAAATCTAAAATCAATCTTTTTAAATACAGTGATGAGAAGATTTCTTAATCCCCTCAACAGTGTCAAGATTTCTTAATCACATATGGTGCAAATAAAAATTTAATTTCCTCCCATGCAGTCAAAACTTAATCCAAACACCATCACAAACCCCCGATAATCCACAATATATGGTCTACCCCCAAGTATGGTAACCGTCCTGAAGCAGCAATTACAATCAACTCGGTGCTCATTTTCGAGTTCTTCATTTGTTTTCATATGTAGTCTACAGTACCCCCAGCATTTCTGATGGTATCACGCTAAAAACCAACAGACCGTAGCAAAGCCCTTAGTTCTATCTATCTAAATCAAACGAGTTAAATAATAAAAAGTCTACCTTCACTAAACCCATCGGTGGCGTCAACAAGTTCCTGATAATCAAAATTCCTCCAAGAGGGCCTGAACTTTTCCTCGGGCATGATTGTAGCCATCTTCTCCTCTCTAGCATTCTTCAGCCGCTCCAAGCACCATTTGAGGTTTGGGCTCCTCCCAGCACCTGGGGTTGGTGGGAACGTCTCGGCACGCACCATCGATTTTGATTTTTTCTTCCTCATCATCAGGCCACTTATCAAACTTCTCCACTGGCCAGAGACATCTCGGTGTGGCCTTGATCTTGAGATGAGGGTTTGGTCGGTGTTTGTTGTATCAGAATCCGTGCTAATGGTCGACCCAGTTGACATTTCCAGACTGGCACTAGTGTCAGATTTGGCAGTCGGTTTGATTTCTTCACTCTCTGTTTACATAGTGAATGTATAGATATGTTGTAATAAATTGGAGGAAGTGTTCTGTACTATGCGCTCTAGGTCTCTTTTCTGGCAGTAGATAAGATAAGTAAAATTAAAAAAAAAAGAAGAAATTGCAAATACCAACAACAAGAAGATCAAATACCGTTATGATTCAGGCTCTGCCATTCACTGCTACTTCCGTCAGAATCTGTGCTGATGCTCGAACCAGTCGTTTCAAGAACTGCTTGTGGTGAAGATTGGTAGGAGCTTTCTTCTTGGTATGGTTCAGAATTTTGGTCGTCTTCTTTCACTAGGTAAATAACGCATATAGTAATAGTGACTATTTTTTTATTTTACAATAGAGGAATCATTAATCAACAAAGAGGGAAAGAGTACAATATAAAATGCTACATAGACATACAGTCAGGACTAAGATAATATATTTTTTTCCAGGAGTATTTTGAGAGAGAAAAAAAGGGAGCGAAATTAAGTTATGTAAAGGGCGGAGAATGGAAGCTTGATTTTGTAATAAATAAAGTTGGCCTTGTCTGTACACACAAATTCAATTTAAACATATGCGAGCTTTCATATCTTACGATGCAATAAAATGCCCTATTAGGCACAAATCAACATCAAAAATATAAACTATAGGCAAAAAAAAATCTTTTACTTAGCAAAGCGCCTATATGTGCCAATTAGTATCTATTGTTAATGAAAAATTGTCAAACCTGAGTTAGGTGAATCTGTAGCTTGATCTACTGATGTGATTGCATCAAGATCAGTGCCAGAATCAGAGTTCGTACTACTTAATATGGTTATCTCAAGTGGCCCTTGTGGAGAGGCTTCAATGGGACTGGAACTTTCTTTCTTCGCTTCTCTCACTGAATCAAACATTTGGGTGATAAACATGTGTTAATGAATTTATCATCTGAGATTTGCAAGAGCAAATTGAGTAAAAACGACATCAAGTCTATAATTCTATTATTTTTTTGTTTTGCTTGGAGTATGGTTGCATGAGGCCCCATTCTAGGTTTACCTAAAGCTTAAAAATCAAGCTCCAGCAAGATGTCACACAGTGGAAAAGATGTATCAATGTTTTCTAAATACATAAGGCAAACCACCATTTTCCACTAATTTACTTCTTGAGAGAAGCTCATTCAATGTAATGCTTCTCACTCTCAATTTCTCTTTTAAATAAAGGAGGAAAAACGGTACATAATACAATTGGATAGGTTTCTAGAAGGCAACAATAGTGTATTCAACCAATGAACCAAAAATAGTTCTTTAATACAGAATATTCTTTTTATAATTCCATATTTTACAAGAGTATACAAGAATTAATAATGGTATTACTTCCTCTCTAATTAATTTGGTTGCTTATTACTACTTACTGGGACTTTCTGATCCTGTTAACTCCTCTGAGGATGAGATATCACTGCCATTTCCTGCATCGAGATTTGTGCCAAAACTTGGTGATGTGTTACATCCATCATGATCTGATTCAGAATTTTCTTCCTCCCCTTTTCCTGAGTACAAGAGTAGAACTATTCTGAGTTTCTCTAGGAATAATTTCATTTGTTCCTAACAAATCATCTAAAATCATAAACCCTATTAAATGAGAAATATCCATAAACCCAAGTGAAATAAATATGCAAGCATTGACATATCCCCTTCCAATTTAGATAAAGAAAAGGGAAGATTTGTTCAAAATATGAAATAATAAAATATATCATGCAGGCCCTACCAAAGATAATCTATATGCCACCATAAAATGTTCAAATATAATGAGTGATATTTCCATTATATTTGGAGGATGGGGACCACATCTTGGCACTTTGTGATCTTTAAAGGGGGACGAATCAAATTGGATCTAAATATAAAATTGAGAACAAAAATGTTCCAACCCTGAAATATGGCATGAACCCCTCAAATAAGGGAATTTTCAAGAATATCCTAGAGATATGTGAAAAAATTTATTATACTATTGGCATTCTGTGGACTAAAAATAAATAAATAATTAATACATTTAAGAGCCGTATTATCACTTCTCAAGGGTGTATATATCAAAGATTCTTAATGCTAAATGGAATGTATCAGAAATCCTTAGTATTTTCCATTCCATAATCTGATTTCAGATTGAAACTTGGATTTTATAAAACATACTGTGACACTTTTTCATAGATTATTTTTTGTTTTATTTTTTGGTGCTCTAAAAAGTCATGCTTTTTTTTATTAATCATTCCAGACATCACCTCAGAAACCCTTCCAGAAAATGTAAAAAAGACGAGAAAATGACACATGATAAAAGTTACTAAAAAGAATTTAAATCTATTGCGACAAATATATATAAACCCAAAAGTACCTTTTTCAGTGCTAGAGAAATCCATGGCTTTCACCTCTGTGGTCTCTGTAGATTGAAACCAAATAAAATAAAGAAAGAAAATTTGGAACAAAAAAAAATATTATTCAGAGAAACTCCTAGAAGAACTCTCTCTCTATGACTCTCTATAATGAAAATATTACATTATTTATCTCTTGATAAAGTGGAAATATTGAGGAAAAAAAAGAACGAAAATTTTTCAAAAAAAAGAGCTTACCTATATTGGAAGCCATTCTTTGTACCTTCTCAATCTCACAACTGTTTTCTTCGTGAGAAAGTTTGGAACTTTATTACTGGGAGATGATAAAAAACCATTGATGCATATTGGATATTCCTTTTACCAAGAAAGAAAAACACACAAATGGGTTTGAGAGAGAGAGAGAGAGAGAGAGAGGAGTGACAAGTGATAAGAGAAGAAAACAGCTTTTTGTTGGTACGAGGCGAGAGAGAGAGAGAGGGAGATAAGGTGGCCTATTACCTTAGTTTAGGCTGCCTCAGTTATTATCAAAAGAAGAGAAAACGGAGAGGAGAGAGAGAGAGAGGAACAATTCAAACACACCTCCAGAGAGAGAGAGAGGGGAGAGAGGGAAGAGAGCTAATTAAAGAGAGGTGGGCATTTGGGTCAAGTATTTTCTGGTACATGTATTTAATCGTGGGACCCACATAGTATAGTTGGTACAGTGCAGAGAGATAGAGAGAGAGAGAGAGAGAGAGAGAGGAGTAAATATTTGTGGAGATGCACAAAATATTTGTATGGATTCAGTACATGGCAGCTGGGTTGGGGCTTTAATTCAATTTAATCTAATTTAATTTCTCATAATCCAAAAAACAAAATTGACCTTTCAATGAAACCAAGTACATTCTTTTGTTTGTATCTTCTCCTACTCCTAGGCTAGAAATAGTATCGGACTATCGGTGCTTATTTTACGGTTTAGACCTCATACATGTGGAATATTCTTTCAAGATGTACAACAAAATAATTTATTCAACTCTGTTGGAGATGTATTATAATTTTTTTTTAAATAAAGATTTTATCTGTATTTATTTATTTTTAAATATTTTTTATGAAATTTAAATTTATATTTTATTGTAGAGATATTAGATCTATTATCACTATATTAGACATACAATTCATATGTATTATAAGTTAATAATCCTACTTGAGAAGTCCAAAATTCTCTTGTTTTGACACCCATTTTTTTTTATTTACGTTTCACTTTTAAAAACTGTTAAATATAATTTATATTATTTTTATATAATTGTAAACTATTTTGTCTTTTTGATTTCGTAGTATCAGGAATATGAAAAAAAAACAACAATTGTTTACTTTAGTGAATTTTGTAAAAACAACTTTCTATTTATAATAACAAAATTAAAACTAATGTCAAAATGCCATAAATTTATAATTGAAAAATTGGCATTGAGTACATCCAACAAATTTATCTTGTCATCTCAGCTTTAGCATTTATTAAGGAGCGGATATAAAAATAAATTAATTTTTGGATCCTTTGTATCCTTTGAATTATCTCACACGTGTAAAATGATGAGAATCCATGATTTGAAATCATTGGATATTGATCATTAACAAATTTATATGGGGTTAATCATTTTACTTGTGTTGCTTCATTGGGTGTTTAATTCTCTCCTTAATTATATGTTGCATTCTTTAAAAATTTAAATTGTTGAGCACAGATTTTTTATTAGCAGTTACAAATTAAATTTTTATTTCAAATATTATGTGGATCATTTTATTTTTTCATTATCTTTAATCTGGAGGATCATTACACCCTTAATTATTATTGTTCCATTATACTTTTCCATTCATAAAATACACAAAATTACATTTTACGTTACTTGTAAATTGACGAGTTATATATCTCCATCGATTTTAACCTTGGATTAGAACTTATTAGAATTTTCAATTCATAATCTTCCTTTTGATTTTGTCATTATGTCTTTCCCGACCCGAAATATAATGGTTGCATCCTAGAGAATGAATGAGATATCTCATATTTAAGCGTCTTAACCCGCTTATAGATACGAGTTTAATAGATGCGAGATACTGAACTATTGAGTTCTCTCTTCATTTTTTTTGGAGGGGGAAAAAATGGAAAAAGACTCCCAATTTTAAATATCCGTAAAAAAATTTTACTGAATTTCAAATTTGTGATCTTTTTCATAAAATCAATGTCGATTCTCAATTATTACCTTCTTATAAAAGGTTTTTTTTTCTCCCTTTCTCTCCTCATATTTAAAAGCATAGTCATAAGATTTTTTGAGTAATTCTTATACTCTATCCGTATTTTTTTTAACAACAAATTGACAAAACAAACGGGGACATCGACGAAATTTATGAAAATTTTTATAAAATCGATATTATAGTTTAATTACCATAAATCATATGAATTGATTGACTAAAGAAGAAAAACGAAGAAAGGAAAAACTAAAATAAAATTAAATTAAAAAGAAAATGTTATAGAGATATCATATTTACCACCGTCATCGATACGGATTTTATTATACGCGTTCAATGAGTTATTATATATGTTAACGATTTTATTTTGTACAGTATTTTTATTATTAAACTTAAATATCACTAATATATATAATAACTCATTTAAATTGAATAATAACAATACTATACAAAATAAATTTATATAATAAAATCATTAACATACATAATAATTTATTTAATATATATAATAAAATCTGCCTCAATAATCATATCAACATTCGCTTATGTGATAAAAAAAAAATGCTTTTAAACATGCGTTTAGTTACAACTTCTCTTTCCATTAAACAAGTTACATGAAAGGAACTTGTGACAAGAGACATTTCACAACTTGTGTGTTACAAGTTTTTCAACGCCGCCATATATTGAATAATTATTATCTTTTTTTTTCCTATGCTCCTCGTTGTATAATAATATAATGAAATAGGAGAGATATGTACGTAACGAATTCCAAGATAATAAATGTGTATACTGTGCTTATTATTAGATAAGATTATGACACCTCAAACCAATCAAGTTTGAAAGTAAGAATTACACTATTGAAATGTTTAATGATTCTTTTTTTTGCTTTATTTTATAGGATTTTTTTCATTCCTATCTTAATTTATAAGTGTTTTCGCATAATACATAAGGTGTTTATTATTTCTATCTTTTAATAATCATAAGAAAATTCAAAATAAAAATTTTGTCCAACTCTAAGTAAAAGTGCAATTTTCAGAATTTTACTTTTTTATAATGTAAGATAAAAAAAATTATTCACAATTATAAATATTTTTCGACAAAAATATCCATATTTTTAAAATATAAATAAAAAATACAATTATCATCCTTTAAAATATGCACTGTTAGATTCATTTATGTACAAAAAGATTTGTGCGAAATTACACGTTGGATATTATTTTCCTCAGAACCAAAGAAAATAATGCAAAGGATATGTTCAGGCCTGAGAACATGAACTAATTTTTAAATGTAAATATTGCGTACAAATTTTAGATTTCAGGAAGATATAAAAGAAAGTGTGAAAATAATTAAATCTTTACTTCAAAGAAAAAAGAAAAGAATAAAGTTTTATATTTATTCTATCAACTAAGATATCTTACATTTTGTTGTGTTCAAGATTTTACTATCAAGTGCATCAAAAATTCTCACAAGAAAGTTCAATAAAATTAGAGTTTAAATTAGTCAAATATAACAACAACAATAACAACAACAACAACTCATGAAATTAAGCAATGAAGCAGAGAAGGAGAAGGAGATATAGATAATAAAGTTGGTGAACAAATTTGGGGTCTATAATGCTTCAGTTAAAGAATGAAGATGCAATCCTATCAGCATCTCTCTAGCTACTTAATTATTTTAATCATCCATATCTCATACATAACATCAGCATTCAGCAATGGATTTATTTGTATCTCAGTTGGGTTCTTCTGCAGCTTGAACCTATAACTATAACTAAATATGTGTTTAGTTAGTTTCAGGTTTCAACAAACGTCAATTAGCAAATGAATGACTAAGAATTTAATTTGTGCTGAGAAGATTTAGTAGGTTACAAGAATCAGATTTAAGAGATGAGAATTAAGGTGTTTTCCTTGAAATTTTAAAGAGGCCATTGACCTTAATTTTAGAGGTGATATATCTTAAAAGTTCATGTCTTTTCACATAATCATCTTATTTTATTATTATATTTTTGTTAGCACTATTACCATTGATCAATCAACAGAGACAAGGGTGAGGATGGAGGTGCCACAAAGGAACTAATTAAGCTTGAAGAAAATGATACACAACACATCAAGAGAATGTCAAAGCAAATCCCCACATGATACACCATTGACTCGCCTGAAATAAAATAACATACATCTATCTATCTATCTATCTATCTATCTATATATATATATAGTCCGTTCAACGTAGCTGTTTCTAAGGGTTTTAATTAACAAATCATAAAGGCGTGCACGTCAGCATATATATATGTATATGTATAGAAGTAAGTATATTGACTCTACTGTAGTTTGTAGTCACAGTAGACACCACTTTGGATAAACTACTGGTAACTGCACCACTACACTACACTACACTACACACTCCATGCAACAAGTGACTTCACTGCCAACAGTAGAGCAGGTATCCATACCAACTTCTCTATTCTCTTCTCTTCCCTCCGTTTCATTCTAACCAAGACAGATATCCAGATGGCAGTTTAATTATTCTCCTGTCAGAAAAATATATGATTAATTATACATAGTAATAGTATCGTAAGTTTAATATAGTGGTGATAACTAAACCTCATTTTTCTACGGAAAAATACGGGTTTAAGTTTTACAAAATATATTTTTAAAAAGGAATAGATGTCAGAATAACGGAGCCCTTATCTATTTTTAAAAAAAATTATACACAGTAATGAAAATTCACTTGCTTTGTTAAGAGCTACTGCAATCATAGTAGTCATAATAATAACAATAATTATTATAATGATGATGATAAATACATCATAAACATAATAAATATAATAACAACTAACAACGCCTCTAATAAATTCGGTGGGGGGTTGAACTTGGTAGCATGCTAAGATCACAAGTTTAATGAAGAAATTAAGAGAATGCCACATCTCCATTTATTCATGAATTGGAGTAAAACTAAAAGGAACCTGTATGAAATGAAATCAGACTCACCATTGACATAGGTCCCTTAACTCCCTTCATTAATTGGCCCCACAAATTTAAGCAAGTTTGGTATTCCTAACTTTTTATTCATAAAAATAATCAACTTCTTCATTCCTACTTGCTCCTCAAACTGCAGTTTTATTACCATATATGGCTTTCCTACAAAATTAATTTTATGATTGTACTGTTTATCACTTTTTTCTTTGTTTGATATCGGAGACCGTCAAATCTATCGGAATTGTCTCTGTAATTCAAAATTTTTATAAAACTGAGAAGATCGTGATCATTGTTTACGATTTATATAATAGATTCACAAACAATGTATGCGAACGTAACTATATTATATTGTGTATGATGAGTTCGTAGATAGTATTTACGAATTGAATAAATGATTCGCAAACATTGCCAATTAATGAAGAGAGAGGTTTTTGTACCCCGGTTGTTGTTTTCTAGGAGATTAGTTGGTAATTAAGAAGATTTTAAATTCTTTTCAATTTTTCAAAATTTTGATATGATGTTTTTAGTTAACAATCCAAATTATCAAAATTCAGTGGAACGATCATAAATTATTATACTGTGCAAACTAAACAAGACTATCTCATATATAATTAGTATAATTTAGTTACACTTACGGATGAAAACGGATAAGATATTATCCGATCCGTATTTGGTTTGTACCCGTATAGTGAGATAATCCCTTGATGTTTTCTTAAATTAATCGACCAAGATTAATTCACTTTTTTTTTTCTTTCGTAAGGAGTTCTTATTTCCGACTTAAATCTCGAAAAATAGTCCATTGACAAAAAAAAATAACAATAATGATATATACATTAAAGGCAATTTGAAACTTCTTTAATTGCTTAATCATGGATGAGTACAATCAATGTTTTGTTGTCCAAATTATTTATTCCTGTCGGAAAAGGATAATCACAGAAACACTCAAATTATGTCAAGCGTTTAGTATTTTAATTTTCCAACTTATTATATTGTTTATGGTAACAAAATATAGTCTCTCGTAGTTCAGAAATAGAATAAATGCTTCAAGGTTTATGGGCCACACAAATCCACATTAATAATTAGTTTCACAAGGGTGTTTATACTTACAGTTGTACTCGTTAATATTTATACTGCGAAGTGTTTATACATACGGTGCTCAATGTTTATGTATATTAATTTATTATTATGCACAAGTATTTAGAAGTTTATAACTAAATACTCACACCTGCATAATCAGGTGTTTATAATTCATTTATTTGATATTTAAAGTTATATACTTAGATGTTCGTATTCACAAAGTCATGTTCTTGAACTCTTTAATATATATATCGGCATTCCAAATTGTAAATATTTATATTAGTTATCCGTACTAATGTGTACCTTCTACTCTATAAAAAAAAATGAAAGAAAAAAAAATGGAGGATAGGAAGAAGAAAAGCACCATGTATCTCATTTGTACTTGAGAAGATAAATAAAAAATAAGTGAAGGGTATATCCGCAACTTTTTGGAGACAAATATGACAAAAATATCATTTTCGGTTGCTATTAAATATATTTTGTCTAATTGGAACCACAATCCAAGGAGAGATTGTCTCCGCATGACTCGTGTCAACACCAACGTGTCATCTACCTTTTCTTTTCTTTTCTTTTCTTTTCTTTTCTTTTCTTTTCTTTTTCTTTTCTTTTCTCCTTGCAAAAAGTAAAGAATAAACATTGATCAAAATAATAATAATAACTTCCAATAAAGACTATTAACCAGTAACCACCAATGGACAGAGCAATGGGACAGATCCAACCAAACCGCTCAAACCCATTTTAAGTCAGGGGTTTCAGATAAAATAATAATTAATTTCGAATTTCGAATTTCGAACTTACGATTTTTTATATGAAAAATATTATTTTTATTATTAGATTAAATGGGGTTCTTTCCTCTCGAAAATTTTGAAAATTAATATATATATTAAAAGTTTAAAATATTTTATTATAATTATATTACATTCAGATGTAATTTTAAAATAATTATAAATTTATAACTTCCAATTAATTTTACTCAAACTTGGTCGCTGCATTTTAAAATGGTGCAAGTTATATATACGTGTGCAGTGTACGAATTTTGCACGGTTCTTTGTTTGGTAGGAAACAAAAATGTTTACGCTTTAATTGCTGAGATAGCTACTGCCACGTGTCTCCATTGTGTGAGAAAGAGAGCAGTGTTTCAATTACGAACACTTCACACGTGCTCATAATTAAGGCGACACGTGTCAAAAATAAGTTTATTTGTTATCTATTATTGCGTACAGTTTTCTGGAAGCACAAAAAAAGAGCTACATGTTTAATTTGTTCTTAGAATTTAAAATTTGTTGAATAATATTTTTGTTATAATGAATCAGATTCGAGTAATTTTTTCCATGAATATAAAAAAAAAACTCTGATAAAGTTTCTGAAGAAGATGAATTGGGAATAATAATTGAATTAAGAATGGAAAAAAAATAGTATTAAATACAAATGTTAAAAGTTTTCTATTGAATTTTGTATTGGGCTGAAATGAAGAAGAATTCATGGGCCTTGTAAATAATTGGTATTTTGATGCCCAAAAACTCTTCATTTTTTCAAGTTGGAAATGTAATTATAGTAGTTGAGTTTGTTATATTTATTTGGATTCATGTAATTTAAAAATGATTACTGTATTTTTTTTATTAAGATTTTTTATTTGTATTTTGAATATATTTGTATTTATTTAAAAAAAATTTAACCAACTATATTTTTTTTATCTTAACGTTATTAGAAATAAGGATTTTAAAAATTATTTTTTTGTTTATTTAATATTGTTCTTAACTCGAACTTCTTTATTATCATTTAGAAAAAAATAATAAATATTTTATATAGTAGACATAAATATTTATGATGGTAGATATAAGAAACTTATATATAAAAATAATATTTTTTAAATATAAATAAAAAATACAGAATATATCAGCTGCATATTCACTTTATATACTTATACCATAAGTTTGGCTAATATGCTTTCATAAGCATTTCGGCTTGAAAACGCTTACAGATCAAATTTTAAAATTTCGTGTCCGAAATATCAATTCAAATAGTACAATAAATTCTTCATATCAAAATCTTGTAGAATACCAAATTTTATCATTTTTAGGATTTTTGAACTATTTTCAATGATTTTTGAAAAATAACCCTAAAAATAATAGAAAAATATTAATATTTGAATATTAAAAAATAATCATCTTTTAAAAATCATTAAAAATAGTTCAAAAACTCTAAAAATAGTAAATTTTGATATGAAGAATTTATTAAACTATTTAAATCGACATTTCAGATATAAAATTTTAAAATTCAATCTGTAAACGTTTCACACTGAAATACTTATAAAAACACATTAGTCAAACTCTTTTTTTTTTTCCTTAATTGCTAACATGATGATTGTAATTGCTAAGTTCCCCAAATCTCGTTATGAAGGGGATAAATTCTCCTAGGAAATTTCTGTTCGTCAAGAAGTCCAATTCCATCATGTTATTTTCTTAAAAAATTAAATTCGAATACGATTTTTAAATTTTTAATTAAAACAAATATGTGGGTATAATTTTCTCTTTAACAAGGACTTCTTCGTAAAATATGTCGGAATATAACAAACCGCATATCCATCTATAATCCTTGGCAGAGAGATGGATGTGTGACCGTTAGTAAACCTCTCAATTCAAGCCATGGCGACCATCTCATCTCCTCTCTCTCTCCATCACCTCCTCCCCAAATCCATCAAAACCCTTCTCAAAACGCTAAATCCGAACCCGAATCAAGTTCAGATCCAAAGTACAACCCCTAACACGACTCCCAGATCCAATCTCAAGCTCATCAGCCGGAGAGATGCCTCGGCTGCTGCGCTCTCGGCACTTCTTGTGTCGCATGTACTGCAACAACCGATTGCTCTTGCGGCGGGGCTCACTGTCGGTGAGTGTGAGCTCACTGTAACCCCCTCCGGTCTCGGGTTCTGTGACCGAGTGGTCGGCACTGGCGCTGCAGCTTCCAAGGGACAGCTTATCAAGGTCTTTACACTTTTTTGCATTCATGCCCTCAATAAATTGAATTCTATGTTTTTAGACCTTCAATAGGGACCTTTAGGTAATGGTTGAACTAGTAGAGTGAGGATGCCCACCATATGTTTGAACTTAAGCCTCGGCCAGAATAATGTTGCATTTATTACATTACAAAATCATAGAATTTTGCAATTAAAGGAAGCTCGGAGATTGGCTCCGTGAGCAGTTTCTTTTTCAATTTTGTAATATTAGGCCTCGGAACTTTTGTTTTTGTTCAAACAATCAACCTGGGTCCCTTGAAATTTATTGTTTTGTTAGAGTTAGATCCTTAGTCAGTGATACTACGAGTTTTCTATGCAAGAAAGACTTAAACGATATCAAAATTTGCAAATTTTGGACTAGAATCCATCAAAGCAAGTCATGTTTTGTGAATGTGCTGTCAATTTTAACAAAATTAATCCCTAACGATAATGTGACACAAATGTGGCTCTTAGTAACAAACACTTTCATAATGGTAAAAGGGCTGAAGTAAAGAAAAATAAGAAGGCCTCCAGCTTTTTGGAAAAAAAGAACAGTAATCAAGTTTCTCTCTTTTCTCTAATGATGTTCCAACTGTGAAGTATCTGCCTCTGTTTGGCTTCATTAATTAGATGAAGCAAGTACATTATTCAGGTTTTACTCCGTTGCTGATTGTCTAATTGTTTTTCTACAAATATTTAAAGGCACATTATGTTGGAAGGTTAGAAAATGGGAAGGTTTTTGATAGCAGCTATAACCGAGGAAAGCCCCTCACTTTTCGTGTAGGAGTTGGAGAGGTATGCGAAATTATATATTTTTTAATTTCTTTTTAAGATGTTCAATAATAGTACTGGGTTTTTTTTTTAAATTCTCACATAGATTTTATTAGGAGTTTTTGCAGATTATACCAAGTAGAACTTGCACCAAATATCTTTTCTTTTTTGGGTAGGGCCGGGAGGAGTCGCAGGCTAAGGGGCATTTCCATGCTACACATTTCATAGGAAATGGTTTATTGAATTTAGAATTCTGTATACATATTTTACCGAAATAAAATCTAGGTGACAACAACTCAATTTTATTGAAAAAAGAAGAAAGAAAAAACATTTTAATTTCTATCAAATATTGAATTTCACCATTCTTCTGCAGACTTTCTTTTTTCTTTTTCTTTCTTTCTGATCTTGTTGGAGCAAGTCTAAAGTGAAATGAATTTATTCAACCATTTTGAATCAGACTTTTTTGATAGTAAGTAGTTTCAGTATTGCCTTAGTGCTTGGTACCGTGTTAGTCATCTACTGAAGGACTACCTCACGCACTTCATTTTATAAACCCTAAACCCTAAACCACCTCACGCACTTCATTTTGTTTTAGCAAATTTCAGGATTTGAGAGTAAATTTCATGTAAATAAAAGATAATTGATGGAGGTGAAAATGTTTGAAATATGGAGTGTAATTTGCAAATACATCAAAATGCTATATTAGTTTGCTAATTTACTATTTATTTATTGTTTGGTGATTTTATGGTTTCAATTTTGTTTGTTAAACTTTTACAACTTTTTAAGGTAATAAAAGGGTGGGATCAAGGAATACTAGGCGGAGATGGTATCCCGCCTATGCTTTCTGGTACGATATCTAACTATATTTATTCTAAGATTCATTAAGATTTAAGAACAAGATAGTTAATTTTTATTTTTCCTCTTTTAGGCGGTAAGCGCACTTTAAAGCTACCTCCTGAACTTGCGTATGGTGCTAGAGGAGCGGGATGTAAAGGAGGTGTATTTTTTTTCTCCCCTTATATTTATTTTTACACAAATAACCTATGAAAATTCAAACGATAAATATGACTAAAAAGTGTTTTCTTTTTGTTTGCATAAATCTAATTAGCATTGTTTATATATGAAATTTTGCTTGTTTCTGGCCATCACCGAGCTTCGTTTGAAAATTCCTTATTTTGCATCATTATTAATTAATTTATTATTATTATTAGTTTTTATGCAAACCTTGCATGCTTTAAGGCATACTTGAAATAACTTTGTCTTTATTTGTCCATATTTTTTTTTCTTTTTTCTTTTCAGGTTCTTGTGTAATCCCACCTGATTCGACACTTCTATTTGATGTTGAGTTCATTGGCAAGATTTGAGAAGCATGGTTTTCTGGTAGCTTTTGTTGGAGCAATCAAGATTATGCATTTGCAACAGGACTTTTAGTTCTCAATTTTTCTCCCAAACAAGGAAGAAAAGAGCAGGGGAGAATCAGAGGGAGATGAGAATAAATAAAAATAACACACAAGTACATCAAATTAAAATCTTTATTAAGAAAGTATCCTCTTACACAGCAAAAATAAAGGAAATGGAATTTAGTATAATAATTTTTACTTTTTTCATTGAAATGATTGAACACACTGTTAGTTTTACATGTTTTTATTGTTTTCCAAATATATCTAGATGTTTTTTTTTTCTTTTATTAAAAGCTTGTGTAGGAGATGCTTGATTATATTCATACCAAATTGGTCATCGTTATTCTCCCACTCTAATTTTGGAATAAGAAATGAAAAATAATGAAGGATAAAATGAACAATTATGTATATCTTTTAAGATTTCTGTCTTTCTAATTTCTTAATTTAATCTTTATTTCCCTTTTTTTTTTTCCTTCCGAACTCTTGACTGGATTCCAAATGAAAAGACAATGCACCACATAACAAACATATACTTTTTATTTGTCTTTGTATTTTAAAGTATAACATAAATATTATGAGTTTTAAAATTTAACAATATTGTACCTAAATGCATATATGTTCAACTCCGCTCCTTTATTTTATACTTGATATATATTTTTTTTTTGATATTATAAACACTTGCATTCAGTTGGCACTCAAACCTACCTAATGCTATAAAAACAAGACATGGCCTTGTAAGATCCTTTTTTAAAAAAAATTCATAAATATTAGTCTACTCTTTGAAAAAAAAATATTAACTAAACAAATATAAATTGCTAACAAAATGTTGCCAGGGAAGGTGCTACTTGGTTCAATTCAAGCAAGCAATGTATGTAGGTAGGAGCGAGATGGTCTTTGCTTTCCCGCCTTCGGAAAGCATGCATTTGACTGGAAATCGCTAAATGAACCTGTCACATATAATCACTCATGCATTCAAATCAATTCTTCGCCTGTGGGACCCAGGAGTCATTGAGTACGTTTCAAAATGTTATTCTAAAACCGGGACTGCTAAAAAACTTCACTAGTTCGTCTGCTTGTAGAGCACGATATCTGACGACTGAGATTACGAATAGGCAAGAAGTGTGTGACGTCAGAGAGAGAGAGAGAGAGAGAGAGAGATCACCAGTTGACGTACCATGTACTAACCGGAACAGGAGGCGTTCCGAATCATATTTTGTTTGATGAAAATAATATATCTTAGACCATCAAATTTCATAAATTTGCATATTATTAAACAAAACGAACGAAAAAGGAAAGATCTCAAAGCATCGGGATGCGAGATACGCTCTCGCGCGCTCTATCTAGACCTGATAAGGTATGGATAGGATTTGACATTTTCAGCGAAAATCCGATCAAATATATCATCTATTTGTTAGATATTTTTCTATCTTTGTTTGAATGGACTCGTTCGCCTTTGTTAGTTTTCTCGAGGTACTTGATTTCGTCGTATATAATTTTCGGATCGTAAGAGCTGCTTCTCTGCTGTGCGTTTACTAAATCGCTCGATGCTTTGTATCCTGTAAGTCACCTTTCTAGCGAATTCGAAAATAAGTCATCTTAATTTGTAGCTAATATGTTTCCTTCTGGAATTTCTTTTAATAATCTTAGAACTGAAACTTTGTATTGGATAAAACTCTTTTGGCGAGAAGGTTTGGTATTTAAGGATGTCTTTTATCTTATTTTGCTGTTTTTCTATTTCTTTAGCAGATAAATCAAGTGGTTGGTTGAATCCTTACTATAAGCTAGGAGGTCTTTTTATTCTGGGGATATAGCTTGTATATTTCATATGGTTATTTAAAGACATATAAACTTCGAAACCTTTACATTTGCCAGGTTAGAAATGTGAATTAGACAATTAGAACATAGGATATTTATTAAACTTGATAGTACAAATGCTGATTTAACTTTTTACAATTTATTATTTGGACTACAATTAATTTTCACACTTTTGGTGCCTTTTCTCATGTCATTTTGATTTCCAGAATATATCTTGAAGCACAGTTTCTGAATTGCATTTTCAATGACTGCTTGTGGTAAAGATGATAGGCCCTTTGACTGGGTTTGTTCTATCTGTGACGATGGCGGTGACATATTAAGGTAAACTATTATCTCTATTATTCTTATTCCTTTTTTTACCAGCATGCAGTCCTTTCTGAAACAAAATAGCGTATCCTATAAATATATTTTGCATGTGACTGCAGTTGCAGAGGGACGTGCTTACGGTCATTTCACGCAACTCCAGACCCGACGTTAGGTTGTGAAACTCTTAATTATACCAAAGCACAAGTTAAGGTGCATACACTTCTAATCCTTTCTCTCTTTTTTTGTTTATTTTTCTATACTTATTTGGTGTATAGCTGCCATTCTTCTGACATATTGGTGCTTCATAAAGCTGAAAACAGTAACTTCAATCGGGAATTATTTGAGTTGGTTGTTGTAATTGTAGGAGATGGAAATCTTTTTGTGTAACAATTGTTTTTATAAAAAGCATCAGTGCTATGCTTGTGGAATATTGGGTTCATCGGCGAAGTCTGATCAGGAGGTAACAACTCTTTTCATAAATATGACTCTATTACCCTGCTAATAAATTGTGCATTGTTCAGTATTTTTCGAATTTGTGTGAGTTGCATGGCATCATAAAAGCCGGTACATGTTTTTGATGAGCAGCAATTGGTTTAGCTTCCTTCTAGGTTTCTTTGTCTCTCCAATGAAGAAAACAAGAGGGGTGTATGCATTTTCTAATTCAACAATTTAGAGTTAACAAAGCTTTAATAATTGAACATGAACTTGTATGTAGACCTCAGCCTGCATTTTTGTTTCTTTTTGAATTAATTTGTGAAATTTTAGAGAACAGGCTTGTTAGGTTTGGTGCCCCACCAGCGTGCATCAGAACATATTGGCACTGCGGTAAGTTTGGTTAGTGCTGCCTATGAAGTGCATAATGCAATTATTCTACCTGTACATAATTTCAATGTAGCTGTCCGGCAGCCACAGATTTAAGCAGTTTAAATGCTTGTTCTTGGCTTATTCTTAAACCAGTTAAATTAGCTGAACATCCAATGAGTTGATTGGTCTAAATGCTTATTCTTGGCCTAAAACTTATTTTTAGATAGCTCATCGTGTGCATGTATGGATAAGGTTCCATGTTAGGTAGCTTACTGGGTGCACATTGATAATTAAGTTCTCTACTTGCTTATTCGTATGGGTATGCTAAAGGTTAATTTTACTACTCTAAAGGGTGATTTCATAACATATAAATACATTGATAATCGTTACTTTACTCATCACACGATATTTCAATTTATTGAAGTTCTGAATTGTTATCAATGATTAACTGCTTTATTTGTACATGTGTTATTTTTAATGGTATTATTATATAATGTTTGGTAATTTTGCATTATTATGAACCAGTTTTAGCTGTTTGAATATGTGATACATCTTTTGTCAAACATAATATCACTGAGACATATAAATGGATCAATTTATTCCATATTTAATCACTGATCTCTCGTTATTCATTAAGGTCGGATGCGGGTAAAGCCATATTTTTTCTACAGGTATGGATATGGACATTCAGCCAAAGCTTAAGGCCAAATGTAAAAATATTTATACCTACTGATTGGCGGCATTACATATTGGTAACACATTGTTAGTTATTTTTATATCAGGTGTATATCTGTGGATCATCAGATTGCGGGCTCCACTATCACCCCTATTGTGTGGCAAAATTACTTCACCAAGGGGACGAAGCAAAAATTGCCCAATTAGTGGACAAAATTAAAGAGGGAGGCATGTTCAAGTGCCCGAGGCATTTATGTCATATCTGTCAAGGCTGGGAGAATAAGAAAATCAACGATTTACAGTTTGCCATCTGTAGAAGGTGCCCCATTGCATACCACCGTCGATGCCTCCCCAGGTTTCTGTCGCCTCCTGCAAGTTAAACACACTCTTTATTTGATTTGCATGAAACACTAAACAGATTGTTCTTTGCACCGAATTTCTTTTTTGCTTCTTAAAAAGTCTAGTTTTAGACAGAATTTCTTACATCTTTGTTGCAAATTACCGCAAATTATCAAATGTATCTCTCTTATTTCTTCCTTTTGATTCCACTAAAAAAAGCTAGATTAGCAATTTGGACAATTTTATCCAATCTTAGGATGATTGGAACTAAACCCTTGCAAGGATTGAAGTGATTTCAATGGAAAACAATTCAATATAGTTGATCTCAAATTGAATTTTTTGTGACTGGAATGGTTAATTGTGTAAAAGAAATTCATCCACAGACAACAAACAAACATGCACGATCTTTATTGCCTATTCCATCAAAACCCCAAAAATTAGGGTTTTCTCTGGAGAAAACTTTTGACTACTATTCTTTCACCTTAATTCTTTTGGCAAAGCAGAAACATTTTGCACTCTATTTGCATAAAGGACTCATAAGGATCACATATTTAGCAGCTGGCACTGAACTTATTGTAATTTGTTCCTGTTGGAATTTATGGTTTGATTGAGCAAAATATTCAGTAATTGAGTAAAAGAGGAGAATGAGAAAACAGGAAAGAGGAGGAAGAATAAAATTTCATTTCTCACTCTTCATACTGAGTTACAGCCCTAATTGGGTTTTAATGCAATTTTATCAAAATGACTCACAAACTATTATAAATTATATTTATGCATTAGCACCCTTCTAATTTTCTATATCACAAAATACTCATAAATAACTACTTTTCCAACAGTTCCCAAATTAAACCATTTCTCCAGTATTTCTTCCGTTGAACTCAGCAAAATTTAGTTAATACGCAGCTAGTCTTTGCGATTTGTACAGTTAGAGAACTATAACAACTTTTCCATCACATACATTCTAATTTTTGGATTCTATTTGCAAATATATGTGAAAGTGTTGGCATAGTGAGAAATTTTGGTTATTATTTGTAAACTTATGGTAATTATTCTGGGGAAATTTGCAAAGGCTTTCTATATTAAATAGATACACCTAAAAAGAGCAAAAAGATCTTACTAAGAACCGGATGAAGGAGGTAGCCAGGATTTTAAATAGAGTATGGATGCTTGATTTATACATGCATTAGTGGCTTTACTTCATTCTAATAATAGTATGGTTGCAGGGATTTTGTGGATATAAACATTTAAGTGGATGTTTGATAAGAGTCTTTTCTAGTATTGAATTATATTGATACATTTTTTGGTTGCTGATATAAACTCTCTGCAGAGAAATTATATTTGAAGATAAAGATGAAGACAACTTACAAAGGGCATGGAATGACCTTCTGCCAGATGGCATTCTCATATACTGCATGTATGTATTTATTTCCAACTGTAAACTGGTAGTATTGTAGAACTTAGTGAATTTCCAACTAAAAGATGGAATTAGGAATTCTAATGAGAGCTCAACCAAAAAAATAAAAAAGAAGAAGAAGAAAACAATTATATTGGTCTAGTTTACCATGTGCTTGTGAGATGGAGTTTGAATCTCTTGTAATGCTTGACACTTTGTAACTTGTGCAGGAAGCATATAATTGAGAAAGATCTTGGGACACCAATGAGAAACCATCTACGATTCCCTCTAGTTCAGAGATCCACATTGACAGCTACCCAGGGCAATAGATCCAGACCAAAGGAAGTTTCCAAGTCAAATCACCAATCTCCTGCAAAGAAGAAACATAGAATTCCAGAGATAGGCCTACAGACAGGTGGGCCCAAGGTGTCAGCATATGGTGAGAAACAGAAGGCTTTAGAAAGTGCTAGTGCTGCTGAAGCTAGATTACCGAGAAGCTCTTTTCCCCAGATTAGTGAGAAAACTGAAAACAAGTAAGAATTATTTGCCCAATTTATAATTTTGGTTTATTTTGTGACTAATTAAGCATATGATACTCTGCTTTTCTTTGTAAAATCAACATAAAGTTAAATCGATGAATTTTTATCTTACAAAACCTCACCGGTCAGTGCATACAGCTATGGATACCGCTTGTACGGTAGTACCACACAATTACTGAATGATTCTGGGTATTCCCAGTCTTGTATAGAAACACTCAACAAAAAAAAATGATGAGGAGAAAGAAGAAATTTACACAGATGATCCTTCAATTATCAATCATTTTTCAATTTGGTCCCTTTCAAAGTTACCGCTTTGGTTTTTAAATAGTTCTAAGTTGCAAATTGGTCATACCATTATCACTGGGGGGGGGGGGGGGGGATAGACATCTGCATCCTTGTCAATCTAATTGCATGCTGAGATGGATGAAATATAACTTTTGGTGACAATGGTGTCAATGTCAGTATTTATTTCACCGATTCATGCTGCCATAGGTGATATTGTCCTTGTCCACATCTTCTCTATTGCATAATTGCATCCATGTTATCTTCATCATCCATGTAACATTGGCACCAGTAACTCATTATAATGCACCCACTGTGAATAATATTTACATCTGCATCAGTGACCAAGTCAGTGGACTAGCATGCATATGTCATTTTGACATAGCTTTCCATCTGTCTTCGTAACAAATATTAATAGCAGGGCTCATTTGGTACAAATTAGAAACTTAAAGACCAAAATAAGAAATGATTGATACTTTAATCACCATTGTAATTTATTCAAGAGAGAAGAATCATGCTAAACACAGTGGTGGACCTAGGCATATGCAAACCAGCATAATTTATGAGCTTTGCATAAGCTTGCAAAAAGAAAGAAGTCTTAAGTTTGATAAATTAGTGTAGCTACGTTGAATTGATAAATTGTTTTTTTATTGAATTTGCCCATGCTTATGTGGCTATCTGGATCCCCCACTGGCTAAACTGGTGTTATGCTCAAGTGAACGTGGGATACAACCTATACAACTAACTGATCTCATGAATCTTATCTTTTTTTTTCCTATTTATTTAATGAAATCTAGCACATAATTATTTGTACTTGTAATTTAATACCTTTGAAGTATGCGTGCATTACTGGAAGAAGAGTCATCATCTGTGACAATTGAGGAGGTGAGAAACAGGTTCAAGATACCATCTACATATAGCAATTCTCAGAGGCAAATCAACGAGTCTATCAGTGAAGAAGAAGTCAAAGTGGCTGTTGAGGTATAATACCCCATCCATGAACTATAAGAATAAGTCGTATAGAAATGAAAGGAGATTTAATCAAAAAGAAAAAAAAAGAGAGCTGAATTAGAACAGGAATTTAGCAATTCTATCCCATTTATTAATTTGCCTGAAATTTCATCATCTCTGTGGAGTAAATGCAGAGCGCTAAAGGTGCTTGGGCTAAGTTACAAACTCCTGCTGGAAATATTGAAGAAGCCAAAGCAATATGTCCTCCTATGACTCTCCGTAAAATTAACAACTGGAGGGTACATCATTTGCACTTCGTACTATCCCTTATTATATTGTGTACCACATAAAATTTTATGTGAAGTACCAGAATTTTGTTTCTTTACTCCAAACTATCTGCATCATTTTGACAGACCAGACTAGGTGTGTACTTGGCACCATTTATCCATGGGAGTAGATACACTTCCTTTGGAAGGCATTTCACCAAAGTTGATAAACTTATGGAGGTACTTGGCCTGTTTACAGACTAGAATTCAATTTATTCATGATTTTCACCAATTAGTTTTTAGAACAAAGTAAAAAAAAAAATTGAATCTTATAAACTGCCTACATCTGGTATTACTGTTGCAAACTTGCAGTTAGAGTTCTCAAAAAATCACGCCGTGTCAAGACACGGTACGGCACGGCGTGCTAAAACGTGCCATGTTATACGTGTCGCATTCTGTGCCATTATTCGTGCCGTGTTGGGTTTTCGTCGCTAGAGACACGGCACGGCGCCCACGGGTAAGGGGTTGACACAGCACGACACGGCACGGAACACGCATAGGCACGGCATGGGAACACGCTTAAGAACATGTAGGCATGTTTGGCACGAATAGGCGCAGTTAGGCACGGATAGGCACGGATAGGCGCAGTTAGGCACGAGTAGGCACAAATAGGCACGGGTAGGCATAATATGATATTTGTCCCCAGTTTGCGTATCCCGCAGCATCCCCACCTCCTTAGTAATGTTAAACACCTCCAAAATAATATACCCCGGTAAACACAGTTTAATTTAAAATTAAAATTAAAATTTATTTGCTGCTAAAAATAATTTCAGATTTTTTTTTAATTTTTTTGCATTTTTTACAAAAATTTTCTAATTTTTCCAATTGTTTGTTTAATTTTTTTAGCAACAAATAAATTTAAAATTTTTGAATTTTTTTTGAATTTTTTTTAAGATTTTTTCCGAATTTTTTATGATTTTTTTCGATTTTTTCCACCAAACACGTTTAGCACGGTTAAGGCACATATAGCACGGCGTGTCGAATCGACACGGTATATGTAACACACCGTGCCGTGCCGCCCTCTCCCCATTTTTGACATGGCATGGCACGGCACGCACGCCAAAAAAAAAAAACCATGCATCCAATGAAATTGTGTGAATAAAACCCTTGCGAAAGCTGAAGATAGTTTAAATCTTTTGTAGAGAACTTCACTAAATGTGTTTTTTTTATCTTTTTCTACTCTGATTTGCAGATTGTTGATAAGCTTCACTGGTATGTGCAAGATGACGACATGGTAATGATGTTTGCTTCTACTAACAGCTAAATTTTTGAAAGTAGTAGATAATTATACTACTTGCTATTCTCTTCATCAGTTAATCAGTTAAATCTATATTGTGTTTTCATTTGTTTCTGTTGATTTATTGTCATAAGATGCTGCATTTTAGGTGGTCGATTTTTGCTGTGGTTCCAATGATTTCAGCATTCTGATGAGGGACAAACTGACATCTGTTGGAAAGAAATGCTTGTTCAAAAACTTTGATCTCCAGCCACCCAAGGTACCAAGGAGTTTGTCCTTATTCTTTTGTCTATTTTTTCCTGTTTTCTGATTAATTTCTATTTCTCATTTTATAGAATGACTTCAACTTTGAGAAACGAGACTGGATGACAGTAGAACCAGAGGAGTTGCCTGACGGGGACCGATTGGTAATAAAATAAAACATTGCATACTTTTGTCATATTGACCTAATAGAATGCCTTTAAGATTCATGTCAATTTTTACTATTTTGTGTTTTTCAGATCATGGGATTGAACCCTCCCTTCGGTGTAAAAGCTGCTCTTGCTAACCAATTCATCAATCAAGCCCTTAAATTCAAGCCAAAGATTCTTATCCTCATTGTTCCAAAAGAAACTGAAAGGTATCGTCTTGTCACATTCTGGAACTTTGACTTTGTATCCCTGCAGATTATCTATTTGCATCTGTCACACAGTCAGCATGATTATTGTGCATTATCAAATTATCATGCTATAAAGCTACTCTAGATATGGTGTATGAGGTTTACCAGAATCTGAGATCTGAGGTTGCTTCCAGGGTAGCTTCTACATATTCTGTAAAGAGAATACTGCAGGGGGAATTGGTGTGTGTATGGGCTTGTACCTAGAAAAAAAAGGCCATATTTATTTCGTGAATTTTTTTTGTTGTTAGATTGGACAGAAGACATGAATATGACCTGATCTGGCATGATCCTTGCTTGCTTTCTGGAAAGGTATAACTCTCTGCATTTATTTTCTGAGATATATAATAAAAGATAATAATATCAACAACAAACTTTTGGTCCATGGGAGGGACCACAGGCATGTAGACTATGAGCATATATTTCACCAAATATCAGTGGAGTCTCCACAGTAAGCCAACATAGTCCGATGAGGATTCCCCTCTGCTTAATTCAGGGGCGAATGCAGAATTTTGACTGTGGGGGTCAACATGTACGTGAAGTTACTGATTTTTATTTTCGGAAAAAGTATGGGGGTCAAAAGAGCATATATACATCATTTTTCTAAAGCACAAATACATTAATAAAACTTTATGGAATTTTTAAAAAAAGAATGGGGGTCAATTAACCCCAGTTATTCATACTAGATCTGCCTCTGACTTTAAATGTTCATATTAATGTTTAAATACCAGGATTATCAACAAGCACATTTCTTTTTGCAGTCATTTTACTTACCGGGATCAGTAGATAATGAACATAACCAAGTGGAGCAATGGAACTTGAAGCCACCTCCACTCTATCTCTGGAGCCGCCGGGACTGGGCCCAGTTGCACAGAGAAATAGCCAACAAACATAGCCACCTCTCTGAAGAAGACTACATACCTGATGAGGAATTAAACGCTAAAACCAAGGCTATTCCCAATCAACTGTACGGCAATTCCTCTGAAGAGGATGAAGAGAACAGTGATGCTTATAAACAGAATCCAAATCTATTGCTTAAGGAACCTGAAGTTGCAGAGTTGCTTCCAGCCCCTCCTCTAACCGTACACTCATTTATGGAAGCAGGAGGTAAAATTGACAATAAAGAACATGATCCATGCGAGGACCTGGATTCTCTGTCGGATATGAGCATGTCTTCACCTGAAACTGATGTCAAAAGTTGTCTGAGGGGCCAAGATCACAGGTTTAATGCAGGACTTGCGGCCGGGCCATCTACGACCCAGTTCGGCTCCTCAAACCCGTTT
Source organism: x Bolboschoenoplectus mariqueter (assembly GCA_037678475.1). Classification (NCBI taxonomy): domain Eukaryota; kingdom Viridiplantae; phylum Streptophyta; class Magnoliopsida; order Poales; family Cyperaceae; genus x Bolboschoenoplectus; species x Bolboschoenoplectus mariqueter. Next base: position 739,544 of record CM075244.1, on the reverse strand, counting down.
GGCTATTGGGGTGCACCTGGTTTTGGAGGCTGGTTAGATTGATGGCAAATTATGCGGTCAATTAAACAAGTTTAAACCTAGATAGTTCTGCTATAGGATATAATTAATATGAACTTTAATAGTTAGTGTGTTTTTTTGAGAAGTAAATATGCCCGACTTTCGTTTGATATAATGTCAAATCTTTGTCTGTTTTTATTTTGGTTTTTGTTAAGACGTGGGACTTTAAACCAATGTTTTGTTGAAGCTTATGAAATATAGTTCATGCCAGGATTGTCTGGATATGAGGGATCAAGTAGTCGTACTTTTAGTTTGGTGTTTGTTAATAATGAAAAACCCAAAGTTCCGTGAGACTAAATTGAACTATTGATGTTGTTCAATGCTTTGAGCAATTCAATTAGCGTTGAATGTTATGATCTTTTGTGGAGTTCTTATTGCATATGATCAAAAGGTGGAAAAATAGTGTGATACAAATGTTGAATTTTTTTAATCAATTGATCTTAGTAGAGAACAAAATTATTATTTTTACAGCATTCCGTAAGAATGCATTGTTTGTGTAATTGTGCCGAAGAATATGACTACTAGTTCAGATTTGTTGTTTTGAATATAGACTTTGACTGTGGCCCAATGTGATGTGAATGTTTGTATATTAGAGAAGCGCAGATCAGACAATGTCCAATTCTAAAATGGACCGTGGATATTTGATTAGATATGAAAAACAAAAGATGATTTGATGTTTGTTATATGGGACAGAGCCCATATAAAGCCCAAGTTTTTTAATGGGCCAATGCAATGCTCACAACTCACAAGATGTCAATGCTGGACCTGAGATTAATTCTTCTTTGATTCTTTTCTCTCTTTTGTTTTTTATTTTTTTCTTCCCCGAGTAGGGAAAAGCAACAATAAGTCTCGCATTGATCTCTGGTTAAGTTGGGAGCAACCATTAGCAGCGTTGAGGTAAGCATCTCTATCAAGTACAAGTACTATTCTGTAAATAATTGAAGAAGTACCAGTTCCAGAGTACTTTTCTTTGTTTAAGGTTTGCGATTACTTTCAGAAATTTTCTCTATTGTTGTGTGTGAAATTGAGGAGCAGTTATATAGAAATTGCAACCATGCAAAATGGTTTTTTAATTTTTTTATTAACAACCTTATATATAGCATTAAATATTATTCTCTTTTTTATTTTCCCTTTTTAAGTTGCTGTACATGTGGTGATTATGGAAGGAACTTCTAGAAGAGAAGACAATGATGTATATCCTGAGGAATGGGTCAAGTAAACCTTTGTCTTACTTTTTATTTGTATATTTCGATCAAATATTGAGATACTATGGAACTGTTTTGGTGGAATGGGGTACAGATTGTCTTGTGTCGGATTGTGCAATTGAGGTTGAATTCATGCCAAGTTGGGTCAAAGTGTGGTTAATGGAGTCATAAGTCATGCAATCCAGTATAATTGAGACAAGATTCAATAACATTGAGTGGTGAATGTAGAGGTAGCTTTCAGACATTTTGAGGTTTAATTGAGGCTTATTGGGCCTAATTGTGCTGTATTTTAAAGTATAGGTATCTTTACCTTTACCCTACAAGGACCCTTTATGAGTATAGGTACCAAGTACCTTTTACCTTACTCTACCAGTAACTCAGTAGAGAAAACCTCATGGCGATGTGGTACCGGTACATATATCATACAGGACACAGATATACAACCCTAAACCCTAAGGAGCTATGCATCTCTACTGCATACTGTACAACCGCAACAATCCTCTCTCATTCTTTCCTCGTAAAGAACCCAGGATTTGCTCAAGGAAAAGCTAATTGCAGTAGATGAGTTTACCTGGAAGTTAACTTCCTGCGACTTGGATTCTGATCCAAATGAGCAGCTCAGATATGTTGGTGGCACTGATATCAGCTTCTTGAAAGAAGATCCGTCTATAGCTTGTGCTGCCCTCGTTATTTTAGAGATTGGCTCTTTAAAAATCGTGCATGAGGAATTTGATTTAGTGAGACTAGATGTGCCTTACATTCCCGGCTTCCTTGCTTTTAGAGAGGTAAATTTTGTTATTTTTTCTCTTCTTTTTTTTTTAAATTTGCTGCCAAGGCTTCAACATTTTGGTGCTATTTGCATGTACATGTATAGCTAAATGCCTAAATCTAACACTGACTTGTTCAAATAGGAAAATATTAAATTGTCCTAACTTTTTATATTCACCTGATAAAAATTGTAATTGTTGTAACATTTTTTGTTCTTGCATGTTGTGTTCTGAAGTGAAAACTTTCAACGTGAGTCCCTTTAAAATCATAATCATCTAATATTTGCTTACAAACAGGACACTAGTTTTATGTCCTTCGTTGACCTCAACTAAATTTTAATGTTCTTTTTTAGTGATCTTTTTTCATTGCAATTTTTTTCAATTTTTAATCTTATACTTTTTTTTGTTTATTATTTTCTAGGCACCGATTCTGTTGAGGATCTTGGAGCGAATGAAAGCCGATGGTAACCCTTTCTATCCTCAGGTAAAGCATATGTGTTATTTTCCTGAAGAAAAAGTAGCTGTGTGGTTTCATATGGTATCAGTGTTTCTTTGCAATATATTGTTTGTTTAAGCCTGAAATGATCTGTCATGTGCTCAGTTAGTTCCTCAAAGGGAACAAAGAGGAAAAAAGAAGTACGGAAAGAATTTTAAGTTATTCTTTTTGGATAAACGTTTGCAGCTTTTGATGGTTGATGGAAATGGAATACTTCATCCAAGAGGCAAGTTTTCAGATGTTTGTATTCCCACGTAGATTATTATAAAGTGTTTTCTTTATGTCAGTAAGATTAATAATGACAGTATCACAATTGACCGTGCTGTTTGAATATGCTGGCTGGATTTTGATGCTAATTGATAAAAGCATGAAATACAGGAAAAGCAGCAATTGCAAGTGCTTGATGCATTCATTTGATTAGTTGATGTATATGCAATATCTAAAAATAACTAGGTATAAATATTCCTTGTCAGGCTTTGGTTTGGCTTGTCATATCGGCGTTCTTGCAAATCTCCCAACTATTGGGGTTGGCAAAAATGTCAGTCACAAATTAATATTTACTTTCTGAGAACATTAAAAACATTTTTTAGTTTCTCATTTTTCTTCCTTAGAATGTTGGTATGGTTGTAGGATTCTTAGCCTGAAAATTACAATACTAACCTAGAGTAGATTTGTGTTTCATCCTACATTAAGAACTGAACTATTGTTGTATAACAATACATTTTAGAACTAGGCCTGAGCTGCAGACAATCTGATAGGTACTGTGTTATTAATCTTCATCCGCTACAAAATGTCGAATAAAGCCTCTCTTTAGTCCCCAAATGTCCAATAGTTACAGTAAAATATCAATGAAATTAATATCAATTATCAGCTAATGCCATGTTGACCTCAGTTTGATCCTCAAATTCAAAGCCAAGTTAAAGCAAAAGAGATTTAGATTGACTTGAGGCGAACTTTTATGGTACTTAATCAGCCAGCGCACCCCATTTCTGTACGGTACTTCATTGTTATGCGAGACCATTTATTTACTTTTGTTGAGTTTTTCCATCCTTTTCATCTCAATAATGTTGTCTTTTTGGTGTATTGTTTTGAATGGGGGTACCTTTAAGAAAGTAGAAACAAAGAAAATCACCATTGATGTAATCACCTTCCTCTCTCTAGCTGCATCACATAGATGGACTCAGCCGTGAGGAAGTGAGACGGAGATTAGAAGAGCCAGAAAACAGTGACAACAATATAATACCGCTTATTGGAGAATCTGGCAAAATTTGGGGAGCGGTATGTTTTATCGACTGCATAAACTTTTTTTTCAGAAAATTCTAGTGGCAAGGAATTGATACATATCTCAATCTTATTATACTATGTTACCAATTGTTATCTTGTAATGTTTCATGGGTTGGACCTGAACTGGTACCACACTTTTACGAACTAGTAGTACAATTACACATGCAACAACATCTATGCATTATTCTAGGATTAACCAAAACTTCCCAAATGAAAATTGATTGCTTATTTGAAGTTAATTCATTGCCCGTGGATTCATTTATATTCACTTGTTAGCTTATATTCTTCCTAAGTGCAAGAAGCTGACTTTTCCTTTGTGACCAAACTCATTTAGGCGCTAGCTTTGATTAAGAACAAAAACATATATATATTTATCATTACCTTATTTTTTATAATATTAGGCTATGAGACCAGGACCAGGTTCACTGAGGCCTATTTACATCTCAACCGGCCACCGTGTTTCACTCGATTCGGCTATAACTCTTGTTAGAATGTGTTCCAAATTTCGTGTTCCCGAACCTACTCGTCAGGTAGCTTGCAATATCCTTTCTCTTTGCAAAATTAAATGCACGACCATTTTCCATATTCATAGCAAACATCCAAGATTCTTTGATAGTTCGCAATTGTTAGCTGTAGACAATGAGAAATGTTGAGTTTCATGAAAAATATGGTAAATACCGGGTCTGATTTTTCCAAAAAAGGAAGCAATTCATGGCACACAAAGTAATATGTTCCTGATTCACTTGATTCTTATCATATTTCTATGTGAAGTAAATTGATTTTATTTTTACACAGGCTGACATAAGATCAAAGGTATTTCTTCAGAAGCATAGAGGATCTCCTAGTTTTAGCAAATTGGTAATATTTGGATATCTTTGCTGATGTAAATTTTTTTTTTCCAATTTGCCAGTACAAGTTCACTTCTCTGCTTTGAACCATTTTCTTGTTGAATATGATAAATTTGTGTGTTCAATTTACAAAAAAAGTGCTCATCGACTGCGCTTGAGCTCACGCGCACACATGCCTACTACACTGAGTTTTAATTTATCTGGGTTTTCTTTTTTTTCCTTGCAGATAGCTCCATTCTAAACTAGAGATCTATGAGCCTGTGTGTATTTGGTAAATTTTGTTCCAATATTTACAATTGTAAAGCTATGATTATTACTTTTATTAGAAGGCAAAATATTTTACTCAGCTCTTTTACTCGGTCACAGTCCATAAAACACTCCAGTTCAATCTATTCTGACAGTTGTATCCTCAGAAAGAATTAGAATAGAATTTCTATTTTCAGAAAGGCCCTTATATAATGTTTGGAAGTCGGATATTCTTGGCTGACAACCAAATTTAGTATCTAGCTAGAGTTACATTGATATTTAGCTGATGTGGCACGTACAATTGCAATTTCAGAAATATAGAACACTTATTAATTTAGCAATCTTTCTAAATTAACAAGTTTTTCTAAAATATCACACCGGCATTTACAATTTATTTGCAAGTGGTATAAGAGCGTCTCCATTTTCAAAATTTTATGAGATTATTGTCTTTATAAATTAGAAATTGTAACGTCAGTGAAATAGTAATTACAGAGATAAAAATATTTTGAAATTAATATGTAAAAAATCGTTAAATTATAGGTGGGACAAATAAATTCAATTTTAACAATTACAGATATGGACATGCTCTTAGCATACCCTTGGAAATGATTTTTCTGTGTTGTATATGGACGTATCTTGAGATATGGAACAATACTGAATATGGCATTATAATAATTATAACTTAATTTGTTGGTTCGAAATCTGATTGAATTTTTTTTATAGATATTTAAAATTAAGTAATTTTGATTTATTTTTGGCTAAAATATATTCTCAATATAGTAGAAATTTATCTTTTATGGACTAAAATAAGTCGTAAGATAATTATAGGTTTAATATAGTGGTGATAAATCTTATTTATTTTACGAAATGATGTAAGTGTAAGTCTATCAAATTCAAAATAAAATAAATGCTTGCGGTCGGCTTAAGGGACTTCTTGTTTCAAAATAAAATAAATAAATAAGTCGCAAGACATAGTCATCTTTTAATGTGAACTCTTTGTAGCGCCTTTGACGCCTAAATTAAGGGATCAGCATGACTGCGCTATTGTACATGTGTGGACCATATATTGTTCAAAAGAAATTAAATTATACAGCAGGTTTCCCAATTAAGCGGCTAATTAAGACCCATCATAAATAAATTAAGAAACATATTAGAGAGATATCATCATTGATATTATCATTGATACCATCTTTATTATTCATATTAATGGTTTTATTATGTAATTTATTTTATATAATATTTTTATTATTCAATTGAAATATCACTAATCTGAATAATAACTCATTTAAGTTGAATAATAAAAGTATTGTACAAAATAAATTGTATAATAAAATTGTTAAAATATATAATAACTCAATTTAATCTAAATAATAAATTCGGTATTAATAACGGTATCAGTGATATTTATATATTAGCTCCCATAAATTAAGGTTATGATGCATTAACCTTTTAACAACCCTGCCTGATTGACACCAATACTTGCCGAAATTAGAAACCTAACGATATGAGAAATAATTTCGATTTCCTAGAAATTTCTTCAAAATTTTATTTGATAAATAGTTAACTCTTTTTTTTATTCAAAAAGAATAAATTATGTTCATTTAATGTTTCGAATGCGGGATTTTTAAATTTTGATCCGTATATATTTCGGACTGAAATACTTATGAAAATACTGTAACCAGACTCTATATATATAGAGAAAATTTAAAATGCAACGCGTTGCACAAACGGACCTGTATAATGGTGGTTGTAAAATATTCTAATTGTCCATCGATCCCAAAATAGATGAAGAGCAAACAAATTATGGCCATCCCATGAAAAGGACAGTAAGATTTTAATAAGCTTTGATATCCTACCAAGTCTATGATCAAGTATTATTAGTAGATCAAGTCTATGATCAAGTATATATACAAACAAATCTGGTCAATATTATTAGTTGGAACTTACGATGCCAAGTAACAACGGATTGTAGTGGTCCAGAGGATTTTGTTTTTTGTGTTCATATCATGTTTTCTTCTACAAAAATCTGACTTCTATATATAAAAGCATCATATGTTTGTGCAAACCAAAATGGTTTTATTACACATTATACAACATGTATTTTACCCCAAAAGATCCACGAACTTAATTAGCTAGAGTCTTGCTTTGGACTTTGATCTCTCAAGGTTTCTTAGTCTTTTTTCTTCTTAGCTTTCAGACAAAGAGGTTTCAATTACAATTCCAAAATCAATAATTCTTCAACAAGAGATCAACAAGGAATCTCTCTACTTGCAGGGAATATATATGTTGTTGTTTCATGCAAGATGAGAATCTTGAGATGATCGAACTAGTTGTCTCGTCTGCTCTCGGGAGGCTCACTAACCTCGCCCTGATCAACGGACTAAAACTGCTTGCTAAAGAAAACCAGTCCTTCCGAGATGTCCCACAAAAAATCGAGTTGATAAAGAGGCAACTCAAGTGGATTGAATGTTTTCTTGAAGATGCTCGATCCAAAGAAAGAAAGGGGGATCGAAGAGCAAAGTTGTGGGTGCAGGAGATCAGAGATGTCTCAGATCAAATTGAGGACCTCGTCGACATGATAGAGCTTTTGGAAGAGCAAAGTAGTAGAAGGAAGGCCTCGGTAAATCCTTTCAAGAGGTACGGCGCCAAAATATTTGTTGAATTATCTGCTATTCGTAAAGTAGGTGATAATATACATAAATTATTGTCTCGGATAAATGAAATATCTGAGTCAAGAGTGAGGTATGAGGCCAACCTGACGAATAATTATAAAGAAAATGAACTGAGTGGCACTACGGAGGATAGACTCCCTGCACGGAGGTTAATCCACCCTTTATTTGATGACGAGGCCAATATCGTCGGCCTTGAGAAAGATACTGAACGAATAGTCACACTTTTACTTGACAATGAGAACAAAAAACGCAGTGTGATCTCGGTTGTTGGTATGGGTGGCGCCGGGAAAACCACTCTCGTGAGGAAAGTCTATAAGACTAAAATCATCCAAGAAAGTTTTCAGATATCAGCTTGGATAATTGTTTCTCAAAACTATGTAGTTTTAGATTTATTAAAGAATATACTAAGGGAGATCATAAGATGCATTGAGCATCGAACAACGCAGGATCCAACTGGTACCGAGAGTAGGATAATTGAACAACTAGAGCTGCTAGACAGAATGGAGGAAATAGAGGTAAGGGAAAGAATTATCCATTTATTGAAAATGAGGAGGTTCCTGATTGTGCTGGATGACATTTGGAGCATAGACACCTGGGAAGAAACTAATACAGTATTTCCAAATTCAGAAAAGGGAAGCAGGATATTGCTCACCACGCGTAACTTTGATGTGGCAGAGCAAGCAGATAGGCAAATTCCTCCTATTCAATTACAGCTTCTAAATGATGATCAGAGTTGGGAACTTCTGGAGAAAAGAGTATTTATCTCTGATCCTGATGAAAGATTCGAACGAGAGAAATTGGAACTCGTTGGACGGAAGCTGGTAAGAAAATGTGGTGGCTTGCCTCTAGCACTGGTCGTGTTAAGCGGGCTTCTTTCCAAAAAGATTGATTATCAGTGTTGGTTAAATTTAGTTGATGTATTGAATCAAGAATCTGGGACGACCATGGTTCGTTGTACAGACATACTGGCATTAAGCTACCACAACTTACCGAATAGCTACGTCAAGTCGTGCTTCCTGTATACAGCTTCATTTCCAGCAGATTCCCTTATCTCAACTGCAAAGCTGATTCGGTTGTGGGTGTCAGAGGGTCTTGTGCCAGATAATTCTGGGTGTACAAGAGAAGAAACAGCAACCTGTTATCTGAACAAGTTAATTCAGGCCAGCCTCATCCAAGTCGCTAACAGGAGCGAGTTTGGGGAGCATGTAAAGAAGATAAGAATTCATGATATTTTACGCGATTGGTGTATAGAAGAAGCAAAGAGGATTGGCTTTCTTAATATCATGAAAGGACACAACAAATCGACATCATTTACCCCTAATACCCGACGTCTTGTGCTTCAAGGCAATATATTCAACAAAGAGTCTATTGAGACTCTGCGAAATCCCCGTTCTTTAGTGGGCTACAACCTAACTATCTGGTTTGTAGGCCGGCATCGTTCTAATCTGTTTAATTACATACGTGTTCTTTATTTGGAAGGTTCAACTATAAATATGAAAGGAGCAAGAATGCCCAACTTGATATATCTGGGACTGAGGAATTTAAATGAACCTTGGTTGTTTTCCGGATGCCATTTTCCACGCCTGGATACTCTCGATATAAAAGGAACTTCTGGGTGGTTCAGAAGCGAAACCGATGTATCAACGAGTCTCAAGACACTGTACATAACGGACGTTCCTCAATGTCCGAACCAGTTGCATTTATTCCTTGAAAAACAAAGCAACCTTCACACCTTGACCATAAAGATGGAGTCTGAAGTACACAACATTCCATTCCAGGAATTTGAAAGGTTTCCTAAGCAATTGAAAACCCTGAAACTTTCTGGTGGATTTGAATCACACAATCTCTTACCAAGCATCAAGTCTTTGTTAAACCTCACAGGGGTCATACTACAATGGTCTTATTTACAGGAAGACCCCATGCCAGTACTAGAAGGATTACCAAACCTGGAACTTCTTAAATTGGAAGAATACTGTTATAATGGGAAGCACATGTCGTGCTCTACCGGCGGGTTTCCGCGACTCAAGTACTTGAAACTATATGGAAATTACATAGAAGAGGGATGGAAGGTGGGTGTTGAAGCCATGCCTCGCCTAGCCGACCTGATAATAGATGATTGTTATTTCTTGGATATGTTACCAGAGGGACTGCTCAACATAACCTCCCTCCAAAAGATTTCCATGTCGAAGGTCTACGGACCGCTTAGCAGAAGGATAGATTACACAGGAGAGGATTGGTACAAAATCAAACATATTCCCTCCATCACATGTTGGCAGTAAGTAAAGATTGCAATTCATTGTATTGTATTGATTTTCATTTTTTGTTCAAATATCTAAATCCATTTTCACATGTTGTTGCTTTGTTTTATTTATTTATTCTATTTTCCCTTCTATTTCTATATGTAGATGAAGCCAGCAAGATTGTTTCATAAGAGTTTAGTTTAGCCCCTTCATGGCTGATGACACATGTATAGGTGTGAATTGAATGGTTTGGGTTGTTTTGAACTGAAACAAATTCCTTGAATTTATTAGGCAGACACAAGTAAGTGCCAGTAAACAAAAATTATTTCTTATTTGGTAGTTGATTAGATTTTAATTTTCTGTCATTAAAGTCAGTTTTGTTTGTTTTTTAATTTTTTTCAGTATTTATCTCATGATTTTTTTTCTGTAAATCAGAATTATTTTGGGCTTAATGTTATATTTTTTTTTCTTTTTTGCTTTCTGAGCATTTTCATGTATAGAAGTTGTAAGAAATTATACTCGGTTAATGGTTGTCAAAAGCCCCACCAAGGCGCCAAATAAAAGTTGTGCATATTTATCCAGTAAGACAGTGACTCGCCACACAATTCACATACAAAAACTGCCATAGATAATCTCTATTCTTATTTTCACAGGTGTCACCACACGTGTTAGCATCTGGCTATTTCCACCGTTCAAGCTGCATCACAGTAATAACTTCAAATATTTGGTTGAAAGCTGTGGGAATATTATCCTAAGCTTTAAGAGAAGAAAATCCTGAAAATTTCTTCAAAACTCCAAATAAATAATGGCTTTCAAGTACGCAAGGAATTATGTTATAGCATGTAGATCTCAACTTGGAATTAGAATGGCAACTGAGTTTAAGTTTTTGCAAAGTCATCTCAGGTAATTAATTAATTTATCTGTTGTTTTCTTAATTTCTATGTGAAATAAACATGCTAGAAATAGTAGTACCTTTTTGTGTCAATTTAAATTTAATAAGTTTGTGGATGTAAGCATTTTTAATGTGGATTGAAATACTTCTATTAGTTATCTGAGATTTGTGCTGAAAAATTACATGTCAAATACTAATTGCAAGAAAGGGATCATAGAAGATATATACTTCTCAAATATGAAAGAAAGATACACCAGAAAAAAATAACTATCAAATGAGCTATATGTTTCCCTTTGAATTTTTTTTTTTTTTTGAGAAAAAAATGGGTATGAAATTTTTGTATAGTATTTAGGGGAATTTGCTCATAAAAAAAAATACAATTAGTTGAGAATCTGTACACTGGACCAAAGAAAAAGCCATGTATTATTCAGGAATTATTTAATGAGGATTTGTACACTGCTAAGCTAACATTAATTCTACATGGAACCTTAACCATTTGCTGAAGTACAAATTTGGGGATTAAAGAATTTAACTAATTTTTAATTTGCCAAGTAATTAATCAAAGCCCAGCCCAACAATATAGCTTAACTAATGTGTTAGTAATCCACTTATATATTACATTAGGCCCAATTTAAGATTAATTTGTTTGTAGTTCTATAACAAGGCTCATATTATTGGGCTTTCAACTTGAAATAGTAATATAATTTTTGGAAGTTTCTTAATCATGTATTAGAAATGGAAACATACCTGGATAATGTATTGGCATATTCTAGTTTCAATTTAATAAGATCCATTAGTATTATTTATGTAAGCTGATAAAATGCTAATTCCAACTTTTAAATGTATATTTAGCATTTATTATTATTATTATTTTGGAGACTGGTTATGATCCTTTGAACGGATCTCCTCTGAACGACAACTTGAAGTCTCGGGCCGGAGACGATGGGGGAAGCGACATGCCAGATGCCACAGAGACGGTGAAAGAAGGCATAACGAATGTAATCAACACCGCACAAGCGATAGGAGAGAACACAAAGGAGGCGGTGGATACAGTGTGGGAGAGCGCCAAGGAGGGAGCCGACACGGTCAAAGAGAGAATTAAGGATTCTGGAAATGCCCTGTCAAGTGATGACGCCACAGCGGCCGGAGAAAGAGGGATTGAGGAGGAATGGAAAAGGCGGCTACACCGTAGGGATAGACCGTAACCGGGTTATAGCCGGTTAGTGGTGGTTGGTGCATGTCATGTGGGTTTGTTTGTTTAAAGTGTTTATTTTTCTTCTTTTTTTTTTGCTTTGTTTAAATTAGTTAACATGTAGGTTTACTTTATATGTTAAAAGTTTACTTAAAGTTCTTGGATTTTATAATGGTGTTTATAATAAAATGACAAACTAAACGGTACACAGGTACACACAAAATTAAGGCGAAAAAAAAAAAGGTATATAGCTGTGTGGTGGGGCCCACAATGAAATGGATAGGTGGTTCTGAGTTGTTGCTTTTTTGGTGAAGTGATTATGTTCTTAATTATTTATTTATTATCATAGAAAAAAATTATCTTTTGTTAGATTTTTTGTCTTTGTGGCATATATATAATGCGTACTATATATGTTTCCTAGAAAGATGCACAAATGTAAGTTGTTGTACTGTGGTCTCACCTGGTTAAATTATTTTTTATATTTGTACCGAGGACATTTTATTTCAAAAAAAAAAAAGCATTTTTTGAGTGTATGTATTTAAAACGTGTCATAGGTGATGAGGACCACAACAAATTTAGGAATTGTTTTATGCAAATTGTGAGAGTATATATATATATTTATATTTATATAGGTCATCTTAGCTTTAGGTATATATTGTTAGAAATATAATATTCAAATTAATTATCATTTTATGAGATTGGGATCCAGATTGTGCAATTTAAATTGGGCCCTATGAGATAGACCTTCTAATTTAAAAAAATTAATATGGTGTATATTTTCAACAAAGAAATGGGGTCAATAGCAAATAGGGGTATTGTTTGTGTTTGTAATTTGATGTATATTTGTAATAATATTATGAGATGGAAAAATCTGACAATCATAATATGCTTACTCAAAAATGAATAAGATTTTTTTAAATTTTATAGCGTAGTTATGATGAAATTAAAAACTTATAATGAGTTTTCAAATAAATTTGTTTTGATTGTAAGGATTTGTTTGATCCAACCTGATCTGATTTTATTCTGACTCGAGCTTTTTTAGAAAGTTAAACTGATCATATTTCAATTTGATTTCTTTACACGACGACCCAAAATATGTAGATATGATTCAAAGTTGGATGACTCGAAAACTAATTTGATTTAACTCGAAAACTAATTTAATTCTCTAAAGTCAAATTAATCCGATTCAATCTAATATGATTTGTAACTAATGTTACTATAAGAAATAACAAATCTAATTTAACTCGAAGAACCCACACAATCAAAATCAATCGAATTTTTCAATAAGTCAAACTGAATTAAATTCGACGTGATCAAATCTATCTAGATATGTTTTAAAACTCGACGATTCGAAACCCGACGAATTATCCAATATTTTTTTAAAGTCAAACTATATATCTTAACCTAACAAGAGTTAAATGTCAATTATGAAAATATATTTCTTAAAAGTACAGGTGATATCATATATTACTAAACCAAAAAAAAGAGTTGATAAACAAAAAAAAATCTATTAATTGTCACAACAAGATTTGACCTAATTGAATAATTGAATAGAGGATCCTTTGAAAATGCCAAAAATAATTTCATAGTATTCAAACTGCAGCGGTTTTAGGGGTATAAATGAGATTTCCACATATCATCTATAAATAATTGTGTTTAGATTATTTTTTAAATTAAAACTCTTAAAAATAATTAATCTACGGAGAGACGCAAATTTAAATTCCATACAAATGAAAAGAAATAAATGTCAGGATTAAAGAAGTCCTTATTTAAAAAAAAAAACTAACAGTAGTGCTCTTTAGTTTTTTGTTAATTAATTAATGTGCATGCTTTGTACATATTAGTACATGTATGCTTTTTAGTTTTTAGCAAATTAGAAATGACTAAAGTACCCACTTTATTATTGTCCCAAATGAAAAATGTTGAAAAATGTTGGAATTATGGAAGCACGGAATTTTTTTTTGTGGGGGGGGGGGGGGGGGGGGGGTTATAATTATTACACCATGAAGAAGATTCTCTTTTTTTTTTTGGAATAATATTGTTATAGGTACTCAGTTTTTTTTTTTGAATTTTGATAAATAAATAAGTCTTCACAGTTTTAATTTTGAAAACATGTCCAAAAATTGTAATAAATGGTAATGATTTTCCCACAAAAAAATTATTATTTAATACTCGATTTTTTAAGTACGAGATTATCATAATATCCTTGATAAATTCTTATTTTTTAAGTATTTTTTTGAATAATAAAACTTTTGCAATTTTTAATATCAATTTTAAATTAACGACGATTTCTACTTTCATGTATAAAAATAATTTTATCAATTTTGATGACTTATAAAACTATATCTTTCCTATAAAAATTAAATAAAGCATACAATATCAAAATACATGATGAAATAACAAACAATTCATGTCTTATAAATATTTAATCGAATTTCTAGATCTAAAAAAAATACTAACATTCTAGATATTATAAAACTATAAATTATAAATATTTACATATTATACTATATACTTTTAAAGATAATAATGATCATTTCATGTGTCAAGTCGTTTGTAAAACTAAAAAAACATATTATCAAAATTAAAAATTGAAGAGTTAATTAACCTCTCGTAATAATAATAAAAAAATTAGCATCTCACACAATATACACTAATTATTCTAATAATAATAATAATAATAATAATAATAATAATAAAATAATAAAATAATAATAAAATAATAAAATAATAATAATAATAATAATAATAATAATAATAATAATAATAATAATAATAATAATTGTATTTGGATTGGGGGGGGGGGTGGTGGCAATGCATGAGCATAGAAATTAATTGATGTAAATTGATATAATTAAAGCAACATAGGGATATGTTAAAGCAATAGCAAGCGAAATGATCGCCTCTTTGCATGCATAGCTGATGTTAGTGCTTCTAAATTAAATTAAACTAATTTGTGTTTTACAAGATCCACTAAGATTTGCCAAATCTTCACCTGTCAAATCTCTAGTAACTTTTTTTTTTTGAAAAAAAAATAGTTACCTTTTTTTTAAAAAATATTTGTGTTTATGTATACCAGTTAAATATTTGTATTGCTTAAAATTGTTAATTAATTGAAATGTTAATTAGTTTAAATAGTAAACATGTTGTTAAAAATTAATATTTATTAATTAAATATTTTATTAATTGTAATAAATATAATGGGTTCGTATATATTATATTTTTTCACTTTTGTCTAGGATTTTTTTAGTAAGATTTCACCTGAAATTAAAATTAAAGTTGTATCAATTTTCATAGTTGGTTGTTTTTTACTTTTCTTTTTTTTTTTCTCTTTTTAGTTATTTTGAAGTAATCATATTATAGTACTTGTACTTGATATTATTCCATTTCCATCTCTGTTTGAACTACAAAAGTTTGTACTTTATATTATTTGTATGGATGGAAATTTATTGAAAATTATTTATTTTAATTTAATAATTTTGATAACGAAAATTTTAAATAATATTTAAAATATTTAAAAATAGACAAACTTATAAATATATTTTTTAATTTATAGATTAATAATGTTTTAAATTTTATATAAGTTAAATGTTATTTGATATTTCATAAAGACTATCAAAATTACACTACATTTACAATAGTTCATATTTAACGCTTTTTAATGAAATATTAATTGATACTTAAATCGAATAAAATTTGAAAACATAATCAATATATAAGTTAAAGAATATGTTTATAAACTATTTTCTATTTTTAAGAATTTTTTGAAATTATTTAAAAAATCCTAAAAAAACAGTCAAAATCCATCCCTTCTTTTAATTTAATTTAAAACAAGGAGATTATTTCATGAATTATGTGTCATTTTTTTTTCTTTTAATAATGCTACTATATGAGACAAAATTGGAGTCGATACAATTTAATTATCTTAAATTAAATAAAAGTTTCTTCTTATGCAAGATTCAGAAAAAAATTTACTGAATTAAAATATATTTCTCGGTACTTGAAGCTGCCGTTTATAATTAATTAATTTTAAGTTCGACAATCTAGATGCTAAGAGGCGTGAATTAATTCTAACCATTCGTGTTTCATTCAATCAATACTTTTTTTTTATTTTAAATTCTCCTCCGTTTGTACCGAGCACATACACGCATAAATCTTACCTCGTAATTAATGCTTCATATATTGTAATTTTTTTATGAAAATTTATTCATATAACCCATAATTTGCATTTTTTTTCTCTATATTAAATAAATAATATATATATATATAAAAGTATTTATAGTTAATATAGAAAATATTTATCAATTTTCATTCTTAATGATCATTAAGAATTTCAAATTAAAAAATTTTATAGCAAAAATAAAATATAAATATTTTCAAAAAAATATAAATAAAATGTACAATTAAGAGGTACATTTATCTTTTTTTTTTTGCTCTCTAAATGAAAGCACGGAAATACAAAAAAAAAATAGAAATTTTTTATAGGCCCGTCCAACATGGCGAGTAACGTGCTTTCTGCCAGGAAACGGAGAAACGAAATTAAAAAATATTTACGAATTTTGATGGGAGATGCGAATCCTGGAGATGGGAATCATAGCACTTGTTTAAGAGTAATGACCACGGATTGATGTTGTCTCTCTCTCCGAGTAGACTCCACGCGTCAACAAATGATTCGCTTCTCCAAAGATTCCCTCTCACTTTCTCCTTGTCTATTTTTTATTACTCTCTCTCCCAACAGTTGATGGCAAATTAACAACAGGTTGATTGGATCTTGTCAGGAGAGAGAGATCCGGAATAATACTTATTGAAATATGAACAGAGATTATTTATTTATTTTGACTATCTAATTTGACAAAGCTTGATTTATCTTTGGGAATAAACTTCTTGAGTTTGAAATTCAATATTATAAACATGATCTGTATAAAACATAATGAGATTTTATGGATGTTTTATCATAAATCAAGTAGCTTGAAATTTAATATAATACTTATAAATTCGCTTTCTTATTTTCAGTTTTATTTGAATTTATTTAAATAAAAATAATGTTACAACTATATATATATATATATATATATATATATATATATTTATATAAAAGAGGTGCATATATAATGCATTATTATTTTCAAGTCACAAAGAATCATGTTGGTCCCTAAACATTATTGTTTGTATTTGTTTGGCATGAGACATATCATTAATATCCATCCAAAAAAAATATTTCATTTAGTACCAAGGAAAATAAGTGACATTCTCTATACTAATGATTTTTTTTTTCACTAAATGCATGTTTTATATATATGTACTCCACATTGAATTTTGTGAATATAATGGGTACACAACACCTTACTAGGTGTGTAATGCTAGATTGCTAAATAATGAGACATATATATTTATCATTTTATTATTTTATCACGTACTTACTAAACACTTAGATGTATTGTACTGTATCCAATATATTTATCATCTAAAAAAAAATGATATGTTAGAATGCAAACTCAACACGTATAAACATGTACGTCGTGTCTAAATTATATTTAAATACATACAAACTATGCCGTATACACATATCACATATTTTTATAATATACTACTTATAACTATTATTCTTAACCTCCTTACAAAAAAAACACGACAAAACACAACATAATATATGTCCATCTTTATATAAACACACACATCACAACACTACTTTTACATAGAACACTAGCCTCCTAACAACTATCTATTTGACATATTCAAACCCAAAAACAAAAAAGAAAAGAAAAGAAAAGAAAAGAAAAGAAAGAGTCTTTACATAACATAAAATATTAATCACAAACAAAGCAAGGATTGGTGCCTCATAAAAGGATGATGTAGCAACATAATTTTATAATTTATATAGACTCAACTAAACCTCCAAGCAGATCCAACAAACCCCAGTCTGTCTATGTAGGAGGTGTAGTCCCCATTTTTTTTGTTTTTGGTTTGGTTTTTGGTTTGGTTTTTGGTTTTGTTTGAGAAAGGCTTTTTGGTATAAATAAGTAGTCAGAGAGATTTTAATGCTACTTGTCTCTCTCAAGAATCAAGATGCTTCCTTTCAAGTGTTTCCAACCACAACACAATGCTACACTGTTTATATATTATATATGTTATATATGTTATATATATTATATATATGTTATATATATTATATATATATATATATATATATATATATATATATATATATATATATATATATATATATATTACGAGTAAAGTTGTAGCGTGAGTTTTAAGTTTAGTAAAGTTACTGATGAGTTTAAGTAAAAAAAACTATTGAAATGGTTTCAAATGGTAAATTTGAGTAGGTTAATAAATTTTTCGTATTAAAATTTTGTAGGATATTAATTTTTTTGTTTTTAGAGTTTTTTAACTATTTGTTTTATTTTTTAATGTCCTACTTTTATATATAAAAAATATTATTTATATTCAACACTCAAATTAACTTATTATTTTTACTTAGTTAACTAATTTAATTATATTTAGTAACATTTCATTTGTTTTTTTATTGTATGGTATGTACAACCCAATAATGCATACAACAGATACAATTAATAGTACATATTTAGTTATCAGTACAATTTGGAATAGCCTTTATTTATTTAAAAGTTAGAGTATAATATTATTCTTGTTCCTTTGTATTTAATGCTACTTAAGATTCTGTGGATGTATATATTTCAACATGTAGTCATTCTATGAGAATCAACAATATATTACTATTTTGTTCTAAACAACATATTTAATATAGATATGACATGTTTTATTTTTTTATTGAGAAATACAGATTTAAATTTCGTAAAAATATTTAAAAAGTAATAAATAGTTCATTTTTTCTTCATCTTTTTAAAAAGAGACCATTTTTCCAAATATGATACAAATATATAAAATTAGAGTGTGATGAACAAAAATGGAGTTTGAGTAAAATCATAGAGGGGCAACATATGATAAAAAAAATAATTTATTAGTATATGAAAATTAATATATTAGTATAAATTTATTTTAACTCTTTTATTTACATGTGTGTATATATATATAGGTGTTAAAATTGAAGAGCAAACTTTTGTTCATGTCTTTGTCTATCAAAAAATGCTCTGTCATTATTGATAAAGATATATTCATGACTGTTATGGCTTGCTTTAAATAAAAATATTCTTACAAGATTTTCAACTCCAATCAACTTCGAACAAAATAAGGAAAATTATCATTTTTTCTTTACTAAGATTAAATGTCACATTTCAGTTGTAAAGCCAATAAATGAATAATATATAATTAGTCAATGCATAAGTAATTTTAAGTTTGAGGGTGATAGCTTGACAGTGTTTTATTTTAATAATTTTGACAATTTTGAAAAATAAAGTTTAAATTTAAAATTTTATATCTAGAAACGTATGCGTTATATTATCATATTTTCTGTCTATAAAATATGATGCGATTTCATACATATTTCATCATGTATGAATTAACAGTCCGAAATTAAATGAAGAGGAGATTAATTCTCATTCACATCTTTTCTCCATTAACCATTAATTAAATAATATTTAAATCGTATGAAATTGATCATTACTCTATCAATATATTCTATCCCATATTTATAAAAACTCACTTCTCAATTTTTTATTTTATAATTTTTTTCAGAAGAAAAAAAAACCCAATAGTTGAACTTATAAAAAATAATCATTATCAAACCAAGGAATTAACAGTCTCTAATTAATTATTGTTAAATTCCTAAAGTTATCCGAGTTTAAAAGCAACATAGAGAAAAAAAAGTTTGCAAGTTGCAAAATAAAAAGGGACACGTGTCAGCACCCCAGATCAGTCTAGCTGTCACACATCAAGTTGGGTGCACAAGTTGATCTTTTTTTTTCTTTTTTTTTTTCTTTTTTTTTTGAGGGGTGTAAAAGTTGATTCTTTTTTTTTTTGAGGGTTGCACTAGTTGAATTTTTTTTTTTTTGAGGGGTGCAAAAATTGATTTTTTTTTTTAGGGGTGCACTAGTTGATCTTTTTTTTTTCTTTTTTTTTTGAGGGTTGCACTAGTTGAATTTTTTTTTTGAGGGGTGCAAAAATTGATTTTTTTTTTAGGGGTGCACTAGTTGATCTTTTTTTTTTCTTTTTTTTTGATGGGTGTAAAAGTTAATTATTTTTTTTTGAGGGGTGTAGAAGTTGATTTTTATTAATATTTTTTTTTGAGGTGTGCACAAGTTGATGTTAATCTATTATCTATGCACCATCCATCCATCCACCACCAGCTAAGCTATGCTGACGTCACCAGACACAGAGACCCTTCAATGCCTTTTTATATTCTCACTTGCATATATATAATTATAATATATATATATATATATATATATTTTATGATTATATAGTATTTTATAATTATGAGATTCGGGATGTCACTCAGCAGTATCTCTTTTTTTTTTCTTTTAAATCTTAATTGTATGATTGTTGGAGAAATTATTTCTACGTCTCTTATTTTACATATTTTATGTACGTGTTAAAAATAGTTGTAGATGAATTTGTAAGTGTTTATAGTTAGTATAAAAAATATTTATCATTTTTTTAGATGATTATAAAAAAATTTAAGTTAAAAAATTTTATTACACACATAAAAAATATAACATCCATAATTTTAATTCTAATAATAAAAATATATAAATATTTTTATCATATATAAATATTTTTTAAAAAAAATATAAATACATCTAAATACAGATAATAATATAATTATCAATCCTCTAATTATATTACATAATTATTACCTATTAATGTATCAGCACTATTTAGACCCCTCAAGGCAAGTTTCCTGAAAACACCCTCAACTCTGAGAAATTACAAATCTTTGAGTCTGACATGACCTTGAAATAAGCAATTAAGGTGAGAAATTAAGAGGATCTTTCAATTTCATCATTGGTTTGTACTTTGTAACATATGCATGAATTTTAAGTACTAGCTAGGAAAAAAGTATAACATTATGAATAGTGTGAAACATGATTAATTAATTAATTAATTAATTAATTAATAAAATTGCATCGTCAGGAAATAAATTTTGCTGTCTGTTCTAAGTTCTAACATGTGATGCCTAATTGGATGTTTCCCATTATATGTCGACAAAAATGCTCTCCAAATTTAAATGCCACATTGAAGGATGAAACGAGTTTGGTAACTTTTTGACATGTTTCATGTTTCATGTTACAACAAAATCATGTTGTAACTTGCAACTCCACCAAAAAGAAAATAATTATGAAAAATAATGAGCATGATTGCATCTTAAATAAATCCCAACAAAATCCCTGTGTAGTGGGGCCCACAATTGAACAAATTTTCTGCACCTACGTGGCCATGCCTTTATTAGAGACAGCAACAGACATCTCACTAGCTCTACAAAAAAATATTTAATTAATTAAAAAGTGAGAGTCTCAATTCTTATAAAGGCTATATATATATATAATCCCCTTATAGGTTATCTCTCATGTGTTATTACATACATTACCATTTTTTTTTTTACCAATTACTTATGAGGAATTCGGGTTTGGATCCGGGTTTTATTGGATCCGATAACCCATCTCTGGATTTTTTATTTTTTTGGTTTTTTTGGGTTTTTTTTTTTAATTTTTTTTATGTTTGGATTGCATCGTTTTTGTGATAATATATATATATATATATATATATATATATATTATCATGTGCCTCTCCATATCTTAAAAGGTTAAATCTAAAATTTTGGGAGTAATTTTAATGTTCACTAATTTTTTATGTGGTTTAATTAATAGTTTTTACAATCTTTACAAAGATACCTGCAAAGTTTAATTTGTTTCCAATTTTTTATTTAATAAATATAATTTTTTAAATAATCCTCGCAAAATAATAATAATAATAATTCTCGAGATTTAGAAAGATTGAATTAAATATCATGATAGTTCTAATCATCTCGTTCTTAACATAAATGAGAAAAAATAAATTAAATTTGCATCGTAATTGTACCTTCATTCTATGACCTTCATAAGAAATCTTAAAAAAAAAATTGAATTTTTAAAACACAATATGTATCCGAAATGCAAAAAAAAAAAGTTAAAATCATGATTTTATTAAAAAACTTATATTTCTTTTGTGAACCCTAAAAAAATGATAAATTTTGTTATTTCAAATTCCAACCCGTTCCTTTTATACCTCACATTTCTTACCCGGATCCGATTTATTAATTAATTAATTTATTCTATTTCTTCAAAAGTTACACACAAATCAATACATATTAATATATATTAAACTCATGTTTGCACTTACTCTTATTGCCTCCTCTACGCCGAAAGATTCTTGGAAATTGGATCAAGGAAAGAGACTTTTAATTTTTTTTATTTTTTTGAAAGACAGAATAGTCAAATTTGAACAAGTTGCAATATGGATTATACAACAATTATGTAATATGGACAAAATTGTAATGATAATGTATGCAACAAGCCAAATTAAAACAAGAAGAGAATTACTAATTATTATTTTTTCAGAGGAATTTTTTTTCCCCAAAACTTGGACACTAATTTCAATATGTTATTTTTTCATTAAAAAATAATCCATATTATTAGTATTTTGACATTTCATAGCATAAATTGATACAATCTTTCAAAAATAATTTAAAATTATCACAAACCAACAATCTTTCAAAAATAATTGGCAAAATCAAACTTAAAACATGGCAATTAATTTAACCCAAACAAGTCTTTAGTGACGCGATAGAGAGAGATAATATAGAAATTGGAAAATAAAATAAAATAAAAAAGAGATTTGCCCGATTTGCACGGCATCGCAGTCGCAAAGACTTGGCCTAAAAATTGTTAGAATGGAAAAAAAAAAAGAAAAATGTTAGAATGGAAGAGACGAGATGCGAGAGAGAGAGAGAGAGAGAGCAGGGGTAGAAGAGTAATTTCACGGAAGTACAAAACAAAAGCAACTAGTGAGGAAAAAGACGCGCTCATGGCGGCCCCCAGATACCAATACGAGAAATGTCTGATCTCCTGTTTCACATCCTGTATTTTCATTCCTGTGTCACTGTGTACTGAGTCTTGTATTGGTGCGCACAGTGACCCGCCACGGGATAGATACACAGGATAAGGAAAGCAATAAACTGTTCCTCTGTGTGAACTGTGAAGGAGTGCACTCTCCCCATCCCATCGCTCTCGCTAGTCCCCCACCTCATCATCTCGCCATCAATCAAAACCATTTCAATATGAAAAGTAACATCCCAAGTGCAACATAAAAAAAAGAGTACACAAAACAGGGGAAAAATCGGATAAAAAAATAATCAAATCCGAGGAGAAAATAAAAAATAAAACCGAAATTTACACACAAGTTCTTTTGATCTCGCTCTCTCCATCCATCCATCCATCCATGCCCCACTCAAATTATTGCCCCCATAAATCCAACAGAGGGAGAGAAGCAGCGGAGATGAGAGAGAGAACAGTGCAAGTGTAGAGGTAGATAGAGAGAGAGAGAGAGAGAGAGAGGAAAAAAACCAAACCCTAGCTAGGGTTACTCCGTGAAGGCCACTCTCGCGACCAGATCTCTTATCTCCTTTCCTTCCCATCACCTTCCTTTATGCATCACCAATGGAGTGGATAGCCAAGCCAGTAGCGCTCTGGGACTGGGATAACCCGCCTTCGTCTCCGGCTATCCTCTCCAGCGCCGGAGAGGATGCCTCCGACGATCCCCCGACCTCCGTCGAGACTAACACCAACGGATCGACGGTTGTAGATTCACAGCCGCAGCAGCCGCAGCTAGGATTAGGTTTGGGGAAGCGGACATACTTCGAGGGGGATAAGAAAGGGGAGAAGAAGGCGAAGGAAGGGGGAGGGGCGGGGACCGGAGGAGGAGGTCACGTGCAAGCCACGAGGTGTCAGGTGGAAGGATGTGGCATGGATCTGAGCTCAGCAAAGGATTACCATAGAAAGCATAGGGTTTGTGAGAGCCACTCCAAGTGCCCCAGAGTTATTGTGGCGGGGCAAGAGAGGCGTTTCTGTCAACAGTGTAGCCGGTATGATTAAATTAACCTTGATTTCATCTATTTTCTTTTCTCCAAGTTTCTTTTCATCTTGTATTTGTTCAAAACAGTTGGAGATGTGGCTTCAAATAGGTCATAATTTGTTAGATTTTTAATTTCTATAAGGTTTCTACAAAAGCATTTTCAGAATTTATCAGAAGTTCCGTGTCTTTTGCTAAATTTATCTCAGTTTTGAAGTAGTTATGGTGACCTGAACTTCATAATCCATTTGGCTTTTTATATTTGTGCTTTATTGTATGTATAAATATGTACAAATTTTGCCCATGAAGTTCGTCTATACAACCATACAACTGTGGTGGTTGGTTCATCCATTTGTTGATTTCTTTTAATATTATCTGCCAGTGCTTTTCCAAGGCCTTCCTTTTTTGCGAAATCATTCAGATACAAATCATTCTATCTGAATCCGATAAAATTTGGTCGAAGCTTTGTTTATTGATTTGTGTTAATTATAAAGGGGATTAGTAACTCAGAACAGTAAGTAATTTCTTTTCCAATAGAAATAATTGCAAGTGGGCCCTTAAAAAATTGAATAAATTATACTGCAATCCAGAATAGCCTGTATAGCTTTACATCAACGAGTGAATACTGCAATAAACTGCTGCTTTCTATGAAAGGTCCTTCCAGAACTAAGAAAGTATTATATGGAGGGTAATTTTTTCTATTAAAAATTGAAAAAGGGTTATTGAGTAATTTATAAGTTTAATAATAATAATAATTATTAGTTCATAATGTTCTGTGGTTTCTGACATGAGAATATTTTTCTTGGCATTTGATTTCAATTATGTTTGCTCAATATCACCAACATATTCACCTATTTTTAATATTGGGGGCAAGGAGATGATGTGCCTGCCTCTTTCAAAATAAATATATATTGGAGTAAGGATCTAGTAGTTGGGGACCCTACTAGACCCAAAAAGAAAAGAGGAATTAATTCAAAGTTTTGTTCTTTTGTTGGGTTGACATTGAAGAGTAAGGAGGCGGTTTGCCTTCCTTTTTATGAAAAAAGACATTGGCGTAAAGAACTGGTACTTCGGGAATTTACTAGACAAAAAAGCAGAAGTAACCTTATTTTTGAACTTCTGTTGGGTTAATGTTGAAGGTTCCATGCATTGTCTGAGTTTGACCAGAAGAAGCGCAGCTGTCGCAGGCGCCTATCTGATCACAATGCTCGCCGCCGTAAGCCACAGCCTGATACATTCTCCTTTGGTTCCGCACGCCTTTCTTCACCTTTTTATGGTACTTCAAACTCTTCTTTAACCAATGTAGGGTTTTTATATGTTCCAATTGTTTTTCATTATTTTGTATCCATATTGGGGGATTGGGCAGGACATCTCGTTCTTCACCCCAATGAATTGAGGGATTATCTTTTTTTTTTTGTGTGTGTCTTGGGGGGGGGGGATCGAATCGAAGGTGGTGGTGCTGGGGGGCACATTTTTAATGAAATTGATTGAAATGCCCTTATTCATCTTGATCTGCCAAAAAGATTCTAACTTTATACTTTCTATCTGTATCCCCAAGCAAGATGAGAATAATTTCAACCTTTTGTTCCCCTTTTATCATTCCCTTTACATCAGAAACTGCTAGGCAAAGCCTACCATTGAAAACAACATCTGTCCAACTGAATCTTAGTTATGGTTAACTGTTCAAGCTTTTCTCCTTTAAGGTTTGCTTGCATTTTTTCTTCTAATAAATGTGAAACATGCAATTAAGGTGTTGCTTTGACCTGTGATACAGCAACCATGTAAATCCAATCTGACTTCATTAGAAAACAGATCTCAATTGTAAATTATTTAATTTAACAAAAAAATGATGCAGATGAGAGAAGGCAGATTAGTTTCATGTGGAACAAGGCGCCCTTTGGTCTCATGAGGCCCGTGACAAGTTCTTCATGGGAAGGCTTATCAGATTTGAAGTTCTCGAATGGAAAAGAACTTTGGATCAAGCCAGCAAAGGCTAATGGAGGGTTAGTAGATGGTCAAATACTTCATCTAGGAAGTCAAAATGGCAATCATAACACTAATTTGAACTCAAACTTGTCAAATCCTTTCCCGACTCTCAGTCATGATGTAGACGGGCTCTTGCCAATCAAGGGCACCACTGTCCAAGTTCTCAATCAAGGTATATTGCTTTCCCTGACAACTTCATTATTTGGGTTCAGTGCTTGATTCCTTAAATGATTGAATTGTGTAATATTACTTATGTTGTGTACCTTTCCAATGCACAAAAATATTTGTACTTCAATATGATCCCTATTTGATTGGGTCTCAAATGCAAGCTGTTAATTAAGTTTATGGTGGTGTACATGTTCTGTTATTGAGGTATAGTGTGTTATCCTGAAGCCATTACTCCATTTTCTAAGCATTTGTGGAACATAGTACTGTGAACTAAGCATGGCCTTGTAAACCTGTAGATATCAGCTTACCATTTACAAATTTAAGACCTTGATGTACCATCTAAACTGGTTACAAAATTTGCAATGATCTTGTTTACAAATAATTAGTCAGCTTAGCATTTTGGTTAGGATTGTTGCTGTTCTTTAATACCATTTCTCTCTCTCTCCCTCCCCCCCTCTCCCTCTCTCTCTCTCTCTCTAATGTTAAGGTCCGGAAGCAACGACAACAGCTGCTTCAAACTTGGATGGAGCACCGGATCTACGGCGTGCTCTCTCTCTTCTGTCATCACCTACTGCAACTACCACCACCAGCCCTGCCTGGGCTGGGTCCCCTGAACCTGTGGGTCCCAACTCATCCCTTCTCCAGTTTTCTGAGCCACATACACCACCCAGTCAAACTGTCACTCTTGCTGCCGCCTCACTTCCCAACAACTCTGCTTTCTGGTTCGACACGCAGCCTGTGCTCCCTTTTTCTGTTCATAATGGCAGCGTCACAACTGGAGGTGTCCAGTTCCAGGAGTTCCAGCTACTCAAGCCGGCAGCTCCGTATGAGACTGCAGCCTTCTTTGATTCCAGTCAGATTCACTAATGCCTGTGATAATGTGGTTGGTTGCATTTCATTATTTTTTCATTATTTTGTAGAGAAGAACAGTATATGCTGAAGCTCGGTTGAAATTTTAGAAAACCAAAGATCAATGGACCTGTCGATACCAATGAGAGCTGGTCATTTATTACTGGTACCGGACCTGACCTGTGAAGGAAAGAAGTGCCAGTATTAATCTGGAAACATAGCAGTCTGTAGCAAATGCAAGAATAATGAAAATTGAATAAAGAGAAAGTTTAAGTGTTCATGTTGAACATAGAAGTTTTTATTTTGCTTGTGCAAATAATATTATAGTTTTGCTTATGAACAACTATTTTCAGGTGAAAAGTGAGCTGGGAAATTGGTCAAGAGAAAGCAAATAGGTGTAACACTGTCAACTTCTTAGGTGTTTAAGACCTTTCATTTATTCTTTGTTGCATAATGTTTTGGTTGTATGCTGGCTTGAAGGAGCCTTCTCTCAGAAGTAACTCCATATGATTTCCAACCTTTTGTTGTACAATTTTTTTTTTCAACTTTAGTTGTTCCACTATTTCCTACTTTAATATTGTATTAACTCCTTTTGACGGGCGTTTTTGACCTTGCATCAATCTTAGTTTGAACTTAATTGTTCCTTATTGTACAGCTAGTTAATAGCTCATTCCAGTCCTTAAATGCCAACCAATTTTCATTTAATTTTATCAAATATGGAAATAATAATAATTTCCTAGGGAACTTTATTGATGCTTAAAATTTGTACCAAATATTGTGGTGTGTGTTAATAAAACCAAGCTGCTTGTTATGTATGAGAATGATACCTACAGGTTAATCCAACAGAGTTTTTGAACTCGTGGCATGATCCTAGAGAACAATTTCTTTTTTGTCTCCAGTTTATAAGAAGACAAGAAGTTAACTAGGTTTGTGTGAGGCCATGGGCATATATTGCTAAGATAGCTCTCTTGTTATTTGCATTTGCTATCTTCAAACTTTCCTTTTATTTAATGAAAAAAAAGAACCAGCTCTTCTTAAAGTTCCTGGCGGTTGAAACTTTTTCACGCAAAAGTTGAATTATCAACAATGGAAAATCAAAAAATCAAGACGAATTTTTGGATCTGTAAGAAACTAAAGAATGTTGGAACTGCACAGGTACTAAACAAAATATGAAGACATACGAATCTGCAAGAAAGTATGTAGATTCACAATTGTTTACATATAGCAAAGAATTCTAACTTAAGTTTTGACGGTGTTATCGACATATAGGTACCTGAAAAACAGTAGTGCAGGAGTCTACCATGCATCATCTTGTGGACAAATATTACAAGTATGTAGATTCCCAATTGATAGATAAGATGTCTGATTCACTGTTGCAAATTAATTGGTATTTGCTACGCTCTTGCAATGACACTGTCCTAAAATAAATGAATACAGTTTTACTGATTTGGCTATTTATTATACACAGTTGTTAATAACATCATGTTATTATACCAGTACTTGATCAATTAATCAGGAAAGAGATTATGTAAAAGGTATATAGGTGTTTGCATGAAATGAGCATATTCTGAGCAAATAAATGTTAACCTCCTTATCCTTAATTGTTGCTGTTGCTGTTGGCATTGAATGCCCAATTAAGAAACAACATCAATGACCATGAGATCCACAATTGATAAATGAGACTTATGGTTCAGTGCTACAAATTAATTGGTTGGTGACAGTGAGTCCATAAGAGCCATAACTCCATATCTCTGATCTGATATATATAACAACTATGCATCATCTCATATGCACTCGCACTATATATCTTATTACATGTTTTTGTTGCAATAATGCTCTTCTAAAATAAATGACTAAGAATTTACTTATGGGGTTATTTACTATACCCATTTTTCCTGAATTAACATTTTGCTGTTATATCAGCAAATGATCATTTAATTTGGAGGAAAAAAAAGGCTATGTACAAGGCATATAGCTGTTTGTGTAAAGAGTATATTCTGAGCAAATAGTCTCCTTGTCCTTGATAATTGCTATCGGTACAGAATGCGAAATTTAGGAAACAACATCTATGACAGTTTACTTCATTCCCATTAAATAAACCATTTTTAGCACAAGTCAATTGGTAAGACCAACATAAATGAGGGTTAATTTCATTGGAAGGAACAAAGATTATGAAACTTGTCAAATACTTTCAGGTACAACCTACTGGTTCTGGTTCATTTTGAGGACCATTACGCATTTGTGCAAGTACGGTGCCAAATGGAGCAAGACCAATTGTACTCTACTGGAACAAACTAATAGTATGTACCAGAATGGAATCAGAATTATACAATATCAGTTTGAATTTGTGGGCAAGTGAACAAAATTGTACTGAAGGAGAATTGCGGAACTGTATGATCAGTCAATTTTTGGACTTCAAATCATTGAATATTTTGCTCGGTATATTGAAGGAGGATCAACCTTTTCAAGTTCTCTCACAAATAATTCTGTCAACTTTCTTTTTTGACAGTAAGCTTGTGGGCTGAAATTCAATTAACAGCAACATTTAGAGGGTACAATTGGAAATGTAAAATCAATTACAGAACACCCCCTAATCCTATCTGCATTTGCCAAACTGATGTGCCGACATGTCTGGTTCTCTACACTGGTACATTCATTCAAAGTGTTGAAATGTGCAGCACATCTCCCGGTCCTTATAGACATCATTCAGTGGTCTCCAATCAATGGCAATCAGGACCTACCCGTTTAATACCAGCTAGTCAATTTCTTGCAATCGACAACGAATGAGCAATGTCATATACCCAATTTTGTGACTGGTTTCATTTCGAGGTTTAGTGCCATTGCACAGGCACAACCACCCAAGGTCTGAGCTGGTTACATACCGAGATAATAGTGTTTGTTAGTCGTATATATTATTTAGTGGTCATAGTTACAAGAAATGTGTAAATTCATAATTGATAAATGAGATCTATGATTCACTGTTACAAATTAATTGGTTTCTTTCAGCAAGTCCATAACGTCGTGCCCTATACACTCGCAAATGTTATGATAATTTTATTGTAAATATTTTACTGAATTTACTTGTTGTATTTACAATCAGATCCTGTACACCTATTTATGGACCTATTCCTCCTTTTCACTGTTTGAGCTTTTCCTAATTAAGACTGAGCTGATTAGCATCTCCAAATTTAGACTTCTCTAACATTTCCAACTTGTTACCTCATATTACAAGTTATTGTTCCAATGGTGGTGCTCTACCACATAAATAACTAGAAAATTAGCTATGCACTATGCACATTTCTTCAATGAAGTCTGTGACTACACAGCAAAAATGTGCATTGGATTAATTCAAGCTTTTCAATTATATAAATTGCACAAAATTTCAGGGGCTGGTATGAAAATTTGATAAACAGAAATGGTTTAAGGTACATTCAATAAAATTTCCAAAATATAAAGCATGGTTAATAAATTAGATATCTTGCAACTATTCAGGAGAGGAGATTTTAATCCCCTTGGAGACAAATTCAGCTTCCGGAAGCTACTAAGCACGCAGGGTTTACGGTTAGGAGGGTATTATCACGTAGAAATCTCTAAAAAGATTGGAAAAAGAAGCAAGTGTGAAATTAATAAAGAAAAATGAGGTATCCAACAAAAATAAAAAAACATAATTGTGTAAATGGTACATAGCTTTTGGTATGAAGAATATATGTTCTGAGTAAATGATAATTTCCTTGTCCATAATTAATGCTATTGCTTTTGTACATTGAACAATGAATGAGAATATTAAATAAGAAATCAATTGTAAATCCCTTAGCATATCTTTTCAATATGGACTAGTTGCTTTTGTACAATGTATGAGGAATAAATTAAAAAAAAAACCAACTAATCAAAAGATAAGAGGCTAATCTGTCCCAGAAAATCAATTCTTCATTTAGTAATAAATGACCAAATCCATCTTTTATCTACTAAATACCAACCGTCTCTCGCTCTCTCTCTCTTCATTGACTGGCACCAGGTCCTGATTTAATTTTGAAAGTTGTATTACATTGTTTACAATCCATCAGTATATTGAACCTATACAAAAATCAACGTTTGATTAGAATACCAGCGGCACTTTGTGTGACCCTTGGTGCAACCAGTAGCATCCTTGTTGCTACAATCGTTTTCAACTTTGTGTGACCCTTGATTTGCTACAGCTTTTTGCTATAGACCAAGTCCTATGAAAATGTAATTTTCTATTTCAGCAAGCAAGCACTCTATAAAGGGGGGGGGGGGGGGGGGGGGGGGGGGTTAATAAACATATTTCCTGAATCTCTCAATTCTCTTCTCTCTGTTTTGTTTGTCTTTCGTCTTTTACAAATCTATTTTCTAACTACGTACCCACATATTCTCTTATGTACTAATGGATATTATCCCAAAATAACTTTTAAGGCATTCTGAAGTTTTCATGGTGCAAAGGATCTGCAAAGTTTTCAGTATTGACAGTCTAGGAAACAGTTCCAGGTATTGAATTTTTTTTTAAGGTTCAAATTGAATTCCTATTGATTTTGATAAATTTACTTGAAATTAACACAGTGAAGTCTTTCCTAACAATTTCAATTTTCTTTTTTTTTTCTTATTTCAATTTGCTCTGGTCAAATATGTATAGTGACATAGCCTAATAAGATCAAATTCAAATCATAGTTAGTCATTTGAATATAGATCTGATTAAGAGCATCTTGAAATTATCCAAAAGGCAATTGAGTGAATGTGAGCAAATTAAATAGACAAAATCAGCTTGATGTGCACTACGGATATTGTTATTTGTATTATGATACACATATACAAACTTTTATCTGTAGCATAAACACAATATCACACACCAATTATTACATGAAATATATTTTAACTGGTAGCTGGCTAGCTGCATGCCATTCATTGTTCATAATCAAATGAAGAGAATTCATATTTCTTGACAAAAAAAACTACAAATATAGATTATTAATAATTCATTTTGCAAATATTTTCGGCGAAGTATTCTTTTACCTTCTATTATTATTAATTTATTATTATGTATGTCCAATTAAACATTGTAGCATGGAGATGCAATTATTGGCTGAAGATCTTTGAAGGAGATTGTACCCAATTTCCTTCTCATAATTGGCAATTAGGTTAGACTCTGCTTATAGTTTAACTCTTTATTTATTTTAGTTTTATTTCATATTTTCCCTCTTTTTTTTTCCTTTGTTTATTTAATATTGTATTTCCTTATTTGTAAAAGAAACACTAAAGTGGAAAAAAATTATAAAGAAAAGAGAAGGAAACCCTAGAAATTTATTAGAATCCATTAAAAGGAGTTTATTTTCGCTATTATGTTATTTTTAACAATTCGAATAGCATACTTGTATTTATATATATATACCAGGCTTGCATGACTGGATACACATGCCTATGGATGCATTACAGATGAATCTCTCTTCTCTTCTGACATCTCACAAGAATGTCTGATCAGGAAACCGATCGATCAAGTGACAGTTTAGCATCAAGATATCAATTCTATATCAGATAATAGTAAGAATGGCGAGGCATATCCTCTGTACAATGCAAGAACCGGCATGGAAAATGCTGAAGATACTTCTCTAGACCATTAAAAATATTAAATGTTCTTCGAAGCAGAAGAAAATTAATAATCAGAATGGTGTTTCCTTGAAGTGCCTTATTGCCAATTTGCCAGCATCCAGGGAACCTCATCCTCTGCAGCATCATCAGGTACTTGTTACGATTCGTCAGAGTTGCAAGATGTATTTTTATTTTCTCTTGAATAATATTGCTTGTCGGAAATCGGTTCCAGTTTGTGAATTATAGCACATTAACCATCAGTTTCAGAGGTTTGTCACATCAGGATTTGGTCAGGATGAATGAGTTTAATTCTGTCCTACTTAGAGAATTAGATAATCAAATTTGAAATTTACCTCATAGGAGGGACTTCATACAAAAAATATTGTACTTGTTTATGAATTATTATTATGTGCGAAAATTCATAATCATTTTGTACACTTTTTACATTTAATATTTTATAGGCTAGTAAGAATGTACTAAAGAAGGTCAACTCATTACTTGATCAATTTTGTATTAATTAGATAGACTAACCAAAGTGTTTATTAAAGTTTATTAACTGCAATTATTTTTTCTGTTACCGTATTCTGATTTTTGGTTTTTCCATCTATGCTCGTTTGATGTGAAGATGGTTAGCACTTGGCATATTTTTATATTTCATTGAACTAAACAACTGAATGCATAGATTTCTAATCTACACAGGTGATTGGAATAATATACATACTAATTGAAAATGTGCATCAATAATTAAACATACAAGTCAATTTGAATAAAAAAATGATGGATATAAATAAACTCAATTTTGTTAAAATTTCCATTTGAGAGTTGGGGTTCATTACTCCCAGATGTTAAGTAAAATTTTCACTAATATAATATGATCTGAATAAGATATTATTGGTTGTTTCCTATTTTCTCTAAAAAAAAGGGAATCTTAGTCTCTTAAATAATATTTTTTTTTTCTCTAGTTGTGAAGCACTGTGAGGATTTTACTTAATTTCAGATGGATTGGATTGTTACCTCGTTCTTGAATCGGATCAATTTTACAAATTTAATTTCGTTTTCTTTTTTATTGCCTTTGGATTGGATGTTTGATATTGGTTTTGGCTGTCTATGGTTACATGCTGGATTAGAATGAACTGCAAAATCAAGCAATAAACACAATGTGTATTATTTTTTTCCATGTTGCAATTAAAAAGTAAAGCGTTGACATGAGACTCACCAGTTTTAAGGCGAAAGCTGAGCACTAAAATGTTACCTCTACATAGCAAGGAATGTTCATCTAAAGATTGTCGCAAATAAATTATAAGAAAAGATATTTGTTTAAATATCGATCCGATCCGGTAGATCACCGTCATATTAGAGCTGTTAACATGAAGGTTATCAACACATCGACACATCTAAACTTCCAACTAAATCAAGATCTATACCAACTCAAGAATGATGAGAAACCGGAAACTTAGTACCAGAGAACACAAAAGTTAACCATATAAGAATGTAGATGTCCTATGAAAATTTTTCTAATATAGATGCATATTCAACCTATAAACATTTGGGACAATACCAAAAGCAATCCCTCTATGTTCCATATCAGAACAGTAACACAGCATACATCAAGAGCCATCGATACCAAATGACAAGAAAAGAAAAAAAAATTAAAAAGAAAGAAAATTACTTGTCGCGGTATATCTTATACAAATCACTCTCACCCTCCTTAAGAGTCAACTGGACCGCTCCATTTATTTTGTTAATCCTACCGTTACAATTAGCCGGTGACTCGGGTACAGAATCTGGTGAAGGAATATACAATTGCACATCTAATGGTGGTTCGCTCTTGCTCCGTCCATTTCCTGACCTTGTCCGTCTGCTCTGCGGGACCGGCTTGTCAGTCACCACTGCTGCTCTTTTTTCATCACTAATCTTCCTTTCCAGTTGGTTCTTCTCTTTCTCTCTCTCCTTCTCCTTCTCCTTCTCATCTCCAGCTTGGGTTATGGTTTCCTTGGGTACCTCGTAAAGCGTGACAGCACTACCAAAAGTACCCAAAAGCAAGTCTTGGCTCTCAGGTAGGTCTTGCAGTGATTGTAGGGTTTGCACGACTTGGCTCATGGTGGGCCGGCCTTTAGGGTTTTGGCTAAGGCACTTGTAGGCTAGAGCGGCCACTTCTGCAGCTACCTTGGTCGAGTACTGACCTTCCACTCGTGGATCTATGATCTTGAAGAGCTTACGGCTATGTATTAACAAGGGCCGGGCCCACTCAACCAGGTTGTGCTCCCTACTTGGTCGGCTCTTGTCCATCGCACGCCGACCAATTAGCATCTCCAAGAGAACAACACCAAAACCATACACGTCACTTCGTGCTGTTAGATGGCCTGTGAATATATGGTTAAATATTTTTAAGGTCATTGATTATAGTCCCAAGAACATTTTACATCAGGTATACCTGTATAAATTGTCATTAAAATTTGTGGTCTTCTTCCTGTGTTTGTGCATGTCCATGTGTGATTGTAATTTATGGTTGTGCCCTTATTTAGATGGCCTGTGAATATAGCTACTTAACTGGTTTCATGCCTATTTAGATGTATTAAAAGAAGAGATTAAGAACTCTTCTTCTTTTCATTAACCAGTCAACTTGGAATTTTTATTTGTTTTTTGGCATGCTGAGAACACAACCAAACAATCTTTTTGTAAGTTGCAAGCATGTCCTTTCTGTAAACATGTGATTGCATTATGACCCGTTCTCATACAAAAACTTTCGGAGAAGCTCACTCACCAGTCATAACATACTCTGGAGCTGCATAACCATATGTACCCATGACACGTGTTGATACATGAGTCTGGTCTCCCATCGGGCCAGTTCGTGCGAGCCCAAAATCAGACAGCTTTGCATTGTAATCCTGTTAATGAAAAGGATGACCACAAAGTAGATGAGTCCAAGAAGCAAAAAGATTTTTTTATAACCCTACTTAAAAACCCTGTGATTAGCCAAAACAAAAAAAAGGGAAGAAATACTACACTATTCAGCAGCAATAAGAAGAGGTGTAATGTATTTGCAAGAATGGTTTTAATTTCTTTTAATTTCTTTTTTTTTTTTGGAGACAGGGAGGAGGTTGAACAAAAATCACAAATCACCAATTTAAAAAAAATGGAATTCCTGCTCCAGCATTAACAAAGAAAAAATTTATGGGCCATTTTCGACCTTCCTCTGCTATTAGTGAAAAAGGGAGAGAGACATACTGCATCCAGCAAAATGTTAGAGGTCTTGAAATCACGATAAATAATTGACCGCTCAGCCCCATGAAGGTACTCTAATCCCTTGGCAGCCCCAAGTGCAATCTTCATGCGGGTAGACCAAGACATTGTCAAGCATACCCCTGTTTACTTGTACGAATATGAGATAAATATATTAAATTATCAATCCATCTTAAAATCTAGCTCTAAACAGAAGAGAGATTCAAATATTACAACAGAATCTTTGGATAGACCAATCAATATATCTTGCATATGCATTCATCCATTAATGAGGCAGGCAAAGAGCAGTGAGCTGATTTCTTTTGTATTTGAAATTTCAAATTAGTCTTTTCAGATCCTTTAAATTCAATTAACTGATATTAGTTTCTTTGAAGTCAAAACTGAAAACACATAATTTAGGAATGACAGAATCAAAATTGTATCAACTTGCAAGCTAATTGGAATTTAGGCTTATTTACACACTCGGAGGGTTAATTGAGGATTAGTTGGGCAAACCCCCTAACTTTTCAACTGGAGCTGGTACTATCTGCTACATCTGAAATTAAAAATTTAGGTCCACAATAGTACAATACATAGCAGGACAAAATGTTATCTCTTGCATCAGGTATCAAGGTAATGAATGATACACTAGGAGTTGGTCAAAATAAGAAGAAAAAGGGAGCATACGTCGAAAAAGGTGCTTTTCTAGGCTGCCACAAGCCATGTATTCATACACTAGTAGTCTGTGGGCCCCCTCACAACAGTAACCAATCAGCTCCACTAGATTGGGGTGGCTCAGCTGACCCAGGTAGTTCACTTCAGCCTGAAAATTAAGATCGTGTAAAAGATATTGAAAACAATCTTCCTTGATTAAAAACAATTAAAATATTCTTCCCAAGTTATAGACCAAGAGAGCAAAACATCAGTACCTGAAAGTTTCTTTTAGCAGTATTTGGACACTATTAATAAATCAAGGCCACACAATACAAAAATATATAATATAAGCATTGTAAAATAAAGGCTTCTTTCAAGGTTCTAAGAAAGGAATGTCAAACCAAGTTCATGTTGTGATTTCCGTCATCCGTTCAACTTCAAAATAAGGAATATTGACCCATGTTGGTTTTATTATCTGCTTTCTCACTGTCTACAGTACCATTATAATTAGATATTTCAAACAGAAAGACTTACAAGCCATTCTTTATCTCCTTGAATTCCATCAGGATTCAGCTCTTTTACAGCAACTTGGGTTGATGCAAAACCTGGCCTGACTAACTCATCAATTACACCTGATAGTAATGCAAACCCACAAATCTCACTAAGTTCTTCCAATAATTACAATGAAAAGATATATTTGAACATGGATAGGAAGCAAGAATGGACACAGTCCATGTTTGCAAAAATGTTTACAACTTCAGAATCATATATACCCCTCCTGTGCTGCACCTATTCTTCTTTCTTTCTTTCTTTCTTTTTTTTTAGTTGAAATACCAAAACAGCCTTCTTTTCTTCCTTGATTATACAGAGGTAAACAGCATGGAGGTAATTACAGATTTTCTGAAACAAAAAGGACCAGTGGGGGCACTTTGCGGATGCTTCAATTTAGTTGAATACCAACTTTCATTTTTTTTAGGCAGCTTATAGGTATGTATCAAAACAAAAATGAAACAAGGAAAACATCTCACGAATGCCCTGCAAAATATCAAATCTTATCACATAAAATTCAGCAAATGCAAGAAAATATTACTAAAGGAACACACCTTTGTACACAATCCCAAAACCGCCCTCGCCTAGAATCTGGTCAGGTCTGAAGTTCTTTGTGGCTGCACGCAACTCACTGTAAGTGAAAATGTTGACACGGCCATATCCAGCTGTCTGGCGCAAGTCCTCAACATCCTTCGGTGGAGCAAGTGCACTCGTGACAGCCCCAGCTGCCGATTTTGATTTGCTCTTTTTCAGAAAACCTGGTTTTTGGGTGTTGTTGCCGGGTTTTTCTCCTATGGCTGAAATTTTTTTACGACATGGGGTCAGAACAATATGGTACTAAATTAGTAGGTTACCGGCAGCAAGTCCGACTAGTACGGTACCAATTCATATTCAGCACACTAAATTCAAGTCTACAACTCCAAACATTAAAACAGGGGAAAATGTTTGGGAGATGCCATGGTTGCTACTGTCATCAATACGGATTTTATTATTCATGTTGGCGACTTTATTATGCAACTTATTTTATATATTACTTTATTATTTAACTCAAATACCACTAATATGAATAATAACTCACTTAAGTTAAATAATAAAAATACTATATAAATAAATAAGCTGCATAATAAAGTCACTACCATGAATAATAATAACTCATCTAATCTAAATAACAAAGTCAGTATTGACAATGGTATCAATGACGGTATCTTTATATCAGCTCCCTAAAACAGGAACCGGTGTCTCAAACCAGAATGCAAAAAGGAGAAAGAATTGTTTCTTTTTTTCTCACAAGTGCTTTAAAATAGGAACAAGTGTTCTATCTATCTATCTATCTATCTATCTATCTACCTGTTAGGTAAGGTAATTAAGAGTATCTTTAATCTTGTTTACAAATATCAAACTAATTCCAGCATATTCCAAAATTGAACCCATCCAGTGACTAAAACAGAAATTGATCAAAACAGGTAACAAGAGATATAACTTGAGCCCTTGTAAAAGAGAAGACAATACCTGGTCGTTCGCGCTGGAGCTCCTCCAAAGAGAGACACCCACCCATGTAAAAGAAATCAACCTCCTCCTAATTCCTATCTTTCCGAATGATTTCGCCTCAGGTGGAGACAAGCACCACCACCATTGCATCAAATCGCGCGCCAGATCCAGTGGAAGCTCGCGCACGAAACGAATCAACGCAAGATCTCCCCTCGATTCGTCACCAATGGAGAGATTTCGCAAATCGATCAAAGGAAAGAAGATAAAAGATAAAATCGGCGTCTCCTTTCCAGCTCGATTCGTCTCCTTTAGTTCTCTACTTTTGATTATTCACTCGTAGTATAAAATCTCTTTTCATTGTTTATTTCTCTTTCTTTCTTTTCTTTCTCGTGCAATAATAATAATGATAACGATAATGAATATTTCGGTGAATGAAGTGGGAGATTTATTTCTATACGAGAAAAGAGGCGCCGAATTAGCTGTACCGGACGAGAGACAAGAGAGAGAAAATTTGTAATGTAATAAATAATCCCACGATATTTGCGCAAACACCCCTCTCTTTCTACGTATTTGTTAGCTGTACCAGACGAGGGATGAGAGAGAGAAAATTTGTAATGTAATAAATAATCCCACGATATTTTCGCAAACACCCCTCTCTTTCTACATATTTGTTAGCTGTACCAGACGAGGGATGAGAGAGAGAAAATTTGTAATGTAATAAATAATCCCACGATATTTGCGCTATCACCCCTCTGTTTCTGCGTATTTGTCAGCTGTACGAAACGAGGGAGAAAAGTCCGTTTGGAGTTGTAAATTTGTAATGATCCCACGATACTTTCAAAAACACCCCTCTGTTTCTGCGTATTTGCTAGTTGTACCAGACGAGACGAGAGATAGATCGAAAAAGTCCAGATTGGAGTTGTAAATTTGTAATGTAATAATATAATCGCAGATATTTATTGCGCAAACACCCCTCTCTTTCTACATATTTGTTAGTTGTTGTCTGTGTGATTTTTGGTTGTAACAAACGAGTTGACACTTAGTTGCTTTCCACAAGCTGTAAATCTTGACTTGCTACAGTCTAAGAATTGAAGAATTATTAGATTATTTAAAAGAGAAGTAATAATTAATTGTACTCCTTGACTTACATTTTGTATACATTTCAAATGTATTTTTTTCAAAAAAATTTATATTTAATAATACGAGTGTTTATATTTTATATTGTTGAGTTTAAAAGTTATGCAAATCATATTTTTACTTATGTAATAAAATTTTTAATTTAAATTTTTCTATAATAATCTAGGAAAAAAGTGATAAACACCTTCTATACTAACCATAAATATCTATAAATTTAAATATAAATAAATTATCTATTTAGTGTTGATTATAAAATGTGAGATATAGAAATAATTTTTTCATTTAAAAAATTTAAGCTGGCTTGAGAAATCCTTATTTTACATTCATGACTTGTTACATGTCAATTTGGAGCACATGTCTAGCATATGAATGTGAGATATTTTGAGGAACTTAATTAACTAGTGCTTAGGATGTGAACTTAATATTAATTAATATCCAATCTGTGATTTTCCTTATTTATTAATAATAAACCTAACAGTTTACTTGTATAATATGACACGCATAGACATGCCTTGTTTGTTCTTTATTTTTTTTAATTTTTTTAATATTTAGTAATATAGATTG
This sequence comes from x Bolboschoenoplectus mariqueter, assembly GCA_037678475.1. Taxonomy (NCBI): domain Eukaryota; kingdom Viridiplantae; phylum Streptophyta; class Magnoliopsida; order Poales; family Cyperaceae; genus x Bolboschoenoplectus; species x Bolboschoenoplectus mariqueter. Next base: position 699,403 of record CM075244.1, on the reverse strand, counting down.
CTTTTGGTTAATTTGAAGATGTCATTAGAGAGAGGAAGGGATTAATTTTTTATTTTTTTTACAATTTTAACAATTCGAAATTTTAAATTTTGAATTATACGCATGATTTATATCGTCTATTATTACGTCCATAAAAATAATGAGATTTTGTATATGTTTCATTGTATATCAAGTGACTTAAAAATTTTAATTTTTCAAAATTAACGGTTCTAATTCATCATCAAACAATAAAATAAAATGACAAATATTATTGAATTAATTATCATATCACATCATGTAAAAAAATGCTCAAAAATTGAAGGTAAAAAAAAAGGTATTATTACATTGTTGACCTCATTAAAAATTTATTTTGCATTTACTCCTATATATATCTATGTGTCATATTTCCAAACATTGTTAACTTAGTGGGCATTTTTTTAATTACAATTAGCATTAATTGTCATATGTGGTATTTACAGAATTACAGTCAACTAATCAAAATAGCTGACACATGCATATTTTAGAGTCACAAAAGCAAAAAATATCTACTTATATTCGGATCAAATATACATTATTCCAACCAACCATATATTAAGATTATATATATTCAAATCATAGATAGAGATAGAGATAGAGATAGAGATAGGTACCCATATTTGAAGATTTAATTAATTGCTTTTGGAGATTTAGCACTTAATTACTTTTTGACAAGTCATATATGCCTTCTTGAGGTAGGATAAAAAGTATTCATTCTTCATAAAAAAAATGCTTTGAGAAAATTTAATTTTTTTTACACCCCCCCCCCCCCAAAAAAAAATAATAAAAACGCTAATATTATATATTAAAGAGGCATGATTGATTGCTACCCTCACAGCCGTTTTTGGTATGTTTTTGTTAAAAAAAGTTACAAAGAATATTATTTCATCAAATTAATTAAATTATGGTGGATCTCACCATTTTTTTTAATTATCAATTGCAATCGACGTGTTAAGTTATTTTAACTAAATATTAATAGTAATTATTTTAATTAAAACATATTTATTCAGAAATGAAAGTGTGAAGTGCATAATATAAGCTTAAAAAAAAACTTACGATGCAAAAAGGTAGTGGAAAAGAGAATTAATTTTTGGTCCAGTGACAAAGATAATATTTTCCGTATGGAAGGTCATAGATTCGAAATCCGAATGTGAGTCCTTTATAAACACTTAAATTTGAGTGATTTGACTTTCATCTTTATCTAAAAAAAATAGTGGGAAAAAATGTGAAAAAAATGAGGATTTCTCTAAATAAAAAAAGGGAGGGGATCTGTTTTAAATATAATTTGATGCTTCATCAAAAACAATCAAAATTACATAAAACTGATGAAATATGTTCTAAAATTTAATACAAATGATGAAATATCAAATGATATTCAAATTGTAGGAAAATTGAAATACAATCAATCTATAAATTATAAAATATATTCATAAATTTCTATTTTTAAAATTTATTTTAAAACTATTTAAAAAATAATTATCAACGTTATCAAAATATTAGTTATCAGATATCCTTGCCATAAAAAAAAAAAGGGAAATGGTAGCTTCATAGAATTGAGCTCTAGATAAGGCTACAAATATATTCTGTGGTTCTTTTTAGCTTCTAAAATCAAAGGTATGGATTCCTTTTCTTATTCCTTAAATCAAAGGCAACAAAAATTTTGTTAGGAGAGAAATTTTACTAATATTTATGTTTATAATTTTGATTATAAATTTTTTAGTTGTATTCTGGATAATTAAGGACATATGTATAATTCGATTAATTTGATTTATTGATTGATATGTCGGGAAAATAAATAAATTATAAAAATAAGAAAATATTTTTGTGAATTTTGAAAATGAGAAAACCGCACTCCTCAAATGCGGCCTTTTCTAGAAAAGTCGTACATCAAGAACAACACCTGTCCTGAAAAGGTCACTTTCCCAAATTAATCTGATTCATCAATGTAATTTCATATTTAATGAAATATTATGAATTTAAATCTAACTAATAGATATTTATTAGACTTTAATTAACATAATACATAAATGAGGAGAGTTTAAATGTCTCTACTTTTGATGTCTTCATCGTGTCTTTATTTTTTTAATTTCTTAATAATAAAAATTTTTAACTAAAATGTTAGAATAAAATCATTAGATATGATCTATATTATTTCTTCTTTATGCACATAAAAAAATATTAATTTTTTATTTTCATTTTATACGAATCAATAAGTTAAAAAATCAATATAAAAAATTATCCACATCAGTATATTTTTTATAAAACTCTTGATGACAAATAATATAACGTTGAAATATCGTATTTTTTTTATCTATACATAGAAAAAAATGATAAAAATCACATGATTTTATTTCAAAATTTTGAGTTATTAAAAATTTAAAAATATAGATCTGCAAAATTGACAAGTTAAGATTATTATAAGCCGATTATAATGAGATAAATTGACAACTTAACCGAAACCTAACAAATTTGACTCGTTACATCCCTAATATTCCAATTTACTTCTTTAATTCGTTTAGTCACTTTCCAAGATTATTAAATAACTAATAAAATGGATATATACATCATATTTTTCTTGCTAATAAAATAACAAGTCATTTCACTTGAGTGAGTGGTGACTTTGAGTGAACTAACTACTAACTAGTATTTATAAATAAGCGAAATTATTCATACACCTCATATTATTCATATTATGTTCATTATTTGTATATCATAAAATATTTATATTAAATAGTTTTTTTTGATGTGGGTAGAAAAATTCCTATCTTAATTTTGTATTAAACAAAGAAAAAGTTTTATGGACTAAAGGGGGAGATGGTAATGTGCATACAAGGAAAGAAAATTTTAAAATTATATTAAACAGTTAATTTATTTATATTTGAATTTATAAGTATTTATAGTTAGTATAAGAATTATTTATCATTTTTTTTTCTTAAATAATTATTAAAAAATTTAATTGTAGGAGTAAAAATACAGTTTACAAAACTTATAATATCAATAACGTAAAGTATAAATATTTTTATCATTAGATATAAATAATTTCTAAAAATATATGAACACATCTGAAACATAAAGTACAGTTATCACTCCTCTATATATTATAAATAATTAATCAATGATTGTGAAATGCAATCACCTCTTCTTTTGATTTCAAACTTCAAACCCAAATGTGTTGGCTTCAATTCAACGCGTTTTGAAAGAGAAATTTTTTCCTTCTTTGACCTCTCAATTCTCAAAACCAAAATTATTTTGTCTTTATCTATGAAATTAAATTTACCAAAAAAGATTAGAAAAAGTTTGGTTGACTCTGACCCGGAGAATATGATATGAGATCATATATGGTATGGTAATTTCTGTGCACTGTGCAATCTTTGACTCGTTGATTAATTATATATATTATTCATATTATATTATATTATATTATATTATATATATATATGTATATATAAAGTTAGAAATTATAACAGCAAGTTAGGTTGTGGTTCTTGGCTTATTTGTAAGCAATTTGAAGCTAATTTGACTTGAACTTATTTTATTAGATTTTTAGTTAGTTCCGTATAGAGTTTGAAATGTAAAATTTTTGAATTAGTTTGTACAAAAATCCAATATAATATTAGATCAGTTTTTAAAAAAGGAAGTTTAAATTCGAATAATTTGCGGTCCTAATTGTAATTTTTTTTACATTTTGTGAGCAATTTGAATGGTTAACACTCAAATTCAAATTATTTTGGGGTCCTATTAAAAATATTTTTCCAATTTGTTGTCAATCAAGATATGAAATCTGAAACCTATTTATGGTTGTACGGTTGTAACATAATTGATCACAGAGAAATTGAACAGAGAATTTGGAAGCGATAAGATAACAATATGATGTTGATGTCATGTATTACCTAACTTATCTAAAAGCAATTTATAAAAGTATACATATTTACATTTATAAAATCCATCTTATCCTCCTCTTATTTATTTGTGATTGTATTTGTGGAAAGCAATAGAGAGCCATTGTCAATCAATGAGGTTCTTGTTGAATTTCATGTAATTATACTTCTTATTTTGCCATGTATTAAAATTTATATTACGGATAAAAACATCAGATTAAAATTAATGATTATAATTTATTAATTACTAAATTTTTTTATTTATATATATTCATTATTCCCAAGCTATTAACTATTGAGTTAAATTTGATGCAAATTTGAAGGGGTTTGTAAATTTGATGCAAATTTGAAGGGATTTGTAAATTTGAAAAGGTTTTGGATACAAATGCAAATTAGATATTAAAAATATACGGATACGTACAAAATATTAAACAAAGACGGATATGTGCAGATCAAGTATTAAATGAATATAAATATAATTTGGACATTAAAAATAAAATCATCACATACTTCGCAAAATAATATACGTATTATATATAAGTTTGTAAATATTAACTATGTAATATTTTCATAACATATTTATAGTTAAAAATTATACATAAATCCTACATCCTAAACTCTAAATTCCGACAACATAATTAGAAAAAAAACGCGAAAGAGAAACGACCGAACGCAAAATGATAAATTCTTGATCTCAAAAAGTTCAATCTAGATCAAAATTTTAGACCAATTTATTTTTATAGCAAACTTATAAATGCAGATATTATAAGCATTTGCCCCTTATAAATTAGTCATTATATGCATATATTCCTTCAGAAAATTAAACTAATTAGGATTAATTAGGGCTGGAACATACTTTAAAAAATTAATTTATATTTTACAATTTTCAATCAAATTAGATGTAAAAATAAACTCTTTGAATTAGGTAAAATTTCTTGTGTCACTATCCATCTCTCCACCTCTTATGGACATGTTGATAATTTAATTCAATGTTCATACTTCCATAATAGCCTCAAAATAAAACAAAACAAAACAAAACAAAACGCGTTGAGATGTCATTTATGTTGAATAATAACAATAAATAAATCAATGAATAGAAAGAAGGGAAATGTTTGGGAGATACGTACTGATTTTATTATTCATGTTAATAATTTTAATTTTATTATGTTATTTTATTTTGTATTACTGATATTAATAATAATTTATTTATATTAAATAATAAAAATATTGTACAGATAAATTACATAATAAAGTCGTTAATATGAATACTAATTCATCTAATCCGAATAATAAAGTCTGTATCGATGACGGTACCAATAACGGTATATGTATATCATTTCCCAATAAACAAATAGCCAATAAAAGAGACCTAAGTGAGCTGATAAATGCATGTAATCAGATATCCACCAGAATTATTCCCCATGACAATATCAATATACATGACATGTTAGTTAATTAATTAGTTTAATATATAACCAAAAGCATGCATGTCATTATCTCTAAACTACTAATATAATGACATCCCATCTTATTCATTTCTTTCTTGTTCCTACTTCCTACTTAGCTTAATTCCCTAATTAATATATTACCAAAATTAGCACCACAAAACATTATAATTTCTTTGGTGTTAATTAGGACTCATGATATGTTGATAAGATTGGAACATTTTGTGATGAAACATTTTAATTTAATTCAATAGTAAACTCTTTTAATAAAATTTTCATCAATTTTGTAATGTATTTTCTCTTGCAAAAAAACTCACTAAATTAATTACAATGGGTGTAACTTGACAACTTTTGACAATGGTTTTTCAGCAAAAAATAGTTTTTAAAAATTCATAAAAATGGAACAAAAATTTATAGACATAATTTTGAACTTACAGACTGATTGTGCTTAAAATTTCATATAATTTAAATATTATTTAATATTTAATCGAAGACCATTAAATTTTGATAGGTTCTTTGGCAACTCTGAAAAAAATTCAATTCAAATCAAATTAAATTTGTTCAACTAAATTTTTATTGGTTTACATAGATAAGCTGGATTGAACATACAATTTGATCAACTAAAGTAAAATCGAATTAAACAAATCGAATTTTAATTTGATTAATTCAGTTAAAACAAATTAGTATGAAAAATTATGTTATTACTAATAATATAAGAACTCAATAATTTGTACCTTAACATGTATAATTTTCAAAACAAACTAGTAATTTGGTTTATTTGGGTTATTGGATCTTAATAATTGTCAAAACAAAACCGTCAATTTAAAACCAAACTATCGTAATTTATAAACCGAACCAAACCACATAAATCGAATAATTAAATTGTTTTAGTGATGAAAATAATTCTCTCCGTATTAAAAATCGCATGTTCAAAACTTAAATAAAGAATTCTTCATGAATATTTAAAATTCAATAGCTTAATTAATTCCATCTTTACCAAAACAAAAATAGTTTGTTCAAAATTAAATTGATTTGTTTAAAATTGAACAAACCAATCAATTTAAACACACTGACATCTGGGACCCACATCCAGCACATGTGATATCAGTAGATAGTGGGGGACAAACGAGTCAATAACAAATAATGATTTATTTGACAAAGCAAATAATGCTTATATGTTTGTTTTTCATTAGATAAATAACATGAGAACATTTCATGTATTTTAACTACAAAAAAAAATACAATAAAACATTGACAATTTAAATAAAATATTTGAATTTCTTGTCTTGTAATAAAATAGAAAAATTAAGGGCCCGGGCAAGCTTTATTATTTAATTCTAATAAATAAAAAAATGAAGAATATTGTGATTTATGGGCCTCATTATTCATCACCCAAAATTTGGATCCACATTTATGTTAGATGGATATGATTTTAAATTTTGAGATTCATTTATTCATGATGAAATTTAATGTAGACCGGGAGAGGTTACAGTCTTTTAAAAAAAATTAAAAACTAATTATATATATTAAGAGTTTAAGATATTTTATTGTAATTATAGTGTGGTCAACTTTTCTTAAAAAAATTTGAGATATGATTTTAAAATGACCATAGGTCTGTAGTCATTTTAAATATGAAAGTTTTATACAAATGGAGAAAATACAATAGTTCATACAAAATTATGGTAAATAAATTAAATTGTATAAGAATTAATCTACTTTAAAAAAAATAAAAGAAGAATGTATATAACAGATATTGGGTTATTCAACCATGAAAAAAATATAATAATAATGAATTATGAAACCATGTACACAAAGGTGCTCACAAAAGCACACAAGTACATATAATCTATTTGCATATACTTTTAGATTATTGAAAAATCAAAACTAGTTTTAAACTTTATGAATTCTAGCTCTAGTAAAAGAAATAATGAGAAAATAAATTTGTCTTATAAATATATTTTTGTGGTATTTTCTCCATACTAAAAAAACAATAATCTCTAATAAAAAAAACTAGCATTGCTAGTAACATGATTATGAACTCAATAATCAAAATTGGAATCCATATGTTTCTGAGATAAAGATTAGAGTCTAAATTATTTAATTTTTAAATGTCTATAAAGAACTCTTTATCTGAATTTTAAACTTATAACTTCTTATACGAAGAAAATCTTTATTACTAGACTAAAGACTGATTCTCTAAAATCAACATATTATTTTTGGTATTGAAAATTTGACAAAATTTGACGAAGCCATATTAGCAACTTAGAATTTTTTTTCTTTTCAAATACTTATCTCACAAAATTTATCTCCCCTACATACCCACAAAATATTTCTAACCAACAAATTGAAAATAACTTAATAAACAAGTTTGCATACTGATGTAGTCAAATATGTGGTATATGATAATATATAAAGTGTATATTATGCAATTGCCAAATTTATATTTTAGAATGTTTTGAACAATAAATACAAAAGTGCAAAATAATAAGTTTGCATTATGTAATAATCTAGAAAGTATTTGAAGAGAATATATATTGAGTTTAAAAGGTTAAGATAGTCATTGATAATTTTCAGAATGTATTTTTTTTTCAGTCAAAAGTGTGCCATATATGTCAATGATTATTTCATACTATTTAATGTGTAAATACGCATTTAACAATAATTGAGTGTGCATGAAAAACAAAATAATAATAATGTTCAGGTGGATTTCATAAGGTGGTGGTTTTATTAGGACCATTTCAAAAATATTTTGTATTTCAGCTAAAAAAATAAGGAAAAAAAAACAAGTTTGTTGTAATTATGTTAAGATGTAAGATCACCTAATTCATATAAAATATTATTTGAAATACTATGTTAGCATGGAAGAAAAAATCTAACATAATCATTGTAAATTTTAATGATAAATAGAAGCAAAATATTGTATATATAGTTGCTAGAAGATATTATTTATATTTTAGAGTACATGCTTTACTTGTGTAACTAAAAAAACAAATTAGGCATGCAAGTATGACATATAAAAAAACATAAGTAATAAACTTTTTTTCCATATAAAGTCAATATTCATTATTTCAGATAAAGTAATTTGTTTGTGTAATATTCAATACAATTGATGATAAATTTGTCATAATTTTATTCCGTCGAATCCTAAAAATATGATATTTTCATCAATTAATTTATTTTATTTTTAAATTATAAATAATTGAAGATAAAAATAAATATATGATGCATCTTTGTCCACTCTTTAAAAAAAAAGAATATAATTATCTACACTACCGTACAACTATTATCCACTAACCTTTTTCATTTAAAAAAATCATATTATATAATTAGCCTATAATTCATAACTCAAATAAAAGAATAAATGTACGCACTAACTCTTTCATTTCACAATATATAAGTTAGCGTGAGTTTAAACTCACTAATATTTTTAATGAATTTAACTCAAAAATCTATCGAATCGATATAAATTTTCAAATCCAAATAGCTTAATAAAATTTTCATATAAAAATTTTATAAAATACAATTTTTTCCTATTTTTAGAGTTTTTTAAGTATTTATTTCATATATTTTTTTGAAAATGATCAATCATAATATAAATATTTATTATTTTATTATTATTTTAAAACCATCTTAAAAAATTCAAAAAAATAGTTAGAAAACTCCAAAAATAAACAATTTCGGCATCATACAAGATTTTGATATACAAAATTTATTGAGTTACTTGGATTTATCGTTTGAAGCCGTTTCGATAATTTTTTGAGTTAAACTCATAAACTCTCTTGGTGAACTTAAGCTCACGCTAACTTTACTCTATATATATATATAATTAGTCTATTATTCACAACTCTTTTTTCTTTTTTAAAATAACGGCTTCTATTAATTTCAATATTTATTTCTTTAAATATATTTTATAAAATTTAAATTAAAATTAAAATTTTTTTATGAAAAAACGAGATCTATTATTATTACCGTTAAAAAAAATGTAATTCTATTATTCACAACTCAACTAAACCAAAAAAGAAAAGAAAAGTAATTAAAACAAAATATACGGTTCTAATTTCTAAAAAGTAACTTCTTCTATTATCCACCCAACAAATGACAGATCCATCTTCTCTCTTTCTTTCTTTCTTTCTCTGTTCAATTAACAAAACAAACAAACAAACAAACTTCACGCTATCCTCCCCTTCTCTACTCGCAAATATCTCTTCCGATCATCGATCAATCAATCAATCACATCCACCTTCGCCTTTTGCCTTCGAGGAATCAGTAAAAGGATCAACTCTGAAGAATCAGACTCAGTCATAATTTCATAAACAAGATTACTAGAAGGGTTGAAGGAAGGAAGAAGAACAGGCGTCGTCATACTTTCAGACGGTGAGTCTCTCTTCCGATTCAAGTCTTTCTTTCGTCCAAAATCGAAACTTTGGTTACTCGGATTGGAAGATCGGTTGGTAATCGGATCGATCATGGTCTTCCAGTTCTGATTTTCCAAAACCATGCTAATGCCTAGCAAAGAATTAGCATTCAAATGTTATATATGTTAAATTTTGTTTTCCTTCTTTTAGTTTTCGTATCTATGAATCAAAGAATTTGACTTTCTTTTGCAAATGATCAGATAAATTCAATGAAATCAGCTGATCAGGAAGACTATTTCTATGTTCTTTATTCTAGGTCTTTATAATCTCAAGCAATTAACATCCTCTCCAGCTGTACCAAATTTGTCATGAAATTTCAAAATTAATCAAAAAGTAGTGAGATTTCACAACATGTTTGCGAGCCCGGAGTACCCCAAAGTGATGGACAATGGCAGTTCCCCCAACAACTTCCATGATGCCATGCTCTACCACAAGCTGTCTGAAGGGACCCACATGTCGGTGGACAGCACTGCAACGGACCTCAATGGAACCCACATGTCAATTGACATGGCAAGCAGCGTTGGGTCAAATGCTTCGGGTACTCAAATGCTGAACCACCCTGGTAACCGGTTCGTACCTGACGCATCCAATACGGGGAACGGCTTTTACCATTCAAACACACCACAGGCGTCGCCCCATGGAAAAGGCGACCGGCTAGTCAGATCCCTAATGGACCATCGATATCCGAGAGAAAGCGTAGAAAACTATGATGCATGGACAATTGACACCTCAAAGCTACACGTAGGTGAAGCCTTCGCGCAAGGAGCCTTTGGCAAGATATTCAAGGGGACGTACAATGGGGAAGATGTAGCGATAAAATTGCTGGACAGGGTGCCGGCAGAAGAACCTACCACAGACAAATCACTGCTGATGGAGCAACAATTCCACCAGGAAGTCAAGATGCTTGCAAATCTCAGCCACCCCAACATCGTCAGGTTTATTGGCATGTGCAAGAAAAATGGGGTTTTATGCATTGTTACAGAGTATGAAAAAGGGGGGTCGGTGAGGCAGTTTCTGACGAAGCGTCAGCACAACAGAGGAGTTCCGCTTAAGCTGGCAGTCAGGCAGGCGCTTGATGTTGCAAGGGGAATGACATACATACACATGCTCGGGCTGATACATCGGGATTTGAAATCTGATAACTTGTTGATTGCTGGGGATAAATCCATTAAAATTGCAGATTTTGGGGTTGCAAGGATTGAGGAGAGGCCTGAGGGGATGACACCTGAGACAGGCACTTATAGGTGGATGGCACCGTAAGTTTTTCCTACCTCTCTTTTCTTCTTCTACTTCTTCTTTTGTTTTTTGTTTTCTAGGTGCCCTGCATTTATATTTCCCTGGTTAATTTTAGCAATTGTTAGTACTCGATGAACTCCGATATAAATTTTGCTAAATCTGCTCTCTTTTTGACATGTAATTAGTAAGGATACAGTGGAGGTTGCTACAGCTGTATAAAGATCATTTCTGATTCAAGTCAGGTTTAGGTTATGAATGATATATCTAATTTTAGAACATTTGTCATTTTGTTAGCACTTTGGTTTATTTTCCAGGCTCACGTTGCTAGGTTTTTGGATGGTAGTAATGTGTGGAGTTTGAATTACAGACTAACAAAACTGCTTTGGTATTTACTGGTTATTATTTCCAATTAGAGTCTTCAATTCAGGTTTTGTGTGTTTTGATGTTACTTGTTGCTCCAACTCAGGTATGGGTCAGAAGTTGAATCTCATTTAAACATGATTGTATGTTAGCTGCGTTCTCAGTTCATTCTGGTGTGGGTCTGTTTCAGGTTTAGTCTATGCCATGGCACCTTTTATTTTTTTCTGTAATAAACCTGTTATATAGTTACCAGCTCTCCAACTCCATAATTTCTGGTGTGTAACTGAATCACATTTTAGTTACTTGAAGTAAACATACAACAATTTTGGTCACTAAAATGCGCACAATGATTTCATGTGATTGTACTTCATAATACGTTTATGTCTATTGTCAAATATCTAGTCATGCCCACTATCTAATAGAATAAATTTGCTTTAGAAATGTGTAGCTTCTTGTTACATTCTATTCATGATTATTATTGTCTATGTCAGAACACTTCTGGATGTTGCTTTTTTCAAAGTTTATCTTTACTTCTTTTTCCTTCATTGTATAAGCATTTTTGACACAAACCGTTTATATCTAAATAGATAGTTCTTTTACACGAGAGCCTTGCATTGTTTCTTTGATGAAATATTTTATTTTTAACATGTTCTAGACGCTTTATCTGGTTTCCGCATGTTCCTGACCTAAATTGCTCAATATATGTAGGTTGTCTTTCTTCAAGTTTTTTGACACAAACCTTTGCATGTAACAAAGATTTTCAGAATGCTTATCCTGGACTACCCTATGCACTACAAGCTGATAAATAAATCATTCACATTTACCCTTATTGAAGGATTTTTATCTACATTATTAATTCCGAAGTTCTTCGTTCTATACAATTTTGTTGTTCAGTTTCACAAAGCAGCATTAGGTTAATAGGATATCACCTCCTATTAAACCCATTTTACAGCCATTTTTTGCCCATTGTTCTTTCCTACAGAATAATATAGAAAAACAAAAGATCTCTTTGGGTGGGCCGAAAACCTTCATTGTAGGTCTTGAGTTTCTAAGCACTTATATAGAACTGATCACATTGGTAACTTAACCAGACGGCAAGATATTATTCCATAATTTTGTGAACATCCTCTTTATGTCTCTGCAGGGAGATGATACAGCATAGGCCGTACACTCATAAGGTAGATGTCTATAGTTTTGGCATTGTGCTATGGGAACTCGTTACCGGGCGGGTTCCATTTGAGAACATGACTGCTGTGCAGGCGGCATTTGCTGTGGTGAACCGTGGGATTCGCCCGACAGTCCCAGCTGATTGCTACCCATCTCTAGCGAACCTCATGATGCATTGCTGGGATACCGATCCTGATGTCCGACCTCCCTTCTCTGAAATCGTGAGGATTCTTGAGGAAACTGAGAGGGAGATTCTTAGCACTGTGCGCAGTGCACGGTTTCGCTGCTGTGTGTCCCCCATGACCATGGAATGATCTTTATTTGATCTGAACTATTCTTAGTATTGGTATACCGTGTTTTTACTCCCAAGTTATGAGTGCATGAATAAGTTGAGATTATTCATGTTTTGGCCGAAGTAATGTTTGTATTTGCATGTACCACTCACGGTTTAGTTTTCTTCCTTTTTTTTCCTTTTACATAAATGCCACAAGAAGATTGATTCTAGTTTGGAACCTAAAGTTAGCATTAGACGTGGTTCTGTGGTGGTTGTTGGGTGAAAGGTATAGGGTTTGAGATTGAGATTGTGGTTAAGATACAGTTGTGGCAACTTATGTAAATACTCCATTACATATATTGTATCAATGTAAAGATTTCTCTGGCAAAAAAATTAAGGATTTTGGTGTTTATATGTAATCTCTCTATTTGTTGACTATTGATAAGCTGCGTTTCTTGCCTTCTCCATAAAAATGAAATAGCCCATGTTTGTGGTTTTCTAGGTTTTCAGATAATTGCTTAAGGGCTATTTGTTATATATATATATATTTTTTGGGAAGCAAGGCATCTATTGTAAACAGTTAAGTTGTCAGACATTTGTCATATATTAGATGCAAATGAGGGTTTTATACTTTTGTTGATGGAGAGCAAGCTTGTTTGTTGTATGTATGCATGTACGTATTCTACCAAACAACAAATATATCTAGATATGAATTAACTTTGTTGTGGTTTATCCTATGCATATTTTTTTGGTTTTCGCATTTGCTTTCAATTCACAATTGGTATGTGGTGCACACCATCTCCCAGTTTTGTAAGTGAAGTTGTAGTGATTTAAATATTTCAAGATATCTTAATGTATCGAATGATAGTGATTTAAAATTGAATAAAATTATATTATCAATTTTTTTTTTTAATTTTTTGATATTTTTTATCCTCATTATTTGATCTATATTATTGTCAAACATCAAACATTTAAAGTGATTTAACGTTTATTTTGCTTTATTTTATTTAATTTATCAAATTGATGGCTTAATTGTTATTTAATTTAATGATAAGAAAGACTTGCGGATTTTTTATGATGGGTGGAGTACAGTTGTATATTTTTGCTGTACTTAAAATTGACAATTTAAAACATTTATTTATTTTTTAATATAAAGGCTCTTGTTAATTCAGCATTTATTTTTTTCAAATGTCTTTTACGAAATCTAAATCTGTGTTTCTTCGTAGAGATACGAGATCTATTACTATCATGCTAGACCTACAGTTCGATTTAAAACATTTATTATGGAGAGACATCTACTGATTAATAGTTTTCGTTGGAATTCTATAAATAGTGCTTTTTAGAAACTATTAATTAACCTTCCAGATGTATTGAGCTATAAGCTTAATACAGTGATGATGAGTCTCGTTTCTTTACGAAGAGGTATAGGTTTAAATTCTGTAAGAGATATTTAAAAAGAAATAAATGTTAGAGTTAATGACAGCCTTTATAAAAAAAAAAATTCAAGACGTATTGGGTAATAATACAAATACATAACTGTTTTCTTGATCTTGGTCGGACACGAAATTGAGACCATAAATCACATAAAAATAATCAGAAATCAGAAACAAGGCTTAGGTATCAGATCCAATAATGCCGCAGTGAAAATATTTTCCTTTAATCTTACGGTTTCAATTACGTTCGGTAAGTCTAAGCCCTTTTGTAACGTTTCTCATATTATAAACCTTTAGATACTCGCTGGATGGAGATAAATCACGAGATTAATTGAACTTATTTTTCTGTTCCATAACTCAAAAGTCTCTGTCTTGAGTATCTTGTATAAAAAACACTTGTTCTCACTCCGAACATAACGGAGAAAAACAGAAATGATGTTTTTCTCTCAATCTAAATCTGTCTAGAGGATGTTAGAAATGTCTTAACTGATTCTGAGAAAGAGAGTTTCAAATTATATATAACATGGACATGCTTTAATGAATGGATGCATCCAAGGTTGCATAACTATACCATATGTCTCCACACACAAAATCCAACAATGGGATTAGTAATTTTTGAGGGAGTTAATATATATATATATCATCATACCGTTATCAATATTAATTTTGTTATTCAGATTAAATAAGTTATTATTAATGTTGACTTTATTATGTAATTTATTTATATAATATTTTTATCATTTAACTTAAGTTTATTATTATTCAAATTAGTGGTATTTGAGTTGAACAATAAAGTACTGTATAAAATAAATTATATACTAAATTCGTTGATATAAATAATAACTCATTTTACATAAATAATAAAATCGGTATCGATAACGGTATCTTCCAAACATTTTCAAGTCTTATATCAAAGCTGACGACTCAAAACTTTTCTTGATTATTGTTAATGGGATTAGTAATTAGTAATATCGTGTTTTAGTATACTAAATACGTTCACAATGAAGTATGAACGGATTCTAAACGATACAGTCATACATACAGAAGCAATCAATTTAGTTTCCGCATGCGCTCTTTCCACCGTTGTTGCATTGCACCACGGTTCAAGTCCAATCCGTGTATAGTCACACTATCTATACACACACAGTGTCACAGTGACACACTCCCACTCGCAATCGCACAACAAACAAACAAAGAAGCAAGCAAGCAATCAATGGACCCAACACTGCCGTGCATAGTCCAAGCGCTACGCGCGGTGGCGGTCCCCACATCGACGCAACTAAACCCCGCCACTCCGGCAGCCTCCTTCTCCTCCAGGACTCAATCACAGCCGTCCATTTCCCGATGCACCCGCTCCCGCGCCGCCCCCGACTGGACCGTCTCCGACACGCTCGTGCTCATCGAGCAGATCGCCGCCGTCGACGCCGAGCTCTGGTCCAAGACCCTCTCCTCCTTCCAGAAATGGAAGATCGTCTCTGATAACTGCGCTCAGATCGGCTTCAATCGCTCCTCCAATCAGTGCAAGCGCCGCTGGGAGCTATTGGTCTCTGGTCAGTGCACACAACACACAATTTTGTTTTATTTTATTATTCTACATCTCACTTTCATCCAGATTGAGACCTTAAACCATGACTGAACCCTAGCCTTTATTCAGACTACAAAAAGATCAGGAGATGGGAGACAATGAGGAACAGCAATACTGGACCGGGTCCCGGTTCGGTTTCCTATTGGAGGTTGGATCCGGATTGGAGGGAGAGGTTCAGTTTACCGGGGTTGTTCAACCTTGAGGTGTACGGTGCGATGGATGCGGTGATTAAGATTGAAGGCTCGAGGGACATTGACTCAGAGCTGCTTGTCATCGGTCCCATTGAACCGATTGATGGAGAGAATGTTGATGTACCGCTTATCGCTGGCGGCACACTTTCCACTGTCTTGGCAGTTCCGGCTGATGCCGAAGCTCCTAATGATATGGAAACTATGCATGCAGCTGCTGACCTAGGTTTGTCTTGAATCTTCATATTTCAATTTCAGTTGGCACGATGCTGACAGTGTTGCTGATATTGACATTCAGTGTAACTTTTGTTTTGTATCAAGCAACAAATCTTGGTCATGAGTTAATTGGGGTTTTGAATAGGGAACAAAGCAAACAAACAAAACTGCCTTGTAAAATCAAATATTTATGTTGGGGAAATTTGTTTGGCTGGTTTGGTAGTTGGTACAGTACCCTAGCCATAGCATATCAATACTAAGCTTATCCTTCAAAAAGTATATAGCCATGGAGAATATCTACTATTTCAATGCTAAGCTAATCCTTCAAAAAGTATATAGCCATGGAGAATGTCTACTATTTCCTTTGAGCTGTTGTATTATATAGAGAATATGGAAGTCCACGGGCCTTTGGTCTTGCTCATGGAGTAGAATTTTGGTTTTGTATAATCTGCAATCACCTATGGGGTAGCAGCAAAGCTAAACCTACCTCTGAATTGTGTTTTACCCTGTTAAAATAACAAGGAACAAAAGCAGTGTTTCTGTTTTTTGGGCCTTAATCACTGAATTTAATTTTAGTGGAGAGACCAGTTGAAACCAAGGGACCAACTCGGTAAATAACTAAATTAGCCGCTTTAATCTCTATTTGACGTAAATTAAATTTCTTCCATCAGATCACAAGGACAAAGGGAAAGAAGAAATAGATGAAGCATTGCAATCGACTGAGGCTTGGGATCTTGCCACGAAGCTACAAGAGAATGCCGAGCAAATACAATCCATACTGAAAGGTGAAAATGGAGCTGACTTGACTATTTGTGATAACATAGATATGGCTGTTGCAAGAGAAAAGGCCGAGGAGTTGTTTAAAACTTTAGGAGGTCTTGTGCAAAGTTTGGATGAATTCACCGAACTTGTAAAAAGCAACGGGTTGGAAAATGTTGTAGCCCTGAAATCTTATTCAGCTATGTAGTTCTGTTTTAGAACATAGAACGAAATGCTTCTCAGGCATTACTAATTTCCCATTTTGGTCTCGGAAGTGCCATAGTTACAATTAATTTACAAAATGCATCGTTTTTAATCAGGTTTAATGATCGTGTTAATTCATTTTTTCATCAAATGGGCCTAAATGGTAGAAATTAGAGTGCATGAGGATTAACATAGGAACTCAAAGCTTTTCAGGATTAAAACAGACAGTTCTGCAATTTAGTACTTGCTTCTTATATGATTTTGCTCTATTTTTTTCTTTTGTTTGGGCTAAGAACTCCCTTGGATATTTTGGGTTGATTTTGGAGGTAAGAATCTTTGTATTGTTTCTCATTGACTTGTTAACCTGCAATGGAATTATGTAAATTATAACTTTTTGGATAACCTAAGGTGGTTAAGTTAGTTTTAATTTTGCAAAAGGAAATCCAAATCTATGAACCTCTTCTCCAGAAGACCTTCAAGCTTTGCATGATTTGACGAAAATGAGATTACATTTACAGAGTGTATATTTTCCAATCATTCAGAAAGAAGAAATCAACTAAAAGTTATTAACTAATACCTATGAAAGATATTTCTCAAAATGAAATCAAATAAAACATTTACCAGGAGTGCACAAGTCAAAAATGCATCCTTTCAATTCATGAAGTTATATGACTAAAATGATTTTGTGAGCTGGCCGAAATACAAAGAGCAATTACAAAGCCCACATGAAATAGAAACAGCAATTGTAAAGCCATTAGAAAAGGCCTACATTTACAAAAATGTGAGAAAATAAAATCATCAAGATCAAGAATTACATTTAGGCCTACATCTGGAGCTCTCTTTTTTCTTATTATAATAATCATGATTCATAAAAAATTACACTAATGATTAAAAATCAATTTATTTTTATAGTCTAATAAAGACATGAATTGTTTTTCTTGTTCTTTATTTTTTTTCCTTTCACAGCCAATCTCATTACAATTTTTTTCTAGCTTTATCAAAATTGTCATCCTTTGATGAAGCAAGTATTGCTTTATTTTATTACACTGAAATGTTTAATTCAAAAAATAAAAGTAATTATAATAAAGTTGACAGAAAAAATCATTTAAAGATGAGTTCTTTTTTCTTTGAATGAAGCGAATATATATTTTGTTACACCGAAACGTTGGACCCAACAAAAACAAAGAAAAGTCAAAAACTAGAAAAACCTTTATCGTTATTCCTTGGTGTAAATTTTTTATAGAACATGATTATTTATATAAAAAAAATTCTACTTAATCTCCATCTGAGGAATTTTTTTACAAATAATCGGACACATCAATTTATCTATACTAATGATTTATTGTCAAACTTATCTACACTAATGACATAGTAACATATAAAAAAAATATTTTTTTAAGAGTGTAAATAGTATTTTCGTTCTTTGATCTAATTTTAAAGGATGTAAATAATATTTTCGCCCTTTGAAATTATTTTTTTATACACAATTTATATAAAATATAGTTTTTAATGATTTTGAATGACATAAATAGTAATTTCGTTCCTTCTGGATTATTGGTAAAAATAAGTTTGATTATAAATTATTAGGGTAGATAACTTGGTGAATCTGATTATTTGTGAAAAAATTTCCCCTCTGATGTCAAATAAGTAGGGGTATAAATGAATCGGATTGGTCGGGTTTCATATACGTCATCAATTCGTTTTATTATGGTCGGATTATAATATTTTCAATCCATAACCAACCGATTAATTATAAAAATTATTCAATTCGGATTTCATATTAGACAGTTAGGTTTTACAGATTTGGTGGGTTTCATTTAAAAAAAAATTATAAAAAATGTAAATAAAAATAAGTTTTAAATGAAAAAGACAAATAAAAAGTAACATACTCTAATTAATAATAATATAGAAAAAATTTTCAATCAAAAATTAAATTTTAATAAGATACCATGTTATTTGTATAGTGATATTACAATTAAGTTATATTAAAAGTATACTTCTTCGAAAGAAAATAGTATATAACGGTCAGGTCATTCTTTAAAAAAATCGTAATTAATTATTGAGTTTTTCAAAATTCAATCCATATACCTAACCGATTAAATATAAAATTCATAATTTTTCGGGTTGGATAGATCGGGTTGATCGAATTAAGCGGGTTAGATTTACACCCTTACAAATCAGTTGATTTGTTCTCCATTTGAAATACCAATGGAGACAACACTGGAACGGTAGATGGTAACAAAATCCTGGGTTTTGCTAGTGGCGGCGGCGGCGGCGGCGAAGGAGAGCGCTCGAATCGCCGGAATGGAGAGAGAGATGCTCTACTCCCACTATAACCACACCGATCCTTGTCACTTGCTCCGATGGACTGCAAGGTCCTCTCTCTCTCTCTCTCTCATTAGATGCTAGGTCTTCTGCGATTGTGCGCTAATCCTTTACAATGTTATTCAAATAACATAGCATTTCTCCTTTTGGATCTTTTAGCCTACATACTGAATGATTAATCATCAGCAATTGCAGATGATTCAATTGTGATACTCTTTATATTTCTGAAAACATTGATACTGCTATAAATCAGTGTGCATTCAAATACTCTAGAAACAAGTGAATATACATGTTTGTGCTAAAAGAAAACTAATATTCTGATTTGTACCAAGCGTTTTATGAGCCAATTGAGCACTCAAAGCTCTTTAGTAGAATATTAATATATCTATTTAATGAACTAACAGATTTTAGAAATGTTAGACCGGCTTGAGAATACAACGCTGCATTTAGTTGTTTTTCTGAAGTATAGAGTATATTGCAGGGAGAGCTACCACTTCATGTATGCGAGGCCTTGGGAGAAGGTGGTTCAATTCTATTCCCATTTGGTTTCTCGTGGTACCGGTGCATCTGGCCTCTTAGAATTGTTCAGTGATAAGGTAATTTTATTTTTTTATTTTGTTTCTGTGACAATTAGAAGTTACTAGACAGAGATTTATACAGAGAGCTAGTGTGGCACAGAATAAATATTTTGAATTCCAAATATTATAAATGAAATTATAGATTTGAGTAGTAATCTTTTTTTCTTTTTATCTTAGATACGAGTAATTTTGCATACATGGTACTTGAATTCTATCCATTCTTGTTTCATTAGTTAATTATTTTTTATTTCGTTTCTGTTCCTTCTTTTTGGACTCTTTCTCTGCTATTGAGTACATATATTTTGTGTATAAAACCTTCATATTCTGAATGTAATTGAAAATGGTAAAAGCTCAGAGAAGAAAGCACCACTACTATCGTGTGCTATAAAAAAAAACGAAGAAAATGAGGAATGGGGAAGAGAAACTTTCAAAATTATGATTTTATGATTATATCCCTGCAAAACCTAAAGATATGTAGAACATCCCACCAAATATAGGAATCAAACACCCCCAAGAATAAGTATCCTTAAAAGATATGGGATGATGGGCCTGTGTTGGTGCTTTTTCTTCGAGGGATGAGACATGATTTCATGAGATACTTATCACCTCCGGGGGCATGAGTGATATTTTTTTGTTCAACAGGGTTGGGCACAATACATGTCCTCCTTTGTTGTAATTATTAGTAATTTTCTTTTTTTTTTCTTGCTATACTAGTTTAAAATGTTATTTTCATTTTTTAATACACAGAAGCATGGTATAGTGAATATAAGTGAAAATGGTGATAGCCCAGAGGAGAAGCAAGTGGCAACTTGTGTAGCTTCTAAAGATAATGAAAAGAAGAGAGGAGGCAGATGGAACAGACTTACATTCAAAATTGTGCTTTCCTATCATGGTGGGTCTTTTGATGGCTGGCAGAAGCAGCCCGGCTTAAACACTGTTCAAGGGTACTGCCAAGTTATAATTTGGAATATTCATGTCTTAGTATGCTGACTCTGTAGAGCCTGAATTTATTACGTACAAGATGAGAAGCATATAATATGTCAATGGAACATGGGAAAAGACTTTGTTATACCTTAAAACTATGTGCGAGGTTTGAAGGAAAAAGTAATTGGGAACATTACTTCTTTATATAGCTCCTCTGTAAACTTCTATACGGCAACATGCTTTAAAGTAAGGTGTCATGTAAAAGTAATTTTAAGAAGCTGCCAACTGAACATGATATACAATAAGGAGTCAGACCTGCCTCGATCAATAAACTTGTCATTACTATGCAGTCCTTAGCTATTTGTATTATTTTTTATCATCTCACTCTGTGTTAGCTTGTTAAAAACTTTGCAGGGCGGTAGAGAAATCTCTTGGACAGTTTGTGGATGAGAGAAAAGCTAAGCAGCTGAAAGAGAGGTTGCTCCCGATAGAAGGATGTGCAGCGGTGGCTGGTCGAACTGACAAAGGGGTTACTGCTCTTCAACAAGTTTGTTCATTTTGTTAGTTCAAAGTTCAATTCATAAATTCAAGTTAGAAACAAAGTATTCTGTTTTCAAAATTGTACTGCACCTAAATTATTATTTGGTAAAACATCTCTTATCCCTGTTTCTTTTTTTCTTTTTTAGCATAAAATCATGTAATTGTTGGTTATGGTGACCCAATGATGTTGCAATTTCATAAACATTTAGATTAACATCATGTCTTCCAACTTATTCACTTACTATTTTATTTACTTTTTTGAAGACACATGGAGGAAGGATGTGAGAGCTTCAGATATAGGAGATGCAATAAATCAAGTTGTACCTGAAAAGCTTGTTGTATTGGAAGTCTCAAAGGTACTATTACATCTTATTTCTCTTTCCCCTTTCTATGTCACTTTACAACTTGGCAATAGTTTTCATGCAGTCATGTCCTTTTGGTAAAGCTGGTAAGGGAAATGTTAACAGACTATTGGTTTAATAGTAGATGCTTTTTTCTTCCTTAAACATACTACTACAGGCATGTACTTTCCTAATATATCCTGCATGCTGGTTGTATTGGTAACTCTGTGACTACTCAATTCCTATGTAGATACTCGAGCTATTTATAATAACTGCATTTATGTGTTTTGTTGGCAGTTTTAGACTTTTAAGATTAAGACTTTGTTGCACCTACAAAATGCAAAATGATTAATAAATTAGCTAAAATTGTCTCTTTCCTCCCTCATTTCATTTTTCTTCATATATTTAGGTTTCAAGGGAATTCCACCCAAACTTTGTGGCCAAATGGAGACATTATCTCTATATCTTTCCCCTCAACAAAGAAAATCCCGAAGAAGATAGTGACCACATGGATTGTCATAGCAGTGCCTCTGAACCTGATTGTGACTTAGAAGAAAAGCCTTCATCTAATGGGGGAGAGGAGGGGGATATGATTGGCATTCCCCAAGCAATGCCATCAGATAACATCAATGAGGAGAGCTCCTCCTTAGATGAGAAAGACGAGGACGATGTGATTCAAATCCCAAAAACAAAACCTCTGAGGTTCAGCGTCAACAAGGTGGATGAACTTTTGAGGCAACTTGAAGGGAAGATGTTATCTTACAAGATGTTTGCACGTGATACACAGGCTTCTAGAAGCATGTAAAGGCCTATTTTTTATCTAGAAATATGTGCTCAAGAGTCCCTTAGGTCATCTGGAATTTGTTGAAAGCACCTCCAATTCATGATGCTTTTGGGCACCATTTCCATCTTATAATTCCAGCGGATTTTAAGGAAGTATTCTTCATGTCAGGCCCAATGAAATGGTTTGAGATGTAAGAAGGGAATAGTGCTAAAGGATATAAATTATTTAATATCTACTCTAGGGGTCCAGAGAATATAATATGCTGGAGATTTATCAAGTTAAGCCTCCACAGGATGGTAGTATGTAAAGTATGACTCGCCTTTTGTGCCTGTTGCTTTTTGTTTGTTTCTTGGATCATGTGGTATTTAGTTAAATAGATTTTGCTATATAGAGGCTTGACTTTGACTCGAAACTACAAGTTCGTTAAATTGAGTATGAGTTGAGGTATGTTGGGTGGAACTTATGGAAATTGGGCAAAATTGGTTTATGTCAAAGCTCTGTTGTGCAGATGACGATTTGTGGAATCTTGATGGCGACAAAAATGGGGCTGAATTGCTCAATTATATGAACGGGTCTAATCCATATCCATGTGTATGGCAAGATCTATATTTTGTGCATTTTATAGTGAAGAATACTTGTGTATGTTGAATCAACTAGCCCTTAGATATTAATCAATTGAAAATGGATAAATCAACTGTTAAAATACATAATTTCTGTTTAATGATGATTTCTAGTTTCATGCAGGGGACCTGCTACGGAGTGTTTTATGTTTCACTCCAGAGCAACAGAGACGGCTCTTCCTTCTACTGATAAGGTTGTGACAGCAGCTCATTTCAGTATCAATTTCTTCTTTGAAAGAATAATGTTAGAGCTGTTTTTAGAAGTAGACTTTCAAGGTAAATGAGTTTAATTGGTGAACTAGAGGATCAACCGACTCTTTGTTAAGGCATAGAAACTAAAATTAAGGGACAATCCGTGTGCTTTCTATCATGCTAATTTGAGCAAGCTAGTGAGCTAACATTTTGCAAAATTTTGATAACATACAGCAATTATCTTGTTTCAGTCCAATAACTCTTGGTAGAGTTGATCTTTTTTCCTTTCTAACTTAATAAGGATTTTTCTTCAAATAACTCATGTCCATCTACCTCATTTACCATTATGGCAACACTGTGATGGTTCAGTAAGTCTTATCTGTCTCCACCAGGAATACCCTTGTTTTTGTTTTTGTAGCAGTAGTCACCAATGATAAATCTGGTATGTTATTGCTCCAGGACACTATGTGTGACTTCTCATTTGTTTGTAGGAGTCTGAAGGAGGTATCAAGGTTATGTGTGTAGAACTTGTTGCTAACCGATTCTTGCGCAAGGTATGCATGTTGCAAAATCTCAAGTAAAGCTTTCTCCCAGTTTCTGATAAGTCAGGATTTACAAATTTCTGATCTGATCAGGTGAAGTTTTGAAATGCATTGTTTACCTGGTTCAGGCCTAGCACTAAGAAGTCCTGAACCTGTACCAGTATATTCTTTCTTTGGGCATGCTTTACTTTGTTTCCTGATTCCTTTATTTCTTTTTTCTTTAACTAGTTGCTTTTTTCTTTTGTAAGTTTTGGTCAATTTAATTAGGCAAATAACCAGATAATTTGATACGAAGTTGTGCTCCAGTCAGTTACTGGTTTGAAGGAACTGGAGTTTTTGAATCTTGAATAATTGATATCAAATTCTTGCTGAACCTCTATGTATACCTTTACATTTTACATTGTAAATGTAACTTTGCAGATGGTTCGGGTTCTCGTGGCAACAGCAATAAGAGAAGCTGCTGCAGGTGTAGAACAAGATGCATTGATCAACTTGATGGATGCCACTTGTCGCCGTGCCACAGCACCACCTGCCCCACCTGATGGTCTTTGTCTAGTTGATGTAGGGTATGACGAATTCAAGAGAGAGAATTGCTTTATTCTAGAATAGGTAACAGAATAAAAATTTTCCAGAAAGTAAAATTTCATTTTCGCCCTGGAGAATCATGACATTATGTAAAAATAGAAATGTTTTTAACTGCCTCTAATTAGAGAACATGAAAACTCTTCAAAATCTGGTCAAATAGTAAACAGTGGTATACACGATAGTCCGGTGAGTATGTGATTTCACATGGATAGCTATTATATATTGCCATGTCACAGTGGCACACGAACTTTGTGTTACTCTGTATATTAGTTTTTGCGGAAAAGCATAGTCTGAAAATTTCCCTTGACCTTTGAACGATATTTGTTTTACCTTTAGAAGTTTTAGCTATTCCTACATAGTATTAACTATTACCTTATGAGAATTCTAGTTGTGCCTTTTTTCTTTTTTATTTCTTTTTGAGTTCAACCTCACTTCTTTTCTAGAAGATTACCTTCTAATTAGATCAAAAAATTGCAAAACAATGGATTTTATGTGGAAGAATTAACTGGGTAGCCTTCTATTGAAACCAAAATGGTAAGTTTAATCACCAAATGGGAGCGATAAGATGTGCAAAATCTGAACTGTTGCAGTTTGCTCAACTAGGCCTCTTTAAGTTTTATAATGTTACATTGATCCATACCCTGAACTATTATGCTATCTGGCACCGATGACTTATGATGACGTGGTATTGGCATCACACTGGCTTGGGATGATTTGTTGCCATGTAATTGTTTTTTATCTAAATCAATGGTTGAATTTGGACCAAGTGCGCTTGTTAGAGGGCTTATTGAACCAAACAAAAGAAATTTTTCAAGGGACTAATTAGATCCAGTGCAATAGTTCAAATACAGAAAGTAGATTTTGTTCCCTAACTTCTGTTTTATACGGCAAATGTAGGTTAATTCTGTTTGCCAGTGCTCTTGGTAGAAGTTGGTTGTTACCATATTTTGGTTCATTTGTTGCGGGGGAGATCTGAAGATGAGCTTCGAAGTATCACCCAAGCATTAGAAAGCTTAGGAAAAAAAAGTCTTTGTTTACTTTCTCTCTTTAATTATTAGTGATAATTTATGTTAATTTTACATAAATTAATTTTATTATTGATTTTGATGTGCAAGCAATGATTGATCTAGATTTATACTAAAAATGAATATGTTAAACTAATTGTTTCCATTGCCTGATTTTTCAAAATGACAAAACATTCTGATTTTAAATATTTGACAATACTATTACTGGTTTTTTGGTCATGCACGCTATTAGTTAAAAGAAATCACAAGTAGGAGATAATAAATCATACTTAAACACGTATCTAGAATTGTCTGACTTTTGAATGCGCAATATCATGTTATTATATATTCACATCAGAAAAAAAAGGTTCTTTTTTCATGTTGAGTTCGTCTAATTTAAAATGCAGGGATCAGATCATATTGGAATTAAGAGTTCGGTAATGTAATATATACACCCTATTATATTCTCAAACGTCGTTATTAATTGAATTATAAGCTATTTTTTTGGAATATTTCAATTCCATCAGATTTCAAGTAGTTCAAGTAATGGATGGAATTAAAAGGAATGTATTCTGCACCTTAATTGAACGCAGTAGAATGGTTTGGATGACCAACATCAGAATGAGTATATAGATGAAAAATACAACGTATTAAGGTGCTGATGATAGTTCTAGATATATAACATACTTGCAAATTCATTCAAATGAAATATTATATGTATTTTGTGTTACATATCATCTTCAATTAATGGTTCCAATAATAGCGGTAGCACTAATTTACCATTGCAATAAATCATAACCTAGTTCAATAGCTGAGGCATGGTAATAAACATGCACGGAAACCAACTAATATGATCTCATATTTCTCACAAGGTTTAATTTAAAGGGAACAAAATACAGCATACGAGATTCATTTATGCATTTTGCCAGAGGTAAAATCTTTTTATTTTATTTTATTTTATTTTATTTAGCTCTTGTTTAAACCATGTCAAATAAATTTGTGGATCCACCTTCCTTCACTCAACTTCCAGCACAAACCTCAGCACCATGAGCAACCATACAATTGCCACATGGATTGGACCAACAATACCTCAACTGCCATGTAAAACAGTTCTACCGTTGCACCGTGTCACCGACGGCCGGTCCTAGACATGGCAGAGGACCCACAAGTCAGTAACATTAGTTCCTTGTAATTTGTTCTAGACCAGGTTCAATCACAGATTTAACATTTGAGCAAAATTTCTATTCTTAGGAATGAACCTCTCATGCCCTGGTGTTCTGTCCACCTATCCTCCTTTCCCTCTTTGGTTTCTCTCTCTCTTCCCTAATTTCTCTCTCCTTTTTCAACCTCTCAAAACAAACACTACCCCCTTTTTGCACATGCCGTAGCGTCGTATGTGCCTCTGCCAAAACCAAAAAGCTATTGCCTCCAACTATCATGCCCGGCCAGGCTGCAGGGCCGTGGCCCGTTTCTCTCTTCTCCATTTTCCTTCTCCTAACATATTGTGGTGTTTACGTATTTGCTTCTGATGCTGATATTCTTCTTCAATTTAGGGACACCCTGTCCATAAGCACAGGTGGGTCCCCGGACCTACTCGGCTGGGGCCAGGGTGCTGGCCCGTGCAAAGGCATTGTGCCACTATGGCAAGGAGTGATATGCAACCTAAATGGGACTGTTCTAGGGTTGCAACTAGAGGATATGCAGCTGACGGGGACCCTACGGCTCGATATACTAACAGGTATACAGAGTATACGAGCCCTGAGCTTCTCAAACAACAACTTTTCTGGTCCCATCCCTGACATATCCATCTTTGGTGCCTTAAAAATGCTGTACCTGGAGCATAATCAGTTCAAAGGGCCGATACCAGGAGATATGTTCGAGAATATGCGTTCGCTGAAGAAGGTGCATTTGTCATACAATGAGTTCTCAGGACCTATACCGTCGTCACTCACGGTCCCACCAAGGCTGTTGGAGTTGGGACTGGAACATAATCAATTCGATGGGCAAATACCGGACTTCAAACAAGAGACGTTGGGGCAGGTGGACATGGCGTACAACAACCTGGAGGGACCCATACCGGTTGCTTTTAGCAAGTTCAATTCCGTCAAGTTTGAAGGTTTGGGTTTTATTCTACTCCTTTGCCCTTTAGGCCTCATGTCTATAATTTGTTTTTCAAACTTTATTCAATTCTGAATACGCTTTGAAAATAAAATAATCATTTGTGTAAATGCTGCTGTATTATGTGATTCTTAAAGGCAACAAGGACCTTTGTGGCGCACCGCTCGCTAAGCCTTGTGATTCCTCATCAATGCAACCGCCACTACCTCCTTCGTCGATAGATTCACAATCGAACTCATTAAACAAAGCACTTATAGCAGTCCTCATAATCGTTTCTATCGGCTTTGTACTATCCCTCATAGTCATCTGTATATTGTTACCCAAATGGCGGAAGAATCACGGGGAGGAAGAAGTACAAGCTCAATTCCTTCCTCCTCTCCCCTCTGCACCATCGAGGAAGCATGACGTAGAGTTCACAGGCCCGGTTGAACAGCCGAGAAGCTCTGCAGCAAGCGGCGGTAAAAGGGCAAGAAAGGATGAACCTGGCAAGTTGTCTTTTGTTAAGGAAGATGGACAAAGGTTTGAGTTAGAGGATCTGCTGAGAGCCTCAGCCGAGCTTTTGGGGAGTGGCGATCTGTGGGCATCATACAAGGCAGCACTTTTTGACGGGCCATCTCTTGTGGTGAAGAAACTTAAGGAAAAGCACGGGATCGGGAGAGATGATTTTCAAGAACATATGTGGAGGCTTGGAAGGCTCTCACACCCAAATCTATTGCCGATTGTTGCATATATACACAAGAAGGAAGAGAAGATGATTATCACAGATTATGTTCCGAATGGAAGCTTGGCACACATGCTTCATAGTAAGACTATTAATCACAAAATCTTTTCAAATTCATACATTAGATATTGTGTCTATTTTATGTTTAATTACATCAAGACTTTACTAATTAGCTTAATTAGTCCTATGCTTATCCAGGATATTTGTTTCTTTTTCTTTTTCTTACAATGCTTGAACTCAAGCATCCTGGTTATAATTAACAATTGTAATTCAAATCAAACTTTTAGGCCAAGGCTCAAACCTTCCTCCATTGGATTGGCCCACAAGACTAAAAATTGTGAAAGGGGTGGCACGTGGTCTTGCCTATTTGTACGAGGAGCTTCCGATGCTAACTGTTGCACATGGCCACCTCAAAACTCCAAACGTCCTTTTAACCGACTCTTTTGAGCCCTTGCTTAATGACTATGCGCTGTTTCCGGTGATGTCGAGCAGTGTTGCATCGAAGGTCATGGTTGCCTACAAATCACCAGAGTGTGCTGCGCGTGGGAAACCATCGAACAAAAGTGATGTTTGGAGTCTTGGGATTTTGATACTGGAGATTTTGACCGGCAAATTCCCAGATTATCTACACCACGGACGTTCCAGCACCGACATGGCTAGCTGGGTCAAGTCGGTCGTTAGAGAGGAGTGCGTCACTGATGTGTTCGATTCGAGAATCGGAGGCATGAAGAGCGTTAAAGGGGAGATGGATAAGTTGTTGAAAATTGGTCTCGGTTGTTGCGAGGTGAACTTGGACAAGAGATGGGACTTACAACATGCCCTTTCAAGGATCGAGGAGCTCAAGGAGGACGGTAGCGAAGATGGACATTCTTCATTCAGTGCTGAAGATGAGCAGTATTTCTCTGGGACCAATTGAATTGGTTTAAAAAAATTTCTTTAAAAAAAAATATTGAATGTTCTGGCTTCTAATGTGTACATTGGTAGATTAATTGCTTCAAGAGCTTTATGGGTTATGTTTTTTTTTTTAGGATGTAACGATAAGGGCCCTACTTTAGATGATTTTTTGCAATTTATTCATGATGTGGTGTTAGTCAATACATATAGTATGATACTGTCAAGACTTTAGTGATATCAATTTAGATCATGACTTTCTCACTTAAATTAATCAAATTAAACGAAGTAGTACATACGTACAGAACCTGAATACTGATGACCTTCCATGTATAGGACTTCTCAACACTTGTTATGTGAGATATTCCATAATTAAGTATATAGCATTTCATATACAAAATTGTCATCAATTAGAGCACTTTAGGTTGTAATTAAACAAGAGAAGTTTTTAAAACATCAAAAAGGGTATATATTGTCAATATGATTATGTTGTTAGCTAGGTTAGTTGTCAATATTACTCTCGACCTACCCTAATCAAAGCCAGGAGTCTCATCCATTCTTGGTAATAATGCAAAACACATATTAAACGCTCCGATTCTATATTTGGATATGGTTGCGAACTGATGTTTCCTAACACATGATTCATCGTCAACCTGAATATCTCGACTGTCAAATTTGTAGGTCATTAATTGGCATGTAAAGCTCTCAGAGCATGCAAAAGACTAGTATTACACACGGGCACAATGATTTGGACCGTAAAGAATTTTGTTCATAGGTACAGTATCGAAGGAGCTATAAATGAGTGATTTTAGCCATTGGTGTCTTGGGGAAGAGGGAGATATGACAAGACAAGGACATGGTATAGTACCTGGCATTGCACTCGCAACTCCTTTTTCTTTTCATTCGTTTTTTTTTAATAAAAATAGCACATAGAATTGATGGCAAATCAGGGTTTAATGCACACATAATTGGTGGCTTTCAAATCCTAATTGTAATCTAATTTGCAAATGGAACAAAGTAAAGTTCAATTCATGAGGGGATTCTTGAATAAGCTGAACTGCTAAAACCAAAATATATACCTTAGTTCATCTTCCCTCCATTTTTTATTTAGGTTTTGTTTATAAATTCTTTATTATTAGTCATTAATTAAGATAAATATGCTTTAAGATTTTATAGACAGGAAATGATTTCATCCTTGGCAAGTAGCAATGTTAAAATTATAGAACTATATCTACAAGATATAGTTCTACCTCAAATAATCAAACAGATTGAAGTTATTAAATATGAGTATAATTTCTAACAGGTTAAATTCATGAATCATCAAGGGGGGAAAGGAAAAAGAACGAAATAATTGCTTACCTAATATGAAATTTTGAAGTTCATAAAGCTTAAATGAAATTATTAAAAATTTGTCCTTATTCTCTGCAAGTGAAACCTCCATCTCCTATTTAAGAACACCAGGTAGCTTGGAACCCATCACTTAAAACCTCTCTACATAGACAAAAATAAAAAAAAATGGAGAAGGTGAATCAAAATCTTCAGAAAAATAGACCCCAGAAAATCTCTGGTAAGCGTGGTAAGCGTTCACGTGTATCAGGTAACCAAATATCAGATACCACATCAAACAGAGGTGTTCTCAAGCGAAATCGTCAAAATCAGGGAATCATCAGCAATACAGCAGGTAAAGTCATCTTTGAAGTTGGCTTGTTGGTGGCACTTCCTCCGAAGCCAGTGCCAATTGGTGATGCAGCGCCAGACCAATGCTTCTACTGCCATAAGAATATCAAAGACGAAGATATATTCATGTATAGGTACATATTTGTGAAAATTAAAAACAAAGCTCATTTAGTTAAAAAAAAAAGAGTTCTAACTTGGTTTCGCATTCGTTGAGAGCGATAAAAGTATTGACCATTTAGTTTAAATCTAAAAAAGATGATAAATTCTCTTGTTATAGAAGGTTTATGGTCTTCATATGAGATTATCAAAAGTATTTTTTGACTCATTTTTTACAACAAAAATTAAATTGTGGTTCTTTGATGATTTGATGCAATTTAGCTTGTGTGTGACATGAATTTTTACATTAATGAGGAAAGGCCATGGATGCATTTGTAAGAGAAAATGATATAATGGAAAGAGAGACTTCTAACACCTAGTAACAATTGAATTACGGCATAGTACGGGGCTTATATATTAATTTATTATTATTATTTTTTTTTTTTGGGGGGGGGGGGGGGGGCACGGAGGCGGTGGAAATGGTGTGACTCTTGCATATTTTGTACAAATTTAGTCTGATTGACTAATTAAATAGAGAGGCCGAAATGATAATTCTATAAATTAAATTATTAATTATCAACATTGACTCACATCTTTGGTTCTTATTTCTATTTTTTTTTTTTCCAATTTTCTCCTCTTCTGGCAGGGATAAAGGCTTTTGTGGTAATGAATGCAGATCATTGCAATTCATTGAAGATAAAGTAGAATGAAAGACCGGTGAAATGTACTAAGGCATATTATATATTTTTCTACTTAGCAAGCATTTAAGAGTTCCAATAAGAATTAATGCCATTTTAGAGAGAGAGAGAGAGAGAGAGAGAGATGATATTTTAAGTAGGAAATTATGAAGCAGAATGTGTCATTTATCAGCATATCTTGTTTCAATATTTCTTGTGTTTGTTTTCTTGTGGAATTTCAAATGAAAAACATTCACCAATGTTATAATGCTCTCTTGCTTTCCATGATCCATCTTGTTTATATGCTTAATTTGATAAATCTTTAATAGTTTCCACAGAAGATTAATCATGAAGCATTCAATTTTTTGTGGTGCTGGTAATAAGGGAAGGATATAAATAGCTTTCCTCAATAAGAAATCACCCTTATTCTTAGAACAATTTTATCTAGTTAAGAAGAAGTGTCAGAGACAATTTAATCTATTATTATTTACTTGAGAATTTTACTTTTAATCTTTTATATATAACTCTGAGAGTGGCTTCCAGTTTGCTCACAGATACATGTCATGATATCATTTTGGTTTCTTTGCCAAAATTTTCATGTATATATATTGCTGGATGTAAATTCAAACAAATTAATCCTTAATTTATTTCAATAATTTAATCACATCAATTGCAGCTTTTTTTTTTTTTTTGAAGTTACCTTCCATTGGAGTTTCAAACTGACAGTACAGACCTTCCTCGTGAGTACTGTGCCTTTCTTTTCTAAACAGTGCAGCTACCTCTGAATAAAGGATAGTTTAGGAGGAGGTTTATCTCTCATGTGTGCTGTGAAGTTTGAACTTTAGTCTGCGTACATAAACTGGCAAACCCTAATTGAATTAATCCTTGGATAGATCCATTGTATTTGTATGACATATATAAAACATGCCTACAGAACAAATGTAGTTTCTCATATTAACATATAGACTTGTATATAAGAGATGTTTGGAATAATTTTAGTAATTCTGTATAATTAATACATAAATAACCTTAGAATATGAGACGTACGTATACTTAACACATGCCCCTTAAAAGATTTAAAAATGTAAAATGTAGCCAAATTCACTCTTATTTTGTTTTTCATTTTTATAAGTATGCCGAGATTGCCCTTCTTTAATCCCAATTTCCATGAGTTATAGATAGAAGGCATATATTTCTAATCTTTTGTAGGAATGTATACTTACTCGTTCGAAAGCGTATGTGTGTTATATGCAATATTAATTCAAAGGACGCGTGAGAAGTGAGAACTGTCTTGTAAGACTTTTGTTAGTTTTAGTATGACACAAAACTCCAACACCAACCATGCACAAATTTCTCGAGGCACTGGTATTATACTGTAACCATTATAATTGTTCGTTTTAGCGGTTCTCTCGCATAAGGTTGCTTGAAAGAAAGAGATATATGGGTGCATGGCTTGGATGCAAGAATTGAGAGTGCGAGTACATCTAAACCGTGAAAGGAATATACTGGATTGAAGAAAACCACAGGATTACTACTAGATCTGTGTTCTGAGGTGTTTCGTAGCTAGCTACATGTTTATTTTTCAAAACTCAAAAGTGAAACGCTCATTAATTTCTAATGCTTCTGTATTAGCGTTTCAAAAGAGGTTAAAGCATGCTTTTTTTTCACTAAATCTGCTGTCTCTTTTGAGGAATTCTGTGGGTAGTTTGTTTCTTCCTACACCAACCATTTCAATACCAAAACTGATAGATCCTAGTCTACTTTTTTTTCATTTCTTCTTTTATTTTGTTTTGAGGAATACTTAGATGTTCTATTATCCTTTTTTTTTCCATCTAATAGCACTGATCTTCTGTAGCACATATATATGTATTGCTTGCAGAATATATGTACTTGTGTAAATATTCTTTGTTTGAAAACATGCCTTATTATAATATTTTTCATGCATTTATAATCAGAAAGATGAACTTGCTAAAGAAACAAGGAGAAATTATATTTTCACAAAAGAGTAGATAATCACACAGACATTGTAGTTAAGGTTCCCAGTTTTGATCGCACGGATAAAATGTTATAGCTACTAAGATCATGTGATTTTGGTCGAGAAACAAAACACGTGCAATTTAATACGCGTTTGACAAAAGAGCGCTTTTTAAACAAGAATGACTGATATTTTATAAAGAAATAAACAAAAAATCTGATGTAATATCCCGTGATATTGTTCGCACAGATAGAATGCTGCATTGAAGATCCTGTATTTTGATTGAAAAGAAGAATTACTTGCAACTTAATACACTTCAAAAGTAATGATTGTCTTAATTTATTTAACTAGTGTGATTTTGCATGTATCAGCTTAAATTAGGCAGCTACATACATACATGCATGCATGTTATATCACGTATGACCAATATAATTCAGAACAACTCAATTTCAGAACCTCAAATTGAATTCGGCCTTATACAATAATCGGTAACAGTTTTTTTTGAGCAATTAAAATTGGTGCAACTAAAATATATCTAAAATTACTAATGCAGCATAAATTATCAGTACAACTATTAGAAAAATGTACCATTATAAAATATGTTTTATTAGTTCAATATTTTAACATCTTTTGAAGTGAGTGTAACACGCACAAAAGAAAAGTACTGATATCCACTGTGCTCTTATGCACCTAGTATACTTTATCCGTTGCAACTCACAAACAAACACACATAAAATCACATAAAGCAAAAGAAATTAGGTTGTTCCTTCATATATATTTTTCCAACTTGTATATATATACAATACCCAAATCCAAATCAGTCTCTGATTTCAGCCCACCCCCTGACTCACACACACAAAACTTCCCCATAAAGTTACCCCAAAAAAATGTCGGCTGTCGGCCTGCAGATCATAGCTACCATGAATTTAGAGGAAGGAGAAATAGGGAAATGGGTTGTAGGTGCCGCAAAGTATGCAGCATTGCATGCCAGTGCAATTCCTCATGATCACAACATCAATATCAATATTGTTGAGGAGAGATTTGGCATATTTTACCTGGAGTCCCTGCCACCATCAGCCGACCCGCCTGTGCTGAAGATGCACCGCTGCATGGTCTGCCGAAGGCGGCTGGAAAGGCAAGACACTTTTATGTCCAGGTATATTTCTTCTAAATATTTTCAATTTAAATTTCTTTTTGATGTTTTTTAAAGTCTTGTTTGGTTAGTTAAATCCTTTTATTTATTTGGTTTAATCTGATTTTTCCGTATAAATTTTCAACTTTTGGTCACAACTCACAAGTGATCATGGTTAATTGAGGTAGAAAATTGTTTTTTAAATATTATCAAAGCAGAAAGAGTGATAATTCTACATTAATTCTGCCCCTCTCAAGTATTCTATTCTGATCTGGCTATAATCGTGTGCTCAGATCACTGAAGGGGGCTCTTTTTACTGCTTACATCGCTGCCACAATTTCTTCACATATGAATATCATATGTGATGATTAAGAGAGGCAAAAAAGTATAGGGTCAATCTATTATAATATTATGTGTCAAGGTTTATGTTTTCAGGCATAAAATTGAAACAAACACAGAATTTTATATATACTGACAAGTAGGGTTCCTTTTGTTGTTTCCATTCTGTGTGTTTTCAGAGGGGTAGCATTTTGCAGCGCTGAGTGTAGATCCAGTGATGCAGCTGGGCATGCAAAAGTAGAGCCCAGTAGTAGTACTCAGGCCCACAAATTAACGGCCCAGATGCCTCCCCCATCAAAATTTATTAAGCAACGTAGATCTCGCTATGCAAAGCGTTGAGCTCCTCCTCGTATTTTGCTATTTCTTGACAACATTCATTTATCTGTATTTTCTTGTTTCTTGTGTTCTGCATTTTTCTTTTCTTTTTTGTCTGAATTTTGAAGGATTATATGGTTATCTGTGCTTTTGGGAAAAAGCTCTACTATGTCAAAATTTTGTTGGACGGCATTCTGGTTAGAAAGATTGAAAGCAAGACAGAGATAAATTATGTTAAGCAAAAGAATTTAAAAAGAATACACAGTTAGGCAGTGTAGTAAATATCAACTGAAGACTTTCAGATTCTTTAACAATGTTTATCTTTTGACAATCTTTATACAATAGTTTTATAAATAAAGCCATTTAAAAGAAGTCAGAAAGATGTTGGCTTTATTTATTGGTTGAATATGTATCAAACTTTATGCAATTTGAATACTATTTGATATTCCGTGAAGTAAATAAATCTTTCCTAAGAACTATAGGCATGAAAAAAATAATTTTGTTATTATCCAAATGGTGTAGTTATTTCCCGAGAAAATGAGAACCTAATTGCTTTTTTTTTTTTAATTAAACTGCCACTTTGACCTAGTTTTTTAATTATTTTATAGTTATATTTTTTATGAGAAGGGTTTCAATGTTATAAATTTTTGGTGTCACAAGATGTCACGAACTCATTTTTTAATTTATATTCAAATTTCGATACTCAAATTTTGAATCCAAACCATTGAACTTGTTTATTTGTATGACCTCAGTTGTGCGCGCAATCCATTCAGTACTCAAGCGTTTTTTTTTATGGATACACAGCTCACACAAGAGTACAAGACTAGCATAGAGGGCAGTTGAGTCATCAGATAGAAAACAATTACTGGTACGTGGAGGAATTAAATCCTTTTAGAGAGCATAATAAGTGCAATTAGAACAACAATTCTCAGTAGAGGATTAAAATTCTGACTCGGTACAATATTTTAACTTCACGTGAACCAGTCAACCCAACCACCTGTTAATGATTGATGCGTTTAAGTCTAATCTCGCTTTCCTTTTTGCACCAGTCGCTCTACATTCTCGCTTATGACTTACATATCTAACAAATTATTTGAGATAAAAGCATACTTTTCCGAGGATTGAATACCAACAAAGAGCTATAAATATCCTGAGCTAAAAACAGTGATTTATATACATGGAGCATAATAAAAGAATTGGGATCTTCAAAGTATCTAGAGTGTAAAACATATTTTCCAATTACGCAATTCTACAAACATTGGGCTAATAGTAGCTGAACATAAACATTGGCCAGTATAGCATCAGACGGACCCACAATCTTTTTATTGCTTCTCCACATGGCAATCTGAACCAATTGTTTGCAAGATTAAATGTAGCATGCATGAGGAGCTACACCTTTCATTTAGAACATAGTTCAGGTTACAAAACTTGCTCTTTTCACTTGACAAATTCCAAGCATCTTCTCTTTTGCGTTAATGTTTCTAGACAGTCAACAAAAAATCGCCGCAGGAGTCTTTTCTCTAGCATAATTGTTTCTTTTATCCCCATATCATGATACAAAGACGACATAAAAGTCAAAAAACCCAATTACATCAGAGAGACCCTAAACTAGTCAATATACACATACATTAGTATATAAATTTTACCGAATCACCCCTTCGCCTAGTTAGCCCATTGATTCCACTTGGTCCCATATCTCTCGTTTGAATTTCTTCGACCAAGTTTTAAGCATGAGCCCACTTAGTATGTCTCCAAATTGTGAGCCAGCTTTGGACTCGAAAATCGGTTTCCCTCCCAAAGAAAAATAGAAAACTAAGAAACCCACTTCTATCATCCTACGTCGGTAAAATCAGAAATAGACTCGAGGTCCTCTAATCCTGCTGTAAAATTTGGATCATACTCATGATGTGCCACTTCCATTGTGCACTCAGTATTGTCAGATGTAAAATCTATAAATGGCCTATCATACTCTACATCTAAATTATCTCTGATTGTTTGTTCAGGTGAGGGG
The DNA here is from genome assembly GCA_037678475.1 of x Bolboschoenoplectus mariqueter. Lineage (NCBI taxonomy): Eukaryota > Viridiplantae > Streptophyta > Magnoliopsida > Poales > Cyperaceae > x Bolboschoenoplectus > x Bolboschoenoplectus mariqueter. The sequence continues at coordinate 661,841 of CM075244.1, read as the reverse complement.
ATAAGAGATTTTGCTAACAGATAAGGGTACAGCCCGTCATTACGATCTGAGCTGTTCTTATGAGATTTCAATTTGGAAGGATGAACCGGGTCTACAAAAGGTGATTTGTGCTTTCCCCAAAGGTAGTTTTTTGTACCAGGTTTATACCGGGTTGCATCAAATGGGGGAAAGGCTGAAGATGTGGCCCACAGTGGCCCCTCCCCTTCAAAGCAAGCTCGTGAGGCCATCCTACAATGCAATAAACAAATACAGCATAAGAAGCTTACCTTAGAGTAGAGTAATGATAAAGTACAGAATTTCAGTTCACAACCAGTAGCACTGGATCAATATTAACTGAACTGTTTCCACACCAGCAGTAGATAGGTTTATTTTAATTAAGATATCTTCTCCTCAATGATAAGAACCTGTACCTGAACCTATTCTCATTGACAGTGCATGAAGATTGCTCCAGTAAACCAGACAGGCTGTCAACTGTCCCCATATCATCCTGAGATGGCAGCTCGATATCATTTCCATGTACAGAGACACTTACAGCCGTTGGGAACCCTGTCTCCACCTCCTCATCACCAGCATTTGCAAATGCCAAAATCAAATCCATTCTCTCAGAACTTCTAGATAACGTATTGTTGGCATTATTACTACTGTTATTAGACAATGCAATATCTTGGACCTGATGATCCGAGTTATTTGCAGAGGCAAGGGCCGTCCTCACAAGGTTGTAATTCCATTTCTGACTCTGTGGGGTCTGGACATCAGAGATGGCTTGTGTTGTGATATCACGACAAGAGGGAGAAAATGGATTTGGGAGGTTCGTAACAAGAGACTCACAGACTGGGGGTTGGAGACGACATTTCGATCTCCAGACAGAGGAAAGCACAGCAATGAAGTGCCGCTGGAGAAGTAGCTCATTGTCAGGTAGATTGCTGGTGATGTTCAGCAATAACCGTATTTGATCCTAACACAAGAAATACAAAATGTAAGCAAACTCAAGAGTGCTCTTGCTCTCTCCAAATCATGCCAGTTGCTGCCAAGGTTGTTACATTCAACAAACATTAAAACAGCTACAGACATTTTCTTTTTTGAAAGCTTGGCAGACTGCCTCTCTTTTCTTCCGAAAAGCTTGGCAGCAGCTCTCTCTCTCTCTCTCTCTCTCTCTCTAGAACTTGAACAATAGAGACAATTAGGTCAAATAGATGCTTAATTGCACGGTATGTAATTTTGAAAACTCCAGATCCAATATGCATTCAATATGCTTATTATATGTATTTAAAAAAAGAGAAATTATTCTTGCACCCCAAGTTCTGCACCCCTTATCTACACCCTTTAGGTATAAACACTTCTCAAAAATAAATGTTTCAAAATTTAAGTTAGAAATTATGTTGAATAGCTCAAAATACTTGGGGAGCAAATAAGGGATGCGGTTACCACACCTCTTAAAGAAAATTTATTTTGAAAACTTTAAAATTTGTTTCCTTCTCGATTAAATAAGAATAAATAATTTATAAAACAATACAGCATATCTTAATTTATATCCTTTAAATGTATACAAACAATTGAAAATTAAAGAATCTATCAATACATGCAAGTTAATAAATAGTTTGAGGACTTCTGTGCAACAATATGCATATTATTGATTGTATTCGTGAGTAAAACTATTTAGATAATGCGATACGCATCCAATACGTATCATAGGAGTACTGACAGTGACCAAATCAGACTACCCAATACGAACACAATTGCCTCTATGAAGTATCACAGTAAAATTGGGCAAAACTGAAATGTGCTCAAGTAATTAGTTGCAATGGTACATGTCAACTACAAAAGAAACTACAAATAGACCCCAATGCTCGTTTCAATAAAAGTTCCCAAACATAACATGAAAATTATAATGCTACAGTTTACCTCGGTTACTTTCAAGATGGCCTTTCCAGCACCAGAAGAGGAAGCTTTCTCAGTATTATTCTCTCTCTCTGCAGTCGACAAAACATGCTTAAAGAACAGTTCTCTGAACCTTTCACAGCAGTGCACTGGGTGACGTAACCTCCCTCGATATCCTCCTAAACCAAACTCACTACACAACATATCACTGACAAGGCCCCAGTGGGGCCCATACTCGTGCACAGTTGCGCACAGTACTGCATCCTCTCGATGAGACCATGCATCTGGCACAAAGTCCTTGATCGACCAAGAGTTACCGATCTTCTTCTTCAGCTTCTCAGGTTTCACCACCATAACCTGTTTCACTGGTGTATGTGAGATACTCAACCCAGACCCGCTATATCGCGTCTTGGCCTTCACTACAGATTTTGGGTTCAACTCCTTTTTACCCATGTCCACTTTCTTCCCTTCTTTTGTTTCAGATAATATCAACTTCTTTGGTGGCACTGACAAAGTCGAACTCGGAGTGGAATTGCATTTCAAACCTTTCTTGGGTTTCTTGAAAGTTTGATTTTCTTCATCAAAGGATGAAATAGGCAGCTTACGCTTTTTAATGGGAGCGGGATAGGGTGGCGATTCAGAGGATATTGTCTCAGGTGAGGTGGTGTTGTAGTCATCAATGTAATCATCAGTCTCCGGTGTGGTGTCAGAACAGTAAACTTCTGGTTTGGATGCAAGCTTTCCTTTCTTGAGAGATTTGAATTTCTTTGCCTTCATTGGCTTCTTTTTCGATTTGGGTTTCTTTTCCGAGGTTGTTCCCTCCCTATACAGTTTAAATCACTTTACAGTAAGAACATATGAAGGATGAAAATCTGATGGTTGGCATTATGGCATACCATGTCACACTTGTGAATCTTATGCCAATTTGTAGCTGTTAGTTTCTTTTGCTTCTTCCATTTTATTTGATCATACATTTCCAATTGGGGGTCATATAGAGACAACTGTCCCGGTAAAGTAAATAATAAATCTTTACCTAATATCGTTTAAGTTTCTTTCAAGTTCCTCTTTTTCCCTAGCTAGTCGAGCCTCATATTCCATGTCTTCCAATAACTGCAAACAAAAGCTCATTTGATCAAACAGCAATCTAAAAAGATTAAACAGAGAAATTTGGAAATCAAATTCCATCTATGGAACTAATAATTTCCAAACCTTTTGCCGAGTCAAGACCTCAACGCGTTGACGGTATGCTTCTGTGGCAAACTCGGCATCCCATCCTGAAATTAGACAAACATTACAGACAATCAGCCTCCTTAAGTGGAAAATCACAATCACATATGGATTATAATTGCTGAACATGACCTCCTTGGCCAACAACTTTTTCACCATCTTTCTTACGAAACTTGATGCGTAAGGTCTACATGGGCATACATGCTGCCAGTACCTAGCACAAGCTGTATAACATAACTAAAGAACTTATGTTCATCATGTATCATTTCTGTACCACACTGCTACCAAAAAATTGGTCTCCAACAGTGGTCCTGGTACAGGTCTGAACCGGCTGGTGGTACAACAAATCCAAATCTCAATATAAACTACTTTAAGAAAAAAAAATAGCTGGTCCAACTGCACAAAAAACATCTATATCAGGAACTGCTACTGATTCAGCACATACTTTCATATTGCAGGGGCTCCTGATCCTCATCAATCTCGGCCTCCAGCTCATCTTTCATCCTCTCAATCCTCTCCAATTCCCACTCTTCTAATGCCTCAGCAGTCTCCTCTACACGAGATCTGTCCACTATTGGGTCCCATAAATCCAAGAAGCGCATTGCATACCGGTCTATTGGCCTCAACTGGTTCTCAAACGACCAGCTCTCCTGTCCAGCCGCTGCCGCCGCCGCTGCCATCTGTTTGACATCGGCCAACATATCCATCTCTTCATCCCCTCCCACCAAACTAAGGGCATTCTCATCATTTAACTTGTCACCTGCTGCAACTACAGCTGTTAAAAAAAATGCAACATAATGACTAGAAATTTTGATGTCATGAATGGTAAATTGAACCAGCTCAAAATTTATCAACACGTAGTAGCTCGTATAAACAAATATATACTATTTACAATGACAATCTATTTATAGATTTTAGACTAATAAGTGAGCAGTAAGATTCTGACAGCAGTGGAAAAGCATAATACCTCAATTTGGTAAGGCATTTGGATGAAAATTAAGAGGTTATGGGTCTCTCCTAACATAAAATATGGATAGTGAAAATGGCAGTTGGAGAACTCTTCATTTCCCTAGACAAAACAAACAAGGAATCTCTCTCAAAAAGTTACCTCTGGATGGAGCAGCTGCACTATCCTCATTCATCATCTCTCTGTTGTCATTCTTCTCTTCTGGCTTTGGATCTTCATCATTTGCTGCATCGTCTTCATCAAACAGCTCTAATCTCCCAATGGCCTCTTCTGTAAATTCCTGGTTCTCCAGGTCCTCCTCCTGTTCCACCTTTTTCAGAGCCATGTAATCTGCCTCATCCTCTGCATGCTGCAGCGCGGCCTCCACATCAGCATTTGAAAGATCATCTGAACTCGAATTCAAATTTGAATTATTTGAATTTGCAGTTGGCTTGGTGCATGAGTTATTGATTCCCTGACCAGAGAAGAGCTCCATGGGATCAAGCTTTTTGAAGAACTCAGTGTTGTAGCTGCCGCTTTGTATGACCAAATCATCTAGAGTGCGTTTCTGGTTGGCCTTCTTAAGAATATTCTCCTCTATGGTGCTCTCACTTATTAGTCGATAAATGTGGACCTCGCGTGTCTGGCCAATTCGGTGACACCTGTCCTGAGCTTGTTGGTCCATGGCTGGGTTCCAATCACTGTCATAGAAGATGACTGTATCGGCTCCAACTAGATTAATCCCAACCCCACCACTACGAGTGGATAGAATGAAGAGAAAAATTTTAGGATTTGTGTTGAACCGTTGCATTAGCGTCTGTCTCTCTTCAGGTGGGGTAGACCCATCAAGGCGCAAGTACGTGTAACCATACAAGTTTATGAACTCTTCCAATACATCCAGCATCTTAGTCATTTGTGTAAAAATTAGGGCTCGGTGACCTCCTGATCTCAACTGCCTTAGTAAAACAGAGAGTTCTTGCAATTTACCACAGTCAAATTGTACCAGGCGTCTGTCAGGGAAGTAAACCTGACGCCGTACAATAGCAGGTCTCAACGGTGAGAGGAGAGGAGAGAGAATGTGAGCGCATTCCTCTGTATAAGACGGCTCAAAGAACACCGGGGACCTCCTTTCCGTGCAATAACAGACTGGTGTCGGGGCCCGCGACGCAGGGATGGCAAACATAAATGCCTCCACTACATCAACCATTTTCTCAAACCTTTCAATGGGTGCAAGAACTATGTCAGATAGCTTAGAGGGATGGTCTAAGTAGCACAAAGGGGCGTTCTTCTTCTCAGAAATGTCCAAAACTGGGTGTTTCACAACTACAATTTCTCTGAGGTTGGTGCCATAAACGGGTTTCTTTTGGCACTGGAGCCGATTCCACCATGCAACTGCTTCCTCCCTTTCTTTCAACTCCCTAGCTCTATCCTCCCAGATTTTTCTCTGTATCTCTTCAAAAATGCCAGCTGCTTGTTGTGACCTTTCCTTCTTCTGATTAAATGCTATATAACTTGGGGGTGAAGCAATATAATTTACCAAATCAGCCTCCCAAGAGGTCATATTAAACTCATTTTGCGTAAAAACAAGATTTAATCCCTCAAAATCAACCCTTGAAAATGGTCCAGCTGACAAGGCAGTACACACATCAGAGCCTATATTCACCTCAATACCAGCCATGTCAAATGAGGTTATAATAGGCCGCCCCTCAAACAAATCAGGGTGATTACACACCTTTCGCAATTGCATGATAACACTTATCATACCAAAAAAGTTGGCACTTGCTAGTGTGGCCTGAGTCTCTGAACTGGCGATGAAATCCTCATACAAGTTCCTCTGCCGTCTTGAGAGTCTACAATATATTACATGCTCATGTTTTTTGGGTAGTTGTTTTTCAACATCTCTTTTCAAACGCCTAAGAATAAAAGGCCGCAGCACATTATGCAACCGGTCAATGACCTCTTTGTTGACTTTCTCTTGACCCTCAACCATGCCTGAAATTGGGTTGCAAAACCAGTCTTTGAACTCTTGGTGGGACTGGAATACATGTGGCATTAAGAAATGCATTAGTGACCAGAGCTCCATTAAGTCATTTTGTAGCGGTGTACCTGTGAGTAAAATACGCCTTTTCGAGTTGAAGTTTAAAAGGGTTTGCCACCTCTGAGATTTCCAGTTCTTTATTAAATGTGCCTCATCTAAAATGAGGTACTTCCATTTTTTTCGCTTAAAAACCTTTGAATCTTGTATGACAAGCCGGTATGTGGTGATGCACACATGGAAATAATTTGGCTTCATCCAGCCCTGCCGCTTCTGCTTCCTCTCCTTTGCACTGCCGAAATATGTTAGAATTTTAAATGCAGGACACCACTTAAGAAATTCAGTCTCCCAGTTGAGCATTACACTGGTTGGTACAACTATTAAATGTGGACCCCATACTCCTTTCTCACAAGCTAGGTGGGCCAGCAAGGCTATGGTCATGATTGTCTTCCCCAGGCCCATCTCATCAGCTAGTATACCGTTTAACCTCTTCTCATACATGGTCACCAACCAGTCGAGGCCGATGTGCTGGTACTCACGCAAAGGAAACTTCAGAAGGAATGGGAATTTTGTACGAACTTTAGTGGTTGAGAAGGTGTTGCCAGTAGGTTGTGCCGACCTGGCTGCAGCTGCCGCATCCTCTATTGTATTTTCATTTTCATTTTCCCCTTCTATTTCCTCTTTTGGCTCGCTCTCTACAGGAGTTGAGGGCTTCAGCTGCTCTTCCTCTTGAAATGAATGAACATCATCCATTCCAGGATTGAAGCTATCATCTGGAGGAGAAGATGCTGAGGCTGAGAGGTAGTCAGATTCTGGAGAGGCAGATGAGGCAGCATCTGCATAGCCATCCTAGATATAAAAGTGGAATTACATCAAGTTACTTGACAATATGCAAATGAACAATGATCTTGTTGTAATTCTCTAGCACATCATGCTTTAACTAGACACAAGAACAAATATGATGTTCAGGTTTCTTATTTTTTGGACTCTTTTAGTTGTAGGCTTCTTCATGAATTGTATATGAAGATTGAAGAAGATTGCAGGTTATTCATTGTTTTAACAGGTATAACAAGTTCACCATGGCAGGTAGGCAAAAGTTAGGAAGTTCACAATCTATCCATACCTTTCTATACCTTGCAAGAAGTTCTTCAATAGGCATCTCGCTCTCGTTCTGAAGCAAATTTATCTGTTTGAAGGAACAATATCAATACATTAATCGTTAACCTTCCCAGCTTTATTCATCCAGCTCAAACATAAATTAAACCTCAATCAAGACATCTTAGAACCCGATCTAGATTGGTATAGTATCAGACTGGCAGCTTCATAGTGTACTTGGTTCAACTTGGGTCTAAAAAGAACTTCATTATGGTAATCCCAAAATGCAAATGTCTAATGTCTGTGAAGAACAGACAAACATATACTTTACCTCATCTGAAGGGTCCACATTTTCATTCTTTGCCAACTCTTCCTCTTCAGATAAAGTTGCTTCATCGTCCTGTCAACGTTATCATAATATAAAGCAACAGCAGACATGCGGAACAAGAATGGCCGGTTAATACTGCAATGATGTAATTAAAAAAAAGGTCCAAAAATTGGGCATGTACTTCTGTTGAAAACATTACTTGCAGACAAGTATTTATAAAAATTTACAGTGTACATAAGGTAGTCCAACCCATCTCTTGGTCTCAATTAACCTCTACTTGTGGAATTAAACACCAACCAATGCAACAAAAAGTAAGAATGGACTATCTTATGCAGCCAAAAACAATCAATTGAGATGGAACCTATACCTTTCCATCTTTGTCACTGACTTCAAAATCAGTATCTTCCTGAAAAGAGTTCAGAATCATTTTAACTAAAAGATCCAATCAATACAGAGCTTCAATCAATCTAGGGCATATCATGTACCAGCTGGTACATACAAAGCTATACAATTTGTAACGAATTTAGCAAGCAGATCCTGACTAAGAATCCAGAAACTTACTGTTCTTATATTAAGCTTGAATTTTGACCCAGATTACCAATAACAAATAATTGGACAATCCCCTGAATTGAAATTTGAGAACCATGAAATAACTAGTGACTGCTGAACTACTGACAAATCAAGCATACGAAATTGAACCAATGCCACCACTTTTGGCTAGTTTTTCTACAATATTAGCATTACCAGACACCAGCAAAAGTAGTAAATCCAATATGAGAATTATTTCTCAAAACAAAAGTTGAAAGAAATTAGAGTTGAATTACGGTTTTCATACCTGTTCGTCGGTGCAAGAATCACCATTGATGTCACCCTGCAAGAGAAATTCTAAATAAGAACTTTTGCATTATACATTGCTTAGCAAAACATACAACATCTATCATGTTCCACAAGATCTGATGATAAGAGAAAACTAGATTTAAATCAAAAGGCACTATTTATTTGTGCCCAAGGAATACTGGAAAACATATCAATATCTATCATGTTCCACAAGATGAAAAGCATCACTATACCCTCCACATCTCACATTATCATCAGAAATACCCCAGCTATCCCCGGATGCTCAGAGGAAACAAATAGAGAACAAAAGGAGTGAAACATTTTCCTCTCAAGGTGAATTGGGAAACAAGGAGCTGAATAAAGCAAAATGCTTTCTACTATTGCATATCTTTGAGGTTTAGTAGGGAGCATATATGAAAGAAATCATCTCTATTATAGAAAATGCAGAACTTACGTCATTGTTCTTTGGAGAGTCAAACTTGCAGTGGTTATTACTGACAGTGTTGTCCTCAGAGGATTTCTGAGTATCCACGTAAACATCCTTCAGCGGCTTCATCTCAACAGAATGTACAACGCCATTTTCTTGCTTCGATCGGTGATCTGAAAAGCCACTATAAGAACCACAATCATTCGATTTCAAAATATCAAAAAACGTACCAGGCTAGTTGTTGTGTACCATCACTAGATGCATACAACCAAGAATTGTGATTGCATGCTCAAAATTTGGACAAACTAGGCATTCACAAGTATAGTTCCTGTGATATTTATCTCAACTTAAAATCATGCTCAAACACTACAGGAGGGCATCAATCAAAAAGATCAAAATTGGGAGCACAGCACTTCTCAACTTGCTAGTTCAACGTTCAACCACAATATTCGCATATTTCAAGGCACTAGACTACTCATGCATGCTGTGAATGTTTAATCTTATGAAATAAAAAACACAAAGCTAAGTGTAATGCAAAAAACCTTGAACTGAAAACTTTAAAAGAATCTCACCATTATTGGTCTTATGCTTCTTAGAAGGCGGCTCATCAGTATCACTACTCAAATGCTGACTGCTCTCCCTGCTTGCTGCGAATGTTTAATCTTATTACTATCGTAATAAATTTAGTGTACATTTATATTAATGGGGAAATTTCATGTGTACCATGCCGCTACCCCTCCAAGACCTCAATATATCAGATACAGTTCTCAAAAACCTTGAATGTAAAAATACCATACAAAGCACCAAATTATACCACCAATATTGATTTGAAAACAAACATCAAGAGCTTGACTGACAAGAAATAATAATGGCACTGATGATACTTTATTAGTTGATGAGGTACACCTCTAATAGCAGGTCCATAGAAGAGCAGCAGAGGTGATCTTTTGAGCTTTAGGGTAAACAAGAAATTCTGCCTTAAATTTAGAATTTACATATAAGAAAGGGTACGCATAAATCATATGAATACAAATTAAACTGGCCCTTATTTCAGGAGATGGCATTTGGTTCTTCTCTACCAAAAGAAAAAATGAACAAGAAAAGCAAAAATAAAGCAAAACGAAAATAAAAAAAATTCTTGTTAAGAATGAAATTAAAGGTCACGCTAAAACATGACTTTTCTTTTCTTAAGCCCATTTATCCACCAGCTATTTTAAATTCCAGACTGATTCAAATAATAGAACCATGATCTCTCCAACATGGCTTCTCCTTGGACTCAACAAAGAAGAAAAATTGACAAGAGAAAAGAACCAAAAAACCAGGAAGGCTACCAAAGATAAAGACTCACATCTAGTAGCCCTTTTGGGATAGGCCTTGAGTATTTCCTCAAGGGGTAGATCAGCTTCAGCCTCTAAAGCAGCCAACTCTTCTCTCCTCTCTGCCTCTGTAATTTTAGCTTCATCTTCCTCTATTGTTCTTTCATCATCTTCCTGCCATTCACATTTTCAGTTTTAATGTAAAAATAAAAGATCTTTGAAGAAAGTACATATTTTGGTAAATCTTACCATCTCATCATCAGACTGGTTTTCGTATTCATCATCAGTGTCCAAGTTATCTAGCTCCAATGCTGCATGTAGCAAAGCATACACACTAATCAGTGAAATATATGAACAGCACTAAGAAGAAATATCAAAAAGAGGAATAAAGGATACTAACTATGATCATTAGCAATCTCCACATCATGCCTTGCTTTCTGTTCTTCTTTATTGGAAGAGGAAGGTTGATTGGACACAAGATTTTCAGCTAGCATTGTCGAATACCTGACATTTAAACCCCACAAAAGAGTAATAAAAAATTTCATCGTACCTTACCTAAACAAAAATTTGCAGATAGCACCATTTTACAACAAACAAAGGTCCTTTTTTACAAATACCATCAAAATGTTATGATGAGATACAATGATCCTAAAATTATTACAAATACATGTTCGAGATTTTGCCACTAACACCCAGGAGTGTGCAATGAAATAATCAATATTCAATTCACTATTGGCAATTGCACCTTGAAGCCAAAAATCAAGCCCAGTGAAGTTAGTCACTTTCTGCTTAACCTCAGTTTTCACAGGCAGTTAATTAGAAATGATTCAAAGGAAAGAATAGGCATAATTTAGAAAAATAGTTGAAAGTTATTTGCAAAAAAGAAAGAAAACAAAGCATGATGCTAATTCCAGGCATGAAAAGTCGAGTGTTCTTCTCAAAAGATTCAGGGTATTGTTTCAAATGGTCAAGAAAAAGATCGATTCATTGTTCTTTTTGTTAAGTTATGCCAAGGATATCCACCATCAAGACATGACAACTCCCTTCAATAAAACCAATACTAGTACCATCTTGTGCCAATACATAGTATGGAGATTAAAATTATCATAGGAAAAATCAACACGAGTACCTTTCTGTCTGGCCAAGAAGGAAATTAAGTTGCTTGTCCATTGCCCTTTTCTTCCTTTCCTCAGCTTCCAGTTGGTACTTGTATAGAACCTGTTGAACTTGAGAGTATTAGTATAGCAAATATGATAAAATCTACTCCATTATCAACAACAAAAAAATCCAATTATTAACATCAATTGCAACTTAATATTTTAAAGGAATGAAATCAAGTATGCAAAAAAGACTTGCCAGCTTCTCTATCTTGGTCCAGAACTTCTTCACATCTTTGGAAATATTTAAAGCAACCTTCCTCAAGCGCTGCTCTTCTTCCTATAGAAGAAAATTTTAGCAATGTTACTGATATTCGTCTTGGGTTGTACTGGACCTTTATTTACCTTTAAATGCTTCTTTTGATCCATTTTTCTTTTTATTTTAATTTGATTTTTTGGGTTTACGAATGAGCGTTGAACACAAGTTTTATCTATCCAAAAATCTTATAGAATAGCACAACTAATAAATGCTGGACCACTTAAAAAAAAAATCTGAATTTGGGTAACATTTAGGAGATATGGCAATTAAAAAAATCCTAATCCAGACAACCAAATTCAATTTTAAGTTGTTTTTCATGATATACAACATTCAATGTGCAAACAATAAAACAGCATTGCCATACCTTCAACTTCTTCTCTCCCCTTGTTGCTTGGTCAGATAAACTCTTAGTTGCCCGAAGCGCAACCCTTTTGGCCAGAGACAGTTTCCATTTTCTCTCAGCCTCAAAGTCCTAAAAAAGCCATAACATGTAAGATTCATATCATTTAAACACAAAATACAGAAAACTCCCCCTCCCTTCACAAAATATCACATGTACAACAATGTAAGAGAAAATATCATGCATGGTCCTCTCAAGCAACAAATAAACTTATGCTATTGGTTTCATCAAAATCACAGGGAGAGCTAATGAAGGAATGAGTGGTGGTTTCAGCACATTCTTATTGAATCGAGGACTTGCTTGGTGCTTGTGATTTCTATATTCATCATGTTATCCCATACATTGAATTACAATTTTAGTGATCCCAGAAACTTATCTCCCTATAACGGCTGGCAGGTTCCATTCAGCTTATCTTTTTAATATCCATGTGCACACATAATTCTTTGGATTTTGGATCCTATATGTGCATGTAATCTAGTAAATAGTTTCCTGGTTTACCAGAATGACAGCTAAGAATCATTTTGATTTCAGCACTAAGTCTCAAGTAAAACATGCATAAAAGTTGTATATGTAAGCTTGGTACTAGGTTATATATTGCATTCAGTAGTAAGCAATTATTTGAACCATATGTTAAGTATACAAGAGCTATATACATAAAGATTGACAGCTTTTCCACTCTTACTAGGTGAACCTTTCATACACCTGGGCTAACTCTAGAGTTCAATAGAGAGGCAGCTATGTTAGGTCTAGATATGAACATCATCAACTGACAGTGATATTAGTTAGACCCTGGGCAGTACTAAAACATAGGAGGAGAATCTAATCATTTCGTTCTTTTTATCTGTTATTCAGGATGTCATTTGCAAAGCGTGATACTGAATGTCATATTAAAAAGAGAAAAAAGAAAGCAGAAACCTTCGACAGCCAAACCATTTCTTCCAGTACATGGTCCCAATGGGCCTTTGGTCGAGGCGGCTCCTTCGGTGCTTCAAGTGCCTGCATGTTCAATAAACAATTTAATACATTTCTCTTTTATTTATCCTGGAAGCACAAATTAATAATTGATTTCTATCATATTTTTATGCTATTCTTCAAAACAGCTGAAACGGTAGGTACATACATCTTTGACATGCCTCAAACAGCCTCCTGAGATAAAATGGGGTCATACCAAGCATAGATGCACAATGAGAGGCTATTTGAGATAAATTGAAGTTAGCTAAAGCTTAATTGTGTTTCAAGAACATGAATGCCGTACATTCCTTAATTTATTACTTAGATCGGTTCAACAATATTGGACAGAAAATGTACACCACACATGTAGGAGTCACAAAAATCAAAATTGCACCCATAGGAATATGGAAGGCTGAAAAAGGCTGAGAATCAAAAGCAAAAATAATAACTCAAAATCAAGAATATATTGTAAATAACAAACCTTCTGACGTTTAGCCCTTGAATCGTGATCCAACCTCGATCTGGGGCCTTTGGAGGCCATTTTTATTCTCTTTCTTCAAAGTTCCTCTATCACCATAGATGTTATTGCTACAGCAATGAACAATTCTCCAAAAAAGATCTGTGATTAATAAGTCAAACACATATCAATAGCACATAAAAAGGGTTCCCTTATATTATTATATACAACAGCTTAGATACTGATTTCAGTAGTACTGAATCAATACCACAAAAGTATTGAGTGCGGATAGTACAGGTAAAAAATAAAATAAAATCCTTGCATGAGTATAATATTTATTAAATTACAAATTATGACTAGAAACAGAACAAAAATAATGCTACAACCACCATTTTACTTTTCTTTAGCAGTGTTTTTTATTGGTTTATAGGTGTCAACATCCACCGCCATTTCTATGGCCTTGATCAGCAGTTAACAATAACAAAATAGCCTCGCATGTACGAGGTGGCATGGTAATTCGATTGGACCTGGACATGCAAAAAGCACCATCCCGGTTATTTGTTTCTATCCATTCAATTATTCCCAACCCCAACCCCCCCCAAACCCACACAGCCCGCTTTCCAAATAAAAGTTTAATAAAAAAATAATAAAATAACCAGAACCATGATGTGAATAATAGAAACAATATATTTTCTAAAATTTCATTATAAATATCTTAAACTGAAAAACAGCTAAACTCTTAGTCCAATTTTGCATGAACGACCTATCAATTTCCCATACAAACCTAAGCTACAATTGGAAAATCCATTCAATGAAAGTTTGAGTGCTGAATTTTCCAAACTAGATAAACAACTTAGCCAGCATGACAAAAGTTCAGTGAATTTGTCAATTGCCAGTACAGGAGATGTACCAGGTTCAAAACATTTAGCCTTTAGTTGAACATTCCCTGCACTTGAACCTCAATTGATTACCACAACTTTAATCAACCAAAGACAGAGAAAATCAACAGAAAACTAAAATAAATAGCAAATTCCATCCTGATCAAGTGCTGGCAACCAAAACTTTCAGCTCTTGGGGATCAAATCAAAGTACACTTACAGAATTGGTTGCTTTCTAATAGTTCAAGAGATAAGTGATTGACTCATCTTATGTGATATAATATAACAAAACTCCAATTTATTGTGTTCTTAAACCCTAGTAAGATCCCAAGTCCTTGGACCAGTACAAATTTCATTTCCTTCTATCTGGTTCTTCAAAATTGACTTAAAAGAGGCTCAATGGCCTCTCTATTTGCACCAATGGAGACTCCTTCAGTCCATAAACACGAAATATAGGTAACTAAAACAAAATGAACGGAGGTTTTGAGCTCCAAAGTAGGAAATGGGAAACCCGAACTTCACAGGACAGATCTCTAATCTTAATAAAGAAAAAATTCCTAAAAGACTCGTAAAGAGTGCGGACAAAACAAGAAAAATCCTCCTGGAAGGAGATCTAAAACATAGAAGCAGCGTGCCTACTTGAATAAGTCGCACTGAGGTGTGCTAGGTGCCGCCTTTGGTGGAGCTATGTGCGTCGTCGCCTCTTCGATTTTGCTTTAGGGTTAGGGTTTTCGTTCTCTCTCTTTTCGTGAAATCGTGAGGAAGAAAGGAGATGATTTTCTTTTTTTCCTCGAGCTACCCGAAGGCTGGAGAGACTGTTAAAGCGAGAGCTTCGTTTGCCTCCTCTCCAGTTCTCAGATTGGTCCACTTTGGAATGGTTGGATGGTGATCTGACGGCGCTAAATGTCAGGAAAGAAACCATGTTAATCATGGTACTGGAGAAGTTGTGGGCCCATTAGATAGCAGGCTTGTGACTCTTTCCCTACAACAAGGTTACAACTACAAGCTTCGTTCTTTTTTTTTTTTTCTTTTTCTCTTTTCTTTTTCCTACAGTTGGATTTCTCTGGTTCCGTTTCTCTGTTCCGGATTAATCCTATTCCATTCCAGTAGAAGATTTTTGTGTTCTAATGTTGACTCTTGAGATTCTTGACCGTTTAGTTATTATGTATGATGAAAAATTTAATGTTTATAATTATTGATGTCACGGTAATGATTATAAAATTAAATTTTAAATAATTATTCATTAAATTTTTAAATAACAAAATTAATTAATTTGATATATCATGTTACAGAGATACGCAAAAATTATATCATTTCGATTTTATTTTGATATACATCAAGCACTAATAAAAATAAACTAACCAAATTTTATGATTTAATTCACTCTCTTAATGACTACTGAAATAAAGTTAAAATTTAATATTTTTTTATATACATAATATTGAGATAGTTAAAATATATTTAATATTTTACATATATAAATTAAATAATAAATAATAAAATAAATATTAATAATTATGGCTATTAAATCGCTCCTCTGTATTATAGAATTGGAGTCCTACTAAACCAAGTATGGAACCGGTTTGTGTGGAATGGAATCATCTACAACTGGTAGAAGGTAGCAACATGGGGTGAATTTGTAATCGGAAGAATCGAGTTTGTCGGAACTCCGGCACTTGGCACTTGGCAGGATCCGAAATGATACTTTGAGACCGTCCAAGGAACTCCGCTCCGGGTATTGATCTGATCAAGTGGGAATGTCGAGTGGAAAAAAATAAGCATCTCTGACTGATCTATAGCTGATAATGGGGCTCAGCCGGATGCATATATTGAATTGATTTATTTTACGGATGAAGATTTTTGACAATCAAATACTTGACAATGGTGATATTTTTTTAAATATTGATAAATAAAATTTAATATATATATATATATATATATATAGTTTTACTAATGTGCTATCGCTAGAATTTTGACCGAAACTCAAACGATCCAAATTTTAAGTTGTGTTCGAAATTTCGATTTAAGTAATTCAATAAATTCTCGTATTAAATCTTGTAAAATACCTAAATTTATCACTTTTAAAATTTTTAACTATTTTTTTCAATTTTCAAAGATGACTTTAATTGACACACAAATATTTTTTATTTTTATTTATTTTTGAGTCAAATAAAGTCATATTTGAAAATTTAAAAAAAATAGTTAAAAAATTCTAAAAATGGTAAATTTTGATATTCTATAATATTTTGATATGAAGAATATATTGAGCTACTTAAAATCAAAATTTTGAATATGAAAATTTAAAATTTGAATCGTTAGTGTTTCGACCGAAACGCTAAAAATAGCATATTAGCAAAAACTCATATTATATATATATAATGATAAAATTTTATCTAACTTTTATCATTCATCACATGACTAAAATTTACTGTGATTAATATTCTTATAGTTTTTCTATCTTTAATTTTTTTTTATCTTTATATTATTGTATAAAGCGGCTAAGAATGGGATCCTCCATTTTTTTCATTTTCTTCAAACTTTTTTAATACCTGAAATGCCTTTTAAAAAAAGACTCGGATTAATTTTACATGGATTATAGCGACGATTGCTTTAAAATTGATGCAAACAAAGCAATAATCTATTTAAAATACATACAACTATAATTACACAAACAAAACATATTATATATATTTAATTATCTCAGATAAATTCATAAATTTGTAGGAAACACAATTTAAAATATTTTTATAAATTTTGAAGATTTTAACATCATTCAGACATAAATTGATTAAAAATCTAAACATAATCATTAAAATATGTTTAAAATGCATTCAGATAGAATTTTATACAAAAACCATGTTGTATTAATTTAACTAAGATAAGTTTATTAACATGTAGGAAATATAATTTGAAATATTTTGTGAGATTTAATAATTTTATAATCATGAATGTGTTTAAAATGTGTTTTAATAAGTCAACTAAAAACATGAACAAAACCATTAAAATGTGTTTAAGATGCAGCTTATGTGTGAATTTTGATAATATTTCAAGCAGAAATGAGGCCAAATTGATTAAAATCATATATAAACATATTCAAAACCGTTTTAACTATATTGTAATGAATTTTGAGGTGAAATATAGATCATGACTAATCGATTTAGCTCAAAAAATATATAAATAATAAATAAATATAATTTGCAATTTATGTGTGAATTTTGGTAATATTTCAATCAGATTTGAGGCTAAATTGACTAAAAACGTGTATAAGCAAGTTCGGAACAGTTTCAAGTACATTTTAATGTTATTGGAGATGAAATATAGGTCATAACTAATAAATTTAGCTTAAAAAACATACATAAATAATAAACAAACATATTTTTAGCAGTTTATGTTTGAATTTTGATGATATTTTCATTAGAAATGAGGCTAAATTGATTACAAACGTGTAAACACATGTCAAAAACCATTTTTAATGTAATTTGATGTTATTTGAGGTGAAAAATAAGTCATAACTGACAAATTGAGCTCTCAAAACACATAAAAATAAGAAATAACTATATTCAACAATATATGTGTGAATTTTGATGATATTTCAATCAGAAATGAGACCGAATTGATTAAAGACAAGTATAAGCAAGTTAAGAACGGTTTTAAATGCATTTAATATTATTTTAGGTGAAATATAAGTCGTAACTAACAAATTACTTCAAAAATATATATAAACAGTAGATAAGTATATTCAGCAGCTTATATGCAAATTTTGATGATATTTTAATGATACAACTTAAAAATGAATTTCACACTTTTAACCCTAATTGCATCATTATTTTTTAACATATACAATAAGTTAGCGAATGCATTGGAGTTTATGCCACATGGAGGTGGTAACTGTTTGTTTGTCGGAGTAGAGCTAGCGAAGTTCGAATTAGTCGTCTTCCCGCATGATTTTATTTTATATTATAGGTGGGAATTGGGCGAGCATGATAAGCCTTTTGCATTTCCTTATGTTGAGTTTGAGAAGGGGCTACTAATACAAGTTTTTAAGATCAGTAAACATATATAAATATAGTTGGCAATGAATTAGATTTGCATATATATATATATATATATATATATATATATATATATATATAGAGAGAGAGAGAGAGAGAGAGAGAGAGAAAGAGAGACTAAAGTTAGGATGACCTAAACTCACCAAGTTCGTTGGTGAGTTTAACTCAAAAAATAATTGAAATGGTTTAAAACGATAAATCAGAGTAGATCAATAAATTTTTCATATCAAAATCTCGTATGATACTAAAATTTTCTATTTTTAGAGTTTTCTAAATATTTTTTTCGATTTTTTTTAAAATAATTATAAAATAATAATAAAATAATAAATATTTTTATTTGAGAATATGCCATTTTTAAAAAATCTAAAAAAATAGTTAGAAAATCCTAAAAATAAAAAATTTTGGTATCTTACGAGATCTTAATATGAAGAATTTATTTAGCAACTCAGATTTATGATTCGATAGGTTTTTAAGTTAAATTCACCAAAAAACTTGGCGAGCTTAAGCTCACCCTAGATTTACTATATATATTGTGCAATTTATAATTTGGATATTTAAGTCATGCATTGCAAAATAAATAAACGAGATATTTATATCATATTTCATTTTAGTGTCGAATGCATTTGTATGTATACTTGAATTACTTGTAGAGTAATTAATTATACATCGATCTTTTCTGGGATATTAATTTGATGTATATTTTTGATGATGTTGTTCAAATTAAGAAAATTAGAACTGGACAGTTTTATTTACATGTCACGACCTAATGAATGATGTAATTATAATTTCGAGATTCTTCACGGAGTGCTCAATCGGGTAGAGCCCGAAACCTCTCCAATTTTAAGCCCAATAATTACTTCCTATAAAAATCAGATCACGTCCAACACCCAAATAATAATCACCACCGATTAAACCCCTTAGGTAGAAATTGGAGAGTTCCCACACCCGTTGGATTAAATTTTTATTCGATGGGCAAAATAACCGTTCGATGACATTAAGATGCGCATAAAAGTTTCGCTCTAGCACTTTATTAATCATGTGAATTATCAGTTTTGATAATCTAATAGTGATTTTGCCCATTGGACCCACACCCCCGTTTCACCGTGTACAAGGCTACACCTCTTTTGTCGGAGGCTCCGAGCGAGAGACTAGCTTGGTTTATTTGCACCGCTCCTTTCTTTCCTTTTTCGTCCCTTTTCTTGCGAAAAATAGCTCCCCTTCTAAACCCTGAACCCTTGAAGTGAAAAGTTCCCTCGAAACTATATCCCATTTTGTTGATTTAAACACTAGTTGAAGTCTCGTTTTCATTGAGCAAACAAATGCCGTGAATGAGTATGGTGGAAAGCCTTGAGTGCCCGCCTTTGTGCGCTCTAACCACTAATTCCCTTGGGTTGATTAATGGCATCTCCATTTTATTCGATGTAGTAGGATTTGAATTCTGACATACGGTATCATTGTTTGATCATTTTGAGTTTTGCTAATTAAAATGCTAATTTTGTAGTTGTGGAGGTGTGGGGGAAGGGCGGGGGCACGCCTCAAGTGGTAGAGATGTGGGACCCACCGGATGCCTCAAGGAGAGTGATTGCTACATCCTTTGCTATCATGAAGAAGGTCGATGCGTTTATTTTTGTTCAACATTTTGATTTTGCTAAGCTAATTTCTTTTAGACATTTTACATCATATAGGATAATTTGTTTTGTGTACTGAAATATATTATTATAATTCATGGCAATGATTTTGGGGCTTTAGAAAGTTAGCCTCGGGTTAAATGTCCAAGCTTTAGTTAATTGTAGTACATGCGAAATGCTATAATTAAATGTGTATGTAATAAATAAATCTTAATTTATATTTCTCTATTAAGTAATAATGTTGTACAATGATAAACTAATTAGGACCATCTTAATTAATTGTATTGCTTGTTGGTATATATACGAAAGTTGTAAAGGAAACTTTAAGACTAGGTGATGTTGTGAATTCTTGCATAGGAAAGCTTTCAAGATATACATTATCAAGGAAAAGTACAAGTATTTGCACATATTTGAGAAAATTCATCCAAAAATACACAAAATTAACAATATAAATTAAATTAAAGGTATATGACATATTGTGTGGATGGAAAGTTCTTCCTTTTTCTTTCAGTGGTTCATTTGAATAAATCAATTCATAATGATCCTCAAGAGTTCAATTGTGGAGGTCAGTAAAGAAAAAAAGAAGAATAAGGAAAAAAATATCATAAATTCATGACAACAATTTATTTTAAATACTATAATTAATTAGCACGTGATATATATATTTCGTTTGATAGTTTTTTATACAAATGTTTGAATAATTCAATGGTACAACTTAAAAATGTATATTACACAAAGGTCCTCAAGTTTACTTATATTATATCATGCTTTTAACTATAATTGTATCATTATTTTTTAACATATAGAATAAATCTACTGATGCGCCCAAGTTTATGCCACATGGAGGTGATAAATCTACTAATTCTTCATGGACTGCTCAATGGATTCACATCCTCTGTAGTACTTCACATGTATTGAGCAAAAATCTCCCCCTACAAAGCTTTCCACACGAAATCTCGATGCTATCTGCTATAATAATCACGTATAATTTCTATTCAGTTCATCTCTTGAAGTAGCTGCCCATTCTTTAGATATGAACTCATGCTCAATTTGCTAGAGCCCAAAAACCTCTCCAATTTTACAACACAGCTAAGCCCAACAATTGTTCTCTCCTACAAAACCAGCTCAAGTGATCCAATACCCAAATAATAAGTACCACTAATTAAACCACCTACACCTCTTTGTGGGGAGCGGGGAGTGGGTGCACCCATGAGTAGTCAGATTGTTCACTCATTTTCTAAACCGTACGATTAGGATATCATGTAATGATTTTCGCACCTTGAGATTAACCCTTCAAATTTCCATCTATTATCATGCAAATGGTAAAATAAATAAATAAAACTCTTAATGTAATGTGCTACCCATAATTACGTCATACGAGACAAAAAACACTAATTTAGAGAGGAAGAAATCCGGCATCCCAATAAGATCACATCACCATAATTTGTAGACCGTTCAATCTGCGTCGTGATCAATTTTGATCGATCGTTCCACTTGAGGTAGTTCGGGGTCTATGCAATACGTTTATGAACTATTTTCGAAATTTTGGTCTATTGAGTACGATTTCGACCGGCGTATATATAGTTCTCTACCCACCCTAATGTTTGTCCAACCATTATTCCCAGCCACTTCCTCTAAAGAGAAAAAAGGGATCCGCCTCTTTCTCCCCGATCAAAACTCGTTCTCGTCTCTCTCTCAATTGAATCTCCAATGAGAATGCTAGCGACGACAATCTCAAGTGTGGCATGCTCACACGTGCATGTGGTGGAGTGAACTCAAGGCGAAGAAAACAATGGCACAGGGGCAGACTTCCCTAGGCGTCGAAGAGAAGGGAAAGGGGTGTTGGACCCTAGTGACGGTCTCAGTCGTGGTGCGCACACGCGAGTGATCTCAATTGTGGTGCAGTGAGTTTTGTTGGCCATCACCAGCTTCCGCTGTAAGATTTTTTCTTCATTTCACGCAACTTTAACTTTTCTTGAGTTTTGTTTTTTTAAGGCACTTACACGTTGATTTTCATTTCAATCATCTTTTACTTTTCTTGAGGTTCAATATGGTTTTTGTAAGTAGTAGCAACCGAGTTATAATTGAACTAACTGTAGGATTGATGAAATCATCGCCTTATGGTAGAACATTAATTGAGGCAATTTTGGGTTATAATTGAACAATAGTTTGATTGAATAGGGTCAAATTAGGCTTGGTTTGGGAATTGAGATTACTTGCATAGTCTAAAAGAAACATAGTCTATATTTTGTATTTTCTTTTTTTTAAGAAAACTTCTTTAATTGTTCCTTTAGAAAACAATTATGATGAGGAAAAAGGAAGGGCTAGCAAATTATAAATGCTTCCCAGAACCTGACTTATCTGAAGTAGTATTAACAGAAAAAGTATGTAGATTGAATATGTAAGTCACTTTTTCCTGAGCTCCCTGAAGCAAAGAGGAGGCAATATGAGAATATGGGTTTTACCATGCAAGATGTGCTCTTCCTTGCTAATGATAATGATAAATTTCCTATTAGTCATTGTATACTATTATTCTCAGAGGCAATTTAGTGCACCTTGCATTTTGTATAAATACCATTGATGCAGGACAAAACGGGGAATATCATGTATGCTCCGATGTTGGGTAATTATTATTTTTTCATGATTTTTTTTACTTTTTAGTATGATTTTCATGTAGTTAAAAGCGATGTTAATTTGATAATCAACGACCTTTTTCTTTTAAAGTATAGGTATCAAACATGCATCAATGATATCTTTAGCTAGATCACTAGACTACGAGTAGAAAGATGCAAACACATTTGCATCATGGGTATTTTGAAAATTTTATTTTATTTTCATTGTATTATTTTCACAACGTAATAAAAAATTATTGATTTTGCTTTTCGATTTAAATACAGGGTATTAGATTATTTGAAGTATGATAATTGCAATAACAACTATATAGAGCCAACAAAGAGGTAACTTACACTTCTACCCTCCTTTTATTAGTATTTCATTCAAGCACCTTATTGATAAATCTAGATATCGTTAAAGTCAAATCAATAATGTATCAAAATATAAATTCTCTAAATTTAACTTCTTTACATATATTATTTTATCTTTTTTTATTATAGTCCATCTGGAATTTAGATTCTGTACAAAAGGAGTTGAATGCAAGAAACTACTTTTACATATACCCCTTAAAGGGGGAAGAGAATGCTGAATACTCATGTCATCTACATCACCCGAATTATTTAGCATATTGGATCTCTGTTATGATTCATTTTGCCTGATGAGTGGTCCGGATTCAAGCGCATTT
Organism: x Bolboschoenoplectus mariqueter; assembly: GCA_037678475.1. Lineage (NCBI taxonomy): Eukaryota > Viridiplantae > Streptophyta > Magnoliopsida > Poales > Cyperaceae > x Bolboschoenoplectus > x Bolboschoenoplectus mariqueter. Next base: position 638,672 of record CM075244.1, on the reverse strand, counting down.
GCTTGCTTCCCCTACCAAGCCTCTCTTCCTTTTTCTATCGCGCGCCCCTTCCTTCCCATTCTTGCCATGGCCATGTTATTCTGTTTCATGCGCTCACCTGATTTTCCTCCTATCTGCAATTTCCTTTTCACTGGGGGAGAAATGGCACTCTTCATGTTGTGCCTCTTTCTCTTTGGTTCTCTATCGGACTATTGCCGATCTTGCACACGTTCCTTACCACCTGCTGAGGCGTTGCCAATTTGATTCCTCCTTTCCCGATCTCACCTCTATGTCCTACTTCGTCACATGGCCAAATTGTGGTGAGTCTTTCTTTGTTTTACAATATAATTGTGGTGCCCTTTTTTGTAATTCTTTTACTTGATTGGGTTTGTTTAATATCATAGTTGGTTCAAGGGATTTCTTAGCGAATAAATCACTATATTAATAGCTTCTCTTATGGCCCTATCACTGACACCATATTCTAATAATATGGAGTCAAGTACTAATTGCTACCATTTTTGTGCTTACATTTCAGATACGCTTGTGCGGCCCTTTTTCGCGGCCCACGCGCGAGGCATCGGCGTCCTCGCTCACGGGGGAAGAAGGTGCAGGTACATCCCTGCGCGTGTTTGTGCGCTCAAGGACTTATTATTTAGGTGATTGTGGGAACTTTTATTTTCCGACGGGCGCGAGCCCCCGCCGTTAATTACCCCGGCTCTCGCCTCGGGAACCTCTGATTAATGGGCTAAACTAATCAAAATATGTGGATCAGATTTGTGGCTTTATTTCTTCCTTCCCATTTATTATAATGCATACTTGAAATAACCCAAAGGTATAACTTTGGATAATAAGACTAAAGACGTATGATCTAAAGTCAGAGAAACGTATAATTTCTCATAAATCAGAGATCGAGGATGTATAATCCTATTGATCTCACGGAGTTCGAATGTGAAGCGCACTGCCAACTCGATACTCAAAGAACCAGAGATGTTTGATCTCTAAAAAGGTTCATGTCAAAGACAAGGACGTATAATCCTAAACAGTCTATTGACCTTCCAAGTCCCGAATCTGAAGCGCTATGCCAATTCAAAACCTAGGAGAATTGGAGGATCGGGAACATATAATTCTTTATCGATTTCCAAAATGAGGTACATTAAACCTGAAGCGCACTGCCAATTTAATGTTCTCGAAACATGATTTGATATGATTTGGTATGTTGGTATGTTTTCACCAAGTTTTGGACTTATCTGCATATTTGGCATATTTGGCCAGAGATTTGGACATATTTGCATATTTGACCTATTTTATCAAGAGTTTGGACATATTTGTATATTTGGCATGTTTGGCCAGAAATTTGGGTGTATTTGTATATTTGACATATTTGACATGTTTGGTCAAATGTTTGAGTTTATTTGCATGTTTGACATATTTGGTCAAATATTTGGACACATTTGTATTTTTTGACATATTTGGTCAAATATTTGGGTATATTTGCATATTTGACATATTTGGTCAAAGATTGAGACATATTTGCCTATGTGACATGTTTGGTCAAAGATTTGGGCATGTTTGTATTTTTGACATATTTGGTCAAATATTTGGGTATATTTGCATATTTGACATGTTTGGTCAAAGATTGGGGCATATTTGTGTTTTTGACATATTTAGTCAAATGTTTGGGTACATTTGCATATTTGACATGTTTGGTCAAATATTTGGACATATTTGACATATTTAAATATTTTGTTTTGTTTTATCAAAATATAATGAAGTTTAATTATTTTGAACATTTTGATTTGTTTTATGACATGATTCAATCATTTTTGAATATTTTTGATTTATTTTATCAAAATATGGCATAATTTGATTATTTTGAATATTTCAATTTGTTTTGTCAAAATATAATGTAATTTAATTATTTTGAATATTTTGATTTGTTTTATCAAAATATAACATAATTTGATTATTTTGAAAATTGCTGATTTGTTTTATCATAATTTTCACTTATTTTTAAATATCCTATTTGGTATTTTGAATTTATTTTATACATATATCATATATCTTGAATTTTCTTTTATTTATAATATAAAAAAGAAAATAAAATAAAATCAAAATTGACATTTTATAGTCTTAAAAATATTCATAAATGAAATCATGATTTTTGATATATTTTTCATAATTTATGGGCTTGAGAAATCATTTTTATTTGGTGTTCAAAGTTTATTTTCAAAACAGATTAATATGGGCCGTCAGATTTGGGCCCATGCATCAAGATCTGAACTTAAGTTCAGTTTTTAAAGCATCTTTTAAACTGGGCCGTTGGATCTCTGGCGCGCATCAAGCCTTCTCTGGGCTGTTTGAATTTCATCAAGATTCGCACTTTGAGATGCATCAATATTCGTGCTCATCCTCCCCGACACTGATCGAGGCCCTGCCGGCGTCGGATCTCCGATCAGGAGGCATGGCTGGCATCGCCGGAGCGTGGGGAGTCCATCGGCGGTGGTCTCGGTGGCGGCGGCGGCCTGGATCGCCGGAAATGGGGGTAACCACCTGGTTTCGGTTGGGAAGTTGGCTGAGATGAGATTTTGAGGGATTTGAGCTGATTTTTGACAAATTGACTCGATTCCTTTATCATATAGCATCGTCAGAACATGTTTATCAAGATTTTGAGGCTTAATTTGAGTTTAATCCATCAATTTTGCAACTTTGGCCATTTGGTACCAAACTGGTTTCGGGGCTTTGGTACCAAATGGTATTTCATAGCTTTCCTTTGCAATTTTCTTTCAATTAACCTTCCAAACAGTGTCGTTTAGTATGTTTGAACATGTTTGGATGATCAATTTCATCAATTTAGATGTGCATTGTCCTTTATGCACATTGGGTCATTTCTGGTTTTATTTTCAATTTGGTTTCCTTTTGATTTCATCACATTCTTCTCAAATTGCATGTTTGATTATGTTCATTTGGGTCAATTACATGTTTTAGAAAGGTTTTATATCAATTTCACACATGAATTTCACTTGAACACGAGTTAATTTCATTTTTGCACTTTTCTGGTAATGGTCCAGAGCCAACTCAATTTCAATTTTGACAGACCCAATTTCAAAAATTCACAGAAAATCACAGAAAATCCCAAAAATGGTAAAATTTGATGAGTGAGTGCATTAAGACTTGTTCTAGATGCCCATGAAATTTTAAGTTAATTGAGTGAAAAGAAAGTATGATTATTGTATTTTTAGCAGACTGGACAGAAATGCCCTTTCAGCTTTATTAAAACCAAATTTGGCTTAACCTATGGATTAAAGCCTGGTTTAATTATTCTAAATCCTTTAAAACATCACATGAGGTGTCATAAAGGTGAATTAATCAAGGAATTTTGGATTTTTTTGAATCAAAAGAAGAATGAACTTCTCAGTTTGACCCAAAGTTGACCTTTTTGGAGTTTTTGACAGATGAGATTGTAAAATTCATAACAATTCATAGAAAATTCCAAAAATTATAAAATTTATATGGTAAGTTGGTATAAACCTAATCTACATGACTGTGAAATTTCATAAGAAATTAACAACCAGGCTGAGAGATATGGATTGATCTCTCAGCTGGCCAGAAACAGGAGTTCACTGGACTCAAACCAGTATTGATGTTTATTGCTTTTCCATTGCTCAATTATGAACTTGAGCTATTAAGCACATCAGAGAACATGAAGGAAAGAACTAAAAGGAAAATAAAACCAATTTGCACCAAAATATCATATATTATAACAAATTGAAATACAATATTCATATAAAACATGGGATTTTGTTTTTCCATGGAATTTTGACAGCATAACAGCTTGTATAAAGCCATTATTGAGCTTTACACAGCCACTACACATGTGCACAGGGCTTGAGAGAGAGAGGGGATGAGCATGTGCCCATCCCCATGAAACCAGATTGGCATGTGCCAATTGGCTGGAGTATGCTGCCAAAATCCATGGTGAACTCACCATGTGAGCTCCTGAGACTCAAGCTCAGCCACCAATTGAGCTCTGGAAGGAGGGAGGCACATGTGCACCTCCCCAGCCATGGGGCTAGCCATCTCACCCAGCAAGGTGAGACTGGCTCCTTGAGCTCAATTGAGACTGAGCCAAGCTCAAGGCTTGACTCCTATGGCTCTTACCTAGCTATTCAAGACTTGGTTTCTCCTCAGCTAGCTTTTTTTTTTTTGTGGAATTTGGTGGAGTTGAGATTTTGGCAGAGTTTTGGCTATGTTGCTCTCTCCTCTTTTTTTTTTCTTCTTCACTGGGGGTCTATTTATAGCCCAGGGGGCATGGTTTAAGCCTCAGGGCTGAGCTGGCATCATCCCAGCCCTTGGTTTGATCAAGTGGCCAGGATTGAGCCAGCCAGGCCTGTGCTGGCCTGAGGCTTGTCCTTGGAAGATTCCTCCAGCTAACTGGCGCTCAGAGCTCTCCATTGAGGTGCCTACATGTGTCCCTGACACAGGCCTGGGGAGAGAGAAGGAGCCGTTGGCTTTGTCTTCTTCCTTGGGTCAGTGTGTCATGCCTTTCGGGTGTGAGCATATCCCGAATATTCCTTGGCCTTGCTGGCGCTTGACATGTCACCAAGGTGCCACTGAGTGTGCCCAACGTGTCAATTTGGCTGCTTGAGTGCTGAGTTGTGCCAACTGACCATATCCAAATCAGACCAAGGTGCCAAGTGGTGCACCTGCCAATTGAGTGCTTTTCACCCCAAATTGGCACTTCAGGCAGCGTCGTGGAGGTGTCTTGAAGCTTCTCCAGGTGTTGGCTTGGCTTCTAGAGCTCCCAATTGCTCTGTCACCTTCAAGGTCGAGGTACTTTCTCCTTCGATTTTCTCTTTGTTTACTTTACTATTTTCAATGCTATTTGTGGCATTGAACTCCCCTTAGGATGTAGATTAAGTCCCTAGAATGGTTTAAGCCAACTCGCATTGTACACCTAGACTCCATTTTCGAAGCTCCACTGAGCTCTGGAGCTCGAGGAGGAAGAAAGGAGGGAGAGAGAGAGAGAAATTCAAAAGGTTTCTCTCGCTTGGGTTGGGTGCACGTGAACCGTGCTTTGGTTTCGGGCTTGTCAGAGGGAGGGAGCGCTTGCACCGCGCTCACCTCTCTTTCCCTTCTTTTCTTTTCGCTGGCCAAAATAATTCTGGGCGCTGGGCCCCCTTGGCAGTGAGACTGAAGGAGAGGGGCCCAGTCGTCAGGTTTAATGAGACACAGCCCCAGCGAAAAACTGAGGGTTGGGCTGTGGGCTTGGTCCTTGTGCACCAAAACGTATTGTCAGTGGTATGGTGCATGTGTACTGGGTCCACGCAAAGCGCCTTTAACACTTTGTGTGTATGACAGGCGGGTCCCAAGGGCAGAAGTCGTGTTTGAGCTCCCCAGATTGCACCCAGAGTGTTGCACATCCCCCAAATTGCACCCAGAACTATCTCCAGTTCTGATTTTTTGTATTTTCTTTATTCCTTTTTCCATTTTATTTTATTCTTTATGCAAAAATCCATGAAAAATTACTGAAAAATCACAGAAAATATATTCCATGATTCTGTTATTTTGGGTAATATTTTTGGTATTTTTGGGTGTGAAATTAGGCATTAATTTCACTTAAATCATTAATTGTATATGATTAGGCATATTAATCTTATACAATTAATATTTTGGCATGATTATCCCAAAGAATCATTTTTTAATTCCAAGGGATAATATTTGGGGCATTTTTCATGAATGAAATTCATGATTTTTGGATTTGGCATGTTTAATTATATGAAATTGTTTCTTGATTTCATATAATTAGGGTTTTGTGCATATATTTTTTTTTGCACACATGTGTATATATTTTTTGAAGGGGGTTTGGTATGATTATTTCATGAAATTATTTTTTTAATTTCAAGAAATAATTTTGGGATTTAATAAATCATGAGATTGGACATAATTTCATGATTTAATATTTGACATGGCTATTTCATGAAATTGTTTCTTTAATTTCAAGAAATAATTTTATGAAATTGAACATAATTTCATAATTTCAAATCTTTGGTATAAAAATCACATGAAATTATATCATTAATTTCATGCAATTTAATTTGTGTATTTTTCTGGCAACTTTTAAACAGCAAACAAAGAGCCACCCACCAGAACTGGTCATGAGGCTTTGCTGGCCGAGAGGCCTGTTCTGGTGCCAATGTCTTTCCTTTCTCTTTTTTTTTAAGAGCCTTGAGGAAACAAGGGTGTGTCCCTGTTCTTCAAGTTAGGGATTGGTGCACATGTGCCTCCCTGTCTCTCGTTTTATTGGCTGGTTATTTTGCTTTTTGAAAAAAAATGAGATTGGGCACATGTCCTTTCTCTTATTAAAGCACTGGGCACATGCCTCGTTGCTCCCTTGAAAATCAGGATTGCCCCCGGTACAGGGGAGATGCTGCCGGATTTTCCTCTTTTCCTTTTGCAAAGATTTATATTACTTCATAGGCTTATCATCTTTTATTTTGTGTTTTTCGCAGGATATTATGGCTTCCTTTCAGGGTCCTATGCCTTTATATTCGCCGGGTCATTTTCCACCTCTCATGAAAGACCCAGCAGATTGGACACCCCAAGGCCCTGATCACACTGGCACATACAACATGATAGGGAACAACCTCGTCATGAGAGAGTATACTCCGTGTACAGTGAGGGTGTTGAGCCCAAGTGTCGGGACGACTAGCCCGCCTCCTTTGCACCTTCTGGGCACGGAGATGACATCATATCGGGCGTGTCCTTGGGACAACAAGCGTGTGCTCCGCGGGACTTTAGAAAGGCGCCCCCGACAAGTGGAGTGGGTCCAGTTCACCTTGCTTACAGAGGAAAGCATGCTCAAGCAAGCGGGGATTTATGAGGCGGTGTACCTCTCGCTTTTTGGATACACCCAGGACATATCCTTGTTTCGGGCATTTGCCGAGCGCTGGAGCTATGTCACGAACACCTTATTCACGGAGGATCGTGAGATGACTTTGAGCCTATGGGACCTCTCCTAGTTATCAGGGTTGCCGATCTATGGCCTTCCGTATGATGAGCATTGCCTCAGTGGAGTGGATCTCCTCAGCCTGAGGCCAGACGGGACTCCGATGTACCCGGCGTCTCTTCGTCAGGTATATAAGATTTATCATGAGATTTTAGGGGACCGAGAGGGTGTCTCCTTGGGCCAGTGGGTTTCTTACTTTGCCGATGCCCCGACACATCCCCGTACCTCTTTTGCTGATCCTTGCGATCCTTTGGGAGTAGGATTATCGACTGGTATCGTGCATAGGGGGTCCAAACCAGGCTTGGGGTCCATTACTACCAGGATTGTGGACGAGGAAACATTATTGACTGCCTTTCTATCATGGTGGCTGTGCTATTTCGTCTTGCCCAGTTCTCCAGTTGGCAGGATCAGGCCTTCTTCATTTGTTGTGGCTAACATCTTGGCTCGGGGACATAGGGTTTCCCTGGCTATCCCGGCGTTGGCCAACATTTATCGATCTCTTCGCGGGTTAGTTTCCTCTCGCGATCCTTCTTTCAGTGGGGAGGTCATCCCCTTTCATTTCATCAGTGGTTGGCTTCATGCACACTGGATGGGTCTTTATACCCCTGTACTTTCTCAGGAGATACGGGTTATACTACCCTATTTGTCCGATATAGCTTGTGCTTCGGCATCATCCCTTTCTCCCAAAGATGCTCGCTATCGTTTCTTCCGTTCGCGAGGGGCACTCCAGAGATCTGAGGTACGCGCTTTTTCGCGTAGGATGCCCAGAGGTTCAGATAGACTTGTTGTGGACATTCCACGGTCTAGGTTGGTTCAGGGGATTTTAGAGGATTCGGCAGCCACTGAGCACCTCATTAGCATTCGGTGTGGCTTTTTACCTCTACGCATCGGTGAGCATATTATCTTGGAGCCATACTCTCCTCACCGTTGTGCCCATCAGTTTGGATATGACCAGGGCATTCCCGAGTTGCTTTCCCGTCCCGAGTCGCTTTCTGCAGACCTGGAAGGTTTGAGTAGATGTTGGTCTTCCATACTTCGCGTGGGTACGGGTTCCCAGTTTACCATGCTTCGGGCTTCACGCTCAGAGGTGATTTTTACCGCCATGTATCATAGGTGGTATACTCACACTATCTCTGCATATCAGGCGATACTCCCTGCCGATATGGCACGTGTGACTTGTCCACTGCCGGACAAAAAGAAAAATGAAAAGAAGCGGCGGAGATCTCCTTCCTCTTCCTCTTCTCGCGCCTTACTTGATTTTCAGGGCTTCGACAGCAAGGTGCCATTAGATTCTCCTACCGCTTCTCAGACAGGTGATATTATTTATGGCCTCTTTTGTTTGCTGTATTTGTATCCTTGAAGTTTCTTATGTGACTTCTTTATGATATACTAATGTCGGAAAAATTGCAGGAGGGTCGACCGACAGAGAGGCACCTGACTCCGTCTTGGAGGAGCTCTTTATTTTTCGAGCGGGTTTGCCAGGTACTTATATTTGCAAGGTCCTTTGCATTCAGGGAAATGATCGTTCTTCCCTTATATTCTCCTTGATTTGTTTCTAGGCTTTGAGAGCGCCGACCCTTCTACAACGGAGGCCAAGGAAAACTTACCCACCGTCTTGGGGGACGAGGCGGTCGTAGGTATGATTTTTCTTTCAGAATATTCTACTAAATGTCCTTCACATAATTTCCCTTGCTTATTTCACTTTTCTTTGAAACAAAAGGGGACGCTGGGAGTCCATTAGCACCAGCTCTCGGCGGAGAATTTGCTTCACCTGCGAGAGTTTCTCCGTTGAGGGAAGCGGAAGATTTGGCTGTCCTTCAGGAGCCTATCATGATTAGTGACTCAGGTATAATTCCATTGTCATTTCACCATCTCACAATACCTTACTCTCTTCATTTCTCTCTTCGGGGATCTTATTCCTGTTTTTAATTCAGACCCTGAAGATTTTGTCATTGCCGAGGCGACCGGCACAGAGTTCGGCGATAGGTCTGATGTCGGGTACGACGACAATATTGAAGAGGAGCCTGCCGAAGAGATTGAGGCAGAGCCAGAGGTTGAGCTCGATGCAAGATTCAACGTCGTTCCCGAAGAAGACTTCGAGGTGGACCTTGAGGAGGAGAGACCCTCGGGTGACATTTCTCCCGATGGTACGTGCTCTTATATCCCTCACTTTGGATTTCATGTTTATATTGCATGTTATGACATTGATTTGGTTTGTAGGTCCTTCTGTATCGGAGATGCGGCATCTGTTGGAGAAGCTATGTTCCCTTAGCAACTCTACTCGAGCCCACCGTTCATTGGACCTTCGCGTTTTGGATTTGGTCCCTGTTTCCGGGAACTTTCCTGATTTCCAGGGGGTGATTGACGACTTGATCGTCCCCTGTCAAGAGCATTTGTCTTGTATAACCCGCGAGCGTTTGGCCTGGGCTTTCGGGGAGAGACGAAAGACTCTCTCGACTCTCGCGACATCGGTGTCTCGTGCCGAGTCGGAGTTATTCTCACTTCGTCACCGCCTCAGGGGTCTCCAGGATCAGCTTACATGTCACCTGGCTTTCAGTGCAGGTATGCTAGCTTCTGGGGCTGATTACAGGGCTTCTAGCCACCTAGCTGATCAGACCCAGTCACTCAAGAGTGAGATCAAGGGCATGGAGGGTTTGGTAGACACCGCCTTCTCTACTCTTCGTGACTACTCATATGATTATGAGGCCGCCCGAGCTAGCGTAGACGACCTAGTGGCTGACGAGGAGCGTCACTTTACCGCCGCCTGTTCTTTGTTTACCCGGATCGACGGGTTCTTGGCCCAGCTGCGTAGTCGCTATCCTAGCCTTTAGGGTGGCATTTGTTTGTATTTTTGGCATTTTGTTTATTTTGGACATGGTTTTAGTTATTTATTTTTGAGGAGCTTAGGTTTGTTATTGTATTTTGTATAATGCATGGATTGAGTATATGTTTTGGGAAGATTTATATTATTATCGGCATTTTGGTATTTTGTTATTTTGTTAGGCACAAGATAAAAAGCCTGTTCATCTCTTTATGACTGGTCAGATGAACATACCAGTGTCAATTGTTTATGGTACAAATTGGCAAAACCATTTTTTAATGTGGATCCTTTCTATTCTCTCCACTCATTATTAAGTGTGGAACCCTCACATTTCGCTCATTCTCCACGCATATTTATTTGTATATTTGGAGTGGGATTTCGCCCTGATAAATTATCCAAGCTTATCATAAGGATAAGAAGGTTTCATTCCTTATAGGGCTTTTTATTTATGCCTCCAATACTCTGCCTTACTATTAATTAATAAGGCAATGTTTTATTCAACAATGATTTGTTTAAAGCGACAAATCATAACGCTGCCCATTTTCATATTTATTCTGTATCAAATGGGCAAACACAGTGGTAATTGTATTGGAGGTACAAATACCAAAACCATTTCCCCGCTTTAGTGGCTCCAAAGTTCGGACGCCGACTTTATCCGGCGATGTGGACAAAACCTTTCTTTTTGGCCTGCCAGAGGTTTTGGTAGCTTTTGTATTAGCCACCACATGTGTTCCTTGATTAACGGCTCAAGGCGACAAGGCCGATTTATGCCCGGAGGGGACATTTTGGTTTATGGTATTTCTTCAGTGGACACCATCCACGTCCCTTGATTAACGGCTCAAGGCGACAAGGCCGATTTATGCCCGATGGGACAACTTTGTTTGTGGTATTTCTTCAGTGGACACCATCCACGCCCCTTAATTAACGGCTCAAGGCGACAAGGCCGATTTATGCCCGATGGGACAACTTTGTTTGTGGTATTTCTTCAGTGGACACCATCCACGCCCCTTGATTAACGGCTCAAGGCGACAAGGCCGAGTTACGTCCAATGGGACATCTTTGGTTTGGTATTTCTTCAGTGGACACCATCCACGTCCCTTGATTAACGGCTCAAGGCGACAAGGCTGATTTACACCCGGCGGGACATGGATAAATACCTTTTACCCCGGGACTTAAGCCACCTTTCTTTTGGGTGTATGGGTTTAGCCACCTTTCTTCTTGGTGTATGGGTTTAGCCACCTTTCTTCTTGGTGTATGGGTTTAGCCACCTTTCTTCTTGGTGTATTATGCATGGTATTTCTTAAGATACCGCCCGTTTATAGGAGGTAATGGTCTTTCGCCTTTATGATCTATGAGTTGGTATGCCCCTCCGTCAAACACCTTCTCAACCACATATGGGCCTTCCCAATTAGGTGAAAACTTTGGGCCGACATGCCGGCCAATTATGGGCCTTCGGAGAACGAGTACTAATTCCCCTTGGCGAAAAGTTCTTGAGCGGGCCATTTTGTCGTAGGCCCGTGCCATCTTCGCTTGGTATATTTCTAAGTTTTGTTGGGCTATGATTCGCCTTTCATCCATAGCGTCGAGTTCATCGAGCCTGAGGTGCTTCTGCTCATCTAACGACATTTCGTTCTGGAGCGCCACCCTTAAGGACGGGAGTTCCACCTCAAGCGGCAGGACAGCTTCGACACCAAACACCAGGGAATATGGTGTCGCTTGAGTGGGGGTTCGACATGTGGTTCGATATGCCCAAAGCGCTTCTTGTAGCCTTTCATGCCAGTCGCGCTGATTTCCTTTCAACGTTCTTTTCATGATTTTTATCAAGGTCTTATTGAAGGCCTCTGCTAAACCATTTGCTCTGGGATTGTATATGGAAGAATATTTCCAATCAATCTTGAACTTTTCCGCAAGTGCGTATACTTTAGCACTTTTGAACGTGGCCCCGTTATCAGAAATGATTCTCCTCGGGGTCCCAAATCGGTATAGGATATGGGTTTTGAAGAAATTCACGACATCGATTGCCTTCACTTCCCTAAGCGGGACTGCCTCGGCCCACTTGGTGAAGTAATCGGTCGCAGCCAAGATAAACTTATGACCCTTGGAGGAAGGTGGGTCAATGGGCCCGACTACATCGGTACCCCATGCATCAAACGGCCAGGATGATACAGTCGGGTGAAGCGGATTTGGGTGTTGATGTATGAATGTGCCATGTATTTGGCACATGTGACACTTCTTGGCATGCTCGATACAATCGCGTGCCATGGTGGGCCAATAATAGCCCATGCGCTTTATCTTAAGTCGCATTTTGGGTCCCGGCTGATGTGCTCCGCATAAACCCGAATGAACTTCCTTCATGATTTGGTGTACTTCTGAGTTTGACACACAGCGAAGCCACATTTGGTCGTATGATCGCCTGTATAAGGTGTCATTGACGTAGGCGTAGCGAAGCGCTCTCTTCTTGAGTTGCTCTCGCGCTGATTTCTCATTCGGGAGAACCCCGTATTTGAAGTATTCAACGAAAGGTTGGCGCCAATCGTCATTCGGCTGAGTCACCATGACATCTTCCAGGTCACTTTCCATTTCTTCGGCCATAGCCACCTGGATTTTATCTTTGGTCCCCGTGAAGCATGAGGACAGGGGTCGTCGATTTTTGACAACAATTTGCACATTTCCGTCGTCAGGTTCGCCTAATTCTTTAGCCACCCGAGCGAGTGCATCAGCTTTGCCGTTTGTGGCTCTCGAGATTTTCTTGAATAGGATTTCGGGAATTTCATCTATTAATTCCAAAACCCTAGCGTGATATTTCACCAACTCTGGTTTTAGTACCTTGTATGCTCCGGTGATTTGATTTATTATCAATTGGGAGTCACCAAACACATGGAGTTTTCTAATCCCCATATTCAGCGCAAGCTCTAACCCGGCTATGAGCGCTTCATATTCAGCCTCATTATTTGTACAAGGCTCGGTCAATGCTAAGGCATGACGCATGATTCCTCCTTCCGGTGTTACGAAGACTAAGCCTATCCCGGCCCGTATTTGCGGGATGTTTGGGCCCGCGGTGGGCCGTATTGATGATGCCCCATCAAAGTACATTTCCCAACTTGGGGTTTCATCTTTGATATGAAAGACTTCTTCATCTGGAAATTCGCATGCCAAAGGAGAGTCGTCGGGTATTGGATGGGCCGCTAGGAAATCAGCCATCGCTTGCCCCTTTATGGCCTTTTGTGGCGCGAAAATTATATCAAACTCGGTCAGGATTATGGCCCATCTTGCCAACCTGCCTGTAAGCATGGGTCTCGTCATGAGATATTTTAAGGGGTCAATCTTTGAGATGAGGATGACCTTGTGGGCTATCATGTAGTGTCGCAACTTCTTCACAGCGAACACCAATGCCAGGCAATGCTTTTCAATCGGTGTATAGGCGTATTCCGCCCCTACCAGCATGCGGCTCAAGTAATAGAGGGCGTTTTCTTTCCCTTGTTCATTTTCTTGCGCTAATAAGGCCCCGAGAGATCCATCCAAGGCCGTCGTGTACAATATCAGCTCTTTTCCTGGTATTGGAGCTGCCAGCACTGGTGGTTTGAGGAGATAGCCCTTGATGTCATTTAGGGCTTGTTGGCAGGCTTCGTCCCATTTAAACGGGACATCCTTCTTGGTCAATCGGGTGAAAGGTTGTATCCTACCCGATAGATTGGCTATGAATCGCCTAATGTATGCCAAGCGGCCTTGAAGCGAGCGAAGCTCCTTAAGGTTCCTGGGTGGCGGCAATTCTTGTATTGCCTTGATTTTACCCGGGTCTATTTCTATTCCCCGGTGTCGAATAACAAACCCAAGAAATTTCCCCGACGAAACCATAAAGGCGCACTTTAACGGGTTTAGCTTCAGCGCATGTTGCCTCAGACGGCCAAACACGACCTTGAGATTTGTGAGATGCTCGTCATAGGACGTCGCCTTTACGACCAAATCGTCCACGTAGCATTCGACAATCTTATGAATTAGGTCGTCGAATATTTTCGTCATGGCTCGCTGGTATGTGGCCCCGGCATTTTTGAGGCCAAAAGGCATAACCTTGTAACAATAAATACCCATCGGAGTGCGGAAGGCCGTATGCTTCTGGTCTTCTTCATCCATTTTGATTTGGTTATACCCCGCGTACCCATCCATGAAAGAGAATACCTCATAGGACGAGGTATGGTCGATGATGATTTCCGTCACCGGTAAAGGAAAGTCATCTTTGGGACAAGCTTTATTCAGGTCCCGAAAGTCGACGCATATGCGTATTTGCCCGTTCTTCTTCTTTACGGGAACGATGCTAGCCACCCAATCGGGAGTTTCTTCTTCCCGCACAAAGCCTGCATCAATAAGCTTCTTGGTTTCGACCACGACCTTTTCTTCAAGTTCTATTCTCATTCGTCGCGGTGCTTGTTTGACCGGCTTTATACTTGGGTCAATTTTGAGTTTGTGGACTGCAACTTTGGGATCCAGTCCTGGCATTTCTTCATAGCTCCATGCGAAACAATCAACATATTCTTGGAGCAAGGCCCTCAAAGGTTCCCGCTTCTCTTGGGGAAGGGATGCGCTTATGAAGGTTGGCCTGGGGTCTTCATCTGTCCCGAGGTTAACTTCCACCAACTCGTCAATGGTGTTTGGCGCGCCGTCCTCCAACTCCTTTGGTGCGTTTTTAGCCACCAGGATGAAGTCTTCTTCTTCTGGCTCCTCAGATACCATATAACAGGTAACTCTGCGGTTCTTGAAGAAACTTCGACACCGTTCGTCGGGATCCCCGTCTTCTTCTGACTCAGAGTTGTATCCCAAACCGCGGGTGTATTTGATCTTGTCATCAAGGCCCCTGACCGTATTAGTTGAGCCATTCCATAGTCTTTCAAAGTAATACATCTTGGATTTTGATATGGTTTGAGGACACCGGGCCTTTTCCATCAGTTGGCCCTGATTCTTCCCGAAATACCGGGACGCCTCGATATTGACTTCCCCGTCATCGGAGTCTTCTGACAATAAGCCAATCCCCTCGTGGATCAGGGCGTTATCACCAGGATTGATTGCATCGATTTTGTAGAATCTGATTGGTCTATGAGTGACCGTCTTCCCTGGCAAGCGTTCGACCTTAGAAGGAACAACAAACGTCCGCAACTTCTGGATTTGGTTCACTTCTTTGGGAGAAAGGTCCTTGTAATGTCTTTCGGGTACCTTTTCAACCCTTAAAGACGATTCATGGCTCTCGTCAGTTTCGAAGTTGTATGTCGGTTTGACGTGAAATAGGATTTCTTCTTCTGATCCACTTTCCGATTCATACACCTCTCCATCTATAGGAGCTTCCTCTTCTGACTCATCGTCTGTTGAGGCCCCGTATAGCGGGATAACCCGGCGCGTCGAGATCTTCTCATCTTCTTCATCAGAAGAGGCGCCAAATAAGGGGGTGATACCATACACTCGTTCCTTCTTGTCTTCCTCTTCATCAGAGGATAACCCGTAAACGGGTTTATTACTCAAAGTTGGTGCCTTTTTCTCATGAGATGACACCAGCTCAGGCGTGGATTTGGTTTGGCTTGTTTGCATTTCCGAGCCATTTCCTTGTAAGACGGAGCTTAGAGACTCCATCAGCGCTTTATGCTGATCCTTCTCCTCCTGCGTTAGGAAATAACGGGCGTCGCTAAGGCCAATTTCATGGACCCCGAACGGCTTAATGTCCCCATTTATCCTTTTTTGCCTTCCGTCTTTCATGTATTTCATGCATTGGTGAAGAGTTGATGGTACCACCCGGTTTTCATGCAGCCAAGGGCGACCGAGTAAGGCCTTGTATGACGTATCGGCGTCAATGACATAAAATTTGGTCGAGGTTATCAGGCCCCCGAATTGGAGTGTTAGGGTCACCGCACCCATGGCTTTCTGCGAATGTTGATTGAACCCATGAATGGTCACTTTCTCATTCGACAATGGTTTGGTATCCAGCATTAGGGTTTTCAGGATCCTCAAGGGCATAATGTTTATCGATGACCCCGAATCGACCAAAATGCGATTCAATCTTTGCCCCTCACAGTCGCCAGTTACATACAATGGCCGGTTGTGATCGGCGGTGCCAGTCAACAGGTCTTCATCAGTGAAATGGATACCCGTTGAACGGCTGTTGACGTATGCCGTCTCATGTGATTGCTTTTCAGCAAAGTAGGCCTGGAATTGCTCAGGATTTTGGAGCGCGTATATTAATATGTCGCGCATATCCTTCGACATCATCAATGCATCAAAGACACTAAGCAAGGCTGGGATCTTACGGAGATGCGCCAGCACATTGTAATCTCCTACCGTGAGTTTTGACTTTTCACGGGTGGGTAGGCCATTTTCTGGTTCTTTGCTTGTACTTTTGGTCTTCGCGACATTTCGGTCAGACTCCTTTGGAGGTTGACGTTCAGGGATGTAGGTGCCTGAACGCAGAACGACCTGACATTCTGTCTTTTCCTTTTCAGAGGTAGTGGCCTCATTACCTTCTTCGGGATAAAATAGACTCCCGGGAAAGTGTGCGTCTTCTTCAGAATCGCTATTATGATGTATTGCATGGCACCATTCTTTTTGGTTAGGCGCGGAACGGGTGTATTTGTGAGGATTTGATTGCCCTTCCTCCCTGTTCTCTATTTTAAAAGAGCGTTTTCGGCCGTCGACGGGCCTACCCTCTTTCCTTGATTCAGGGTTTATTGACCCTCTCCTTGGGTTTACAACGGAGAAGTTCCTGGCTTGAGTAGAAACGGCCTGAGACTCGCCACCTCTTTCCTCACTTGTGGTTTCAATCGTCAGCCTTTCTTCGTGGCCGCAATCTTGCCATGCTATGCTTTCCAACATCTCTTTGTCATCTATGTTTACTAAAAAGACATTGGGAGGTTTCCTTCGGGCTTGACCCGGCCGAAACGTCTCATTTCTGGATTGATGCCCATGAGAAACTATGATCACCATGTCCTCTTTCGGGCACCCCGAAGATGAGTTTCCCTCGTCTCGGGTAAATCCAACTCTAAGGAACGCATTCATTTCAGGTCCCTTCTCGCATTCTTTTCTCATTCGACAGGGCATGTCTTCCACTAGCCCTTTTATGCCTTCGGGTTTGAATTTCCGAATTGTCGACTTTGAGTCTATGCTGGTTGTCTTTTTGCTGCCATTCATAAAATGGTGAACTTGCCCGAGAAGCTCGTTGAGATAAAGCTCCTCCCGACAAGGGAGAGTATCAGAGTCTTCTGACTCACTCACCTCATGAGTTTCTACGTGGGTGATGACACAGCATTCTTCATCCCAGAACTCATCTCCTTCATCTGTGGTTTCGTCTTCATCGGCTATACCCATTAATTTGTTGAGAATTCGTTTAGGAATGAAGTCTCGAAGCATGGCCGGTATCGGTTGACCTTGTTCGTATTCTTCGAGCGCATCAATGTACTTCTGGAGTTCTGACTTTTCCGGATACTCCTTTGGCTTTACTGGCTTCTTGTCCCGTTTGCGGCTGCCATTTTTGTTCGCTTTCTTGTAGAAGGCCACCGATTTTCTTGGTGGTTCAGGGATAGTGGGAGTTACATCATTCTTCCACAAAATACCTGGTTCTTTCTGAATGGATTTGAGGAGTTTCTTTGCTTTCCGGGACAGGTGGATACTCCAAGGTTCGGTCGAAGAATCCTCAATATTGATCTCTATATGAGAGACCGCGTTCACCTGCTCATGCGGGGCTGGCATTTGGAGGATACTATCAGCCAGAGTTATCTCGCCATTCTTGTACCTCCTTTCTATCCAGTCTTTGAACACCCAACAATCTTCTATGGGGTGCCCAAGCACTCTGTGATATGGACAGTAGTTCGGGTCACTGGATTTCTCCATGTCGGCGGGCCGTTTGCATTTAGGTAATTGGAGCCCGTCCTTCAAGGCATCTTTGAAGAGTCGCGCGACTTTATCCCTTTTGAATGAATAAGGCTTGCCCTTCAATTCCTCCAGACTTTTAAGAGGCTGCCCGCTTCCATATACGGGTTTTGCACTGCTGCCGCCGTCATTTTTATTTGACGAGCCATCATTGTTTACAGTGTTGACATTAGCGGCCGCGTTTTTGCCGCCGGACTTGCTTGTACTGACTACCTTGGCCTCGGCTTTCCCTCCTCTTTGGAATCTCTGACCCGAGTAGTTGGGCCATGAATTTGGAGGTGCATTTTCAAGCCTAGACACACAGTTTATCAAATCCTGATATGTCGTAATCTTGGCTATCCCTAAGAATGGTGTCATCCAGTTGTCAACGTTCCTGAGTATTAGTTCGACCGCCTCCCTTTGGGTTATTGGGCGATCACACCTGATGCTGAGGTTTCGCCAGCGACTAATGTACTCCAGAACTTTTTCATTCTTCTGGGGCCTGGTATTGGCCAAGTCCGCAATGCTGATTTTGTCAGTCATGACCGCGAACTTTGCCCTGAATGCATCGGTCATATCATCCCACGTTTTAATACTCCCATTTTCTAATGAGTAGTACCATTCAAAGGCAGGACCCGTTAGACTTTGCGGGAATTGACGCAGCAACAAGGCATCATTGCTCCCTGTATTCCCACACGAGGCCATGAAATGGGCCAAGTGTTGATCTGGGTTTGTGTCTTTTACACCCTCTCCCGAGAAGGATTTAAACTTCGGGACTATATACCCCTTTGGGTAAGGTATAGCGTCGTAATCGGCTGGGTACGGCCTCCCCGTTCGTTTCAAGGGTGAGACGGTAAATCCTGCGCCCGCTATTTGAAGTTGTTGACTAATTATCTCTTGGATCTCCTTCTTAGTCAATCCTTGATTCTCGTTGGTATATATACGAGTGTTGGAGCCCCGAGCAATATTGACTCGAGAGCTCTCTCCTCCACATGGGAGGTCTTCTTTGTGACCGTCGGGGTCTCTGAAGCTTGGATGTTGCGATGGTTGAGGTCCCGTATGTTTGGAGGGTCCTTCATCTTCCACTCTTTCATTTGTGATCCCCTTTTTGGTCAGGAAGTCACTTAAGGACTTGATCAGGCTTAAAGCCTCTTGATTTTGCTTTCTGAGCTCTCCCATTTCTTGCTCATTTTTCTGTCTATACTCCTCCATTTCTCGTTCTCGTATAGACAACTGTCGTTTTAGTTGGGCGACGAAGTCATTCGCGGAGCCACCGGTGTCTTCCATTTCTACCTCATTGTGGGCTGATTCGTCGTCAGTTGGAGGGCCCCCTTTTTGCCCTCTTTTGGTCCTGGCTCTGGTCCTGGCCGCATGAGCATTCTCGACATCTCGACCAGGTGGTGGGTCATGGGATGGGCCCACTTCTTCATCGTCAGCCATATATGTGGCGTGACGTTCTTCTTGATCGTCAGAGGAGCTTTCGTCATACGCCCCCACAGTATAGACTGTGAAGTGTTCTTCTTCGTCATCAGCATAGGGTGCCAGACGAGAGACCCGCCTTTTCTTTCGGGCCTGATCAGGAACAGTGATAACCAGTCCTTTGCTTGGCTTTAATGGCTTAGGGTTTAGTTTTGGCCCTAGCCTGTCAAACACAGTCGTGCTCGAGGCTTGGGGTTTTATCTTTGACCCCAGCCTATTAAACACGTTTTCACTCTCGATATTTTTCGAGAGAGCGGTGGTTTTGACCGTAGCCCGTGTTTTGGGCTTAGCCACCTGTATATAGGTGGATGGTGTCTGGCTTGTTTGGGTCAGACGAGGTTTTGGGATCCACGTTTGTTTGGTCCCTTGTGCCCGTTCATATGGGCGGTTCCCCGATTCCCGGGGGAAATGGACCTGTCTCCCTTGGTTTTGCGAGACAGAAGCTTGAGGCTTGTTTCGACGCTGTTGTTTACGCGCCTTAATAGCTTGGTGAGTCTCGTACAGAGACTTACCTAGGTTGACCTGTTTAAGACCTGAGGGTCTTCCCGACTCGGTCGAGAAGTTTTGGTTTTGGAGAGGTTTTGGTTGTGGAACCTCCCAAACGCTCCGGATACGAGCGGTTGGGGAGTTCCTTTTCACAATCCTTAGGGATGTGAAGGGATTGGAGACAGGGAGATTTGGCTCAGCCACCAGCTCATCCTGGTAGGCTTGGAGAGCCCGTTTCTTGGTGACCTTTGGGGCCACGGTGTGGAGAGGGTCGGGGAGACTTTCTTCTCAGAACGGTGTCTCCTGGGGCGCTGAGGTTTGGGAGGAAGCGCCATGATTTTGTTGTCGATCCCCTTCTGGGTGATCCTGAAGGAGACCTCTTCACTATCATCTTCGACCATTGTCGGGGTCGGTGACGGTGGAGTAGGAGGAAGAACGATCATTTGGGGAAAGTCCCCAAATGAGAACACCATATGGCCCGCCTCGTTGAGGGAGACGGGGACAGCAATTGCAAACGGAGAATTTGCTCCAGACATCATTTCCTGAAAAGCATAAACTCCACAAATCAATTAGCCATATTTCATTAAAAATTTATGATATATATTTTTATTTGATCCATATATTTAATTAGTTTAGCCCAAAAGATGAGAGGAGAAAGAAATGTCCCACCGGGCGTGCCAGAACCTGTGCGGCCCTTTTTCGCGGCCCACGCGCGAGGCATCGGCGTCCTCGCTCACGGGGGAAGAAGGTGCAGGTACATCCCTGCGCGTGTTTGTGCGCTCAAGGACTTATTATTTAGGTGATTGTGGGAACTTTTATTTTCCGACGGGCGCGAGCCCCCGCCGTTAATTACCCCGGCTCTCGCCTCGGGAACCTCTGATTAATGGGCTAAACTAATCAAAATATGTGGATCAGATTTGTGGCTTTATTTCTTCCTTCCCATTTATTATAATGCATACTTGAAATAACCCAAAGGTATAACTTTGGATAATAAGACTAAAGACGTATGATCTAAAGTCAGAGAAACGTATAATTTCTCATAAATCAGAGATCGAGGATGTATAATCCTATTGATCTCACGGAGTTCGAATGTGAAGCGCACTGCCAACTCGATACTCAAAGAACCAGAGATGTTTGATCTCTAAAAAGGTTCATGTCAAAGACAAGGACGTATAATCCTAAACAGTCTATTGACCTTCCAAGTCCCGAATCTGAAGCGTTATATCATGCTTTTAACTATAATTGTATCATTATTTTTTAACATATAGAATAAATCTACTGATGCGCCCAAGTTTATGCCACATGGAGGTGATAAATCTACTAATTCTTCATGGACTGCTCAATGGATTCACATCCTCTGTAGTACTTCACATGTATTGAGCAAAAATCTCCCCCTACAAAGCTTTCCACACGAAATCTCGATGCTATCTGCTATAATAATCACGTATAATTTCTATTCAGTTCATCTCTTGAAGTAGCTGCCCATTCTTTAGATATGAACTCATGCTCAATTTGCTAGAGCCCAAAAACCTCTCCAATTTTACAACACAGCTAAGCCCAACAATTGTTCTCTCCTACAAAACCAGCTCAAGTGATCCAATACCCAAATAATAAGTACCACTAATTAAACCACCTACACCTCTTTGTGGGGAGCGGGGAGTGGGTGCACCCATGAGTAGTCAGATTGTTCACTCATTTTCTAAACCGTACGATTAGGATATCATGTAATGATTTTCGCACCTTGAGATTAACCCTTCAAATTTCCATCTATTATCATGCAAATGGTAAAATAAATAAATAAAACTCTTAATGTAATGTGCTACCCATAATTACGTCATACGAGACAAAAAACACTAATTTAGAGAGGAAGAAATCCGGCATCCCAATAAGATCACATCACCATAATTTGTAGACCGTTCAATCTGCGTCGTGATCAATTTTGATCGATCGTTCCACTTGAGGTAGTTCGGGGTCTATGCAATACGTTTATGAACTATTTTCGAAATTTTGGTCTATTGAGTACGATTTCGACCGGCGTATATATAGTTCTCTACCCACCCTAATGTTTGTCCAACCATTATTCCCAGCCACTTCCTCTAAAGAGAAAAAAGGGATCCGCCTCTTTCTCCCCGATCAAAACTCGTTCTCGTCTCTCTCTCAATTGAATCTCCAATGAGAATGCTAGCGACGACAATCTCAAGTGTGGCATGCTCACACGTGCATGTGGTGGAGTGAACTCAAGGCGAAGAAAACAATGGCACAGGGGCAGACTTCCCTAGGCGTCGAAGAGAAGGGAAAGGGGTGTTGGACCCTAGTGACGGTCTCAGTCGTGGTGCGCACACGCGAGTGATCTCAATTGTGGTGCAGTGAGTTTTGTTGGCCATCACCAGCTTCCGCTGTAAGATTTTTTCTTCATTTCACGCAACTTTAACTTTTCTTGAGTTTTGTTTTTTTAAGGCACTTACACGTTGATTTTCATTTCAATCATCTTTTACTTTTCTTGAGGTTCAATATGGTTTTTGTAAGTAGTAGCAACCGAGTTATAATTGAACTAACTGTAGGATTGATGAAATCATCGCCTTATGGTAGAACATTAATTGAGGCAATTTTGGGTTATAATTGAACAATAGTTTGATTGAATAGGGTCAAATTAGGCTTGGTTTGGGAATTGAGATTACTTGCATAGTCTAAAAGAAACATAGTCTATATTTTGTATTTTCTTTTTTTTAAGAAAACTTCTTTAATTGTTCCTTTAGAAAACAATTATGATGAGGAAAAAGGAAGGGCTAGCAAATTATAAATGCTTCCCAGAACCTGACTTATCTGAAGTAGTATTAACAGAAAAAGTATGTAGATTGAATATGTAAGTCACTTTTTCCTGAGCTCCCTGAAGCAAAGAGGAGGCAATATGAGAATATGGGTTTTACCATGCAAGATGTGCTCTTCCTTGCTAATGATAATGATAAATTTCCTATTAGTCATTGTATACTATTATTCTCAGAGGCAATTTAGTGCACCTTGCATTTTGTATAAATACCATTGATGCAGGACAAAACGGGGAATATCATGTATGCTCCGATGTTGGGTAATTATTATTTTTTCATGATTTTTTTTACTTTTTAGTATGATTTTCATGTAGTTAAAAGCGATGTTAATTTGATAATCAACGACCTTTTTCTTTTAAAGTATAGGTATCAAACATGCATCAATGATATCTTTAGCTAGATCACTAGACTACGAGTAGAAAGATGCAAACACATTTGCATCATGGGTATTTTGAAAATTTTATTTTATTTTCATTGTATTATTTTCACAACGTAATAAAAAATTATTGATTTTGCTTTTCGATTTAAATACAGGGTATTAGATTATTTGAAGTATGATAATTGCAATAACAACTATATAGAGCCAACAAAGAGGTAACTTACACTTCTACCCTCCTTTTATTAGTATTTCATTCAAGCACCTTATTGATAAATCTAGATATCGTTAAAGTCAAATCAATAATGTATCAAAATATAAATTCTCTAAATTTAACTTCTTTACATATATTATTTTATCTTTTTTTATTATAGTCCATCTGGAATTTAGATTCTGTACAAAAGGAGTTGAATGCAAGAAACTACTTTTACATATACCCCTTAAAGGGGGAAGAGAATGCTGAATACTCATGTCATCTACATCACCCGAATTATTTAGCATATTGGATCTCTGTTATGATTCATTTTGCCTGATGAGTGGTCCGGATTCAAGCGCATTTGCTTGCTTCCCCTACCAAGCCTCTCTTCCTTTTTCTATCGCGCGCCCCTTCCTTCCCATTCTTGCCATGGCCATGTTATTCTGTTTCATGCGCTCACCTGATTTTCCTCCTATCTGCAATTTCCTTTTCACTGGGGGAGAAATGGCACTCTTCATGTTGTGCCTCTTTCTCTTTGGTTCTCTATCGGACTATTGCCGATCTTGCACACGTTCCTTACCACCTGCTGAGGCGTTGCCAATTTGATTCCTCCTTTCCCGATCTCACCTCTATGTCCTACTTCGTCACATGGCCAAATTGTGGTGAGTCTTTCTTTGTTTTACAATATAATTGTGGTGCCCTTTTTTGTAATTCTTTTACTTGATTGGGTTTGTTTAATATCATAGTTGGTTCAAGGGATTTCTTAGCGAATAAATCACTATATTAATAGCTTCTCTTATGGCCCTATCACTGACACCATATTCTAATAATATGGAGTCAAGTACTAATTGCTACCATTTTTGTGCTTACATTTCAGATACGCTTGTGCGGCCCTTTTTCGCGGCCCACGCGCGAGGCATCGGCGTCCTCGCTCACGGGGGAAGAAGGTGCAGGTACATCCCTGCGCGTGTTTGTGCGCTCAAGGACTTATTATTTAGGTGATTGTGGGAACTTTTATTTTCCGACGGGCGCGAGCCCCCGCCGTTAATTACCCCGGCTCTCGCCTCGGGAACCTCTGATTAATGGGCTAAACTAATCAAAATATGTGGATCAGATTTGTGGCTTTATTTCTTCCTTCCCATTTATTATAATGCATACTTGAAATAACCCAAAGGTATAACTTTGGATAATAAGACTAAAGACGTATGATCTAAAGTCAGAGAAACGTATAATTTCTCATAAATCAGAGATCGAGGATGTATAATCCTATTGATCTCACGGAGTTCGAATGTGAAGCGCACTGCCAACTCGATACTCAAAGAACCAGAGATGTTTGATCTCTAAAAAGGTTCATGTCAAAGACAAGGACGTATAATCCTAAACAGTCTATTGACCTTCCAAGTCCCGAATCTGAAGCGCTATGCCAATTCAAAACCTAGGAGAATTGGAGGATCGGGAACATATAATTCTTTATCGATTTCCAAAATGAGGTACATTAAACCTGAAGCGCACTGCCAATTTAATGTTCTCGAAACATGATTTGATATGATTTGGTATGTTGGTATGTTTTCACCAAGTTTTGGACTTATCTGCATATTTGGCATATTTGGCCAGAGATTTGGACATATTTGCATATTTGACCTATTTTATCAAGAGTTTGGACATATTTGTATATTTGGCATGTTTGGCCAGAAATTTGGGTGTATTTGTATATTTGACATATTTGACATGTTTGGTCAAATGTTTGAGTTTATTTGCATGTTTGACATATTTGGTCAAATATTTGGACACATTTGTATTTTTTGACATATTTGGTCAAATATTTGGGTATATTTGCATATTTGACATATTTGGTCAAAGATTGAGACATATTTGCCTATGTGACATGTTTGGTCAAAGATTTGGGCATGTTTGTATTTTTGACATATTTGGTCAAATATTTGGGTATATTTGCATATTTGACATGTTTGGTCAAAGATTGGGGCATATTTGTGTTTTTGACATATTTAGTCAAATGTTTGGGTACATTTGCATATTTGACATGTTTGGTCAAATATTTGGACATATTTGACATATTTAAATATTTTGTTTTGTTTTATCAAAATATAATGAAGTTTAATTATTTTGAACATTTTGATTTGTTTTATGACATGATTCAATCATTTTTGAATATTTTTGATTTATTTTATCAAAATATGGCATAATTTGATTATTTTGAATATTTCAATTTGTTTTGTCAAAATATAATGTAATTTAATTATTTTGAATATTTTGATTTGTTTTATCAAAATATAACATAATTTGATTATTTTGAAAATTGCTGATTTGTTTTATCATAATTTTCACTTATTTTTAAATATCCTATTTGGTATTTTGAATTTATTTTATACATATATCATATATCTTGAATTTTCTTTTATTTATAATATAAAAAAGAAAATAAAATAAAATCAAAATTGACATTTTATAGTCTTAAAAATATTCATAAATGAAATCATGATTTTTGATATATTTTTCATAATTTATGGGCTTGAGAAATCATTTTTATTTGGTGTTCAAAGTTTATTTTCAAAACAGATTAATATGGGCCGTCAGATTTGGGCCCATGCATCAAGATCTGAACTTAAGTTCAGTTTTTAAAGCATCTTTTAAACTGGGCCGTTGGATCTCTGGCGCGCATCAAGCCTTCTCTGGGCTGTTTGAATTTCATCAAGATTCGCACTTTGAGATGCATCAATATTCGTGCTCATCCTCCCCGACACTGATCGAGGCCCTGCCGGCGTCGGATCTCCGATCAGGAGGCATGGCTGGCATCGCCGGAGCGTGGGGAGTCCATCGGCGGTGGTCTCGGTGGCGGCGGCGGCCTGGATCGCCGGAAATGGGGGTAACCACCTGGTTTCGGTTGGGAAGTTGGCTGAGATGAGATTTTGAGGGATTTGAGCTGATTTTTGACAAATTGACTCGATTCCTTTATCATATAGCATCGTCAGAACATGTTTATCAAGATTTTGAGGCTTAATTTGAGTTTAATCCATCAATTTTGCAACTTTGGCCATTTGGTACCAAACTGGTTTCGGGGCTTTGGTACCAAATGGTATTTCATAGCTTTCCTTTGCAATTTTCTTTCAATTAACCTTCCAAACAGTGTCGTTTAGTATGTTTGAACATGTTTGGATGATCAATTTCATCAATTTAGATGTGCATTGTCCTTTATGCACATTGGGTCATTTCTGGTTTTATTTTCAATTTGGTTTCCTTTTGATTTCATCACATTCTTCTCAAATTGCATGTTTGATTATGTTCATTTGGGTCAATTACATGTTTTAGAAAGGTTTTATATCAATTTCACACATGAATTTCACTTGAACACGAGTTAATTTCATTTTTGCACTTTTCTGGTAATGGTCCAGAGCCAACTCAATTTCAATTTTGACAGACCCAATTTCAAAAATTCACAGAAAATCACAGAAAATCCCAAAAATGGTAAAATTTGATGAGTGAGTGCATTAAGACTTGTTCTAGATGCCCATGAAATTTTAAGTTAATTGAGTGAAAAGAAAGTATGATTATTGTATTTTTAGCAGACTGGACAGAAATGCCCTTTCAGCTTTATTAAAACCAAATTTGGCTTAACCTATGGATTAAAGCCTGGTTTAATTATTCTAAATCCTTTAAAACATCACATGAGGTGTCATAAAGGTGAATTAATCAAGGAATTTTGGATTTTTTTGAATCAAAAGAAGAATGAACTTCTCAGTTTGACCCAAAGTTGACCTTTTTGGAGTTTTTGACAGATGAGATTGTAAAATTCATAACAATTCATAGAAAATTCCAAAAATTATAAAATTTATATGGTAAGTTGGTATAAACCTAATCTACATGACTGTGAAATTTCATAAGAAATTAACAACCAGGCTGAGAGATATGGATTGATCTCTCAGCTGGCCAGAAACAGGAGTTCACTGGACTCAAACCAGTATTGATGTTTATTGCTTTTCCATTGCTCAATTATGAACTTGAGCTATTAAGCACATCAGAGAACATGAAGGAAAGAACTAAAAGGAAAATAAAACCAATTTGCACCAAAATATCATATATTATAACAAATTGAAATACAATATTCATATAAAACATGGGATTTTGTTTTTCCATGGAATTTTGACAGCATAACAGCTTGTATAAAGCCATTATTGAGCTTTACACAGCCACTACACATGTGCACAGGGCTTGAGAGAGAGAGGGGATGAGCATGTGCCCATCCCCATGAAACCAGATTGGCATGTGCCAATTGGCTGGAGTATGCTGCCAAAATCCATGGTGAACTCACCATGTGAGCTCCTGAGACTCAAGCTCAGCCACCAATTGAGCTCTGGAAGGAGGGAGGCACATGTGCACCTCCCCAGCCATGGGGCTAGCCATCTCACCCAGCAAGGTGAGACTGGCTCCTTGAGCTCAATTGAGACTGAGCCAAGCTCAAGGCTTGACTCCTATGGCTCTTACCTAGCTATTCAAGACTTGGTTTCTCCTCAGCTAGCTTTTTTTTTTTTGTGGAATTTGGTGGAGTTGAGATTTTGGCAGAGTTTTGGCTATGTTGCTCTCTCCTCTTTTTTTTTTCTTCTTCACTGGGGGTCTATTTATAGCCCAGGGGGCATGGTTTAAGCCTCAGGGCTGAGCTGGCATCATCCCAGCCCTTGGTTTGATCAAGTGGCCAGGATTGAGCCAGCCAGGCCTGTGCTGGCCTGAGGCTTGTCCTTGGAAGATTCCTCCAGCTAACTGGCGCTCAGAGCTCTCCATTGAGGTGCCTACATGTGTCCCTGACACAGGCCTGGGGAGAGAGAAGGAGCCGTTGGCTTTGTCTTCTTCCTTGGGTCAGTGTGTCATGCCTTTCGGGTGTGAGCATATCCCGAATATTCCTTGGCCTTGCTGGCGCTTGACATGTCACCAAGGTGCCACTGAGTGTGCCCAACGTGTCAATTTGGCTGCTTGAGTGCTGAGTTGTGCCAACTGACCATATCCAAATCAGACCAAGGTGCCAAGTGGTGCACCTGCCAATTGAGTGCTTTTCACCCCAAATTGGCACTTCAGGCAGCGTCGTGGAGGTGTCTTGAAGCTTCTCCAGGTGTTGGCTTGGCTTCTAGAGCTCCCAATTGCTCTGTCACCTTCAAGGTCGAGGTACTTTCTCCTTCGATTTTCTCTTTGTTTACTTTACTATTTTCAATGCTATTTGTGGCATTGAACTCCCCTTAGGATGTAGATTAAGTCCCTAGAATGGTTTAAGCCAACTCGCATTGTACACCTAGACTCCATTTTCGAAGCTCCACTGAGCTCTGGAGCTCGAGGAGGAAGAAAGGAGGGAGAGAGAGAGAGAAATTCAAAAGGTTTCTCTCGCTTGGGTTGGGTGCACGTGAACCGTGCTTTGGTTTCGGGCTTGTCAGAGGGAGGGAGCGCTTGCACCGCGCTCACCTCTCTTTCCCTTCTTTTCTTTTCGCTGGCCAAAATAATTCTGGGCGCTGGGCCCCCTTGGCAGTGAGACTGAAGGAGAGGGGCCCAGTCGTCAGGTTTAATGAGACACAGCCCCAGCGAAAAACTGAGGGTTGGGCTGTGGGCTTGGTCCTTGTGCACCAAAACGTATTGTCAGTGGTATGGTGCATGTGTACTGGGTCCACGCAAAGCGCCTTTAACACTTTGTGTGTATGACAGGCGGGTCCCAAGGGCAGAAGTCGTGTTTGAGCTCCCCAGATTGCACCCAGAGTGTTGCACATCCCCCAAATTGCACCCAGAACTATCTCCAGTTCTGATTTTTTGTATTTTCTTTATTCCTTTTTCCATTTTATTTTATTCTTTATGCAAAAATCCATGAAAAATTACTGAAAAATCACAGAAAATATATTCCATGATTCTGTTATTTTGGGTAATATTTTTGGTATTTTTGGGTGTGAAATTAGGCATTAATTTCACTTAAATCATTAATTGTATATGATTAGGCATATTAATCTTATACAATTAATATTTTGGCATGATTATCCCAAAGAATCATTTTTTAATTCCAAGGGATAATATTTGGGGCATTTTTCATGAATGAAATTCATGATTTTTGGATTTGGCATGTTTAATTATATGAAATTGTTTCTTGATTTCATATAATTAGGGTTTTGTGCATATATTTTTTTTTGCACACATGTGTATATATTTTTTGAAGGGGGTTTGGTATGATTATTTCATGAAATTATTTTTTTAATTTCAAGAAATAATTTTGGGATTTAATAAATCATGAGATTGGACATAATTTCATGATTTAATATTTGACATGGCTATTTCATGAAATTGTTTCTTTAATTTCAAGAAATAATTTTATGAAATTGAACATAATTTCATAATTTCAAATCTTTGGTATAAAAATCACATGAAATTATATCATTAATTTCATGCAATTTAATTTGTGTATTTTTCTGGCAACTTTTAAACAGCAAACAACGCTGGTTAATGGCAATGAGTGCAATGAAGGATTTGATGGCAAGGGGTGCAATGAGGTGTGATATCATTTAAAAAAAAATAGAAGCTCCCCTACTTCTTCATTTTGCATCTACGTTCAAAAATAGAACATCAAAATGATGGCTTATCTAATTATTTTACAATTCTAATTATTCTTTTGATTAGAGTTGATTTATATTTTTTTATTAATTTACCACCTTAATTTTGTATCACTTTTAGGAAATCTTGAAAATTGAGTTGATGGAGATTTGCAAATAAGAGTAGAGGTTAGTTGTTTGTATGCTTTTATATTGTAATTTTTAATTTCGATGAGACATCTAAGCAAATTGAAAGAATAATAGAAGTATTCTGGGTATGGTTTCCATTACTTGGGTAGCTTTTTACCATTGAATATTTTTTCAAAATAAAGTAAAACTAAAAAATTGAGTGTAAGGGATGTGCAAGAATGATAGAAATATGCCGGTTAAGTTCTTGAACAACTTTCTAATATTGGATTTTTTTTAAGATAAAATATGAATAAAAGAGCCTGACTTTTATCCTTCAAAAAATTAATATATTGCAATGGAGGTGCTAGATGCAGTAGCCCATATAATTTGACTTAGAATCACGACTGATGAAATTGATCAAGTGGTTCATGATGCTGCTGCTGCTGCTACTGGTATTTGCAACCATCTTTTTAGGCCCTTCTAATTTATCATTATTTTTTTTGTTGAATGCATGGATAGGGATAGTTTTGTGAAGACATGAGATTTCGATGTCTTACTTTAACATGCCCAGTTTTTTAAAATAATATTTGATTGTCGTAGTTAATACTGATCTTCTAAACCTTATATCTAATATCTCTTATTATTGTTTCTGGTTGATCAAAAGATGAATCAGTTACAATTTCAACAAAAAAACATTTGAATGTGGATGCTTTTTGGCTTATAACAATGTGAAAGCAAATTTTCAAGAACATTACATTTGTTCTCTTAATATTTTATGGGTCTCACCTATGGACCTATCCTTAACACCATTTGATAATAATCTAGAGCTAGGTACTAATTGCTACATTTTTTGTCCTTATATATTAGATAAACATGTCATTGGCAAGGAGGGAAATCAAGGATCTAATAACAAGAGGTGTGATGAGGTATGATGCGTTTTTTTAAATAGAAGTTTTCTTACTTCACCGTTATGCAGATTATGTTCAGAAATAGAACGTCAAACTGATTGTTTTCTTCTCTGATCTTTTTTATGATTCTCTAATTATCATATTGTTAGATTTTTGTGCTGCACTAATTTACCAAATTCGGAATGTATTGAATTAGTTTATTATTATTTGCAAGTCAGTTTAATGTTGTCATTTGCCATGTAATCCTTGATATCAGGTTTAATTAAATTTAATATGCTTATTTAACCAGCTTTATCAATATGATTGTGTGATAGAGTTTTTTTACGGGATCAATCTACAAAAACAATAATTTTCATTCACATAAAGTTCTCCTGAATTGACAGGCAACTAGAGGGTGGTGATATTATAAATGTTGATGTAACAATTTCCATTCACATGTTTTGTATTTGTTATGATCTAAAACTTGCTTTGGTAAATTGATAAGTTACATAGCATGGGCCATTCAACATTCTTTTATTGCTTTGTATATTGATTTTAAGAATTTATATCATTTCTTTTCTAAGAAATAATATGTGTCATCTCAATAATTTATAATGAAATTTATTAAAACTAAAATTCAATTAAATCCAATTTTATCTCTGCTGACATCATTTTCGAACCTTACATTGATTTATGTATTTTGCAAGTTCTATTTGAACTAAGAATTGGGGGATGATTTGAGTTTCTTCATAACAAATTGAGGAGGTAAGTATTCTAAATTTTTTTGTATTAGAGAATATATGAAAAAAAATTTTGTAGGTGCAAATATAAATTTTTTAAATTATGAAATTAATAAATCACAAGTAAAATCGTAGCATACCCATATCAAAAGTGTCGTGCTGCTATATATATAGCCACCTCTTTTCACACCTTTTTGGCACTTCCCAATTTTCGTTGACTATTGAAGCATCAGCTTTGCACACCGTAAGCCTAAGCTCTTTTGACTCAAAATGAAAGACCCATAGATAGCTGCCTACTTGAGTCAAGCTCTTGTACCTGGTCTACATACTTAAAAGAGTTAGTGTACAGAGGAAGCATAGGCGGATAGAGCAAAGGCTGTGAAACAATAAGCAGGGAACACCTCTGCATAGAACTCATATGTTTTGCGCTCTTCAACGTATTTATGGATGAAGCTCATCACTTGAGGTTGTGACCCACCTCTCTAGTAAGTCAATTAAGATAGACATAAATAAATAAGAGAAGTGCGTGCGGGTAAGGTGGTTCTTACTTCGAAATAGAGCTAAAGAGTTGTTATCTCACATCTCACAGATGTAGTGAAGTCACAATGAGTGAAGAGGTGTGTAGATGATTCACATGTACAGTGGCATAAGTAGCTCCAATTAAGAATGCACCAGCCTCTTCGTTTGAAATTTGAAGTTGTAAGGATCACATGAGCCGGATATCTGGTTGGTGCTTGTTTCTACCAAATAGTTATTAAGTGGGACTTCAAGCAGGGGGGCTATGGAGAGGATGTTATAAGCCGACTTCAAAGAGAACATTAATTTCTTATAAGTCCATCGCAGAAGAGCAGATCAGAGTGCTTTGTGAGCTGTGGAGCAGTTTCCAGAAGGTGCATTAGAAAGTTCCATTCATGTAAGGCATCAATTGATAGTTCAACATGTAAACCAAGATCCCAAGAACATGTACCAACAGAAACAAATGTTAGCGTGGCTCCTGATCTTCATAGCATTTGTCCAATATTATAGTTATATATTTTGTTAAAGGAAATAAATCATATAGCTAAAATTAGGGATGTAATTAGGTAATAGCTATAATTATGTAGTTTACTACTTTTAGATTTTGTCTTCTCTATATCTATACAAAATTACTCCTTGAATAAGATATTTTTGAATTCATAATTTGTTTCTTCAGTTTTACTTACCTTATATGGTATTGGAGCCATAATAGCCAGACCCTCAATGATCGAAGGCATTTGTTCCACCTTTGTCCGCTTATGCACATCGCCTCTATCTGTTGGTGCATGCTGCCTCTATCCATCTGTCTGCTCTGTTCTGCACTGCTTGCTAGGAGGCTGTTCTCTGTCTCTCAAATAGTTCTCTTTGACAGATTGGTTACTTCTCATTTTATCTCTCTATTGAAATTTTAGTTAAAATAAAATGACTCAAACCTCTCAACAGTTCGAAAAATGGCTGAAAATATCGATGAACTTATCTAATTCAAATTGGGAACAATGGTCTACATTTGTTCAAATTGGTTTAGAGGCAACTGAAAAGAAGCAATATTTGACTAATGATATACCAACTGAAACTAACAAAATAAAGTAATGAACTACCGAAGACAGTACTATCCATATGATTTTATGAAATGCAATGGAATCAGAAATCTTGTCAACAGTACATACGTTTAAAACAACAAAGAAGATGTGGGGTTACCTCTAGGCCACCTACTCAGGAAAGGCAAGCATGGCCCACACAAATGCTGTCTCTCAAGCATATGCACGGTGTGAACAAGGTGATTAGGGTCTCACTTAGTATGTTGCATCCTTTAAGAAATTATCTGATAAAATGAGAGAATTGTTTCCCAACTATTGGGACCATGCCACTTATGAGCAGCTTTGGGATCAGCTTGATACCCTCACACTTGGGGGTATATCCTCAAAATATTCCACAGCACGACCAATTCTTATAGGCCAATCCGTTGTACCAACCCTAGCAACCAAATATCATCTCCTACGTGATATGTTCCCATCTGAATGAAGTGTTCCAACACATCAAGCAGAAAACTCGACGCTCGTTGTCGGGTCTTACAAGGGTAAAGGTACAAGATAACTATCTAGGAAAGGAGGAAAATGATATGGGTGTTCTTTCAATCTCACTGATAGGAATGTGCAGTGCTGCTATTGTAAGGACTGGTCCCACATGAAATGGGACTACCCAAAGTGCTCTAAAGGCTCACCACATGCTCCTCCTCGCGCTCAAGTAGCCACCGTTGATCAGACACCCGACGAACTATACTGGTTCAACAACTTGAGCAACTGGGCTTCTCTCATGCTAGTATGACCTCTCAACCACAAACTCCGAAGGCTACTTTAGCTCACTCAAGTAAGAATTTCAACTGTTTTATAGCATCAAAACCATCATGGCTTATTGACTCAGGTGCCACTAATCACATGATTGGGAACAAAAATATACTATCAGGACTTTCCACCACTTCACAACCACCTGTCAAAATAGACAATGGCTCTACTTGTAATATAGAGGGGACTAGATCCACCATATTTCACAAAATATGCCCTTATCATCTATCCTATATGCCCCTTCTTTTCTTGAAAATCTCATATCTATAAGCAAAATAACAGAACAATTATATTGCTCAGTTACTTTCGCTCCAACTAAATGCACATTTTAGGAACTGGGGACGAACAGTTTGATTAGCACTGCATATAAGGAGAAGGGATTGTACTGCATGGAGAGCTCACCTCAATGAGTGGCGTACATGAGTACTGTTAGTTCTAAAGAGGATCATTCTCAGTTGGGGCACCCTTCTCTCCAGGTGTTGAAGAAGATTCGACCTGAATTTTAATCTATTTCAGAATTATTTGTGAGTCATGTATCCAAGGAAAGCATGTTCGTGCTTCCCACCCACCTAGAGTCACTACTCGATCGGACATTCCTTTTACTTTAGTACATTTTGATGTATGGGGTTTGCGTCATGTCGAATCTGTATTTGATTTTCGATATTTTGTTACTTTTGTCGATGATTTTTCTCGTGCAACTTGGATTTTTATTATTAAATCTAGACAAAAAAATCTTTCCAAAATTTTCAGCTTTTTGTTCCCTTGTGTAAACTCAATTCAAAACCGTCGTAGTGACAATGCAAAGAATGTTTTTGAAATGAATTTGTATAATATACGACTGATAATTGTATCATCCATGAATCATCATGTACTTATACACCTCAAGAAAATGGACTGACTGAACGAAAGAACAGACACATCCTTGAGGTGACACGTACTATGATGATTCATAGACATGTCCCTCACTGCTTCTGGGTAGACGCGGTTCTAATTGTGTATTACCTGATAAATCACATGCCGTCTTTTATACTTGATGGTGCCATACCCTATAATGTCATGTACACATCTGCGCCTTTATTTCCTATTCCACCTAAGATTTTTTGTTACGTCTATTATGTGTATGATACTCGACCGGGTCATACAAAACTTGATTCTAAGTCCCCGCGATTCATTTTTTTAGGGTATTCTGGTACTCAAAAAGGTTATCGGTACTATAGTCCTACTATTAGGCGGTACTTATATCATATGATGTTATTTTTATGGAGTTTGTACCATACTCTGAGTCCGGTACATCTTTTGCCTCTGAGCCAGTCCTGTCTATTCTGAAATATCCTGATAATCATATCAATTCTTCTTTAACTCCTGATAGTGGTGTGCCACCAACACCTTCTGCGCCTACTATTACTCAAGTATACGCTCGAAGGGGTAAGAACCTCCCTGTTTATATTAACTCTATCCAGACTATGTAAGATCATGAAACTTGTGCATCTCTTGTACCATTACATATACCACACACAATTGCTGAATATAACAGAACCATTGAATCTGGAGGTTCCACTGAATCTCCTCCACATGCTTCTGGCCCTACACCATCCAGTTCACCAATTCCTGCTCCTAACTCTCCACCTCACATATCTGACCTTGACCTTCCCATTGCCCTTTGCATATCAGAGCCCCTTTAAGAAACATATCACAGGCCCCTCCCTTCAATACTCTATCTATAAAAGAACAACAAAAAAACAATACTTAATATATAAGTTCCTTAATATCATAAAGAACCACGTAACTGTCCTAACACCAAATATCCTCTCAACTGTTTTTGCACATACGCAGCCTTATCCACCGATCATTGTGCCTTTACTACATGTCTTGACAATTACTTAGTTCCTAAGAATATGACAGAAACTATGCAATATCGGGGGTGGTTTAGTGCTATATAGGAGGAAATGTCAGCTTTGTGAAAAAATGAGACTTGGGATCTTTGTCCTCTCCCACATGGAAAACATGCAGTTGGTTACAAGTGGATCTTCACGATTAAAGTCCACCCTGATGGGTCACTTCACCGACTTAGATCTCGATTAGTTGCCAAAGGTTACTCTCAGTCCTATGGCATTGACTATAATGAGACATTTTCTCCTATTATTAAGATGGCATCTGTTCGCATCTACATAGCTCTTGCTATCACTTGCCATTGGCCATTGCAGCAACTCGATGTCAAGAATGCATTTCTCAATGGCATCCTTGAGAAGGAGGTATATATGACTCAGCCACCTTGGTTTGTTATTCAGGAGAAGACCACTAAAATCTGTCGTTTGCGAAAATCTCCATATGGCCTCAAGCAATCTCATCAAGCCTGGTTTGTTCGTCTATCTCAGGTTCTCGGTCATTTTGGTATGACCAGGAGTACTCATGATCACTCAGTTTTTTACAATCACTTGAAAGGAAAGACTATTATTCTGGTCACATATGTAGATGATCTCATCATTACTGGTGACGATGGCGATGGGATCTCAGCAATGAAGAAGTTCTCGGGCGAGCAATTTCATATTATCGATATTGACAAGCTCAAGTACTTTCTCGGCATTGAGGTATTACGATCTCATGACAAGCTTCTTCTTTGTCAAAGGAAGTATGTGCTCGATATGCTCACAGAAAGCTGGTTGCTTAGATGCAAACCTGTTGATTCGCCAATGGTCCCTGAGACCAAGCTTATGCTAGAAGATGGAGAATTACTACATGATCCTGAGAGATATCGCAGACTAGTAAACTAAATTATCTGACGGTTACTCGGCCTGACATT
Organism: x Bolboschoenoplectus mariqueter; assembly: GCA_037678475.1. Classification (NCBI taxonomy): domain Eukaryota; kingdom Viridiplantae; phylum Streptophyta; class Magnoliopsida; order Poales; family Cyperaceae; genus x Bolboschoenoplectus; species x Bolboschoenoplectus mariqueter. The sequence continues at coordinate 602,141 of CM075244.1, read as the reverse complement.
TCTTATCCAGTGAGTGTCATTAGTCAGTTCATGTCGGCTCCTCGTACTACCCATTGGGTTGCTTTTGTTCGGATCCTCAGGTACCTCAAGGGATCTCCAGGAAAAAGACTCATATACTCTGACCAGGGACATGACATGATAGTAGGATTTACCGACGTCAATTGGGCATGCTATCCTACAAGTCAGAGAGATCCATCATTGGATTTTATGTCTTCTTTGGTGGTAACCTTGTTCCCTGAAAGAGTAAGAAAAAAACTGTTGTGGCTTGATCCAGCGCAGAGTTAGACTACCGCGCAATGGCAAACTTCCTATGAGGTGAAGCGTTTGCTCAACGAGCTAGGTGTTGTGGATGACGGTTTGATGATACTACACTGCGACAATCAAGCAGCAATGCACATTGCCAAGAATCAAGTCTTTAAGGAACGGACTAAACATATCGAGGTAGATTGCCACATTGTATGGGATCTTGTTATAGGCACAGATTCTCACCCTCCACGCATCCAACTAGTTCATGTCCGGACAAATCTTCAGTTTGCAAATATCCTAACCAAACCAGTCTGAAAAACACACATTTATAGTATATGTAACAAGTTGGGTATGTTAGCTATATATGCTCTAACTTGAGGAGGAGTGTTAAAAGAAATAAATCATATAGCTAAAATTAGAGATATAATTAGATAATAGCTGTTGAATAAGATATTTTTGAATTCATAATTTGTTTCTCCAGTTTTACTTACCTTACAATTACTATATTAATTTGAAATAATAAACATTGTCGATGTTCCTTTTATCAAGAAAACATGATCAAGGCTACTACATGTTTTATTGAATTACAGACATAAATTTATGCTAGCATATATAATATCAACATGAATAATATATATTTTATTCTCTGCATATTCATCATAAATTTAAATTTTATTTTGGTTTTCCAGATTTTTTTTCTATTTTTTTTCTATTAGTATAGTTTTGTTGGGTTAAGAGGCTGAAAAGGAAGTTGACCAACATAGAGATATATTAACTTATATAGGTACTTATGCATAATGCTTAGATTATTCATTCAATTTTATATATTTACATCAATGATCTCCTATCCTTTGTGTGTGTATGCGTCTGCATTTTCATTTTGACCATATTGGATTTTTTGCATTAGTTGTATAACTTGCTTGCAAATGTTTGGATCATTTGCACATTCATATGTCTTCAGTTTTAAATAGTTTCTAAGTTTTGCTATGTTGAAAATAATTATAATTTTATCGTAGAATGAGCAACCAGGTTAACAATTATTTACCAAACATAAAATGTATATAGTTTACAGGTCAATCAATAAAAGCTGGTGAAGTTGAAGTAATATTAATTTGTGAATGATCTGCAACTTGAAAATTATCATACTCAAACACTCAAAAATTACTTACATATATTTGTTTTTCACTTATAATGTATACTCTTATCTCTTAATCAGAGTTCAACACATTTCATTAAACCATAACCTATAGAAAGAATAAACCCGCTGCGAAGAGCAGGGGGTATTTTATGCTGCCTAGTTCAAAAAAGAGTAACAACAATTCTTATACTTGAACAATTATTTTAACGTTTCATTAATATACTCTTGCATTGTCTAGTATTCTATGCTGCCTAAAAACTTTTTAGAAGTCTTATATATACTAGAATAAATTTGTACATTTACAATAAACTTACTCAAAAGTCATGTAATGTTAAAATTTTGATAATAATTTATATATTTTAATTATTGAAATTAAAGAAACTTTATGAGTAGTTACGATCAAATTGTTATGTGGTATTTAAAATGAGCCAAGTACTTAAATGAAAAAAATGAACAGTTATTAGAATATATTGATATTGCGATTTTAATGATAAGAAACAAGATTTTTTTTTTGTGAAAGCATGATTTTCAGATTAATTTCTATAATTAGATAACAACTTTATTTGGAGAGTATATTGAATTATAATTTTTTTTATTAGACTACACAATGATTTAATTTTAAGAATAAATATTAATATCCCTGACTCTCCATCCCCAAAATCTGTCCCATATACAAATTTTCTATTTTTATCAACACTATAAATTACCCAATTTCCTTTTTTTTAAAATGAGCGATTATTCATAATTCAAAATCTTTTGAAATTTTTTATCTTGTCCTTTTATTTAACAAATCACTTATAAATACTCTTTGTCGTGCAAACATCTTTTCAAATTTCATTATTTCCTATACATGGATGTACCTCCATTGCCTAGTTGTCTTCTCCTCTACTCTCTCTCTCTTCTCTCCAACGTTCACCACCCTGCGCAATCTGAACATGACAATAGGAAAAAGAAAGATAAAACATATGTTAGCATCATACTCACCAGTCGCCACCAAAAGAGTTCAAATAATCTTTTCATTTTTATTCTCCGTTCATTCCTTTGTTTTTAATATAATCCTCCCACGAGCTTTTTAGTCCTCCAAAATTTACTCTTTTATAATGTTTTTTATTATTTTTTATTTCTTTTGTGTGTGTGTGTGTAAGTTTACACTATTTTTATGTTCATCTCTGATATTTGCATAAATTTTTGTCTCCTTTTTAGTGGATATGCAATATATACTCTTGCATTTTGGAATTTAAAAAATTGCAATAATCAAATTTACTTTTTTATAATATTTTTTAGTTCTCAAGCCAATTTGGAGAGGTATAACGCGATACTAGCTTTCACAGGCTACAAGATGCCTGAGAGCAGCTTCGTGAGTGCCCACATGCTCAAAATGATGGCTTTGATTGAGCAATTGGAAATGCTAGATGTTAAGATGGAAAGCCGGCTAATCTAGGATATCATCCTTGGCTCTTCTCGGCTAGGTTTTCTTTGTTCATCACAAATTTTCATATGCATAGTATAGAGAAGAGCTTGAAAGAACTGCATGCGATGCTTAAAATGGCTGAGGCGGACATGAAGAAGGAGGTTCCTCATGTCTTGACAGTGAATAAGGCCGGGGATAAGGTCAAGAAGAGTAAGAGAAAAGGCAAGCGCAAAGCTGATAACAATGGGAAGGGCATAGCGATAAACACGAGTTGTTCCAATGCTAAGGTAGCCACCGATTTCGAGTGCTTCTATTATAAACAGGGTGCCGTCGAAATTCATTGAAAAAACACCATATGAGATGTGGTATGAAAAAGTTCCAAGCATGTCTTTTCTAAAGATTTGGGGATGCAAGACTTACATCAAATGTATGACATCGAGCAAACTCTAACCCAAATCGAACAAGTGTGTATTTATTGGATATCCCAAAAAACCAAGGGATCTACCACAAGTCTGAAAATAAGATAGTTATTGTCAGACATACGATATTCTTGGAGAAAGAGTTTCTCGCAAGAGAAAGTAGCAGTAGTAGTGTGCGCCTTGAAGAGGTTCAAGAGTTAGCATATGAAAGTGAAGTTAGGAGTAACCTCAAATTTCATCCAATGGATGTTGTGTTCAGTGGGAGGATAGTATAACCAATTATGTAAGTCTTTGAGAAAGAGGTTCAACCTCCGCCTTAAGAACCAAGTCCTCAAGTGATTGAGGAGGATATTCAAGAGGAAGCGCCACAAGTCGTTGTGGAAACTCCTGAGCTACAAGCCCTGGTGTCACGTAGGTCATGCAGGGTGAGGCGATAGCTTTAAAGATGGCTAGGACTTCATGAGGCGTCGGCATTAGACATTAAAGACCCTCTCACCTACACAGATACTATGATAAGATCCGACTCAAAGGAAAGGCTTGGAGACATGAAATTTGAGATATAGTCCATGTTCGACAAAATAGTTTGGAACTTGGTTGACCCTCCCGATATAGTCCAAGAGTTGGAATAAACAGTTTGACAAAGAGATCAAAGTATTTGATTTTGTCAAATGCGAGGAAGACCCTGTATATATAAAAGAATTGAGTGGGAGCACAATTGTATTTTTCTTGTTGTATATGGATAACATACTGCCTTACATTTGAAGCAGAAATGAGTTAAATTGATTCAAAATGTGATTAAACATGCTAAAATGTGTTTTGAAAGCATTTTAATGCAATTTGGGGTGAAATATAATTCATAACTGTCAAATATCAATCCAAAAAGACTTATGAACGTTAAATAAATATTTTTGACAACTTATTTGTGCACCTCGATGACATTTGAAACAGAAATAAGGTCAAAGTGATTTAAAATGAGCTCAAATATGCTCAAATATGTTTTAAAAACATTTTAATGCAATTTGGGTAAGATATAAGTCATAACTGTCAAATATCGACCCAAAAACACTAATGAACATTAAATAAACATATTTGGGAACTTATTTGTCCATTTCGAAATAATTTGAAGAAGAAATGAGGTCTAATTGATTCAAAATGTGCTTCAACATGCTCAAATACATTTGGAAGCATTTTAATATAATTTGTGGTGAAATATAGGTCATAACTGTCAAATATCGACCCAAAAACACTAATAAATATTAAATAAATATATTTCGCAACATATTTGTGTATTTCGATGATATTTGAAACAGAAATGAGGCCAAATTAATTCAAAATGTGCTTAAACATGCTCACATACATATTAGAAGCATTTTAATGCAATTTTGGATGAAATATAAGTCATAACTGTCAAATAACCACCCAAAAACACTAATGAACATTAAATAAATATATTTGACAACTTATTTGTGCATTTCGATGATATTTGAAGAAGAAATTAGGCCAAATTAATTCAAAATGTGCTTAAAAATGCTCAAATCTGTTTTGAAAATATTTTAATGCAATTTAGGGTGAAATATAAGTCATAACTGTCAAATATCCACCCAAAAACACTAATGAACATTAAATAAATATATTTGACATCTTATTTGTGCATTTCGATGATATTGGAACAAGAAATTAGGCCAAATTAATTCAAAATATGCTCAAAAATGCGTCAATCTGTTTTTAAAGCATTTTTATGAAATTTGGGTTCAAATAAAGTCATAACTATCAAATATCGACCCAAAAACACTAATGCACATTAAATAAACATATTTGACAACTTATTTGTGCACTTCGATGACATTTGTAGCAGAAATGAGACCAAATTGATTAAATTTGTGCTTAAACATTCTCAAATCTGTTTTGAAAGCATTTTAATGCAATTTGGGATGAAATATAAGTCATAACTGTCAAATATCGACCCAAAAACACTAATGAACATTAAATAAATATATTTGGAAACATATTTGTGCATTTCGATGATATTTGATGCAGAAATGAGTCCAAATTGATTCAAAATGTGCTTAAAAAATGCTCAAATCTCTGCTGAAAGCATTTTAATTCAATTTAGGGTGAAACATAAGTCATAACTGTCAAATACCAACCCAAAAACCATATTGAACATTAAATAAATATATTTGGCAACATATTTGTGCATTTCGATGATATTTGAAGAAAAAATGATGCCAAATTCATTCCAAATGGGCTTAAACATGCTCAAATCTGTTTTGAAAGAATTTTAATGCAATTTGGGTTAAATATAAGTCATAACTGTCAAATATCGACCCAAAACCACTAATAAACATTAAATAAACATATTTGGGAACATATTTGTGCATTTCGAAATTATTTGAAGAAAAAATGAGACCTAATTGATTCAAAATGTTCTTCAACATGCTCAAATGCATTCGGAAGCATTTTAATGCAATTTGTGGTAAAAAATAGGTCATAACTGTCAAATATCGACCCAAAAACACTAATAAATATTAAATAAACATATTTGATTACTTATTTGTGCATTTCGATAATATTTGAAGCAGAAATGAGACCAAATTAATTCAAACTATGCTTAAACATGCTCACATCCATATTGGAACCATTTTAATGCAATTTGAGTGAATATAAGTCATAACTATCAAATATCCACCCAAAAACACTAATGAACATTAAATAAATATATTTCGCAACTTATTTGTGTATTTCGATGACATTTGAAGAAAAAATGACGCCAAATTGATTAAAAATGTGCTTAAACATGCTCAAATCTGTTTTGAAAGCATTTTAATGCAATTTGTTGTAAAATATAAGTCATAACAGTCAAATATCGATCCAAAAACACTAACGAACGTTAAGTAAACATTTTGACGACTTATTTGTGCACTTCGATAACATTTGAGGCAGAAATGAGGCCAAATTGATTAAAAATGTGCTTAAACCTGCTCAAATCTGTTTTGAAGGCATTTTAATGCAATTTGGAGTGAAATATAAGTCATAACTGTCAAATATCGACCCAAAAACCCTACTGAACATTAAAAAAATATATTTGGCAACTTATTTGTGCACTTCGATGATATTTGAAGGAGAAATGAGGTCAAATTAATTCAAAATGTTCTTAAACATGCTGAATGCATATTGGAAGCATTTTAATGCAATTTGGGGTGAAATATAAGTCATAACTGTCAAATATCCTCCCAAAAAAACTAATGAACATTAAAAAAATATATTTGGCAACTTATTTGTGCATTTGGATCATATTTTAAGCAGAAATGAGTCCAAAATGATTTAAAACATGCTTAAATTTGTTTTGAAAGCATTTTAATGCAATTTTGGGTGAAATATAAGTCATAACTGTCAAATATTGACCCAAAACCACTGATAGACATTAAATAAACATATTTGGAACATATTTGTGCATTTCGAAATTATTTGAAGAAGAAATGAGGCCAAATTTATTCAAAATGTGCTCCAACATGTTCAAATGCATTTGGAAGCATTTTAATGCAATTTGTGGTGAAATATAGGTCATCACTGTCCAATATCGACCCAAAAACACTAATAAACATTAAACAAACATATTTGGTCACTTATTTGTGCATTTCGATGATATTTGAAACAGAAATGAGGCCAAATTGATTCAAAATGTGCTTAAACATTCTCACATGCATATTGGAAGCATTTTAATGCAATTTGGGTGAAATATAAGTCATAACTGCCAAATATCGTCCCAAAAACCATACTGATCATTAAATAAATATATTTGGCAACTTATTTGTGCATTTCGATGATATTTGAAGCAGAAATGTGGCCAAATTGATTAAAAATGTGCTTAAAAATACTCAAATCTGTTTTGAAAGCATTTTTATGCAATTTGGGGTGAAATATAAGTCATAACTGTTAAATATCGACCCAAAAACCCTGCTGAACATTAAAAAAATATATCTGGCAACTTGTTTGTGCATTTCGATGATATTTGAAGCAGAAATGATGCCAAATTGATTCAAAATGTGCTTCAAAATTCAAAATGTGCCAAATGGAAGCATTTTAATGCAATTTGGGTGAAATATAAGTCATTACTGTCAAATATCGACCCAAAAACAATACTGAACATTAAATAAATATATTTGGCAACTTATTTGTGCATTTCGATGATATTTCAAGCTGAAATGAGTCCAAAGTGATTTAAAATGACCTTAAACATGCTCAAATCTGTTTTGAAGCCATTTTAATGCAATTTGGGGTGAAATATAAGTCATAACTGTCAAATATCAACCCAAAAACACTAATGAACATTAAAAAAAAATATTTGGGAACATATTTGTGCATTTCGAAATTATTTGAAGAAGAAATGAGGCCAATTGATTTAAAATATGCTTCAACATTCTCAAATGCATTTGGAGGCATTTTAATGCAATTTGTGGTCAAATATAGGTCATAACTGTCAAATATCGACCCAAAAACACTAATAAACAATAAATAACATATTTGGTCACTTATTTGTGTATTTCGATAATATTTGAAGCAGAAATGATGCCAAATTGATTCAAAATGGGATTAAAAATGCTCAAATCTGTTTTGAAAGCTTTTTAATGCAATTTGGGGTCAAAATATAAGTCATAACTGTCAAATATCGACCCAAAAACACTAATAAACACTAAATAAACATATTTGGTCACTTATTTGTGTATTTCGATTATATTTAAAGCAGAAATGATGCCAAATTAATTCAAAATGGGCTTAAAAATGCTCAAATCTGTTTTGAAGGCATTTTAATACAATTTGGAGTGAAATATAAGTCATAACTGTCAAATATCGACCCAAAAACCATGCTGAACATTAAAAAAATATATTTGGCAACTTATTTGTGCATTTCGATGATACTTGAAGCTGAAATGAGTCCAAAGTGATTTAAAATGAGCTTAAACATGCTCAAATCTGTTTTGAAAGCATTTTAATGCAATTTGGGGTGAAATATAAGTCATAACTGTTAAATATCGACCCAAAAACCCTTCTGAATATTAAAAAAACATATTTGACAACTTATTTGTACAGTTCGATGATATTTGAAGAAAAAATGAGGCCTAATTGATTCAAAATGGGATTAAAAATGATCTAATCTGTTTTGAAAGCATTTTAATACAATTTGGGGTGAAATATAAGTCAAAACTGTCAAATATCGACCCAAAAAGACTACTGAGCATTAAATAAATATATTTGGCAACTTATTTGCGCATTTCGATGATATTTAAAGCAGAAAAGAGGCCAAATTGAATTAAAATGTGATTAAACATGCTGACATGCATATTGGAACCATTTTAATGCAATTTAGGGTGAAATATAAGTAAGAACTATCAAATATCCACCCAAAAACACTAATGAACATTAAATAAATATATTTCGCAACTTATTTGTGCATTTCTAAGATATTTGAAGCAGAAATGATGCCAAATTGATTCAAAATGTGCTTCAAAATTCTCACATGCATATTGGAAGCATTTTAATGCAATTTGGGGTGAAATATAAGTCATTACTGTCAAATATCGACCCAAAAACCATACTGAACATTAAATAAATATATTTGGCAACATATTTGTGCATTTTGATGATATTTCAAGCTGAAATGAGTCCAAAGTGATTTTAAATGAGCTTAAACATGCTCAAATCTGTATTGAAAGCATTTTAATGCAATTTGGGGTGAAATATAAGTCATAAATGTTAAATATCGACCCAAAAACCCTAGTGAACATTAAAAAAATATATTTGGCAACCTATTTGTGCATTTCGATGATATTTGAAGCAGAAATGAGGCCAAATTAATTAAAAATGTGCCTAAACATGCTCAAATCTGTTTTGAAAGCATTTTAATGCAATTTGGGGTGAAATATAAGTCATAAATGTTAAATATCGACCCAAAAACCCTACTGAACATTAAAATAATATATTTGGCAACTTATTTGTACATTTCGATGATATTTGAAGCAGAAATGAGGCCAAATTGATTAAAAATGTGCCTAAACATGCTCAAATCTGTTTTGAAAGCATTTTAATTCAATTTGTGGTGAAATATAAGTCATAAATGTTAAATATCGACCCAAAAACCCTACTGATCATTAAAAAAATATATTTGGCAACTTATTTGTGCATTTCGATGATATTTGAAGCAGAAATGAGGCCGAATTGATTAAAAATGTGCTTAAACATGCTCAAATCTGTTTTGAAAGAATTTTAATGCAATTTGGTGTAAAATATAAGTCATAACAGTCAAATATCGATCCAAAAACACTAACGAATGTTAAATAAAAATTTTTGACGACTTATTTGTGCACTTCGATGACATTTTATGCAGAAATGAGGCCAAATTGATTAAAAATGTGCTTAAACGTGCTCAAATCTATTTTGAAGGCATTTTAATCCAATTTGGGGTGAAATATAAGTCATAGCTTTCAAATATCGACCCAAAAGCCCTACTGAAAATTAAAAGAATATTTTTGGAAACTTATTTCTGCATTTCGATGATATTTGAAGACGAAATGAGGCCATATTGATAAAAAAATGTGTTTAAAAATGCTCAAATCTGTTTTGAATCCATTTTAATGCAATTTCGTGTAAAATATAAGTCATAACTGTCAAATATCACTCCAAAAACACTAACGAACGTTAAATAAACATTTTTGACGACTTATTTGCGCATTTCGATGACATTTGAGGCAGAAATGAGGCCAAATTGATTAAAAATGTACTTAAACGTGCTCAAATCTGTTTTGAAAGCATTTTAATGCAATTTGGTGTAAAATATATGTCATAACAGTCAAATATCGGCCCAAAAACCATACTGAACATTAAATAAAAATATTTGGCAACCTATTTGTGCATTTCGATGATATTTGAAGCAGAAATGAGGCCAAATTAATTAAAAATGTGCCTAAACATGCTCAAATCTGTTTTGAAAGCATTTTAATGCAATTTGGGGTGAAATATAAGTCATAAATGTTAAATATCGACCCAAAAACCCTACTGAACATTAAAATAATATATTTGGCAACTTATTTGTACATTTCGATGATATTTGAAGCAGAAATGAGGCCAAATTGATTAAAAATGTGCCTAAACATGCTCAAATCTGTTTTGAAAGCATTTTAATTCAATTTGTGGTGAAATATAAGTCATAAATGTTAAATATCGACCCAAAAACCCTACTGATCATTAAAAAAATATATTTGGCAACTTATTTGTGCATTTCGATGATATTTGAAGCAGAAATGAGGCCGAATTGATTAAAAATGTGCTTAAACATGCTCAAATCTGTTTTGAAAGAATTTTAATGCAATTTGGTGTAAAATATAAGTCATAACAGTCAAATATCGATCCAAAAACACTAACGAATGTTAAATAAAAATTTTTGACGACTTATTTGTGCACTTCGATGACATTTTATGCAGAAATGAGGCCAAATTGATTAAAAATGTGCTTAAACGTGCTCAAATCTATTTTGAAGGCATTTTAATGCAATTTGGGGTGAAATATAAGTCATAGCTTTCAAATATCGACCCAAAAGCCCTACTGAAAATTAAAAGAATATTTTTGGAAACTTATTTGTGCATTTCGATGATATTTGAAGACGAAATGAGGCCATATTGATAAAAAAATGTGTTTAAAAATGCTCAAATCTGTTTTGAATCCATTTTAATGCAATTTCGTGTAAAATATAAGTCATAACTGTCAAATATCACTCCAAAAACACTAACGAACGTTAAATAAACATTTTTGACGACTTATTTGCGCATTTCGATGACATTTGAGGCAGAAATGAGGCCAAATTGATTAAAAATGTGCTTAAACGTGCTCAAATCTGTTTTGAAAGCATTTTAATGCAATTTGGGGTGAAATATAAGTCATAACTGTCAAATATCGACTCAAAAACCCTACTGAACATTAAAAGAATATATTTGGCAACTTATTTGCTCATTTCGATGATATTTGAAGCAGAAATGCAGTCAAATTAATTCAAAATATGCTTAAACATGCTCGCATGCATATTTGAAGCATTTTAAAGTAATTTGGGTTGAAATATAAGTCATAATTATAAGATATCCACCCAAAAACACTAATGAACATTAAATAAATATAATTCGCAACTTATTTGTGCATTTCGATGATATTTGAAGACGAAATGAGGCCAAATTGATAAAAAAAAATGTCCTTAAACATGCTCAAATCTGTTTTGAAACCATTTTAATGCAATTTGGGGTTAAATATAAGTCATAACTGTCAAATATCGACCCAAAAACCCTACTAAACATTAAAAGAACATATTTGGAAACTTATTTTTGCATTTCGATGATATTTGAAGCAAAAATGAGGCCAAATTAATTCAAAATATACTTAAACATGCTCACATGCATAATGGAACCATTTTAATACAATTTGGGGTGAAATATAAGTCATAACTATCAAATATCCTCCCAAAAACACTAATGAACATTAAATAAATATATTTGGCAACTTATTTGTGCATTTCGATGATATTTGAAGTAGAAATGAGGCCAAATTGATTAAAAATGTGCTTAAAAATACTCAAATCTGTTTTGAAAGCATTTTAATGCAATTTGGGGTGAAATATAAGTCATAACTGTCAAATATCGACCCAAAACCACTAATAGACATTAAATAAACATATTTGGGAACATATTTGTGCATTTCGAAATTATTTGAAGAAGAAATGAGGCCAAATTGATTCAAAATGTGCTTCAACATGCTCAAATGCATTTGAAAGCATTTTAATGCAATTTAGGGTGAAATATAAGTCATAACTGTGAAATATCCACCCAAAAATACTAATGAACATTAAATAAATATATTTGGCAACTTATTTGTGCATTTATATGATATTTGAAGAGGAAATGAGGCCAAATTGATTCAAAATGGTCTTAAATATGCTCAAATCTGTTTAGAAGGCATTTTAATGCAATTTGGGGTGAAATATAAGTCATGACTGTCAAATATCGACCCAAAAACCATACTGAACATTAAATAAATATATTTGGCAACATATTTGTGCATTTTGATGATATTTCAAGCTGAAATGAGTCCAAAGTGATTTAAAATGGGCTTAAACATGCTCAAATCTGTTTTGAAAGAATTTTAATGCAATTTGGGTTAAATATAAGTCATAACTGTCAAATATCGTCCCAAAACCACTAATAAACATTAAAGAAACATATTTGGGAACATATTTGTGCATTTCCAAATTATTTGAAGAAGAAATGAGGCCAAATTGATTCAAAATGTGCTTCAAAATGCTCAAATGCATTTGGAAGCATTTTAATGCAATTTGTGGTGAAATATACCTCATAACTGTCAAATATCGATCCAAAAACACTAATAAACATTAAATAAACATATTCGGTCACTTATTGGGCATTTCGATGATATTTGAAGCAGAAATGATGCCAAATTGATTCAAAATGGGCTTAAAAATGCTCAAATCTGTTTCGAAAGCATTTTAATGCAATTTGGGGTGAAATATAAGTCATAATTGTCAAATATGGACCCAAAAACACTAATGAACATTAAATAAAAATATTTGGCAACTTATTTGCTCATTTTGATGATATTTGAAGCAGAAATGATGCCAAATTGATTATAAATGTGCTTAAAAATGCTCAAATCTGTTTTGAAAGCATAATGTAATTTGGGGTGAAATGTAAGCCATAACTATCAAATATCCACCCAAAAACCCTAATGAACATTCAATAAATATATTTCGCAACTTATTTGTGCATTTCGAAGATATTTGTAGCAGAAATGAGGCCAAATAGATTAAAAATGTTCTTAAACATGCTCAAATATGTTTTGAAAGTATTTTAATACAATTTAGTGTAAAATATAAGTCATAACTGTCAAATATCGATCCAAAAACACTAACGAACGTTAAATAAATATTTTTGACGACTTATTTGCGCACTTCGATCACATTTGAGGCAGAAATGATGTCAAATTGATTAAAAATATGCTTAAACATGCTCACATGCTTATTGGAAGCATTTTAATGCAATTTGGGGTGAAATATAAGTCATAACAATCAAATATCCATCCAAAAACACTAATGAACATTAAATAAATATATTTCGCAACTTATTTGTGCATTTCTATGATATTTGAAGCGGAAATGATGCCAAATTGATTCAAAATGTGCTTCAACATGCTCAAATCTTTTTTGAAAGCATTTTAATGTAATTTGGTGTAAAATATAAGTCATAACAGTCAAATATCGATCCAAAAATAGTATCGAACATTTAATAAATATTTTTGACGACTTATTTGTGCATTTCTAAATTATTTGAAGAAGAAATGAGGCCAAATTGATTCAAAATGTGTTTCAAAATGCTCAAATGCATTTGGAAGCATTTTAATGCAATTTGCGGTGAAATATAGGTCATAACTGTCAAATATCGATCCAAAAGCTTTAATAAACATTAAATAAACATATTTGGTCACTGATTTGTGCATTTCGAAGATATTTGAAGCAGAAATTATGCCAAATTGATTCAAAATGGGCTTAAAAATGCTCGAATCTGTTTTGAAAGTATTTTAATGCAATTGGAGGTGAAATATAAGTTATAACTGTTAAATATCGACCCAAAAACACTAATGAACATTAAATAAAAATATTTGGCAACTTATTTGCGCATTTGGATGATATTTGAAGCAGAAATGATGCCAAATTGATTAGAAATGGGCTTAAAAATGCTCAAATCTGTTTTGAAAGCATTTTAATGCAATTTGGGGCGAAATATAAGTCATAACTATCAAATATCCACCCAAAACACTAATGAATATTAAATAATTATATTTGGCAATTTATTTGTGCATTTCGATGATATTTGAAGCAGAAATGAGATTAAATTGATTAGAAATATGCTTAAACATGTTTAAATCTGTTTTGAAAGCATTTTAATGTGATTTTATAGGAGACCAAATTTGAAATATTTTTACGAGTTTGGGTGATTTTACACTCACTAAGACATAAATTGATTCAAAATATGAACATAATTATTAAAATATGTTTAAAATACATTCACAATAGAATTTAATTCAAAAAAAATATGTTGTATCTATTTAATTTAGATAAGATAGTTTTATTAACCTATATATAAGATATAATTTGAAATATTTGTGTGAGTTTAGTAAACCAAATTGTTTGAAACTTGAAAGTCTCTTTGAACCTCGTTTGTTTTCTCAATTAAATTCACTTTCTTTTTACACACTTTTTTTATTGGGCTTTCTTCTTAAAATTTAACTTCACATAAATCGATCAAAGATTATTTAAAATTGTAGCTAGACGGTCGGTTGTTGGAACAGAATAATTTTTCACATAATATAAGACGATTGTAACTTTTATGTGAGAAATGAAAAATAAAATTAGAAAATGCATATACCATATCGTTAGAGATATTTTAATTATATTCATATTTGAATACTATTTATTTTGTGCCTCAATTTTTTTTAAAAAATATACTTTTTTTTAAAGAACTTTTTTATTTTATTCAATGCAACGCCAGCCAGCCTGCCTCAATAAAAAAAAAATCAAAACTTAATTAAGGTCATTTTACCTAAACTAAATCCACACTTCCATAGCTAAGCATATATACAAAATGGACATGACCATTTGTCTCAAATGGAGGGGATCTAACAAAAAGTTTCTCTTCATATTTTTGTAGTGGAAATCATGAGTGGAACTGCCCATGTACCACTGTACCAGCCATACCTCTTAATTTTTATTTCCTATAAATCCTTTGTTCAATTGGATTGTTAAAGCTTTATCATTCGCTGCCAATTAAACTGTCATGTAATTTTATTTTAGCGCACTGTTTTGTTTCAAGAGAAAAAAATAAAATAAAAGTCAGTTTAGTTTTGTTAGGCCTCACAAAAACAAAAACAAAAAAAATTGTTATAATCCAAGTGTCTTTTTTTTATAATACCAAAATACCAAAAGACTACTTGGAAGTGAACCCCTAATTATTATAATCCACGTGTCTTTTTTTAAACCTTAAATACCCAATTACCAGTGTGCTTTGTTCTGATGATATAAAGATTATAAATAAGTGATGTTTTAAAATTAATTTTAAAATTTTAGAAATAAAAATTAATAAACAGATGACATTTTAAGAGTCCTATGTGTAATTAGGGGCGGAACTAAGATTTCAGCATTTAAGAAGCCGAAAGAACGATTGTAATATAATAATAAAAAATTAGTTAAATAATAATCATCTTAAGGAAAAATGAACAACCATAATATAACAATAGTATAATAATAGAAAAATTAATTAAATAATAATAATCATCTTAAAAAAAATTACAAAGGAAAGTAACGCCTTTCTCTTATTAACTTGGATGGGCTCCCAAATTGGGCCATCAGCTTGAATAAATTTCAAAAGCTCCTGTTTGAAACAGATATTTTTTTATAGAAAATATTATGAAGATATAATTATTAATACCGACTCGATACGGGTTGTATTATATCTATTAAATGAATTATTAATTTATATATATATTGATGATTTTTTTTATGTACAATAATTCTATTATTTAACTTAAATATCACTAATATGCATAAATAACTCATTTAAGTTATATAATGACAATATTATATAAAATAAATTTACATAATAAAATCATTAATCTGCATAATAACTTATTTAAATTGCATAATAACAGTACTGTACAAAGTGAGTTTGTATAATAAAATTATTAATATATATAATAACTCATTTAATACATATAATAAAATATGTATCAACGATAGTATCAATAACTATATATATATATATATATATATATATATCCGCTGTGTGTCATCCAATTTACTATATTAAAAATTTCAGTCGGCTTAAGTAGGTTCGGTCAATGTACGAGTCATGTGGATTTTGTTTGGGTTTAAATGCGGTTGGATCTAGACCCGGTTCGATGTCTAAGTTAGGCGGATTATAGTCGTTTGGGTTTAAATGCGTTCGGATTCAGATCCGGTTTGATATCCGAGTTAGGTGGATTCTAGTTGTTTGGGTTTAAATGCGGTTGGATCCAGACTGGAACTAGTTGCCCCTTCATTGACAACATTTTTTGTACTTGAAGAAAAATTAAATCATCAAATTAGACGCTCGGATTGAATTTATATCGCGTTTTTATTATTTTAATTAGAGTAAATTATATGAATGGTCTCTAAAATATTTTTTTTATCATTTTGATCTTTAAAGTTTTAAAAATATAAATTTGATCCCTAAAGCATCATTTTTTTTTACTATTTTGGTCCTTAAAGTTTTAAAGATATTAATTTTATCCTTTAAGTTTCTAATTTGTACCAAATTGGTCCTATTTTTAATATCCATTAAAAAAATAATAATTATACCTCTCATGAAAATAATGTTAATTATACCTATCAAGTTTTTAGTTTATATTAAATTGGTTCTACATTTATATTTATGAAAAAATAGTTATAAATTTTATTTTAATTAATTTATGATGATAAATATGAATATGAATATTAATTTAATTGATATTTGATATCATGAATAATATATTTCTTTTCATATTATTTGTATTGTCTGATAATTATGTATAAATTAGTGTTAATACTAAAAAAAGACATTATGACAAGTATAATTATCCATTTTTTTAATGGATATTAACTGTCAGATCAATTTAATACAAATTAAAAACTTGAAAGATTAAATTGATATTTTTAAAACTTTAAAAATCAAAATGATAAAAATAAATGATACTTTAAGAACTCAAAATTGATATTTAAAAAATTTTAAAAATCAAAACAATAAAAAATAATAGTTTAAGGTTTTCTCTTTTAATTATTTCTAGTATTTTTTTTATTTTTGGGAAGAATTGGTCTCCATGACTTTTCATTTTCTCAAGAATAACCTTTGTGACTTCAAATGGTCAGAGAAAGTGGGTCGGTCAGCTGACCTGGCATTGGCAACTTTTGCCATCTACCAAGGTGCATTTAATTTTTAATTATATTTTAGATAAATTTATTTTTTTAAAAATATTTATATTTAATAAAAAAAATATTTATATTTTATATTAATAAAATTAAATGTTATATAAACTGTGTTTGAACTTGTGTAACGAAAATTTTAATTTAAAATTCTTCTATAATAATTTAGGAAAGAAAAATTAATAAATATTTTTTACATCAACTATAAATATTTATAAATTTAAATATAAATATATTATTTATTTAGTATAAATATTTTTTATTTATAGATAAAAAATGTAAAATAAAAAAAATAATTTTTCTAAAATATTTTATTTAATTTTACTGCCTTCCATGCAGATTTAACGGTACATTTTTACTGCAGAAGAGTCCAAGTTCATTGGCCGTTGCATTAAACCGAATCTCGAGAAGGGATAAATTAATCAAATCTAAGCAAAAATCACGGAGTATTCAATTGTCTTTTTGCTGAAGTAATGTGAACCTTTTTTTAAAGATAAATATTCATTTAAAAAATAAATTTAAAACACCTCCGTTTTAAACATTAAAATATGCACCAAGCTGTAAGGTAACAGGTGCAAATATTAATTATTTACTAAAAGGACCTGCCATGGAAAAATAAAGACAGTATATAAAGAAAAAAATGGTGTTAATTATTATACAAATTTGAACTCATACGTCTAGCATACAGTGATAATATATTTCGTTTTTCTACGAAGAGATATATGTTTAAGTTTTATAAAAAATATTTGAAAAAAAATATCAAATTAACGAGAACCCTTATATCAAAAAAAATATTATACAAATTTTTGTCTATTGTTATAAAGTAAATTTCTTTTGCTCTAAATATGATAGAATAAATATATAAAATTATTTTTTGGAAAAAATAATTATGTATTGAAAGAAATATTAAAGAAAATTTTTAAATGGAATTTTCTGAAAAATAGAAATAGATATTTTTCAACACCTAGATTTTCAAATTATAATAAAATAGGAGTTGAAAAAAGGGAAGATTTTACTTTATTATTATTTTGGGGGTCCGCAATAAGTCACCACCTAACCCTAAATCCGTGGACTCACTTTTTTTTGTGTCCAGGTTCAATGAATCTTGAATTGTAGATCACCACGTGCTTCGCACGGGTTTTTCTGGCAGAGTTATCTTTAAAAGGGATGACCTCTCTGATCAATGTCAGCCCCCCGAATCGAGGGAAGGAAATCACCTGTTATTTTAAAATCAAAGTAGACCCTCTTATTCTAATTTGATCCGTTGGATTAAAACGAACGAATAAGATTTATTTAAAAAAGACTCTCTAAAATTCAAGTAGAGCCAATCAAATCCGTCCGTTTTGATCCGACGATTCAAATTGAAATAGTAAGATCTACTTTTCCATTTGGAATAATAGCAGATCACGACCCATCCGGAATCGAGCATTGATTTGATTGTATCGGATCGCATCTGATCTCCTCCTCCTATTGTAATTCTTCATCCATTCTACCATTGATCTTATGGTCCATATAAACAGCTAGCACCTTCCGAGTTAGTTGCCATATATCAACCAACATTGCTGAATCTGGAGACAATTTGAACTTCGATTTCCGAGACGCATTTGAGAAATTTAATTGTGATTCTTGCAATTAAATTTCTCATTCAGCTGTTCTTCCTAATTCGAAGTTCAAATCGGTTCTTACTGGTGGTGAGTCTTTCTCTCAAAACGGTATTTCCTTGTTGTTAATTAGCGTCAAACCTTGAATTCGTTGGGTTTTACTTGCAATTCGGCCTTTATTAAGTGTTCGCCTACATTTTTTTGGTTAATGTATAGAGAAATCGGCACCTGTTATGCTTTTGATCTTACGGTTAGGTCCAGAAGATTGTCTGTTTATGTAAATTTGGGGAAGTTTTTTTTTGTAATAATATTAAATTCATTTTGTATTCAATGGAATAGAGTTAGTACTAATTAGAATTCGCAAACTAAGACAACCTTTTGCGTTGAATTTAAAATTGGTGCTGCTTTTGAATGCAGAATATAAACAAGGATGGAGCTATGGGTTTTTGCTTATGGATCACTGGTATGGAACCCCGGGTTTGATTTTGACAAAAGAATTATCGGATTTATCAAGGATTATAGGCGGGTTTTTGATCTGGGTAAGTTATCTCTCTAAATTTAAGTTGCTTGTTGTTTGGTGGTTTCAGGAATAGATTGAAGGCATTATTGACATATTTATTTATCTATTTATTATCTATAAATTCTTGTAGCTTGCTTTGATCATAGAGGTACACCGGACAAACCAGCTCGAACCTGCACATTAGAGGCCAAAGAAGGAGCAGTTTGCGTAAGCTCTTTTTATAATTACTTATAATTTCTTTTCATTTACTCTCCAAAATGGAGCAGCATTGTATTTGCTGGTTTCCCCAATTAGGTTCATTTAATATGCTGTGGTGTTTAATTAAGCACTAAGATATGGTTCTCTAGTTAGCTCAACAGTGATTTTGCATCACTTTAAACCTAATTTTTGCAATCTTTTGTTAGTTAAGAGTTAAGATTTAACCCTTGAAGGATTCACAAATGATTGGTTGGTTCTCAATGAAATTCATTCTTAGTAGAAATTTATTCCAGACTGATACTGGTTTTGGGCTATTCTGCAACACTTTTTATGTTTTACATTGACCACAAGCTTTAATTCTAATTTACCTGCAGAATAGATTTTCTGATTTAGGAAATAAATACCTGTATAAACAATTGTCTTTCTTCTTTTTCTTGAAACAGTGGGGTGCAGCTTATTGTGTAAGAGGAGATGATGAAAGACAAAAAGAAGCAATGCAGGTACTTTGAATTGTATAGTCATGATTTTGACTGGTATATGTCAGTACTTGGTTACAGTTGTTTCATGATTTATAGCTTTTATTGTGTGAATGAAAACATAAAGACATGCAGCCTTTTTATTTTTCATTTTCACATTCCATAAATATTCTTCTTGTGATTAACAATAAGGACAAAATCTGCAAAAAAGCACCTCCATTTTCACAATTTGCAAAAATGTAGAAATGACCCGGCTTCTAGCTTTCGTCATTTACCAAAAAGAAATAAACATAGTAAGAGAGAGAGAGAGAGACTTCAGATTATGCACCCATAATCCATATACAAAATAGTCATGACCACAGATGTCTATAGGAGGTATGACATAAACAAGGGTTGTTCTGACTGAATAAATTCTAGCATGTGTAAAGACATATAGTAGGATGTTATCTCCCTTACACTGACAACTGATGAATGCATTGCTGAATTTATTCATAACTTCTTTTTTTCAGTACTTAAAAAGGAGGGAGTGTGAATATGACAATATAGCTCTTGTGGACTTTTACAAGGTCAGTAGTATATAA
The DNA here is from genome assembly GCA_037678475.1 of x Bolboschoenoplectus mariqueter. Taxonomy (NCBI): domain Eukaryota; kingdom Viridiplantae; phylum Streptophyta; class Magnoliopsida; order Poales; family Cyperaceae; genus x Bolboschoenoplectus; species x Bolboschoenoplectus mariqueter. Next base: position 581,507 of record CM075244.1, on the reverse strand, counting down.
TAAGTTTCTGCATTGCATCCTCAAAAGTCAAAATGAAAAGTTTGTTTATTCATTTACTTATGTGTTGTCTGATGACTACAGGAAGGTGAGACACTGAAACCAACAGTAACTGGAGTCCAAGTGTAAGAAATTGAAATTTTCTTTGTTTATATTGTCTTGAAATAGCTAGTTTGAAGTTAAGGACCAAAGAAAATCATTTGAAAATTCTAATATATCATTTTGTTGTTTTCTTTTGATAGGTTTGTATCTACTCCTGATCCTGTGGGAAACAAGTACTACTTGGGTCCAGCACCGTTGAAGGAAATGGCAGTGTAAGACAAAAGAAGAACCAAAGAAAAGCACTGTGCTATTTGATTTAATGATTTGTTAGAATTTTCCAATTTAATGTACTTTTGTTTCTGTTATAGGCAAATTGCTACTGCTACTGGTCCTTGTGGGAACAACCGAGACTACTTGTTCCTATTAGAGAAAGCTTTGTCTGATATAGGTACGATACCAAATTTGAAAGGAAAGAATTCATATGCGTCACTAGAGAACCAAAAGAAAGAAAAATGAATAACCCTCCAAAATGCGAAATGTGCCATATGCCCTTATTAGAGGAAACTGATACTCTACCATCCTTTTAAGTCCCTTAACTTTTAATAACAGTCAATGGATGGTAATTTTGGCATTTGTGAAACAAGTGTAATCTTAATAAGTTTTGAAGGGAAATCTGGATGATAGTTTTTATGTTTGCTTGGGGTAAATCTGGGTTTATGTTTTGCACTGACACAAAACATTCTCCAACTTTGTGAATTTGATGGAATATATATATATATTACCGATGCAGGTCATGAAGATGATTATATAATGGAGCTAGCAAGGGAGGTCAGAAAGTGTCTTCAGATTCCAAAGGGGAATATTTCGTCCAGTCACATTTCGCTGCAAATACCTTCGCTGCATCTTCTCTCACTGCCTGAAACTCCTGTTGCAGTTGACTCATGAGATCATTTTTAAGGAGTTCTCATTCTTTTAGCCAAATTCTGATACAAAACTTAGGTGGTTTAGATTTTTTTAACTTTTCCTTACATGAAGAGATCAAGCGGCGAGATTCTGTAAGGGTGAAAGGAAAATGTTGAGATGACTTGGGTTCCCAAATTATAAAGCTTTTAAAATAAAAATGCTCTCTCCCTCTCTCTCCCTCTCTCTCTCTCCATCTCTGTAATGGCTGTTCAGTTTCATACTGATGAATCACTTCACAGCGAAAAAAAATATTAGCGGAACCCTCGCTAAGTTGTTCGGTAAAAAAACAAAAATTATGAACATATTTAAAATTGGATAGTTTGATCTCGTTTTTATTTTAAAAAAAATACAATAAAAAGGAGGATCAATAGACAAAATCAACTCTTCCATGGACTACCCAAGACCCCTTCTCCTTGACATTTAATTAAAAAAATGGATTGGTGCAAACTTGTTGAACTGCATTAACATAGTAGAAGTGTTCAGAAAGGAAGTAACAATATTATCTTAGTACAAATTTTCAAAGACTTGTTATCTAAAGTTTCAACTATAAACTGAGAGGAAGGTTGCTGGTTTAATAGAAACAGCATCACACTATTTAATCTTAACAATTAACAAATATATAATTAATTAAGGGTAAAGTAACAGTTTTATGTAACCCCTTGATTGCCTAATGAAATTTACCAGAAAACTTAAGATATGAAATCAAGGAAGAATGTTACCTTCTGAAATCATCAGCAAACCTAACTCAAACCTTGCCGAAATTAAAAGACTTAGCTTCAGCAACAAATCCAACAACTCAAGGCACTAATAGCAATAATAGCTAATGTGGAGGTTTGGGGATCATGAAGTTGTCCCTACAAAATGTGACTTTATTGCTACGGTTGTTGCGGAAGGCTTACACTCAACCCAACACCCTTTGGGCTCAAATGGCAATCAAGCTGTACTGGTCAGGAAGCTACACTAATAGCTCAAATTCATGGCTCAAGAAAGGCTGTTTCTTCTGGTGCCAGTTACTCTTGATCATGCCTTCTTTCTATTGGTTCACTAGCTGGACTATAGGAGACTGTGCTTCAGTCTCCTTCTGGTTTGATAATTGGGCACCCTTACCAGTGCTAAATTGGTTTCAGCACAACGTCAGATTGATAAATCCAAAAATCTCACTCAGGGATGCTATACCGATTTTGGACCATTTATTACCAAGACCAAGAACTGAGCACATGACATCAATAGTATCTGCTGCCATGGAGATCAATTTCTCCACAGATTGTGATACGCTATTTTCAAGGTGGGGCAACACGGGTGAGTACTCTGCGGCATCAGTTTACAAACAATTGGCGACGGGGGGGAAGACAACGCCTAATTGGCTATGGATTTGGAAGGCAAAGGTACCACCCAGAGTTAAGTTCTTTGTGATCATGACCATGCGTGATAGGTTGCTCACGCACGAGGTAATGCTTCGTAGACACATGCAGTGCGAATCACACTGTGTACTGCGTAGGGATTACCCCACTGTATCGGCAGTACATCTTCTCTTCCTGTGTGGGTTCTCAATTGCTGCATGGCACCATTTGCAAATGGAGGCAGGTTTTAACATACTCTCAGTTCAGCAGACAACAATGGAAATGGTTCATACATCATACAGACCAACAAAAGCTCAAGGGAAGGACGTACTGTCCAAATGGAAGGTCATATTCTTATTGATGTTATGAGAGCTTCGGAAAGAGAGAAATCGACGAGCATTTCAAGGGGGAGGAATGTGTCCACCGGAGCTGGCGAGAAGGGTGATGAAGGGTGCGCATCTGTGTCTGGCGCATTGTTGATATAAGTTGTTGTAGTATAGGATGTTTTTTTTCTTTGTTTTTGATTTTAGATGTTTTTTGCTGGAAGTCGCAGATGCGTTATGGATGTAAAATGTTGTACGCTGAATTTTTATTTTAATAAAATCAAACTTGGCAGCCGTTGCCAAGCTTTCAGAAAAAAAAAAAAATAGCAATAGCTATTTTCAATGAAAACCCGGAAATTGGCTGCACAATTTTGCACCTGAGAAAACAGAAAAGTTTAATGAAGTACTTAAATTTGGATGGATAAATAGAAAAGTAACAAAATGTTATTGAAGAAATATTTAATACTTAGTTTGTTTAATGAGCGCTTAACCTAATATACAGATATTGTTATTGATACTGTTATCGATATCGACTTTGTTATTCAAATTAAATGAGTTATTATTTATATTAACGACTTTATTATACAACTTATTTGTATAATATTTTTATTATTCAACTTAAGTGAGTTAATATTTAGATCAATGATATTTGAGTTGAATAACAAAAACACCGTACAAAATAAATTATATAATAAAATCATTTACATGAATAAAAAAATTGATATAAATAATGATATCAAGGATGGTATTTCTCAAATATTTTTCTTTTAACTAATTCTCTCTTTTTTCTCTAAAAATGCCTGTCATGATATGTTAACCAAATGGACGTCTTGTTAAATGCCTTAGTTTTATGTTAGCCCATGATTATTATTTGGGCTTATTTCAACAGATATATATTCTACCAAAATGGGCCCAAATTAGGCTTTGTCTAGAGACGAACCTTTCTTGAAGAAGGGGCATTCTCTTAGGAGCAATCTCTTTTTATTCTCCCTCCCCCCCCCCCCCCCCCCCCCCCCCCCTCTCTCTCTCTCGCTTGTTCTCTCCTCTCCTCTCAGATTAGGGTTTAATAATCTACTACTACTAGCTACACGATGGATCTCGATCTCTCTGCTCCCCACTCTATGGGGACCACCATTATCGGCGTCACTTACAACGGAGGGGTGGTGCTCGGCGCCGACTCCAGAACCAGCACTGGTACCGCATCTTCTCTTTTTTCTGTATCTCATCTCTCCCTTCTAGGTTATATAAGCTATGATTTGACTTCCTTGTGCTGATATTGCTCTTGATTTGATGATTGTTTAGGGATGTATGTTGCTAATCGGGCTTCTGACAAGATCACGGAGCTTACTGATAATGTCTACGTGTGCCGATCTGGATCGGTAATTCTTTGTGGATTTTGTTTTTCGACAGACCTAGACTGTTTAGCCTTTTCTATTAGTTTTGCGAAAACCAGTTATAATAAATAAACCTGCTGGCAAAATTACTTCCTCATCTTTGTTTGTTAATCTGTATTATTCTATGCTTCAGAGCCAGAATTTGTAGCTTACAGAGACAAAAAGTGTCAATGTTGCTTTCGTTTTTTCATTTTATGTGCATGAAGAAAATTTTGAATTTACTAATTGTATGGAAATGTAAAAAAAATGTCCTAATTCTTGGCTGGCCGTTTGAGGTTGCGCGCTTGCTGTAAATATGGACAGAGATAAATCACATGGTATTTAGGTGGGCTTGCAGTAAGTTATGTAAGCCCATAAAGAACCATAGCACATCTGTTCCTTGTTTTCCAACTTTTTTTTTATATCAAATTTGAACTTTGGAATTTTGAGTTATGCACTATTATAGTGTTGATAGTACCAATTACTGAGTTTGATGGTATCTATTATTCATGATTATTTGCTTTCTTTGGCCTTATGGTGATATATGACTAATTGCTGGAGTTGGTGGTAATTAAGCAAAGTTATGCTAAAAAGGGTCTATTTTAAAAATGTATCTAGAGGCTGGAATGCAATATTGAAGGTTAACTGAATTGGACAGATTAGAAATTGGTATAACAGCTGAGGAACTGCATACTTTGATGAATATACTTTTTCTAATTATTCTGTTCTGTAGATCACCACCTATGTTAGAATCTTTTGTACTTACTATAATATTTTGAAATTATTTATCTTTCAGGCAGCCGATACCCAAGTTATTTCTGATTATGTTCGCTACTTTCTTCATCAACACACGTAAGCTTCTATATGTACCTTAATTATGCTTTAATGGCATGCCAAATTCTTTTGAGCTTTTATGAAGGGACTATTGGTGGATAATGTCAATTCCTTTAGTTTGCTTTAACAAATTTTATACAATGGTTTTGTTTATGTGCAAATAGCACTAAATATTCTTGTATGTGCAACTCACCAACATTATTGTATTTTCTTTTTTTCTTTTGAGTAATGTTAACTAAAATGCTCCTAGTATCTTCCCATGATAATGCCAACAAATATGCTTTTTTAATCAATTCATGTGAAACCAGGGTCTAAACACCAAAAAATGGTATTGGTTTGATTTGGCTTCAGGGTTAACTCTTTGGAGAATAGGAGGAGCAAGCTTGTTAATATTTATTGACTATACTCTTTTAGTTATATATATGAGAAAACTTAAGTATTATTTGTGAACATTTATATTATTTTTGTATTCGCATAGATTTTTATTCTATTTTGTTCACAAGATTCTCTACTATTTGCGAGCTTTAGTATTATTTGTGAACATTTTGCATTCTTCTATTTCGTTTATGAGATTCTCTACTATTTATATTTAATTAATCTATATAAATCTGTGTGGTTTGTTTATGTTGACCTTCTGATGTGAAGACTTTAGAAATTGAACTTCTTTTAATCTGCTATTTTCTTCAAAAAGGCTGGATTAACACCAACTTAGCACATGTTCCTTGTGTATTTTGTTTTTTTTTCCTAGGAGAGTGCAATGAATTTTTTTAGCTTTTCCATTATGACAAGCTTGTTAATATTTCTCTCTAACCAGCTCTGAATGTGATACATTGCTTCAGGATCCAGCTTGGGCAACCTGCAACAGTGAAGGTAGCAGCCAACCTTGTTAGATTGCTTTCTTACCAGAACAAGGTAATTTTTTATTTACATTGTGATTGAGACAAGTAATTTTTTTCCAAGGACTATATTGGCCTGTTCTATTACCAAGTTAATCCATTTCACTACTGGTGTGATACCGAAATGAATTTTGGTTTGTATGAGATAATCCCAGTTAAGTTTGGTTTTGTTTGTTTTTTCATAACTGTTATTATTGGGCTTATCTGATGTTTAGTCCCTAAATTGGTGGTTGCATTTTGATTGGGTAATGTGGACTATCTCAGATTCAGGATTGTTTGAGGCAAAATCTCAGTTAAAATTGGGTTAATTTAGCTTGGCTTATAGTGAAATTGTGGGAAAAAAGTTCAGCTTTTAATTATGCTTTTGTAAGACACAGAACAGATAAGTTTTTAATGAAAATGTGTTTCTGAATTTGTCAGAACATGCTTCAAGCTGGGGTGATTGTAGGAGGATTTGATAAATATGAAGGCGGCCAGATTTATTCTGTACCTCTTGGGGGTACCATTTTAAGGCAACCCTTTGCCATTGGAGGTATAGTGGCACCACTTTCATTTGTTCTGTAACAAAATGGAATCGTATTTGATATCTATTTTTTTTTGTCATATTTTGTCAACTGTTTAGTTCATATGTACATGGCATATATCTTAGTCATCTAGATGAATAGATCTTTTACTGGATGCATTCCACTGCCAAATTACAAATGACAAAGATGTGAATATGTGATACATTGGCAGGTTCGGGTTCAAGCTATTTGTACGGCTTTTTTGATCAAGCGTGGAAGGAAGGGATGACTCATGAAGAAGCAGAGGTAGAATGGTGTTCTCTTTTTAGCCTTTTCACTGCTTCTTTTACTACAATTCTATTAAGAAGCTAATGTTATTATGTCTAATTTTTTCTCGTTTGCTTTTAAACAAAAGCAATTGGTGATAAAAGCAGCGTCTCTGGCCATGTCCCGTGATGGTGCAAGTGGAGGTGTTGTTCGTACTGTTACTGTAAGTCTTATTTTGTGATTTATGCACTCCCTTCATGTCATTAATAATGTTGTTGTGCTGTAATTAATGGATTTTGATTTATTTTGTTAATCATTACTGGTCGATACGTTCCTATGGTTACCTTAGGCCATCCTGGTCTAGAGAAGTGAAGGGAAGGGGAGCACTGGTTGGATGTGGTGTCCCAATTTGGGTTACATAATCTTGGTCTTTTAGTGCTACACAAGATATCCTCTTGTATCACCTTCCCCCGTTATCCTTCAAGATAATTAAGTTGTGAAGCAAGGTGAAGGGTTTGGAGTTCGGACTTGTGCTAATTTACCCTATCCTATCTACCTTTACCCATGACTGGGCAAGATTGTAAATGAATTGTACCTTGCCTTTTAAAGTAAATGAATTGACAATAATGTCATAATTTTTTTTTCTTTCTTTCTAACTGTCCTGCTTAAGCGAGCCGAAAACATGGGATGCATCTCATATACCCTAAGATGCTTCTTGGTTTGCGATCTCTGAATAGATGCAATTTACTGCATATCTTCATTATGTCCAAAGAAATCAGGCCAGGAAATGCTTGTATGGTAGTTATCGGGTTTTAGACACATTAATATTATCAGTTCCTCTTTTGACAACTTCATCATAGGGCACAGCATATAATCATTCTGTGAAAAAAAAAGATAATAGCTGCATTGTGTACTTTTCGTTGTTGCAGATTAATGCTGAAGGCGTCACAAGAAAATTCTATGGAGGGGATACATTGCCTCTATGGCATGATGAGCTGGAGCCTACAAACTCCTTGCTTGAACTCCTGTCTTCTTCTGTACCGGAGCCCATGAGTACTTGATCTTTCTGTCATGTGCAATGGATTATTATGCGCATCTTCTTCTTTTTTTTCCAGTTAAATGCTTGGATTTATAGGGTGTCTGATGCTGTGTTTCATTTGTGTAGTAAATTACATGGATTGAACTTTCTAGGCAAGATTATATGACAGTGATGCAGAATTTGTTCTTATTATTGTTTTGTAAGCCTGTTGTATTTACTATGGTTTATCCATGGCAGGGAAGGTACTTTGTTTGGGATTTGGGCGATTGTTAGGTGCTAAGGTCTACTGTGCTTAGTTGTTTTGGTACAGTTGAGGGATCCGGTAATCTAGTTTGTCAGGAATTTGTGCTTAACTGTTACATGGGGATTGAAATTCGAATCTTTTACTCAGAAAGTAAAATAAATTACTAAATAAACTTTTGGGAGTAGATTTATTTGTTAAACCGGCCACTTAAACTGCCTGAATAAGGGAATTACAAATTTGAATTCTCTTTTACCTAGAAATTAAGATACGATCAAGTACTTTGAAAGAGAGCGTAGTGCAGACTTAGTTATAAAATTAGTATAATGCATGACAGCATCAAGCATAAGATGTACCATAATGTGCGGTACAGGTCATACAGGTTTTTGCTCTTGTTCGGTCACCTTTTTGCCATCCTCGTTCGAATAACACTAAGTTGATCCATTGTTCTGCGCTCAATTTCTGCCCCATTTTTCAACTTCTATTATAGTTTCTGTTCTTGTGCCTATGTGCTTGACTATCTATCCTGTCGGAAGTAAAACAGGCTTTTGTCTTTTAGGTCATGTTATCTTTTACATAGATTTAGAATTATAGTCAATGAATCATATCATTTAAACCTTCGACTTGTTATGTGTGCATCTTTTTTTGTTTTGCTTTTGCTTGCTTGTTTATTTTTTTTTGCATTACAGTTATTATTATTGTTATTATTATATTTATTGCTGTGTTGTTGCATATATGAGAATTAGAAGGTTCCTGTAGGACTGAATGAGGACTTCCAATAAAACGAACTTGAAATTGTGATATTTGTGTTAACGAATAGTTATTTTAAGATAGGCAACTATCTTTAACCATATATAACATTTATTATTATCTTATTTAGATATAAATTTTGTGAAACCACCGCTTTAAAAGCCAAGAAAATTTGGTCACAACAATGCAAATTGTACTGTTTAAAAGCCGATGGTTTGGTCATTCTTTTTCAAAACAATATTTGCATTTTTTTTATTAGGTAGCATATATTTTTTATTAGGTTGTCATGCCATAAGCAAAAGTCTATTTTGCCTGCATATAAAGTTAATTTTTCACCCTTTTGATCTTGTACCAAAAAGGAAAAAAAAGGAAAATTCAAGATGATTTGAACTTTTAAACGTGAATTAGTACATGCATTATTTTAAGAATAAATGGCTCATTTTTGTAGTTCAAAAGCTTAAAATTTTGAACTATTAGCATAAAAAAGAATTATGATCATGATGGAACATGAAAAGCTGTTGTAATTAGATCAATCCTCATATATCTAATAACTAGTTGCATGTGGCTTAGTAAATCTGAGAGTAATAATTGGGATAAAATGTTAATATGTAGGTTGGTGTTTATTTTTTGAGTAAGCTTAATTTAATTAATTTACATCTCTTTTTTGGTCTCATCTAAGTTTCACATAAGTTAGGTTCTATCCACCTAATTGTCTGGCAATATGTTAAATTATAAAAAGAATAAAAAAGGCATGGCACCTGACAAGGTCAGCACTAGTTACTAGCTTTATAATATAATATATATCTTATGGAGTTATAATTAAACTTCCATTGTACTAGCTTGCTTGTTTCAAAAAAACTGGTCCATACAATAGGAATCAAGGGCAGGGAGTGTAGGCTGGAAGAGAATGGAACTAAGGACTAATTGGTTGCTTGACATGACTCTGGTACCATTAGGGTTTCTAATGTCTGTCTCGTACCACCTTTGGTTGTGGCAGAAGGTCAGAAACCAACCGCACCACACGTACGTCGGTTTGAAATCAACCTTACAGCGAGCTTGGGTCTTAACCATGATTAAGGTACTTATCTTTGCATAAATTCGATCAATTACAAATATACATGTGTGCAACTATTTTAATTTTTAGTATTGTTAATTTACTTTGCATGAGTATATATCTTCTGATTGATCGTTATTTTTACTGAAGGACAACAACAAGAAAGAGATGCTAGCAGTGCAATCACTGAGGAATGCAATAATGGGATCCACTCTAATGGCCTCCACTTCGATCATTCTCGTAACCGGCCTCGCCGCATTGCTCAGTAGCACATACAGCATAAAGAAGCCTCTTCACAGCACAATCTACGGCTCCCGGGACGAGCACGTGGCTGCCATCAAATACGCGTCGCTCCTCATCATCTTTCTCTTTGCTTTCCTGTGCTATTCTCTATCTATAGGGTTCTTCGGACAGTTCGGTATTCTGGTAAATGTTCCTCGAGGAAGTGATGATAATAACCCCGTGACAGTTGAGTATGTTTGTGGGCTGTTGGAAAGAGGGTTTGGTCTTAACACTGTTGGAAACAGGCTCTTCTTTGTTGCCCTGCCACTTCTCTTCTGGATTGTGGGTCCTATTTTGGTATTCTTGTGCTATGTTTGTATGATGGTCATATTGTATAATGTGGATATGGTGACGGATAATCGGAAAACTAGGGCTAGAGGGGAGTTAGTGGAGCAAAATTGCATGACAAGTGCAGTGTGACTACTTGCAATCTATTGCTATATATATATATATATATATATATATATATATATATATATATTTGCAGTTGGAGAATATTAATTAATTTAATGCTTGCAGGTTTTTCCTTCTAATTAAAAAAATGTAATGAAATACTACTCGTCCAAGAAAAAAACATTTTTGTACGATGGATATGACAAACAAGAATTATGGTCAAATTTATGCATATACACGTTAAAGGCATTTTTAATGGCGGAAATGACATGCATCTTATAATTTAGACAGTCAGATATTTAGAATATAGAGAAGTGACATGATTATATGACCATACATATAATTTAATATATATATATATATAGTATAGAAATATTTAAGATTATCACCTTTTAGGTGAAAAAATAAATATGCGCAGCTATCATGAATTTTATGCTTTAAGAGTCGTGCATTTCTAGAAATGATCGAAAGCTGTATTTCATGCTTTCATTAAATAAAGTGAGCACTATATATTTCTTCAAATAAACCACATGCTAGTCAGAGCTAGCCATTGTTTTGCTTCACAAGCACAAATTCAAAACTATATAACGATATGACTCTAAAGTAGAATCATGGTGTAAAAATTTGTACTATCACTTATTGGCTTGTGTATCTTTTTTCATTCAAGTTGCTCACAAGATGTAACTCCTATAGATTCCGTTGTACTGACAAATTAAGATTCACGACAATATAAAAGTCAATTTATATGTATACGTGCAAATACTCTGTTAGAGACTATAACAATTCATGTAACTTCCTTATGTTTGAGATGTTGTGTCAATTTAAATTAAAAAGATAAGTAGGCCGCAAGCTTTGTGGTTCGCATCAATAATTGTCCAAATAGATTTTAACTATTGCAATGTGAACAAAATCAACATCCATGCATTAGATACAAGTCATAAAATTGAAGTCTAAGCATCCCATTTTTATATGCTGAAATAAGCCAAAAAGGATATTTCTTTTGAATTTATGAAAAAACATTTTTATTCAAGTTGTACGCTATAAATAAAGTGTGCTCGAAAGTAAGCACATCAAAGGATGTTAAATCATTATTGATGGCACAAATAAGTACCGCGCGTGTTTTAGGTAACAATCTTTCACATCGAGTTTACATTATGGGGTAGGATGGCTCAATGGCGATACCACACAGGCCTGCAGTGCTAGCGACATTTCGCTGCATGCGAATGTAGCCGGATTCGCCCCATGAAGTGCCCCAGGAATTCTTCACTATCCAATAGGACGTGCCGGTTGAGCAAGCACCATACCCAACTGCCAAAACACCATGATCTAGAGTGGTCCCGCATGGCCCGGTGAAAATTCCACTTTGGTAGAACTGAAAAGCAGAGCCACTTGCCTCGATGGCAACGAATATAGGCTGGTTCGCCACAGCATTCTTGAGACAAGATTCACAATAGGTTGTTACGTCCTGGTAAGAGTAGAGAGAAACAGCATAGTCGTACGTCTTAGGATAGTTGCAAGTGCCCGTTGAACCCGTGGAACCACTAGTATAAGGATAATCTGACTCGGTCGTTATGCCGCCATTCCAAATCACCCACAAAAAGGCTTTGTCCATTAATCCTCCATCGCAACCAGAGCATAAAATATCAGAATCCACTAACTCCTGCTCGGATAAGCTCAACAAGTTCCCGGTCTTGATTTTGTTTATCCCCTCCATTGCACCGGTGGCCGAAAATGCCCAGCAACTACCTACACTTTGAGAAGTTTCAAAAACCTTCGTACCGTTCGTGATGCATACGCATGACATAAGGCAAAAAATATTTAAAATTCCTATCAACTTTATATGGTTTTGTGTTTTCCATAGAATTGATAAAATGAAATGTTAAAAATCAAGATACACCCACCGATGGTAAATTAAGATTCGGGATCATAAAAGTTAGGGATGAAAAACATCATGAGTCATTCCCAATGCTTGTGTTTCAGTTTCATATCGGACTCAAAAGTTCTGATTAATGAAATAATTCCGTAAAGACATGAGAAGCGAATGAAATACTATGACTTACCGCAGTTTCCTTGATCCTTCACAGGAGTTACAACACCTGAAGATCGCCAATCGACGCAAGTAGGAGCAGCAGCAGTGAAGCTGACAACAATGGATCATCAGCATTGGCAACAAGAACTAGGGACCCGAAAAGAAGCAAAATGGAAATTGAGGATAGAATATTGGTTGGGAAGCTAGCCATGAGAGACATGCATGTTATAGAGTTAGAAACATCAGAGATTATATGTTTGTGAGATGAGATTGTAGAACAACTATCACTTATATAGATGTTTTCACATTATGTCATTTTCATCAGTGGCCCATTGTCCTTTCTTATTAACCATGTTATTTTTTTTTATTAAATAGTCCAAATATTAATATTCTAATACAATGGACCAAAGACCCGCCACAAATATTTTTTTCGAAAAGTACACTTATCAAAGTTTGACACTCAAGGTTGTTCGTAATTCACGAAAAAAAAATATATGTCATGCATGGCACGATTCAAGTAACATATGCATGCGTCATAACATAAAAACTATTTACATGCATTCTCCTAGAATTTTACAAATCGGAACTTCATGTCACATCCTATCAATTTCTGAATGGATCTATTATATATCCTCCTCACAACAGCGCCAATATATCTTCGTACAAGATAGAATATCCTAGTTATCGTAACAACAAAAAAAAATATAAACGAGCTACAATGCATACAAAAAGGTCTACACTTTTTTTTCCCCTAATACATATCGAACCATCAAATATATTTCAATCTTAATTTTCTACAACCGAACACATGACATCCACCATTGTTTATTTAAATTAAGAAATGAGAAAATCCATAAACTATTCAAAACCAGCTGAAATCGAGTCTTCAAATGAATAATAAAATATTTTGTAGAACATCAAATAAAAATACAATAACAAATTAAGCAGCTATACAGAAAACAAAATATCACTCTTTTCTATGAAATCGCAATGTTAGACTTAAGATGGATTTTGGAATTTTTTATTTATTAAGTTTGTCACTTCGAATAAAAAATGAACGACACTTAATATTATTTTTTTTTTGTCAAAACTTTGATTTCTTGTTGGATCATTGCTTTCAATACTTTTAAAATATATTTTTATGTACAAGTAACATTGTTGGATTTCTCCTAATAGACCGCAATTAGATAGTCAGAATTATCTATTGTTTTGCTTCATAGGCACAACTTCAGAATTATATATTGATATGACTTGAAAATAGAATCATGGTGTAAAAGCTTGTATTATCACTGGCTGGTTTGTGTACTATTATTCATTGAAATTGCTATGTCTCGCACAGGAAATAACTCCTACAGCTACCATAGTACTGACAAATTAAGCTTGGTCATGACTATATAAAAATCATTTTAGATATGTAGGTGGTAATGTGTTGTTAGAGACTACAATAATTCAAGTAACTTCTTTATGTTTGAAATATTGTGTCAATTTAAATTAAGATGATAAGTAGGCTGCAAGCTCAGTGTAATTTGTTCAAATTGATTTTAGTTATTGCAACGTGAGCAAAATCAACAACTAGCCGTTTAATAGAAGTCTTAAAATTTAAGCTCAACGTCTCACTTTTATATGCAAAATAAATAAAAAGAGGAACTCTGGATTAAACTGAATGATTATAGTTTAGTAAACGTTTCACAATTTTTTGAAGCATAGTTGTGGAATAGAGAAAATTTTGTCGTATCAGTGCTTCCTCTATGTATACAAACTCTATGAGGTATATCCAAAATATTTTACCAAAACAACACCGGAAAAATTTACATAATGTGCATGTACGCTAGTCTAATATTTGTCTAATAAGTTAACTATAAAAAATCATGCTAAAAAAGAAACTTAGTTTCCTTGAGTTATGTTAATTATTTGATCAATATGCTTACAGATCAAATTAACTTTTAATGACTGAATGGTTGATCCAATATGTAGCTGAATAAAAATGTAGGGATCTTTTTGAAGAGACTTATGGATTTCATAAGTTTTGATTTGAACCTTCCAAATACACCTTTTGAAAGTTTTTTTTTTAATTACAACTTGAGTGAATTAGTATTCAAATTAGTGATATTTGAGTTGAATAATAAAAATTTTGTATAAAATAAATTATACAATAAAATCAATAATATAAATAATATCTTATTTTATATGAATAACAAAATCAGCATCGATAACGATATCAACGATGATATCTCTCAAACATTTTCCAAAATAAAAACAACAGCATTTAGAGTATAAAAAACACCCGATCTCAACTCTTTTGATAATGATTTATTTTAGGTAGATGTTGCTCAGCTTCCCTTTCTCCTAGCATTATCTTTGTTCCGATGAGAACTATCAAATTTAAGTGGCACAATTTGTCTGATGTATCTGTTTCCTGGGAAATTCCTTTTCTCTTTTGGAAGAGTCTTCAATTCAGGCAACCAATAGGAGACATACTCCCCATCTGGATCATACGTCTTTGCCTATACACAACAAGCATAAATTTTTCAAATTACTGGAATGCTACCACATGATACAGCTTTTTACCTCAAATAAAGATATCCTATAACATATAAGAAGCATCTCATAGAGATCCATGAGTTTATGTGAAATGTATTCGTGAAGCTTGCAACCATTATTATCTTGTAATACTGAAAACTTCTGGTAAAGAATGCTTCCTATCTCTAATAAATCATACCTGCTTAGGAATGCTGAAATAGCGATCTTCTCTTGGGTCATTACCAACTCCTATTAGGGATGGAAAAAGAAAGAGCTTTCTGTTAAATTGTTCTTTAAAAGTAAAAAAAGAACTTGTTCAATAAATATATTTGTTTGATAATCAGATCAGTAACTCACCAGCTCCATATGTCCAGTTACCATAATTGGAAGCAGGGTCATAATCAACGAGACATGTCTCGAACCACTCAGCACCCATTCGCCAATCTATGCCCATATCTCGCACCAGGAATGAGCATACAATCTTCATAGCATAACACAGTCAATATGCAATAGTAAGCCATTCAAATTTATTTCATTAACTGGAGAAGATTTTGCAACTAGCATAATCATACATGTCCACCAGAGCATCAAACCATACCCGACAACACATTATTATACATTTAGGCATTTGATATAAATGCCCCAATTTTTTCTCACCCCCTGTCTGTAAAGGAAAAAGAAGGAAAATCTGGTGACTTAATGGATCTGTTTTTCCATGGTCAACCAATTACTTCATGTTAAAAAAAAAAATCCCACAGAAAAAACCAAAAATAGATAGTCGCAAGTATAGGTCTCAACCAGACCTGTTGGCCATGTGGTCATGGTTCAGGATTTTCTGACCCGTTGTGACAGAGGTCAGTTCAGATCACAGCCCACTTGACCCAACTCTTTTACTATTCTTTTGTTTTTAAATTTATGTAAATGAAGTTAAGAGCCAGCTCTCCAACTGCATTATTTTGTCTTACATACAGTATTTAACATATTCTGTGTACTTTACCAGGTCGATATTTTCCAAACCATTGAGAATAATATTTCTAAGAGCACTGATACAATGCTCCCAATATTGCCCCCTCATTTCACTGCTATCACTATGTCTGGGACCCAGATGTAAAACTACAATGCCTCTCATTTCGCACACTATCACTACAATGCCCCCTCATTTCTAAGACCCAATATTATCCCTTCATTTCTTTGGGGTCCTTTTCATTGGTGAGTATGGGGATATTGATAGTCCGAACATCGGGGCACCTCATATTTTCAGTATTTTCAAATAATGTTGCTCCAAAAGATACTACAAGAAATATCAGTTTTTGCATCGGCCATGTATATTTCACATCGGCTTTTTAAATTGGCCAGGCTTATGTAAATGATCTTCAATTAAATGGAAGACATCATGGAGAATGGAGTGATAACTACATCCTAGTAGCACATATTCATCATATACCACAGCAAAATGAAATACATCATGGAGAATGCTTTTCAATTCAGATTTACTCATCAAGATATTGAAAGCATTCTACATATTCTTAAACATTTTATTATAGAGTGATTAACTACACCCTTATCTGCATATTTTTCTGCGATGTGTTCACAGTTCTCACAAAAAAAAAAATTTTATTTGGTGACAAATGTGTTGCCTTACAAATCCTGAAAGCTAAATTTTTACTTAATCAACAAAGTCTTTAACTTAAATTTTCATATGATCATTCATAAATAAAAAGGTGATATACACATTGTATATTAGATATCAACACTTTTGAAGTCGCAAAAATAATTATATTAAGTAATTAAAAATTTATGGGTATAGATAAGGATGCAAAATATAGAATGCAAAAATAATTTTTAATTATTATATAATAACAATAAGAAAATTGTTAAAAAGCATCAACCTGGCGTCCGCGATTTGACATGAATCCGGTTGTAGATAGTTCTTTCATGTTTGCATCTATAAGAGGGTATCTAAAATTAATCAAGAGGAAAGAATGTTAAGTGGTCATTTTCTTTATTAAAAAAATACTATTTAGTGGAAACAAAAGCTGAGTACCCAGTTTGACCATCTCTCCAAGCTTCAAAAAGTAATTTGTTCCGGCTCCAGTTAGACTCTACTTTGCGGGGCCCACCTAAAAGATAGATCAATAAAAATTACTTTTTCATCTTTTCTTTCTTCTTTGATTATGCTATTGAGAGATGTGGTTTACACTGAATGAAGTGTTAGTGGTTCAGGTAGATGACTTGTCTAGCCCTCGATTTTAAATTTTTTGTTAAGGGAATAGGCTTAAGCTCCGAACTTAGCCAGTTTCATTTGATGCAAACAATAAAACACAACAAAATGCAACATTGAACTTGCCAATTACCATTTTTGAAAACATAACTTGTTTACCTAACCAAATTAAGAAAATTTGGGTTAACATATCAGGTTGGGTGCACTTCACCTAGCCAACTCTTTAATCCAGTTGCAAATCATTTTGATTCTAAATAGATCTCACTGTTTCATTAAAAATTTTGAACTGCCCCAACCCAACTAATTGGCTCCAACCATTTTGAAGTCGATGGAGACAAAATTGACGAAAAATACTATATTCAAGGGATCAAAGATGGTGATCAGAGCGGAATTAAAAAATTGAAGGAAGTATAATCTTTTAATGAAGAAAAATTAGGTTATTGGCGAGAGAGAGCACACGGTGCAGGTTAATACCTAAATGAAATATGGAGTTGCCGTACTTCACTGAGAGAAATCTGAAGTAATCCCGCCATATCAACTCAAATAAAACCCTACATTGTTTAGTCAATAAAATATAATAAGACAGTGTAAGCACAAGAGAATTTAATTTAATTTGCCCCTGTTAGAAGAACAAAAGAAATATACAATATTGATTCGTAGGAGTATAAGTGATAAAGTACCAGTATGTTGAGTCATTTGCAACTCTCTGCTTCTCATACCTACCTACCTACACAAGGAAAAGTTCTGATTTAGAATGACATATTGCAAACATTACTCTGTACCTTGACTTTGTTTTTTTTATAGTTGCTATTCTCTTACAATTCTTTTATTTTCCAAATGATTGAAATGGATACTTGATTATTTTATTGGATTATCGTTAGCTATTTGATTAAATTACTAGTCCAAATGATTTAACTGTTATTGGTGAATGAATAAATCTACTTCATATCTTGTAAAGTTATTTAACACAATATCATCTGCTTAAGCCTACACATGCATTTTCAAGAGTTTTCAATCTAATCCAATTTCAGTTTCTGGGTTTCTTCATTGAAGAAATCAGAATTTTGTCTCAGGGTTCATTTCCTCAACTGACAACAATATAACAGAAAGTTGATTTTGCTGCAATTTGTGTAAAAGCCTCAGGATACAGAACATAGAAAAAATGAGACCTCTTCATAGATGTACCGTGGAGACAGAGTACCAAAAGCCAACCAAGGGGAGAATTTAGTGGAGTAATCAGGACCTAGCATACCATTTCTTGTTTCTTTATACACCCTCAACTTATCCTGCACCAACAAAATTTTCACATTTATATGTCTTATAACTGTACAACTCCATGCTGGCTATAATTCTAGCAGTGACAGTACCTTTTGTTTAATTTGTGTGTTTTGGGATAGGTTTAATTTTCATAAAAAAATTATAAGAACAATTTGGAAGTCTAATATATAAGAAAACAGCTTTCTTTGCAATCCTTATCAATTCTGGTAATGCATCATTCCATTCTGCAAGAAATCTGAATCATTCTCTGGCAGGTTTATTATCTACTCAATTTCTCTGTTCAAAGATCAAGTATGATTTTGCAATATCTAAGTGGTGGAAAACTGATTCCTCCATACCAATTTACTGAATAAAATGTTAGTTCCATACCTTTAATTAGTATTGCTGAAAAGGCTAGTTGCTAGTGTACTGGTGCAAGAGCAAAAATAATTTCAACACTGGAAAGAAGATCGATTCGGGGACTAACCCATATACTTTAAGAAAAGACAACTACTAGCTTTATTTCATAGGTAAATTGTCAAGTAAAGGGTTCATTAAAATTTTACACTGCTCCAGAAGTATTCTTTTACTCTGGCAAGAGCTGCAGTTTCACCTCCAATGAAATGCATCCCTCTGTCAGACTACATTCAGACATGAAGTTAAGAAAGTTATAAATTAGAATTTAGACCAAAGGATCAAAGCAATACAGAGCTCAATATGCACAAGATACTGCTTTGTGCCAGAAACACATCTAGATTCAATTCCAAACACCACGCTTATAAATTTTGACAGTAAAAGGTCGAGCTAGATAATTTTAACACAAATCTCAATAGAATACTAATTTTTCTGTACTTTGGTGGTCACTATTGGCACCTGGCCGGACATTGATTACTACAATAATACTTCTGCTAGCCGAAGAATTTACTAATAAAGGGCAAGAACAAGAAAATGTCTTTAAAATCCACTATTCAGTGTATCATATTGCCAATGCAGGATACTGAACCATCCCAATTTCTTAATTTCTAATTCAGTATTTACAGTTGCAATCATTCAGCTTTCATAATAAAAGGGAATAGAAACAGCTTGCCTTTGTTTCGTCAAGGCCAAGTTGACCAAGAGTAGGTAGGGTGCCCCAACTGCCTATCTCATTCAAAACCATACTATTAGGAGGTGGTGCAAGGGATTGTGGTAATTTCAAGCAGCTCCTAATTAAGCTCTTGGATTCTACTCCCTGTATCATTAATTAACAATGATCATTCTCACTGACAACATACATGGTATAAAGGATCAATATAGTGATCAAAATTTGAATGTATTGTCCTTATTCACAATCAGGTTAGTGCACTGACACCATATATTCTCCAAAAATTAATCTTTAATTTGATTTTCTTAGGTTGGATTTATTAGTGTTAATTGCACCATTCAAGGTATACTTCAGCTTGTTATGGGATCCAGTTGAGTCCAATTTAGGTTGCATTGAGTTTAACTGAACAGACACATCTTACTCAGTTTTAGTTAGTACAAATAGTCAGGGATGGAGCCAGATATTTTTAGGGGGGGGGGGGGGGGCTGAAGTATACAGTGTTTAAGTATGTTGTTATACATTGTTGTAGTGAGAAATTATTTATTAGTTCTCCGAAACTCCATTTTATAAATTTTTATATGACTTCAATGTGATTTGATATTATATTGCGATGGTATCCATAAACCTTTGCATATAAATTAAACTACACTGTTCAAATTTTCTTATTACGTAATTAATTCATTTAGTTTAATCATCAAATGTTTCTAATATCCAAATCATGTTCGAGCAGAACATCTCATCAGAATATTTTCTTCTCTAGATAAAACAGTGGGAACATGATAAGATTCTACCAAGAGTATTAACTATTACTTAAGATCATAATATTTTCCAATCCATGGTCAGTCAATTAATTATTCAGTACAACACTTTTGCACTAAATTTTCCATTATATCCAGCATAAGTCATGTCAGGCAACAACATAGACCAATATAGACCAGCTGAAATATCCTTTTTATTGGTATCTGACATGCCAAAATCATGTACAGAACCATTGCTATAATTGCATTTCTATATCTGCTTTGCCTCAAAGAAAAAAAGCCCGCCTAAGATGTAGTAGAGATCAGCAATATCCTTTCTGTACTACTTGAAAATATCAACATCTTTTCCCTCCCAATGCATGTATAAGCAAGAGAAAGTTGCTAACTTTAGGAGTAAATTGGTAATTTTAATGTTTGCAGGGCTTTTACAAGATATTTTAGCAATGCAATGCATCAAATTCGATCAGAGAAAGATACAGCTTTCATTTCCTTCTTACCTTGCGGAATTGTGTATACACATCCGGCAAATCCCTTGTGCTGAAAGGGAGGTCATCGATATGGTACATCGTGCTTCCCCATATCAGTTGCAATCTTGGGCTCAGGATTTTATTCTGATCAGGCAAGCCCTTTTGAGGCACTCCCACTTCTTTCAACCTCTTTTGTACCAGCCGTTCCACAAGAATCTCCTCAGAGCATGTCTCTTTATGCGCATATACCTGATTAAGGAAGACTGGATATCTAAGATATATATATATATATATATATATATATACTAAAATATTGGCCCCTTGCCATGTATTGTTTTAGCCGTGGAATTGTTGCACTGGACTTGACTGGTCAATAACAAGGTGAGACAACAAGTTAACAGGTCTGAATTTGTTGACAAATTGTCAGAGTCAGGTCAAGTCTAGTCTGCCAGCCATATTCTGGTCTGAACTGAGCTAAGACAAAATCAAATTTGTAAATTCTGTTGAAATAAAACACCCAAGGCCTTATTAAAGCCTGTTAGTTTTATCTGAAAACTAAGGTCAACTACAAGAATGGTTTTAACATATAGCACCTTGTATCTCCCATTTTATTACCAAAGTTTGGAATTTCTGATTTTGGTCCCTACAAATTTGGCCTTGTCTGGCTATCGTTTTTGGCTCTTGTTTAATGAAGAATGATAACTTGGAGACAAGGTCTAATGTTTAGTAGAACCAGTAGGGGCAAAAATGGGAAATCTTTAACGATTTGAGGATCTATTGGATAATAGTGTTAACATTTGAACTTTAGGGGCCAATAAAGAAAGCAATGAATAAAGAAAAAAAATTTAAGCACTTGTTCAAGACTTCTGTCCAAAATCATCTTTGGCAATGCCATATGTGGACTCATAAATGGACTAATGTCAGGTCTATTTGGCATATCTGACTGACTGGTATATTGGATCTGAACTAATTTTAATTCTTTGCAAGAAATTACTGGCCCGATGTTTTGTCAGCTCTAGTAGTATTTACAACACATGTTTGAGAGAGAGAGAAAAAGGATACACCGATACAGGGACACTTACTGTATGTGCACGACAAGCTTTAGCCAGCGGAGGAATAATATCTTCCGGCTTGCCATGTCTCACTAGCAGGTCAAGACCTTTACTTAACAGGTTCTTTTTAAGGTCATTAAGACATTCTATCAAAAACTTCGCTCTCATCGCTGCTCAAATTTTAAACATGAAATTTAATTGAATAGACGGAATATAAAATTTATAAATTACATGAATAACCAAATATATAGCTGGCTTAGACAATGTAGTCAAGTTGAACATACTTAGTTTGTCCTTTTTATTAAATTTTCTTATACTCTTTCATCAGGGGAAAAGACAAAATAAGAAATTCATATGTATGTTTTCTACAGTGCATAGCTGGCAAACATAATAGCCAATTCCGGGTTTCGGACAAATTAGTCTCTTCAATCTTTGGGATTAAGCCATTTCTGCTTTTCGTCAATTAGGTACATACCATCTTGGAGGTACAAGCATGTACATACTAACTGGCAGATGCAGACGCGGCAATTGCAACAACTATTGAAAGGACATTAAACCAAACGTCAATTTAACTCTTGCTAAATTTGCCACGTCAGCAATTGCAATATTTTTGCAAGTCTATCCCAGGACGTAAAAGGAGATTGGGGGCAAACTACAGGGATAAAGATTGTTTGACATTATTTGAGGATAATTGCTAAAGTTTCTGTTGTGGCTGGAGAGATCACCTTTTGCAATCACAGAGCTAAACATGCTCTAGGTTGCAATTTGAGTATTTTTTTTCTTTTTGTCAGATCAGCTCAGCTTTCAAAGATCAAGCTGAGTTCAAGTTTCTGGTCTGTTTTTGGCTGTCGGATTGTGGTTTCTGGTCAGACCTGATACAGGTCAATTGGTATTGTTTTCTTCTTTTTGGTAACTGGTTAAGTGAGTTATGTGCTATGGTTTTGGTCAGATTGCTGTGCTATGTTTCCAAAAATAATAATATGAAAGATAATTCATCCTTCAGGATTTGTCGATGGGTTAACATGCAATTAAGACATTTTATGAAGGACATTTTCTGTGAAAATCGAGCATTACCTGACCTCATACTTTAGCAACTCAAATACAGCTATATTATCATAATTAAATCCACAAACCATAATAAGTTAATGACAAAACAATTTAGCAACAACATTTGAGGCTACCTCCAGTCTTTGGGAACCCGAAACAATGCGTCGTGGCAAACAAGCGAGGGTCCACACAATACACTGGCAGCACGAATTCCGATACAGTCCAGGCTCTGATCAGCGCCTCGTTATCAAGTACGCGTAGATCATTTCTGAACCATACTATCACCACCCCATTGCCATTCCTCTTCAAATTGGGATCCAGATGCCTCTTAAACGCCTCCTCCGACGCAATTGAGACCTCCTCGGGGGTAGTTCCGGGCAGATCGTAGCATTTCCGAGAAGAGCTCGGTCGACTCATGGTTAGACTGAGATTGAGGATGTTCAATTGGGACTGGAATTGAGTGCGTTTGAGGGAGAGAAAGAGAGATCGTGAATGCGAGAGAGAAGGGACGGAGAGTATGCGTGGCATTGCTGTTTATCTTTAGAAATTTTTTGAGGGAGGGGGAAAAGTCGTCATCAATTGTTGGAAAAGGAGGGAAGAGACGAGAGTGGTGCCACGTGTGCCGAAAATGGTTGTTGACGTGGCGTTTCCTTGGCCAATGGAGCATCAAGTGGGATGCGCTTGTACTCTTTTTAAATTTTAGGAAGGAAACGTTAACATCAATTTTATTATTCAAATTAAATAAATTATTATTTATGTTAACGATTTTATTATATAATTTATTTATATTTTATATAATATTTTTATTATTTAATTTAAATGAATTATTATTCAGATTAATAATATTTGAATTTATAATAGAAATATTGTATAAAATAAATTACACAATAAAAACATTAACATCAATAATAATTCATTTTATATAAATAATCAATATGATATCAATAATAATCGGGATAATGATATCTCCCAAATATTACTCTAAATTTTAAATTTTGGACAATTCAATTATTACAACAAATTTCAAGTTTAATACAATTTAAATAAAATATTATTTGATATTTCATCAAAAAAACTATTAAAATTATATAAAATTCGTAACGCTAAATTTAATTGTCTTCGATATAATATCAAATGATATTTAATTATATAAAATTCAAAATATAATCAATATATAAATTAAAAAAAATACATCTACATACTTTTTCTAGTTTTAACATTCATTCGAATATATTTAAAAAAAATTATTATAAAAAATATCAAGTTAACCATTATCAATTATTTTCACCCGTTAAACAAAACCACATACACCTCTTAAAACAAAATATTAAAGCAAAAGTGTAAAACCTTGGTTAAATGCATAGTCAAATACTAAAAATATTAAACCATAAATTAATTTACTAAATTCAGCAGCGACAAATCCCCCCTTTCTCACCTGGTTGGGGTAAAAAAGGCACAGATATCTGCCATGTGGGCCCGGTTTGCCTCATAATTAATTAAGTGCGTTAGGAATATTATTATACTAAAGTTATATATGCATTAGAGTATATTGGAATAATTTATTTACACAATATCCCAATTAGAGAATCAGGTTCTGTCAACCCTTTTTGCGGCTACTTACAATCAAATTGTGGCCGGTTTAAGTGCGCGTATTCATTTTGATTCTTTTTTTCTTTTTTTTTTCCTTTTTGTATTTTTGACTTGGACCAATCTTTATTTCTTTTAGGAGCTAATACATTGTAATATTATTTAATTCCATGCTTATAAAGAAGAAATTTTTTTCTGAAAAATTAATTAAATATTAGAAAAAGATGAAAACAAATACATGGTATTTTTGTAATACAACATGAAAGAACTAGCAGTGGTATATCACTAAAACAAATACATTGTACTTTTGATATATTTTGTATTATTTAAATGGTGGATTTAATTAAAATTGGACAAGTTAGAATGTCATATTTAGTGACAAGTTGAGATTTTTAACATTGAGTTTTAGTGACTTTTTTATGATGAATTACGTTTCAATTTGACTCAGATTTGATATATACTCTATCCATAAAATGAAGAATATTGGGTCTATAATTTTTTTATTTTTAGATTGGATAATATTTTTGAAAATATAGGATATAGGCATCATAAAAAATGGATGCGCACTAGAACAGATCTTATACCTTAGCATATATATAATGGCTAATTAAAATTCAACCTTGAAAAACTTAATTAATTTTTATTTTTGTTTTTATTTTTACAAAAAAATATTTTTTTGTCAATTTACTTAGGAGATGGAAATTATTATATATGTATACGCATTAAATGAGTCTTCTGACTAATTAACAAGATTATGTTATAGTTTTTTTTAATATATAATAAAATAATGAATATTTGCACTTCAAAGTTAGTCATTTTCAAAAATCTGAAACAAATACTTAAAAAATTATAAAAATAAAATATTTTTGTATCCTATGAGATTTTGATATAAAAAATTTATTGAGCAACATAAATCGAAATGTTGAAAATGATAAAGTATATTTTGAGGCACTTGCATTTCGGCTGAAGTGCGGACGTTTTCACATTAGTCTATCAGAATAATCGAGAATGATTTTTCTATGCTTTAAAAATAAACAAAGCCGAAGTGCAAACGTTTTCACATTAGTCTATTAGAATAATCGAGAATGATTTTTCTATGCTTTAAAAATAAACAATTATTATTGTGGGATGTATATTAAGATGTGATGTAGTACAATTGGTATGTGATTCTAAAGTTATATTATCCCTAGGCCAATTGCAACGCCGCTGCTATTTTCAATCCTTTAATTTGGATTAGGAAATTAATTAATGGTGTAAGTAAGTAAGTAAGTAAGGCGATACATTGAATTTGAATGCGACCTGCCTAAAGCTGCAATTGTTGACTGTGTAACCCAACATTTCTCCGGATAAGTTATGATATAAAAAGGATAAAGCAAAAACAAAAACCAAAAGAGAATAAGTAATATGTATGCGAAGACAGCATGAAAGCAGCAAGCAGACACAAACAGATAATGTGAAGTTGACAAATACACTTTGTTACTTTCACATTTTGCAGTATCAAACTTTTACAAAATTGGTCAAAGGAAAAACAAACATACATAATTACACTGTTGACAGATTTCTTTTACATGTTCTCAAAAAGAAAAAAAGAAAAGAAGAAAAGAATGCAATTGATTATGTATGTTTACTCGAAAGATCTGGCTAGCAAAACAACCCAATTAAAAGTCACGTAACAACAGGATCTGGAACTAATTAGGAAGGAAAAATATGGAAAAGTTCAATCAGACCTAATTAGCAATCTACAAAGAAATTATAAAATAAGCAGGAACCATATAATAGAGGATCTGATCCAAATTATTCTTTCTTCCACTATAACCTAGCCACACAGTACTACCTACAAAGAGATAACATGTTTCCATGCTTTTTAAATACCACCAACTTCTTCCTGGGAGATATGCACCAATCAATCCACATCCACCATTACAGACAGATGATGAACTACAGAGAAAATACAAAAATTATATAGAAAAAGGAAGATTGATATATATATATATAAAGATCAAGCCATATATAGCCATGCGTGAAGAAGTAGCGAGTGGAATGCAGCCAAGGATGACTTGCCGAAAATAGAATAAACCCGATCAGAGATCGTGGTGTTTGATTTCTTGCAAATTTGTCGGCAAGTTGTCCTTGGCTACGTCTGGCTCTCTTCTTCTCACGCCCGGCTTTTGTATGGATATATACATAGGCATCTAGCTAGGCATATATATTTCTTCCTAATTAACCGATGCCATCGATCGCTAGTTACGCCCGTCTGGATCACTTCTCTACTTCTAGCATAAAATTGATTATTCTAGGTAAGGGTCATTGTCGATATACATCTTTCCAAATATATATTTTGAAACATATAAATCATGAGATGTATGAATTCAGAATTAATTGATACAGCAACTGTCATCTACAATATTTAAGGTACATGTATGCATGTGATCAAGTTGATAATTGTTGTGGTGCATTGCAGTAGAAAAAGATTCTTTCTATACTAGCTAGAGATGGTACAATGTTATAAATAGTATATATACCAAGTAGAGCTTTAGAAATGGCACATTAATTATTTTGGGTTCTGGAATTAAGATTTCTACTAAAACATTAATCCATCATTATACATTATATATCGTTATAGATATTATACCTCCTCCCAGCTACTAGGTAATTGTTTGTTTACCCCCATAACATATGCTCTTCATAATCTTGATTCAGTAATGCAAGCACAATGTAGACTAGTTTTAATTAACATTTCGGCCCGGGAACAAGCCCCAACTGGCCCACCAAAATTTTTATATTTTGAAACCGTGTGATGATATACAAAGCAGCACTCAGAACTAAATTGTCTCTTCTTTGTTCTTTTGAAAGAAAACAATCACTAAATTGTTAGTAAAAGCTTCAAATTCATAGTTTCCAGATGATACTGATAGCTATATAAGTTTTATTTTATTTTCTTGTTATTATGGTTGGTGTTAATGAACTGCCAAAATAGCAGTAGTGCTATGCTGATCTGTGGATATGTAGATGGTATCATGTTGATATCAAGTGTTTTATTTTAGGATTTTTGAGTTTGGTTAGGATGAGGATGTACACAGAATAAATGTTGAAATGTGGCATCTGAATATACAATTTTGAGACCATTTGTTTGGTATAGAAAAACAGCACATTCCATGGATGTCAGTTGAGAAGATGAGCGTGCGATGCGTCTGATACTTTTAGAGGGATATAGGATATAGCTACATGATGTATTAATTGTTTTGATCATGTTGTTTAATATTCTCATGTTCTTGGTGTAATTAATTAGTAAAAGAAGAGACACTCGCTTTTGTGAAATTTACAGATATTTTCCTTCAAGGAGTATTGATTATTGAGGTATATCCTACCAAAAGCTTTGCTCTTGTGCGCGGCATTTCCCCGTCACGGAAGATCCCTTTTTCTGCATGCCGTGAAACTGGCAATTATTGTTAATTTGTTTGCAAAGTAAATAAATTTCTTTTAGGTCAGGGAGTTCATGCATGAACATCTTTAATTTAGAGATGCAATATGCATTTTGATAGTAGGATGAGGAAAAAAGAAACTAATTAACGAAATTATTAATTAAGATGGAGGAGATGAATGAAAGTTGGGGAGGGGGGGGGGGGTAACTAATTTGACTTATATGGAATTAACAGTATCTTCTTTTTCCAAAACATCAACCAACGAATTAATGCATTTTGTCAAATTATTACCAAGCTAATAAGAATTAACGCTAATTAAGAAAACCTCAAACATTCATTCATTCAAAAAACTTAAAAAGATGATTAAGTATCACATCTGTTCTCCCCTTAAGAGCTAATATATATGACAAATTTTTATTAATTTAACAAAAAGGAATTTTGTTGTTCAACGAAAAATTAAAAGCTATCAATGAGGAACCTACCCCCTTAATTTCTTTTTGAAATGAAATACTGTCAACGGAGAAGTCATTTAAAAAAAATCAAATTAAAAAAAGATCTGCCATTTTTAAAATATAAAAAAAAGACAATTATGATCATATTATTTTTTTTGTTTTTTATATTTTTGTCAGTATGGCTTGACAAGTTTGTAGATGTTCATATTTTAATTATAACTTATACATAGTAAAAAACTTGATAAAACAAACTTTACATAATTAATTCACATTTTTTTTGGTATAATTTTATACATAGTACACATCTTACATTCAAATTTACATAGAATTTATCCTGTACAAAATTGCA
Source organism: x Bolboschoenoplectus mariqueter (assembly GCA_037678475.1). Classification (NCBI taxonomy): domain Eukaryota; kingdom Viridiplantae; phylum Streptophyta; class Magnoliopsida; order Poales; family Cyperaceae; genus x Bolboschoenoplectus; species x Bolboschoenoplectus mariqueter. The sequence goes on along the minus strand of CM075244.1, from coordinate 552,965 downwards.
AAAAAAAAAAAAAAAAGAGGAAGGGATGCATCTAGAGAAAATTCATTACAATTCAATTAATGTTGTAAATAAAGTAGCTAGCTAAGCCATGTTAGAAAGATGCACAAAGTGTACATTTGGGAGGAAATTCATGCATGCTTGTTTTGTGATGCAATTTAAGATATTCCAATAATTATTGTGATTCCCTGATTTTCAAGGTGACTCCTTTCATCTAAAAGAATTTGTCCATGTCAAATATCAGTTGTGTTTGATTTAGCAAAAGCAATATTAACACAGGTGTATTTAGATAGAATAATCATAGAATATATGGTTGATGATCTCACAAAAATAGGTCCGATTTTTTCTTGAATAAAAAATAGGTGTGAAAGTTATTCCTGTTCTCTTTTTAGTAATTGAAGGATAACAATTTTTGGGTGCCATTAATCATTAATTTAATTTCGTTAATTAATTTAATTATTAAGGTGGACGGAAGGAATTGTGAAAAGCTAGCATGCTCCTAACTCAAAATCCGTCGAATCGGTTTCAAATGACAAATTAAATTACTCAATAAATTCTTTAAATTAAAATTTTATAGGATACTAAAATTTTCTACTTTTAAAATTTTTTAACTATTTGTTTCATATTTTTGAAATGGTCTATTTTTATATGCAAAAATTCATTATTTTATTATTATTATTATTAGAATCATTCGAAAAAATCCGAAAAAATTAATTAAAAAAATCCTAAAAATAGAAAATTTATTGAGTTTGATATGAAAATTTATTGAGCAGTTTGAATTTTTTTTTTAGAATCAATTTATTAAGTTTTTAAATTAAGAGCATAAAAATACTTCGTGCTGCTAAGAGTACACTAACTTTATTTGTTTTACTGAGTTGAAAAGAATGATTTATTTTTCTTAAAATAAACAAAATATTAGAGAGAGATAACAATTATGAGATGCTTTTTCTCCCAAACAATATTTGCTCACCCAAAAAAAAAAAGAACTTCTTTCAAAGGCCACCAATGACTAAATTAGTTTTGTCATTTATAGTACAAGCAATATATGTGTAAGGCGATATATACATTGAATTTGAATGCGGCCTAAATAAATGCAATTACAGCTGCAATTGTTGACTGCATATGTATACATATAAAACTCCATTTCTGCGGATAAGTTGTGATATATATAATAAAAGGATAAGCTAAAACGAAAACAAAAAGAGAATAACACATATATATATATGCGAAGACGGCGTGAAAGCAGCAAGCAGACACGATCAGATAATGTGAAGTGACAAATGCTTTGTTACTTTCACATTTTGCCTTATCAAACTTTTACAAGATTAACTTGCAAAGAAAATTTTTTTTACAAAATTGGTCAAAGAAAAGAAAACCATACAAAATTACACTATTGAAAAAACCATGACAATTTTCTTTTACATGTTCTCAAAAAAAGAATGCAATTTTCTTTTAAATATGTTTACATGAAAGATAGCTAGCGAAACAACCCAATTAAAAATCACGTAATAACATGACCTGGAACTGAGAAAGAAAAAAAAATGGAAAAGTTCAATCAGACCTAATTAGCAATCTACAAAGAAACTATAAAATAAGCAGGAACCATATAATAGAGGATCTGATCCAAATTATTCTTTCTTCCACTATAAACCTAGCTATAGTACTATACCTACAAAGATAACACGTTTCCATGCTATATAAATACCACCACCTTCTTCCTGGGAGATATGCACCAATCAATCCACCTCCATCATTACAGAAAATATAGAGCTAGAGAGAGGGAGCTAAGATCAATATAAAAGATTAATTGAGCCGTATATAGCCATGCGTGAAGAAGTAGCGAGTGGAATGCAGCCAAGGATGACTTGCCGAAAATAGAACAAACCCGATCAGAGATCGTGGTGTTTGATTTCTTGCAAATTTGTCGGCAAGTTGTCCTTGGCTACGTCTGGCTCCCTTCTTCTCACGCCCGGCTTTTGTATGGATATATACAAAGGCATCTAGCTAGGCATATATATTTCTTCCTAATTAACCGATGCCATCGATCGCTAGCTATGCCCGTCTGGATCACTTTTCTACTTCTAGCATAAAATTGATTATTCTAGGTAAGGGTCATTGTTGATATATATCTTTCCGAATATTTTGAAACATATAAGTCTTGAGGTGTATGAATTCAGAATTGATATAGCAACTGTCATCTACAATATTTAAGGTACATGTATGCATGTGATCAAGTTGATAATTGTTGTGGTGCATTGCAGTAGAAAAAGATTCTTTCTATACTAGCTAGAGATGGTACAATGTTATAAATAGTATATATACCAAGTAGAGCTTTAGAAATGGCACATTAATTATTTTGGGTTCTGGAATTAAGATTTCTACTAATACATTCATCATTATTATATATCGTTATTTATAGATATATATCTCCTCTTAACAATTAATCAATTGTTGGTTTTCCCCCATAACATATGCTCTTGATTTAGTAATGCGCGTACAATTAATGTATGCTAGTTTTAATGAACATTTCGGCCCGGGAACAAAGCCCCAACAGGCCCGCCAAAAAAAAAATTTCTTTTGGAAGAAGAGGTGGAAAGCTGTCAATATATTGTCAATCAAAGCTTCGGATAATTCATTGTTAGTTTGTTAATATGATCCTCTAAAAGCGCCCAACGGGGCCAGCAAATTGCGTGTCGTCGGAAGGAGATGAGACCCCGTTGCTGATAGTTTCCGGCCAGATGATATCATGGTTGGTGTTAACAAACTGCATGCCAAAATAGCAGTGATTGCTACACTCTGTGGATGTGCATGGATACGGATGGTATCATGTTTCTATTTTAGGATTTTGAGTTTGGTGTAAGGTCGAGGATAACAAATAAAAAAAGCTGAAACTTGACATTATCTGAATGTGCAATTTTGAGATCGTTTGTTTGGCATACAAAGACAGCACATTCCATGCATGCCAGTTTAGGAGGCGGAGGTGTGAGTGCTGAGAGCATTTTGTTGATGTATTTGGTTCTCTAGAGGGATATATATATATAGGATATAGCTACATGATGTATTGGTTTGATCATGTCGTTTAATATTCTCATGTGCTTGCTGTAATTAGTAAAAGAAGAAACATTCGCTTTTGGGTTGCAAATAGTTTCCTAATTCGAGGAGTATTGAGATATATATCCAACCAAAGTTACCCAAATTAAGCTTTGCTATCTTGCGCGGCTTTTCCCCGTCACGGGAGATCCTTTTTTCTGTATGCCGTAAAACTGAAAATTATCGTTTGTTTGCAAAAGAAATAAGAAGAATTTTAAACCAAGGAGTTCATGCTTGAACATCTTTTAGAGATGCAATATGCATTGATAGTAGGATGAGGAGAAAAGAAACTAATTAACGAAATTAAGTTGGAGGAGATGAATGAATGTTGGGGGTTTAATTAAGTTGACTTGTGGAATTAATAGTAACTTCTTTTTTCCAAAATATCAACCGGCGAATGCATTATTTTGTCAAATTAATTACCAAGCAAATAAGAACACTAATTAACAAAACCACAAACATTCATTCATTCATCCGTGAACATTAACTTAAAAAATGATTGAGTATCATATATATTCTCCACTTAAGAGCTAATATATATATATATATATATGACATATTTTTATTAATTTAACAAAAAGAAATTTTGTTGTGCAACAAAAAAAATTCAAAGCTATCAGTGAGGAACCTACCCCTTTCTTTTTGAAATGAAATACTGTCAATTGAGAAGTCTTTAAAAAAAATCAAATCAAAAAAAGATCTGCCATTTTTAAAATATAAAAAAAAAGACAATTATGATCATATGATTTTGTTTATTTTCTGTGTTATATTTTAGTCAGTATGGCTTGACAAATTTTTGTAGATGTTCATATTTTAATTATAATTTTTTTGTACATAGTAAAAACTTGATAAAACAAACTTTACATGACTTACACTTTTTTTAGTATAATTGTATACATAGTACACATCTGATAAAACAAATTTATATAGAATTTATCCTGTATAAATTGAGAAAAAAAAAAGAGAGAGGAAGAAATGCATCTAGAGAAAATTCATTACAATTCAATTAATGTTGTAAAAGTAGGTAGCTAGGCCTTGTTAGAAATGCTAAATAGTAATGCATGCTTGATGCAATTTAAGATATTCCAATAATTATTGTGATGCCTTGATTTTCAAGTTGACTCCTTTCATCTAAAAGATTTTGCCCATTTCAAATATCCATTGTGTTAGATTTGGCAAAAGCAATACAGGTGTATTTAGAATAATCATAGAATATAGGATTGAAGATCTCACAAAAAAAAGGCCTGTTTTTTTTTGAATAAAAAATAGGTGTGAAAGTTATTCTTGTTCTCTTTTCTAGCAATTGAAGAATAACAATTTTTGGGTGCCATTAATCATTAATTTAATTCGTTAATTTAATTATTAAGGCGGGCGGAAGGAATTGTGAAAAGTACAGTCATATATTCTTAATTAGCTGTTTTAGTGAGTTGAAAAGAATGATTTATTTTTCTTACAATAAAAGAACTATTAGAAGGAGACAACAATTATGAAATGCTTGCTACCAAACAATATTTTCTCACCCAAAAAAAAAAAATCTTTCAAAGGCCACCAATGACTAAACTAGTTTTGTCATAGTACAAGCAATTTGTTAAAATAGTATATATATATATATATACATATATATAGTGGCAGTGCGCCCAAAGCATCTTGCTCACATATCCACAAAAATACAAGTAAAGTAGATATATATTTTCACACATAATTGGATATATATGGCAAATATTTCTTTGTTGTCAGTGTTGGATTATGCCGTGTGAATCGATTGATGAGTGTTTCTGGACTTTTGGATCATTTTTTAGGAATATAAATTAAAATGAATTAGATTAATTTGAGATTTGAAATTATTAAAAGAGATGTAATAATTGTACATCAATTCTGCGTCTCACATGATTCTGGGCTCAGATTCTATAAATTGATATGAAACATTCAAATTTTATAAGATTTTGTACTTCTCATCTTGCATATATATAAAATAAAAACGCTTATACTAACATTCAAATATGTTTATACTAACACTTCAATATATTTATATTATTATTCAAATATATTTATATATGAGATAAAAATATTTATACTAATATTCAAATGTATTGTTTATACATGACATAAAAAAATATTTATACTAACATTCAAATACGTTTATACATAAGATAAAAAAATATTTATATTAACATTCAAATGTGTTTATATATATAATAAGCACACCAAACCAAAGTGTGATGACCCGTAACAATCTTTTACGAGTCATAACGAATTACTACATATCATGACACATATTAAATAATATTGTATGAATTACAACACTCATTATTAACAACTGAATTATGAGATGCAAAAATAAAATACAAAAAGTGAGGGATAACAATAATTTCTCTTATTAAAATATACAGCCCCTTTATGCTGAGTGTTTCTGCATATGGTGTAACATTACTACATCGTGCAAGGATTTATTTGGAGCATATCAAACTTGAAAAGAATTGCATGATCACAGAAAAAAAAAATCAACTTGTAGTACGTATGACATACATGTTCTCTGTCGTCTTTTTTTCCATTCTAAAAATATATATTTTTCATAACAACAGAGCACTTTACTTGCATATAGATTCTTGTCTATCGGAATTCTATCTCAAATGCTAAAAGCAAATCCATTGCTCTTAGACTAAACTTTATTAGTATTGCTCACCAGCAATACCATGATTTATTAGTCATCATTCAGATAGGTTTCCATGGTTTAGAGCTAGTTAGATCAGATAGCATATATTTCTGACAACTTGAAAATATATAAACCATGCATGATTCCAATTCTCATAAAGCTACAAATATGAGCCCAATTAGACCAAACCCTACACCATGTTTGAGCTCATCTTCTTCCAACCGACCTAGCTAACAAATTGCCAAATTTGAACTTTGATTCGTTCAACTCCAATTGGTACCTTATTTCTTAATTACACATGCATGCATGCATGCATGCATGCACTTGATGAAGATTTCAAATGTTAAATTATTATAAAAATTTCAGTATGTAAATTCTACTTGGACTATATATATATATAGATGCAAAATAATTTTGAGTCCATCTTGAGCGAGTTCAGTATATAATATTGCTAGCTAGAGTTTGCTAGATTTTAATTCGATTTTGCTTCTGGCTCAAGTTGAATAAGAACAAACCACCATATATTTACAAGCTAAACTCACAAGTCACAAGCAAACTAGAAAATTATAGGGGTGGTTAATTAAAACTTTTAAAATAAATTTAATTATTTAATTATTTAAAAATAAATAAGAATATATTTTTGTAATTATTTTGAAAAACTATATAAACATAAATGTTTTAAAATAAGATATCATCTCTTCTGCTTCAATCTCTCTTATTTATTTTTGTTGATCAAATGACTCATATTATGCATCTCGCTCCTTATGTAAAATTTCGTTGCGAATAAGATGTGTTATGAAGTTCTTAAAATGACACAACTTGTTTGTATTATTCTGCAGAAAATTTCAAGTTGTTGTATTGTTTGTCATTATATATAGTTTTGTAATTTCTTAATCTTATTAATAATCATATAGAGATGATTATAAGGATTCTTGATTTTTTTTCTGAAAAAAATTGTTTAAAGTTTTCTAATAGTTTTTTAAAAGTTTTAAAAAACCATATTAAAAAGAAAATTTTGTTTTGCAGTAATACCTACAAATTGTTACATCAAAAAGCAAAAATAACTTGATTAACTAATTAATTAATTAATTAATTTTTTTCGTCTGTTAGCTAAATGTGTTAACAGATAATAATAGAGTATATATGGATAAAATCCATTAATATTAATTAACGGTTATGGTAAGGATAATAATTAACTATACATCAAACCTAACTCTTCATGGCACAAAATTGCCACGAATGGTCGGCATCTCATTCTCCACTATTGATCCATTATATTCTTTTATTATAATTTTCGTTTTGCTTTGAGTAAAAATCTGGGTAATATTCTTGCAACAAGTTGTCCAAAAAAAAAACAAAAAAAAAAGAGAAATCAGTGGCCAATTAATGCACAAGAAATGAAAAGCACCTTTGGCTTTATAATGCTGAGTAATCACTAATGCGTTTTGAGAGTGAGAACCGGATCTTCCATAAATAGAAAGTTCTTCAACTTGTGGCACTATCATGAAGATACCTTCAATTTTTTTTTCAAAAACAAGAAGAAAAAAGAAAGGGTAAGACCTTATATATAGAGGGGTAAGAGAGGTTGCATGAACTCGTGCCTTGCTTTGTGTGTTTGTAAGGGAGAGAAGGAGAGAGGGAGAGAGAGAGAGAGAGAGAGAGTCAAGGTGCCTTGCTTGAAACGAGGAGAGGGGAACACAGCCAAGAATGACTTGCCGGCGAGCCAACGAAAGATCGCCACATAGGCATCTTATTTGAGGCTACGTTGGCGGGTTGTTCTTGGCTAGGTTTCGCTCTCCTCCTCTCATGCAAGGCATTCGATTGACTTGGATCTATATATATATATATATATATGTACAATATATGTGTAAACCGTTGGGTTGTTATAGCTAGGGATTACCAGAAAACACAGAGCTGTAATGCCTGCTTTTCGGTGTTGTGTACAATACATTTCATGTAGGACTACGTACCTAGCTCTTACCAGTATCAGTTGTATAAAACCTTCCATTTTTTTATACTGATAAAGTTTCGTTCTAGCTAGCTAGTATTTATACCATTTAGGGCTAATTAGTCCTTCTAATTATCCAATATATAATCCGATAATTCATAATTGAATGAATGGGAAGCTGGTTGCCAACAAGGCAGCAATTAATTTCTCATATTCATCTTTCAAAGCCATGTAATTACATGGAGGCAGCCAACAAGCTCGTCGCGCCTTGGCCCCACATGATCGATCTTTCACAAATTCACATCCCTTGAATTACTTTATCGTGAAGTTAGCAACTTGTTTAAAATCGAACCGTTCAAAATCTGTCCGCCCCCCATAAATCTATCTATGATTGAAATTGAACAGTCCGGATCGTACTATCTGCTCACTTCACTCCGTAAAGTACCGTAGACGATATGGACTCATATTTCACCCCACTCCATCAACATATTGACTTTTCCTCTTTATTAATTTGAAACTTTTACTTTCGACCTCGATTTAATTTTGTAAAGTATTCTCTTATTTTTTTTAGATCTTACGAAGTATATTGATTGATTGTTCTAGGTCGATTTAATTTGCACTTAACTTTTATTTATTAGTTTTTCCATTTTTTTTTCTTATTTTGGTGGACATGTTTTTATCATATAACAAAGCATGAAAAATGGCATATCCATATATCTTTAAAATACTACAACAAAAATATAGTATTAGCATTGAACATATTTGATCCTATTAATTAATTGGCATTTCTGAAGATTTATGCCAACTCAATCCCAAAACCCCCTATCAAATTTACATTACTCTGGTAACATGCATTAATTGGTTACACTTGAACACCACCTATGGAGGTGCATTTGGATAAACATATATACTCCTTCATGTTTTTTTTTTTTAATACATCTTTACTGTTCTACATATGTCAATATTTAGATTAATTTATACACATAACTGCATGTACTTGACTTAAGGGGATGTATTCAGATATCTAATTTTTTATTGATGAATAGAGACGAAATATTTATCCACAGATAAAAAGCAAATACTTACAATAAATCTATATATCTCTCTCTAAGCCCTGTCATGTGGTTATGTAGTCATCTAGAATAATATAAATTTTTGATAATGTCTTTGATATTGTAATTTCTCTACAACTATTTGAACGGTTTTTTCAATCTTTGACAACACTTTTCGGTATGCTCTAGATCGAGTTGTTTGAACATTCATTTTTCATAGCTTCTCTCTCGTCTTTGGATACTGTATTTTCTACAGTTTTTTGAACATTTTTTTCATTTCAGACCACTTATTTTTCGTTGTTTTTCGCCCTCTCCGCATGATCATTTCTATCCAATTTCATTTCATATTATTTATCACACTTTAATAAACATCATTCTTGCTAATCGCTATCACACTGCCATTGCACATCCTATGCATTGGTAATTAACAAAACACCAAAATTCTAAGCATAACATACAAACGCACACATGCATATCCACACATCAAATAAAGAAAATACACGTTATATATATTGCAAACTTAACATCATACAATCAGTTACTATGGAGCTCCCTCTTCTCTATATTGTCACCAAAACTTTTACATTTTATTATATACAAATTAAACTAAAAGAACCCAGTACCAGTATCAGCATCAGTATCAGTATCAGCTCCTCAGAGCCTATATAGCATTCTAGGCCCAATGACCATCAATTCCCCAACACATCCTCTCCACAAAAATTGTTGTAATTCAATCAAAATGGGCCGAAATTGCATTGTTTTATGTCATTTTCAGAAAGGTGATCCCCAAATTATTGACGACAAAGTAGCAATTTTCTGCTGGTATGAGCCCGTTGAGCTGAAATGGAGAAATTCGATGATTCTAGAGAAGAAGCTCCGACAGATCACATGCGGATGTGGACAGTGGATTAGACCGCTGTTTGCTGTGCGGCTCGGCGCAGCGAATCTTGTTCACAGCTAAGGATGATAGATCCGTCTGCATATATTTTATAAATCATATAAATTGAAAAATTTTGAGATAATATACTAAGAGGACTAAAGATTTTGATCTCAAATATAAATATATATCGATTTTATACATATATAAATATATATCGATTTTTTTACAAATTACGTATACCAATTTGCTTTCCGTCATATGCAAAGATTGTATCTAAATCCATATAGTATAAGTGTAAAATTAATATTTACTTATTTAGAGATCCTTATGAAGACAAATGAAATAAAGCAAAAGGCTTTTTATGTACAATGCTGCTGTTTCTTTTTTTCAAATCAAATTAAATCATAAAACAAGATCGGAGCGAAATTAACTAATTAAACACAAAAGTCTCAAAATCACAGTTATCATTTATCAAAATCATTATAGGAAGTGGGAAACAAAAAAAAAAAAAGGAATTTACGTAAAACAAAGATAACAAATATGTCCTTGTCATGTGATTCATGTTCCAATAAAAATCAGACGAAGCCGTATGATTTGTGGCTCAGCTGATTTTGCACGTGGCGATCGGTCATTTGCTCGCTCCCCCCTCGTGTCTGTTTGGAGCAATGCATGTGATGTTGGCCGTGTTATCTGATGCGATGGTGCTTGTGACGAAATTTATCACTAGACCCGTTCCACCATGATGAAGTGTGCCAATTGGCTTATATTTGTTGGTATAATGGCAAGCTATATATTTTTAATTATTTTCTTCTCTATTAACTGTTTTTACAACGCCCAAATATATCTATTAAAGATTATTGTAAAAATATTAAAATAGAGAAAAAAAAATATTTCTCCATAATAACTGTGTTGTACTATATTTCAAAAGAAGTCCCTTGTACAAAATAAGTGACATTTAAAATTATATTTTTTTCGGAGCTTATACGGGATTGACAAAAGGTTGAGCTGGATTGTTGAACTTTCATAAATTAAACAAATACATTATTAGAATTTTTATATGATTATATCTCATGCTAAAATATATTACTCAAACCAAATTGATATACAAATTGCTTGTCTCGTAAATATGGATATTTTGAAATTCACATAATCATATCCAATATATTCTGGATTAAATTATAAATGTTATCTAAATTACATCATTTGGAATAATATTATGTAATAGTTTTACAATATTTTGACCTAATTTTCAATTTGTCAATTAATTTAACAAAGTCAAACATAGTGTTACATTTGAGTTGGCTCATTGTATTACACAATATTACAAAATTAGACTTTTTTTTCATATGTTAATTAAGTTTTGAATAGTATATCCTAACTTAATTATTTTTCATATAAGATTATAGTGGTGCAAGTAATTCATCACATCTACATTCTAACATCTCAAACAATATGTTTTAATGTAACATGAATAACATGTAACATCACAAAAATTTAAATATTTATCATATAATCATAAAAATATATTTTGAAGATATAATTAAAAATATTATAAAAATTAAAATAAGAACAATATTTAAGTGAAAAACTTATGAACCCTCTACAAAATAAAACATATAAAAACTATTTGCTATCAATAGAGAATCAAAGCTGATGCCAGCCCAGCTATATTTAGATTTCAAACCAACAGGTGCAAGCATTTATTGAAAAGCCGATCCGCTGATAAGGAGAATTGTCGTTCGTCAAAGACCAATGCCGTGAACACGATCACTGCCCTCCCTCTCTCTCCTTATTTCGTGGCACCCTTCTCTTCTCTCTCTCTCTCTCTCTCTCTCTCTTCGTTTACTCTCATCTCTCCTTCCTCTCGTAGCAGATCTAGGGTTCTGATCGAACCTGCTTTCCCAACCATGTCTTACGGCGATCGCCTCACCACGTTCGAGGATTCAGAGAAGGAGAGCGAGTACGGCTATGTTCGTAAGGTACGATCTCGCTTTCCACTAATCCATTGGAAGAGTTGTGATGTGGCCGAGCTATTGTAATTTTGATTTAGTTAGATCCGAGTTTGAATCGGTAGTGTCAAGAAATTAGCACCTCAATAGTCTTTTCATTCCCATTTAACTGATCAGCTTTAATGAATAGCCCTGCAATTTTGACAATTCCATTTCTTCTTTGCATATTGACGATCTGATTTCTGGTAATTATATTGATCGGAAGTCTGTTTTTCAGTTAATCTGAAAATTGAAGATCTCAGTATGTATTTCTATGTTTTGCTCAGATGATCTTGAAAAGGCAGAATTTGATGGACTGCTCCTTATGTTGACTTTTCATTCTGGTTAACTATGCTAGAAATTTTCAAATATTAGTTTATGGTCTCTCAGCACTTCAAGTATTGACAAATCCTATTCAACTTTCAGCTATTGTAAAGAAGGGTTGATATCTGGTTCACTATTGTCCTTTACTTTTGTGAAATTCAATTAACATCAGTGCGTAGTTGAGCATAATTGAATTGTTTTGTGAAAACTTAGTAACTGTCTGTCATCTTCTCTCGCAAACACACAAAATGCTTTTCTAAAACATTGTTATACTCCCTCCCTCCCTCTACCTCCATCTGTGTGTTTGTGTGTTTCTCCTCCTCCTCATTCTAACACATACAGATAAATTCGGGGTTTGTATCACTGATACTCTGATAGGCTGATCCATACGAAGTAAATTCTGTAAAAGAGCCCCAAAATTTATGTTTGTCCGGCCTCCATGTCAGCAACATGCCACGCTGTGCAGCTACCTTAGGGTGCACCTTTGCACCTCTCTCTCTCTCTCTCTCTCTCTCTCTCTCTCTCTCTCTCTCTCTCTCTCTCTCTCTCTCTCATATTGGTCAGCACTTTATGTTTCCCATGAATTGTAGGTGTCAGGGCCAGTGGTGGTTGCAGATGGAATGGGTGGCGCGGCTATGTATGAGCTGGTCCGTGTTGGCTATGACAATCTAATTGGTGAGATCATTCGTCTCGAAGGAGACTCTGCCACCATCCAAGGTACAGTATTCATTCCCTTGTTCATTTTGTGCAAATTATGTAGACTATCCCTTTGAGGGCATGGAGGGTAGTTTTGAAAACTTTTGAAAGGATAAGTAATGAAGTATTGCTGAAACATCCAATTCATAATCTTTTGCTCTTTCTATGTGATTTCAGTGTATGAAGAAACTGCTGGTTTGATGGTCAATGACCCAGTTTTGAGAACTCACAAGGTACATATTTGTGATTGTGATGCTATTCTAGAAAGACATATGCATTTGTTATTTTACTGTCGGTAGTTTCAATGACAATCCTTTTTCTTTTGTTGTTTTGTTGTCACTTATAGCCTCTTTCAGTGGAACTAGGACCTGGTATTTTAGGCAACATCTTTGATGGGATTCAGGTTTGAAAATATAGTTTTACTCTTGTCTTCGTTGAATTGTAAATTTTAATTACTGCTTTCTTTTTGGTTTATAATAACTTGTCTTATGTTCAATTGCACATTATGATTTAGGCTAAATTTGGTAAAGTGCGTTAAATCAAAATTTAATAGACATCTAACTGTACAATTGAGGAATTAAGACTCAAGGTTCTAATTTTAGTAGAAATCAAAATTTTATATTTGCAACCAATTGTATATCTAGACTTAAGGTGCTAATTGTATCGTACCAGATGAATTTGATATCTTTGCTTTTAGCTGTCTCAAATGTAAAATTTTATTCTCCTCCTCTTACAGTATTGAGTTTCTTACTTTATTCTGAACTCATCTCTTTGAATCTGACATCTAGCGTCCACTAAAAACTATTGCAATCAAATCCGGTGATGTCTACATTCCTCGTGGAGTGTCTGTCCCTGCTCTTGATAAAGATTTACTGTGGGAATTCGAACCAAAGAAGCTAGGCAAGTTCTCCTATAAAAGAGTTCCAAAATTATTCATAAAGCTTTGTGAGGGAATTTTGAAAGGACCCTTTAAAACCAAAAATATGCCTCAATTTTAAGTACTTGGAAAAAAGCACCAAATTTTCTGTATTAATTCAAGACGAGACCCTTCCTTCAAAAAAATTCAAGACAAGACCCTGGCTGTTTTAGTTACATGATCCGTATAGGGGTTTTAGAAATTTTGGATAGTGTTGGATCTCTTTTGTGAATGCTTTTTTTTTTGAGAGACAAAAGGCTGATTTTCTTCCTCTTTGTCCCTATTTTAGGTGTTGGAGATAACATAACTGGCGGAGATTTATATGCTGTAAGTTCTTTTTATTGTTTTTCACATCATGTATTTTTTAAATGTTAAATTTGGCTATCTGACAATTTTGGTTATTGTTCAACCTAATATGTTAGGATGCATATCCTTCGCATTGTTGTTTTGTTTGTTGTTTACGATTTAGTTGCCTCGATTAAGGTTCAATATTGAACTCTTGCCCAAATATTAATTGAGAATTTATGAGGGTCCTATAGAACAAATTCTATGTAGCTGAAATTTTGGATTGCTGTTGATGTATATGCATGCTGATGTTAACTCTGCTATAATTGCAGACTGTTTTTGAGAATACTTTGATGCAACACCATGTGGCACTTCCACCTGGTTCCATGGGAAAAATATCCTATATTGCTCCGGCCGGTCAATACAGCCTTAAGGTCAGAGTTTAATTTCTATTTCTTTGCACCTAGAGTTCTTTCTCTGAGATGTCTTTGAGGTTTTCTTATTATTTGTTTTTGTGGGGATCCTGTTGCATGTGCCCCTGTAAATTGTCATAATACCTAACCCTGAAAATATGAAATGTCATGAATGAAGCCACCAAACACTCTTTCCTGATTGAAAATTCGCTTGTTTCCATGTTGATGGCCAAATTAGTTTGAGTTTCGAGCACAGTGAGATGATTACCACCCTACTTCATCAGTAGGCTGGGCTTTCATTGGGAGCAATCTAGTTTCGCTGAGTTTCATAAAAGAAATTGGCAGTCGTGGTAGTATTTTATTTTGAGCAATTTGGTTTCTCATTCTGGGAACATTATCAGGGAGCATTGGCATTGTGAAGGCATGAGAAAAATAATTTTTCTATATTGCCTTGGACTAGGCTTGCTGCATAACTTTATCATGCCTACAATTATAAAACAGTTACATTGTTAAAAATGAACCCAGTTCCGCTACAATTGACTGTTTATTTTTAGACATGCCAGCTTTGAAACTGTTATTATGCTTGATGTTGTGACATTGTGACCCAATATGATATACTTTCTTGACTGCTACAAATAGTCATCACTAGCCCACAACCACATATCACATAGAAACTTATGTATATATGATAAAATTATATAGGACCTTGTTGTGATTTTCTATTGAGTATTTATCAAGTTTATAATGCTAATTATTTTCTAGTATAAACTCCAAACCTCAACGGGACAGTCCACAGACCATAACTCTCAAGTCTAATATTACAATAGAAAATTCTTGGTCAACATGAAGCCCTGTCTTTTTAAAAAAAAAAATAACACAATTTATGTTTTAAACTTTAATATGATAACTTTTTCTTGTATAGATCATATAGTTGACAGTTTTGGGTTCTCAATCTTCTATTATTGCATGCTAAATTGTACCATTGTAATGTTGCTGGTCATATTTTTTGAACTACTGACTTTTAGTAAAAAAAAAATTCAGATTTTTTATCACATTTTCTACTCAATAAAATTATTATTTACAAAAGGTCCTAGTCTTTTGTTTGACATGGTTGAGTTGGATCTAAGTTAGCATTTCTACTTTCACACTGTATATTTCCTACACATGAGAGGTAGTAAGAAAATAAGAACAACTTTTGTTCTTCATGTAAATTATGAGAGCAGGATGTAATTTTCAGACAAACTTACATGAAGAATTTTCCTTTCTTTTTTTTTTTGATCAATCTCTCTGTTGCTTTTCTCTGAACAGGACACAGTGCTTGAGGTGGAATTCCAAGGTGTCAAAAAGCAGATCACCATGCTTCAGGTCTATAACACGATTTCAGATCCAGTTTTTAGTATCAATGTATTAGGAAGTTGGCATATTCATCTAACTTTCTCTTCTTCTTGTTTTTTTTTTCTCAAAATAATCATAGACATGGCCTGTGCGTTCTCCCAGACCTGTTGCTTCAAAGCTTGCTGCAGATACACCTCTTTTGACTGGGCAGGTATAGTTGATAACAATAATGATAGTACTGTAACATCTGTTTCTTTTGATTAATGTTTCTTTGCTGTGTAAAAATAAAGCTATTGTTGATACGTACTTGGGAATTTCCAGAACCTAACAGCTTAAAATTACCATACTACAGTATATTCTTTGGCTTGGGCATATTTGTACAAGCTTAATTTTGGATGGGAAACTGCATGGATGGGTTTCCCGGTTTTCCTAATTGTATACCTTATATGTGACTTACCTAGAATTTTGGTCTAATGCACCCTTTATTCTTTTTCAAATATTAGCTGGTGATATTATACTTATTTTAATATACTACCTTCCCCTTTTGCAGCGTGTGCTTGATGCCTTATTTCCATCTGTGCTGGGAGGGACTTGTGCTATTCCTGGAGCTTTTGGCTGTGGTAAAACTGTCATTAGTCAGGCCCTTTCCAAGGTAGGACCTATTTGTTTACCTGTGCATTTTTCCACGTGTGCTTCTTTTCTCCTCTTTTGTTAGCATTTCTAATCTATTCATGCTATCATCTCCCACAGTACTCTAACTCAGATACGGTCGTCTATGTGGGCTGTGGAGAAAGAGGAAACGAGATGGCTGAGGTTTGTGTTGTAAAATTTAAGTAAATTTACTCTTTTTCTTGTGCATATGAGCAAAACTAAAATTTGTGCCTTCCATATATAGCCAATTGCTATGATGAAAATTGTGAAACTTCTGGATCTTTCTAATGCCAAGTAAAACATTTATCTGTTTTGTTCACTTAATTATCGTTATTATCCTTCTTGTTATAATTTGCAGTTACGATCTGGATAAATTGCAAAAATGTTAAAAAAAAAAGTAAAGGAATTGAAAAGATAACAAAAAACTAAATAATTAAGAGAATGTTACAACTAAAGCTAAAATTTTTAAGTTCCTTTTTTGCCAAATTAGCCTTGCAAAGCATAATAATCAATATTTTTTTCAATATAATCATGAGGATGCTTCATTATGTTTAGGTGCTGATGGATTTTCCGCAATTGACAATGACACTACCGGACGGGCGTGAGGAGTCTGTTATGAAGCGTACTACTCTTGTTGCTAACACCTCCAACATGCCTGTCGCTGCCCGTGAGGCTTCCATTTATACTGGTATGGAAAATTCTAATTGTCTCCTATACATTAAATGCTTCCTGTCCTGTTAAAGAAATTTTATTTCCGATGCAATTTGTTTGAAGAGAAGATGTTCAATAACCCATCTCAAATTAGTTACTTGGTGGTTGGTTTGAATCACTTTCTCAGTGGCTGCATGCCCCATACAACTTCTGTTTATTTGTTTTTTACAATTTTATCAGGTATCACCATTGCTGAATATTTCCGTGATATGGGATATAATGTTAGTATGATGGCTGACTCCACCTCCCGTTGGGCTGAGGCATTGCGTGAAATTTCTGGTCGTTTGGTAAATTGATTTACTCATTTGTTCACTATGAATTTTTCTTTATAAAGATTCTCAATTTTTTTATTTCTTGAACTACTAGCTAACAACAGTTATACTGATTGGCTGATCACCTGCAAGTGAACATGGCAGCATGATAATTTTCTGCATGTTTAGTAAAATTCTTTCTTTATGATTACCTCTAGTACTTTCAAACAGAAGTAATCTTGGCATCATTTTACTTATCTGTGTAATGAAGAATTTGTTGGTTGTTGCCTAAGACCTAATAATTGAAATTTGTTGGTTGTTGCCTCTAAGATATATCATATTCTATCTTCTTCTGCAAGTGTTTTCAAACCTAGTATTAATCTTTTTAAATTGCCATAATTTTGTAACCAGATTTTACAATCTTGGAGAGCAAGAGAAAAAGATAGGATTTCAGATAAATGACTCAAAAAGAATATATTGGAATAAAAATTGTGCAGTTCTGGCTCAGTTACTCATTTACATACATATACTTGGATGGTATAAGTTAGTTCTTGGTGGTAATTTTCATTTTTCATTTTTTGTGGAATTGTTAGGCTGAGATGCCTGCTGACAGTGGCTATCCTGCATACCTGGCAGCACGTCTGGCATCATTTTATGAGCGTGCTGGTAAGGTGAAGTGTCTTGGTGGCCCAGACAGAACTGGTAGTGTGACCATTGTTGGTGCTGTATCTCCTCCTGGTGGTGACTTCTCTGATCCCGTCACCTCTGCAACCCTTGGTATTGTCCAGGTATGTTAATGTTACAAAATTGTATGAGGGCAGTGTGATATTTATTAGATCAAATTGGGATTGCAGTTATTTCTTGGACTTGACTGTAAAGGTTTCGGCATTTTGTCAACTGACGAGTATCATTCATTAATCTAATAACTAAGATAAACATGAAATATATCTTGAAAATAGATAGTCAAGGAAAGTAACTGAACTGGGTTGGAGTTAGTTCACATTGACTAATATGTGTGTATCACCAGTGAAAACTTTTAGATTCTTAATTTTTATTCTTGGGTTTAACATGAAATTTGTTATGTTCAGGCACTTTACTTTGTCCATCGAGAATGAATAGTTTGTGTTATGTTTATCCCTTTTGTGCTCATTTCCTGTTTTCCAGGTGTTTTGGGGTCTAGATAAGAAGCTTGCTCAAAGGAAACATTTTCCTTCTGTCAACTGGCTCATTTCCTACTCGAAATACTCCAAGGTCAGGGTTTTTTTTTTATTTTTTCTTTATTCAATATAAACAAGGTTTTTGCTTTACAGAAATTATGGTTAATATATGTCTTGTTTACTTCCGGAAAGCTTTTTTTATCTAGTTTAAAGCTTTATCCTAGTTATAACAAATTTCACTACTTTATTATCTATCTTCTGGTGTTATACAATGATCGCACATACAGTCAACATGCTCTGCTTGTAGCTCAGTTGTTCATGGTATATTTTCAGGCCCTAGAATCATTCTATGACAAGTTCGATTCAGATTTCATCGACATTAGAACAAAGGCTCGTGAGGTTTTACAAAGAGAAGATGACCTCAATGAAATCGTCCAGGTATAAATTTTTGTCTATTTTGCTTCCATCTTAATTCTCTTTTGTAGTATCTGAAATACCACTTCGTTGGTTATTTGTAAGGCTATTCAAGCAATTTCTGTTGGAATGTGGATTTCTCTTAGAATCTGTATACGATATTCCATCATGTTTATCCATCCTGTTATATGTCTTTACATATGTAATTTTTTTACAAGTTCAGTTGGTTCTGATTAAATTTTAAATATTTAGCTTGTTGGTAAAGATGCACTGGCAGAGACAGACAAGATTACTTTAGAGACAGCTAAGCTTCTAAGAGAAGATTATCTCGCACAAAATGCATTTACCCCGTGAGATTTCTCTCTCTATCCCTATTTAATATTAAATAACTGTCCTCAAAGTTTCTTCTCTCTCTGGTTCGTATATGAAATATTAATCAACATACTGTAAGTTCTTGTTTGGTCAAAAATATTTTGGACGAAATTGTTTTTATAAATAGCTATGCTTTTAGCACAATTTTCATTATAAAAGTTCTCTGTTTTTTAGCTGTTGTATTCTTCTCTTCTTCCTGTTTTTTGGAACTTTTTCTAATTTTAAGGATAGATTTAGTATTTTTTAATTATTAACTGAGTTGTTGGCTTAGGTATGATAAGTTCTGCCCTTTCTACAAATCTGTGTGGATGATGCGCAACATTATTCACTTCAACACCCTTGCCAATCAGGTAGTACTTTGAGCCTTTTTGTTGTTTCAAATACATGATATTTTCACACGTTACTAATCTCACCAGTAATTAGAAACATGGTTAATAAAAACTGTTGGAGTTACCCATAGCTTTTACGAATTGGTTTATTACTTGGATGCAAGTGGGAGAAGGCACTACATTAACTGAAGAACTTATGGGTCTTGTTGGTATTTATTCTCTTTTTCACTTGTTACTAAATAATAGGCAGTAGAGCGAGCAGTTGGTTCTGAAGGTCAGAAGATAACATACAGTGTGATCAAGCATCGGTTGGGTGACCTTTTCTACCGCTTAGTGTAAGCAATTCATCTCTTATTATGCTTTCTTCTTCTTTTTTATCATTGTTTTTTTTTTCAGAAAAGACACCTAATTATTTCTTTTTGGAGAAAGTGCCTCGAGTATTTTCTTTGTAAAAACCACTAATGATGTTTTTTTTCAGTAAACATTTAAGATTTCTTGACATGAATCTATCTTTTAAATTTTTCATCAGATAATTCCCTTAAAATGACTACAAATTTTTATGGAATTTTAGCATTTTCTTTTTAGTGCACACTCAGCAAAGAAACAAATAATTCATCAGCGCTTTTTGTTTTTAAATAGGTCCCAAAAGTTCGAAGACCCAGCAGAGGGAGAGGAAGTCCTGGTGGCAAAATTCAAGCAATTATATGATGATCTCACCACTGGTTTCCGTAATCTGGAGGATGAGGCAAGGTGAGAGAGAAAAACAGCCCCTGTGTAGTTCTTGTTTACTATGCTTATTCTAGTTTTGAGCATATGAGGCTGCTGCCACAGCTACCAGGCAGTGCTGGGTTTATTTATTTCTTTTTGTACGAGGGAATTTTCTGTCTCCGGTCATTATATTATTGTTTTTTGGTTGGATTAAGTATCTGGGACGGCTCTTTTTGTGTATTAAATTGTGTAACAAATAAGAGATGGGCGTGTGGAGATGCGTAAATAAACGTGCTGGTCCATCTCAAAATATCCTTTTTGTTATGTTTTACATTCTTGGTCGGTTTGTTATAGATGTGCATTCGTTGTTGTTTGTGTATGTGCATTTTAAATCTACATTTGAGATTCATTATACTGTTGATATTTCTAGTTCTTGTGCCAGTTCTTTTAGGTACTTGCGTGACAGATGTGAGTTCCAAAATTACTTGTTGATGTATTGCGTTGTATGATGTATAAATGGGTAGATTATAAGGGGTTTTTTTGAGATTTATTCTGTATGAATTTTAATGTCATCGGATGGATAATATATTATGTTATAGATAATATATTATGTTATATAGTTCAGTACAGTAAGGATATAAATTCGGTGTATTTGGTTCTTTGAATCAAGATTCTTGTTCTGATTAAAGAAAAAAAAAACAAAAATGGTCCCATTAAGAGCATGTTAGTCCTTCGGTAGAGCCTCTCTCGTAAACTACATCGTTTCTCGGATGATGGCGAATAAAAAACAAAACAAAACAAAAAAAGGACTTCTCTCTTTGAATTTTGT
Organism: x Bolboschoenoplectus mariqueter; assembly: GCA_037678475.1. Classification (NCBI taxonomy): domain Eukaryota; kingdom Viridiplantae; phylum Streptophyta; class Magnoliopsida; order Poales; family Cyperaceae; genus x Bolboschoenoplectus; species x Bolboschoenoplectus mariqueter. The sequence goes on along the minus strand of CM075244.1, from coordinate 531,966 downwards.
TTTGTTTTTTTGTTGAGAAAATTCTCTCTTTGAATGTTGCTCTCATGCTTGTCGTTGGTTCTCAAATGATGGCTTCCGTCACTTCGAACGTTACTGTCATGATTGTACCTTAATGACGGTACCTAGCTACCCACCAATTTTTTCATTCATGTATTAGTCACCTCTCGTCTTCATAGTATCAATCAATATTAACATAAATTAAGACACACAAACAAAAGGGATGAAATATCGTTTATTCGCTTGTGTGTTTAAGAAAAGAATGCGAAGTTTTTTACCTTTAAAAATTTTATGACGGCTTCCACCTTTTGATTAGGTACAATTTAGCCTACCGGGCATTTAATACCAAATAAGACAGAAAATTCTGCAAATTTTCTTTCTTTTGCAGTCCTTTTTTTTTTGTTTTCCCTGAAACTTGGATTATATCAATCTTTAAATTTCAAACTTCCGGTTGGTGTGATATATTTATGATTCCGGTTGGTGTGATATCAATTTCAGTTTCCTTAACATTAGTGAAAGAAAAAAAAAATAGAACAAATAAGTGACAATGTTACAGAAATGATTACATCCATTAAAATAAGTGAGATGCTATTTTTATTTCTTTTTATCATTGTTTGTTATGTTATATTTAGTTGAGAAATACTTGGTCCAGATTTTAAGTGGGTCCGTTCAAAATTCTACAATTCTTGTTAATAAAATCCCATGCTTTGAATGAGTGTTTCTATAATAATAAAAAATGACAAGAAAAAAATGCAAGAAATAAAATAAAATCTCTCCCTTGACATGTGCAATCACCTAACATATTATAAAGAGATGCTAGTTGAAGTGCACGTCTTTACCATAGCATTAGAGCATTACGTTTATTAGGACTTTCTTTCTTCCTTTTTTTTTGGATTTTGCCCCAAAAATAAATATATTTTATTAGAGAAAGAATATGCTTTTTAGCTTGAGAATGAAACATCAACATCAAAATATATGAAAGTTGAAAAACAAAAAAATTATACAAGAATATAATTAATTTTATATGTTAAATTAGATATGTTCCATGCAATAATAACATTATTTAGTAAAAAAAAAAGTTAAATTACTTTAAGCTATGCAATTAAATTTAAAAATAATTAATTATTAATCCAACAATTAAAGATACTTGATGATATGACATGACATGTTTTAAAAGCCTTGAAATCTAATAGTATCAATTAATTTCAATGTGCGACTTACCGCTTAAGTAAAAGGATGTATTTGATAGAAGAGGAGTAATAAACTTCTTATTTGTACCTCTTATTTATATCCTAAGTATTTGAAACTTTCTTTTGAGATAAAGTTGAGAGTCTAAACTACTCAACTTTAAATATTCATAAAAGATCATCATCCGAATTTCGAACCTACGATTTTTTATACGAAGAGCATTACCTTTATCACTAGATCAAAAGTTGGTTCTTGTATTTAAAACTATTTAATATAGTTTCTAACTTAAATTTTGAAAGGGAAAATTCACCTTTTGTCCTTAAACTTTCTTAAAAAAACTAAGTTGGTCCCTAAACTTTCATTTATATCAAATTGGTATTTAAACTTCTTCAAAAAAAATTAAATTGGTCCTTTGACACTTTAAATTACAGAAATAAGTCCTCCAACTTTTGAAAAAATGTAAGTTTTAGTCCCTGAGTTTTTTCAGAAAAATTAAATTGGTCCATAAACTTTTATTTGTATCTAGATGTGTCAGTTTTTAGTCTGAACCGAAGAGTCGACCTTATTCAACTTGATCCAACCTTCAACTAATTATTTTTATAATAATAATAATAAATGATGTAAATAAGGGTCTAAATGGGTCAAATCGGATCGGACTAGTATGATTTTATTATTATTTTTAAATGGATTAGGTTCGATTCAGATTAGAACAGATCGAATTCAACCTGACTTGACCAATCCAAGACAAATATTTTTTTTTATATTTATACCTAATTCAATTTAAAAAAGTCATAAATAATCAGATTAAGTTGGATAAAATTAATCCGTTAGGTATGACCAAGAACTGACACATTTAGATACAAATGAAAGTTCATGAATCAATTTAATTTTTTTTTAAATTCAGGGATCAAAACTTACATTCTTTCAAAAATTCAATGATTTATTTGGTGTAATTTAAAGTTTAAAGACCGATTTGATTTTTTTGAAAAAGTTCAAGAATCGATTTGATTTTTTTTTAAAGTTGAAGGACCAACTTGGTACAAATAAAAGTTCAGAGACTAATTTGATTTTTTTTAAGGAAGTTCAAAAACCAAAAAATAAATTCTCTCATTTGAAAATATATATTTTTGAAAAGTATACTTAACATTAGATTGGATGGGTATAAAACGTATAAGAATAATTTTTCTTGCTAAAATTTGGAAAAAAAAGTTCTCTTCAGGTGCATAATCATACCGGACTCATCTACTAATCAGGAACTGTCACAAATGCACGTATAAAAAATTCAGAAAAGTATGAATTCTACTTAAAAAAATTTGGATATTTTATATATGATTCGCACATATGGCAGCTCCTAATTAATTGATAGACAATCACACAATGATTTTGTTGCGAATAATTAATTGTTCATAAACCTCACCATAGAAAAATCTCAACTTAAATGTTACAACAAAATCAATGCATTAAATGATATTAACAATTAAAACGAAATATTTTCAAAAATGGCAATATTGACTACTTGGTAACACTTGTATGTACAGTACTATATATTTGGAGACTTTAAATATTTGCTCCCAATCCCAACACGACTACTTGGTTTGATGAGATTATAATCATATAAATTTAATTAAGAAGGTTATATAAAATATAGTACGTACATAAAGAAGGGCTCCACGTTATACTTGCACGTATATATATTTTCTGATTTCATGAATGACAGTTAATAAGTTATGATAAGTTGGAGAGTACATGACTACATGTACTTTGCAATTCATGACTAAATCGTGTTCAATTATTTATTTATATCAGTTTTTTTGATTTAGTGATAAAAGATAATATTTTTTTGTATAAGAGATTATATATTTGAAATTTAAATGAAGGGATTTTTATGGATATTTAAATTTGAATGATTTGATTTTTATCTTTATCTCAGAAAACTTATTTATTTATTTAGTTATTTATTTTGAATGATTCGAGTGTATTTTGGTTATAGAAAGAGTTAATTTCAATAATGTTTTCTATGTAGCATGATTTAAAGATTATCATATTGCTATAGAGAAAGTAATTTAATAATGCTTTAACCAATTATGTTGGTGTTGTTCTCTTAATTTATTACATGTATATGCAGATGCAGTTTAGATATTCTAATTTTATTTTGAATTATGCATGGTGCATTTCAGTTCTGGAACAAAATTTTAAAAATGTTTTGTGTGTAGCATAATTTAAAAAAGTCATCAGATTTTATAGAAATTAAAAATGATAAGTAGTTTGATTATAATAAGTGTGGTTCTCTTAATTGGCTTATTACATATGTAAATGCAATTTAATAAGTTAATAATAACTTAGTCAATTAGACTAATTAAGTGTGGTTCTCTTAATTTATTACACATGCAAATGCTATTTAAAATAAATTAAGTTTGTTTTGAATCATGCATGTGTATTTTACCAAATTCTAATGTAGAGAAATCAAGTTTTAAGTATGGAGCAATATTACCAAATAAAAACGGAGGGAGTTCCAACATCTATCGGATTACATTTCAGTCTGATGGACAAGATAACCGTTGAATTATCAAATCTGATATTTCGTATAATTATTGAAGTATGGGAGCGGAATTTTATACGAAATTTAATACCACCAAATAATTATTTTATCCATCAGACCGGAATTTAATTCAATAAACGTTAAAACTCCTCCGCTTCCGCTTTAAGTTTAGTTTTGACTCGTAAAAATAATAAAATGTGGTTGGAAGAAAGCTTATTTTTCATGTCATGATCTCCACTACTTTTTCAGCAACTTTTGGCAAACAAATCTCCAATGTCTTCTGATAACATTTATTAATATAATGATTTGATTTTCTTTATGTTGGAGTAGAATTGAGTTTATTATTATTATTATTATTATTATTATTATTATTATCATTATCATTATATCCTTCCATTTTATTATTTAGTTGACACTTTCAATTTAATTGGTGTATTGTCTTTCATAATGATAATAATGATGATGATAATGATAACAATAATATAATAATAGTGATACTTGTGTTAGCTAGGTGTATATTTTTGGAAAATTTAGACTCCATCAAGCGTTCTTATATATATTATATATCAAAATTAGATAATTAAGCACATGTATATATTCAGAGTTACAAGCTGTGCCTGTTAATTAACAAGATTTAAAAAAAATATATAAAAAAAACTATGTTCTAAGAACCTTTTATTACCATTCAAATTAAAATAATTTATGTAACATCATACATGTTGTACTTATGGAACTGGTGTCATAAAATTGATGGCACAAGTAAAAAATCATATTCTGCACGATTGAAATCATTATATATCATTGATGCTTATATATACATATTTTTTTTCAATGAGAATCTAAATATGATAATGAAATAAACATGAATTCATGTCAAAAACTAAAATTGAAGCTCCTGAAATAAATCATGGTTGCACGAAATGTGAAGTTTCATTAGTTTTTCATGCCACGAATATTGTTTTATTTCTTAGGCTACAATTAATAGTTAGAAGGAAAATAATGTCATGGGTTAATTATGTGGGAATTATATTAGTTCATTCAAATATAATTTAAGTTCAAAATTTTATACTATGTTACTAGTTAATTCTGTGGGAATTATTTTATTTTTAATTAGATAATGTTCATGCAATTGTTTTTTTTTCCCAAATTTGAGTCAGTAAAAATTAAAAAATGGGTCTTAATTGTATTTTAATTAAGCAAGCTGATATACAAATATTATCATTAATAACATCGTCAATAATTGCCATCATGTCATGATGTCATAGTCGGAGAAATCAAATCAGATATTTATATTCTTGTTCATAATTCCATAATATTCAATAAGACTAATGTGTTCATTTTTTTTTCTTGTAAAGATTTTAGTGTATTAAGAATATATATACAATCAAAACATTGCTCTATTCTTGTTTATAGTACTTAATTGTTAATTAATTCTCTTTGTCTCAACCATGCTTGATTTAATATATATGCATTGGTGCCTCCATAAATTGCATATTTTTTTAAAGAAATGTGATAATTATACATCAATTTTGTATCCCGTAAAATTATGAAAGCAAATTCACAAAATTAGCGCAGATTCTGTAGATTGGAAACGGAACATTCAAAAATTTTAAGACTTCACACTCCACATTTCATATATATATATATATATATATATATACTTATATATATACGAGATAAAGTATTTATAAGTATTAAAATATATTTATGCAATATTCAAATGTGTTTATACATAATATAAAAATGTTCATACTAACATTCAAATGAATTTATATACGAAACATAACAAAACACAATATTACAGACCGTAATACATTTCAGACCATGTCATAATGACCTACAACTCTCATTATTAACACTAAATCATAGAATATAAATCTGAGGTAAAAAAAAAAAAGATGGAGATAACAATAATTTTTTTTTTCTAAATATATAAACAATATATTGAATTGAATTGATCAGATATTCCATTTGTTTGGTACACGTATAACAGCGAATAAACGCACGTTGCTTATCTGGATGGAATGATAGTGATTCTTTTATATTATAAATTATAAAATATATGGTCATGTACATGTATGATACGCGAATTTAATACACGAATTTAATATGGGATGAGTTTACGTGATGGAGCATACTCTGTTTCCTTACGTGCGTTACATAATATAAAATTTTATACAACTATTATATTTTTGATGGTGACAGTAGTACATTATCTTGTCGTTTCTTTATATTTTTAATGTATATTTAATTTTGTAATGTATATGGTATATTTAATTTTAATTTTTATAATAAATATATTGGGAAAATATTATTTAAACTAAAAATTAAAATTATAAATATGTTTAATTATTTAAATAGAGAGTAAAGCTGGCGTGAGTTTAAGCTCACTTTATACTCTTTGATGAGATTAATTTAAAAAATAATTGAAACGACTTTAAACCATAAATTTAAGTAGCTCAAAAAAATTTTCGTATTGAAATCTCCTAAGATATCAAAATTTTCTATTTTTAGAATTTTTAACTATTTTTTTTCAAATTTTTGAAAATAATTTTAAAATAATAACAAAATAATGAATATTTTTATATACGAATAGGTCATATTTTAAAAAAATTGAAAAAAATAGTTAGAAAATTTTGGTATTCTAAGTGATTTTGATATAAAGAATCTATTGAGCAACTTGGATTTTTTTTATCATTTGAAGTCGATTCGATAGGTTTTTGAGTTAAACTCACCAAAGAACTTGGTGAGCTTAACCTTACGCTAGCTTTACTCCTCAATAGAACATATATAATATTTGGATCGATTTGAAAAATGTTCAATCTTTCAGCAAATAATTTTAAATTTTTTAACAATGAAATTTTAATAATTTTACATGAATGACCGACTAAATTTCAAATCGACTCAAACTTTACACACGTCCTATCCAATCTAAAGAATTAGAAACACATTCTCAATTTTAATTTTTCTAATTTGAATAATATCAAGAACAACATGTGCTGAATGAGTTGATTTTGAATTCTTGACCAATTCATGCATGCTTGATCTGATCAATGCAACTTAATTTGAATTTGCGTCAATTAAAGATTATATTAGTTGATAGGGTCAAAATTTAGGCCCAAATAGAAGCAATTTATGATTAAACGCGCTTTCTTTCTTTTTCCAGAAAATTATTGACAGAAAAGGACCTCAAATTAATTAATTAATTAATTATCAATTATTAATATGTGTATTTAATTTCTTGTTTCTTGAAGACTTTTTTTTATAACTCTTTCAATTTCTTTTAGATTTCTTTTGTACCAATTATCATATATTGCATTATCATTGACAGAAATTAATTTGACGCGTTGTCAATTTCAGGAACAATGTTTTTTTTTTCTTTTTTTTTGCTTTTATTGTTGAAAACGACCGCTATTTATTTATCTCGGAATAAATCGATATCATATTGTTTTAATAATAGTGACTTGAATTTTGGTATTTAGTAATTTGGCATATCATGAATTAGAAGAGACCAACAAACTGATTCAAAAATTAATTAATTCATGTGTCAATTTCTCTCTAGAATAAAATTGATTAATTCATTGTTTTGATCTGATTAACGATGTGTGAAATAAAGATTATTATTAATTTATATGTTATTATATTATTTATATATAAGTATTATTACTATCTAATATTATTTATTTTATTATATTATTAATATTTTTATAAGCATTAATATTGTCACCACTAAAATTACGTTACATCATTACTGTTATTATTATTATGCATACTATTACCACTACTATAAATAATTATTATTATTCATTATATTATTAATATTTTTATAAGCACTAGTATTATCATTATTAATATTATATTATTTATATTACTATTTTTATTGTTATTACACTTATTATTGCTATTATTATTACTACTATTTTAATTATTAATAATATAGTATTATTATTTTGTTGGTATAAGGGCTCCCGTTAACCCCGGCATTTATTTCTTTTCAAATGTTTTTTACGGGATTTGAACATACGTCTCTCCATAAATAGACGAGACCTATCACCATTGTGTTAGACATACGGTTCTATTATTATTATTTTATTATTATTATTATTATTATTATTATACTTTTTGGATTGCATTAAATAATTCGATAAATTTTAATATTATGTTGTGATGTTTCTAGTATTAAAATAAATTTGAAAAATTAAGTAATGGTATTTCATATAACATAATATATGAAACAAGATTGAAACTAACAAATATAAAATTTTAAAGCTATTCCAACTAATATTTTACCAAATGATATTTCACTTTTCTAAATAGTGAAACTATAACGCTATTTTTTGACATTATTCGAATTGCACTCTTCTATCACTATTTTATTTTTATTATTCTTCTAGCGTTATTCCTTGATTTGCCAAACAAATAATCAACTATTTTCTTTTTATCATACTATTGCCGGTACCAAATTGCAAGGCCGCACCCATGTACGGGCAAGCCCAGACCAGTGCTCATCCTTAATTTTTAAAATCAATAATAATTATATATTTGTTCATTTAGAATTTGATAAATTACGTACAAAATATTAAACGTACCTAATCTTAAATATCTAACACTAAATTAAAAAAAATTTATTATTAAATTTGTATCTAAATTTGTCGGACTATCTGAATCCACGACGGCCAAATTAGCCGGCATCGGTACATATTCACATGATCGATCCAAACATATCGACTGAATTTTAATTGAGAATTTTCAATAATTCAGCATTGACGTTGATTCTGACCCGATTTGGTTCGTGAATTTTAGATTCATGACATGATGATCAATCACACAAATTTTAAAAGATTTTTGGGGTCAATATTAGATTATTTATGATATTTTTGTTTAATATACATAAAAATTTCATAGAAATATAATTTTAAAGAAAGAATAGGGTCATTTTGTATAAGTGGATCTGCCCCGGATAATTAAGGCACAATTATTTGATATTGTTAAGTATATATACATCTAACTTATAATACTTATTCATGTAACATTTATAAATAAAACGGAGGGAAATTTTTGTTTAAATTGGGATATTTGACGTCAAATGTCTCAAAGGGTGTCAACAACATATTAAAGTTCAAGTTGGGTTAGAACCAATTTATTATTATAATTATAGGAGCTGATACACAGATACGATTGTTGATACCGTTATCGATACGAGCTTTTTTATTATATATGTTAAATTAGTTATTATGTATGTTAATGACTTTATTATACGAATTTTATTTTATATAGTATTGTTATTATTCAATTTAAATAAGTTATTATACATATTAGTTGTATTTAAGTTGAATAATAAAAATACTGTACAGAATAAAATCATTAACATACATAATAACTCATTTAACGTATATTATAAAGTCCGTATTAATAATATTATTATTTATAATAGTATCTCCATAATATTTTCGTATGTATTACACGAGTCAAGTTCGGAGTCAACTCTTGAGTCAATCCCACACAACAATGTATAACTTTATTTATAATAAAAAATTAAACAAGTCATCTAGTGATCAAGTATTGTGTAATTAATTATCAAAATTATTTCCGTTTGAGCCCCTCTATTTTAAACAAATAATTCATAATTAGTTGTTAAACTCCAAATATTAAATTCAAAATTGTTCATATCACGCTCAATCTGACCTATGATAGATTTCGTATAATCTTACCAAACTGCCAAACTATCAAATATTGCATACTAGACTCTACATATACTAAGATATTTCTAAAAGATATTTCAGTATATAAATGCCTTCCTATAATGCTATAACTTTGGTGTAATATATCAGCATATATATATATAAATATATATAAGCTCTTTTAAAACAAAAGATTTTACAAATAATATTCATTTTAAACTTATAGGAGCTTGAACCAATAATAATTTTTTGAAGGCTATTGTAACACCTCACTACTATTTAAGCTACTAGATAATATTTTTAGTTAATGTTCCTTAAATTCTTGAACAAAGTATTAGCATATAATTTTTTTTTATTTTCTATGTTTTTTCAACGAGCATGTGCCCCTTTTTCTTATCTTGGAGAAATAAATAGTTAGCGGCGCATTCTAATTAAATTATGAATTATTTGGGGCAAGATTCTAAACAAACCCCCCCCCCCCCCCCCCCCCCCAAAAAAAAAAAAGTTCTAGTCTTTAGCATAGAAACATAAAAAATAAAGACACTAAGCATGGCGCAGACTGAGTGTAGGTTGTCGCCAGGAGATGAGATCGCCATGCGACCATAGATGCACAATGCAAAGCAACAGCAAATGTTATTTTTGTATAGCAGCTGGTTTTCTAGTCCATTGAATTCTCACCTATCTCCGCATTCATATATATCATCTAACACAACGATGAAGTATCTTATTTAAAAACGAAGTTAATAGTAATAGTATTTGAAACTGGAGGTGTAGAACATGCTCTAGTCATTCGTTATGGGCTTTAATGGAGGTTCCAAGGTTTGAGAGCCAATAGGAATTCGACGCGGCAAAACATGAAGAAAAATGGTTTTGTCTCTCTCTCTCTCTCTCTCTCTCTCTCTCTCTCTCTCTAACGAGTTACAGCTTACAACCGGAGGGAAATTATTGGTTACACATGGAGCAACAAAGGTATACAAATGGAGTTGATCGGTTTCCCCCATTTGTACCCCAAGGACCCAGGTTCACCGGTTTCGTACTTGCCGATGAGTATGAGTCGTATGTATTAGATATATATTATTAATCATTTGTTGGTTGGAAAAAAAGTTCACCGGTTTTATATTTGCTTCTTTTATAGGCGACACTTATGTTGGGAGTCATGAATCATTTCCCCAATTTTAACATTTTCTCTCGCTGTCCTTTTTTATGTTTGTCTATGGGCTCACCTCCAAAACATCATTTCCTCCACTGCAACACCTGGGCCGAGTAAACAATTACATGGGTCCCATAATCACTCTCTAAGAACTTCATGTACGGTTTGCTCCGCGTGCAGGAAGGATATTTCGCTAGGCCGGAGGCGAGGCGTCCAGGGAAACAAAGACAAGGCGCGCATAAAAGGAAAAAGAAAGCCAATAGGTTGCTAGAAGAAATACCCTTTTTCTACGTTACCCCCTCAATTTTACTAAATTAGCACTTTCTCCTCCTTTGCAATCGCATCTCCCTCTCTCCTCTCTCCTTCCTTCCAGACAGTGAGATTAATAAAACAATATAAATAATTCGTTCTTCCTCCCCCTTTATGCGCACAAAAAAAAGAGAGAAGAAAAACCCTTAGTTGCAAATAAAATATTATTATTTTTTGCAGCTAAGCTCCGAATTAGTTTTCCATTAGTCCGTTCAAATCCACCTCTTCTTCTTCTTCTTCTCAGAAAGAGAGAGAGAGAGAGAGAGAGGGAGATAGAGAAAGAGAGGGGTTACAAATACTGAATAGCACCTTTGCTACTTATTAGCGTATTAATAGGATCTTTCAGATCTTCTTCTCCTTCTTTCTCTCTCTCTCTTTCGACATTGTCGCGCCTCTCTCCGATCTATTGCCAGCTCAGCAATACGAGGTAATTCGCTGGCACTTGACATTCTGTTTATCTCATCGATTTGATTTGATCTGGCACGAAAAATACGAAATTTCTCTTTGATCGGCATTGGTTCGTCTCAGGTTTTATCCAGAGGATTTAATCTCTCGTTACTTTTTGCCCTTTTACAGCGAGGAGACATCAAATTCCGAGAACCTGTGATATTTAGCTGATTGCTTGTAGTTTTCGCTTTTCTCAAGGGGCTTTATGTAATATAAAATTGAGGAGAGAGATAGCTACTATTGCCAGCTCTTCAATTGAAGGTAGAGAAACCTTTTTTCTCTCTCTCTAAGATTTCTCTTTATCTGTAATTGGCCAACTCTGACCCCAATTAAATTGAACATGTTATGAATACTTTAATAATTGTACATAAATTAGCTCAAATAAAAAGGAAATCATTGCCTTTTTGCACAAATTGGCAATTTCTCCTTTTTTTTCTTTCACTCTTCTTTCTTCTAATTTGACTAGTAGTTATAAGAAATTAGCTATTGATTAGAGTTTATATCCAGATATGTATGATTGTTATCCTGAATACTAAATTCCTATTGAAATATTAAGTTTTTAAGCTTTAGAATTGATTAGGTCTTATTTTCCTATCCTTCCCAAAATCATGTTGAAGTACCTTGTTTTGTTCTGGTAGAAAGGATGTCAACTGTGGTGTGCTCAAATTGAGGAATTCGGAGATTTCTGAGTTGACTTGTGGAAAATTGTGAACCACCTGGTCAAATTAAATGAGGAGAAGAGTCATGAAGACGATTCAATTTCTTTTCTTTGTTTCCTGTTTATATTTCCTTTTTTCTTTTCTTTGCATATGATTTAATTTATTTCCGGGAAGGTGTACTTCATTCAAGTCTTTTATTTTTCTTCTTTTTATATTTCTTTTATTGCGGGACAACAGTGCTTTGTATTTGGCAGGGAGGCGGGCGGCGGGAAAGAGAACTCAAATACATTTATATTTATATTGCTTGTCTGATGGAATGATTTTCCATTCAATTTTACAGAGCTCCATTATTCACTTATCGTTGTTGGGGGTCCAATGGAAGTGCGACTCCTTTAAAAATCAAAAAAGAAAAAGAAAAGGAACATAGAAAAAGCAAGCAGGGAATAGGCGGGACTAATAGCCTAACTCCATCACTCGGTTGAAATACGGACATCCACACATCAGTTGACATACAAATGACCATGAAGGTTTCTCAGGTCTGGCAGCGTGCCCCAAAAGACGTAGCATTAATGCTGGCTAATGGCACCCGGCCCCACCGCAGCTTCCAGACCAAGCGGCCAATGTGGATTATGGTCCTTCTAGCACTGGTGTGCTTCTCTCTGATTGGGGCCTATGTGTACCCTCCACGGCGCTACTCTGCATGCTACTTGTTCGCCTCGAGCGTGTGCACACCGTTCAAGGACTGGTTGCCAGCACGGCCTGCCAGGGAGAAGACTGATGAGGAGTTGGCAGCTAGCGTTGTCATTCGAGACCTGCTGACAATGCCCATGGCCAAGCCAAGAACCGCCAAGATTGCTTTCATGTTTCTCACGCCTGGTTCTCTCCCATTTGAGAAGTTGTGGGAGAAGTTTTTCTCGGTTAGTTTTTCTTCTGAAGGAATTATCTCATTGTAGCATTAGGGTTCAGTTGTGGTACACTCAAACTTTCCTATGTTAATGTTCTGTGGTTCTGCTGGTTGTTGCATTTGCTTGGACTGGCATATGGAACTGTTAGAATAGAAAAATAGCGAGCTGGACTAGCTACTGATAGAAAGAATTATGTTAGACAGGTAGCTTACAGGCATAGTCTGGCACATGTGCTAGTTTCTAGGTGTGCTTTAGGAGTGATGCAGTTTGAGAAATAAAGGAGAAAAAAATTGGGTCTCCTTCATAAGATCTTTTATACAAGGATGGATGATCTGGGTTAGAATGTGACTTTAAACTACCAGATCAATCTGGCACTTACCAGTGACAGTCGGTGGATAGTACTGTTATGATACAACAGACATTGGCTATTGGTTGTTTTCAATTTGCTTTGCTAGGTCTTGTGTGCTTATATTACTGATAAAAAGATTCTGAAAATCCACAAAATGCTAAACTGCCGGCTTAAATTAGAATTAAATATGACAAACAAACGATTTTATAGGGACATGAAGGGAGATTCAGCATCTATGTGCATGCTTCAAGAGAGAGACCTGTGCATGTTAGTCCTTTGTTTATTGGCCGAGACATTCGCAGTGACAAGGTACTTCTCTTGTCATTCTTAAGGAAATAAAAAAGGTTCTGATGACTTTTTTTGGGACAGTTCTACTTAATTTTGCGGTTATATTATTTTAAGTGAAGATTATCACATACAAGTATATATTATAAATTAAGAAACACTCATCTGATTAAGGGAACTGAGTCAATACCAAAATGAGTCAATACTAACAACTCTAGGGACACTAAACCATCTTTAGCTGGCTGGATTATCTTATATATATACCTCTGAATCTGACGTTTCCTTCATTGTGGCCAACACTGCTATCTATGTGAGATGCTTTTATGGTGTTGTGGTAAATGATGTTTCAACCAAAAACATTTCTAGAACAAATGAGAAACTGATTCTGTATCATACTGTACAATTCAGTGCTGACATGTATGGGCATGTGAACTACTTATTACAATCTAGGAAGTCAGCAAGAAGCTATCTAAGAAATTAATTTTCTGAGAACAATGTTTACTTTTTTCTTTCTAATAAACTTAGGTGGTATGGGGAAAGATTTCTATGGTTGATGCAGAGAAGAGACTCTTAGCACATGCACTTGAAGACCCGGATAACCAGTTTTTTGTCTTGCTTTCTGACAGGTTTTTACTATAATCCTAAAGTTTTCTGATTCTTTTCGAGCATCCTTTTAATCACTATACTAAAGTTGAATTATTTTCCTTGGCAGCTGTGTCCCCTTGCACAATTTTGATTATGTATATAATTATCTGATGGGATCTAATGTCAGCTATGTTGACTGGTGAGCATTTTTTTTGTCAGTCACCTTCTTTGATTACTTCAGAAACACTAGATAGTACTTTGCAATTTTATAATTACCAAGTTGTGCTTTTTGGCACATCTGATCATTAAATACCTTCTATACAGAGGGCTGGATTAAAAGATTTCGATTTTCTTTTTTCATTGTTTTAATTAAATTGTTATTTGTTTCCCCTAGTTTCCTAGATCCAGGCCCCCATGGAAATGGCAGATACTCTACTGAATTCCTCCCAGAGGTCGAAGAGTCCCATTTTAGGAAAGGCGCACAGGTAGGATTATTATTATATTATTACTCTAGTAAATTTACAGAGTGGTATTGGTACTCAGACCAAGAAATTGACTTTCCATAAGTATTCATATTTTTCACTATTTGTTGCAGTGGTTTGCCATCAAGAGAAAGCATGCTCTTTTGATTCTTGCCGATAGCCTTTATTACACCAAATTCAAGCTTTATTGCAAGGTAATACTACATTTAGAGCAGATAATTCTAATGTTTGTCCCTACAAAATTCCAAAATATCATGTTCATCTGTTGAAGGAAGTACATCTCGTCATTCGTGAAAATTGAACAATTCATAGGGCACAGTTTTCATGTTTTTATGGCTATAGATGATCAAAACTCTTTCGTTGTCCACTTTTTGATATCTACTGTTTGCAGCTGTTAATGGATGTTTTCTTGTTTTACAGAAGTTCGCATAAAAGCTTTCCTTTTTAACATTTTTATGCCCATTTGCTTTATTGTTTCCAGCCTGGGGATGGACGCAACTGCATTGCTGATGAGCATTACCTGCCGACCTTATTTTATGTTAGTCCCTAAATTTTTTTGAACTCATTTTTTTTTGTCCTACATAAGGTTGGAAGAAAGGGCTTTCATCTCCCAATAGTTTAGTTATAGGCCCTTTTAGCAAAAAAATTGTGTTCATTTTGTTAAGAGTCAACTTTTCATGCTTGCTAGAGTGGCTCACCCGCTCTCAGGCTAATGATAGTTAGGGTGTTATTTGCAAATATGTCAAGGAATGTGGAATGTTAGATTCGAATTCAGGAAACTTGGGTGCTTTTGCAAATGAGTTGAATATTGGTGTCATTTGCAAAAGGAATGCAGAAATTTTAGATTTCTTATTCTAGTTGCAATATTAATTTAGGAAACACTTTTGCACGTCTTAACAGATGGTTGATCCACATGGGATAGCCAATTGGTCAGTGACACATGTTGACTGGTCAGAAGGGAAGTGGCATCCTAAGGCATACAGGGCTCAAGATGTTACTTATGAGCTCCTAAAGAATATTACTGTAAGTTCCTTTACATTGCATTCCTGAAAAGCGT
Source organism: x Bolboschoenoplectus mariqueter (assembly GCA_037678475.1). Classification (NCBI taxonomy): domain Eukaryota; kingdom Viridiplantae; phylum Streptophyta; class Magnoliopsida; order Poales; family Cyperaceae; genus x Bolboschoenoplectus; species x Bolboschoenoplectus mariqueter. Next base: position 516,333 of record CM075244.1, on the reverse strand, counting down.
GTCATCAAAAATGGAGGACCTGTACCATCTTGGTATTGATTTGACTTTTTCAGCTGGAATAACCGCAATAAAACTTCTGTGTACTATTTGTCTACTTGGTGTTCAGTCCGGTGCCAGTATATAAAAGCTAAATGGTGCACTTGTTGTTCAGTCTGGTGCCAGTACTACTAGGTCATTAAAAAATAAATGATAAAAGATTCTCGTCCACCAGCACAATATGATACTAACAGCTACTGCTTCCAGACCATTTCAGCAACAGATCCAGTCATGCTTAACATCTGACTTATTTTTATACATGATTTTTTGCAGTCAATTGATGAGAGTTTTCATGTCACAAGTGATGAGAAGGTACTTGCTTTCATTCTTCTCATTTCTTTGTAGGGTTCATCAACTCCGTTGTGCATCTTCAGTTCCTTACTATTTTCTTGTCAGACTTCCATCACATCATTCCATAGCCCCATTAAGATTATACTAATTAGGCACTAATTACAGTTGTGTCCGTATTATAGTAGGACAATAGGAAATGGTAAAAAGGTGAAATGCTGAAACTCTTGGATGATTATGGAAGTTACCATTGTCAAATAAATTCTCTTGTTGGAGTACCAAAGTCATTTCAGCATAAACATAAAGGAACCCAAGTTAGGCCACTAAAAGATATTTCTATGTTGTTTTTGAATCAGATAAAGAATCAACTGGAGGGTAAGAGGGAAAAAAAGTACCATCTCTCATTTGCAAAACATTTCATTCTCGTCCATCCAATTGGGTTTTTTTGTTTTGGGGGAGGGGGGGGGGGTTGACTTGGTAAGTTTGGATAGAAAGCAAATCTCATTCTGCACTACAGATGCTTTATAATATTGTATAATTGTACTGTACCAATTCTCTGTTTTAATTAAATAACTAATTGATATTTTTGGTGACAGAGAGTGGCAACATTGGACCCATGCTTATGGAATGGATTGAAGAGACCATGCTACTTATTTGCTCGCAAGTTTTATCCTGAAGCCCTTGACAATATGCTTAATCTCTTTTCCAATTATACGGCAGTATGAGACTCCAAAAGAAGAATACTTCACATTTTTTTTTTCTTTTCTCCTGCTCATTTTTGTAAATTGTCAAACAAAGAAGAGCTCCTTAACACCAATTGAGTTCCAGAAATAGGATGATCTCGATGCGATTTATGGGGCTTTGGGTGACTTCTGCACCCTAATTCCTTGTGATGTAATTTATTCTTATTAATTTTTTTTCTTTTTCAATTTACTTCTCTTTTTTGCGTTAGTTTTCTAGAAGCAAATCTATGAACAGTAAATTTTTGTTAAGCCTGTCAAAACTGCTTCAAAGTAATGAATTCTTTTGTAGACTTGACGGGATTATTTGAATATACACCTCTCTGTTCATGTGCTTAGTAATTTTCCATGATTACTTGAGCCAATGTGTGGTTCTTCTGTGCTAACAGCTGATAACTACTGTTATGATTTAACACCGAAAGATTGATTTAGAAGGATCAAGGATATGAAATGAATAAAATATTCTTGAATAAAGTTGAACAGTAAATTTAGCAAGATAAAACCACTAATTCCTAATTTGAAGAACGATATGACGAGGATATAATCGCTGTACAAATTTATAGTGCCTCATTAGCTAACCTCTTTATGAAATAAGCTGTCTGGAAGTGCCTGTAGCTCAGAGTGGTACAAAATTGGTAATAGAACGAAACATAGTACAATAACAGATTTTAGAATAACTAAGTGCGTATATGCATCTCCATTGTCAGATCTCTCAATCACTGGCAGCATGTAATAAAAAAATAATAATAATAATAAAAGCAATAAATAATATAAACCCTCCACCAGCAGACTCTAGTACCCCTTTTTTATTGGCATTCTTTCTTGGATATCCTGACCTACTTCATTGGGGATGTTGTATTTCCATCATTTGTGATGTTCTATGGTATGGTTCATCTTTTTTCTTTTCTTTTTTTTTTCATAACTACATATACAATTAACTGAACTGTTAACAATTGCAAACTCCTATAAAGTAGTCATATAAGATATTTTTAGCCAGCTAGAAATGTAGTACTTCCCTATACATGAGACTAGTGCTTAAGCTGCACATTAGTGAAGTCAACATATCAAAGCCAGGTTCCGGCGACCCAAGCTTCCACCATGGCTGACCACTGATGGATGAGATTATCAGATTTGATACTGTGACCGTTCAATCAGGAGACAAGGCCGTTTTCTCTCATGCACAGAAATATGATGAACAATGGGGTAGACACCAGTCAAATCAGTTTCGAAAAAGTTCTTAGCACTCTCAAGAGCCACTCAATTACACCTCTTATATCCCAAAGCATTACCCGCCACCTGAATCAGGTCTTTCCATTGCCAAAGTGACTGTTACATGCCCAAGTGCTATCAGTACCCATCATCGCTACCCCGAATACCAAGCCCTCAAAACCCATACTCTCCACAGTCAGCTAAAGCACATCAGAACCAACCTTTATATGCCAAAAACACACCCAATCACATCCTAAACCCCCAACCAAACTTGCATCAATCCAACTCAACTTGTGTCGGTATGGTAGTGCACACGTACTGATATCTAACCCAGATCCTTCCAAAAACTGTGTAAATCAAGTTATCAAAACAGCCCATTTAGTCCCATATTGGCCTATGATTTAAATTGAGATCATGATAGAAACCTCTAGTGACATTCTTCAGTCTCGAACTGACCCAACCCGATAAGTCCCTCGTTGTTCTCATTTTCTAAATCTATACCAAATTTCCAGCAAAAATGAATATTTAGAAACTGTCATTAAATTTAAAATAATACCCTTAATTAATTGATTTACTGTTTCAGTTTGTTGCACAAATTTTCTGCAGTACTTAATAAGTCTCTACTGAAATTTTCATTAGAAATAAAGTTTCCTAATCCTCTTTTTATTCTGTCAGAAACAGATTCTTGAAAAAAATGCAAAACAGACCCTAAAAGTTTACCAGAAATTACCCAGAATAATATTAAACACTGGAATTATTAGAACAGTCCCTGGATCAATTGGAATATCAGCAAAAAATAAATTGTTGGAGTGCTGGAAATTTACAGTTTTGACCCTAAACATACCAGAACCCAGAATACTCTTTCTTTTACCAGAAATGAAGACCTAGAAAATGTACAACAGGAAGGTTCCCGTTTGCCTGCTGCACGGAGTATTTGGGAATGGAAAACCAACAGGACTCAGCAGTACTGGTACTGCTTTTTCTGTCAAGAGAGGTTCCCAGATCAAACATCCCACATGATGCACATGGAGTCTGAGCATCAGCTTGGGCTTTCTTGTGATTGCTACTGCTTGGTGCCTTCTCAAGTCTGGCAAGAAGATCTATCAGGAGCGAATGGGGATGTTAAGGAAAGAAATCATATCCTGGATGATTCCATTGAAGTTGATTACACTCACAGAAAATTTCTCATAGATATGTCAAAGATGGGAATTTCATTTCACAATGAAGAACGGGAGGAAATTTTGGTCCAAAGGTGCAATCTGTTTGCCGAGAAAGTTGAGGCCATACGACATCAACTCAGTTGCTTGGAGATTCTGTTTAATACCAAATGCAAACTCTGTTGGACCTCTGAGGTTGTATGCTCCTCCTATTACTTTTTACTTAGCCGTCCAATTGAATTTCACTTCCTTCCTTTTCAGTCTGTGACCCCGCCCCTGTGCTCTCTCCTTGTCTCATGAATTAATACTCTCTTCGTAGGTTTCTGAGCTAGATGCTGAGATTGTACAAAATTTTGTTCAATTAAAAATGCTAAAGCAAGACCTATCTAAGTTGTGTGTCTATGACTACAAGAATGAAATCTTGCCTCCTATTTGATCCTTCCTACAGGTACGTGTTCTAGACCTTAGCCGCTCCTCTGGCTTCCCTATATTATTTATGTGTGTGTATGTTTGGATTACTTGCTGTTTTTGTTATGTTCTCAGGATAAAATTCTTGTGGATGGTTTAGGTGAGCTTACATCCTGAGCTTGCAAGAGATTAAAGGTATGGACAGCATTATCCACTTTGTTTCATTTGTCGCTCGTCTCAATTTTTAGCATATATTCTCTTCTTACTGGTTAATTCACTCAAATCTGTTATTGATTTCCAGGATTTGCTTGGTTCCGTTAGATGCTCATACGTTCCAGACTCGTTCTCCATGGTGCTAGAATCAACTGGCAAGGTGGGTGGTTGTGACTACGAGCATCTTAATCCGGACAACTCTTCCAAAAAGAACAAAAAAAAATTAAATGAATTATAATACACAACAGCAACAACAAAAACAGGGAAAAGAAGAAAAACATAAACAATAGTGACTGCAACTGTGTCGCCGTATAACCAGTTTTGAGTCCCTTTTATCTTGTATGAAGGCCTGTGTCCACAACCAAATAAGGATTCTGGCAAAAACACTTAATGTAGGGGTTAGGGATAAGCCTGTGCAATAGTCTCAAATGTGATCTGGCCTAAGTGTGTACCTTTATAAATGTTATGAGCAGGTTGTTGTTAACATTTCAGGAGCAAAATGCTGGGGTCACATTTGCTTATGCTGGACTTCGTCGGAGATTTAGTGGTGAGATTTCCTCTCTTTTCATGTTTCTAGACTTGTTAAAGCCTTTCTATTTTTATGAATGCTATGTTTTAGAATAGGAGTAGCCAGGGACTTTACAATAGATGTGCAGCAGAAGTTGGTGCAGTTTCAAGCTGAGTTCTTCACAAGGAGGTTGCAATGCTGAGAGAGAGAGAAAAGTGCACCTGTATGGATCTTTTAGAGAAATTAGAGATTCAAGTGGCACAAGTGAAATGAGCTTTAGTTGGGCTTGAGCTGATTGAACTATTTGTATTTTTTTTTTTTGCTTCTTTCTTTTAGTTTGGCTTGATTTCCATTGTGGAAATGAATGAATCTTTCTCCAACTCCATCTCTTCTTTATGTTCCTTTTTTTTTCTCTTTTTTCCTGTTCATTTTTTGTAAATTGTTAAACAAAGAAATAGGATGATCTCGATGCGATTTATGCTTTGGGTGACTTCTGCATCCTAAATCCTTGTGATGTAATTTATTCTTGTTACTTTAAATTTACTTCTCTTCTTTGCTTTAGTTTTCTGGAAGAAAATATGACAGGTTTATAGTATCATAATTACTTGACAATGAGATTTTAAATAAATTCAAAAAAATTATTAAAAATAGAAAAATGTTTATTGATATATATTTTAAACTTATTGATTGATTAGATTTTAAATTTCTTATAATTTAAATGCCATTTGGTAGTTCATTAAAAGCTTTTACAATTTTATATTTTGCAGTGATCCTGATTTAAAATTTTTTGATGAAATATCAATTGATATTTGAATTGTATGAAACTTGAAACATAATCAATTTATAAGTTTAAAGATATATTTATAAACTTTTAATTTTTTGCCTTTTTGATTTTATACTAAGTGAATTAAAAAATTTATAAATTTATAATGTAAAATTTATTACTCATTATGTAGATTGATTACAACCGCTTGGATTTGTCATTTGAAATTGATTGGATTTATTTTTAGTTAAGCTCATGAAGGATCTTAATAAGCTTCCTTGATGAGCTTAAGAGCACATTAACTTTACTTTAATCATGATTACTATTATTATTGAAAGTGTTAATTAAATTGAAGTTAAGTTAATCTAAATGTACCCACTCTTCTCGAATAATTCAAATTAAGTTAATTTAATTTTAGTAATGATTAGCAAATAATTGTACAATTATTGCATAAAGCAACAATAGAAATAAAAAGAATGCATGGATTTGTATAGTAATAAATACTAATCGGTATACGAGTTTAGATAATTTTTTAATTCAAAAATACACGACCATTTATTAATCTTCCTTATAATCTGATATATATTTTTGGTCGCATTTTGGTCTTTTATATTAGTTCTTACTTATTGATTATTATCTTTCTTTTTTTATCGTACTCTACCTCATCATCAAACACCAATAAATTAAAAATAAAGTACACAGATTAAGTATTATTTTACTTTTAATCTACTTCAGATGATATGTTATTTTGGGCAGCAGGGAATTTATTTTCGCAACCAGAGAATTTATTTGTAATCAGACTTCGGGCAGTACGAAAATTACTTCGGGCAGGAGGGGCAGCTACAATTAATAAAATCAAACAATCCAAATCGTTGATTGAATTAAACAGTGGACATAAAAGGAAAAACAGGACCTTGTTTTGTGTTTTATGCGAGCATGAATATTGCTAGATTTTTGACATATATAGCCTCGACTGGTACATTTCAAAGTACTATCAAATAGAACTATTATACGCTTATTTATTACTTATTAACAATTATTACTACATTAAGATAAGGATGCGAATCGACAAGGTTGTTTTTCAACAACAAAACTATAAACTATTGTACGAAAGATTGAGAACATGATTTGCTTTTACATCTTAAATTTGCATGATATTATCCTCTTCCTCTTCCTCTTCCTCTTCCTCTTCCTCTTCCTCTTCCTCTTGAATTGATAATTAAGAATGTTATAGAAAACACAAATGTCAGAAGGAAAAACAAGTTTTTGGAAAACATTAGTTTATAAGCAAAATTTGATTACGGCCCAAATCACTTCATTAGAAAATTAGAAGAGGTGGCCAATTTATTGACATTAGAACTCTTTTATGTTTTTTTCTCCCCTTTTTTTTTTACCTTGAAGGAATTAGACGAATTCAGTAAACGGATGCCAAAATTGAGAATTCTGGTGGGCGCTTTATTAAATATAAGTTGAAAAATTAAATTCATTTTGATCTAATTGGAACAAATTGCCACCTCAACTTTGCCCAAGAAATTAAATTTGGACCTTTTAAAACTTTATGAAATCTTTGATCCTTGAACCTTATCAAAATAATAAACGAACAAGTTTATTGGTAAGAAAAGCAAATTTATAAACCTTGTACTTTGTACTATAATTTTATATTATGTACACAAATAATTTATTCATTTATTATTTAGCTTTTGGCCAACAAAAACGAATTTGTGATTTATCTTTCCCAAAACAGAAAAGATTATTGATTTGTGGAACCTTTCTTCTCACAGTGTATTAGTACTTTTCCTTCAAGTCACACTAACCTAACAAAAAACCAAAACCCTTCTCTGAACTTTCTTCCCCCTCACAGATAAGTATTCCTTTCTTTACCATTCAAGTGAGAGGTGATCCCTAACCTCAAGAAACCAACAATTTTCCATCAACAAATCAAAATGCGCAATACTAGAAGGATACGGCAACTGCGTGTCTAATCAAGGACGCTGAATTCCTTCAAAGCATCTCTAGTAAAATGGGTTGTTCTTCTTCAAAAACTGAAGAAGCTGCCTCAGTTCAAATTTGTAAAGACCGAAAGAATTTTATCAAGCAAGCAATAAGACACCAAAACCAGCTAGCTTCTTCTCATGTTGCCTATGTCCAATCTCTGAGACGAGTCTCTATAGCTCTTTGTACCTATGTAGATGAAAACCGTTACCAGTATTTGTTAGACTCATACAAGTACCATCCATATAGATATAATAAAATTTTCATAAGACCTAATACAACAAACACTTCTGTTATGGTTCATTATTCGAGATCACAGCCTAAATTGCCTAAAACTAGTACCATCAAATTTGTTGATGATCTTTTCACTGCAAATGTATATCGGAATCCGTTGACATCAACGGATCAAGATGGATACATGGAAATGGAGGAAACAGGGTGTTTCTCAATGAAAGAAAGAAGCCAAAATGACGGCAACAAAAGTACAAGTGCAGACAGAGGGTTAGTAGAGGGAGAAAAGGACATTGTCTTACAGGAAAGAGGAAACAGAGTGGTGATTGGAAGTGGAGATTTGGGAGAACAAGCTCCGGGTTTCACAGTGCATGTAAGTAGAATTCCAGCAAGTATGTTAGAGGTGATGAAGGAGGTTGAGGCACGGTTTATGGCAATTTGTGATGCTGCAACTGAAGTTGCCACGCTTTTAGAGGTTAACATAAGTAATAACCATTCGAATAGAGGTACGTTAGATGATATTCACTTTATTATTATTTATTAAGTTTCAAAATTGATTCTTCCCAACAATGAAATGAAATAGATCTTGGTAATTTTCATTCATGCCCATTATTACCATGGGAAAAAAGTTTCTTCTGATCTGTATTCCACAACATTGACCTTTCCGGGTTTTTTTCCCCTTATAATCCATTTGATTTACATTTTGGTTAGTCCTGTAATAGCTTGGTCCAGGCTAATGAAGGATACAAAGTTGTTAGAATGAGATTTGATTGAGGCATTAATTGCACAATTGATACGTTAAGAGAATTGGAATATTGGTTAGATTGGGGCTTAAATGAAAAATAAATCCATAACTGAGGTTAATTTAGGTTTAATTGGGGTTACTTGAGGAATGACCGTTTCAAAGTCAAATAAGGATTGATGGAGCCAAGTTATGCTGAAATGGTACCGCACTGTACCGGTAAAGATAGAGATCCTGTAATGCATGCCAAAATGCAGGTCAGATGATAGGTAGCATTACAGGTGATTCAAAACCTTACAAAACAAAAGTTTCTTTTCATAAGAAGCTACCCGATGATAAGTGATTGTGATGAACAGATCGGAGGCCCCAGCTAGATGGCACAAACTCAAATACTGACATGTCAGATGAACCGTTTGAGATGTTCAAAAGTCAGAAAGCAAGTCTTGAAAGGCTTTATGATTGGGAGAAGAAATTATATGAGGAAGTCAAGGTAGTAATTTGTTCTCTCCTTAATCACGGAGTGCAATCCAACAGCAATGCTATTTGCCCCTTTTTTCTGTCTTATCTTTATTGCCCTTCAATTATTGCTTTTTTTTTGTACAAACATTCATTCCAAATACTACCACTATGCTATCAAAGAGATAAATAAATGGTAGACCAATATGGTAAGGTGGTGATGCCAACTGAGTAGATAAATAATTTGAACTTTGCAGATGCATATGCACTAAATTATACCTCACCTTGTCAATACATCATGTTGGTGCAGTCAGGAGAGAAAATTAGACTATTATACGAAAAGAAATTCACTCAACTGAAGAACCAAGATTTAACCGGTGCCGAGCCTTCTTCTGTGGAAAAAACTAGGGCATCCATCAGAGACTTGCGTACCAGATTAGGTCTCTCCTTCACCTCAGTCGAGTCCATTTCAAAAAGGATCGAGGCCCTGAGGGATGAGGAGTTGCACCCCCGTATCACAGAATTAATTCAAGGGTATACTTACAAGTTCTTATATCTTTATCATAGTTAGCTGCAAAATCAGTACAATTTCTACAAATTCTTATCTTTAACAATAGTATACCTCATCGGCAGTCTCGCAAGGCTGTGGCAAGCCATGGCAAATGCTCACAGGATCCAGAAACACACAGTAAGCCAAGCAAAACTACTCCTCCAGCTCCTCACCTCCACTACCTCGCCGCCTCCACCAGTTGCTGCTGCTGCCAACCTGGCATCCGAGCTGCGTCACTGGCGGCTTGCTCTCTCCGACTGGACTACTTCCCAGCACGCCTATGCGACCGATCTGTCCAACTGGGCCCACAGTTGCGTCTCAGACCCTGCCACGGGCGGCCCGATGCTTGAAAATTGCACGAAATGGGCCAAGGCGATGGAAAGGGTGGACGAGAGGAAGGCCGGGGAGGGAATTGGGCATTTGGAGGAGCGAATGAAGACGATGGCAGCGAGAGGGAGGAGGAGACAGAGGGGAAGAGAGGAATGGGAAGAGGATGATTGGAGAAGGGTGATTTGCGATGGGGTGGGGGAGGTGGCAGCGGTGGTGGAGGAAGTGGCCACCGCCGCGGCGGAGGCGTATGAGGATTTGGTGAGGGAATGGCAGGGGAGGGCAGGAGGGGAAAGGGAATGAATGATAATCAAATGAGAAATTTGGTTTAGGTACTAATATGGAAATGTAAATATATTTATATATTTTCATGAGAAAGAAAATGTAAATGTGTTTATGGAAAAAGGAATGTGTATTTGTCAATATGATATCTGCTGGACAAACACAAGATAATTGTTTTCTCATGGGAGCTTTTGAACATTTATTTATTTACATTAAATTAGCTTTTAGTTTGTTTTACAAAAGAAACTAAGTTGAGCATTAAAACTTTTTATAATGTGTATTCTACAATTAAATAAAAAAAAAATTCTTTAACCAACGTTAAGAATTATTTTTCAAATAAAATCAAACTATGTTTACCGGCCCAACCAAGAGCCGTTTTTTTTTATTTGAGAGAATTAAATTTTTAAAATTAAATAAATAAAAAAATCGGATGAGAAATCACAAATATAAAAGTGACGGATTTTCAAAATCCGTCCCCAAACGTACTTTTAACCTTTCTTTATAAAAAATAATATTTTAATATGGGACGGGATTTTAAAATCCGTCCCTCAATAAAAAATATTGAGGGACGGATTTTGAAACCCCGTCGCATAGAAAACAGATTTTGAAAACCTCGGGTTTTGAAAACCTCAGATTTTATTGAGGGACAGAGTTTTAAAATGTGTCCCTCAATAAAAATATTTTTTTATTGGGGAACGGATTTTGAAACCCCGTCCCTCAATAAAATAGATAATTTTTTTATTGAGAGACGGATTTTCAAAATTCGTCCCTCAACCTGAGATCAGGTTTTCAAAATCTGTTCCCTATAGGACGGGGTTATAAAATCCGTCCCGAATTTTAAAATCTCGTCCAATATTAAAATATTATTTTTTATAAAGAAAAGTTAAAAGTACGTTTGAGGACTAAATCCGTCCATCCTATATTTTGTAATTTCTCATCCGATTTTCTTATTTATTTAATTTAACATATTAATTTTCTTAAATAAAAAAAAATCCGAACCAAGAGACCCAACTACTCACACCTACACTACCACCTACTTAAAAACTGGATAAAATTTCTCCAAAATCTGATATCTGAACAGTACATTTAAACCAAGACACAAGGGGAAAAAAAAAAGGTTGTTGGAATGGTTTTCTAACTATCAATTTTTGTATAATCTAAGTATGAGGGGCTTAATAATTTATCAAAGAACATTAAACAAGGTTTATAATTATCCGACAAAATAATAAAGCATGCATCAAACTCATTGTCATATACTCATTATATGTAATATTAGATAAAGGTGAGGTCTCCATCATTTCACATGAGATACAGCTATAATAAAAAGTTTGAAATTCAAAAATAATTCACAGTTGATTTCTAAAATATAAATAATTTGCGAATAATCAGGAAATAATTTATGAGTTTATTTAATTCATCCATATTATTTTATTGGAAAAGTTGCTTGAAAGGACTAATTGATTTATTCACATTCATATAAATTACTGACCATACTGCGCAAGAACATCCCCACCACCACCAATATAAACACCAAGCTGTGCCAATGTTGGTAGCAGCGACCCCTCCTGGCTCCACCAAACTCTGGGGACCACCTTCCAGGGCCCAATACACAGCTACCTTGTACAAGACATGCACCTGGCATGAAAGATGCAACAATTAATGGAATTTCATGTTCTCTTTTTTTTTTTGTTTTTGGTGTTTTTTTTAGCAATTAAACAAATCCAGGGAGTAAATGCACAGAATGAAAAGTTAAATAGGATCTTATCTGAATAAAAAAATTTAGATCAAACCACTCCAACAAGAAGCCATCCATCCATCACTCTCCTTTGACCCCCCCTTTGCTGTCCAACTTTTCTTTCCTCCCTCTGGTGCATGGTATACATGTGATGTGACCTTGACCCAAAAAGCAATCCAGAACACAAAGGCGCAAGCAAAGATTATACTGATGTGACTGCACAACATTTTTACGTATCAGTAATGTCAGACCAGTTAAATGTGCCTTTTCCAATCTTTTTCCTTTCTTAATTATTTATTGATTAATCAAGATTCAGAGATGCATTGAAACTGATACGATACCGTAATTAAAATGATGCGGACATAATTTTGGTTGGTACCAAATTAAAATTATGCAGTGGCTACTGGCTTGACAAGGGGTTGACAAGTGAGAGAACAAGGGGTTGACAAGTGAGAGAACAAAAGGAAGCAACATTTGCCATTTCTGTAAAATATGAAAAACGTAAAAATAGTGAACCCCAGCCATATAAGCAAACCATACATCAATAATAATTCAACCGCTCTTTTCACCTTTTGCCTTCCAATTTTTACAGCTAACCCCCAAATAACAAAAAAAAGAAGAAGAAGAAAAAGAAAAGGAAAAGAAAAGAAAAAGAAAGAAACCAAAGAGACCTATCTCATCACCCTCTCTCCCCTCCCTCTCTCTACACCTTTAAAATTCACGCATCTACCACTGGAACAAACTAAAGAGACTACGATCTACACACTATGCATATCAAATTTCTTTTGTATTATCTCTCTAGGCTGCACAAAGTTAGCTTCTAGGAGAAGATCTAGAACCTACTGGAGCTGGTGAGTGGGTACCCGATTCGTCCGAACCACTTGAAGAGGAAGAGCTCGAGTCTGAATCTGAACCAACCAAAGCATGAGAGATGGAAAATTAGTTACCAAATCAAGATATATTAAATGATCAGTCCAGCTAACCTACTTCATTTACTGAAGGTTTTCTCTGTTCAGAACATAACCCTGCTATTATTTGAATGATATGGATCTTAAATATAATGCATCAAATCAAGCAGAAGGCTCAAACTGATAATGTTAGCACTGATGTTACCTCAACTATTAGCAAACCGTAAACCCAGTTAGCCTTGTGTCCCCAAATTCAACTACCCACTTAATTACATACAAACCAGTATTACCGGTTACTTCTAAAACATTTAATTACATCTAAAATGCACCAATTGTTGTCCATTGTACATGTACATCACCAATTTTCTCTTGGGTGAAGGATTATGATTATGCCATAATCAAGAATTTAATTTAAGTCTAATTTCATTTTGCACATGCAGAAACAATTCACCAGAATTAGATTGTGATTAACATTAACAAATGTGGACAATTTCCACAAAAATAAACCAACAGAAAAGCATAAAGCCCCAGTTAAATTTCAATTCCACAAGCACATCTTAACTTGTTTATTTTTCTGCACAACTCAACTCCAATTTGGTCCCCAATTTGACTACGACTGTATAAATAAGCATCACTGAAATGATAATTTCTTCATAATTAACTACTAGTTATCCCATGATGCAAACAAACTAGCAAATGTAAACAGAAAAAAAGTTAAAGCTGGAAACAGAACCTACCACTAGAAGAAGAGCCACTGTCCGAACTGCTAGAACTATTTGCTTGTGCAGCTTCTCTCTGGATCTCAACAGGTGGGTATTGCATTGCTGGCATTTCATCTCCAATATCCACATCCTCTTCTCCCATCTCCGGCTGATTCAGAACCACAATGTTTTCACATTAGAAACATGTTTGCAGAAATGATTTTGTTCGGGTTCCTTTTGTTTACAAACTAAGATATTTTCTCTGGATCTACTTTCATAAATCTTTTAGTAGTCAAATATCAAGACACTCTTAAGTTATGCCGCAACCAATCCTGAATCATAACCTAAACCATCAGCAATATAACATATACTCTAAATGATGCGCATCCAAATAAAACATGTTGGCCATGAATTTGGTAACGTCCATACTAAGCTAACTATACAGATTGTTCGGGAATGATATTTCACAATAATAAACAAAATAATTATATTATACCATTCATAAATCCACACCATATGTATGTGCCTATTTCTGGTTATATATAACTCAAAAGTACCTTACAAAAATGGTTCTAACATACTGTTCACAAACCCCTAAATTTTACTTGATTCTAGGTGTTAGATCCTAATGTGAACATTACTGGGAAAGTAGAAAACTTAAACAAGCGAGAGATATACCTTATCTTGTAGTCTATCAGTGACCCCGCTCCCAGCAACCGTCAGTACAGCTGTCCCGGAATCACTAGAAGCCGCCATATCAGCAATACTTGTCGCCACACCTTCAGCTTGACGAGCACATGCCAGACCGACATTGCCCATGCTCTCACCTTCCCCTTCTTTCCTCCTGTTCTTGGACTTCTTGCAATTATTTACAAACCGATCTAGCTCCCATAAGGTCTCATTATCCATGGAATCTATATCGAGCTCAATCTCATCTCCATGCTGTGTAGCGTCAAGATTTCTCTTTCTGACAATACCGACCAGTTGAGTCATCTTATCATCTGGCAAGCTTTGTAAGCCCTCACTCAATCTCTGTTTCTCTTCATAGGTCATCGGTCTTTTGTTCGGGTCCCGTGCCTTTGGTTTCGGCTGTTTCGCAACTGGTCTTGCTGCAACTGGAGCTGTCATGACTGGAGTTACATGCGTCTGTGCTTGCAATTGGGGCTGTGATTGCAGGTGATTTCCTGAGATCTGCTTTTCTGCAATTGCATCCAATTGAAGCTTGTGAGACTCGAAAATGGGGGAAAATAATTTCTCAAACAGGCCCAGTAATTCCTCAGCTAATTCATGAACTACATGGCCTCTGGGATTGTATAACAAGGCGTTGTTGAAAGTTAGTCTGACGTCAGATGCAAATTCCGACAGATTTGCATAAGAACCCTTGGATAATTTAGATTTTACGGTTCCCAAATCCATCGGTTGCTTCACGATCTGGTGATAATCATGTAAACCCATCTTGACGGCATCCACAGGGGAATTGAACCACACGTTCTTCTTGTGCTTCATCAAACGGGTCAGGATCTGGCCACACCTCTTCAAATTGGCCGATACAAGCGCCGAGGCAGCGGGGCTCGAGACCCTCTCAACCTGACTGGAATTCGGATCATGCGGAGGGCTGTTAGGATGCACCACAGTAGCGCATCCGGGTCGTACGGACTCAATTCTGGCGAGGAGAGAGCGCACCTGCTCGAGCTCAGAAACGAGGCGGCGCTTCAGCTCACGGAGCTCCGAACGAGAGCAGGTTGCCACGTGGAAGGTGACGCGGCCGTCCGAGGTGACGCCAACTGTACTATGGTTGGGGTTAGCGGGACTAGGGTTAGGGTTAGGGTTAAAAGGGGGGTGTTTCCTCATGTAAACGGCTGGTTCGGCCCAGCGAGGCTCATCGCGCCGGCTGGAGAGAACCGCCGAGGCCATGGCGATCAGACCCTCCCGGGTAGCCGATCGACGACGCAATCAAAAATTCTCTTCCCCATTCTATTTTTTCTAAATAGTGAAAAATAGAAGGGTCAAACTGAATAAATAAAAAGAAAGACTTGGGGGAGTTGGGACCTATAAATGGATTGGGATTTGAGAGCTAGCTAGGCCAAGGCGTGAGAGAACTGGCAAGGGGCATGGTCTCTTTTAAAGGCGCGAGGCGCTGCCCGGTCAGGTCACGGGTAGATCGACGACCGTTGACTGGAGATCACTGTTAGATCGGACGGACGTGAGAGAGCCTTAAACTGACCTGACACCTGGCATGGACGGTCACGATGATGCGGTCAGTAGCACGTGGCGGTGATCCGCGCTGTGACTGCAACGGTTGGAGTTTTTTAATTTCCGTTCGGATAGAATTGGCTTTTCTTAAGAAAATGCTTTGAGAACCCCTGTGTGTACCCAAGCGGAGTCTTGTCGTCTCTTTTTGAGAAATTAAAAAAGGTCCATTGCGCCTTGTTCACGTAACAATTGGAACTAATTGAGAATGTCTGCATCTCTTTACATATTTAAGGTTGTTTTCGTTTAATGATGATATTAATTGCGAACAAATTAGAAAAAATTACAATTTTATGTGATGAGATCATACTTATTACATGCATAGTTATCATTCGACTATTAACATGTGCTATAATTTTGCTTGTAATATACTCAATCAAATTGGCTTGGTAGATTCCAATAATGGATAATTAAAGTGAAGAGAGACGAAAACAAACAAAAAGTTCTCGGTTTGCATTTTTAAATATTTCATAGATAACTTTCTAGATATGATTGCAACTTTTCTTTTTTATAGCGAGCTCGATCGGAGGTTATATTTCTAAGCAAAATTTGTTCATGTATGTATGAGTATATGAGTATGAGTGGTAATTAAATTAAAAGCTTGTATTATATGCAACTTTGAAATTGGAGCTCTTTTGAATTGTATCTTATTTTAAGAATTATTAAAAAAAATGATATGAGAAAATACACGCAAAATTACACTTGTTGTATCGTTACTCAGTTAGACATATGTTGGAAATATATAAATTAAAAAAAATTCTTTACTATATGACCTTTTCTTTACTTTTCTCCCTCTAAACATTAATTCATCCTACCTACCTTATAATTCTTATAAATCTTTTTTATTGAATTTCTTAAATAATTTCAAATCTTTATTTGTTATCTCCACTACACCCTTATTTCTTTCAAACTATGTTTTTCCCCTAATAAAGTTCCTATAACTTTAACCATAGTTATACTAGGTGTTTAATAATTTAACTATGAATGAATGAGGATTCATTAACAATAGTTAATTTGTTCATAAAATTTTAAATAAATTCAAGAAATATTAAATTAATTAAAAAAATCTTAAAATTAGAAAAAAAAATTATAGACATATTTGTTTTGAACTTATAAATTAATTAAGTTTTAAATTTCATACCATTTAAATTTCGTTTAATATTACTCAAAATCATTTCAAATCTAGCTCAAGCTACGGTTAAATTTGAATTTTGTCTAGTCCAAATTTTAGGAAAAACTTAGAATTATTTTGTTTGGTTCACCCAAGCTCAGCTCGAAATAGCTCGGTATGTAAAATTATATTAGTCGGTTTGAAATATCTATATCCATTTAGTAATAAATGCTAATCTTTATGCATAAATGATTTTTTTTAATATTACAAAATCAACTAAATGCTAATAAACACGAATTATTAAAAAAATTATGAAATAAATATAAAAAAAATCATGCTAATTGAGCATCATATAGAGCTAAAGGTAAGAGTTTCGATTTGTTCAAGCTCAATAGCTCAATTGGTTTTGAACTCAAACTTGACTTAATTCTACTTATTGTCAAATATTGAAATTAATCTTGACCTATAGCTCGTTTGAATTCGATTCATTTGCAATCCTACAAATATGATTATTCCATTTTACTTGTGTATATTTACTTTTTTTTTCTCATTTATTCATCCGCAACCCCACACATATACGATCAAAACATTTGAAAAATCGACTGATACAGAGACAAATACAATGTATTCACATTTTACTCAATACATATTTATGAGAACTAATTGCATCTAAATAAAAATCATAGGATAATTTCATAACATGTATTCACATTTGTTATCCTTTTCTTCTGATTCTCATGTACTATATATAACTTGCATCATGACATCGCTCTCAAGTTTCAAAACTAAAAACGCAGAAATTGATTGCGGGTACTCAAAGGCGACGCGTAGCAATATTGCGTTCTGAATGGCTTTATTGCACTGGTCGCTCTTCGGCATCGCGGTTTTATGTTAGGCTTAGGCGCAGTAGGAGCATGCGCGCGCATAACTCACGCATTTGCTTTTCGCGCCTTCCAGTTTCAACCTCAAACTTATCAAATACTCGTCTCCAGTCCTTCCCATCTTCCACATCATTTTTCTCTCCTCACACTGGATCCTCACAATTTTTTTCTGAACTGGTGCTCTCCATTCAATGGAAATAGTAAGAAAAATGTTCATCTCCAAATACATGCATAATTAAAAAAAAATGAAAAAATGTTTTGAAAGAAAGGAAGGTCACTATGTTGTACCTCTATGCAAAATAATATAATGTGATACATTAATGTTTGATTCTTTTATGTAGGAGAATGAATTATATTTCTAGTTTATCATTTTAATTTATATATTTGGCGACGCTAAAATGTATTTGAGATTTGAGATTTGTGTTCTTTTGGATTTGAAACTCTTGATTATAATTGAGATATTTTTGGAACAATGAACAATTTGAATAGACGGGATAACTTCACAGTGATTATCCGGACAATTTTGACGATGATTTTTTAAATAAATTCAAATAAAATTGAAAATTGAAAAATAAATTTGTAAGTATATTATTAGATATAAATAGACTAGTTAAGTGAAGTTGAGTATGCTTTCGTCGATCATAAGAGGAGAATTGGGGGATTCTTTTTGCCCGCCAATGATGAAAATAATTTTGTTAAAAAAAATATATAAACTAGTGTCACAATATTAAAAAATAATTATTGATAATCTAATCAATTAATCTATGATTAATTTATGACACCTTATTGTTATTTTTTTAATGTTTAATGCATAAAAATTCATTTTATGACATTTCTCTTCATTTTTTTACCATGCTTTACAAAGTTTGTAAGTTCTTTTGTTTTATTTTCATTCATTTCACATTCGCTGTTATAATAAAATATGATAACGGACTGTCATTATATCAATAATATATATATACTCATACACTAAATAAAATAAAAATATTTCCTACAAACATCATGAAATTCGTTAAAAATATGACTGGACCATTTTAAATCAACCAATCATAGGTTTTTTGTAATCAACAAGTACTGGATGGTTCAGTGGGTTTTCAAAATGGAGATGTTAAGCAATTCTCATTGTCCAGTTGTCCTTCCGAGAGAAAAGGTGGGACCCACAGTCGCTCACGGTCCCATAATACGAATTGTGACAGCTGGCAGTAAAGGCGGGAAAGGGAAAATATCTTTTTGGTAAATATTTCTGCACCGAGGAAATTTTACGCTGAGATGCGCATTCTTACGCACTAAACGGCTTATGAGAGATATCGGACCCACCGGCCAGTGAGAGATAGAGAGAGAGAGAGCGTTAACTCTGAGTGAACTTTTCACGTGCAAATGGCGCATTGGGAAAACGACTCTCCCGCCAAAATAGGAAGAGAGTTGGGGGTAGAGTTACCGCCTAATCAAGTACGAAATTTGAAATGAAAAATAGAAAAATTGTGTTATTACTAATGACCTTTAATTTTGAATTAATTACCATTAATTAGAAGTTGTAAGTTGATGGTTGTAACTTTGTTGGAGAGTGAATTAATATTTATAAAAATGCAACTCTCTTTGAAGTTATTATTTCAATCAAAGTTCTTTCTAACATTGGACTAATTATTGATATGTTAGAAACTCATATTAGTTAGTATACATAACTTCTGATTTAATTTCCAAAGAAAAAAAATTATACATATTTGTTATTTTTTTTTTACTTTATGCTTAAACTAGTGTTAAGTCCAAATTATATTATTTCAAATTACTAGTTGTATTATTGTACCTTTTTTTTAAAATTAATTATGGAGTACATCTTATTATCTTTTTAAACTATGGCTCTTAGTCGTCAAATGACGAGTTTGTTGTTTTATTTTCGAATAGACTTATTATTAAGTCTTATTTTTTTTTGGCGCGAGATTTTGCAATGTGATCTTAATTAAATTTGAGATATGACTTTGAAAAGCATTCATCATCTCGACATTTTTATTACAATGGATTTCTCATTATTTCAAATTCTAAGAATTAAAGATTTTGTTTTTACAAAATTCAATTGACATGATATTGTCATGTGATTATAAATTTAATAACAATCAAGAGTATTATCTTATTTTTCTATTATCGAATTTTTCATTGTTTGTATTGGTATTCAATTTATCGGTTCGGTTCAAACATAGTTTAATATATACAACCAAACGTTTATTTGATTTATATAGATATAAACCAAAACCAACCAAATAATTCGATCGATCGAAGTATAAACCGAACTTTGGTTCTGTGAAACTCAATTAATATGAAAATTTTAATATATAACTAAAACTACAAATATTAGCTTGATAATTCGTGTATTAACATGTATGATATTACAACAATAATGTAACATTTACTAATGTTTCAATTCATTTGGTTTGCTCGGTTTTATTGGTTTATAGTTGTTAAAACCGAATTATTGTAATTTTATCTTAAATATATTTGATTCGATTAAAACTGAAACCAAACAAATAAAATCATTTAAACACCCTAATTAGTAATTACTTGCATTGTTGTCATCAAAGAGTTAAAAAATAATAACATGGTTTAATTATTAGCAGTTCATGATTTTTTAATAAGCAGGAGAATCATAATATCCATCGAATTAAAATTTAGTTTAACAAACAAAATAATCATTGAATGATATTAAAATTCACATAAAAATTTGATTCATATTATTAAAAAAAAATAATAGTATAAATTTATAAATTTAATAATTTAATAGTTTGGCTTCACCAATCAAAAGCGCTAGGCGTAGGCGGTAATCTTACCTCCAAGCAAACGGTAACCAGGTGTATGCAAAAAAGCAAAAAGGAAAAAAAAAACTAATACCTTTTAACATCTCGATCGCCCGTGACGTGAATTATTGACGAATTCGTGTCGCGAATGACTGGAACAAAAGTGCAGTGCGAAGTGTGAAGCGATGAGTTCCATTTTCTCAGATGTCAGAAATTCGGCACATGATTTCGCTACTTGTCAGAGATGTAGAAGATCTGACTGGTCTCGGTTTAGAAGTATTTTTTTTATTTTTATTTTTTTGTCTTAGAAATTGCAACAGATAACCTATGAGGCTATGACAAGGCCAGCCTGGCAGCCTATATTATATTTATAATCGTTTTAATTTTGTTTAATATATATACGGTATATTAAATATTAAATGAATTTAAATTATGATTTTGAATATATAAAATTAGTTAAATTTTGTAAAGTGCATTTAATTTTGTTTGTTATAAAATATTTTTTTAATATTATTGACTATAAAAAAAATACACTTAGTATTGAAAAATTAAAATTCATGCTTGTATTTGTAAACTATAATTATAAAAAAAAACATGTATTTCCCATGATAACTATTAAATAACAGCATATATATACTGGATAACTACATTTTGAAAAAACATATAAAAACTAATAATTATCTAAATTAGTATATGTATCATATCCACTTTATAAACTTAAAATCATATCCACATTCATATTTCGCCCGATTATTTGAACGTGTCGTGTCCATATCTAAATTAATAAATAATGATAAAAAATATTCAATATATTTGCATCATAGGGTCTACAAAAACACTTTTTTTGTTTTTGTTTTATTACTTGTTGGTTCTTGTGTTTTGCTTTTAAAATTTTATTTAGGTCATGTTTGGATCAATTTCATCTGTTAGAAATGGATGGAAATTTAAATTCAATGAAAAATTATTTCAAAATCATGTTCGTAACACTTTTTATTTGTGTTGGATGATGATTTTCTTTTTGCTTGTTTTTTATTTAACCTTTCATTTACTTATAACATGATAAATTATCAAAGAATACACTTGAATATTTTCAAAGTTTAAATAAAAAAGTAAAAGTTTGATTATTAATATTATATCAAAATGTGTACTAAATAAATAGAATGACACATATGCGTATAAAATCAATGAAAATAGTTATTATATCTAAGTACATTATTAACTATTAATTAACAATAGTTATTGTACCTAAATAATATTAGCAAATATTAATAAAAAAATATATTGACATCAAGCATTTTAATGAGAACAATATAATTTCCCATAATAATTCGCATGGTACAACCGAACAATCATTCTACACATTTTCATAATCATTCTCATGAGCATGAGTTTTCATAAAATAATTTGTGGATTCTCAAGCGAAACATTATTTTTTTATTTGATAGATACGGCTGAATTTTTATTTGTACCGTTTGCTTTCTTTTTGGTTGTTTTGCATTTGTTTATTTTTTTTTAAATAAGAGCTTCCGTTAATCTCGATATTATTTTTCTCAAATGTATTTTGTGAGATTTAAACATATATCTCTTTGTAAAAAGACGATGTCTGTTACCAATTTATTATTATACTAAATTTGCGGTTCTGTTTTGAATATGTTTTACCATTAAGAGTATGTTCGGAGGAAACCCGAAGGATATGGGATTGAATATTTTTCTCATTTACATTCTCATTTCTATACAAATTGGTGGGAAAAAAAAATAGATTTAACCAAATTATTTTTTCCCATGGTCTCTTGCTTCATCTTTCATCTTAAGTTTTCCAAAAAAATATTTAATAACATTAATAGTGCTTAATGTTGGATAAATTATTTTTATTTATACTTGCTTATACTTATATATCATTTTTGTAAAAGTTATATATAATCATATCAAATTACTTGATTTAATTTCTATTTACAAAAGAATTTTTTTTATAAAAAATCATAATGGCTTTTATAATTATTTTGTTATTATTATAATTATAAAATTTAGTTTATTATATTTAACTCTGATTATCATTTATGATTTTTTATCAAAAATTATACATGAACTTATTGATAGTGTAAAAGATCACACTAAAAAAATAAACTTTGTTATACTAGTGTTTATTCATAGAAAAATTAGTTTTAGTACCAATTATTTAAAAATAAAAATAGATTTTTCCAAAATAATTCTCATAATATAACCGAATAATCATTCGTATACATTACTATTTTATTCCTACGCATATAAATTTTCATAAATTAACTTTTAAATTCTCACACTCATATAATTTCATCCCGTATATTTTTATATTTTTATGACAACCGAATAGGTCTTAAATAAAACCAACACATAAAAACTCAATAAAGAGGCCATGAAAAAGTACAATTTTGGTACGAAAGAATGAAAATAGATTTCTAGTTTAAAAATAACATCATAATTTAATTTTCTCAGTGTTGTTCCGAGGACAATGATGGACTACACATATATTCGTTTTCTTGTAATTTTTTTACATATATTTTTCGATTATGAGGCCCCTCTTGATTTTCCATCTGGAAAACGCGTTGGGAAACAACGCACATCGACTGTTTAATATCAACTTGCTATTATATTATGAGAAGCTTATATAATATATATATATATATATAGATATAGATATATAGATATCGTAATCTATGTTGTCGTTATTATCGATTTCATTATTTATATAAAATAAAATTTTATTTAAGTTAATTATTTTATGATGTAATTTATTTTGAACAGTATTGTTATTATTTAATTTAAATGAGTTATTATTCAGATTAGTGATATTAAATTAAATAATAAAAATACTGAAAAAAACTAAATGTATAATAAAATCGTGATGATAAATAATAATTTATTTTACAAAAATAATAAAATTAATATCGTTATAACGATATTAATGATGATATCTCCTAAATATTTTTCTATATTATAGTAATAGTAGTTATGAAGGAGATAATTGCATGATTGTGACCAGACAATCAACTGTCCTATATATTTTTCTATATTATATTAATGATAATATCTCCTAAATATTTTTTTTATATTAAATTGCATGATTTTGCATGCAAACAAACAATTGAATGTTAAGTCATACATTAATTTTTTTTTCTTTTTTTTGATAATTCTACCGCGTATCAGAGTTTTAAGGTACATATCATCTAGTGTACACCCAAAATAAAAATTAAAAAAAAAAATTCAGTAACAATATCAAAATGAGTATATTTTTATATGAAAAATTTGTACCACAATCCTATCATATTTCAAGACGAACATCTAATGTTGATAACTTCCATTTGCTAGTAAGTGAATATATCAAATGATTCAAATAAATACTGTAAAATAAATAAATTATTCAAAAAATATTTTGCAGCTTGAGCTATGGATGTAATTTTCCAGCTGATGCAAGCTCACATTCTACCCAAAATTAAAAAAAAAATGAAGCTCATAGTTTTACACTATTTCGATTTGTCGAAATTTCTGCTGTAGACTGTTCCGAGGATGATCGGCTCCTATGAACATAAATATGCAAATGGCATTGATAAAAGAAGATCATTTTTGTATAAGTTTCACCATTGGAGAAAAATGAAGCATTAGATAAAACTCCAATCAAGCCTCTGGTGTATTGTACAAAGCTATTTTCTAAAACTAAGCATTACAATTTCAACTGGTAGAGGTCACCACAGAAGCATTACGTGATGGCGCTCATTCCTCGTCGACCTGTTGTGCACAGAAGTGCAGCCGAGTCAACATTATTATGTTTACCAGTCTTGTTACAAGATAATAGGTTATCAGATGCATGTCAATTATACATAAAAAAGTGTTAACCAGTGTGATCGTCGACACAAGCAGATTAAATACATATATTTATTACAGAAACCTCAAGCCATCCAGTCACTAGTCACTAATCAACTAATAAATTATAGCATACACCACGACAAAAACTATATTTGAAGTCTATAAATATCACTTCAAATCTGTTTTGAGATCAAGTTTGGTTGTGTGTCGCAAGGCCAGATATCGTAGACATCAAGGTTTGGCAATGGGGAGTTCTGCACATGCTCTGCCATGGACAATCCTGGGTAGCAATTCTCTCCCCCTTGGAAATTGGCATTGGCATTGCCGTTGTTATTGAGAGCGGGAAGGATGTCAGAAGAGGCTCGGTGAGAGGCCATCATCTGAGGGGATCCTATATGGCCTTGAAGTAGGCGGTCTAGGCCGCATGTCAATGCACCTCTTGCCACCAAGTCTTCAGCCATCTTCACCTGTGCTTGTCAATATTTTAGAAACTTATCACGCACTCTCTCACACACAAAAAAAGAAAAAGAAAAACATACACATGCTCTCTGAATCACTCAAAATTGGAAGAAATAATCATAACACAACTCTTTGAAATCACGTTAGCGCCTAAAAAGGATCAAAATACAATACATATGTTACATGAAAGGAGAATTACCTAACATATCCTTAATAAGTCACACTAAATATCTCCTATATCCTTTGATCAGGTTTTAGAAAATTAGATCTTGAAATGGTAAATTTAATGCTTCTATTTTTTTTTTTGGAAATGTATGATAAAATTTGTCTGCACCAGAAGAAAAAAAGCATTTGTTCAATAAGAAACAAATAAATTGCATTTTACCTTCATCCGTAGAGCTTCCACATCAGATTTCAGGATTCTGTTATCAGTGACAGCAGTTGAGAATTGATGGTTAGCATCGGTTAGTTGCTTGAACAGAGTTGAATGTTCTCCCCTTAGTTGCTCCACCTAATTAAATCAGTTAGCATATAAGTCGAGAAATTAGTATATTACTCCACTCTGCAATTCGATGGCAAATTAGTTCCAACTTAAAGCTTTCCCTTAAGTACAGTCTAAAGTACTACATTTGGGGATATATACTTTTTTAAGATCTTTTCCAATATGAGAAGGTGAAATTTTGAGCTCGTACCTGCTCTTTAGAAGTTTTAAAGCGATCCAGTGATTAAGGACTTTATTTTCATTGGGCATATATTTGTATCAAACAGTAGCTCAACAGTTCAGGAGAATTCAGATCTTGAAGCATGAAACTGGACTCAGTAAGATTTATTGGAATGATGCAGGCCTTTGGGTCTTTTTCCCACAAAAGAAAAAAGGTACCTGTTGTTCAAGCTCAGCCAAATGAGCTTGCTTTCGCTTCCTTGATCTTCTAGCTGATTCTCGATTAGAGACCATCCTACAAAATTCAAATATTTGAATTATGTTTTAAAAAGAAGTTCATTTATTATTTGGCAAATTACAATGATAGTTTTACATTACTTTCAGGTAACAAACTAACAGTAATGAATTTTTTTTGTGAAAAGACAGTTCACATCTGCTGCCATAGTTGCATTGTGTGTAGCTATGGCATGCAATCTGAGCCGTCTGGTTTGAATCTGCCTCAGATCCTAAAACACCCCAAAAAGACACAACATTTGCTGCATTTGATCCGAAGATGGATCAGATTGTGTGCCATAAGTATATGGCTATAAAAGAAAAAAAAAATATATAGTAAAATTCAACAACTTATTCGCAATACCACAAAAGTTTTTGTTTAATAATTTCAAATTTGATATCTGGTAGGGTAATAGTAAATATAAAAGATATACATATTTTTTTAATAGAAATGGTACAACATACTATCTGTTTCATTATATTCATGAAAAACCTACAGTATATGAAAGGTATTGGGTGTATTTTCAGATAACCAACAAAAATCCTTCTATTTCTTCGATGTAGTTCTCTTTCAAAATTAGAATCTTCTGGTAATGCATCCACTGAAAGAATCAGATTACTTTAACCATTCAACTAAGCAGGAATGATAAAGTTTTATTAAGGAAAACAAAAGAGAGAAATAACTAAGGTTGAACCTCCTCATGCGCTTGATATCAAGATTACCACCGCTCTGCTCACATGGGCCCATCTCCTCGATCGATTCCCCATCAGATTGATCTGAGTCGCTAGTCACACCAGGTGCTAGATTTTCTTTCCCAGCTGATTTGTTAAATGAGTTTGGGCTCTCGGCTGTGCACGAATTGTTAAAAATTTCAGGATTATTGCTATCTTAAGTTACAAATTATGATTTAAGTTCTTATAAAAAGAAAAAAATTCCATGCATGCCCCCCCCCCCCCCCCCCCCCCCACCTCCCCCCCCCCTCCCGAAAAAATTCAGAACATCATATTTACGTCTGGCTGAAATGGGAAAGATGAGACGCACTATTATAACATCTTAAACATATTCAGCGGGGCAGGCTTTGGTGTGGTGGGGGTGGCCTACCTATGGTGCAATAAATGTTCTTTTTTCAAGAACAATTTCATCAATTAAAAAAAATATTCTGTACTTGTCCTCTTGTCAGTTAAGAATTTATTTAATTTAGGGCATACAACAATATATGATAATATGTAAATATCTGGTCTAATTTGCATATTTTTCTCCTTTCCCGACATTGCTCTTCTAATCTTCAACCAGATGCTTGAATTGCATCTGTTTTCTCCTTCATACAGAGATAAACAGCAAGATAGGACGACTAATTTGAGAACAATTTGATGTCAATTGTAGAAGGGAAGAGTGCTCAACATGTTTTGTCATGCACTACAAGGCTATAATCGCATTTCCCATGTTTTTTAAATTTACTGAAAAGGGAGTTTCTCTTTTCTTTTTCTCAAGCAATGTGATGCTATTGCCAGCCTTTGGTTACTTTTTTTTTCGCCAGGATCCATCCGCACATGTTATAAGAAATTCCACCAAAATTTCATCACATGAATCATGATCATATGTCTTTCTTAAGACCCTCATCAATAATTGACAAAAGGATTTCAGTCAAAAATTAACAAAAAAGGGACAACAGAAAGGTGAAAAGCAAAAGCAATCAAAACTTAGATTAAGCAAGCATGTGCAGAAAGGCTCCTCCCAATTAACACTTTTTAATTTCTTAGTAATGAGAGCTCAAGCACATGTCAGAAAAAATATTTGCAAGCCACAAATATAGCTAATGGAATTTAATCTTAAATGTGCACAAGTAAATTTCTGTTTTTTAATTTTCTGTGTGTCACCATATACATATACTATTTATTCATTTACTAATTTTTTGATTGAGTCTATGATGCAATGTGTAGCACTGATAGATTCGTACTATGCTTCAAATCTTGAGTTTTGAGACTCAAACAGTTGATTTAAGCTGCTTAATTCGATCTACATGTTGAAATCATGTACAGAGTAAAAATAAAAAAAAGCTCTCTCACTAATATTAGATGATCTAGAATATTTTAAATTAATGGTTTTTTCCCTATCAAAAAATAGTAAACAGGTTCAAAATATAGAACTTATTTTCCTACAAGATTCCGATATATAGACCAAATTGAGCGGTTCAAATTAACTGTTTAAATCTCAAAATTCAAGTCTTGGAGTCGTGATACCAATCGATCAGTTCCGTGCACAGTTATGTAACTATAGACTAATTCGATTTGTTTACTTGTTTCAATAAATTCAAAGAGAAGAGATAAAACAATGCTATAAATATATGTTAACATACCACAAATAGATGACTGTGATTCCATGGTTGTTGAGATGGTAGGATGTGGGATCGGATTAGGATTTGATGACCAAATTTGCTGGACTCCGCTTCCATTCAAGATATCCTATGAGCAATTGGACAAGAGCAATACATTAATAATCACAATATTTAACCATAGCATTGCTTCAATTTATATTAACTTCTTATGTTTTCAAGAGAACCCTGCTATTTGTTTTTCCATAGGATGTCATGAAAGCCTACACTTTATTTATTTTTTTTTTTAGAGAAATCGTCAAACATACATTGTCTCAAATCACATTAGATGATTTGACAGACTTTTTTCTTCTTCTTTTGATAGTGTTCTAACTAAAATACAACGAATTTTGGTGTTGCTCCTCGTTTCACTAAAAAAAGAACAAAACTTTGCATGCTGTAAATGAAGGAAGATTCATGCTGATCAGGAAGGTACACAAGAATTCCAGATTGATCATCAAATTTGAACTTTTTGAGGGTCATGTAGTGGTTAATTGGCAGTTGATTCATCATCCCTCATGCCAATATGCGTATTCTGCTATCAAATATATGAACTATTAAAGAAAACCAAATTTAAAGAACCCAGGTGCAAAACTTTTTAAGACATCGCTCAGATTTCAGAATAGAATTATTTTTCAAGTGATTTTCTGTGGCACCGATGGTAAAGCGAACCGTGAACCATGTCGCTCTACGATCAGGGGACCCACCGTACATTGAGACCACACAGTTCACATCACCCATATCGCCACAGAGATTTCAGTTTTTTGATGTATGACGAGAAATTTAAAAAGTTTCGTACCAAATTAATCATAATTAAGCCGAAATTAGCTTGTAAATAATCAAAAAAATTGCACTCGATAGTTCGGAAAAAAGGCCACTCACCCTCTCTCCAAATCCAAACCCGATATCAGCAGTCCACACATCCGCAAAGGATGCCACTTCAGGCTTCCTCTCAATCGCCGGAGTCGAAGGCGGGATGAGCATCTCCTCTAGCGCCGCAGCTGCCCGAGAACGGGCTCCGGCGGCGGTCTCCGTCGAGTTGAAAAGGGCATCGAAATCTTTCTCGGACTGACACTTCTCCATCGCCAAGCAAAACCTCGATCGATCGATCGCGCTATTAAGCTAGTAGTGTTTTGTTTCTCAATTTCAGTGGGGCGTAAGGTGTGTCGTACTTTTCTTCGGTCCCCTGTTTATTGAGTAATTTAATGAGATCAAAAGAGAGAAAAAGGAGCGAGAAAGAGACATCGGCTGAGGCAAAACGACAACTTGTGGTGGATTTGCCACCGGGAGGTAGGTTTATTTACGCAAATGCCATCAAGCTGTGAAGAAATCGGAGAATGGTGGGGAGAGGACCACAAAATAATATGATATTTGATATGTTTTTTTTTTTATATATTTTCTCATTAATAAAGTGGCACATGGACAATTTGATTCTAAGGGTAGTTCAAGATTTTGATTAAGGATTGCTTTAATTATGTCAATTGTGATGTTTTCCAAATAATGAATTCTCATATAATATTGAAAATTTTAAGTTCATTTTAGTTGAAAGAGAATTTATATGAAAGAAGAAGAAAAACATCTATCTCTATCATAAAACTTGATTCAAGAATATACGATTTACAATATATTGTACTGTTTATATGTGGATAAAAAAATATATCGGTGATACTTGTAAATTGAAATAAGAGTAGGATTCAAAACTTTAATTTCAACTCAAAATTTGATAATTACATGAGAAAGGACATGAAAGAAAAGAATGTGATAATATCACAAGAGTCTCTCAAATTTTATATATCATAAGAATCTCTCAAATTTTCTTATTGTATCAATTGTGTCTTCAAAAATTTACTTTTTAAAATTATCCTTCTAGACTTTCTAATTAGTACCATAGTATTTTTTATAGATTTATTTTTTAATATCATTATATTTTTATTCTTGTGTTTCTCATTTCATATTGTTGCTATTTTTAACGTATAATAAAAATTAGTTTTGTTAATTTAAATTGTGTATAAACTATATGTATCACAGTAAAATAACATCTACATAATGAATTCTCAAAAAAAAAAACATTTACCAAATAAAAAATAGAAAACAAAAAAGTCAACAATTCATCTTCTGTGAACATGCACTAAACTGCATAACAACAAAAAATGAATTCAGGGACATTCAAACACTCATCGGATCAAAATTTAATTTAATAGATAAAATTATCATCGAATCATCAAATATGATAATTTATACGATTATTAAAATATGAGAACAAAATTTTGATACAAATTTTAATACCATCAAATTATTATTTCATTCATCGAATTAATTTCAATCGCACGGACGTTAAAACTCCCCCGCTATCCGGATCCGGACGCAGAGGACCCAATAGGAGACAAGAAAAGAAAAGCGAACTTGAAATAAAGGAAGGTAAAGAAGGGTATTTTAGACAATTGAAAAGCAAAGTAATGGAGATCGATATGGATTCGCACCGGCCACGAGGAAAAAGGTTGCTGTCATATGAACTCCACGTTTGAAAGCTTACGCTTGATACACTCCCTTCCACATCAGCCTTTCAGGAATCCGCTGTTTCCTCACAAACACCCTTTCCCCCGATCTCCGCCATTTGTTGCGTCGCTGTCATCTAGATAGACATGTATGGGGATCGTTACGGTGTTTGCTGTTCGGAGGCAAAGAGCTTTTAAGAGTGACGCAGCCTCCAGTAATTTATTGTATTTTAACGCGATGGAATAAATAATATATTATATTATGTATATAATACAGTGCAGTAAAAAATACTGTTTTTTCTTGCCTTCATGGTAATTTCCTCCTGATACCGCCGATTGATCGCAAGTAATTTACTAGATATAATTAAAGAATTAGATTAAAAAGTTTAGTGTTTTTTTTTTTAAGTTTTGTTTCAAAAATAAAATATGGAGTCACTTGATTTGGTCTATGTCAATGAAGCCAAATTGGACGAAAAAGTCTATAATTTTTTTTAATTCAATTTAAAATCATAAAGATGTCAAAAAGATATTTATACGATTATTATATTTGGTATGTCTGGTTAATTAGTACTTTATACAGAAAATTAGAAAACGCTGATAACCTTTGTTTGTCGTTGATGCCTTATTAAATTTCATATTTCCGGCCATAACAGTAGGTGTTTAGAAGAAATAAAAAGGGGAAAATAGAAAAATAATAATTATTGTTAACCGTTTAGTGCTATATATGATTAATTTGTTTTTGTTAATTAAGGATTTTTTTTACTCCCTTTGAAATTTAAACATTAAAATTATGATCAAAATAACATTTGGATTCTTCTCTTAGCAACTACAAAAATTAAAGCATGTGGATAATTAATTTCTCATGAACTTTGTGTCATGACCTAATTAATATGTGCTTAGCTTTTGGTCATTGTATATGGAAAATATTATGGAGATATCATTATTCCGTCATCGATACAGATTTTATTATACACGTTAAATGAATCATTATGCATGTTAACGATTTTATTTCGTACAGTACTTCTATTATTCAACTTAAATACCACTAATATGTATAATAAATCATTTAAGTTGAATAATGACGATACTGTACAAAATAAATTTACATAATAAAATCATTAACATATATAATAATTCATTTAATATATATAATAAAATCCGTATCGATAACGATATCAACAACCGTATTTGTATACCAGCCGCCTGTTTTACAGATATATTAGGGTTTTCTTAGAACCTGTCATGGCCCAAATTAGCCCATAGATCTGTGCTGTAGGAGATTATGTCAATACTATTATCAATTCAAGTCATATCAATACTTGGGCCTTGGCAACAGTTATTGTTTTTCAAACTTACGTATGAATAATTAATAAAATAAAAATACACAATTTTTATATATATTGATGAAGTTCATTTAGAGCAAGTAACAAAATGCAAAACTGATATGTAGTCTAGCAGAATGCTCTATAAACTATGTGACATTTAGATAAGTGGAAGCTTTTGCTCACTTGTATGTATACTAACTAGGATATATACTAGCTAGGGAAGCTAGTACAAATGTGCAAAAATGTTTATGTTTCTGCTCTAAATGTTACATTAATTACGCTTTAATTTAATATTATCACATATAACTTTCGCTATCTGATCTTCCAAACGCTTCCTCCTTGCATATTAAACTTTTTGAGCCTTCCAAAAATCATCACAATAATCAGTACCAGTTTCCCTTCTGAACTCCACTTCCCAACAAATCCATAGGATGCATCTTTGCAACTTTTGTCAAGCTCTAATAATTTCTGGCAACTGTATCCAATTGAGAATCCCACATTTCCATAAGCACTGCATATATACAAGTATGAAGATTCAGAAAATGTAAATGTCTTAATCTATTTGTCAGAATCTTGTATTGATAGTAAACAGAGAATTAGGGAATTAATAACGGAGACATTAATATTTACCAGCAAATATCTAGAGCAATAATATCAGCATACTTACACATATTGTGTCTAATTTGGATTCATTATCAAAGGAAGAACTAGTGATAACAATATTGATACAATTAAATGTTACACTTAATATTGTTCATTGCAGGGTTTGATTTTCTGTTTCTGCAAAAATACACAAATTTAAATGGTGCACATAATTTTCTACCCTATCATATTTCTATATATTTATATTTCCGAATTTATTTTTTAAGTTTTTTTTATTTAAAAAAGACTTGCCTGATTACTTCGAAGACTATGTTGAAGATGCTGAAGTTGAGCGGGTCGGTCTGTATCGACTCTCTTTCGGTTAGGCAGATCAGGATGACAAATATTACCAAATATGTGAGCTGTGAAAATATCCAATTCTCCATTTTCCTGTTTTTGGTCTCAGTTCCATTGCTGCTCGGTTCCGAAGAGGTCTTGGTGTTGTTAATTATCGGTACATACGAGGTGTAAGGAGGAAGGTACCTATTAGAATGTTAAATCATCAATTTTAGAACAATAGTCCTTGAGAAAGAGAGAGAGAGACAGAGAGAAATTAAGGAAGTGAGAGGAGGAGAGACTTACATCATGACAGCAAAAAGCACAAGAACTGCAGAAGAAAGCTTCGATAAATCAACCACTGATTCACCGGCATGTCGTGAATTAACCGCCAGAAAAATGGACCCAACTATCTTTTGGTACCAGTTCATCCCATTCAAAACTTCTGAATCCCACTCTAAGCCCCCAAAAACTATTGCTTGTACCAGAATAAAACCTAAAACTGTCACACTTAAGTGGATACAAGCCTTTGATGAAAACAGATGCTTGTACCTAACACTGTTAGGTTGTTGAAGCATATAACCGTATTCTTCTTTTCCAGTGAATTTCTTCACGGTCCAAACTGAAAATCTTAAGAGAGGAGGGTACAATGTGTTGCCCGCTAAAATTTGAGGAATAACAATTAGGAGGAGGAATGAATTCTTCTTAAACAGCACCATGTTTTCATTTGCTGGTGTGAAGCCACAGTTGCCAAACGAGGAAACTGCCGTAAAAACTGAAAAGGTGGTAAGGTTAATGCCCTTGGCAATCAACGAATGCCCCGCTTGATTAATGACTATCAAATACACAAAAATTGACACTGATCCAGTAATAATTACCACTGTTAAATAACCCAAAATGACATAAACAAGGCAAGACATACAGTTGATTGCCTTTTGGTTATCCAATACATCTTTGGAAACCGCAGACTCGACATCGGATCCGTTTGATTTAAATATCCCCTTGATCGAATCCTCTCGGCTTAGCTTTACCTTCATGAATTGAAGACCAAGCATGGAGGTAAAAACCTCGCTCCCGATGAGCATTAAGAGGGTCAAGACCCACAATTGCAAATCGGTGAAACTCTCTATTTCAACAGTGGCCATGCTAGAGACGGTTACCGCTGAAACAGACGTAAAAAAGAGGTCCAAGTCTTTAGGTTCTTTTGTCGGGTTTACGGGTTCCAGTATTTTCAGGGCAAAAAGACCAACAAAGGAGAGAGATATGAAATATATTAGCTGAATACAAAAGGGGTTGCTTTGTACAAAGAAGCCAAATGAGCTCTTCATGTAGCTCAGGATGAAATTTGTATATGAAGAAAACTTGAGAAACACAAATGATTTCAGGGTTTGAAATTTCTGTGCCATTTTTAGAAGGTAACGAATCTTTGCAAGATCAAAATGTATAGAAGGGTACTTTTCAAGATGGTTGCTTTTTGTCATTTGTGGGTGTACAAACAATATGCATGTCACACCTATATATAGTCACAGATATATGCACATATGTAGATTGATCACAGAGATATATCAGAGATGACTCCACCACCATTCATTAATTAATTGATTTCTAGCTATTGGGAACAAAAAAAATTCTTTTTTACAAATTTAAAGGAATTGCCTGATTGATATGAGGCAATTCAGGTGGGAATATTTGGAAGTACAGAGGAGAAAAGAATTAGTTCTTTCACAGTTAAGGGAATTTAATACCTTCCACTTACTATGGTCCTGAAGAATCAGGGACCTTGGACTTGTTGGTGTGAATTTTATCATTTCTTCTTCATGAAAAAGTAGTATTCCTTTTTAGATTTGAACGATCAGTGCAAATGTTTTGGTAAAACAGGCATCTACGTCGTATCTTTTAGCGGTATCGTATTCCAACATAACTTACATTTCCCTGAAACCTTCATCACAGAACATAAATTAGCTCACCTGAGATAACAGAAATATGCAAATTGCAATTCCTACACTTGAAGGAGCATTACTTAATTGGTTTTATAATGTTTTCTCAATGGAGAGTCCTTGATGCATTTTGTAATGCTTTAATTAAGATAACACTCAGGAAAACCAATTACTCTGTTTTTTTTTTCATACTCAAGTTCATATATATACCAATTCAAGCATTCATGTATCCCTGATACTCTTGAAGAATCTTCTTATTCTTCAGTTATAGATGGAAAGATAGAAGTAAATAAGTTCATAATTTTGGAGATTTACATAATTTCATTTAGAGCATCTAACATTCTATCAACTACAATTTTTCATTTTTATCTTCCTAACTGTTATAGAAAAAAATATATGATATCTCTTGACTTGCCTTCTCATTTTACCTCCTATCTATAATGAATGAGACTCATTTTTATGTGGGGCCTACAATCTCTGATGGCGAGTAAAATGAGGTGGACAATTCGGAGGCACCGTATCAGCATCCAATTGTTATATTATTGATAATAATATACAATAATCTTGCATCAAGAAATAGAAAAAAACACACTTCAACATCTATATGGGGTCCACAAATTCAATTTGCATCTATGCAAACTCCCTGTTGCAACATAATTAGTTTTAAATACATGTTATATCTTCACTACAAGTGTTTATATCTATATCACAATGTGTTTATACCTTCACATACATACATACATACATACATGCATGCATGCATGCATGCATGTTTTACCAATTTTCAAACATTTTGTACAAAGATCTCCTCTTGAACATTAATTAAGAATGTACACAAAATCATCTTAAAAATTAAAAAAATAAAATAAAGGTTGATATTTCATGACTTGGTCACAAGAAAAAAAGGGCAGAAGGATAGAAAAATATGTTTATATATAAATAGAAAATGATGAAAAGGTAACTAAAATCTTTTCCTAAAAGGAAATCATATACAAGTATTTGCTCGCAAAAGTTAAAAAAAAAAGGAAGAATGGAAAAAGGCAAAAAAAAAAACAATGGACTATTATAAATATGAATTCATGGTTAATTAAATTTGCACCGAAATAAAACAGCATGTTGCTGTTCATCAAGTCCTGAAATATGTGAGGTATTGATGCTTAAGCCAAAAAAGGACTATATCTATATAAATGTGCTTTAATTATGCTTTTATCTTCTCATAATGACAGTACTTTATTTAAAGTTTGATACGAGTATAATTAATACTCCTATAAGCTCAGATTAACATTAACTCGATCAATGGTTGGTTGGACAGTTTTGTCCCTTTTTGGAAAGAGATAGCCATAAATAACTACAAAAAAAGAAGAAGAAGAAGAAGAAAATAAAAGATAAGAATATTTTGTCTAAATGATTCCAGATATATATCTTGCACCAACTTGGAAGAACTAAAATATGCCTGAAAAGAAAACCCAATATGGTACCAAACTACTATTCTTCTTCTTCTTCTTCTTTCTTTTTTCTTTCAAACAAAAGATGATTCTTCTTATTCAGTACTCAGAAAGAAAACAGAGACAGGGTATTTGTCTGATTCCAACTTTTGGATGGTTTTAGTAGCATGATTCCGTACGACTGTACTAGGTGGGCCAAGTTTTAACGGGTCATATAACCCATTTCGATTTGCATTGTTTTTGGGTCTTGGATTTTTGAGAGACTTCAATTCGGAAAATATTAAGCGTGCATTCCTTATTATCTATTCATTTTTTTTATTTGTTAGTTATAATTATATATAATATTATTTAAAAATAATTAAATAATAAAATTTATTTATTTTGGGTACAAAATGTATATAAAATATTTAAATTTTGATAATTAATAATTATACATTTTTTATTGACAAATATGTAATTATAAATAATAAAATAAAGGGACGGATAGTAAGGGGGTAGACGCTAGGTAAAACTCTTTCAGATTTGGGGTTCAAACGGTCGGATCGAGGCGGATTTGGGGCTCGATACCTAGATTGTAAATAAATTTTTTTAAGGGTGGGACTCATAAAGAATTTTGACAATTATAACAATTATAAAAATTATTTTTTACTTGACGGTTTCAATGAAATCGGTGATTCCATTTTTGTCACTTTTTTTAAAAAAAAGAAAAAAAAATATTTTAATTTTAACATCTGACAAGTGAAATGTAATCAACATCCATTATTTATCTAAATCATATACATAAAAAAAATTGATAAAACTTAATACAAATTTTCTGTTCATCAATTGACACAAAACTAATAACGAATTATATATGATGGTATTTGATGGAACCTATAAATGATAATCAAATTTTTAAAATTGATTCTCCCACTAATTTATAAAGAAACCAACATATTTTATGATATATCAAATATATTAAAAGTCTCAAACTAATCACGATTAAATTTTCTAAAATTCAGATTAAAATCATAATTAATATTTTATGACTATTATACAATTTAGTCCTAAAATTTTCCTGTTATTAAACAAAACATTTCCTTCCGGTCAAAGTTGGTGCACTATGCTTGTCCAGTTATCCTCTGCTGTGTTAAAAAAAAAATATTTCCAACTTTTTTTTCTCTCTCAAAATGCATGAATCTTGATACATACAATTAATATTCTTCCTCCCATCTACACTGCAACTTGTGCACTAGCTAGGGTTATGTTATGTTATCTTATGTTATGTTTATGCATGATTAGAAATCAGGGGAAAAAGGCTATATGATAGTATATAAATGCAACTTTTATTTTTCAATATATACTACTGGTAATATGCTGCTGCATGCTGTGCTTTTTGGAGGGACCTCCTTCAATCAGCACTTGACTCATGGCTCAAATCAGTAAAAAGGTTATCTCACTTTTGTTCTCCAATAACTTGGTAATGTTTCTTTGCTTTGTCTTTTCTCACATAAACTGACAAAAACACTATAAACCAAAAACTATTATTTTATTATTATTTTAAGATCATTTAAAAAAAAACTGAAAAAAATAATTACAAAATTCTAAAAATAGAAAATTTTGATATCTTACGAAATTTTGATATAAAAAAATTACTGAGCAACTTGAATTTGTAGTTTGAAGCCGATTCAATGGATTTTGAGTTAGGTTATAGAGCATACATAAATTTAGTGGTATACTACAAACTGCAAAGATTGATAGGTTATAGAGCATACATAAATTATTTGAGCATACTACAAATTTTTAGTTTTGTTAACATTTAATTTATTTGAGTATCAATATGTTGGGATATTTCACCTATAGCTAATAATACCCTAAATTTACCTAATTCGGTTGCAAGCGTACAACCTTGTCAAGTAGTAATTGGGGTGTCGAATCCACAGGGACAAACTCGTAAAGTACCGGTTCTTACTAGTTCACTAAGCTAGACGAATTAATTTTTGTTGGTTTTCTAAACTAAATCGGATGAAGACAAAACAAATAATAAAATCCTGGGATTTAATTCAATAACAAGAATTCTAGGGGCTTTGACTTACTTTCCACTAGACTTTAATTTACTTGGTTTGCGTATTTATATTTTCTAAACATGTGCGGGTTAATATATAGATTTTGGTTCTATTAATTAGTTGTAATTCACCGTTAGGTATCTCTCACAAGCAATTCAACATAACCAAAAATACCCGTCTAGACCTTTGGATTCACCGTTAGGTACCTCACCTCTAGCCTAGTTTTGTTCTCTTGATCCGGGTTCAAGCAAGTGATTGATTAGTCATTTACTCAAAATCCTAAGTACACGTATTGCTAAAGTTGGTTAAACAAGCAATTCATGCATTTAACAATTCGCAAAAGAACAAATCACAATAATCAGTTAAAAACAACAAGCCAAGTAAAATTAAAGCACTAGTTTCGAGTTTTACATGCCATCGCCCCTAGAGAGGGAATTAGCCTCTCATAGTGGCACACATCATCTCAAAAGAGTATCTAGAACGACAGATAAGAATTTAAAGGAGAGAGAATAGAGAGATAAAATAAAGCAAGAGTAGTCTTCTTCTTCTTCTCCAAGTCACGCGCTAGATCTCTTCAAGCAACCCAAAAATCCTTCGAATCTTGGTCCCAAATCAGTTCCTAGATGTCGAGAGTCGTGGAGAGAGGTGAGGAGAGGTCTGGGGGCGGCTAAGGTTTCTTGGGAGTCGAGCCCAGGCCCTTTTATATCCCTTCCAAACGAACAGGCCTGTTCTGGGCTTTTTAGATCTGAAACAGGGTCGATTTTGCGACCCGCAAAATTGGGGCGAAAAGGCGCCAGAGAATTCGCAGGAAAAATTGTTTCTTAGCCATGAGAGATTTCGACTCGCAATATTTACTGCGACCCGCAATAATTGTGCAAAACTCCACCAGCAAGTTTCCAGTGCTGTATTTGCGCTCTGCCTTGCCTTTAATATTTCTCTCTTGCTCTCGAATGCTCCAAACTCCTGAAATCAAACCAGAACATAGCAGTATCTCGAACTTGGTGCAAAATTTGACTAAATGATCTAAAAATTATGTAAAATGATATCGTTTTAGAGATCAAATCCTATCAAAAAGTGTATGCAATTAAGACTTATCACAATACTACAAATTTTCATAAACAAAATTTCTAATCTAACCTCCAACTTACAATAATTCATACATAGAGCATGCATTTATTTGTGCCATTAAACTAAAGGCTGATATTTCAAATTTTAGTTTTGTTTACATTTAATTTATAGGATTAATTAATCAAAGATAAATTATCCTTACACCTCACATTTTACATCTCTTATCCGCACATCAAAATTATTTATAATAAATAGATAATTTATTTATATATGAATTTATGAGCGTTTACAGTTAGTATAGAAAGTGTTGATTACTTTTTCTTTCTTAGATGATTATAGAAAAATTAAAATTAAAATTTTTATTGTATAAGTATAAATTCAATTTGTATAACTTTTAGTTCTAATAATGTAAGATATAAATATTTTTATCACTAAATATAAATATTTTTTGAAAGAAATAATTCATCTAGATCATCAATAAGAGATGCAGTTAAGTGATATTACTCATACAGAAGTGACATTTATTACACATCCTAAACACTTGTTCTTACAACAAGTCAACCAAACACCCCTAGATTTCTTAATTATATTTGAACCCCCTCATAATAAGTCATAACAAATACTTAAATCTAATGTTTAACTAAATCAGTCATATTTATATATACATACAAACTACAAATATACATACATACATACATACATGATCACATGATCAAGATCAAACCACTAACTGTTCATGACACATGCATGTCCTTAATTTCATGCTAGTTGCCATGCATTGCCACCATGAATGTTAAACTTCTTAAGCCGGCCAAAGAACATGACGGCCATCAGCACGATCTTCCCGTTGCCACTCCATCTCTCTGAAAGCCCTGTCCATGCATCCTTGCACGTAGCGTCGTGCTTTAGCCTGCGTTTGCAGCTGTATCCCGTCGAGTATCCGACGTTGCCATAAGCACTGCAATCAACAATTAATCAGTTTGCTTTGCTTGGTAAAATTAATTGCAAGAACAGATCTAGCCATTTCATGCTCTGTATGTTTGACATTCTAAAATTAATCATTATTAACTATATGAGCTTCTCAAGGTCAGTCACTGATATTAAACTTTATTCTAAAAAAAGGTGTTCTATGCTATATATATATGCTTTCTGGCCCACAACAATTAATTAATAGCACTGAAGGGCAGCTTGTGATGACTGTTTTGGTCTGTGACAAGGTGTCCACTTGACCTTGTTGCAACAAAGGCATGTTAGGAACATACATAGTGGGCTAATGGACAAATAGAAATGTCTTAAATAAAAATAATTAGTTAGTACAATTGTCAAACTTAGTGCTTTAATATTACCTTTTCTTTTAGAAGTCTAAATTGATCAAGTTAAGTTAAGTAAAAAACAAATAAAAGAAAAATTGAATTAAACTTTATCTTGTTTTACTATTTTTGGTCATCTTTCAATCATAATTCACTGATTTAATTTGTTATATAATTGTAAATCAGAATACTGATTTCTATGTATATGGACATTTTTTTTGAATTATTAATTGAGAAATTATAAAGGTGTGAGGGGCCAATATTGCACTGAAATATTTCTTTTGATCTGAGATCTTATCATAACTTTAAGAAGATGAGATAGCAATGTTTAGTAAGAAAATTATGCAAATTGTTTTTTGGTTGACTATGATAGGTTTCTTTTTCTTTTTTTTTTCCTTCTCAAAATAAGGGAGATGGTGGAGGGGGAAAAAATTGAAATCACCAATGAGTTAAGACTTAAGATCCACCAAATTTGGTCCCCATGACCACAAAAATAGATTCAAGTGAAATATATATGCCTTATAAAACTAACTCTAGTGTGTTATAGTTATAAGACATTGGTCTCTTGCATATAGATGCTAGAAAATGTTCCTTACAAGTTCTTTGATTTTCATTGGGCGCCAATGCATAAATAATGAAACCATAGACCAAGATCAATAAATTAATGAATGCCATTTCAAAACAAACAAAGAGAGAAGTTAATGGATGGTATTAATTTCAAAAAAAAAGGAATAAACAAAAGATAATGGATGAAACACACTAGCTCTATCTCTTCCATATTATATGGCTGGAGAGACTTTTTCCAAAGTTTTATGAAATGAAATTAGTTAATAGAAATTAAGGAATATTAATTAATTAAGGGTATATACCAGGTATTTAAAAATAAAGTACTAGTACTTGTACGATTGCACTGGAATTAAAAAAATATTTCTTCTAGAAGATATAAGAAAAGTACCTCACCACCTCAATGACAATATTCAATACATTGAAGTTGAGAGGATCTTCTTGCATTTGCCTTCTCTCAGTGATGCAAATAAGGATGACAAAAATGGCCAAGTAGGAGAGTTGCGAGAGAAGAACATCTCGCCATCTCCAAACAATCATCTTCTTCTTTTCAGTGCCTTCTAAATTAGGAGAGAAGTTCTCATATTTATGCCATTCTTTCTGATCAGGTTGAAAGCATGTGTAAGGTGGTAGATACCTAAACACAAATAGTATGTCATAACAAATTAGGAAAATTAATCGTATAATATAATTAATGTGTTATGATAAAATAAAGATGACTACTTACATCATAACCACATAAAGCACCAGCACTGCTGGTGAGACCATTGATAGGTCAACCACAGCCTCGCCCGCATGCCTTGAATTAACCGACATAAATAAACCTCCTACAAGCTTCTGGTAAGATCCCAATCCCTCTAACCCCTCAGACCACCATTCCATTGAGCAGAAGAGCACAAGCTGGATCAATATGAAACTCACCACACAGACGGCCACGGAGAGAGTACGTGAACCGGGTAACAAATGATCGTAACCAATGTCTTCATGGTTGCTTAACAAGTATTCAAATTCTTGTCTCTTAGTCACTTTCCGAAAGATCCATATTAGGAATCTAAGCGTTGAGGCAAACATAGTGTTGCCTAGAAGCACTTGAATCGTGACTATGAGCAAAAGCCCGGAGCAAGCCTTAAACACTATCATGTTTTCATTTGTTGGTACAAAGCCACAATTCGCGAAAGATGAGACAACGGTGAAGAAGGAAAAGGTTTGCAAACTGATCCCTTTGCCCTCGAGTATGGTCTTTGCACTCGGAAAAATGTTTACGTACATTAAAATTGAAGTGTAACCTGCAAAGTGCACTAAGATGAGGTAGCCTAAGACTAAGAAGCTCAAGTACTTTACTGAATTCTGTTTGAGATGATTTTGGGACAATATTGGGGTTTGGGGAACATTAAACAATTTGGCATTCTCTGTTCCCATTTCAATTTGATTTTGGAGATCAGGATTTGTTGGGTCATGACTTATGGCGAGTTCTAGGAGTTGTGGTTTCGGAGATATTATTTGTAGTTGTTTCATGATCCTGATGTTTTGGAACTGTAAACCAAGCATGGAGGTGAAAACCTCACCTCCGAAAAGCATTAAAAGAGTTATGACTACGAGTTGTGCGTTTG
Source organism: x Bolboschoenoplectus mariqueter (assembly GCA_037678475.1). NCBI lineage: Eukaryota > Viridiplantae > Streptophyta > Magnoliopsida > Poales > Cyperaceae > x Bolboschoenoplectus > x Bolboschoenoplectus mariqueter. The sequence goes on along the minus strand of CM075244.1, from coordinate 473,737 downwards.
AAAATAATTCTAATTCAATTGAATCCATGCTTGACACGGTTGTGGCAGAGACCGACATAAAAAATAGGTCAAGGTTGCTCGGGGAACTCGTGACACCTCTCATGGGAAATACTTTCAACAATAAAAAACCGAGCACGGAGACAAAGATGAAGTAAACGAGTTGGATCCAGAAAGCATGCACATGAAACAGCAGGAACTGGTACATTGATCCTGTGAGATCGAGAAGATTTCGTGATTGATTGGAATTTTGCATTATGGAATTCATGTAACAGGAAGCTTTTATGATCTTAAAAGATGGCATATATTGATTGCATGGAGGATATGAATTGATGCTAGCTGAGGGGGGCAATATATATATATAGGTAACAGAAGAAACAAGAAAAGTTTCCTTCATAATGGGCACATTGGCAACTTATAAAGTTTTAATATAAAATGCAAGTAGCAACATAAGAGGAATGATTTGATTACTGCATATATAATGTTTATCTAATTTCACTAAATTAATATGTTATTTGTTTCCCCATTCTATTTGTCGATGATTCTACTGGCACCATAGCTGTCTTTCTCAAGCCTCTACACACCCAATACTTGATTCTTAAGGTTAAATAGTTTAATATTTGATCAGGTATTAAATAAATAAATATTCCTTGCAAATAGGTTAGATTTTGTGGTCGGACAATACTAACTCTATTTGGCTAAAACAATCCCCTTATCTTGGCATGAATGATCTATTGCATCAGCAACATTAACAAAATTGAAATAATCATGTTAATGCATTGAGATTACCCTTAGAAAAAAGGGAATTTGAAGAAAAATATTCTTTAATTAACAGGACATTTCACAGTTTCTGATTAGAAAATTGTTAAAGTAACTGGATACTATCGTGTTCTTTCTTTCTTCGTTTTTTTTTTGAGAAAAAAATATACTATATATCTTGTTCTAAGTTCCAATAACTTGTTCTTGTTGTAAGGTACTAAAATGATTTTGTATGTCTTGATTTATATCAAGAGAAAAAGAAGGAAGTTGTTATTTACAAAATGTAAGATCTTATAAGACCTACTCCTTGCTTTCTTTTTTTTTTTTCCCTTTTTTTTCAGTCTTGTAATGTGTCTGTTTTACTGGTAAAATTTTCAGTCATTACAAAATGGGGGAAAAAGATCCCTGTTTTTTCTCAAAAAAAGGGGAAAAAAAGCACCAGCAGTGTTTATACCGTGACTTGCAAATGTAAAAATGTAGAATCTGTATATATAGAGGATATAAAAGGGGGAAAATTGCTGGAAATTATTTCTTAATTTCCTTTTATGAGGGCTTAAATAATAGAGAATTTTAAAATTCTGTCACTTAATTAATCAAATAAAATGAAATAAATACCAGAAAGGCCTGGTTATTGGTATGCGGAGGAGCGATCAAATTTGTGTTTGCTCTAAGGAAAGAATAGCACCTTCTCGTGCAAAGTTAACCACTTATCCATTCTCAATACTCGTAACTCGCGCAATTGTCCCGTCTTCTCTTCAGTTGCACGGTCTCGAATTGAAAGACATTCATTTGAAAAGAAAGAAAGAAAGCCATGCACCAGATTTCTCGCAAAGTTTAATACCATTTTTCATATGAATTTGTGTTAAAGAGTATATATATTTATATCAGGAGGAATATTTGATGGGAGCCAGTCATTAGATGAGTTATATTTGGAATATAAATTGTATATTTTTATCCATATCTTTTTTCTCCGTACAATTAATCACATATACATAAATATAAATAAGCAAATATATAATGTTGGGTGTTTAACTGTTGACAGGAAGAAATTAGTGGGTAATTAACGAATGCTAGGCTGGCTCAGATGGTAACAAATTATATATGTAAAGCAGGGACAAATTAATGCCTGAATTAATTAAGCGGATGTGCAAGTACGTGTTAATTAATTAGGTGCAACAACACTATATACGGATTATGTAAGCCTGATATTTTGTAATGTGATGAGATAGATATTGAGATTTGCTGTTTGGTGCATGTAGATATGATCTGATATCAGACACCAGACAACCCCTAGAGAGATATATAATGACAAACAAGAGAGACTAATTATATGAACTGATTCAAAGTTTTTCAAAATCCGAATGGATTGTGGCTTCCCTTAGAAGTACGTAGCATGGCTAAGTACGAAGGTCAATTTATATACATATACTATTATTAATATTATAGTCAATACCGACTTTATTATTTAGATTAAATGAGTTACGATTTTTGTTAACGATTTTATTATATAACTTATTTATACAATATTTTTATTATTCAACTTAGACGAGTTGTTATTTAAATTAGTATTATTTGAGTTGGATAATGGAATATTTTACAAAATAAATCACATAATAAAATCGTAAGTATAAATAATAACTCATTTTGCGTAAATAGTAAAATCTATATCAAGGATGATATCAATGACGATATCTCCTAAACATTTTTCATTTATATAATATTCACGAACGACTTTAATCAGTTCATATATATATTAATTAGTGAATAATTACTTTATTGATTTCATGCTAGAAGAATTGGCACAAAGAAAAACAAACTAATTAAGGCTCAATAAAGAAAAAATACCTAGAATTAATTCCTAAAATCTCCCAGTCCTAGTCATGCATGCACCTGTTATATATCATGGTGTCCCTCTTTGAGCCATAATTTGCATGCTTGGAATTGGAATTAATTATTGGATGTTGAACGAATCACTAATTAAATTTGATCGTTGACAGTGTTTGATTTGATGTTAATTAATAGTTGAGACCTTATGTTCTTAATTTTATTTATTTATTTATTTTTATACAATAATTTCGATATTTATTTTTTTAAAATATTTTTTGTGAGATTTAAATCTACGTACTCTTCGTAGAAAAGTGAGACATGTTACTACTATGACAGACGTGGGATTCTTGTTCTTAATTTTATTATTTAGCGAAAATCATATAATTAATTAATTGAGTAAAACTCATGTGCTCCTAGGAGTACAAAGTCCTTCGATGCTTCTAATTAAATACTATCAAATCGACTTCAAATGAAAAATTCAAGTTGCTTAATAAATTCTTCATATCAAAATCTTATAGTATATTAAATTTTTTCTATTTTTAAAATTTTCTAACTATTTGTTGCGAATTTTTTAAGATGATTATAATAATAATAAAATAATTAATTATTGCATATAAAAATAGATTATCTTCAAAAATATGAAACAAATAGTTAGAAAATTCTAAAAATAGAAAATGCCGGTATCTTATAAGATTTTGATATGAAAAATTTATTAAACAACTTGAATTTTTCATTCGAAATCGATTTAATAAGTTTTTGAATTAAAAACATCGAGAGACTCCGTACTCCGAAGAGCACGCCATCCTTACTCGAATTAATTACCTGTATCTTTCACAAAGTATCAAAAACCCTAGCTAGCCATCTACATCGATTTGACTGGATTTTCCACGACAGAGAACATATTTTCTGACCTGGCCTGAATAGCAACATAGAATTATAGATAGATGGATAGATGGATGGATGGTTCATGGTTAACCATGCCATTCCACACTTGATTATATATTGACATGACAACACCAATGTCCTCTCCGTTGCAATTGGTTATTAGATATATACATATATATACACCCCTCACCCCAACAATTTAAAAGCTGAAAGCTTTGCTAGGTTTTATACTGTCCTCCACTATTTCTGGAACATATACATATAATATGCACAATTTTTGGATATTCTTGTAATCAAGGAATAATCATGCCTAGCGTAGACATGTAAATTATCAAAATGCCATCTATATGTAATATATATAAACAATTTTGGATTTTTTTTGACAATTTTGATAATGATTTTCAAAGAAAAAAGTTCGATAAAATTAAAATTAAATTTATAGATATATTATTAAAAATAAAGGTAACATAACAATTAAGTTTTATATAATTTAAATATCATTTTATTTGATAATACATAAAAAAGAAAGACATTAATTTGAAATCATTTAAATTTCAAGTCACTTGATATACATACCGTGAAACATATATCAAATTCCTTTATGCTTTAATAGAAATTAATTATAGGTTAATGGTTCGGATCATGTCTATAATACTATTGAATTTTAAATTTAGACTTCATTTTTAAAACTATCAATATTGTCAAAATAAAGAATTGTCAAACTAATTGTCATGCTAATTTGAAAAATTATAAGTGGTAGACTTTGATGTGTGAAAGCACAGTAGTTGGGCTATATATCCTGATTTATGTGGATCCCTGTAGGTTTCCAAATAACAATTAATTGTCATTGTATGCAATCTATCAGCTTTTTGATTTGCCATTTGTCTCCTACTTTTCACAGATTTTTGCATGAATATTATTTTGGGATTTTCTACGAATCTGCACTGTGTTGTCAATTGTATCAAGTCAAAAGTAGAGAGTTCATGAGTAGTCATTCGTCAATAGTTTAACACTTGTACTGTGATTTTTGTTAGTGCATGTTGGGATACTTTGTGACATTATTTTCATGCACTCTGTATTGAAGCTTCAAAACAGCTATTTATTGGCCCGCTACATGCAAGGCTACACGGATCAACTCATATGATGTTTATCTTTGCATATATGACCCTGAGGAAAATATGAGATTTTTTTATATTAAATTGGAATTAATTTGTGTGTAAAATTATTTCTTCTTGAGAAACTTTTAGACTTAAAAAATGTTGTGTTTTGTGCTTGTTATGTTTATTGAATGAAATTATTTAGGTAAATAAGATTTGTGAAAATTAATTTTCCTTCTTGTATTGCTTATCACAGATTTTGTTATTTCAGCTAATCGTGCTCCATTGAGATTTATATGTATGTCATTGTTCTTAATGATTCTCCATTAGTAAACAAAATAATTCATAGCATGTTTGATAAAAAAATTATAATTAAATTGTTTTATATATACGGAAGCATGTTTTGTGAAAAATTTATATTTCTACCCTTCATTTGTTTATTCTATTATTGATTGAACCATCGCATCTAAAAAGATAAAAAACTATATGATTGATTTTTTAAATATTCATATGAAATCCAGGCAAAACTAGAGATGTGAACGAGACTCATATCTTGATGCCAAAATTTATTAATAATTTTTTAATTCCCTATATATAAAAAATAGAGAAAATTCACCTTTTTGTCCTTGAACTTTTTAAAAAAAAATCAAATTAGTCTCTAAACTTTCATTTGCACTAAATTGGTCCTTGAACTTTTTCTAGAAAATTTAAATTGATACTTAAACTTTAAATTACAATAAATAAGTCCTTAAACTTTTGAAAGAGTGTAAGTTTTAGTCCCTGAATTTTTCAAAAATAATTAAATTGGTCCACGAACATTCATTTGCATTTAGAGGTGTTAGTTCTTGATCTGACACGACGAGTTGATCTTATTTAACTTGATAAACCTTCAGCTCATTATTTTCATAACAATAATAAAAAATGATGTAAATAAGGATATAAATAGGTCAGGTCGGGTTGGACCGACATTATTTTATTATTTTTTTAAACGAGTTAAGTTTGATTCAAATTAGATTGGGGCATATTCAACCCGACTTGAACAATCTGACACAAATAAAATTTTTTTACTAGTGTCTGATTTAGTTTAAAGAAGTCATATTAGATCAGGTTGAGTTAGATAAGATTAACCCGTTAGGTGAAATCAAGAATTGACACCTTTAGATACAAATGAAAGTTCATGGACCAAAACTTATATTTTTTTTTAAAGTTTAAGGATTTATTTGGTGTATTTTATAGTTTAAGGACCGATTTAATTTTTTTTTTAAAAGTTTAAGGACCAACTTGATGCAAATAAAAGTTTAGGGATTGATTTGATTTTTTTAAAAAAATTAAAGGACTAAAAGGTGAATAAAAAGTATAATCACAAAATAACTAAAATTATCGTGCAAACTTCTGACTTAACTGTTCAACAGTTTTTTGCCGGAAATGTTTGAGAGATATCATCATTGATATCGTTATCGATACCGATTTTATTATATAAAATGAGTTATTATTCATGTTAACGATTTTATTATGTAATTTATTTTGCACACTGATATTATTATTCAATTCAAATATCACTAATCATTAATAAAATTATTAACATGAATAATAATTCATTTAATATAAATAACAAAGTCTGTATCGATGATAATATTAATAACGATATTTGTATATCAACTCTCTTTTACTGTCAAAAACATTATAACACCTTTAAACATTTGATGTTTAAAAAGATAAAAAACACAAATTGATTAAATAAACGGGGTTAAAGGCCTAGCACCTAGTAGTTCTATCCCAACTTCCAAATCGGCCTGTTCTTTTCTTTTTTCGTCCCAAAATTTACCATCCAACGATGATGAAAAGGTGAGTCCACATCCTCTCAAATAGGTAGAATTAAGGTACAATATCAAAATTCATACGGAAAGTTTTTTAACAGAAATTTGTATCCACTGTAGATGAAGCACTTCATCAAATGCCAACTCAGGAATTAATGTGTGATGCATTCTAATGTGCTTGGAGTAGTTTTCCATGGGACAATGGGTTAAAATAGGCTTCCCAACGTATGTGTGATGGAATCTAACGTGATGTGCTCGGTGCAGTTGGTAATGGCAGGAGAACTCTTGCAATTTGGAAAAGAGCACTCAGCACACATGCAGCTGGGTGGGGTCAGTATGCGCGTGCGCCTATCACCCACTAGGATAACGACACGTGTCTGACCACCCCGGAGGACCTACGCTATTACCAACTGCACCAGGCACAAGCATCGGCGGCGTCGGCACTGGCACTGGCACAGGCGCCTTCCTTCTCTGGACGTGGTGGGTCCCACATCATCGAATTGGTCGAGAGCACAAATGCACGATGGTTGATGGATGGGGCTATCAGCTGTGGGGATGCAGATGCTTCTTCCTCAGTCTTTAACTGAGATGAGATCTTCGATCAAACGAAACTTTCTTTCGCTTCAATCAATTGAGCTTCATTGCTTCTGTTCCGTGCTGTCGGAGCCGATCTTATGAATATGTTTTTAGCTCGCCGTTGATCTGTCGATTAATGTCAGATGGTGTGGAATGTTTATTTACAAAGATGTTATTCTTCTGTTGAGCTTTTCAGAGACAATATTTATGTTAAGTTTTTTTCATTTTTATTTTCAAAAATGTTAGAGTTTTTAATAGTTGTTAATGATGTATTTCTTGGACAGAAATTTATATCTTAATTTATATTTTCTTATGTGTTAATCGAATAATCACTACTCGGCAAGTAAAATGTAATCTTTAGACACATCTTATACATGAAATTTGAAGCAAGTAATGTCATTGTTTATCAAATCAAATTACATGAAATTTACAAAGATTCTATAATGTTATTTGTTATTCCGGAAGTTTTAATATGATTGAAATTATGAAACTAACTAGCTGGCAACAACATTATAGGGAAATGATTTACTGTATGCATGTTTATCTATATTCACTGGTGTAGTATATATATATATATTTATGCATGCTTTTCCTTTTGAGATTATATATGATGACTACTTTCTAGCACAGTAACAGTCGCTCTCAATCCTCTTCTTAATTACCAATACATGAACATGATTGTTTAGTTAATATTATTTGATCAGATGAGAAATATATCTTGCCAAATAGGTTAAGATTTTCTGGTGGGATAACACCACACCTTCATTTGGCTAATTAAAACAATATCCAATTATCTTGATATGAATGATCAATTTATTACATCAGCAATTAATTTACAAAATTAAAAAGCGATTAATGTATGAACATTGTCCACACAAGAACAGAATTTGGAAGGGGAAAAAAATATTCTGTAACAGTGCATCTCACAACTTCTAATTAAAAAGATGTAAAAATGATAGGATGGATGTCAAAGTTTTCTTTAAGCAGCCACACAAAACATTAATTTCGATCTTTTGTTGACCAATATCAAGGGTTCAATGTCAAATATTAATTCATGTATTTTTTTTATTATTATTTACAAGTCCAGAAGGATCCACATTCGGATATTACATGTAATGATATAATGATGCATCCTTCCATTAGTAATAATAACTTTTTATTATACTATTATACAAAGCATCTAAAGAATGAAGCCCTCTATTTTTTGTCATTTCCTTCACACTTTGTTTACACCTAAAATGCCCTTTATGGCTTTATCCAATAATTGAGATTAAGTTGACACTGACTGAATGGTTATGATTAAGGTGTCAATGGATCGGATCAGGTTGGGTTAGGGTCGAGTCGGTATTATTTTATTATTAATTTTGACCCATTAACCTGACCTGTTTTAATTCGAGTCGAAATTTTTTGATCCATATCTGACCCATTCGGATCACGGGTCGACCCAACCCAAATAAATTGATTAAAACTTTAATAATTATTTTTAATATTTTTATGCAACTTAATATTAATTAGTACATAATTAATCTTAATTAGTATATAAATAAATTTTATTTAGTGTAAATTTTCAAAATTAAACCTAAAAAACATAATTGTTCAGGTCATTTTGGGTGGACCCAAACTTGACCCGACTTGAGATGGGTCAAAAATTGCTGACTCATACCCGACCCATTTTTTCTCGGGTCATTTTGGGTCGGGGTCGGGTCGGATCGGGTCAAAAATTGACACCCCAAATTATGATTGTTTAGAACTTCTATATAATCTTTTTCATTTCATCTCTCTGAAATTATCAAATATATTTGCTCTTTACCTAAATATCTTACCAAAAAATTTACATTGTTGGAGAAAATAGAAAGTTTATTCTCTAAACATTTACCAAAAGCTTTTGTGCCTCTCTCTCTCTCTCTCCAAGATTGTTTCCTTTTCAAATTAGATTTTCTTTAGAAATTTTTATTTCGAATTACATTTTAGAAGATATATGATTGAGTTGAAAAAAAGAAAATAAATAAAGAGATTAATTAAAAGCTTTTGATTTTATAATCACTAACTGATAATTGACAAACAAATCTCTGATATGATGTCAAAAGTTTATCTCAACATTTGCATTTATTTTTTTATTATGCTTCAGATTTTTGTCCTTTTATTATTTATAAGATACTTTTTTTCTCTAAATTATTTTCATGTAATATGTAATATTTTTTTATTTGTGTCATAAGTAAAAAAATGTCACATAAAACATCATAATTTTTTTTCTAACATCTCAATTATAATGTGATATTTATTATTCTATATAAATTTTGTGTGTTTTCTTTTGGTTTTCATTTCTTATTTTTCAAGCAAATCTGCATTAAATATAATTCTGTAGCATTATTTATGAACTAATTATTATTTACATATTCTTATATTCTAACAATATGTTTGATTGTTATTTATTAATAATAAATTTGAATGATTGTGATTTGAAAATAATTCATATTTTATTTACTTTTGGACTTTTCTCCTCTTCTTATTTGCTTAGATGAATAAGCAAATATAAGTAGGTGATATGTAATTTTAAAGAAATATGAGAGTAAGGCAGAGTTTCCACAATAGATAAATTTTTAATTTATTTTAAGAGCACAAATTGAATTGATTATGTTCAAATAAGATTCTTTTTAATTATTATTAAAGGCATGTAAGAAAAACATGCATTTTGATTAAGAGGCACATATGAATTTTTTTTTATTTTATATGTTAAGTTACATTCTTGTCCGCATGTAATATAGTTGTATTTTTTTGGTTCTTTATTTATATAAATTATGACAATAAAATAAAAAATATCATTATTCAATAAAAGAATATAATATTCTGATTAGAAAAAGAAAAAAAATAATAGAGAATAAAAAATATCCGCCGCATCATTCTAGATTTATATACATATATAATTGAGATATAGGTGAATGTCGAAGTTATATAACTTTAAATGTTTATAAAAATTTTATTATCTAAATTTTAAATTTATAATATTTTATATAAAAAATATTATTTTTACCATTAATTTTTAATTTAAAGGTACCAATTTTATGTGATCCGAATAATATTTACTTTGATCCATCATGATCATATCTATGTGATCCGAATAATATTCAAGTTAGATATAAAGGCACCAATTTTATATCGTAGCAGCAGGAAAAATACATATTATAGTCATTTTATTGAGATATGATTGAATCTAATTGGGATTTGAATGGGAAGTCGATTAAGGCTAGACGACAGAATTAAATAATTAATTAATTAAGTAGATCCTCTAGTCTAGGCATAGACTAACCATTAATAAAAATATAATATTAATCTCTGTTCTCTGCTCCCCCACTTCAGTAGCCAAAAAGTTTTTGTTTTTTCTCGAAAGGCCGTTTTTTTAGAGTTCGATTTCTCATAAAAAGATTGTTTTTTCAGAGTGCGGCTTCTGACGAAAATAAAGATATAGAGAAAAAAGAAACGACGGAAGAGAGAGAGAGACGAAAGAGGGGAAAAAGGAGAAGGCCGCGGTTTGAGAGTACGATTTTTTTAATTTTCAAAATTTTCCACAATATATTCTTATTTTATAATTTATTTTTTTATTTTTTTCCAATATAAAAATTACCCTAAACATTTGTTCAGCACAAATTTTGATGTACAAGAAATTAATTTCTGCATTTTCCTGAAAAAAAAGGAATTTCTGCATCGAAAAATGAGCTATGTACAAATTCCAATTTTATAATGTTTTATCTTTCGAATGAATGAAATTTTTTTTAAGCATTTAAAAACATTGGAAAATATATATAGTATTGAAATTTTTTGTCAAATAATTGTATATTAATTAATTAATTTCATTTTGGAGCTCTAACAATTGGGGACCTAGTGGTATCTTTGTTGAAGACAATATGGTGATATATAAAAAGGAATGATTAGTGACAGAGTTTGATTAAATTTAACGAGAGAAAAGATATTAAAATATTATTTTCAATATAATTATAAGTCTTAAAATTTTTTAAATAGACTGAAAACATATCTTAAAATCTTCAATACAAATAATGAGTTTTCAAAAATTTTTAAAAAATTGCAATCTCCTCTGATCTCTACTAAACTCCGCCTCTGAAAATAATAATAATGTAATCTCATGTTTTTTACATGGAGGTGCTTTTAATTTGAACGTCTCTAATAATGGTAATTATTGACGATGCTGACTCTTCTCACTTAGTAGAGTTTTAATTCATGAGTTACTAATCATAGCTGGTCCCAATTTGGAATAAAGGATAGAGTGAAAATAAATAAATTGCTAAAATTTTGAGCATGTATATATATCACATTATCCTTTCCTTAATTTAATTTTTTCTTTTTTTTTCATTTTGCACAACCATTATCTACTCTGATAAATTATTCACTACTAAATTTAAATTTAGAATCCAAGATAGTAGATATGCATGATCTATACTATTCAAATATTATGTTTAAAAGATGTGATGAAATTTAGTGTTTGTTTCCTCGTGTATCAAGTTATTTAAAATTTCAATAGTTCTCGATGCATAATCTAATAATATTTAAATGATATGAAATATATTGTTACGCTATCTATATGTCTAATAATATATCTACAGAGTTAACTTTTAATAATTAATTTTATTTTTTAAAATCCATTATTAAGATTGTCCAATAACCATTCTCCTCTATATAAAATAACAAAGTTAATTAGAATTTACAAATTATTTTTACATTCATTCAATTTCAAATCATAAAATTTTTCCTTCACTTTACATTAACTCACAAATCATATCCCGTATCCGACACGTCAGACACGGCAATACAGGTTCTAATCCCGTTGTGAAGAGAAATAAAAAGAAAAGAAAATGTTAGCTAGCTTTAATCATCTAAGATTGACAAAATTTCAATAATAGAAAGATGGTCAATCCCTGTTGCTAACCATGCCATTCCGCACTATATATTGACAAGACCACACAATACATAAAATATATGTCTATTCCTCTAATTATTAACAAGTACTTATAAGTAGATACTCCTCAAAGACTTGCTAGGTGTCAACGTGTCCGCCAATATGACTCTTATTTATTGAACAATATCATCATGTGCACAATCTCAGATATGCATGCTTCTAATCATAGAATCTTTTTCTGTGAAATTTCCATCATCTTCATCCTCATGTGAAAATTAATTTGAGTAAATAGCATAAATGAGTGGACTATGGAACATACTCTCTTAAAAATATGTTACATCTGTTAAATATCACCATCACATTCATGTGATAATGATGTAATGGTTAGATCAAATGGCTAATGTATTTAAAACAAAAATTATAGTTTAATCAATTTGAAGTTCTGAATCAACCACACAATAGTAAAGTAAAGTAAGATAAAGTAAGGTGATTTCAAAGAGAATTTTACTCCACCAAATTAAAGCACCTCTTTAGATGCTTTAAGTTAAAACATTATTTTTTTATTCACAATATTATCCAAGAGAAGTAAAGATCATTACTAACAACTTTTTAATAATAAAAAGATGTAAATTAGAAGAAAAGTCCAGATTTTATTTCTTACAATTAATTTGTGGCTAATGTAATTAGTTGTCATTAATATATATTATAGAAAACTAGAAGAGCAATCAAATTAAATCTCCCACTGTCTAAAATTTAACTAAATCTAAACAAATTTCCATTGTCCTAATCGGTTATGTATTACTATTATTTAAATGTTATTATTTTAGATGTTATTTTATTTATTACATCAATTATTTCATTTTTTTCACAATTAGTCTCTAACCTCTTCCTCCTCATGTTACAATATTATTTGGTTTTTTCAAAATAGTTATCATATTTAATACCACATTTTAGGGTTTTTATTATCAACGCTACTTCAACTAATTATTACATCGAATTTCACTAAACTATCAAACATCATTGCTTTTAAATTGCACTAAGCTAGTGATTTATCACTAATTTCGCTTTAGATTTTATTGCACTTATCAATCACATATAGGGTATAGTTCTAGATCGTTCATAAGCAAAATTAAAGAACCACAAGCATATCTATCTAACTTTAATGAATATATTAAATAACTTTTATGACACTCTCTCTCTCTCTCTCTCTCTCTCTCTCTATATATATATATATATATATATATATATATATATATATATATATATATTCCCTCTTGTTCTTAGCACATAAGCAATTAAAAGGAAATAAATTAAGAGAAAAATTTGTACTTTCAAACTCAATCTCACTTCTCTTATCGTTAATTTGTAGTGGTGCTAGATGTGACTGCTGCTTTTATTCCACATACATGGTCTTGATTTTAGGAGGTGGTGCATTAATATTTAATGTACTCTATGGACTTATATTAGCCATACATTTGCGTAGATGCACATATAATAAATTATCTCGTTTAATTATAAATTATATAGTACTTAATCGTATTATTACTTTTAGCAGTGCCAAAAACTCAAGTGCATGTCTGCTTTAATTAGCATATGTGCATTCATTTTTGTCATATATTGTGTTGAGTTGTCAATCACTGATTCGCTTATATATGCTGCGTAATCAATCAATTATTAATTATATATGTTGAGAGTATGAGTTTCTCTAATTAACTCTAACCTTGTTTCATATAGTTAACAAAACACAACTATATTTTTATTCAATGGGAGCAGCATATTTATCTAGGTTTCTTTCTAATAATACACACATGTTATATATATATATATATATATATATATATATATATATTCATTTTGTTGTTATCCATGTTTAAGTCCGGCAACATAAAAAAAAAATTGAACCGTACATCTAACATAGTGGTGACAGACTCCGTCTCTCTACGGAGAGATGTAAGTTTAAATTCCGCAAAAAACATTTAAAAAAATAAATATCAGGACTAACAACAAACCTAAAAAAACAATAAAAGAAATCATAGTTCTCGAATTATGATTCTGTACATATTTCGTTTGATCATCCTATGAGCATGACAAGGGAAGGCAAAAAAAAAAAAGCATATGAAAAGTTTTTTCCACACAAAAAGTATGTAATTGATGTAGTTATGTCATGTATAAAATATTTCTTCTGTCATAAATTTTACTAATAGATCGGAGTATGGATGCAAATTGAGCAATTTGATAGCTTATTCAAAATAAGGTATAGACTCAAGATATATTGAGATATTGGTGGAATACTAATGAATGATATTATCTATCAAATATAGAATAAAATAAATACTCAAATCAATCTATACTATTTAGCAATAGTCATGAATCTCAACCATATATTCATTTTTTCTTCTTGCTAGATGTTGTGATGTGGGAAAAATTAGTTTTATATTTTATACTAAAGAATGGATTTGGTTTAAAACAATAGAAAATACATCTAACCAATATTGTTAGAATATAGTGATGCTTCATGGATTCTTTTGTTGATGGATAATTATAATAAAACTATATGACAGATTGTATATTGTTTTACTAAGTTTCATTTATAGCTGATAGATTTCCTACTTGATTTATGTTGAGATAAAAAATATAGTAGGCACTGCATTTTAGTTTTATGGGGTTTTGTTTTGTTTCAGTAGAAATTTGTGTATTGTTGTTGTAATTTAAAGTTTTTGTAATGAAGGTACTATTAGCTTAGTAAGGGGATCCTTTGACAGTTATTATTTTGACAATCTTAACAATCAATTTTTAAATAATTTTTAAAATTTCTCAAAAATAGAAAAGAGTTGACAAACATATTTTTTTAATTTATAGATTGATTTTTCTTCAAATTTCATTTAATTTAAGGGTCATTTGATAATCCATCAAATACCGTTAAATATGAACCGTTGTAAATATTATATAATTTTGTTAGTCTTTGATGAAATATCAAACAATATTTAAATTGTATGAAATTTAAAACACAATTGATCCATAACTTGAAAAATATATTTATAAAATTTTCTTGAAATTATTTAAAAATTCATTGTCAAAATTGTTAAAATAATAATTCACTAAGAATTCCACCCATTAGCTTATTGCTGCTTATAATATTGGACAGATTTTTATAGAAAAAAATTATTGTAATTACTGTTATTTATAGGTTCCTTTTTTTTGGATAAAAGTACCCCCAACAACAGAGGATCACAATTCCTTTTTACTAGCAAAAATTCTGTTAAAAGAATAATTCATATTTGGAAAGTGACATTGCTTTTTTTTTTTTTTCCCTGTAGCCATGCACGTTGACTGAGGCTTCAGAAGAAAGTTTGTGCGGCTATTACATTCGTTGCCTTTCTTATTGCGGTCAGAAAACAACATATATTACTCCTCAACACGAATAGCCACACAACTGTAACCACAACAGATCTGAAATATACAGAGTGGACACTTGGATGGCGTGTCTATGGCTGATTGGATAGAGGTATGCTTAGGTGGCACCCTCGTTGGCTCATGGAAAACGTGCGCAGTACGCTGTTTCCATGCCGTGGGATCTGTTGCGGCTGTTCTTGTATCTATGTTTGTATCGTTGGATCATGTAAGAATAGTATTGTTTCAGAATCCGGAATAGTGTTGTTGTTTTAATTTGGGCATTCATTCGAATATTTATTCCGCTATTCGGAATAACTAAGAACGACGTTATTCTACTATTCTTTATAAAAGTTAAAATAATAACAATTCTTATGTATATATATATATATAGAGAGAGAGAGATAAAAGTACCGCGATATTTCAAAATGTACAATCTAAATAATAATTTTACTAATCTGAACAACACCACATTAATACTATTCTCATACTAATTCAAAAATGACAATTTTATCTCTATTTTCATCTATTAATCTCAGGCTCTGAAAAGCTAATATAATCCAAGTAAAATTAACACACCGGTGCCACTCAAATTTTCCCTACTATGTTCTACTTCCAATTGTATTACAAATATTTAGCTTTCAAGGTCATAAACTAGAAGTGATTATTCTATATATACGCTTGGTTGGAATTAACAATCTTATTTTGTTTCATAATTTGATGGTTCCAATCTTTAATTTTAATAATTTTCCTATAATTTATACTTAAAGATGTAGGATTTACTTTGAAGGATGACATCACATATATAGAATATGTAAGAAGTCATAAACATTATTTTTGTATCTCATAAGTTGAGGAAATCTTCTATGATAATTAAGTTAGTAGATTTTATATATTATTTGAAGAGTCTAACTAATATTCATTGAATGAATTTTTTGATTTTAGATTTCATTGATGCACATTTTCTAATTTTAATATGCCATAGTTGTGGTCCACAAAATATTAGTTTAATATTTGACTCAACATTGTAGAAGCAATATATTGCCCCCTTCTACTAGAACAATAGATATCCCTTGCATATATATATATATATATATATATATATATATATATATATATATATATATATATTTTAATTTTTCTTATCATGTGGTTGTGTTTTCATCGACAAATATTAGCTTTAAAATTTCAAAATTGTTGTTGAGACGACAAAGCTTCACAAAAATTTGAAATTTTCATCGTATTGTGTTTAATTTCAACCATTGGTTTGAAAAAAACAATAGTAACAACTAAGATCGATATCTCTACAGAGATGTGTATATTCAAATTTTATAAAAAATATTTAAAAAAGAATAAATAATAAGACTAATATGAAGCCTTATTTAAAAAAAAAATCTAAAATCGATATGTTTGAAGTGAGTTATTCCCAACCAAACATTAATCGCTTTCTAGCAACATAGGATGTTAATCTATTTCATGTCGTGAAATAACAATTTTACCATGAATTATTGACCAAATAACTATATTTCAAAATTCACAGTGCATAAATTTAGTAGAACGGAAAAGAATGGTAGAATCCAAATTTGTCTTTTTATCATTTTGCAACAAAGATATAATAGTCAATTCATATTCAAATGATGATTATTTAATTTGATTATCAACAATACATTATTATATAGTAAACAAGTAAATTTGGATGAGTAAATAATAAATTATAAAATTTTGATGTACAAATATTCAGGGACGGAGACAAGGGGGTTCAGGAAATCCATATCCTCCGGTGCGAGCAACTACTTAGAGAATATAGTGGGCAGAAATTACTCGTGAGTACTATAGCGGATAATCGAAATTCACGTGGGATGCTTTGTAGGAGAGATTTTTTGCTCACTATACGTAAAGTATTATAGAGGATGTGAATTCAGATTTAGGAGGTCAATGGCTCCTCCTTGATTTTTATAAATTCCTTTATATTTTGATGCTTTGGCCTTCTCAATTTACTCGATATACAGAATTTTCATAATTAAGCAAGAATTTTAAAATATTTATTGATTTTTATTCAATTTATAGTTAAATAGTTAAGCATATCAAATCAAATTAGTAACGAATTATATAAATTGTGTAATTAATTCTGCTCTTGTGTAATAATTTTTCTAACTTTGTCACCGCAAATATCTAATTGTAAAAAGTTATAATGGGTACATAAATGAGAATAATTATCTATGCATCAAAATTTTCAGTAAAAATTATATTGGATCATTACAATTATTGTTTTTTTAGAGTCATTACAATTATTGTTGTTCATCAATAATAGTATGATTCAAATTGATTTTGATCTATAATTGGCCTCTAAATAATTGGGTGGGATGAATTGACAATTGTTAACTTTAACGATCTTTACAAAATTTTTATAATAAATTTAGAAAAAATAAAAATAAAAAATATTTATAGACATATTCATAAACTTATAAATTGATTGTGTTTTAAATTTCATATAATTTAAGTGTCATTTGATGTTCCATTGAATTTCATTAAAATTGCATGAAATTTTCAACGATCCAAATTTAATAACCTTTCATAGAATATCAAATAATACTTAAATTACATGAAATTTGAAACATAATCAATCTCTAAGTATAAAAACATATCTATGAACCGTAATAAAATTTATGTCATTTGATGAACAACAAAATTTTTATAAAATTTTATCATTTTTCATATATATATATATATGATATACTTAACATATACATTATATCATATTTTAAAAATATAAATTACTTTTTATGATTATTATAGTTATCAAAGTTATTAGTTACTAATCTATCCCCTCCCAAAAAATCTCCACATAAAACAAACAAAGGAAGTTTACACTTCAAAGCGTCAACGCCGTATAAGCGAAGTTCAGTATTTCAAGGGGTTTAACAGAAATATATTTTCCCCCTTTTGCCAGTTCGCCTTTCCCAAAAACAAAAACAAAAACAAAACAAGGTCTACGAAATGTGAAAGATCGTGACTTGTGAATAGTTTTTCTTCTTCTTCTTCTTCTTCCGATCACAATTCACAAAGCATCTTTGTCGAATTTCTTTTTCTTAGAAATTCTGGCGAAGAATTCCTCCGTCCTCCGATGCTTTTTCGACCTTGCAATCTCCAATTTCAATTCACATATAATTGATCAGTTTTGCTTTGTTTGAAACCAAGAGGAACTGTTCCTTTAATTTCGCTTCTCAAAATGTGCCATTGTGGTAGAATTTTAGTAATCTCTGTTTTCAAATCAGGCCTTCTCTATAGGTCAATATTGTAATCCTTCTCGCTTCTAGTAACGATCTCTCTCATCTGCATTTTATCCTTTTATAGCTTGCGAGAGACCAAGAGCAGAGACTGATCAGCTAATTTGGTAATAATACTTGATCAAAACCCGTTGATGGGAGAAGTAACAGCTCCAGTTTTTACGAGAGAGAGATTTCTAGATCTTCGAGGGGTAAGGTGGAGGATTGATCTGGGTATTTTACCAAGTGCTCCTGGTTCGATTGAAGAATTTAGAAGGGTGGCAGCTGATTCTAGGAGGAGGTGAGAATTGTAACATTTTGTTATTGTTTATTTTTTCAGTTTTCATGTATTGTTTTATTAGATTAACTAGCTTTTGATTGTTGCTTAATTACTTGCATGGTAAATTCATAGTGATCATGGTAGAAATTGATCTCTTATTATCTGTGTTGAAGCATCTTCAAATTTGGGTGCTTGAAATGTTTCCTGGTACTGTTTTCTTTTTTTTTTCTAGGTATGGTTATGTGTGAATGTTTCAATCAGCATAAATCAACCATATATATTAAGCTTAAACCATGAAATGAAATCAATTTTGTGCAATTATTGCTTCAATTGAGAATCAAGTTACCCAGATTTCGCACAACTTTGCAATTAACCAGACATTGAGCCAGCAACAACCTAATAAAACTGGGAAAAAGTAAACTTGGGCTATTAAAAAAAATCCAGCATTTCAGTTAACCCAACCATTTTATGTATTGCTATTGTCCCCGTTTCTCTGTTACTCCAGTTACTAAGTTTTGGTTTGTCAGGACAGAAGAGGAATTTCTTGTTTAGTTTTGTGAATTTGAGGTTTGATTTCTTTATTAATTAACTGTAAGAACAAGAAAAAAAAAGTCTAACCCCCCCCCCCCCCCCCCCCCCAATTGTGTCTGATTGAATTAAGGTTAAGGCCCTTCAACTTAATTTGGCAATTTCAGTAAGTGTTCCATCTAACAGGTAATGATGTTAGAATGTTCCTCCCAGTGCTTTAGTGATCACCGTCTTTCTTCGTCTCTTCTTATTCTTTCGACTTATGACCCCTTTAGAAAAACAGAATAAAAAATCATCTGCATTTGTTGCTAAAGGGGCAGCTTAGACAAATATATCTCTCACAAAACTCACGTCCCATCTTGAACTCTTAGATCGGTAACCTCATCATCTTTCTTCCGGTAGCTGTTGCATACAAGGTTGGTCAATGCAATGAGATATATGAGGCCACACAGGTGCCTCCGTAATTTGCCAATGCATGCAAGATGACAATATGTAAGATGAGGCCAGACAGGGGGATGCGACACATCAAGTCAATCAAGAATATCAACGAGAGTGAGGTATGGCAGTTCTTTAAAAAATGAGGAAGATGCATGATATGATAGAGTAGACAATTGATGTTTCTGCTAGTGCGGAAAAAGAATGCAAGAGAGGGGATATAGATGGAGATGCAATTTTGCTAGGAAAAAGGAGAAAGGGGAGAGATGCTAATGAGCATTGCTAGTTGCAATTTTGCAAGAAATACACCTACCAAACAAATGTCTTCCACAACTACAAGTATCTCTCATCTCAAGGGTTGCATGATATATTGGTTTTTCATAGGGTTACATCTGAAATATTTACTCATAGCTATAGAATCTGATAACTATGCTCTTGATTTTCTAATTATCGGGGGTATAAAGTTTGTCTTGTTTTACATTTTACTGCTGTATTGGAAATAACTGCATAGACTTATCAGAGTTCCCACATAAAGACAAAGCATCTTACATGTATGTACAAATGTCTCTACTTCTAAGGCTAATGCATCACACTTTTAGGTTTTAGAGGCTAAATTTGAAATATCTCCATGAGAAGTAGGTAACTCTTTCATTGTGGTGTTGCGGAAAAGCATAGCAAATGTTTGGTTTTACCCTACATGGATGAGAATATCCTCCACAACCAAATTATTGTTTCAATGTTTCTTGTTACACAGGGGTGTTCTTTAACTATTGTTTTGTTTTGTACTGTTCAAATTATAAAAAAAGAACGGATTAAATTTTGTAATGAATTTGGCTCTTCATTAATTAATTATGTTAAAAAAATAACTAGGATATTAAATGAGTTCATCTAAAAGCATAGCAAATATTATGCATGCCATAGAAAGCCAAACATATCTCTTTATCTCCAGAGATTTTCATCTTCTGCATATTTTTAGGTTTTTTAGGGGGTAAAGTTGATAATATTGCATAAGAATACTAACATTTGCATTTTGATAGGTATGTGAATTTAAGACGTCAGCTTTTAATTGATCCCCATCTTGCAAAGGATGAAAGTATAATTCCAGATCCTGCCGTTGAAAATCCTCTTTCTCAAAATCCAGGTATATGCATATACACCACATAAGAAGTCCTTAATTGACATTTACTAGGAAAAGGGGGGCAAAAAATTTCTGCCAGTTATCCATGTGAGGTGAATTTATAGTATGCATATACCAAGGAAAAGACCAGAGAAAACACAGTAAGGTAGCACAGTACAGTACATTAGTCTCCATGCACCTATACCAGCATAGAAGTCTTTGCTTCATATTTTAAATTCTCATTTGATTCGAGTAGACATTCAGGGTATCAGGAGGGTTCAAAAGGCATTTTCATGTTTAACTCTTAGAAGTTTGCAAGTATCAATTTCAAGTATGCCTATGCAAAGAATGAAAGACATGGCAATTGTCCAGTGTCCTTTCTGCCTTAGCTCTCCTCTCTACTTTACCATATAAAAAGGGTAGTTTGGGTATTTTTTTGTACTAAAAAGAAAAGATAGATACAGTTGAGATTTTCTTTTTCTGATTTTTATTGGTGCAATCATGTTACAAGTTAACCCTTTCTGATACAGAATCTACATTTCTTTTTCTTTTTCTTTTTTTCTGGCACACAGAGAGCACATGGGGCCAATTTTTCAGAAATGCTGAATTGGAGAAAGAGGTCAACCAAGATCTGTCACGTCTTTATCCGGAAATAGGTGACTTTTTCCATGATAACTCAAGCCAAGCCATGCTTGGTCGGATCCTCTTGGTTTGGTGTCTTACACACCCTGACTTTGGATATCGCCAAGGCAAGTTCTATACCATTTTATCACAATGCCCCAAAGCACGGCATGTTTCACTAGTTTCAGCTAGTATATGCTGCAATGTCATACTTGTGTTCTCGTGATGCTCAATTAAGATCATGTTTGGCCAACTAAGTGTCAGTAATTCTACATTATGAGATTAAGCAGAAGCTGCATCTCAATTGTGCAACCAAAACATCAACTTAACCTCATTTAGCCTCAATTAATCCTAAAAGCCCAATGTGGACCTAATTGCACAGTTGGTATTAAATAAGTCAGACACGTGCAACAGCAAAATATAAAGGGGCTGAAGAGTGCGGTCAAATCAGTTCCTGCACTAATACGCCCCTTGCTTCACGCTAAGTTTCCGTTTTTCTGTTCCCCTGTGGAGTTGCATGATATATTTCTGTTTCATTCTATACAAGTCCCAAAAACTTAAATGGAAATTTAAGAATAATCAAAATTCCTCTTTTTCCTGTAGGAATGCACGAACTATTGGCCCCCTTGTTATATGTTCTTCATATCGACCTTGAATTCTTCTCCCAAATACGTAACCTACATGAGAAACACTTCTTGACTGAGTTCAGCACTTCACCGCTCCGAAAGAAGGATGCAAATACTCCTACTGCAAGAATGCTAGACCCTGAAATTCATGAACTTTTCCTCTTAAATGACACTTATGGGGCGGAAGGTGAACTGGGAATTATCCTTTCTGACAAGTTCATGGAGCATGATGCTTTTTCCATGTTTGACACAGTGATGAATGGCTTGAATGGACCTGTTGCAATAGCAGAGTTTTACTCAATGGTCCCCTTAGCAGATTCTAATGCGGGTTTGACACCAGTTAGAGAGGCTGCTCTCTCACTATACCACCTCCTATCTTTAGTTGACTCCTCTCTGCATTCACATTTATGTGAATTGGGGGTGGAGCCACAATATTTCGCTATGAGGTGGCTTCGAGTTTTATTCGGCCGTGAGTTCTCTTTAGAAAATCTTTTAACCATTTGGGATGAGATTTTTATTTACACCAATGAGACCCCAAAAGGATACCTAACACGGGATTTGGACCATATATCTAGGGTTCTATGCTCGTCACCTCGTGGCTTGATTATTTTATCTATGGCCGTGGCGATGCTTTTGTACCTCAGGCCGCAGCTATTATCAAGTGAACATGCTACAACTTGTTTACAGAGGCTTGTGAATTTCCCAAGTAATGTTGATCTTAAAAAAATAATCGAGAAGGCAAGGTCCATACAGGAGTTTGCCCTTGATGTTTATCTTACTTCAGAGAATCAGCTGGGAAAAAGAATGAGCGGGGGCTTTTTGAAATCTCCTAATTTCTGGGAGGAAAAATGGAGAGTATTTCAGGAGAATGAAAGTGTGGATGAAAAGAAAAATGACAGTGGATCCATAACTGAGAACGTTAAGAAGGTGTCAATAATTGAGAAACTGAAAAGGGGTTTCTCGCAAGAGAAAGACGGGGACAAAAATAACAAGGAGAAAAAGGATCGCTGGGACACTATAAGGCGCGTTATTTTGAATGAGAATGTGGTGTTTGATGATAATTCAGTTATGAGAGGTGAACCCAGTATGAACAATGAGAGCACCGCAAGTCAAGCTACGTGTGACTTGACTGGCAGTTCAGAGATGCCTGAGAGCACTGAGCAGCCTTCTGGTGTGAAGAACGAAGAAGAGGAGGAATTGGACAATGAAGATTACAAAAGCGTCATTTCAGGAATTGAAGAGATGTACAACCAAATTATGAGAAATGGTGCAGGCCCCAGCAGCCATAATTGTCCCTACTGTGAGGTAGGTGGTAACCTAGAAGTGGTTGATAAAGAGTTAATGGCTAAATTAAGGAGTCTCGGCCAATCAATGTTAGAGAATATTCAGGTTTGAACTTTTGTCTTGTTTTCTTTATTCATCCATACATTAATTAATTAATTAATTAATTTACTTAGAAACAAGGCCAAAAATTGTCTTGCCTTTTTCATCTCAGATCTGGACCTATGACCTCAAACTATGATAATTGGTACACAACAGGCTTAAGCTGTTAATGACCAAAATATCTGCCTATTTTTTTTCACTTGAAGCGAAAAGTCTCTTCTGACCAGATATGTCTTTGATCTGCTTCAAGTGTACTCTTTGCCCAAAAACTTTATTTGCATTGCTAGCTTATTACTTTGCTTGAATAAGATGAAGGACATTTTGCTTAAAAAAATAATAATAAAGAAAGAAAGAAAAAGAATTGAAGGATTTTTTGGTTGATTTTGCAGTTGATATATGCATGAATATTGGGTATTTTTTACTGCACTAGTCAGGTAAAAAAAATAAATAAAAAAAACATGGGTGTAGCTGAACGAATTTGAGTGGCGACTTAAAAATATCGAACCAGGTAGCATTGTGCCAATTTATGTGGTATGTTTCAACATAGAAATTTCAAATCTAACACCATTATGCAAAATCAGTGTTGACTTGGCCACTGGCAGCTGATGATATCTCGAATTTTTTGTACATGTAGGTAATTGAATCAGCATTTGAGCAAAATAAAGGTTCAATTTCTGAGAATTTAAGTGATGCCGCTGGGGAAGGAGGTGATAAGAAAAAGGGAGCAGCTACTGCTCTAAAGGAACTGAGAAACATCAGCGGCTTCCTATCTGAAATTTGAGGGGTGCTTCCGTACGTGCGTGCGTGCGTGTGTGTGTGTGACTTAATGTAAATAAATATGATCGCCTTGTTTGTTTTGATGACTCAAATTTGAGACCCCTTTTTTTCTCTAGGTTTTTGTTTTTACCTCAGTATTGTATAGTCAATTATTACTTTGTAAAGAAAGAAAAGTATAAGCTTGTTGTTTTCTGCGTTTATCCTATGAAATAATGAAAACTATTGTAATTAACTTGATTCTTGTTCTGTGGGAAGAACAATTGTGAGTCCTCTTGTTATTACTCTTAAAATATTATTTATGGAATAATTTTTTCTCATATAAGGTCAACTTTAAAAACGCACATAATACGAACAGAGCGTATTCTTTAATGCACATAATAATCAAATCGAGTTTCTAACCCAATCAATCTGGTAATAATTAAAAAATCACTTCACATAAAATAAATGCATTATAAAATTTTGAAACCAGGCAGAATAGACAAAGTGACAGAACCCGTAGGAAGAAATGTCAAAATATAATAATACATCCAACACTTCCCGTCCAAATGTATTGTAAAAGTTATAAATATCATATTATCATGAATGTTTTATGAAATCTTACATATCCAAATATATTAAGATATGATTTTCAGAACACTCTAAAGTAGTGATTTCAAGAGATCGCATGTACGACTTCCTCCAAATCCCTAAATCTGTTAGCACAAAACTGTTTCCTCAATCAGCTGTTCAAAAAGAAAAGACAACTCAAATTTTGCAATTAGCAATTAAGATCGGCATAGAAAATTGAAAAAGAAAATGAAAATAACCTGAGGTGAGGTGTGAGATGAACCAAATCAAGCGACGGCGATGGGTTGTGGATTGGGCTTGTTGCTAGGCGGAGGGTCCTTAGATGGAGAGAAATCCTCGGGGTTGTAAATAACGGTGATGAAGAGAGAACAGGAAGGACAGCGCGCGATCTCCTCGCCGAGTCGGAGATCGTCGAGTGAGATTTGGAAGAGATCGCCGCAGGGGCAGGGGTAGGTGTAGGCCTTGAGATCCTCCCGCCATTCCATGTCCTCTATCTCCACATCGTCGTACGACATCCTCGCTCTCTCCTCTCTCTCTCTCGCGCTCTGCCTCAAGCTCGGAATTGGAATTAGGGTTCTTATTACTCCTAGCGCCGCTTTCGTCTCGGTTGGTGTTTCTTTCGGAAAGGAAGAGACAATTGGAGACGCAACGCATGTATACATTATTAGTACTTATCAGGCGGTTCCATCATTAAACCGAACCCAATCCCATTTGGACCCGGCCCAAAGCGATCTGTTCTCTCTTTGGTCAAAACTCAAAACCCTGGAAGTAGAATTTTCGCTCTCTCTGCTCCTTCCTCTCAGTCTCAGCGCCAATTTTGCGCCAGAAAGAAACCCCTATTCGCATCTCCAATCTGTAATGGCGGTAATCTATCTCCCTCCCTTCCCTTCTCTCTCTCTCTTTCTCTCTCTCTCTGTGTCCTTCCCTCTCTCCTCCTCGTTCTTCTGCTCCATTTCGTGTTTGAGGCGGCGCATATCAAAACGCACAAGCCCATTCTTTTTGTTGCATCCTTATTCTCTTTGCTTTTTTGTCACCGAAAAGAAGCAATTGTTATACCGAGCCTCTTATAGTCATTAGGCTAGCTGTTAGAAATAACTTTCAGATCTTAACCTTAATTAAATTATACATTCGCAATCTATTTGCATATGAATGAAATAATCAGTAAAGAAGGTCAAGTTTGGTTCTTAGACCCATTAGCAATTTAGCATGGATTGCTTTGTAATTTTACCTTACTGGTTGAAAACAATTATTATTAGTTCTTTTTGTTTTCTTTTTATCCATTAAAAAAATAAAACCAGAATTGATTCAATTTGGATTGTTTTTTCCCCTTTAAAATAAAGCCAGAACTATTTTTTTCTTTTTTTTTTTGATAGGTTTTGCTAACAAAGGTGACATAACCATTAATCTTGCACGAAATTCTGATAAAATTGCTTGTACATTCCAACATGTGGATAGTACTGGTACAGTATTGTGGCTACTGTCCAGGAACCTGAACGGTACCATATCAGTTAGTGTGTTGAGTATATGAGGATAGATGTTGATTGAGCAACAAATTTGGCCATTTTTCAAGTGATAATTTATGGAGAAAAAAATGGATTACCTCTTGTTGTATATGCTTATTTGAGGCACTGATCTGCAAAATATATATGTCTAATTACAGACTGTACCAGTTAATCCGAAGCCTTTCTTGACCAACCTCACAGGGAAGCCAGTAATTGTAAAACTTAAGTGGGGAATGGAGTACAAAGGTAACTTTATCATCTTTGTTTTGTTTTAGTTTCTCATTTTCACCCGCAATATCAGATAATGCCATTTTGATCATAGAATGACTGGATACCTCATATGCCTTTATAAAGCATTGAAATTTCCATCTATATGTTACAGATGTATTTCAAGTTGTGTGGGGGATTTATTTTGAGCCTTTTGCACAGGTTTTGATGAAATTGAACCCTTATATCTTCCCTTCTTTAATTACCATCTCTATTCTGACAGGTTATCTTGTCTCAGTGGATTCATACATGAATTTGCAGGTAATTTTTTATATATTTTTTTTTCTTATGGTATAACTTGTAACATAACAACCACCCAACTTAATTTCCAGGTAAACTCCCAAAATTTTTATTTTTACAACCATTTATGAGAAATTTCAATTCTTAGCCTCCTTTTTTATTTTAATGGAAGATATCTAGCAAGTATTAAATATTGAAAAACAACTTACTAAATAGAAATTTCACACGTGGTTATAAATTTAATTGAGTTATTAGGTTGGGTAACATTTACATCTAATATTTTATGAAAAAACTCATTAAAGTAGCTGATTGCAGAAGCTTCTAAGTTTTGGTTGTAATATTTTCTAGAAAACTGAAACTGATGCTAGTAGAAATCTATCCATAGTTTATAATATATGACTGCCTGTGAATAAAACGTAACTAAGAGATCAGTCTTTACTGCAGCTCGCTAACACAGAGGAGTATATAGATGGACAGTTCTCTGGAAATCTTGGTGAAATTCTCATTAGGTAGGTCTTTTATTACCTTTATGATCTAAATTTTCCTTGTTCCTAGTTACACCCAACCTTAAGGAAGGAACCGGGGGTGTTTCAACGCCCATCAGATCATATTTTGGTCTGATGGGCAGAATCACCGTTGGATCATCAAATCTAATAATTTGCACGATTATCAAAGCGTGGGAGCAAAACTTTTGTGGGAATCTTGATGCCATCGAACGGTTATTTTGCTCATCGGACTCAATTTTGGTCCAATGGGTGTTGGGACTCCTTCGCTTCCTAATATGAATGGGTTAGGGAAGATGTAGCCATGTTTTGTTCAACTTATCTGTTCTTTTAACTCTTTTTTTTTATTTGCAAATGATCGTAAATGTGATGGGTGTTTGTTGCAAACTTGGAAATATATGTATATTTTCCCAAACACAGTAAAACATAGGACATAGTAGGTGAAGCACATGGTGCACGATTTCGGAAGCACCACTGCACACCAATCTAATTTCTTTGCTTTTTCAAAATATACTTCTTTTACTGCCTGACTATATAGGTGCCAAAACTCTGCTTGTGTTGTTTTTCGGTCAATTTTGGATTGTTTTTGTTGTTTGCGCGGGATAAAAAATCCAACTGAGGGATTATATGGTACTGCCAGCAGTGAAATATTATAGCAAGCATTGATTTTTCATTTTTCAGACATTCATTCGGTATAACTCAAGTAAGCAAATGGTAAATTATATTTTACGGTGCAGGTGTAACAATGTGCTGTACCTACGTGGTGTCCCAGAGGACGAGGACATTGAAGATGCTGAGTGAAGATGAGTTTATGTTTTTAGGAGGGCATGGGGGATGCAACCTCTTTTGTTTAATTCGGAAAAATATGATGATTTTTTACCAGAATGTTGTAGGTCTATGTTCTTGTTTGAAATTTAGATCATTTGTCACTGTTTTCTGTGATTGTGCTCAAACAAGAGGCATCATCCCTTGTTAAAATTCATACTAAAGTGGTTGTTAGTTTTCTTGTGTGTGATATTTGAATTCGGATTGTTTGAGAAAATGTCGGCATGGTATTGAAAAAGAAAAAAGATCACAATTTCAGTTCGTCTTTGAAACCTTCTAAAAAAGCAGGGCATCATATTTACTGTTTTTCAATATCTATCTAGACTGGAAAAGAAATAATAAAGAGTAGCATTATTTTCTTGATTGTGTTCATATAATAAACCATTGTCAATAACATTTTTCCATCTTTAATTGTATTTAGTAATTTTAATTTTTGTGAAACTTCACTTTTCTGTTCAATAAAATTTATCGGCTTGTTATCGCAAACCGACCTTTTAGAAAAAAACAAAACACAAACAAGATCATATTTGGCATAAAAAAATATTTAAGCCCTCTTCAAATATAGATCTAGCGAAAGTTTGACATTGAACAACATCAAGAGGAGGATATATAAGTGACCAACAAAAATGACATGAATGATTTCCGAAACAGTTTTTGGTTAAAAAAAATTGAAGGCAATACGCATCTATCTCCATTAAATATAGCTCTAACTAGAGAGACACACCACATGAATGACGATATCACATGAAAGAAACATGATCGAGTGATGTTACAATCCACAAATTTTTATTATATGTTTTGCTCCAACATCTTTAGAACAAATTTTTATTTCAGACCATACACACATACATCCTATTTAAATAATTCGTGATGCTTCAAGATAACATTGCAGCAGGAAAAAAAATTCAAAAACAAAAATATCCTCTTTTAGCTGAAAAATTCCTTCAAAACAATTTTTTTCCCGCATATAATTCGCGCCTTTTTCTATGTCGGTCTAGTCATTTCCGTCCATGAAGTGAAGTTTCTATCTTTTATTTTGGTTATTTGAAAAATATTATGGAGATATCATTATTTCTAAAGTGAAGTTTCTAACTTTTATTCTATACATATTAACGACTTTATTTTGTACAATACTTCTATTATTCAACTTAAATATCATTAATATATATAATAACTCATTTAAACCGAATAACGACAGTATTGTATAAAATGAGTTTGCATGTAAAATCATTAATATATATAATAACTCATTTAACATACATAATAAAATTCATATCGATAATAATATTAATAATCGTATCTATATATTAGCTCCTTATTAGACGTATTATTATCTAAGCCAAGCCAACTATGTCGAAGAATGAGTCAAATATATCAAACAATTTTTGTTTTACATATTCCATATTTTTCTTCATGTTTGGCCCCCACATAAGGTACTTTTTTTTCCCTTTTTTTAATTAAAGCGGACGACTAGGATTACAAAACGTAGTTTTCAAGTTTGATAAATAATTATTAAATATGTTATCTAACTGTTGAAGTTGTCCTGATATTTCCCTAGTACGAAATCGAATCGCATTAATTCAATATGTTATAAGGTTAGAATTTCAATCAAACAATACACTATAATAGATGTAATTTTTGCAATTGAAAGCCAACTTCCTAGAAATAAAGCACTAGATTAATTTGGAGTTTCTTACTTCTCACCCAAGAACAAGTTGTACACAAATGGAAACACAAGAGATACCACAGAAGACATTCTAGAGTTAATTATAAACCTGGCTTATTATGGTCCACAATCCCCATCTCTTTTTACAAGGAAGATATTTCCGATCTCCTCGCTTAACTCTCTCTCTTCTCTATTAAAACTTGTGTTGAACCCGGTCCAGACGCAAATTTATTAAAGATCAGTCTTCTCTCTCTCTCTCTCTCTCTCTCTCTCTCTCTCACCCCCCCACTGTCTCCTCTCCTCTCTATCTCTTTTTTCCTTTTTCTTTTTCCAATTTTCTCCTTCCTAAAACCCCCTCTCTGATGGCGACCTTCTCCTCCCTGGCGAGCACAGTTCCGCAATTCCACTCTCCGGCTAGCGGGACCCATCGCCGCACCCAAAGGAGGCGGTCGTTTGTGTCTCTCCCCGCCTCCGCCGCCTTTACAGGAGCCGCCCCTTGTCTCCGTTTGAATCGTTCTAAGAGATCCTCTCCAGTTCTCCAACACAGGTCAAAGAGGAAACCCCTAACTATTACATGAGATTTTAATTTTACCAGCAGCTGAAACTGACAAAGAAAATAATATATCAATTACCTTGTTGCTCCAGTAATTGCCTCTAGATTGAAGTTCCTTTCTCTAATTCTGCTATATTAACCATTTTTGTCTCCTGAAAGCATTACTAAGTAGCACACATGTTATCTTACTTCTAGCTGATAATCTGGATCAAGTAAAATTTTCAAGCTCTGTTATCAGGCACTTCTGATTTTAGAATGTTACATTATGATGATGTTTATAATTTTTTGCACCTTTTTTTTTGAATTTACTTAGGTTGCTGTCAAATGCTGGCCTAAGAAACCGACCGGGTTCAATACCAGTCTCAAGGCTGCATACTTCGTGGAAAGGCACTGTTGCAACTGGTACAGAAACTAGCTGCGTTTCTTGCTTTAAGAGCCACGGTAGAAGGTTGTCCAATCTTAGAAGGTTCACACCTGGAGCCTTCTCTGACAAGTCGACCTTCCCTCTACGTGGCCAATTTTTTGGTGCTAGGCTTTCTGTAAGTGCACGTGGAATAGTTTGAATTTGTTCATTATATATGAATTTAAATTATTTGAAAGCAGTATTTGAGTGTCTTGTACGTTGCCAATGTATATCCTCTATTAAAGGCTCTAGGATTAGTAATATCATCAGCCATGTGATTAGGAATTGGATAACTAAATTATGGATTATTTCAGCACCTATATTTTCTTCCGTAGATCTCTTCCAATTATTTGAAGAACATTGAAATGATATCAGCCATCAAAGTAGGACAGCCAGACTGCTCATAATATTCCATTTTTCTCCAAATATCTGAATATCTTCTATGGTGTACACATATTTTCTTGTCCAATATGCATTTATTTATATATTTATTTTTTGTTCATCCTGTGCGCCTTTTCTGAATCTTTTGAAGATTTTGGCAAGCTTTGGTGATTTATTTTGAGGTCATTTTGATCCAGCCGAAATGAAATGTGTGTTGTAGCATTAGCATGCCCAGGCAAAGAAGTACTGGGAATTTTGGATAGAAGGGGAATGGAAGGACATGATGCATATGTTTACATCTTTGGATGACATGCTTGATATTATATGTTTTAGGACATGCAATTTGACATTCTGCAGCTCTTACATGAAGTTGCCATTAATTTTAGGTTTTTTTTAACTTACTTTCTGCAGGGGAGGGCTTCTCATCTGACACATGCTAGTGTTGGGCCTAATGAGCCCCATGCAGCGAGCCCAGCACTGTCTGATGCATTACTTGAGAAATCAGACCTGAACTTTCTGGACCAGGAAGCAGAAAAGGCGGAGCTGGGGAGGTTGTTGAATGATCCACTTCCATCCCATCCAAAACTGCACAGAGGCCAATTGAAGAACGGTCTTTGCTACATCATTCTCCCAAATAAAAATCCGGCAAATAGGTATTATATGTACCGATAGCATTTAGTAGAGGTTATTTAGGAGTTTCTTTGGAAAATAACACCCAGTATTTTAAGTTTTTGTATGTGCAAAAGGATCCGACCTTCTTAGTTTGTTTGAAGAGGAACTAACAATCTGTAAAACCCAAGAGGTTAAGACAAACAAAAACCAATTGAATCACATGTAAGACTCAACACACCATTCTATGGCTCTTTAAACTTTGAGCTCTAATCTAAATCCACTTGACTTGATTGAAAAAATATATGAACTTAGGCAAAAGATGTCTTAAAATGTCTTAAAGGATGTCGGGTTTTTTAATTGGATGTTTGCATAATGTTGTGGCATTGTTTGCAAATATCATGGATGGTGCTATTCAAAAGAAATGATTTGTTCAATGTCAAAAGATCACACGTAACCCTGCCAAAATAATAAAGAAATATAGTGTATTTCCTAAAAGAAATTAGAAATGTTATTTGCCCTAAATAGATGAATAAACAGTCCACAGTTCATAGTCTGTACCCCTTTTTTCCTTTTATTGAAAAGATGCCCAAACTACCCCCGTTCAGTTCTTGCTTTATCTCTCCAAAGACGAGGCAAAAATGGGTTTATTTCTGTACTTCTTACAGAAATTAGAAGAGAAAGTGTATTCATGACATATTCCATGAGACATTTCTCTTTTTGTAAGGTTAGGCATGATGTTCTGGTCCTTTGTAGGGTTAAACATGAAATATTTTGCAATAATAGCCATAACGATTTGAAAAAAATTGCTAAGATGCTTGGTATAATTATGCTTAAGGTTCGAGGCGCATATGGAGGTGCATGTGGGTTCGGTTGACGAGGAGGAGGACGAGCAGGGAATAGCACATATGATAGAGCATGTGACATTCCTTGGGAGCAAGAAGAGAGAGAAGCTTCTTGGTACTGGTGCCAGGTCAAATGCTTATACTGACTTCCACCATACTGTTTTTCACATCCACTCCCCAACACATTCCAAGGTACTTCAGAATACTGGGTGTATAGATTGCAGAAAATAACTTTTTGTTTCTTACTTCATTCTATTGATAAAAATCTAATATTAATTGTTGGCAGGAATCCGGTGAATATTTGCTTCCTTCTGTCCTTGATGCCTTAAATGAGGTGCTTCGGACCCCCTTCTCTCTGTCTGTCTTTATCACTATCTATCTATTGTACCTAGATGTTTGGTATCTTAAAAATGTCCAGGTTTATTATCCATCACACTCATGATAGAACATTGTCAGAACATTGTCTTGAAAAGCCTTGTTAGAATCACCGGTATTTTTGTTACAACCAAATATATTTTTGATAGTACATAAAAAGTTTGTTGCCTGGGTTAATATATAATATCAGGTCATTATCTTTCTGTCATATCTAGGGCTTGATGAGGTGTATAGTGATCATTGTTTTGATTAAAAATGTTTTATTTGCAACTTTTTGTGCAGATTGCATTCTATCCCAAATTTCTGCCTTCTCGTGTAGAGAAGGAAAGAAAAGCTATACTTTCTGAACTCCAAATGATGAACACAATTGAATATCGCATTGATTGTCAGGCAAGCACCTTTTTCTCTTTTTTGAAGTCCTCATTTTTCTTATCATGTCAAATAATTAAAATGGGGCAATTGCCCTTCCTTTCAAAATTTTGAAATAGATTGGTCTCTCTAATTTTTTCAACAAAATACCCTTGTGGACTTCTTTCTCCCCTCCCCTCCCCTTCATCCCATTTTACTTTCTCTAACTAAAGTTAATTGTGAAAGATAATCTTATTACATAATTTAATTTCTTAAATAATTCAACAAAACATTAGAATGACTCGTGCTAACTAATATAATTTATAACTAATAAAGAAGATATTTTAATCTCACATTGAAAAAAAGCTTTAGCATTTGTTCATTTCATGTGAGAAGTGTCTTTTTTGTTTATTTCTCAAAAAAAAAATGAAAATAAAAAACAAAAATAAGATCATTAGAATCTTTCTTCATCAATATTGTATCAAAATGCTCCACTACATCTACCTGCCCTACAGTTAAGAGCATCAACAATTGTTGCTATAAAATTGATGAAAAAAATAATACATGTATAATAGAAGTAATATTATATTATTATATTAAAATAACAGAACAAATCACATTCAAATATTTCATAGAGGAAACGAGCCACTAGATTGACCTCCTACAATTATGCAATTTACCTTCTTCATTAATTGTAAAGTAAATTAATTATCACAAGTCATTTTAATATTCTGTTGAATTTTTAAGTAAAAAAAAATCCTACAATAAAATTCTTTCTTTCATAGTTAACTTTAACTAGAAAAAGTAAGATGAGATGAGGGGGGGGGGGGGGGGAGGGGAGAAAGGGGCCCACAAGGGCAATTTGTTGAAAAAATTAAAGAGGAGGGCGATCTATTTCAAATTTTGGAAGGAAGGGCAATTTGTAAAATTGCCCAATTAAAATGAGATATTTCTAGTTACATTAGTATCTTATCTAATACCCAATATGACCCTGCATACCTCACTATCCTGTAATAGTTATCTATATATGGATGGATTAAGCTGGTACCAAGCAAAATATGCGCAGATGCTAGTTGCTTTCTAGCGATCAACGTGACAGAAGCAAAGGGCCAAAATAAAATGGGAAATTTTCTCTCATAATGTATTTCTGTTATTTTAGGATGTGATGCAGCAGAAGGATGTAGTTATCAATGTACATGTGTTGAAATGACCTCAAAAATAGAAAATAAAAGAAATATCACGAACAAAGCTCTAAAGTTAAGAAATTCATACGAGCTCAGAAGCAGCACTGTGTTTGATCAAAAGACAGTGAAATGAAAAATAATAACAATATTCTAGACCAGAAAAGATAATATTTAGCCAACTGATTTCACACTTAGTATGTTTGATGATGCTTTACTCTTAGCAACCAAAACTGCTTCCTGTCATTTACTTGTTTGTTTTACTGGGAATACAGTTGTTGCAACATTTGCATGCTGACAACAAGCTAAGTCAACGGTTCCCAATCGGGCTGGAGGAGCAGATTAAGAAGTGGGACCCTGACACAATCCAGCGGTTCCATGAGCGCTGGTACTACCCTGCAAATGCCACCCTCTACCTAGTCGGTGATATCCCTAGTGTCTCTGAAGCTGTTCATCACATTGAGGCTGTCTTCGATAGTGACCCTTCACCCCCGCCATCTCGCTCACCCCTTCAGAACCCCATGGCCAAGCTTTTTGCCAACAATTTTGTCCGTGGCGCCGTGGCTTCCAGCTTGTCCAAAGAAAGAGAAAGTTCTGAAAAATCTAAACCACTTGAAAATATGAATGCAGTGAAGAGGGAGAGACAGGTGGTTAGGCCACCAGTGGAGCATCAGTGGTCTTTGCGTGGCTCAGCTTGCACACCTAAACCACCGCAGATTTTCCAGCATGAGCTGATCCCAAATTTCTCTCTGAACATGTTTGCCAAGGTACTTGGTTGCATCTGATTTTTGTTTAGTGAGTTAAAACGCTTATAGTTATTACATGAAATTATTATTCTTTTTGTGTTCTGGTGACAGGTTCCTGTCACTAAGGGATCAACGTACCAGGACTTGAGAGAGATGTTGATGAAGAGAATTTTTGTTTCTGCTCTCCACTTTCGTATCAATACCAGATACAAGGTTGTTACTTATAAAACCTTTATCACATTCGCTTTTAGTACTTTGCTTTAATCCAAGGTTTTTATTATTTATAAATTGTATTTACGTGAAATGTAGAGCTCGAATCCACGATTCACCTCCATAGACCTCGACCACAGTGATTCTGCGAGAGAAGGCTGTGCAGTAACGACACTTACGATAACTTCTGAACCCAAGAACTGGCCTGATGCTATAAAAGTTGCTGTTCATGAGGTTTTTTCTTGTTTCCATTTGTCTTGGTATTTTCTTTACATGTATTTGCATTTTCAGACCATGCCTTCTGAAAAAACAAAAGTAGATTTGGGACTCCTAACTCAGAACAGGAACATGCCTCCTTTCACAGCACAACATGGCACACTAAATGAACTTCTAGGTGTAAAAGTGGAAATCCCAAATCCTTTTGCTTTCGATTTATGCAATTGTAGGCTTGAAAGTTGAAATTATTCTGACTTTGTGATATTAGGTAAGAAGACTGAAAGAATTTGGTGTAACAAAAGGAGAGATGACGCGATACATGGATGCTTTAATTAAAGATAGCGAGCAACTGGCTTCCATGATTGATAACATACCGTCGCTAGATAATTTGGACTTTATAATGGAGAGTGATGCATTAGGTCATACTGTCATGGATCAAACGCAGGGTTATACGTGCTTGATTGCTGTGGCTAAAACTGTAACCCTAGAGGAGGTATGTTCCTCTTGATTGCTTACTACGGACTATCTTTTTCCCCATTTTTTTGGTTTGTTCTTATTTGTAAATAAATAACATTCTTTTTTTGCCATTAGCACCTAATGCAAACTATACTGAAATGAACTGTTTTATTACCGCATTTTGTAACCTTCCAATATTTGGCTTCCTTATTTCTTATTATCAGGTCAATACGGTGGGTAAACAAATGTTGGAGTTCATTTCAGACTATGACCAGCCCTTGGCACCACCTCCTACTGCTATTGTTGCTTGTGTACCGAAGAAGGTTCATGTTGATGGTGCCGGTGAAGCCGACTTTGTGATTTCTTCAGAAGAAATCACTGATGCCATAAAAGAAGGGCTTCAGGAACCTATTTATCCAGAGCCAGAGGTATTTTATGATACCAACTGAATTGAAAGTATAGCAAGATTGAATCACCAAAGTTGGGCTGTCGGTTTTCTTTTTATCGACCCTTCTGTGTGCTTGGTGGTTAACATTACCTATATTATTAATTTTGTTACTGTTATTATTTATTTAAATTTTCCGTTTAAGTTGATTTATTGAGGCTATCTGGAAACTCAATCAATGCTCGAACATCAGCGAGTTTTCCATTTAACTTTGTGACTACCATTGTTGGTTGTGTGAGGGTTGTTACTGTTGTAAACCTGAGCAACATTAATCTTTCTGATCAAAATCGCATATCTTAATTTGGACCGCAACTAAAGTTAAATCTATGTTCTACAGCATTATAATTTGTTATTGTGTTTGTGCAATTCATTTATATGACAGCTTGAGGTGCCAACAGAGCTTATAAGCACTGAACAGCTGGAGGAGATGAAACTTGAACGCAAACCATCCTTTGTTGCATTGAATGGGAAAGAGAACTCCACAAAGTTGTTTGATGAGGAGACTGGTATAGTGCAACGGCAGCTTGCCAATGGGATTTCCATCAACTACAAGGTTATTTGGTTCATTGATTAGTCTTATTCAAAAATTAAATCTTACTTCACGTTGTCTTGGGACATTGAAAAGCAGTTCTATTTTGTCAGAAAACAGCAGAAAAATCTTAAATGTCCAAAGCTGTTAATTCTTAACTTAGTCAATAACAATTCAGACTGTGAAGTGTTTTAACTGTGAAGTGTTTTAACTGTGAAGTGTTTTAATTAAGCTCTATGGTTTATCCCAAATATGAATGTTGGACATGTTTTGATTCATATAGTTCCATAGTTGCTTTGTTACTTTACATTTGGATCCTGGGGAGACTAAAGTATAACTTATGTTAAATCTAAATTGAAATATCCAATAATATAGGTCTTTTCTCATTTTCTAGATGATATAGCTTTTATTTTCTCCTTGCCCCTTTTTGCACAAAAAAGAAAGGATTTTCCCTTTGAGGAGGGATCCAATGCCAATAGTCATCGACACCAAACAATGCCAACTTTTTTGTTCTTGCTAGAATTTACAAATTTGAACTGTTAGATATGTTTAATATCATTTCAATTACATGTATATAAAAAATTATAGGAATTGGACTTCATTTTGATAGCCATCAAGAGATGGTGTTAAGTTGCCAAAATTTGGATCGTTAATTTTGATAGTTCTTGAAGCATAGCAAAATGAAGCCAAAATGATGTAATTTTTTGTGCACATAGTGCATGATATGTATAATATATACAATCAATTAGTTTTGTTATTTAAAGTCTAAAACAATAGTTATTAAAGATTTATTTTCATTGGCACTGATTGGCACTAGAACCTTTCACAGTGGATCCCTTCTTTTTGTGTTTCCTTCTATTAAAATGTACTTATAAGTATTGTTCTACTTCATGTAGATCACGCCTTTTGAGAAGAATGTTGGCGTCATGCGACTCATTGTCTGTGGAGGGCGGGCAACTGAAATGGCTGATTCAAAAGGATCAGTTATTGTAGGAGTACGTGCTCTAAGTGAAGGAGGTTGTGTTGGCAATTTCTCTAGAGAACAGGTATTTTTTTCCCTTTCCAAGTAAATAAGCAAAAACTAATTTTCTTTCGATTTCATTGTTGTCCCTTAAAACACTGAAATATGATGTATGCCTTAGAAAATGAGAAATGTTTTGAGTGCTCTTGTAAAACGTTTTAAATGTCGCATGTGACCATGTCTTTATTTATTTGAAAGCACCTGACATGTTGTCATTTGTTTTGGGTACATCTTTGTCATGTGATGCATATTTTGTAGTGTGCCATTTTTCTATGATCCTGTAAAAGAAGACAAAAATATGTGAAGAAAAAGAAAAGTAAATCATATAGTTACAATGGAGATTTGAGGCAAGAATCGTGATGCTAATTTATTGATATATGATGATGGGTGCAGGTAGAGCTGTTCTGTGTGAACAATTTGATAAACTGCTCGCTAGAGTGCACAGAGGAGTGTATCTATATTGAATTCAGGTTTTCTCTTCGTGACAATGGCATGCGTGCTGCCTTTCAACTTCTTCATATGGTTCTTGAGGTACTTGATTTTGAACAATGTTCTGGCAAAATAAAGAATCAAACTATGTCAGAAATGGTATTTCTAATCAGGAGGAGTCTACTTTTGAGCTCATTTGACTTGTAATTTTTATTTTATTTGGTCATAGATCATGATTTTCCTCCAGAGCAAGCATCGTTTCATAGCTAGTATGTTTAGTGGTGGCAGAACCATTGTAATATCTTGTGAAATGTGCTAACCTCAAAACAGAATGCACAGTTTCGAAAATATATCAAAACAACCTCTGTAGTTCTTCAGAACATACGATCTCATCACAGACCCTATTTATCCCATCTTATCCAAAGTTCTAATTTATGTGCCTAGATTGATTAGGGAGAAGATTTGTTTGTGTATTTTGTAAGAAACTTAAAGGTAGAGAGGACAGGTGTACAAGGAGAGAGAGAGAGAGTCCTCATGTCTTAGAGGGTCAGGTGTAATGTTAGTTCTCTTTAATGAGGTTCTGTTTGCTACATAATTAAACTTCGCCTATGATCTTGTAAAAGCAGCAGTTTCCCATGTGTAACTGAAAATTCAATATTCTTGTACTCCTGCCAAATGACAAGTAGCTGCGAAACTTAGTTGTATTACAGATTCCTAACAAATCAATATAGGCGGGAGATGTTTGATGCAGCTGTGTTTTATAGTATAGGAAGGTACTAGAGATATTTTCATGAAATGAAAGGGATTAGGAAATGGTTTACCGATTCTTTCTGGTCTATATGGTAATTTATGTTTGTATGGCAGGCACAAATAGTTTTTTTGGTATATATTTGTAATCTTTTCTATATGAATGACAGCACAACATGTGGTTAGAGGATGCATTTGATCGGGCAAGACAGCTATACCTGTCATTTTACCGTTCCATCCCTAAGAGCTTAGAGCGGTCTACAGCCCACAGGCTCATGAAGGCCATGCTGAATGGTGACGAGCGCTTTGTGGAGCCTACACCTGAATCCCTCCAGGAACTCACCGTTGAGTCTGTCAAGGATGCTGTCATGAGCCATTTCTTTGGGGACAATATGGAGGTGCCTATGCTATCATTTATATAATTGAAATTATATGGACTATCTATAGTATCTGTACGATTGCATAAACATGCCGTGATTTCTTTTGGATTTGCCAAACTTATGTCCTGTTTTAGGTCTGGTATCATTAAGAGCACACTAAATCCAAATAGTTCGTATCTGAAGACTTCAACTAAAATGGCATTTGGAATACAAAAGACAACAATAATTGGCTACTTGATGAGATTGGACTCGAGGATTTGGAAAAGAAAATATTTCTTTTATAAATACTATAAGTGAAAATTAAAATTAATCTATCACTTTCATTAACGTAAAGGTATTGGTACATTTGTATTACGAAGTTCATATTTGTACATTTAGATAATAATATGTTAATCCTCTTCTGTAGAAAAAACTTTACTTAGAAATTTTAAATATCTCGCTTTAAGTGCACTGAGCTCTAAGCTATAAAATGGCAGTTGAGCATAGCTGGAGATTTCACTGAGGAAGAGTTAGAGTCTTGCATTTTAGATTATCTGGGTACAGTTCGTGCAACTCCAAAATCCAACTTGAAGAACCTCGACGCAATTGATCCCTTCGTGTTCCGGCCTTTCCCTTCTGATGTGCACTTTCAGCAAGTATGTACCCATCCCCATCTCTCTCTCTATAGATATATTGTCTCCTTTATCCATACATTTGTCCTTATTTGACTTTTCATACATCATCCAGATACGGATAAATGATACAGATGAGAGGGCCTGTGCATATATTGCGGGCCCAGCTCCCAATCGTTGGGGATTTACACATGATGGGAAGGACCTCTTTCAAGCTTTTAAGGACTCTTCTTCAAATGGTAATTTTAAATGTTGTATTTGGTGTCATTACTAATAGTTATTTTATACTAGTTATTAGGAGGGCTGCAATGACTGTAACTTAGAAAAATGCTTCTTCATGAAAATTGTGTCATATGTTTGTTTTTTAAAGGTATATTGTCAAAGAAAAGTGCAATCCATGTACAGACAGAAATGGTATAGTTTTTCCAGAAGATGATACCATTCCTTTGAAATGAATGGTGCTGTTGAGTAGCAGCAGAATTGTATTTCCCATGTTTTTCCACAGGTTGCATCCTTTACTAGAAGACCTTTTCGAACTCACCTCATGTTTTGTGATGGATAAATGATTTTACTAAGGCCTAAAACATGTCTGTGCTGATGTTATAATTGTTGCTGTGCAATTTTGGTGGCACCATTTCTGATGGATATATGCATTTCAGGGGAACAATCACAATTTGTAGGTGTGAATATTCGTAACCACCCTCTCTTTTTCGGTGTCAGTTTGGGCTTGCTTGCTGAGATCATCAATTCTAGGTAACTGGTAACCCAAAACCTC
This sequence comes from x Bolboschoenoplectus mariqueter, assembly GCA_037678475.1. Taxonomy (NCBI): domain Eukaryota; kingdom Viridiplantae; phylum Streptophyta; class Magnoliopsida; order Poales; family Cyperaceae; genus x Bolboschoenoplectus; species x Bolboschoenoplectus mariqueter. The sequence continues at coordinate 432,617 of CM075244.1, read as the reverse complement.
TGTTCTTCCATTTCACAAAATCTCCCTTGTTGTTTTTATTTTTTGTTGTAGTACACAATTACTTATGCAATATTTATTCCATGAACAGGCTGTTCACAACTGTGAGGGACTCTCTCGGGTTAACATATGATGTGTCATTTGAAGTTCACCTTTTTGACAAATTAGGCCTAGGGTGGTATGTTATCTCTGTGACCTCTACCCCTGAGAAGGTTCAAAAGGCAGTAGATGCATGCAAGAGTGTTCTCAGGGGGCTCGACCACAATAAAATTTCCCAGCGTGAGCTCGATCGGGTAATGGCACTTAACTAGTTACTTCTCATGGGTGGAATGCGTGGAGTATGTGTAACATATTACTAAATGGTGTTACATTGGTTGCATGTTATTTTTTACTTTGCTAGAAATGGGATCTTGTTCTCTTTATCATCCCAAGTTAATTTGAAAAATAAAATGGATACACATTGACAGTTGACATGATTGACAGGATCTCAGAACCCTTAATTACACATGAGCAATGACAAAATTGGTGAACAGGCTTTGAAAATAGTAGTCATCAACATGATCTTAGTCCACGTGATATTACAATAGAACTGTAAACACTAACGTCTTATGTTATACAAATTTTATGATGCAGGCAAAGAGGACACTGTTGATGAAGCATATACAAGACTGTGAGTCAAACAATGTGTACTGGCTTGCTTTGATGGCTCACTTGCAGGCTAAATCTGTTCCTCGAAAGGTATAAATCCTCCAGTTCTTTCATCCACCTAAATGTGGCAATGGATCATGCTGCATTTTTTTTTCTCAAATCCCAAGGGTGGGCTGAGCAGTCTCCAAATGTAACCCAATCTCATAGTCTGCTTGATTGTTCTAAATTGTCGGGCTGGGTTGATTTGCTGTTACCAAAGGTGATACTGGGTGGCAAACCTTGGGCCTCTTGTTATAAAAACATCGAAAGAAAATTGCTACTGTTCCAAGTTGGGTCGGCATGACCTGCTAACCTGAACCCAATGTGATGCACCTGAGGGACAAGAAGTCCTGAATCTGTCTGAGTTGCTAGCCAACAAGTCAGTCTAAACCTGGCCTCTCAGATAAAGTGCCTTTTGTTCTGGTCAACATCAACCCCAATTCCCCATCCCCCTCCATAGTATATCAATTAATGTTGGTTTTATCTGACTGGATGCATCATGAAAAAACAGGATGTATCATGTATAAGGGACTTGAGCACTCTGTATGAAGGGGCCACCATAGATGATATCTACTTGGCGTACAAGCATCTTGGAATCGACGAATCCTCCTTGTTTGCATGCATCGGCATTTCTGGTGCCAATGAACCTGACTATGATATAGCTGGTACATGTCCCAACATACATGAGTCTTTTCTATTGTTTGCATGGATGCTTATTTCCTCTTATTTTTCTGTGTTTCAATGTTAAGTTGCTTCTTTGCACATAACACCCAAATATAATCTATTTTACCAATAGCACATAATATGTTTTTAATGTTTGTATCCAACAGAACATTGTTTGAGATATGTAATAAAAGCTCTCAACCAACATGATAGGTGACAATATTCTAAAAGAGTTTTCCTCGACTCCTGAGATATTCCTTAGCTCAAACTGAAATTAAATCTGAATCAAGCCAAGTTTTATGTGATGTAGGTTTCAAGTCCTCAGAGATATCTATGGAGATTTTTGGTTTTATTATATAGGACAATTTTGACTTAGCTGTTGACTTAGATTGTTGAATGGTACACAAAACAACTTGCCAAGAGTTGGGTATCTGTTTCACATGTTCAATTGCATTGTTACAATTTTCAACTATGGTGGAATGTTGCCATATTAGAAGCTCCTAACTCAGCATTTATTTACTATGTTTGTGTCCTTCTGTTAGTTGTCATTTTCTCATATAGTGCTGCAATCCTTTATATGCACATTAATCTACTTGCAATTCTGACTTAAATTTTATAACTGCAGGGGATGAAGTGGAGATGAAACATCATGGGACAATACCAACTGGCCGAGGTCGATCCACCATGACAAGACCTACCACTTAAATAACTTACTATGAGGTATAATTTTCTATTGATATTTTTAGGAGGATCTTATTTTTAGCTTTGTTATTGAATACAAGTAACTGTTCAAATATTATTTCTAGGTTTTGATTTTTTTTTCTAGGCTGTTTTGTATATTCTTCTTTTTTCTGTTTAGTGCGCTTGAAAAATACATAGTTTGATGGTAATTTGGACCTATTTTAAAATTGTTATTTTCATGCCTTTATGGCCCGACTCAAAGATGATGGTACCAGTGATATCTTTCCTCATTTGTCAAGAAGACGCTATTTAGTCTTTAATCATTCATAAAATGATGTAATTGTTTATGTAATCAAGGGTAGAGATGGTTTTTGCAAATATAGATTCCCTTGTTGTGGATTTTGTTGGAAACTTGACTTCGAGGAACGTGGTCAAATTTCAATTTTGATTCCTTGAAAGAATTACTATGGCTGCTGTATATATATATATGTATATATGTATATTTTTTTTTTCTATTCTTGTTTTCCTTTTGATGATGTTTATTTTTGTTCCTTTGTGAGTGAACCTTTTGAGGGTAGTAGAGATGGTACCAGTGATATCTTTCTTTTTGTGAGAATGCACTTTTTTTTTATAAGGGTTTCCGTTAACTCCGACATTCAATTCTTTTCAACTGTTTTTTGCGAGATTTGAACCAACGTCTTTCTGTGATAATGCATCATTGTTCCTTGGATAAATAATTATGTAATAACAATTTGTCACACATGGTTATTGGATCATGAAATCAAAGTTTGTATGCTTGTCATGTGAATTGCTCACTACAGATGTATTACCTTTTTTTTTTTAAGAAAATCATCAATTTCTATTGCGTAGAAAGCAAGTGTCATTACAAAGAAAAACAGTAAAAGTAAACCTAAACCAACCCAAATACTGCATCCCAATCTCTGATACTAAAAGCATAATAGTAACCTTGGTACTGAAATCTTGCCTACAACAAAATTACCTTAATTAATCTGAAGTCCTGAATGATAGCATAGCAAGATAATGAACAACTCTAAGAGTTGCTAGATATTTTGATCAAACAAACTAGCTGGGATTGTGATAGCATCCATATATTGACAAGTTTCAAGCAGTGCAAGTGAAGAATTGGTTGAAGTGGTCATCCAAACAAGGAGGTTATACACTGTAGGATGGAAAACCAAATGGCAAATGCAAATGTTGGATATAGCCAAACTAAAGGAAATTTTGTCTCAAGCAAGAACGATTGTTTTCTTTGTATTAGTATGGGACGAACTGTATCCTTCTTTTCATATGGACGAATAAAATGAGAAAAAAATCCAGGGTGAGGCACACGGTACACGGTACACGGTACCCCCAAGACCAAGATATCCAAACAATGCGTGTGAGAAAAAATAACATAACGAAAGACTACGACATGTGACGTCTTTTACTTAATTAATTAAACACACAACTTCTCAATTTAAATCTTTACAAAATTCGGCTTATTGGTCAAAGGCGGGCCCCACCACATACCGTGTCTGTCTGTATCTCTCTGTAGTGGCTAAAAAGTAAAGTGAAAACTATCTACACTAACTCCATGCATAAATGATTAAATGTAATCTCGATTTCATGAATCATGAAAGACTCCTTACATTCTCTATAACCACCTGAGTGGCCACTCCACAACCGCCATAGAGAATCTGAAGTCCATTAAGTCTCAATAACCACCTGAGTGGCCACTCCACAACCGCCATAGAGAATCTGAAGTCCATTAAGTCTCAATAACCACCTGAGTGGCCACTCCACAACCGCCATAGAGAATCTGAAGTCCATTAAGTCCAGAAGCGCAGTCTGTAGATTAGACCCATGGTAGTCAAAGTCCACCTTATTGTTGCTTCAAAATATAATAAATATTAGCTGCGTTGTTGACTTCTCCTTTTCAAACGAGAGAACTAGAGAGAGAGAGAGAGAGAGCGATCGTCTTTCCTTTCCAGTTCAATCATGGCACCTAGCAATCGCCACCACCTCCTCCTCCTACGCCTTCTTCTCTTCTTCACGCTTTGCCTCCGAATCGAGGCGCAGCAGGAGTACGAAGACAACGAGCAACTCAATTGCTACGCCACCAACGCCTCAACCACGCTCGGCTACGCCTGCAATGGACCTCGCCAGTGCACCTCTTTTCTCACCTTCCGATCTTCCTCCCCCTACTACCAATCGCCTGTCCAAATCTCCTTCCTCTTTAACACCTCCGCCGCCAACGTCTCAGCTATCAATCTCGTGCCTGATGTCGTCGCTATCGCCGAGGGAGACCTCGTTTTGGTTCCCATCCCTTGCTCCTGCTCCGGCCAGTACGCTCACTCTTCTGTCCTTTTCTTCTTTTTCTTTTATTATATATCTTATTGAATTTTGTAGTTATCTTACCACTGGTTTAATTTACTATGAGAAAAGATTACTTAATCTGAGCCTAGTTTCATACAAATGGTTTATGGTTTATCGCTTAATTGAAAACTTTATTTGGACAAATTGAGGTTCCTTAGCCCATGATCAAAATTAGGCCAATTCGAAACACACTTTAATTATCTGTAGTAATGAACTCAATGTTATCCTTTTTGTGTTTCTGTTAAATTTTATTTATCAGAAATAACCTCATTATCTGCTCTTTTTTAAGATCTAGTTGAAATGTAGAAACCCCAACAAAACAAGTAAGCCCCATGCTGGTATTCCCTTCCCTTTGAAAACAAAAGCATAATGACAGATCTGCGTCCACTGTCCGTTTACGATTTATCTTTCCGGTACACAACCTGCATTAATCTACTCACTGCCAGCTACCAATTTGTCAGTACTGGTACAGCAATTCTTGTTGCCAGGTCTCAATAAATCTCGCCAATTGAAAAAAAATTCAATTATTTCCATTTATAGGTTCTACCAGCACAATGCCACCTATGTCCTCAAGTTTGACAGTGAGACCTATTTCACTGTAGCCAACAACACATACCAGGGCCTCACCACGTGCCAGTCCCTGATTGCCCAAAACCCATACGTTAGCACCAACCTATCTGTGGGCCTCTCTCTTCAGGTCCCAGTCCGATGCGCCTGTCCCACCGCCAACCAGACAGCAGCCGGCATAAAGTACCTCCTCAACTATCTCATAACCTGGGGTGACAACCTCTCATCCATAGCTAGCCGATTCGGCATCTCTCTACAATCTCTCTTAGATGCCAATAAGCTTACCACAACCTCTACTATTTACCCCTTTACTACTTTGCTGGTCCCACTCCAGACAGAGCCCACGAAGAATGAGATAGCTAGCCCGCCCCCACCACCTCCTAGTCCAAGTCCACCCCCGCCTCAACAGCCTACTAGCAGCTCGAGTAGCAAAACATGGGTTTATGTTGGTGTTGGTATAGGCGCTGTGGCTCTAGCTGGGTTATTTGCATTTATGCTATGCTGTTTCTGGCGTAGACGTAAGGGACAGTTGAAGAAATTAGCAGTGGAGTCAGTACCAGCTGAAGCAATGTTGGAATCAGGAGATCTGACAGATATGAAATTAGCGACCCCCTTCATCTTGGATGACGTACGCACCATGATAGAGTCTCTGACATTGTACAAATTTGAAGAGTTGGATAGAGCAACAGCTAATTTTTCTGACGACCGTCGGATCGATGGATCATCAGTGTACCATGGTACGATCAATGGAGATGAGGCAGCCATAAAGAGGTTGAAGGGGGATGTGTCAAATGAGATTAATATATTAAAGCAAATCAACCACTCTAGCATAATACGCTTGTCCGGATTTTGCATCCATGCTGGAAACACATACTTGGTGTACCAGTTTGCAGGTAACGGGTCCCTTTCAGAATGGATCCATGGAAGAAAGCCTGACCCAGTATCTGGAGGGCCATACTGCCTTTCTTGGAAGCACCGTGTACAAGTGGCCTATGATGTAGCTGACGGGTTAAATTACCTCCACAACTACACAAAACCACCGTATGTGCACAAGAATTTGAACAGCCAAAATGTGTTACTGGATAGGGATTTTAGAGCCAAGCTATCAAATTTCGGTCTTGCCAGAGCTGTCAACGGAGAGGTCTACATTGGGGAATCAGGTGTGCAGGCACAACTGACTCGACATGTTGTTGGTACACAAGGCTACATGGCACCAGAGTACCTGGAACATGGCCTGATCATGACCCAATTAGACGTTTTTGGATTTGGTGTTCTGTTGCTAGAGCTATTGTCAGGTAAAGAGCCAGTTCTCTTGTCAGAAGATAAAGAAGGGGAGGACGTGAAACAGCCGCAGTTGCTATGGGAGATGATTAGCAGTGTGCTTTCAGGGGAGGACGTCAGGAGCAAATTAAGGGAATTCATTGATCCATGTCTCCAGAGTGACTACCCATTTGACCTGGCATTTGCAATGGCTGAGCTGGCGATGCAGTGTGTGGCGCGTGAACCGGGTTTACGACCAAGAATGGGTGAGGTGTTAGTCTCGTTATCGGGCATATATAATTCAACTTTTGATTGGGACCCATCCGATTATGGGAAATCAAGTGGTTCTAGATCTACAATTGATGCTAGATAAATAAGAATTGAGATCTTTTATAACATATTAACTTGACAATCTTGATAACTATAAAATTCATTTATAATTTTGAAATCCGACAATTAAATGTGATACTTATATTATATATATCATATATGTTACAATTGATGAAATTTGAGGCAAGTATTACCATTCACTGAATGTTTTGCAACAGTCTATTTTAACGGACTTGGATGGATTATTAAGTGACATTTAAATTGCATGAAATTCAGTACACAGCCGAGTACTAAAATTGTATCTATTTTTTTTTTCAAAAGATGTCTATTAGTTTTTTCTCTATTTTTTAAGAATTTATCAACTTAAATTGAGATATGTTATTAAGATTGTCAAATTAATTTGTAATTAATTTGTTGTTGATGGATCCAACAAATAAAAGTAAGTTTGTAAGGTGTGAGTTGTAAATATTAAGGAATTTGTAGACCATTTGTGGTAACAGTTGAAGTGGCATAGCGCATGGAGAAATTTTTTTGAAGTAAATTTTGATATATGTGTGTAGAATCCTCTTAACATATCATTTTTGATGGATCCAATTATCATGATTTGATACCGGTCTTGATCACAAATATTTTCTTTTCATTAATAATTCAATGAGAAACATAACTGGTGATCTTGTGTTATTTCTAAATAACGCATCCACAAAATTCGGAATTTCCTCAGTATGAGCTTAAGAAGTCCAATAATCAACAATCTATTTTGATTAACTTGCACCGTTGATTGGTTTGCCTTTTGATCTTGCAAAAAACGAATTCAAAATTTTATGATTTCTTTTATGGATGCAATATTTTAGAAATAAAACATGACTAAGGACTCTTATTTTGCTTTCGAAGTTTTAGTGAAAGAAAAGTTGTGGTTATGATGGGACACTAAAATTATGATAATGATAATAAGACCCTCCTCTATTTTGTATTTTGTGTCTTGATTTTTTGCTACGCAGTGCAATTATATAGCGTACGAACAAATGAATTATAAATAAAAAAAATTGTTTGAGATTTATTTTGTATAAATTTTTAATAGAACAGACAGCATTCTACACTGTACGATATTAGTTCCATAAAAACTGCTATTAACTAAAATCAACATCAGCAAAAAATCAGTAGTAGTGTTGAAACTTCTAATAACTCAATCATATTTACCAGAATTAGTTCCTTTTTTTCCTTTTTCTGTTTTTTTTTCTATCTCTAGCCTTGGGTGTGAAATCTACGATCAGGGAAAATTATTGATTGCACCAGAGAAAAATACTGGTACAACAAATAGGTTCCCCAAAATACCAGCAGTCCTGCTGATGCCTATATACAAAAAAAAAAAAGAAAGAAAGAAAAGCAAATTCATTCAACCACCTCCATGATAATGCTAAGTTGTCTCCTCAGGGCCTTTGGCCCCTTCCTACCCGGCGCACGCACCTTCTTCACTGCCTTTACAGCTGCCGTTGCCGCAACCAATGATCGGGTCCCACTAACCATCACTGTATCCTCATTAATCCTTTGATTCAACCTTGCATTCTTGCAAGCATCCTTATTCTCATTCAATTGACACGAATCCGGTGCTACATGTACCTTCCTGGCCCTGCCACCGGTACGCCTCCTAGAATTAGACTGCTGCGCCAACGCAGAGCTCGCCTTGACCGCCAAGGCCGCCATGTCGAGACCCGACAGCACATTTCCCTGCATGGAAATAGGCAGCATGAAGTACAGCTGTCCCAGCTGAAGCTGCTCGGTGGGGCCCACGGCTGTTATCTCAGAGTCGAAATAGAGCGTGTCGGAGTTGCAGAGGAAATGGGTTTCACCGGAGGTAGTTATCAACACGTCGGAGGGTGATACCGACGCGGTGAATTCTCGGAGAGAACCCTCGGGTGTGATTACACGCACTGTCGGCCGGTCGGCGACAGAGGAGCACCTGTTGTTTTCACTGGAAACCGTTATTCCCATGAAAGATTGCTTGCTCGCTTGCTTGTTGATTGTGTGTGGGGAGATTGTTCGAGAAAGAAAGAGAGAGAGAGGCAGATGATGAGAATTCGACACGGTAGTTTTGGAGAGGTGTATATATAAAGACAATATAAACAGAATAGATAATGACAGGTAATAAAGGATGTGTACATGCAACGAACTAACTAAAACCAGGGGCTGGTGCCTTGGACTGGAAGTCTGGAATGGAATTTGCCATGTATTTGCTGATGCAAAAACAGGATAGCTGGATAACTTTCGAAGTTCTAGACGTGTTTGTGCATTCTCTCCATTCTTTTCTACTGGAGATCTCCATTTCAGTTTCCTCTATCACAGAAGTTTAGTTGCATCTGCTGCTGATCCAATTGTTGCACAAAGAGGGCACATCATTTACAACTGGGGAGCTGATACACACATATATGATTATTGATGTGATTACGGATACGAGTTTCGTTATACAAGTTAAATGAGTTATTATACGTGTTGATGATTTTATGATGTAAATATATTTATTTGTACATTATTATTATTATTATTATTATTATTGTTATTCAACTTAAATGAGTTATTATGTATATTAGTGATATTTAAGTTTAATAATAAAAATCTTGTACATAATAAAATCACTAATATTCATAATTACTCATTTAACGAAGCCCGTACTCGACAATAATGTCGATAATAGTATCTCCATAATGTTTTCTTTAGAATTATTCATAATTAATTTGATAACAGATCAGATACTTCATTCTATGAAACATAACACAGCGTTAATACCGCGTTTATCCTGCGAGCAGCAAATTGGTTTCAAGTAGGATCGGTGACGAAACTGGAGGTGTCCTATGAAATAGCAAATGGAGAGGTTTCATAGAAGGAACCGGAAAGAAAAGTCGCCTCGACGGAAAAGGAAGGAAGGTTCCGATCTCTGTGGCTTTCTCTGCACGGCGCAAAGAAACATCATCGTCAGTAAATCAATCAGATCTCTACACTTGAGAAGCGCTGAATCAGACCGCGTGTTATGTACGGAGTTTTCAGTGGAATCTCCTTTTTTAGTTTGTTCTCTCTCCTTGTTACTTCTCTTTTGAATCGTTTACATTCCTTATTACTTTTCTTTGGATATTTTCTTTTTTTTTTCTAAGAGTAATAATTGTATTTTTTTAATTTATATTTTAAATATATTTATATATTTTTAAAAATATTTATATCTTATTAAGATTAAAAGTTGTGCAAATTATATATATTTGTACAACAAAATTTTTTAACTTCAATTTTTCTATAATTATCTAGAAAAGAAAAAGTAATAAACATTTTCTATACTAGCTATAAATATTTACGAATTGAGATATAAATAAATTATTTATTTAATATAAATATTTTTAGTGGGCAGATAATTGGTACAAGAATAATTTCTTTATAATTAATTTGTCTAAACTGACATTACAGATAAATGAGAGATGACTTAATTATAAACAATAAAATTGTGTAACTTGTTTCTATATATGCCACCCGAAACGTAACATCCCACTGAGCAAACAATTAATTAATATATAATCGTCAATTGCTAGGTAATTAGCCTAATAAAATATACAAAGTATTTTTTTTTAATTTCCTTGTCCCCCCTCTTCTGCTAGCTAGATCACATTTAATTGAAATTTAATTAAGTACAGTTGTCAAACATCAATAGATTAGATTACAATTAGTTCAATAAAAAAAAAGAGTTGTGAAGGAACAAGTCATGTAACAATTATCTATTTAGCTTATAATTTTCATATCAAAAATTTCATTAGTATTATATTTCTTTTTAAATAGTTGATTCAACTTAACATTAGTACACAATTATATCAACATCAATTAAAAACTCAAGTAACGTTATTTAACTTTAACATGTAATCTTTAGTATATATTGAATGATATTAACTAATTACCATCAATACATAGATTAAAGCTAGCATGTAAATTAATTAAATCGGCTTCAAATAATAAATCCATACCTTTGAAACAGATCTACGTTATGGGTAAAATATTTACATTATAAATTTATAAATTTTCGAATTCATTTAGTATAAAGTCAAGTGATAGAAAAAATTGGAAGTTTAGAAGTTATTTTTGTGTGTTCAATTTTTATCTTTTTTGACCACTTGACTTTACACTAAATGAAATTAACAATCAATGATTTTGACATGTGAACGTATCATCTATAAAGTAGATTGGTTTTCAATGGTTTAAATTTGTCATTTTATGGATGTTTTGGGATTCATTTATGACTTAACAAAGTTTTTTCTTCAAATCAGGTAAAAAGATTTAAAAATTAAAAAAGAATTCTTATACATGATGTTAATTTTATAGAAAGGTTTTGTATCAATTTTTATGCAATTTGAATATTAGTGATATTAATTAAATATTATCAAAAATAGATTATTGTAAATTTCAAGTTAATTGATCAATGCTAAAACTCACATCATTTTTTATGCGCATAGTATGCATAATATATAGATCATATTTTAACTGTTGAATTTAAAAATTATAAGTTATTTTTTTTATGATTTTCAAAATTTTCAAATGATATGCACCGTGTCGTTTCAAAAAAAATACTAAAATTTCATGATATTATTATTTAACATATCTTTGACGTAACACATATATAATATATCACGTGTATTTTTGACACGGCAATATGTGATCTAATGTCATAAAACTCCTTGCCAAATTCCAAACCCCAAATTTGTTGTATATAAAAGTTGCACTCTTGGACATGATATAATTATTATTTCGTCAAATTGACGTGTATGAATATGTACAATTGTTGTGTAATTTTGATTATGGTGAATGGATAAGATTTCCAACAAATTCCAACGTGTATTTTTGTAACACGTGAGAAATAAAGTTTCTTTTTGTTTATAATGTATAATTGTATATATACATAGAAGATTATTAAACTTAACCTCATTGACGCAAGTTATGTCCTTACAATAATATTACGTGGCTTAAACTCCAAAGAAAACAAACATATCAAGTCATGATTAAAACATTTACAATTTGCCATGTTTTTCCCCCTCTGCCCCTTATAAAATTAGATATTGATTAATTGAAACATTAGTGATTTGGCCTTTCAAAATCCAATTGACGTGTTAATAGATTACTTGACATAGACGTAGCAACTTACGGTATTTTTATTATTCAACTCAAATACCACAAATACCACTAATATGAAATAATAACTCACTTATATTGAATAATAAAAATACTGTATAAATAAGTTGCATCATAAAGTCGTTAATATAAATGACAATTCATATAATATGAATAATAAAATCGGTATCGATTTTAGTATTGATTTTGATATCTGTATATTAGCTCTCATTAATTAATTCTCATAACTTTCAGAGTTCCCTGCCAGTAGGGTCAGATTTTGACAATGATAACTAATTAATTGTTGAATTTGAATGCCATAAATAGAAATTAACCACTGTATCTGTATGCCAAACCGAATCAATTTTTTATTCTCTCTTTTTTTGGACCAAGCTTTCTAAACCGTGTTGAATTTGACAACAATAATTTTGTTTTTTTTGGGAAAAAAATTGACAACAGTAAGCTGATATATATATATATATATATATATATATATATATATATATCAAAATTCATATCAACTTTATTAGTCATATTAAATAGTCATATTAAATGAACTATTATTTATATTAACGATTTTATTATATAATTTATTTGTACAGTACTTCTATTATTCAATTTAAGTGAGTTATTATTTATATTAATAGTATTTTTGTTGAATAATAAAAAAACTATAAAAAATAAGTTACACAATAAAGTAGCTAATATAAATAATAGCTCATGTAATATGAATAATAACGTCGGTATCGATTTTGATATCTCCAAACAATAAAAGAAAAGAAAAGTAGAGATTGAAATCATCAGGTTCTCAAAATTTGATATTTCTTCTCTCCTATTCAACAATTATCAAGTTAAATTGTACAAATTGTCAAGCAAAATACAAAAAATAAGAAGCAAAAAAAAAATCAACAAAATTCATGAATCATGTTAGAATTTTTTTTATACAAACAAGCACCAAAATTAACTGAAATTATTGATTGTACCACAAATCCAACAACATGGGGTTTCTGGTACAAGAAATAATTTCTGAGAAAACTGGAACTCATAATTCAAGACCACAACCATGAATTGATTAAGCATTCATTTAGTTAATAAGGAATTAGCCTGTTTCGTCGATGGTGCTAAGCCGCCTCCTGATAGCCCGAGGCCTCCTGTTACTTGTCGGCACCCTCCTGGCCGGCCTACGAGCCACTGACGCTCTGGTCCCACCGGCCCTCAACGTATCCTCATTTATTGTTTGGTTCAATTTTTCATTCTCTTCATATGATGCAAAACTAGGAGCCACCTGTAGCCGTCTGACACCCTTACCGGTTCGCCTCTTTGGATTTGAAGGTGCCAACGCAGAGCTCGCCTTCACTGCCAAAGCCGCCATGTCAGCGGACGACAATGTACTCCCCAACATGGAATCAGGCAGCATAAAGTACAGATGTCCTGGTTGGAGCAGCTCGTCGGGGCCCACCGCTGATACCTCCGAATCGAAATAGAGCGTATCGGAGTTGCAGAGGAAATGGGTTTCGCAGACGGCACTCAGTAACGGATCGGATGCGAAGATAGGTGTACCGAATTCTCGAACAAACCCCTCGGGTGTAATCACGGTCACCTTCGGCCAATTGGTGACAGTGGAGGACTTGTTGTTATCAGAAGAGAACCTCAATCCCATGGATTGATTCCTTGATTGATTGAGAAATTAATTAAGAAGGAACTAAAACTAAAATGAAGGAGAGAGATTAATTTGATAGTTGAGAAAGAATAGAGAGACAGGTATTTGCTAGCTGAGGTTACAAATATTGGGTATATTAAGTATGGTTTTTATATATGGTGTACGGACTAAAAAGAAAAAGGAGAAGAAGTAGGAGGTGGTTAATTAATTAACTAACAGAATCTAATGCTAATTTTCTAAACCAGCGGCTTAATTTTCATTCAAAGGGGTTTGGTTTGTGGTGCGTTTAGATGCTGACGCACTATCCCTATCTGTGTTTACGCTAATCCTGTGTGTTTCCATGTGTTTGAACTTTGAATAAAAACCAAAACTTGTGTTCTTCTCCAGTCATATTTTAGAATTTTTTTTTAATTAGAAAATATTCTTACGTCTTACATTTTACATCCCTTATTTACACATCAAAAATATTTATACTAAATAACTAATTTATTTGTATCTAAATTTATAAGTATTTATAGTTAGTATAAAAAATATTTATTATTTTTTTCTAGATAATTATAGAAGAATTTAAATTAAAAATTTTGTTGCACAAATAAAAAATATAACTTATATAATCTTTAATCCTTAATAATATAAGTATAAATATTTTTATCATTAAATAGAAATATTTTTTAAAAGATGTATAAATATATGTGAAATATAAATAAATAGTGCAGTTAAGTTGAGTGGTGTCATCATTATTATTTTTTTGTTTGGTTTTTTTGAAAGGCCAAAGGTCAACGGTCAACGGACGTATTGTTAAAACAAAGGAATGGAGAGGATTGCAAACCGTCAAAATTGTTCGTACAACTGTCTTCAGTACAAAGCTACCTTTAAAAAGTTTCTTTTTGTTGTTTTTGACCACATCAACCATGAAGAATTGACTCTCTCCATTCTAGCATAAAATTAGAGAGGAACAAATCAATGATAAATGGCATCTCCATTTGTACTAAAAGGAAGTTTTGCTGTTTGCCTAATCAGGATAATTAAATTAAAAGGATGATGATGGAGTGGATCCAAATTAATTATAAGAACACACATAAAGTGAGAACAAATCAAATTATTGAGGAGGGATTCAATGACCAATGATATTTTGATTTTACAAGTGCAATTAATGTTTCATATTTTATATATATTTTTTTACCCATATAGATAGTAAAAAAAAAAATAAAGAATAAAGATGATAAGTATGATAATGACTAATGAGCAATAATTATAAGTGTCTCCGGATCATTAAACTTGAAGTACAAATAGGTAATCAATGAGGTAATTAAGAAAAGGAGAAGAGAGTACAGGTAAATTAGGTAGTAGGCGGCACTCTTGACGAAGACTGTTGTGTCATCGTACTGTTTTGGTAGAATATTTTTTGCTTGCTTCAAAAAGGTTGTACTGTAGTGCATGCACACAGAATTGGAGAAAACCAAGGGGCGAGGTGGGATGGTAGATAGAACAACACAGCACAACACAAGTTTGAAGAGGACTTGGAGTGGAGAACACAACAGCACACCCAATCATCATAGAAAAATTCATAATGATAGAAAAAAAAATTAGGAGGATTCAATGAATGTGGTCCGTACGTAGAATAGAGAGAGAGAGAGAGAGAGAGAGAGGAGTTTATTTCTTTCTCTTTTTTTCCTGTTCCGGGGGAGGGAGGGAGGGACTCAGATACTCAGTTTATTATTGAAAATAAATAAAATAAGAATGCTACCAACATTTACTACTTGCATCACCTTTTTTTTTTACCTCTAATTTTTACCATGCAAAATGGACGTGCATTCAAGTTCTTGCTGCTCTTAATTAATTTTGTTGGGCAGAAAATAAAAATATTAGCCTACAATATCGTTGTTATTTACATTTATAAAAAAAAAAAGATTGACCATACACACAGTATTAACTAATGAAAAAATAACAAAGTCCAGCTATAATCAAATTATAGAGCATTCCTTTTAGAATTATATATTTGAAATAGTAAAATATCATTTAATTAGAGCTGATTTCTCATTAAATTGTTCTTAAAATCAGTTCACGTCTCTATCCACTGTCATTAAAATAAAATATATGATAATAAATATATCACAAATTTTAAATAAGCTTCGTATCTCATAAATCAAAAAAAATATGACACCAATATTCGTCAGTTCCTGATGAGCACCTACCTACAGCTATGTATTAAAAATATTCAATTTTCATGAGACACGAGTTAGTTTGAAATTGAACAAATTGATTTTAGAATATTCTCATTCCCATGCAACTTGACTTAAATTAAAAATATTGTGGTCAAGGGATAACTTTCCCAACACATTCCAACGTGTACTTTTTTTCTAAAAGGACCAACCAAATTTTCTCATGTCTCATCAGCCACAACAATTTATTACAAGCTTAAAGTTACACGTCATCATCAATATTTTATCTTTAGGTTCTGTCATAAAAAACCATATCTCAACAGAACATAAATAAATGAAACCAGACATGTCACATTCACTAAACTGTTAGTCATAGTACCAAAATTGGGTCAACAAAAAAATTGATAGAACTACTTAATTATGAAGTTGTACCTCGTATGTTAATTAGGCATGTGTGAGAATTAACCCTCCAAATTCAACATTTCAAGTTTTCCTTTTCTCTTGTATAACAATTGTTAATTCATATTACTTGCATAAAAAATAATTATTCATATCTTTCTTTTGTGAACTGATCACGCAAAATTTCCATTCTTTTTATTTAAATATACAAATTTTAATTTCCAAAGTTCACTTTTGATAAATGGGAGTGTTATGTTTTTTTATGGACATTTAAATTGAGTTGTTTTGATCTCAGCTTTATCTAAAAAAAATATATAAATATTATGTCATTGACCTTAAAAGAACTCGTAATTCAGCCCAAAAAGGTTTTAAAAATGAGGAGATATTCAATGCCATAGTCATTGATGTTTATGGTGCTAATTTTAATATTTATATTTTAATTAATATATGTAAACCGTTAGATATATTCTAATACATCTTAATAGCATGCATATAAAAAAATATTAAATTTTAATTTTATTTCGATAGTCATCAAGAGACTGAATTAAATTACAAAATTTGATTTTTATTAGTGCTTGATGCATATCAAAATAAAATTAAAATGGTATAATTTTTTGTGTACCTATATAGCATGATATATACAACATATCCAATTAATTAGTTTTTTTTTATTTAAGAGTTTAACAAATAATTATTTAAAATTTAATTTCATAATCATTTATGTGATACTATGATCATGAGTATTGGATCCTTCCTCTTTAAAAATAAGGTGGAGATTACTTTACAGCTAATTATTTCAGCAACTATAACAACATTTTCTCAAAACATATCAAAAAAGTTCTAAAAATAAAAAATAATTATAAGCATGTTGTTTTCTTAAGTTGGTTATGAATCAATTTCCATACAATTAAATATAATTTGATATAATATCAAATATTGGTAAATATATATTAACTGTTGTAAATTTATGTTATTTGATAAATAGTAAAACCTTCATAATTTTTCATTATTTTGTTTGTATATGATATGTGGATTTCCATCTTTATTTTGATTGTTTGAACTATGAAAGCTTTTAATCATGCGCTTATTTTTAAAATCCAGACTGGGCCCATCTGTCAGACTGTGTCGTTCTCAAATTGACTGTTGGTCTGTCAGCATATGAAACAGACCTTTTGGATTGATGAGTTGGATATGAATTTTGGCACGTTGCATCTTATTTTCTAGGCCAATAATTAATTCCAACGCAATCTCAGAATACTCTTTGATATCATTCACACATATTTTCTATGTGAAATTTGTTTGCTAGTAATGTTAATTACATTGTGTAAGAAACATATTTTCCAAAAATTTTTTTATGAGGTTCTTATTTTTCAGATTTGTTATTTGTAAAATTCTGTTTTGACATTTTGCTTTTCAATTATTAAATTAAGAGTGAAATTATATGTATTTATATTTAAAATGATGGGCGAGTTTGATCCAAAAATATATTGAATCAACTTTAAATGAACCATTGTAATCGATCTAATTTATGAATGAAGTACTTATATACTAAATTTATTAATTTTTGATATAACTAAACTTAAAATAAAACAGTTAAAAGATGATAAAAAAAATGAACATGAAAATAACTTATAAATTTGAAATATAAAATGCTAACGATTCAAATTTATCATTTGAAGTTAATTTAATAAATCTAGAAGCTCATCTTACTAATTATCTTGATAAGCTTAGAATTAGACAGATACTAGTTTTTCACTCTTAGAATGATATTTTCGTTTTTTGTGAGGGCTTAGGTGCAAAATGAAAAAAAAAAAGTTACGCGTAAGGTGTGATGACACTGCTAATGGGTCCCTGACAAGAGGGCCCACAACCACAACACAAAAAGGTTTCCATTCTTTTCCCTCGGACACTTTGACTTTGGGGGCAATAAATAAAAGAGGTCAAAATACAAGCACCGAGATCTGTTCAAAACAAAAAATGAAAAAAAGAAAAAAAGGAATGAGGTAGGTGAAGCAAAATTCAGATTCTCCGTGGTGAATTGACGAGGTTAAGGTTTCAACTTCTCTGGAAGGAAGAAACCGTACATCTTCTCTCTCTTCAGTCAATAGGCGACATTGATTCGTGATCTCTCTTCTTCCATCAATTGGAATCTGGTGAGGATCTGAGAAGATGCTCTTTCGGGGGGAGGTGTGAAGATAGCGATCGGGTATCGGATGGTAACCCGGTAGCGGGTAGCTCAATAACGAGGGCTCTGTTCAACGCCGTCGCCTCCGATGTGGTGAATCTCGCCATTGCTTCCTCCAAGATCTCCATGGATCTGAGGTAAGGTAAGCCAACATCGCTTGTCTAGTGTGAATAATCCTTTGATGCGTTTCCTTCTGATATCGGCATGTAGCTATTGAATTAGGATTGACATTAATTAGGCATTGGCAAGTTTCCTGTCCTCTCTTTTTGGAGGCAGCATTTCTCGCTTATTGTTGTGAACAGATTTAACAATAACATATTTTTTCTGTTCTTTAGGAAAAGAGTGGAACCATCCATGTCTAAATCTCTAAATGCTTCTTGCCAAATTATTTTGCATGCCAAAGCATGTTCTGGCTCACCATCTCAAAATACAGTAAAATAAGAACAATATACTCGCAAACAATTTTACACATATCAAATCAGTGTATACCCAAAAAAAAGTAAAAAGAACGTATGGCTATTAATTTTCAAGTACAAACACATAGACTCTCTATTACAACTTTGGAAAAACGTCAGCTGGCACATCGCCCCTATTGCCGTATTATGTATAGCTTATTGGTACCTTCACTTCATGAGCTCAAGCTTTAAAACCTCTATCTTAATCTACTTCAATAATCAACTCCAACAGATATTGCTAAACCACAAAGCATTGTTCTTTACACTCTTCAACTATCAACACTACTACATTATAGAGTAGATAGTGAGAAGGAATTAAATATACTTACTTTTTTCTGCATGTTAGAGCTGCATATTCAACAATATGAAGGAAACTGATTTTGCATCTTATTTTAACAACTTCAAAAGCCACCAAGCAAAATTTCGAATTATCATGTCGAAAGATGTCAGGTTCTTTTGAAATATCCTAAAATGACATGATGCAATAAGTAATTCATTTAAGGCGGTTTAGGTCTGAGGTGGGAGCCAAACGGGCCCGATCATCTCTTCTTCAAACTGCTTGATTGTAGGGGCCAACTTTTTCATGTTATCGTCGTAGACATATGGTATTTCCTCGAACCATGTCGTGTTGCCGTTAGGTGGTATAGGTCTATATTCTTGGCATAGGTCACCCAATATATTAATGGAGTTGTGGTAGTGGTAGTACCGAATTAAGTGTTCCGTCTTGTGCGTGGTATTTCCTATGACATTTTCTGACATGTGGACCCCAGTTGCATATGCATTCTGAGATCGGATGGCATATTTGCGATCACGGCGGATTCCGGTGACTGAGTCACGATAAACCAGTTTCTCAAAACCCCATTCACTGTTTGGCATGACAGAAAGGTTTGAATGACTAGTTAGCAGACTGAAGTACCAGCTTTTATTTTCTTAGGTTGAAGTTAGTAATGAACTAAAAGGGAACTTCGTATAAAATATTGATTTGATACTTGAACCAATGCAAGCTAGCAGTGGTGTATCCATGTGTAAGCTGAGGGGACACTTAACCCCTCCTGTCAAAATATTTTTTAAAGTATGCCTATAAAATTATGTTTCTGAACATAGGAATTTATGCAAACAAATAGATATTCTTTGTTAGTTAGATTTTCAAAAATTAATGGAAGCCCCTATAGAGATCTTAAAGGAATTTATTAGGATTGCAAAAACAATATCTAAACACCCCCCCCCCCCCCCCCCAACAAAAAAAAAAGATAAAGAAAGAACATCATATTTACTCGTAGCTCACTGTAAAGTGTAAGGCTTATTTTCCATACTGAGTAATCATAGCTATATCTTGTACAACTACAATTATAACACTTTTCATTAAAAATGATTTAACAAGTGATGAGAAAGAGAGTAGAAACATACTTGGCATAATCTTCGTTGGGATCAAGCACGCAAAGCTTGCTAGACATTGGATTTTGTTCGATAGTAAATTGTGTATAAGGCAACAACTCGGCTAACACACCTTCAAGAGTATAACCCTCAGGCAAGTATATGTACTCATCCACATCAAAGAAAAATGTCCAGTTCGCCGCATGCCGATACCTATTAGAAGAGGAAAATGACTTTTGTCCATATAAGATCTGATCAAATTACATTTTACACTTTCAGGTACTCTGCATTCCCTTTAAGAAACCCCAAATTTTAGAAGCTATCATTCAAGCCCTTTCTTTCTTTTTGCAATTTACGGACAATCCTCAAGGAGTTTTGATAATGACATTGGACTATTGGTAATTCGTTGCCCTGAAAGGAAAAAAATATGAAGTTATGTCTCTGTCCTCACCTATGCAAGCAATCATTGACCACGAGGAATTGATTGTAGTAATATCCATCATACTCAGCTTGGCCTCTTATATCTTGCAATGTGGCCCGTCCAGCTCGTATCCACGGGTCCAAAGCGGCATGTACCGCAGGAGTGACGCCACCAGCATCATGAAAGACAAAATGGGATCTCGGCCCGAAAAAATGCACATGGTACGCCATCCACTCGCGTATGCGGGATGCACTCACGTTACCATATAGAGACGAGCCACAATACAAGTACTCATATGGGAAGGGAGGTTTGAATTTTGACTCGTTGTAGGAACCTGGTGCCTCTGGCACACCAACATTAAAAAATTTTAATATTTTGATTGACGAAAAGATGTACATTATTATATTTCTTAAGCAGAAATTAGTCAAAAGGGACGAAGGTCAAACCTTCTAGCGCAACAATTCTCTCGTTTCTTTTTGAGGATCTAGAATAATATGCATGCAATATTAACTTCCCCCCGTTATTGTCATAATTAGGTATCTCATAGAAGGTACAATTCACAACTACAACTGTGTACACACGGCCGTACCCCCAATCTGGCAGCATCCAGTACGCCTTGGAACGGATCTTGTTTGTTGAATTTGAATTTGGTATCCACCGACACGTGTACCTGATTCAAGAACAAAGTTTAATTATTAGCATTATTGTAAATGGGGTGAGATTAAGGTTAGTTAGTATGGATATCCATCAGCTTATTATTGGGTATGGACCAGGTGGCATGATTGTGATGGCACATGCTCCATTGTTAGTTGATTGCACGGTCCTGCAATTCTCTACAATGGCTGGGGTTGCCAATGAAGATAGATGTGTAATTATCAAATTTGACCCGTTTATGACCTCAGAGAATCTAGTATAGTGTTAACCACTTTCAGTTTATTTGGAAACATAGTAGAATCGAATCACTATAAGATGAAGAAATTACAATGTCCCCTGAAAGTTTTCAAAAATCAGCATAACACCTTAAGCAAATTTAAACGACAGAATAAAAGAAATAGTACCATGGCTTTCCATAAACATGGAGCGGCTTTGAGGCGAGTCCAATTACAGCAAATGCGGAGGGCCCACCTCGGTACGCCCCCATCTGAACGAACAACGCTGCTGCATTTCCATATGGCTTGAATTCTCTCTTAGTTCGGTCCATTGCAACTGGTGTAGTGTTCGTTTTGTTAACTGTGAAGGTGTTGCTCGTGCAATTTTCAGGATTGGGGCAGGAGAGAGAAAGATGGTGGGGTTGTATGGATGTGGGATTTGAAAGAAGGCAATGACAAGGGTTACGAGTAAGAGTATGGCAATGAATTTCTTTTGATCAGTGCCCAATAGACTGTATGTGACGGTACTGGTACCACAGGAGAATGCAAAACTGTTCTTCATTGGTTGTGCTTCTTGCTTTCCTCTTTCTAGTGAGAGATAGTGTGGTTTCAACATTTCCAGCTTAACCTAGTGGAAGAATCTTCCTCCACCTCTCTCTTTTATAGCCTCTAGAAGAATCATGTTGAAGCTGATGCTTCCTTCTTTATCCTAATTTCTTTATTGTTTGACATAAGAAGTGCAACTTGGCTCAACTAAAATTGATATAACAAGGTCAACACATTCCGACGTGTAATTTCTAAGACAACTGATTGGATGAGCAACACTTTCCTTCTTTTTTTTTTTTTGCCTCATCATGCGCAACACTAACAAGATCATTATCAGCTATGATGAAGGGTTGTCTCGGTCAAATATTAATTAAATTGAGTCATGTTATTGTGCTTTGCATGATGAATTTAAAAACTGAGTTCATGTGTAACAAATTGTTATCCAAACTATTGGTATATGTTTCTGTCAAATAATAGGGTTTTTTTCCTTTTTCCCATATAGTATCAATTATGTTGGTACAAGTGGTATCAGAGTGTTTTTCTCTACTTTTCTTTACTTTATGTTCTGTGTAATTCATTTCATTTCATCTAGTAAAATTCCAGCATCGGAACACTCACTTGCTATTATGTTTGGTTTATCACAGATGTGACCCTACTATCTCTTTTAAGATTAATCAATATTTAAATGAAGTTCCTAACAGGATTTTTCTGAAAAGGAAATAAATTTCAAAACTTGTCAAAGCCTCAGAGAAACAGCACTCAGGACAATCCAGAACTGAACATAGACTCTTCAACAGCTCAATTTGTGAATCAACTAGTAGCAATTTTTATTTTTGGTGATTCACGCTTAACATGTTCAAATCATACACAGATTTTCCTTCTCCCGAGATTCTTGGATTCAGATCACATCATTATCCTCTTCTTTCCTTTGGAATTTCTACAGTGATTGGAGTGAATCTAGAGAACTTGTTAGACCAGAGGAAGATGATCTGCCAGTTTCCATACCAGTGTAGGCAATCTGACATTTGATTTTGGTGTCGACTGTTTGACTGAGTGCTTATGTTTTGCTTAACTTGTAACCAACATTTGCCGGTGATATGTGTACCACTGTGCCTCCAGCAGGGACGCACAACCTCACTGTAATTTATTTTTTTAATAGTCTTCTTCATGCTCTGTGAGGGATGAAATTTGCTCCACAAACTTCGGGAACCAACTTTCGATCCTGATATTTACTTCCTCTTTTTTTTTTTAATTTGTTTCTGTGAAAACTTGTGGGCAGTGAACTGTTTTCTTTTTAATTTCTGCACTAAGTCTATTAAACCAACCTGTGACACATTTAGCTCCACAGATAAAGTAAGAAAATCCCAAGGTGTCACTGTTTATTCTCTTATCAGGTTGTTCTGAAATTGACACCCTGTTCTGGTCCATGAATTTTAAGCATATCAAACAGACATGTTGGACTAATGAGTTGGATTTGAATTAGAATATTTTTTGTCATGTTCTCTGCTATTTCAGAGCTAAAACAGTTAGGCCGAAATACAAGGCCCATTTTTCTACATAATAATTCTAACAGAGTTTTTACCAGGTGATGAGGCAGAAGAGGGAAACAGCGATGGTAGGATTACATCAGCTGTGATAGCTATGGCAAGCCAAGGAAGAACAATAGGTCAATAGCTGGGATGGCATTATATCAATAGAAATTTCTAATAGTTTATTGTGTAGTAAGTGTTTTGTGTGTGTTCAGTCTAGTCTGATATTTAGGCTGAGTGGATGTAATAATCCTTTTGATGGTCGAATCGTTCAACATTAGAGCAACTCTGTGATAAGTCGAGGGTGGACACCACCTTGACAGTTTTGTCAAGGGGTGATTTAGCCCGTGGATGTGGCTCCGAGACTCATAAGAGAAGGTATTTGATTGATTTTCTTCAATTATGTAGATTGTATTGTTAGAACATTATCGTGATATTCTAGTGAATTCTAAATTAATATAAAATTATCTTGATCCATACTATCGGTCTTCTGGAGAGACACAACCCCGTTGATCACCAGATTCCTTAAGCTTTCGTGGTGATCCTTCTCTTCTCCGATGGAGAGACGAAAAGAATTAGCCTAGCGGTTTTCTTTTCTTTTCAGAAAATCCGAATTTGTTTAAAAAGAGGAAGTCTGTTGGTTAATGCCTTATGACGGTAATGGAAAAATGACAGTTCTTGATCCCTTTATAATGAGTGTTAATAACCGAAAGGTTAGCATTTACACTGGTTATGCCTTAGCGGATCCATACCAGATCCAATTTCTCTCTTAACGGGTTTACTTTCAAAATCAGAAAACTGCCTATTAGTTATATTCTCTAGGGACCAATAATATAATTGTATTATTACTAAACTTTATATAATTTAGACTATCACTAAATCATAAAGTTATTAATACATATTCTACACATTAAGGGCCACACTTCTCATAATACATATTGAAACCCGATAAATAATACTTAATTTGATCACTTCATAACAGGTCTAATTAGATATTTGACAGTCTATTATTCAATATATATTTATATTACATATAAACCCATATAATTTTGTAATTAATAGAAATTAATTCCAACAATCTCCCACTTGGGCTATATGTATATCCAAATAATATATATATTGATAAAACTGAATTGAGTACTCTAATTGTGCTGTCATAGCTTTTTGTGTCATCAACCAATTCCGTCCATCAATTATATTCACAAAGACTTAAGTAGTATTCGTTTCATAATGCGAAACCAAACCAACATAAATCACTATGTAAATATAACCGAATGACATAAATCATGAAGGGTGTGTAGTTTGAAAATTACATATAATGTGATCCACATGCATATCTTCAATTTGGTCACCTTAAAATAATTTTGAGATCAATCACAAATTCAGAATGCAAACTAAAAAACTGAATATCTGAAAACTTTATAACTGAAAACTACATGATACATACAAAAGTATATCATATAAAACAACAAGCACAAGTACAACAATCTCCCACTAAACCTATAAATCCTCTGCTACACAGATACCCATATGAGCGACATGCTTATGAAACTACTTGAGCACTAAACCTTTAGTTAGTGGATCTGCAACCATGGAAGCTGTTCCAATATGCTCGATATTGATTAGTCCATTCTGAACTCTTTCCTTCACAGCAAGAAACTTTATATCGATGTGTTTTGACTTCGATGAGCTCCTATTGTTGTTTGAATACAGTACTGCAGAATTATTGTCATAATACAATTTTAGTGGTAACTTGATAGTATCCACTATGTGTAGCCCCATGACAAAATTTCGCAGCCATATTCCATGATTTGATACCTCAAAACATGCAATTAACTCTACTACCATGGTGGATGGGGCAATAAACGTCTGCTTTGCACTTCTCCAAGAGATAGCTCCCCCGGCTAACATAAAAATGTAACTGAATGTAGATTTCATGCTATCTTGACAGCCCGCAAAATCGGAATCAGTATACCCAATGATCTCAAGTTTATCTGATCTCCGATAGGTGAGTATATGATTCTTCGTTCTTTGTAAGTACCGTAGTACCCTTTTGGCTGCTCTCCAGTTATCCAGTCCAGGATTACTTAAATATCGACCCAGCATTACCGTAATGTACGCAATATCCGGACGCGTGCAGACCTGAGCATACATCAAACTCCCAACTACTGAAGCATATGAAATTTGTTGCATTTCTGACCTTTCAAGTTCTGTCTCAGGGCATTGTTTGAGACTAAATTTGTTTCCTTTTGTAACTGAGGTATTACCTGGTTTACAATGTTCCATGCCATATCGTTTGAGAATTTTGTCGATATATACTTGTTGTGAAAGGCCCAAAATACCCTCAGTGCGATCTCTATATATTTTTAGACCTAACACATATGATACTTCTCCAAGATCTTTCATTTCAAAATTCTTGAAAAGAAATTTCTTAGTATTACGCAACATATTTATATCTTTCGTGATAAACAATATGTCATCAATATACAAAACCAGGAATATGAATTTACTCCCACTGAATTTGTGATATATACATTCATCCACCAAATTAGCCTAAAAACCAAATGAGATAATCACTTGATAAAATCGAAAATACCACTGTCGAGATGCTTGTTTGAGCCCATAAATTGATTTCTTTAATTTGCAAACCGTCTGCTTTGGGTCATCCGACTCAAAATACGACGGCAGCACCATGTAAATTGTTTCATCAATGCTACCATTGAGAAATGCTGTATTTACATCCATCTGATGTAACTCAAAATCATAATGTGCCACTAAAGCCATAATAACTCTAAAAGAATCTTTCATCGACACAGGTGAGAAAGTTTCCGTAAAGTCAATGTCTTCCTTTTGTGTAAAGCCCTTAGCAACAAGTCGTGATTTGTATCTTTCAACGTTACCTTCGGAATCTCGTTTGGTTTTAAATATCCATTTGTAACTAATAGGTTTCACACCTTCAGGTAATGAGACGATATCCCAGACTTTGTTGTCATGCATCGACTTAATTTCATCATTCATGACTTCAATCCACTTCTGTGAATTTGCACTTTCCAAATCTTGACGGAAGTTGATAGGATCATCTTCCATCATGCCAATGTCAAATTCATTTTTTTGAATATATACAACATAATCATTAGATATTACGCTTCTTCTCTCTCTTGTGAATCGTCTTAAAGACACTTGTTCTTAAAGTTCTTGAAGTGGTATAGGTTCGTCTTCAACATCAACATTGTCTTGTACCTGATTCTCTTCCATTTCTGGAGGTTCATTCACTGTATGATTCTAAACCAATGAGTCTCCAGATATTCTTATTACAATTGGTACTGATGTTGGCGCCCCTTGTATAGAAGAATCATGTCTTTCTTTAAAGACAATTTGATTTGCATTTCTCACTTGAACCATAATATCCTCAAAGAACTTAAATGTATTTGTCTCGAAAATTGTTCTATTAATGGGATCATAAAATTTATACCCCCGGGACCTATCCGCATAACCGACAAAATAACAGCTAACTGTCCTTTCGTCCAGTTTTTTTCTCTTGTGGCCTGTAAGGCCGAGGTTCAGCCGAACAACCCCAGATTCTAAAATATTGGAGACTAGGCTTCCGCCCAGTCCACAACTCATATGGAGTCTTGTTTGCTGCCTTAGTCGGTACCCGATTCAGAATGTATGTTGCTGTCTTGAGCGCTTCTCCCCAGAGGTTCAATGGAAGCGAGGTATGAGAAATCATACTCCGCACCATCTCCATTAACATTCGATTGAGCCTTTTAGCCACACCGTTCATTGCGGGCGAACCCGGCATTGTTTGTTGTGGCACAATTCCACTTTCCTCTAGAAATTTAGCAAAATGCCCTAGACATTGTTCTCCTGAGCCGTCATATCGACCATAATATTCACCACCACGATCCGATCTGATGCTTTTAATCCTTTTGTTGAGTTGTAACTCAACTTCAGTCTTAAAAGATTTAAATGTGTTCAAAGTTTGAGCATTTTCTTTAATTAAAAATATATAGCCATATCTAGAATAATCGTCAATGAAACTGATAAAATATACATGTCCATTCCTAGTAGCTGTAGGGAATGGCCCACATACATCCGTATGTATCAGCTCAAGGACGTCCGTCATACGATTAGCTGTATATATACGCATGCTTGTTTGTTTGCCATTTGCACACTCAATGCACGGACCGAGATCTGACATGTCTAAGGGTCGCAGAATTTCACTTTGAATAAGACATATAATTCTCTGTTGAGAAATATGACCTAAATGCATATGCCAAAGTGCAGCTGAATCTTGATGTGTTACCTTTTGTCTAATGTTTCGAGTTTCATTGTGCAAGGTCTCATTATAAGAAGCAATAGTATCTAAAGCATAAAGATTATCCAAAATAGACAGAAAACCAGAAGCAACCAATTTGGAATTTTGATACAAACTAAACTTTCTATCTCCAAATGAACAAGAAAAACCTAATTTGTCCAATGCAGAAATAGAAATTAAGTTCCGCCTAAAAGACGGTACAACAAAAGTATCAACCAAACCAAGATATAAACCAATTTTCAAAAGTAATCTAAAATGCCCTATAGCTTCAACTTCTGCCTTTTTTCATTGCCCACATAAATGTATATTTCACTATCACTTGGCTTCCAGTAACTTCGGCAACCCTTTGTTGGCACGCCATGCGTGATAGTTGGTACAATTATTCTTCACATGCCCTTCAGATCCACAAAAGAAACAACCCTTTTTCTTTTCCTTATTCGGCTCCAATCCGGTAGTCGATTTTTTATCCTTGAAGGGTTTCTTCTGCAAACTTGTAGTTGCAGCATCTGAATTGGCCTTACGTTTCTGTTTCCCTTTTCCCTTAGACGTAGAAATAATGTTTGCACTTTCGCTCTTGTCCGACTTCAATCTCTCTTCCTCCTGAACACAGTGCGAGATGAGCTCATTAACTGTCCATGATTCCTTCTGACAGTTGTAACTCACCTTGAACTGTCCAAATGAGGCCGGAAGAGAGTTAAAGGCCAAATAGACCAGCATATCATCCGATATGTCTAGCTTATGTCCCTTCAGTTTCGAAGCGGTATGCATCATTTCAAGAATGTGCTCCCTGACATTGCTCTTGCCATTATACTTTATTGTGCAGAGTTTATTTAATTGAATGCCTATTTCAGTTTTCTCATTCCTAACAAACCTCTGCTCAAATTCCTTAAGGTAATCTTTGGCAAGAGTGGAATCAGAAACTGGTCCCCTAAAACTTTCAGGAATGGTCTTTTGCATGACCCGAACACACAAGCGATTTGACCTCATCCACCGTGCATGTGTATTTTGTTCTTTGTCAGAACTATTTTCATTAGGCACAAGTTCTTTGGTCTTCTGTAACGCTATGTCCATATCAAGGCACCCAAGGATAATCTCTATATTATATTTCCAATCCTTGAAATTAGAACCCGTAAGCATCGGAATATTATTGATGCCGGCCGTAAGATCAGTAATTTTTGCTGGAAAAATATTGGTAAAAGAACGAATTAAAAATCTGAATTATAATAAAAAAATCAAAATAAGACATATTTAATCAACTAAATATTCTCGAACAATAAGTGCTCTTTAGAGTCAATCATTATTCTAGGATAAATAGGTGTAGCAATAGAATATAACAGACCATTTTGATGTCGATGGGTCAACATTCCTTTGGACCGATTAACTAACTACATAAAAAACATTATGACCATTACCCATTCATCACTACAAGTATACACATATAATATTTGATCATTATTTTTTCCTTTGGGCTAATCCAATAACCAAACATCATATGTATATTTTCTGTGTATAAATTGACAAATGATCAACTCAAGTATGAGAGCTTATTTTGGTAAGTTGATACCTTTATCAATCATTTTCCAAAATATATCTAATTCATAAGCCTTCATGATGATTCAATATTATCCAAATAAAATATATCAAGATTTAGCTCAACCGATTTAACCATGATGGACTCATGAAAGATAGAAAATAAAACAATAATTAACATGAGCCCAAATCACAACTGATATAGTATGACCCAAGACACGATAGTCTATTGTAAGAATGTATTCGACAATGGCATTCATCCATATTCTTCAATGTTCTTCATCCTAACTAAATTACTACTCTAATAATAATAAATGAAAAATTCACATTAAAGTCCTAAGGATAATGGCTCGCAGATCGCATAAATGATACACATAAGCGATATGTAAGTCACCTTTAATTACGAAATTTAATTAATTCAACGGGGCACTTTAGGCCGCATTTACACACATCATTCATGTATTCATTATAATTTTTCACACAAGACAACGGGGTCATACTATCTCATATATCCACCACTACAAAATAGAGTTAGGCATGCAATACAAAATAGGCTTCCTAACAACGGCAGTCCCTGAAAAAAAAAAGAAACCCCCCGCCCCCCGCCACAGACTTAATTTGAGCGATTACATATCAACAATTCTGGTTCGGAAATAATCACAGCGGAATACAGATTAGAAATTTGTACCTTTGATTTGATCCATAAATTTTCATAACTGATCATAAACATTTCAGAAAATAGTTTGTTGGCCAATTAATTTATTAAATTTAACATAGTTTCAAACTTGACTAACAATTTTGAAACGCGGAGATTAAAACTTAACTGAATAATAAACAGAGAATTAATTCCCAAATTGAATAACCAATTAATTATCAATTTTGAGTTTCGGAATCAATTTTCAAAACTATATTTTGATTTCTGAAACTAAAATTCTAACCAACAGATATACTGATGTCCGAACTATTTGAAAAATCAGATTTGGTTAAATAATTTGATTTAAACCAACAAATCAAAATCAACTAAATATATCTTCAAAAGCACAAATATCTTTTCAATTTCCAAACCAAAATCAAAATTTGATCGTTCAACTAGAGTTTGCTCTGATACCACTTGTTAGAACATTACCCGTGATCCTCTTGTGAACTCTAAATTAACATAAAATTATCTTGATCCATGTTGTCGATCTTCTGGAAAGACACAACCCCGTTGATCACCGGATTCCTTAAGCCTTCGCGGTGATTCTTCTCTTCTCCGATGGAGAGACGAAGAGAATCAGCCTAGCGGTTTTCTTCTCTTTTCAGAAAACCCGAATTTGTTTAAAGAGTGGAAGTCTGTTGGTTAATGCCTTATGACGGTAATGGAAAAAGGACGGTTCTTGGTCCCTTTATAATGGGTGTCAATAACCGAAAGGTTGGCAAACCACTGGTTATGCCTTAGCGGATCTATACCAGATCCAATTTCTCTCTTAACGGGTTTACTTTCAAAATCAGAAAACTGCCTATTAGTTATATTCTCTAGGGACCAATAACATAATTGTATTATTACTAAACTTTATATAATTTAGACTATCACTAAATCATAAAATTATTAATACGTATTCTACACATTAAGGGCCACACTTCTCATGACACATATTGAAACCCGATAAATAATACTTAATTTGATCACTTCATAACGGGTCTAATTAGATATTTGACATTCTATTATTCAATATATATTTGTATTACATATAAGTTCATATAATTTTGTAATTAATAGAAATTAATTCCAACATGTATATTTAGTAAAAGAACGTTTTAGTTGAATGAAATGGGAGATGTATCCTACCACATGTTTTTTTAGAAAAAGAAAAGAAGAAATTCCAGCAGAGTTTTGGAGTATTATGGGTCTTCTTATTCTTTTCCTTTTCATTGTTTTTCTGTGCAATTTGGAAATTGGAAGTGAGATGGGAATTGTAATGTGAACCTGTTTGCTATTGTATAAGAGAGAATTTTTCTTTACAAATTTCTTAATTTTCAAATTTATGTATTATTTTTTATTTTATCGTTCACTATAAAATTACTAAACTAAAAGAACAGTGAATGTTATTTCTCTTGTAAGGGTTTTTAGGCTCTGACAAACACCAGTATCATTCTTTACCAACATTTTAAGATGCAGTTTTGAATATGTATAGTAGGTACGTATTGCATACCTTTTATAAACAGATTTAAAAGAAAATCTGGTCTAGTATATCACGTTACATAAATACCTATACAAATTAAAGTTTGTGTTAATCACAGCCATCAAGTTGGGGTTTGTATTCTTGTTGTTGCATGATGAATAGGAGGTGGTTTCCGATTGGATTCCAACTTAGAAGTTGATACCCCCAATGAATTTGCTCCGTGACCACATATATACATATATTAATTTCATTATGCGTCTGCGCATAAGGATATAAACGTAAGCCATCCATGTACCAATAATTCAATATTGTAGAATATTTCTCCCATTACAACCCCACCAAAACCTGACATGTTACTGTTTTGTCTGTAATCTGTTGCTTGCTTGCATTCCAGTGCTCACTATTGATTCATCCAGAAGCTGCCACCTGAGGTGGGTTTTAACCTGTATGTGTGGGATGAATGATGTACAGTGTACTGGTATCTGGCATTCCTACACCACTATGCCTAACATCTGTGAGTACCAGTGAAATTAGGTCTGACATATAAAATAGCAAACAAATAATAATAGATTAATAATGTTATAACAATGAGTAATAGTGAACGGATGAATGAGTAAATAAATATATAAATAAATTAGGTTTGGGAAACTTTTTGTCTTCTCTTTGTGTGGCAGCATTACTGAGCTTTCACATTTCAACCATATCACTTTGAGCATAGAGTTTTTTATTTTTTTTTATTTTGGGAATGGGCTCTGCATGTGACTAGAGAATTGTATTATTCTATCTATGGTCTCTAAAATACTATGAAATTAATCTGTGAGCGGAGTCTTAGGATAAAAAAAAAATGCTAGCCCTCATTCAAGCCTGTTTAGATTAAATAAACACGTATGAAATAAGAGAAGTGATTATAGAACTTTTTTAATTATATTTTTATTTGCACATCAGATATATTTATACATTTTTTTTAAATATTTATATATAACAATAAAATATTTATACTTCATATTATTAGAATTAAAAGTTATATAAATAGTATTTTTATTTGTGCAATAAAATTTTATAATTTGAATTTTTTCTATAATCAATTAAGAAAGAAAAAATAATAAATATTTTCTATACTAATTATAAATATTTATAAATTCAAATATAAATAAATAATTTTATTTAGTATAAATATTATTGGGATGCAAAACGTGGGATACAAGAATAATTTCTCATGAAACAAATATATATTTGATCATACACCTAACAAATAACATTATTTTCTGTTCTATTATTAATTTGTAATTTCAACGAGCCAAATTAAAGATCCTCTATGCATCATTACATAATACTTAAATTACATGATATTAAATTATTAGCCTACTTATGTGTGCAAATAACATATATGTATGAGTATATCTTTGTTAATTATCAATTTTATTTATTTTTTAATTCATTATTAAAATTGTCAAAATAACCATTGCAAGTAATCGCTCCTCTTCTCTAATAAAAAGTATTTCTTCCTGAATTATATTAAACGCCAAAGCATGTTCTGGCTAATCATCTCATTATACAGAAGAATAAATGCACTATACTCACAACAATTTATACATGAAATCAGTGTAGACAAAGAAAATAAAAAAAAAATGTACAGCTATTAATTAATTAATCTCAAAGTACAACAGATAGACTCTCTATTATAACTACAAACTTACAAAAAATGTGGCAGGCACATCACCTATTGCCAGATTATGTATAGCTCATCAATGAATATTTTTTATCAACAATATAAAGGAAATCTCATTTTTTTTGCATCTTATTTTAATAATTTCAAATCCACCAAGCAAAATTTTGAAAGATGCCGGGTGCCTTTTGAAATTTCCCGAAATATTGCAAGATGCAACATTTGAGTTCACTTAGGACAGATTAGATTTGAGGCGGGAGCCGAACTGGCCCGATCATCTCTTCTTCAAACCGCTTGATCGTAGGAGCCAACCTTTTCATGTTATCATCATAGACATATGGTATTTTCTCGAACCATGTCACATTGCCGTTAGGCGGTACTGGTTTGAATTCTCGGCAGGGCTCTCCTAATACATTAATGGAGTTGTGGTAGTGGTAGTATCGGATTAAGTGCTCTGTCTTGTGTGTGGTATTTCCTATGACATTCTGTGACATGTGGACCCCGGTTGCATATGCATTCTGAGCTTGGATTGCATACTTGCGGTCACGGCGGATCCCGGTGATTGAGTTGCGATAAACCAGCTTCTCAAAGCCCCATTCACTGTTTGGCATGATGAAAAAGTTAGAACGAGAAAAAGATTAAAAATAACAAGATTATTGCAACTAAATAGGGACAAGTCAGCAGATTCGAAGTGCCAGCTTTTGTTTTCTTTCTTATATCGAACTCTAGTAATGAACTAAAAACGAACTACATAATAAAATATTGATGTGACACCGGAACCAATCAAGCTAATTCCATGAGTTGGCATCATACAGGACACTAATGGTTATGATATTGAAAACTAATGCAAACAGAAAGATATTCATTAATTTATTAGATTGTACAAAATTAATGGAAGGTCCCATAGATCATAGACGTATTATAAGGATTGCAAAAAGGAACGTCTACTTCCACATAATCCGCACCCCCCCCCCCCCCCAAAAAAAAAAAAAAAGAATACGATATCATACCAACTTGTAGCACAGTATTTACTATAAGGCATTATTTTGCATAATCATAGTTTTATTATATTGTACAACTACAATAACTTCCAATCAACCAACATTGTTCATATAGAATAATTAAATAAATAATGAGAAAGAGATTAGAAACATACTTGGCATGATCTTCTTTGGGATCAAGCACGCAAAGCTTGCTAGACATTGGGTTCTGTTCTATAGTAAATTGAGTATAAGGAGACAACTCGGCAAGCACCGCCTCTAGAGTTCGACCATCGGGCAAGTATATGTACTCATCCACATCAAAGAAAAATGTCCACTTTGCCGCATGTCGGTACCTAGCAGAAAAGGAAATATAAAGTTAGAGAGACCACAACTTCTAGAAGTTTGAAACCCTTACGATCTTTTTGCAATTTACAGAAAACCCTCAAGAAATTTTGATAATGATATCAGTATCTTGATTGCGAAAAAGGGAACAAAATATGAAAATATGAATCTATCTTCACCTGTGCAAGCAATCATTGACCACGAGGAATTGGTTGTAGTAATATCCATCGTAATCAGCTTGGCCTCTTATATCTTGCAATGTGGCCCGTCCAGCTCGTATCCATGGGTCCAGAGCAGCCCGTACTGCAGAGGTGACCCCACCAGCATCATGAAAGACAAAATGGGATTTTGGTCCGAAAAAATGCACATGATATGCCATCCATTCGCGTACACGGGATGCACTCAGGTTGCCGTACAGAGATGAGCCACAATACAGGTATTCGTATGGAAAGGGAGGTTTGAATTTTGACTCGTTATAAGAACCTGGTGCCTCTGTTACATCAAAATTCAGAAAAGTTTACAACAAGGTTGACAAAAGGACAAATTATATATTTTAGGTAATTAGTCAAAATAATGAGTGTCAAACCTTCTAGTGCGACAATTTTCTCGTATCTCTTTGGGGATGAAGAGTAATATGCATACAGCATTAGTTGCCCCCCGTTATTGTCATAGTTGGGCATCTCAGAGAAGGTACAATTCACAACTACGACTGTGTACACGTGGCCGTATCCCCAATCTGGTAGCATCTTGTATGCCTTGGCTCGGATTGTATTTGAAGAATTTGAATTTGGTACCCACTCACATTTGTACCTGATTCAGAAAAAAATATATTAGCTTCCTTTCTAATTAAACAGGGAAAAATTGAGGTTAGTGTGGATTGCCAAAAGTGCATTCTTGGTTATAGTGTTATGACAAGTGTGCCGTTGTTCGACCTTGGCCATCTGATTGAAATCAAAGGGAGGATTTAGCTAGTATGAGAGGTTAAGTTAGTTAATTGCACGGCCCTGCAATTTCTACAATAGCAGTGGATGCCAATAAAGAATAGATGTGTAATTATCAAATCTGGCCTGTTTAAGACCTCAAATTAAGAATCTAATATTTATATTGTTAACCAACTTTAGTTTATTCGTCAACTTAGTTAAATCAAATCACTATAAGATGAATAAATTACAATATGACCCCCTAAAAATTGTTGGTTTAGTAATTCTCAATGCATTCTTCAAGTTTTCAGGTTGTTCAAAATCAAGCACAATTCCTTTAAATTGCCTATAAATCGAGCAAATCTAAACAACAAAATGAAAGGAAAACTGTACCATGGCTTTCCGAAAACATGGATCGGCTTCGACGCCAGGCCAATTACTGCAAATGTGTATGGCCCGCCTCGGTAGGCCCCCATTTGAACGAACAATGCCGCGGCATTTCCATACGGTTTGAATTCCCTCTTATTCGGGTCACTTGCAATGGCCTTGGTGGCAGTAATGGTGGCAATTTTCTCCTTTTGAACTGGTACATTGTTGGTCTTGCTAACTGTTAAAGTGTTGGTGGTGAAATTCTCAGGATTTGGGCAGGAGAGAGAGGATTTAGTGGCGGGAGAGAGAAAGATAGAGGGGTTATATGGATGTGGGATTTGAAAGAAGGCAATGACAAGGGTTACTAGAAACAATGTTGCTATGAATGGCTTTAGATCGATACCGAATAGGCTGTATGTACCGACACCGGTACTGGTACCGGTACCACCTGAGTATGCATAGTCTTTCTTCATTGGCTGTACTTCTCTCTTGCTTCCTCTCTTTCTAGAGAGAGACTGAATGTGGTTCCAATATTTTGAGCTTAATAAGCTATTTTAAGAAGAAGAAGAAGAAGAAGGCCTCTATTTCTTTCTCTCCTCCTCTTCTTTCCTCAAGTCTTTGTCTTTAATTGTTTCCCTTTAGAAACAGAGAAAGAAAAAGAGAGTGACTTGTTATTGCTTCTGAGGTTTCTCTTCTCTCTCTCTCTCTCATTGAGCACTCTGAGTGTGTGGCTTTAATAGTGGAGAGCTAGAAAAGGGTAGAGGAAGAGATTAACTTTTGCATAGTGTGGTTCCAACTTTTAAGCGGTGGCTTTTTGGGCCTTTGAATTTTGCTTTTAATGTTTACAAATAAATGGTATTTAGTGTTTAGTATTTAGTATAGAATTTAATGCAAATCTCTTTGATTCTTGCTAATATGACTAGGTGATTTTTCCCTTTTCAACTCTCTAAAAGTAAGATAAACTAATATTTTTTTTCAAATAAGATTTATGTTAGTTCCGATATTTATTTTTTTTTTTACAGAATTTAAATGTACGTATTTCCGTAAAAAAGTAAGATCTATATTATCATCTATGTTAGATTTGCGGTTCATTCAAAATAATTGAAATACATTAATAGGTGAAAAATAAAGAACCAACAGTGCAGATTAAATTGTGATGTAATTCATTCAAGATGATTGAAATACATTAATCAATTAATATGTTTTAATATTTGGGAATATTTTGCTTTCTCACATGTTATGTATAATTTATTTTACAAGATAATGCAATTTAAGGATTACGTATAATCTAGTGATAAAAACATTAACAAATCGTTGTTTATATATTTGTAATATAATATGACATATAAATAAATGATGATAAAATTTATATTTTATCAATAATAAAAATAAAATTTGTACCTGTGATGTGTGCACGCCTGTGATTTTTTTAATATACTCTTTTTCTTTTGTAAATTTATATTATCCGAAGTGTAAAACAAAATCATAATTTCAAAGTATATACAATCAAAAATACAAGTAAGATGTCCATGTCAATAATGAAACATTGGTATTTGGCCATGTCTCTACACCAATTAATTCTGACCCATGTCTTTTATTCTAGAATAGAATGATTATTAGACAATTATGTTAGTTTAATTAATATTATGTGGAAGTGGTATCATTAATTAGTACTATAGGGATGGAATATTTTGGTTATTTTATTCACCGACTTTTGTGCATGCTGTGTATATATTTCTTGCTTTACTTGTCAGACAACAATGTTTATTATTGCCACAAATTAATAAAAAAAAATTCTCCGCACTAACATCATGAAACATATTAATCATGATTTTTATATATTGTACTTTTTAGTTTAATTTTTTTTTTTGAACTGATCTGAAATTTTGTCTAATAATTTTTATTTTTTAATTTCCATGTGTTACCTTTTATTTTAAGTACATAATTTGTCTATTTTAGTATGATACCTCTATGATGGAACTTTTTTTATTCATTTATCCATAAAGATCAAAATAGGATTTTATAAGTTTGACAATATTATGTCTAAAATTGAATACATGCATTTGTTACTTGTGATCTGAGATTCGCTTCAATATAAATCTCACATTTGTGAATTTTCTTGAAAATTTAATACATATCCGTTCAAAACATTAGACACATTTTGTCAATTTAAAATCAGGAATATTAATGTTAATTTTATTTTTTTAAAATAGTAACCAGGATAGATAAATAGAAAATTAATTCTGTGTGGAGTGAGAATTGTAAATTGGTCTTTGTTTATTATTATTTTTTTATGCATGAGAGAATCTTTCTCATGTTTAACATGAACCAAAATTAATTTGTCACCATCAATACAACATGTACACCGTTAAATAACAGCTGTGCTCTGAAATTTTAAGTTTAGTCCTCATCATATAAAATACTAACACTCTCAGAAATGTTTTCTTCTATATATATATATATAATTTTTATTTATTTGTAAGCCAAATAAAAGCCATCTTTGAAAATTCTAAAAAAATTAAAAAATTCTAAAAATGGTAAATTCTGATATTCTATAAGATTTTGATATGAAGAATTTATTGAGCTACTTAAATTGAAATTTCGAATACAAAAATTTAAAATTTGGATCGTTAGTGTTTCGGCCGAAACGCTAACAATAGCACATCAACAAAACACTATATATATATATATATATATATATATATATATATATAATATGCTAGCCTATGAGAAATATATTATATAAGCAAATTTTAACATGGGCAATGAGCATACTTCTATTAGTAATTATATTTTTGTTAATACATTTTTTCAGCTTTTTCTCTCCAGTTATATGAATAAATTAATGTTCTTCATATAAAAGATCGCGGGTTCAAAACCTGAATAGAGGATTTCTTTACGGACATTTAAAATTAAATGATTTTGACCTTCATCTTTATCTCGAAAAAAAATTACGAGACTAAATTTTAGGAAATGCTTCTTCTCTTGAGAAAGTTTTATGTAAATTATTGATAATATAAGGTCTTTTCAGAAACTTTCTCAAAAGAAAAAGGTAAAGAATTCCACATGGTCCCACCGGTCAAAATCCAAAAAATTCAACAAGGTTTAAAGCAAATCAAACAAAAATTATATTATATATAAGAATGTTAAAGCCAAAAATATGGAATTTGCTTTGGTGTTGCATGCTTGCATATATGCATTAAATTTTTTTAAAAAGTCTAGTCCCCAATTTTTTTGGAGTTTATTTTTATAAAAACAAATTGAAACCTAAAATTAGTATGAAGAATAATACCTCCAATATGTCATTTGGACAAATATTAATTATATATATTTTATGCCATATAGTTATATTTACTATTTACTCAGCATGTTGTTTCTAATCTAACCAAAAAAATAAAGATATTTGATGCCACAAATACATGTTTATAAAACAAATACAGAATTGTCAAACATTCGAACCAAAAATATTTATATAAATTGCAAATCCAAATTGCAAATGCAAGGTCCCCTTTGTTGTCGGCAGCTTAGTTTATTAATTGGTAATATATTATTTTGTTCTCTTTCAACAAATAAATAAACTTGTTAATTTATTTAATATGTTAAATATGCTGTTTAACATATATTAGTCACATGTAATTAATGTTTGTATTTCATTGTGCGGCCCTTTTTCGCGGCCCACGCGCGAGGCATCGGCGTCCTCGCTCACGGGGGAAGAAGGTGCAGGTACATCCCTGCGCGTGTTTGTGCGCTCAAGGACTTATTATTTAGGTGATTGTGGGAACTTTTATTTTCCGACGGGCGCAAGCCCCCGCCGTTAATTACCCCGGCTCTCGCCTCGGGAACCTCTGATTAATGGGCTAAACTAATCAAAATATATGGATCAGATTTGTGGCTTTATTTCTTCCTTCCAATTTATTATAATGCATACTTGAAATAACCCAAAGGTATAACTTTGGATAATAAGACTAAAGACGTATGATCTAAAGTCAGAGAAACGTATAATTTCTCATAAATCAGAGATCGAGGATGTATAATCCTATTGATCTCACGGAGTTCGAATGTGAAGCGCACTGCCAACTCGATACTCAAAGAACCAGAGATGTTTGATCTCTAAAAAGGTTCATGTCAAAGACAAGGACGTATAATCCTAAACAGTCTATTGACCTTCCAAATCCCGAATCTGAAGCGCTATGCCAATTCGAAATCTGGGAAAATTGGAGGATCGGGAACATATAATTCTTTATCGATTTCCAAAATGAGGTACATTAAACCTGAAGCGCACTGCCAATTTAATGTTCTCGAAACATGATTTGATATGATTTGGTATGTTGGTATGTTTTCACCAAGTTTTGGACTTATCTGCATATTTGGCATATTTGGCCAGAGATTTGGACATATTTACATATTTGACCTATTTTATCAAGGGTTTGGACATATTTGTATATTTGGCATGTTTGGCCAGAAATTTGGGTGTATTTGTATATTTGACATATTTGACATGTTTGGTCAAATGTTTGAGTTTATTTGCATGTTTGACATATTTGGTCAAATATTTGGACACATTTGTATTTTTTGACATATTTGGTCAAATATTTGGGTATATTTGCATATTTGACATATTTGGTCAAAGATTGAGACATATTTGCCTATGTGACATGTTTGGTCAAAGATTTGGGCATGTTTGTATTTTTGACATATTTGGTCAAATATTTGGGTATATTTGCATATTTGACATGTTTGGTCAAAGATTGGGGCATATTTGTGTTTTTGACATATTTAGTCAAATGTTTGGGTACGTTTGCATATTTGACATGTTTGGTCAAATATTTGGACATACTTGACATATTTAAATATTTTGTTTTGTTTTATCAAAATATAATGAAGTTTAATTATTTTGAACATTTTGATTTGTTTTATGACATGATTCAATCATTTTTGAATATTTTTGATTTATTTTATCAAAATATGGCATAATTTAATCATTTTTGAATTTTTTTTTTATTTTATCAAAATATAGCATAATTCAATCATTTTTGAAGATTTTGATTTGTTTTAACATATTTAACCATTTTTGAATATTTTGATTTGTTTTATCGAAATATAACATAATGTGATTATTTTGAATATATTTTTTTTTTATTTGTTTTACCAAAACATGACATAATTTAACTATTTTGAATATTTTGATTTGTTTTATCAAAATATAACATAATTTGATTATTTTGAGTATTTTTATTTATCAAAATATGATATCATTTGATTATTTTGAATATTTTGATTTATTTTATCAAAAAGAATTCATTTGTTTTGAGCATTTTCATATGACATAATTTCCATTTATTTTAAAAATATTTTATTTGATATTTTGAATTTATTTTATACATACATGATATGTCTTGAATTTTCTTTTATTTATAATAAAAAAAAAAGAAATAAAATAAAATCAAAATTGACATTTTATGGTCTTAAAAATATTCATAAATGAAATCATGATTTTTGATATATTTTTTTATAATTTATGGGCTTAAGAAATCATTTTTATTTGGTGTTTAAAGTTTATTTTCAAAACAGATTAATATGGGCCGTCAGATTTGGGCCCATGCATCAAGATCTGAACTTAAGTTCAGTTTTTAAAGCATCTTTTAAACTGGGCCGTTGGATCTCTGGCGCGCATCAAGGCTTCTCTGGGCTGTTTGAATTTCATCAAGATTCGCACTTTGAGATGCATCAATATTCGTGCTCATCCTCCCCGACACTGATCGAGGTCCTGCCGGCGTCGGATCTCCGATCAGGAGGCATGGCTGGCATCGCCGGAGCGTGGGGAGTCCATCGGCGGTGGTCTCGGCGGCGGCGGCGGCCTGGATCGCCGGAAATGGGGGTAACCACCTGGTTTCGGTTGGGAAGTTGGCTGAGATGAGATTTTGAGGGATTTGAGCTGATTTTTGACAAATTGACTCGATTCCTTTATCATATAGCATCGTCAGAACATGTTTATCAAGATTTTGAGGCTTAATTTGAGTTTAATCCATCAATTTTGCAACTTTGGCCATTTGGTACCAAACTGGTTTCGGGGCTTTGGTACCAAATGGTATTTCATAGCTTTCCTTTGCAATTTTCTTTCAATTAACCTTCCAAACAGTGTCGTTTAGTATGTTTGAACATGTTTGGATGATCAATTTCATCAATTTAGATGTGCATTGTCCTTTATGCACATTGGGTCATTTCTGGTTTTATTTTCAATTTGGTTTCCTTTTGATTTCATCACATTCTTCTCAAATTGCATGTTTGATTATGTTCATTTGGGTCAATTACATGTTTTAGAAAGGTTTTATATCAATTTCACACATGAATTTCACTTGAACACGAGTTAATTTCATTTTTGCACTTTTCTGGTAATGGTCCAGAGCCAACTCAATTTCAATTTTGACAGACCCAATTTCAAAAATTCACAGAAAATCACAGAAAATCCCAAAAATGGTAAAATTTGATGAGTGAGTGCATTAAGACTTGTTCTAGATGCCCATGAAATTTTAAGTTAATTGAGTGAAAAGAAAGTATGATTATTGCATTTTTAGCAGACTGGACAGAAATGCCCTTTCAGCCTTATTAAAAATCAAATTTGGCTTAACCTATGGATTAAAGCCTGGTTTAATTATTCTAAATCCTTTAAAACATCACATGAGGTGTCATAAAGGTGAATTAATCAAGGAATTTTGGATTTTTGAATCAAAAGAAGAATGAACTTCTCAGTTTGACCCAAAGTTGACCTTTTTGGAGTTTTTGACAGATGAGATTGTAAAATTCATAACAATTCACAGAAAATTCCAAAAATTGTAAAATTTATATGGTAAGTTGGTATAAACCTAATCTACATGACTGTGAAATTTCATAAGAAATTAACAACCAGGCTGAGAGATATGGATTGATCTCTCAGCTGGCCAGAAACAGGAGTTCACTGGACTCAAACCAGTATTGATGTTTATTGCTTTTCCATTGCTCAATTATGAACTTGAGCTATTAAGCACATCAGAGAACATGAAGGAAAGAACTAAAAGGAAAATAAAACCAATTTGCACCAAAATATCATATATTATAACAAATTGAAATACAATATTCATATAAAACATGGGATTTTGTTTTTCCATGGAATTTTGACAGCATAACAGCTTGTATAAAGCCATTATTGAGCTTTACACAGCCACTGCACATGTGCATAGGGCTTGAGAGAGAGAGGGGATGAGCATGTGCCCATCCCCATGAAACCAGATTGGCATGTGCCAATTGGTTGGAGTATGCTGCCAGAATCCATGGTGAACTCACCATGTGAGCTCCTGAGACTCAAGCTCAGCCACCAATTGAGCTCTGGAAGGAGGGAGGCACATGTGCACCTCCCCAGCCATG
Organism: x Bolboschoenoplectus mariqueter; assembly: GCA_037678475.1. Taxonomy (NCBI): domain Eukaryota; kingdom Viridiplantae; phylum Streptophyta; class Magnoliopsida; order Poales; family Cyperaceae; genus x Bolboschoenoplectus; species x Bolboschoenoplectus mariqueter. Next base: position 389,632 of record CM075244.1, on the reverse strand, counting down.
GGGCTAGCCATCTCACCCAGCAAGGTGAGACTGGCTCCTTGAGCTCAATTGAGACTGAGCCAAGCTCAAGGCTTGACTCCTATGGCTCTTACCTAGCTATTCAAGACTTGGTTTCTCCTCAGCTAGCTTTTTTTTTTTTGTGGAATTTGGTGGAGTTGAGATTTTGGCAGAGTTTTGGCTATGTTGCTCTCTCTCTTTTTTCTTCTTCACTGGGGGTCTATTTATAGCCCAGAGGGCATGGTTTAAGCCTCAGGGCTGAGCTGGCATCATCCCAGCCCTTGGTTTGATCAAGTGGCCAGGATTGAGCCAGCCAGGCCTGTGCTGGCCTGAGGCTTGTCCTTGGAAGATTCCTCCAGCTAACTGGCGCTCAGAGCTCTCCATTGAGGTGCCTACATGTGTCCCTGACACAGGCCTGGGGAGAGAGAAGGAGCCGTTGGCTTTGTCTTCTTCCTTGGGTCAGTGTGTCATGCCTTTCGGGTGTGAGCATATCCCGAATATTCCTTGGCCTTGCTGGCGCTTGACATGTCACCAAGGTGCCACTGAGTGTGCCCAACGTGTCAATTTGGCTGCTTGAGTGCTGAGTTGTGCCAACTGACCATATCCAAATCAGACCAAGGTGCCAAGTGGTGCACCTGCCAATTGAGTGCTTTTCACCCCAAATTGGCACTTCAGGCAGCGTCGTGGAGGTGTCTTGAAGCTTCTCCAGGTGTTGGCTTGGCTTCTAGAGCTCCCAATTGCTCTGTCACCTTCAAGGTCGAGGTACTTTCTCCTTCGATTTTCTCTTTGTTTACTTTACTATTTTCAATGCTGTTTGTGGCATTGAACTCCCCTTAGGATGTAGATTAAGTCCCTAGAATGGTTTAAGCCAACTCGCATTGTACACCTAGACTCCATTTTCGAAGCTCCACTGAGCTCTGGAGCTCGAGGAGGAAGAAAGGAGGGAGAGAGAGAGAAATTCAAAAGGTTTCTCTCGCTTGGGTTGGGTGCACGTGAACCGTGCTTTGGTTTCGGGCTTGTCAGAGGGAGGGAGCGCTTGCACCGCGCTCACCTCTCTTTCCCTTCTTTTCTTTTCGCTGGCCAAAATAACTCTGGGCGCTGGGCCCCCTTGGCAGTGAGACTGAAGGAGAGGGGCCCAGTCGTCAGGTTTAATGAGACACAGCCCCAGCGAAAAACTGAGGGTTGGGCTGTGGGCTTGGTCCTTGTGCACCAAAACGTACTGTCAGTGGTATGGTGCATGTGTACTGGGTCCACGCAAAGCGCCTTTAACACTTTGTGTGTATGACAGGCGGGTCCCAAGGGCAGAAGTCGTGTTTGAGCTCCCCAGATTGCACCCAGAGTGTTGCACATCCCCCAAATTGCACCTAGAACTATCTCCAGTTCTGATTTTTGGTATTTTCTTTATTCCTTTTTCCATTTTATTTTATTCTTCATGCAAAAATCCATGAAAAATTACTGAAAAATCACAGAAAATATATTCCATGATTCTGTTATTTTGGGTAATATTTTTGGTATTTTTGGGTGTGAAATTAGGCATTAATTTCACTTAAATCATTAATTGTATATGATTAGGCATATTAATCTTATACAATTAATATTTTGGCATGATTATCCCAAAGAATCATTTTTTAATTCCAAGGGATAATATTTGGGGCATTTTTCAGGAATGAAATTCATGATTTTTGGATTTGGCATGTTTAATTATATGAAATTGTTTCTTGATTTCATATAATTAGGGTTTTGTGCATATATTTTTTTTGCACACATGTGTATATATTTTTTGAAGGGGGTTTGGTATGATTATTTCATGAAATTATTTTTTTAATTTCAAGAAATAATTTTGGGATTTAATAAATCATGAGATTGGACATAATTTCATGATTTAATATTTGACATGGCTATTTCATGAAATTGTTTCTTTAATTTCAAGAAATAATTTTATGAAATTGAACATAATTTCATAATTTCAAATCTTTGGTATAAAAATCACATGAAATTATATCATTAATTTCATGCAATTTAATTTGTGTATTTTTCTGGCAACTTTTAAACAGCAAACAAAGAGCCACCCACCAGAACTGGTCATGAGGCTTTGCTGGCCGAGAGGCCTGTTCTGGTGCCAATGTCTTTCCTTTCTTTTTTTTTAAGAGCCTTGAGGAAACAAGGGTGTGTCCCTGTTCTTCAAGTTAGGGATTGGTGCACATGTGCCTCCCTGTCTCTCGTTTTATTGGCTGGTTATTTTGCTTTTTGAAAAAAAATGAGATTGGGCACATGTCCTTTCTCTTATTAAAGCACTGGGCACATGCCTCGTTGCTCCCTTGAAAATCAGGATTGCCCCCGGTACAGGGGAGATGCTGCCGGATTTTCCTCTTTTCCTTTTGCAAAGATTTATATTACTTCATAGGCTTATCATCTTTTATTTTGTGTTTTTCGCAGGATATTATGGCTTCCTTTCAGGGTCCTATGCCTTTATATTCGCCGGGTCATTTTCCACCTCTCATGAAAGACCCAGCAGATTGGACACCCCAAGGCCCTGATCACACTGGCACATACAACATGATAGGGAACAACCTCGTCATGAGAGAGTATACTCCGTGTACAGTGAGGGTGTTGAGCCCAAGTGTCGGGACGACTAGCCCGCCTCCTTTGCACCTTCTGGGCACGGAGATGACATCATATCGGGCGTGTCCTTGGGACGACAAGCGTGTGCTCCGCGGGACTTTAGAAAGGCGCCCCCGACAAGTGGAGTGGGTCCAGTTCACCTTGCTTACAGAGGAAAGCATGCTCAAGCAAGCGGGGATTTATGAGGCGGTGTACCTCTCGCTTTTTGGATACACCCAGGACATATCCTTGTTTCGGGCATTTGCTGAGCGCTGGAGCTATGTCACGAACACCTTATTCACGGAGGATCGTGAGATGACTTTGAGCCTATGGGACCTCTCCCAGTTATCAGGGTTGCCGATCTATGGCCTTCCGTATGATGAGCATTGCCTCAGTGGAGTGGATCTCCTCAGCCTGAGGCCAGACGGGACTCCGATGTACCCGGCGTCTCTTCGTCAGGTATATAAGATTTATCATGAGATTTTAGGGGACCGAGAGGGTGTCTCCTTGGGCCAGTGGGTTTCTTACTTTGCCGATGCCCCAACACATCCTCGTACCTCTTTCGCCGATCCTACCGTCTTGGGGGACGAGGCGGTCGTAGGTATGATTTTTTTCTTTTCAGAATATTCTACTAAACATCCTTCACATAATTTCCCTTGCTTATTTCACTCTTCTTTGAAACAAAAGGGGACGCTGAGAGTCCATTAGCACCAGCTCTCGGTGGAGAATTTGCTTCACCTGCAAGAGTTTCTCCGTTAAGGGAAGCGGAAGATTTGGCTGTCCTTCAGGAGCCTATCATGATTAGTGACTCAGGTATAATTCCATTGTCATTTCACCATCTCACAATACCTTACTCTCTTCATTTCTCCCTTTGGGGATCTTATTCTTGTTTTTAATTCAGACCCTGAAGATTTTGTCATTGCCGAGGCGACCGGCACAGAGTTCGGCGATAGGTCTGATGTCAGATACGACGACAATATTGAAGAGGAGCCTGACGAAGAGATTGAGGCAGAGCCAGAGGTTGAGCTCGATGCAGGATTCAACGTCGTTCCCGAAGAAGGCTTCGAGGCGGACCCTGAGGAGGAGAGACTCTCGGGTGACATTTCTCCCGATGGTACGTGCTCTTATATCCCCTCACTTTGGATCTCATGTTTATATTGCATGTGATGACATTGGTTTGGTTTGTAGGTCCTTCTGTATCGGAGATGCGGCATCTGTTGGAGAAGCTATGTTCCCTTAGCAACTCTACTCGAGCCCACCGTTCATTGGACCTTCGTGTTTTGGATTTGGTCCCTGTTTCCGGGAACTCTCCTGATTTCCAGGGGGTGATTGACGACTTGATCGTCCCCTGTCAAGAGCATTTGTCTTGTATAACCCGCGAGCGTTTGGCCTGGGCTTTCGGGGAGAGACGAAAGACTCTCTCGACTCTCGCGACATCGGTGTCTCGTGCCGAGTCGGAGTTATTCTCACTTCGTCACCGCCTCAGGGGTCTCCAGGATCAGCTTACATGTCACCTGGCTTTCAGTGCAGGTATGCTAGCTTCTGGGGCTGATTACAGGGCTTCTAGCCACCTAGCTGATCAGACCCAGTCACTCAAGAGTGAGATCAAGGGCATGGAGGGTTTGGTAGACACCGCCTTCTCTACTCTTCGTGACTACTCATATGATTATGAGGCCGCCCGAGCTAGCGTAGACGACCTAGTGGCTGACGAGGAGCGTCACTTTACCGCCGCCTGTTCTTTGTTTACCCGGATCGACGGGTTCTTGGCCCAGCTGCGTAGTCGCTATCCTAGCCTTTAGGGTGGCATTTGTTTGTATTTTTGGCATTTTGTTTGTTTTGGACATGGTTTTAGTTATTTATTTTTGAGGAGCTTAGGTTTGTTATTGTATTTTGTATAATGCATGGATTGAGTATATGTTTTGGGAAGATTTATATTATTATCGGCATTTTGGTATTTTGTTATTTTGTTAGGCACAAGATAAAAAGCCTGTTCATCTCTTTATGACTGGTCAGATGAACATACCAGTGTCAATTGTTTATGGTACAAATTGGCAAAACCATTTTTTAATGTGGATCCTTTCTATTCTCTCCACTCATTATTAAGTGTGGAATCCTCACATTTCACTCATTCTCCACGCATACTTATTTATGTATTTGGAGGGGGATTTCGCCCTGATAAATTATCCGAGCTTATCATAAGGATAAGAAGGTTTCATTCATTATAGGGCTTTTTATTTATGCCTTCAATACTCTGCCTTACTATTAATTAATAAGGCAATGTTTTATTCAGCAATGATTTGTTTAAAGCGACAAATCGTAACGCTGCTCATTTTCATATTTATTCTGTATCAAATGGGCAAACACAGTGGTAATTGTATTGGAGGCACAAATACCAAAACCATTTCCCCGCTTTAGTGGCTCCAAAGTTCGGGCGCCGACTTCATCCGGCGATGTGGACAAAACCTTTCTTTTTGGCCTGTCAGAGGTTTTGGTAGCTTTTGTGTTAGCCACCACATGTGTTCCTTGATTAACGGCTCAAGGCAACAAGGCCGATTTATGCCCGGAGGGGACATTTTGGTTTATGGTATTTCTTCAGTGGACACCATCCACGTCCCTTGATTAACGGCTCAAGGCGACAAGGCCGATTTATGCCCGATGGGACGGCTTTGTTTGAGGTATTTCTTCAGTGGACACCATCCACGTCCCTTGATTAACGGCTCAAGGCAACAAGGCCGATTTATGCCCGATGGGACAACTTTGTTTGTGGTATTTCTTCAGTGGACACCATCCACGCCCCTTGATTAACGGCTCAAGGCGACAAGGCCGATTTGCACCCGGCGGGACATGGATAAATACCTTTTACCCCGGGACTTTAAGCCACCTTTCTTTTGGGCGTATGAGTTTAGCCACCTTTCTTCTTGGTGTTTGAGTTTGGCCACCTTTCTTCTTGGTGTATGGGTTTAGCCACCTTTCTTCTTGGTGTATGGGTTTAGCCACCTTTCTTCTTGGTGTATTATGCATGGTATTTCTTAAGATACCGCCCGTTTATAGGAGGTAATGGTCTTTCGCCTTTATGATCTATGAGTTGGTATGCCCCTCCATCAAACACCTTCTCAACCACATATGGGCCTTCCCAATTGGGTGAAAACTTTGGGCCGACATGCCGGCCAATTATGGGCCTTCGGAGAACGAGTACTAATTCCCCTTGACGAAAAGTTCTTGAGCGGGCCATTTTGTCGTAGGCCCGTGCCATCTTCGCTTGGTATATTTCCAAGTTTTGTTGGGCTATGATTCGCCTTTCATCCATAGCGTCGAGTTCATCGAGCCTGAGGTGCTTCTGCTCATCTAACGACATTTCGTTCTGGAGCGCCACCCTTAAGGACGGGAGTTCCACCTCAAGCGGCAGGACAGCTTCGACACCAAACACCAGGGAATATGGTGTCGCTTGAGTGGGGGTTCGACATGTGGTTCGATATGCCCAAAGCGCTTCTTGTAGCCTTTCATGCCAGTCGCGCTGATTTCCTTTCAACGTCCTTTTCATGATTTTTATCAAGGTCTTATTGAAGGCCTCTGCTAAACCATTTGCTCTGGGATTGTATATGGAAGAATATTTCCAATCAATCTTGAACTTTTCCGCAAGTGCGTATACTTTAGCACTTTTGAACGCGGCCCCGTTATCAGAAATGATTCTCCTCGTGGTCCCAAATCGGTATAGGATATGGGTTTTGAAGAAATTCACGACATCGATTGCCTTCACTTCCCTAAGCGGGACTGCCTCGGCCCACTTGGTGAAGTAATCGGTCGCAGCCAAGATAAACTTATGACCCTTGGAGGAAGGTGGGTCAATGGGCCCGACTACATCGGTGCCCCATGCATCAAACGGCCAGGATGATACAGTCGGGTGAAGCGGATTTGGGTGTTGATGTATGAATGTGCCATGTATTTGGCACATGTGACACTTCTTGGCATGCTCGATACAATCGCGTGCCATGGTGGGCCAATAATAGCCCACGCGCTTTATCTTAAGTCGCATTTTGGGTCCCGGCTGATGTGCTCCGCATAAACCCGAATGAACTTCCTTCATGATTTGGTGGACTTCTGAGTTTGACACACAGCGAAGCCACATTTGGTCGTATGATCGCCTGTATAAGGTGTCATTGACGTAGGCGTAGCGAAGCGCTCTCTTCTTGAGTTGCTCTCGCGCTGATTTCTCATTCGGGAGAACCCCGTATTTGAAGTATTCAACGAAAGGTTGGCGCCAATCGTCATTCGGCTGAGTCACCATGACATCTTCCAGGTCACTTTCCATTTCTTCGGCCATAGCCACCTGGATTTTATCTTTGGTCCCCGTGAAGCATGAGGACAGGGGTCGTCGATTTTTGACAACAATTTGCACATTTCCGTCGTCAGGTTCGCCTAATTCTTTAGCCACCCGAGCGAGTGCATCAGCTTTGCCGTTTGTGGCTCTCGAGATTTTCTTGAATAGGATTTCGGGAATTTCATCTATTAATTCCAAAACCCTAGCGTGATACTTCACCAACTCTGGTTTTAGTACCTTGTATGCTCCGGTGATTTGATTTATTATCAATTGGGAGTCACCAAACACATGGAGTTTTCTAATCCCCATATTCAGCGCAAGCTCTAACCCGGCTATGAGCGCTTCATATTCAGCCTCATTATTTGTACAAGGCTCGGTCAATGCTAAGGCATGACGCATGATTCCTCCTTCCGGTGTTACGAAGACTAAGCCTATCCCGGCCCGTATTTGCGGGATGTTTGGGCCCGCGGTGGGCCGTATTGATGATGCCCCATCAAAGTACATTTCCCAACTTGGGGTTTCATCTTTGATATGAAAGACTTCTTCATCTGGAAATTCGCATGCCAAAGGAGAGTCGTCGGGTATTGGATGGGCCGCTAGGAAATCAGCCATCGCTTGCCCCTTTATGGCCTTTTGTGGCGCGAAAGTTATATCAAACTCGGTCAGGATTATGGCCCATCTTGCCAACCTGCCTGTAAGCATGGGTCTCGTCATGAGATATTTTAAGGGGTCAATCTTTGAGATGAGGATGACCTTGTGGGCTATCATGTAGTGTCGCAACTTCTTCACAGCGAACACCAATGCCAGGCAATGCTTTTCAATCGGTGTATAGGCGTATTCCGCCCCTACCAGCATGCGGCTCAAGTAATAGAGGGCGTTTTCTTTCCCTTGTTCATTTTCTTGCGCTAATAAGGCCCCGAGAGATCCATCCAAGGCCGTCGTGTACAATATCAGCTCTTTTCCTGGTATTGGAGCTGCTAGCACTGGTGGTTTGAGGAGGTAGCCCTTGATGTCATTTAGGGCTTGTTGGCAGGCTTCGTCCCATTTAAACGGGACATCCTTCTTGGTCAATCGGGTGAAAGGTTGTATCCTACCCGATAGATTGGCTATGAATCGCCTAATGTATGCCAAGCGGCCTTGAAGCGAGCGAAGCTCCTTAAGGTTCCTGGGTGGCGGCAATTCTTGTATTGCCTTGATTTTACCCGGGTCTATTTCTATTCCCCGGTGTCGAATAACAAACCCAAGAAATTTCCCCGACGAAACCATAAAGGCGCACTTTAACGGGTTTAGCTTCAGCGCATGTTGCCTCAGACGGTCAAACACGACCTTGAGATTTGTGAGATGCTCGTCATAGGACGTCGCCTTTACGACCAAATCGTCCACGTAGCATTCGACAATCTTATGAATTAGGTCGTCGAATATTTTCGTCATGGCTCGCTGGTATGTGGCCCCGGCATTTTTGAGGCCAAAAGGCATAACCTTGTAACAATAAATACCCATCGGAGTGCGGAAGGCCGTATGCTTCTGGTCTTCTTCATCCATTTTGATTTGGTTATACCCCGCGTACCCATCCATAAAAGAGAATACCTCATAGGACGAGGTATGGTCGATGATGATTTCCGTCACCGGTAAAGGAAAGTCATCTTTGGGACAAGCTTTATTCAGGTCCCGAAAGTCGACGCATATGCGTATTTGCCCGTTCTTCTTTTTTACGGGAACGATGCTAGCCACCCAATCGGGAGTTTCTTCTTCCCGCACAAAGCCTGCATCGATAAGCTTCTTGGTTTCGACCACGACCTTTTCTTCAAGTTCTATTCTCATTCGTCGCGGTGCTTGTTTGACCGGCTTTATACTTGGGTCAATTTTGAGTTTGTGGACTGCAACTTTGGGATCCAGTCCTGGCATTTCTTCATAGCTCCATGCGAAACAATCAACATATTCTTGGAGAAAGGCCCTCAAAGGTTCCCGCTTCTCTTGGGGAAGGGATGCGCTTATGAAGGTTGGCCTGGGGTCTTCATCTGTCCCGAGGTTAACTTCCACCAACTCGTCAATGGTGTTTGGCGCGCCGTCCTCCAACTCTTTTGGTGTGTTTTTAGCCACCAGGATGAAGTCTTCTTCTTCTGGCTCCTCAGATACCATATAACAGGTAACTCTGCGGTTCTTGAAGAAACTTCGACACCGTTCGTCGGGATCCCCGTCTTCTTCTGACTCAGAGTTGTATCCCAAACCGCGGGTGTATTTGATCTTGTCATCAAGGCCCCTGACCGTATTAGTTGAGCCATTCCATAGTCTTTCAAAGTAATACATCTTGGATTTTGATATGGTTTGAGGACACCGGGCCTTTTCCATCAGTTGGCCTTGATTCTTCCCGAAATACCGGGACGCCTCGATATTGACTTCCCCGTCATCGGAGTCTTCTGACAATAAGCCACTCCACTCGTGGATCAGGGCGTTATCACCAGGATTGATTGCATCGATTTTGTAGAATCTGATTGGTCTATGAGTGACCGTCTTCCCTGGCAAGCGTTCGACCTTAGAAGGAACAACAAACGTCCGCAACTTCTGGATTTGGTTCACTTCTTTGGGAGAAAGGTCCTTGTAATGTCTTTCGGGTACTTTTTCAACCCTTAAAGACGATTCATGGCTCTCGTCAGTCTCGAAGTTGTATGTCGGTTTGACGTGAAATAGGATTTCTTCTTCTGATCCACTTTCCGATTCATACACCTCTCCATCTATAGGAGCTTCCTCTTCTGACTCATCGTCTGTTGAGGCCCCGTATAGCGGGATAACCCGGCGCGTCGAGATTTTCTCATCTTCTTCATCAGAAGAGGCGCCAAATAAGGGAGTGACACCATACACTCGTTCCTTCTTGTCTTCCTCTTCATCAGAGGACAACCCATAAATGGGTTTATTACTCAAAGTTGGTGCCTTTTATCATGAGATGACACCAGATTGGGCGTGGATTTGGTTTGGCTTGTTTGCATTTCCAAGCCATTTCCTTGTAAGACGGAGCTTAGAGACTCCATCAGCGCTTTATGCTGATCCTTCTCCTCCTGCGTTAAGAAATAACGGGCGTCGCTAAGGCCAATTTCATGGACCCCGAACGGCTTAATGTCCCCATTTATCCTTTTTTGCCTTCCGTCTTTCATGTATTTCATGCATTGGTGAAGAGTTGATGGTACCACCCGGTTTTCATGCAGCCAAGGGCGACCGAGTAAGGCCTTGTATGACGTATCGGCGTCAATGACATAAAATTTGGTCGAGGTTATCAGGCCCCCGAATTGGAGTGTTAGGGTCACCGCACCCATGGCTTTCTGCGAATGTTGATTGAACCCATGAATGGTCACTTTCTCATTCGACAATGGTTTGGTATCCAGCATTAGGGTTTTCAGGATCCTCAAGGGCATAATGTTTATCGATGACCCCGAATCGACCAAAATGCGATTCAATCTTTGCCCCTCACAGTCGCCAGTTACATACAACGGCCGGTTGTGATCGGCGGTGCCAGTCAAAAGGTCTTCATCAGTGAAATGGATACCCGTTGAACGGCTGTTGACGTATGCCGTCTCATGTGATTGCTTTTCAGCAAAGTAGGCCTGGAATTGCTCAGGATTTTGGAGCGCGTATATTAATATGTCGCGCATATCCTTCGACATCATCAATGCATCAAAGACACTAAGCAAGGCTGGGATCTTACGGAGATGCGCCAGCACATTGTAATCTCCTACCATGAGTTTTGACTTTTCACGGGTGGGTAGGCCATTTTCTGGTTCTTTGCTTGTACTTTTGGTCTTCGCGACATTTCGGTCAGACTCCTTTGGAGGTTGACGTTCAGGGATGTAGGTGCCCGAACGCAGAACGACCTGACATTCTGTCTTTTCCTTTTCAGAGGTAGTGGCCTCATTACCTTCTTCGGGATAAAATAGACTCCCGGGAAAGTGTGCGTCTTCTTCAGAATCGCTATTATGATGTATTGCATGGCACCATTCTTTTTGGTTAGGCGCGGAACGGGTGTATTTGTGAGGATTTGATTGCCCTTCCTCCCTGTTCTCTATTTTAAAAGAGCGTTTTCGGCCGTCGACGGGCCTACCCTCTTTCCTTGATTCAGGGTTTATTGACCCTCTCCTTGGGTTTACAACGGAGAAGTTCCTGGCTTGAGTAGAAACGGCCTGAGACTCGCCACCTCTTTCCTCACTTGTGGTTTCAATCGTCAGCCTTTCTTCGTGGCCGCAATCTTGCCATGCTATGCTTTCCAACATCTCTTTGTCATCTATGTTTACTAAAAAGACATTGGGAGGTTTCCTTCGGGCTTGACCCGGCCGAAACGTCTCATTTCTGGATTGATGCCCATGAGAAACTATGATCACCATGTCCTCTTTCGGGCGCCCCGAAGATGAGTTTCCCTCGTCTCGGGTAAATCCAACTCTAAGGAACGCATTCATTTCAGGTCCCTTCTCGCATTCTTTTCTCATTCGACAGGGCATGTCTTCCACTAGCCCTTTTATGCCTTCGGGTTTGAATTTCCGAATTGTCGACTTTGAGTCTATGCTGGTTGTCTTTTTGCTGCCATTCATAAAATGGTGAACTTGCCCGAGAAGCTCGTTGAGATAAAGCTCCTCCCGACAAGGGAGAGTATTAGAGTCTTCTGACTCACTCACCTCATGAGTTTCTACGTGGGTGATGACACAGCATTCTTCATCCCAGAACTCATCTCCTTCATCTGTGGTTTCGTCTTCATCGACTATACCCATTAATTTGTTGAGAATTCGTTTAGGAATGAAGTCTCGAAGCATGGCCGGTATCGGTTGACCTTGTTCGTATTCTTCGAGCGCATCAATGTACTTCTGGAGTTCTGACTTTTCCGGATACTCCTTTGGCTTTACTGGCTTCTTGTCCCGTTTGCGGCTGCCATTTTTGTTCGCTTTCTTGTAGAAGGCCACCGATTTTCTTGGTGGTTCAGGGATAGTGGGAGTTACATCATTCTTCCACAAAATACCTGGTTCTTTCTGAATGGATTTGAGGAGTTTCTTTGCTTTCCGGGACAGGTGGATACTCCAAGGTTCGGTCGAAGAATCCTCAATATTGATCTCTATATGAGAGACCGCGTTCACCTGCTCATGCGGGGCTGGCGTTTGGAGGATACTATCAGCCAGAGTTATCTCGCCATTCTTGTACCTCCTTTCTATCCAGTCTTTGAACACCCAACAATCTTCTATGGGGTGCCCAAGCACTCTGTGATATGGACAGTAGTTCGGGTCACTGGATTTCTCCATGTCGGCGGGCCGTTTGCATTTAGGTAATTGGAGCCCGTCCTTCAAGGCATCTTTGAAGAGTCGCGCGACTTTATCCCTTTTGAATGAATAAGGCTTGCCCTTCAGTTCCTCCAGACTTTTAAGAGGCTGCCCGCTTCCATATACGGGTTTTGCACTGCTGCCGCCGTCATTTTTATTTGACGAGCCACCATTGTTTACAGTGTTGACATTAGCGGCCGCGTTTTTGCCGCCGGACTTGCTTGTACTGGCTACCTTGGCCTCGGCTTTCCCTCCTCTTTGGAATCTCTGACCCGAGTAGTTGGGCCATGAATTTGGAGGTGCATTTTCAAGCCTAGACACACAGTTTATCAAATCCTGATATGTCGTAATCTTGGCTATCCCTAAGAATGGTGTCATCCAGTTGTCAACGTTCCTGAGTATTAGTTCGACCGCCTCCCTTTGGGTTATTGGGCGATCACACCTGATGCTGAGGTTTCGCCAGCGACTAATGTACTCCAGAACTTTTTCATTCTTCTGGGGCCTGGTATTGGCCAAGTCCGCAATGCTGATTTTGTCAGTCATGACCGCGAACTTTGCCCTGAATGCATCGGTCATATCATCCCACGTTTTAATACTCCCATTTTCTAATGAGTAGTACCATTCAAAGGCAGGACCCGTTAGACTTTGCGGGAATTGACGCAGCAACAAGGCATCATTGCTCCCTGTATTCCCACACGAAGCCATGAAATGGGCCAAGTGTTGATCTGGGTTTGTGTCTTTTACACCCTCTCCCGAGAAGGATTTAAACTTCGGGACTATATACCCCTTTGGGTAAGGTATAGCGTCGTAATCGGCTGGGTACGGCCTCCCCGTTCGTTTCAAGGGTGAGACGGTAAATCCTGCGCCCGCTATTTGAAGTTGTTGACTAATTATCTCTTGGATCTCCTTCTTAGTCAATCCTTGATTCTCGTTGGTATATATACGAGTGTTGGAGCCCCGAGCAATATTGACTCGAGAGCTCTCTCCTCCACATGGGAGGTCTTCTTTGTGACCGTCGGGGTCTCTGAAGCTTGGATGTTGCGATGGTTGAGGTCCCGTATGTTTGGAGGGTCCTTCATCTTCCACTCTTTCATTTGTGATCCCCTTTTTGGTCAGGAAGTCACTTAAGGACTTGATCAGGCTTAAAGCCTCTTGATTTTGCTTTCTGAGCTCTCCCATTTCTTGCTCATTTTTCTGTCTATACTCCTCCATTTCTCGTTCTCGTATAGACAACTGTCGTTTTAGTTGGGCGACGAAGTCATTCGCGGAGCCACCGGTGTCTTCCATTTCTGCCTCATTGTGGGCTGATTCGTCGTCAGTTGGAGGGCCCCCTTTTTGCCCTCTTTTGGTCCTGGCTCTGGTCCTGGCCGCATGAGCATTCTCGACATCTCGACCAGGTGGTGGGTCATGGGATGGGCCCACTTCTTCATCGTCAGCCATATATGTGGCGTGACGTTCTTCTTGATCGTCAGAGGAGCTTTCGTCATACACCCCCACAGTATAGACTGTGAAGTGTTCTTCTTCGTCATCAGCATAGGGTGCCAGACGAGAGACCCGCCTTTTCTTTCGGGCCTGATCAGGAACAGTGATAACCAGTCCTTTGCTTGACTTTAATGGCTTAGGGTTTAGTTTTGGCCCTAGCCTGTCAAACACAGTCGTGCTCGAGGCTTGGGGTTTTATCTTTGACCCCAGCCTATTAAACACGTTTTCACTCTCGATATTTTTCGAGAGAGCGGTGGTTTTGACCGTAGCCCGTGTTTTGGGCTTAGCCACCTGTATATAGGTGGATGGTGTCTGGCTTGTTTGGGTCAGACGAGATTTTGGGATCCATGTTTGTTTGGTCCCTGGTGCCCGTTCATATGGGCGGTTCCCCGATTCCCGGGGGAAATGGACCTGTCTCCCTTGGTTTTGCGAGACAGAAGCTTGAGGCTTGTTTCGACGCTGTTGTTTACGCGCCTTAATAGCTTGGTGAGTCTCGTACAGAGACTTACCTAGGTTGACCTGTTTAAGACCTGAGGGTCTTCCCGACTCGGTCGAGAAGTTTTGGTTTTGGAGAGGTTTTGGTTGTGGAACCTCCCAAACGCTCCGGATACGAGCGGTTGGAGAGTTCCTTTTCACAATCCTTAGGGATGTGAAGGGATTGGAGACAGGGAGATTTGGCTCAGCCACCAGCTCATCCTGGTAGGCTTGGAGAGCCCGTTTCTTGGTGACCTTTGGGGCCACCGGTGTGGAGAGGGTCGGGGAGACTTTCTTCTCAGAACGGTGTCTCCTGGGGCGCTGAGGTTTGGGAGGAAGCGCCATGATTTTGTTGTCGATCCCCTTCTGGGTGATCCTGAAGGAGACCTCTTCACTATCATCTTCGACCATTGTCGGGGTCGGTGACGGTGGAGTAGGAGGAAGAACGATCATTTGGGGAAAGTCCCCAAATGAGAACACCATATGGCCCGCCTCGTTGAGGGAGACGGGGACAGCAATTGCAAACGGAGAATTTGCTCCAGACATCATTTCCTGAAAAGCATAAACTCCACAAATCAATTAGCCATATTTCATTAAAAATTTATGATATATATTTTTATTTGATCCATATATTTAATTAGTTTAGCCCAAGAGATGAGAGGAGAAAGATAGGTCCCACCGGGCGTGCCAGAACCTGTGCGGCCCTTTTTCGCGGCCCACGCGCGAGGCATCGGCGTCCTCGCTCACGGGGGAAGAAGGTGCAGGTACATCCCTGCGCGTGTTTGTGCGCTCAAGGACTTATTATTTAGGTGATTGTGGGAACTTTTATTTTCCGACGGGCGCAAGCCCCCGCCGTTAATTACCCCGGCTCTCGCCTCGGGAACCTCTGATTAATGGGCTAAACTAATCAAAATATATGGATCAGATTTGTGGCTTTATTTCTTCCTTCCAATTTATTATAATGCATACTTGAAATAACCCAAAGGTATAACTTTGGATAATAAGACTAAAGACGTATGATCTAAAGTCAGAGAAACGTATAATTTCTCATAAATCAGAGATCGAGGATGTATAATCCTATTAATCTCACGGAGTTCGAATGTGAAGCGCACTGCCAACTCGATACTCAAAGAACCAGAGATGTTTGATCTCTAAAAAGGTTCATGTCAAAGACAAGGACGTATAATCCTAAACAGTCTATTGACCTTCCAAATCCCGAATCTGAAGCGCTATGCCAATTCGAAACCTGGGAAAATTGGAGGATCGGGAACATATAATTCTTTATCGATTTCCAAAATGAGGTACATTAAACCTGAAGCGCACTGCCAATTTAATGTTCTCGAAACATGATTTGATATGATTTGGTATGTTGGTATGTTTTCACCAAGTTTTGGACTTATCTGCATATTTGGCATATTTGGCCAGAGATTTGGACATATTTACATATTTGACCTATTTTATCAAGGGTTTGGACATATTTGTATATTTGGCATGTTTGGCCAGAAATTTGGGTGTATTTGTATATTTGACATATTTGACATGTTTGGTCAAATGTTTGAGTTTATTTGCATGTTTGACATATTTGGTCAAATATTTGGACACATTTGTATTTTTTGACATATTTGGTCAAATATTTGGGTATATTTGCATATTTGACATATTTGGTCAAAGATTGAGACATATTTGCCTATGTGACATGTTTGGTCAAAGATTTGGGCATGTTTGTATTTTTGACATATTTGGTCAAATATTTGGGTATATTTGCATATTTGACATGTTTGGTCAAAGATTGGGGCATATTTGTGTTTTTGACATATTTAGTCAAATGTTTGGGTACGTTTGCATATTTGACATGTTTGGTCAAATATTTGGACATACTTGACATATTTAAATATTTTGTTTTGTTTTATCAAAATATAATGAAGTTTAATTATTTTGAACATTTTGATTTGTTTTATGACATGATTCAATCATTTTTGAATATTTTTGATTTATTTTATCAAAATATGGCATAATTTAATCATTTTTGAATATTTTTTTTTTATTTTATCAAAATATAGCATAATTCAATCATTTTTGAAGATTTTGATTTGTTTTAACATATTTAACCATTTTTGAATATTTTGATTTGTTTTATCGAAATATAACATAATGTGATTATTTTGAATATATTTTTTTTTTATTTGTTTTACCAAAACATGACATAATTTAACTATTTTGAATATTTTGATTTGTTTTATCAAAATATAACATAATTTGATTATTTTGAGTATTTTTATTTATCAAAATATGATATCATTTGATTATTTTGAATATTTTGATTTATTTTATCAAAAAGAATTCATTTGTTTTGAGCATTTTCATATGACATAATTTCCATTTATTTTAAAAATATTTTATTTGATATTTTGAATTTATTTTATACATACATGATATGTCTTGAATTTTCTTTTATTTATAATAAAAAAAAAAGAAATAAAATAAAATCAAAATTGACATTTTATGGTCTTAAAAATATTCATAAATGAAATCATGATTTTTGATATATTTTTTTATAATTTATGGGCTTAAGAAATCATTTTTATTTGGTGTTTAAAGTTTATTTTCAAAACAGATTAATATGGGCCGTCAGATTTGGGCCCATGCATCAAGATCTGAACTTAAGTTCAGTTTTTAAAGCATCTTTTAAACTGGGCCGTTGGATCTCTGGCGCGCATCAAGGCTTCTCTGGGCTGTTTGAATTTCATCAAGATTCGCACTTTGAGATGCATCAATATTCGTGCTCATCCTCCCCGACACTGATCGAGGTCCTGCCGGCGTCGGATCTCCGATCAGGAGGCATGGCTGGCATCGCCGGAGCGTGGGGAGTCCATCGGCGGTGGTCTCGGCGGCGGCGGCGGCCTGGATCGCCGGAAATGGGGGTAACCACCTGGTTTCGGTTGGGAAGTTGGCTGAGATGAGATTTTGAGGGATTTGAGCTGATTTTTGACAAATTGACTCGATTCCTTTATCATATAGCATCGTCAGAACATGTTTATCAAGATTTTGAGGCTTAATTTGAGTTTAATCCATCAATTTTGCAACTTTGGCCATTTGGTACCAAACTGGTTTCGGGGCTTTGGTACCAAATGGTATTTCATAGCTTTCCTTTGCAATTTTCTTTCAATTAACCTTCCAAACAGTGTCGTTTAGTATGTTTGAACATGTTTGGATGATCAATTTCATCAATTTAGATGTGCATTGTCCTTTATGCACATTGGGTCATTTCTGGTTTTATTTTCAATTTGGTTTCCTTTTGATTTCATCACATTCTTCTCAAATTGCATGTTTGATTATGTTCATTTGGGTCAATTACATGTTTTAGAAAGGTTTTATATCAATTTCACACATGAATTTCACTTGAACACGAGTTAATTTCATTTTTGCACTTTTCTGGTAATGGTCCAGAGCCAACTCAATTTCAATTTTGACAGACCCAATTTCAAAAATTCACAGAAAATCACAGAAAATCCCAAAAATGGTAAAATTTGATGAGTGAGTGCATTAAGACTTGTTCTAGATGCCCATGAAATTTTAAGTTAATTGAGTGAAAAGAAAGT
Source organism: x Bolboschoenoplectus mariqueter (assembly GCA_037678475.1). NCBI lineage: Eukaryota > Viridiplantae > Streptophyta > Magnoliopsida > Poales > Cyperaceae > x Bolboschoenoplectus > x Bolboschoenoplectus mariqueter. The sequence continues at coordinate 371,870 of CM075244.1, read as the reverse complement.
ATGATTATTGCATTTTTAGCAGACTGGACAGAAATGCCCTTTCAGCCTTATTAAAAATCAAATTTGGCTTAACCTATGGATTAAAGCCTGGTTTAATTATTCTAAATCCTTTAAAACATCACATGAGGTGTCATAAAGGTGAATTAATCAAGGAATTTTGGATTTTTGAATCAAAAGAAGAATGAACTTCTCAGTTTGACCCAAAGTTGACCTTTTTGGAGTTTTTGACAGATGAGATTGTAAAATTCATAACAATTCACAGAAAATTCCAAAAATTGTAAAATTTATATGGTAAGTTGGTATAAACCTAATCTACATGACTGTGAAATTTCATAAGAAATTAACAACCAGGCTGAGAGATATGGATTGATCTCTCAGCTGGCCAGAAACAGGAGTTCACTGGACTCAAACCAGTATTGATGTTTATTGCTTTTCCATTGCTCAATTATGAACTTGAGCTATTAAGCACATCAGAGAACATGAAGGAAAGAACTAAAAGGAAAATAAAACCAATTTGCACCAAAATATCATATATTATAACAAATTGAAATACAATATTCATATAAAACATGGGATTTTGTTTTTCCATGGAATTTTGACAGCATAACAGCTTGTATAAAGCCATTATTGAGCTTTACACAGCCACTGCACATGTGCATAGGGCTTGAGAGAGAGAGGGGATGAGCATGTGCCCATCCCCATGAAACCAGATTGGCATGTGCCAATTGGTTGGAGTATGCTGCCAGAATCCATGGTGAACTCACCATGTGAGCTCCTGAGACTCAAGCTCAGCCACCAATTGAGCTCTGGAAGGAGGGAGGCACATGTGCACCTCCCCAGCCATGGGGCTAGCCATCTCACCCAGCAAGGTGAGACTGGCTCCTTGAGCTCAATTGAGACTGAGCCAAGCTCAAGGCTTGACTCCTATGGCTCTTACCTAGCTATTCAAGACTTGGTTTCTCCTCAGCTAGCTTTTTTTTTTTTGTGGAATTTGGTGGAGTTGAGATTTTGGCAGAGTTTTGGCTATGTTGCTCTCTCTCTTTTTTCTTCTTCACTGGGGGTCTATTTATAGCCCAGAGGGCATGGTTTAAGCCTCAGGGCTGAGCTGGCATCATCCCAGCCCTTGGTTTGATCAAGTGGCCAGGATTGAGCCAGCCAGGCCTGTGCTGGCCTGAGGCTTGTCCTTGGAAGATTCCTCCAGCTAACTGGCGCTCAGAGCTCTCCATTGAGGTGCCTACATGTGTCCCTGACACAGGCCTGGGGAGAGAGAAGGAGCCGTTGGCTTTGTCTTCTTCCTTGGGTCAGTGTGTCATGCCTTTCGGGTGTGAGCATATCCCGAATATTCCTTGGCCTTGCTGGCGCTTGACATGTCACCAAGGTGCCACTGAGTGTGCCCAACGTGTCAATTTGGCTGCTTGAGTGCTGAGTTGTGCCAACTGACCATATCCAAATCAGACCAAGGTGCCAAGTGGTGCACCTGCCAATTGAGTGCTTTTCACCCCAAATTGGCACTTCAGGCAGCGTCGTGGAGGTGTCTTGAAGCTTCTCCAGGTGTTGGCTTGGCTTCTAGAGCTCCCAATTGCTCTGTCACCTTCAAGGTCGAGGTACTTTCTCCTTCGATTTTCTCTTTGTTTACTTTACTATTTTCAATGCTGTTTGTGGCATTGAACTCCCCTTAGGATGTAGATTAAGTCCCTAGAATGGTTTAAGCCAACTCGCATTGTACACCTAGACTCCATTTTCGAAGCTCCACTGAGCTCTGGAGCTCGAGGAGGAAGAAAGGAGGGAGAGAGAGAGAAATTCAAAAGGTTTCTCTCGCTTGGGTTGGGTGCACGTGAACCGTGCTTTGGTTTCGGGCTTGTCAGAGGGAGGGAGCGCTTGCACCGCGCTCACCTCTCTTTCCCTTCTTTTCTTTTCGCTGGCCAAAATAACTCTGGGCGCTGGGCCCCCTTGGCAGTGAGACTGAAGGAGAGGGGCCCAGTCGTCAGGTTTAATGAGACACAGCCCCAGCGAAAAACTGAGGGTTGGGCTGTGGGCTTGGTCCTTGTGCACCAAAACGTACTGTCAGTGGTATGGTGCATGTGTACTGGGTCCACGCAAAGCGCCTTTAACACTTTGTGTGTATGACAGGCGGGTCCCAAGGGCAGAAGTCGTGTTTGAGCTCCCCAGATTGCACCCAGAGTGTTGCACATCCCCCAAATTGCACCTAGAACTATCTCCAGTTCTGATTTTTGGTATTTTCTTTATTCCTTTTTCCATTTTATTTTATTCTTCATGCAAAAATCCATGAAAAATTACTGAAAAATCACAGAAAATATATTCCATGATTCTGTTATTTTGGGTAATATTTTTGGTATTTTTGGGTGTGAAATTAGGCATTAATTTCACTTAAATCATTAATTGTATATGATTAGGCATATTAATCTTATACAATTAATATTTTGGCATGATTATCCCAAAGAATCATTTTTTAATTCCAAGGGATAATATTTGGGGCATTTTTCATGAATGAAATTCATGATTTTTGGATTTGGCATGTTTAATTATATGAAATTGTTTCTTGATTTCATATAATTAGGGTTTTGTGCATATATTTTTTTTTGCACACATGTGTATATATTTTTTGAAGGGGGTTTGGTATGATTATTTCATGAAATTATTTTTTTAATTTCAAGAAATAATTTTGGGATTTAATAAATCATGAGATTGGACATAATTTCATGATTTAATATTTGACATGGCTATTTCATGAAATTGTTTCTTTAATTTCAAGAAATAATTTTATGAAATTGAACATAATTTCATAATTTCAAATCTTTGGTATAAAAATCACATGAAATTATATCATTAATTTCATGCAATTTAATTTGTGTATTTTTCTGGCAACTTTTAAACAGCAAACATTCATAATTCAACTTTTTTAGTTATAATGGACTTAATATCTCAAGAGCAAAAAAAAAAAAAAACTCTATTCAAGAGCAAAGTAGTACTTGTTTTAATGATTTTAAAGGATGAGAATATTATTTTCATTCTTTTTAAATCATTTTTTGAAAATAAGTTGGATTTTAGATTATTAGTTTTTTTTTTTCTTAATTGAGGCAAAGCATTTATGAAAAAAGCTTCATATGAATAAAATATTAGAAATATATTGAGCTATTATATTATACCGGTCCATTCATACAACATGTTACTTTTAAAAAAAAACTTAATAATCCGGAAAGAAATCAATAAAAATTAATATATTAACAACAATATTTTATAACAATTTGTTAGTGTAAGTTAGAGACGTATGAAATGTTTGTATTATTTGGTTACTATCATTATAACTGCTATCTTTATATTCCAATTAATACAGTTATATTATTCAACTTATAATTCTATCATTCAATTTATTAACTTTATTTTAATATGATTTAACCAAATGCTAAATCGAAACAATATATATAGTGATGAAGTAAAAAATTGAAATATTCACGAGTAAAACATTTGCGTTACAAACTTGTAAATTTTCGATTTCATTTAGTATAATTTCAAACGGTCAAAAAAATTTGAAGGTTTATAAGCTACTTAAAAATATATTTATGTTTTGTCATTTTTTTAACCGCTTAATTTTAACTAGATAAAATCAATAATTAATAATTTTAGTATTGGAAATACATCACTCCTAAAGTATCGGTCGTAAAACAGATTCAATAATTAATTAATTAATTAATTAATTAATTTTTTTAAAATTTAATTAGGCACATAAAAGCCGCTTATTTGGTTGAAATCACATTAAGTGTCTTTATATTCCACTAATACACAAGTCAACAATAAACAATTTAGAGAAGTGAAAATTTGTATTATTAATAAACATAAAATAACTGCATAGGACTCATACTAAGTAATGTCAAACCATGCACATGTTTGAAATTGTCACATAATTGATACTTAACAAAACAAAAACTGTATATAGTTTATGCTTAATTAACATCAAATCATTGTTTGTATAATTATGCTCTGTCAAGTGTGAATCTTGTATACATGTATATAAACCTCAGACTATATGAACCATATATATAACTTGTAATTAATTAGATTGTTTAAAACCCACAAAAATGAAAATGAAAATGAAAATGAAAAGTGTGTAGTGTAGCAAAGAGTTTGTATACAAACAAGTAGCTGTCTATTTGTAGAAATACAAAACTACAATTGAAGGTGCAAATCAAGTTAGGCAATGCTTCTCATTCAACATTAATTCATTTATTCATGTGATGTAAGTAACCTATGTAGTTCTTTTCTGATACTTCTTTCTTCTGCTGTTTTGTTTGATGTGGTGCTATACAAACTCAAGCTGAAAATAACGTAATAATGATCGATCACGACAACAACGACGATGATGCGACATGATTGCAGTTATTATTTCAAAAATATTTGGAGATAAAAATGAGAATCTAAACTATCTAACTTTAAATATTTATAAAGGACTCTTTTTCCGGATTTCGAATCCGCGACTTCGAGTATGGAGAGTATTGTCTTTAAATTAAAAATACCGAAAAATCCCGTCCTCTTAGAAGTAGATTAACTTTACTTCTCACACACATATCTATATATATATATATATATATATATATATATTTGCCATAAAGGCAGAGCAAAGGGACAGAGACTCAACAGAGGTGGTCTGGTGGGCCCACTGCTGAATGGGTTATTCTTGATTGGATCATTTTAACCAAAGCATCCTTCCAAAATATGCAAAAATACAACCCAACAAGTGCCTACCACTCACTGTTCATAAAATCATATTATTATTGTTATTGTTATTGTTATTGTTCCTACTACTACTACTATAACATTTGATGAGTCATGAGGCTGTGTATCTCTCCGTGACATGATGTAAAAGTTTGTTCATGCGCTGGGACCAAATAGCATGTCGTCGTCGCCTTCTCATTTCTCCTTCTCTGCATTAATATATGTATGCTCTTTTCCTTTTGTTTCTCTCTTTCGGAATTCCATTTCTACAAAGGATATAAATTTATACATCAACAACTAATTCCACTCGTTTACTATTTTCTGAGCACTGATTTAACTAGATATCGTACATGTGACACAATCTCCTGTTTCTTTTCTTCTTCTTCTTCTTCTTCTTCTTCTTCTTTTTTACGTAAAGATTTTAGTTAATTTCAGTATTTGATAGGTTTATTTTAGTTTTTTTTTTGTGAAACAAATTCCGAATAAGTTTTATTTGGGTTATATGCTATCATGTTAATCATATACTTTATAATCCCTTAATTTGACAACAACGATATAAGTTTATTTTACAGTATTTGTCTAAGAAAAAAAGAAAGATAAAATAAAAAAAATGCAACAATAGAAGATTCTAGTATATATGCTTGGAAAGGAAAAATGAAAAAAAAAACAGAGTGGTCTCAATTATTGTAACGCGTGACCACCTGGCATCATCCTGTTTGTCACTTGCAAATTGCAACTTGCAATCCAATTATAATTCTGGAAAGAATAATTTTCTAAAATTATTCTTACACCTCACATTTTACATTATATATATATATATATATATATATATATATATTAAAATATTTATATTAAATAGATAATTTATTTATATTTGAATCGGTTAGTGTTTATAGTTAGTATAAAAAATATTTATCAGTTTTTTTCTAAATAATTATAGAAAAATGTGAGTTAAAAATTTTATTGTATAAATAAAAATACAGCTTACATAACATTCAATTCTAATAATAAAAGATATAAATACTTTTATCATTAGATATAAATATTTTCAAAAAAAAATATAAACATATCTAGGTGCAAATAAGAATTATCACTCCTTTTCTACTATATATGTGTACGTAAATTAGAAGTAAATTACAGTAAAATCATTTATGACCCATTCATTAATAATATTATGACATGTGCGGGTTCTATATAAAAAACTCAATAAATAGGAATTTTGCTTAAAATTTATGAATATATATATATATATAGTCCGCCTACGGTGTTTTCTTAAGCATTTCGGCTCAAAACGCTATGGGTCAAATTTCAAAATATCACATCTAAAATGTCAATCCAAGTAGCTCAGTAAATTTTTCATATCAAAATCTTATAAAATACCAAAATTTACTACTTTTAGAATTTTTAAACTGTTATTAATGATTTTTGAAAGATGACATTTTTTTAACATTCAAAATATTGATATTTTTTCTATTATTTTTATGGTCTTCTTTCAAAATCATTAGAAATAGTTTAAAAACACTAAAAATGATAAATTTCAGTATTCTACGAGATTTTGATATGAACAATTTATTGAACTGTTTGGATCGACGTTTCAAACACATAATTTTGAAATTCGACTCGTAAATATTTCAGGCCAAACTCTCTCTCTCTATATATATATATATATATATGATTCACAAATAATTAACATTCATAAAGCTGCTTTTGGCATCAGAGCATGACATGCTGCGTGCTAAAAAAAAAAAACAAAGGACAAATTAAGGTGGTGGTGATTTTTTGGCTGCAACTATCAAATTAATGTTGACATCATTTCTCTGTCATCAGTTGTTTAATTTTGTTTAGTTACTGACTTAACGACAAAATGGATAAGACCTATTAATTAATTAATTTAAAGTAATCACAAAGAGAGAGAAAGAGAGAATATGTAGGTAGTTATATATATAAATATATATATATATATATATATATATAACTATGTCTAATTAAGACATTATCATCTAAATGGTAATTGAAAAAGATTGGAGAATCAATTGATGTATATCTTTGTTCCCAACAATTTAGTTAGAGCCATTCCATCAAAACATTGTTTAGTGCCTTCCTTTATTTAATTAGGTTTCCTTTAAGTCATAAAAAGACTACATACTTAGTGGGGATAGTAAAAAAATTATAATGTTAAGCCTAAAAACTTAAAAAGGATATATATATATAGAGAGAGAGGTGGATTAAAATGTAACATGTTGCATGAATAAACCGGTATAATGGTTCGATATTTTTAATTTGAAAATAAAAATGATCAATCCGAACCGTTCGATATAATCTTCTTCATATCAACATCTTGTATAATACCAAATTTTACATTTTTTTTAAAATTTTTTTGCTATTTTTCGGAAGGGAAGAAAATCAATTGATCTAAGGATTTTGGAGTATTCAATTAGAATGATTTTCTCCCCATCCAAAAAAATATCAAAAAAATTCTAAAAAATGTAAAATTTCATATTCCACAAGATTTTCATATGAAAATTATATTGAACAATTTAGATCGATCATTTTAACTTAAAATTTGAGATTTTGACGCTTTACATAGATTCGTCTATATAACATGTTGTATTTTAGCTTTCCTTTATATATATACATATATATTTTTTAAATAAAGATAAAAATCAAATCACATAATTTTAAATATCATAAATTAAAGGACCTCCAGTTGAATTTTAATCATGCGACTTTCTACAAAAAAACATTACGTTACTAGACCGAAATTATTTCTTGTTCTTTTAATATATAGGTAAAAAAAATTATCATGATTAATGTAATACTTCTCATGGGAGAAGTGATAGGTCCAAAATTTGACTAAAAATTTCTTATGAATATTTCAAATTAAAAAAGTTTGACATCATCTCTAATATTTTTTTAATAAAAAGGACATAGAAAAAAAAGCACATTGTTATTTCTCAAAAAGAGAGAAAAAAAAAGTAAAAGCTTGAATGAAAGCTCCAGATCAAAGGCAATGACATTATGACAATAACAACATTTAGAATTCAGGCAGAAAAATATTTACATTTTTTAAATTTTTATATGAAAATACCTGTGACTCTGAACACCACATCTGAACGGCATGTCATGTATGTCTGAACGTCATGTGGTACATGCCTGTGACCCTGAACATCATGCCTGAACAATATGTCGTGGACATCTGAACGTCATGTGGTGCATGCTTGTGACCCTGAACATATGCCGGGACGGCATCTCTATTGATTCAGCAGTGCCACGTGTACCCATTAAATTAATGGATTAAAAAAGATGCTAGTAATTTGAATAGAGGGGTGGTTGCATGGCTCCAGTCATGTGGGGCAGCTATGAACCTGGTCCACAGAGACCCAATAAGACCAGATCTTGTGATGTTGAGGAGGCCCCACTGGTCATAGATGAGGGACCTCCTCCTGGACCCACTTGAGGGAAGATGGTTCCAATGGAATTTATTGGATGGAAGGGAATGCAAGGGTTTTTTGAAAATGACAACTTTCCAAATAATTGTTGTGCACCATATATAATTGAACATTCTTAATTAGTTCAATAAATGATGATGATGATGATAATTTAGTTTTTTTTTTAAAGGTCAATGAACAAAATGTTCCCTGGGAATTTTGTATTAAAGGAAAACGTTAACTTGACGATTTTGATAATAATTTTTCAAATAAGTTCGAAAATTTTCTTAAAAATAAAAAAAAATTTATGGACATATACTTCAATTTATAGATCAATTGTGTTCTAAAACTCATGCAATTAAAACGTCATTTAATTTTTCATATAAAATTATCAAAATTGCGTAAAATTTATAACGGTCCTAAGTTAATGACTCAATTGGTTATGTTCAAATTTTAACTGACAAAACAATATAAAATTCTTTCAGTTAAGTAGAATAATAAACTATTACCTGAATTGAATAATAAGGAGTAATTTTATAACCAAAGAACCAGTTTGCCATATATATACTTGCTTTTGTATAATTTAAAGTCAAAATAATTATGACTAAATTTAACAAATTAAAATAAACCTTGCAAAGTACTATTATGATAATCATAATTTCATAAGCGTGAAAGGCCACTTGTCACAATTAAGAACCTATATTCCTTAATTAGTGATGACTACCATAAAGTGCACAACCAATTATTTTCCTTCAAATGCAATGAACACCTTTCTTTTAATTAACTTGCATGATTTTGATATTTAGATAGCAAAGTAAAAGTATATTTGAACTTCTGAAGCAAGGGAAACCAGGTATTTGTCAGAAAAAAAAAAATTGTCTCTGCTCTCAAAATTGAAAACTTGAAAGAAAAAAACCACATCATAGGTTTTGCCCTTTTGGATACTAAATTGTAGATCTAAATTACAAGAGACCGAGTCCAGAAGACCTTAAATTTCTCAGCTAAAAGTAATTAAGTTCCATTTGCTCTTCTATTTGTTAGTGTGTAAGCTAGAAAAGGGAGGATCTTGTCAATTCATGGCCTCAAATTTTCGTATTAACACTCCGCTTTGAGATAAACCAAGGAAGGGAAGGGGGGCATGATACTTAAATTGTATGAAATTTAAAACACAATCAAAATATAAATTTAAAAATATGTTTATATATAAACACTAGATGTTAGTTCATTGACATAGTTTGAACTGAGAGCTGGTGTAGAGAATAGAACATCATCTATAAGAGATACTATATCTCTTTATTACCAAACAAATCTGTACCTGTAATAGTGTATAACACCAAGTGAAGAGAGAGAGAGAGAGAGAGAGACTTGACACTGCTGCCAAGGTTTCGAAAGAGAGATCGAAGGGGTAGCAAATTTAACATCTACAAAGAGATCATCAATTCTCTCCAAAAAATAAACCATGTATATATATCACTTCATTGAATTTTAACTGCCAGCGGCACTCGCACCACATTCTTGTTTCCTTTCCATAAAATGGAACCAAACATATAGTCTTGCAAATCAGGATCCACGACCCGAAGACATACTGTGAAATTCTTACTTGAACCGTAACTTTCGAAAGCAAGAACCCTAGGCGCAACTGTTACTTCTATGCCCTTTGGTGCATTGACTGATACCTGGTACACACTCCGGGGATTACCCACATTGGTAACGGTACGGGTTACCTGATAACTTCCCTTAAGATCTGGTACTGTGATTGATGCATAGTTCAGGTCACTGGCAAGCGGGTATGGCTTTGTACATACACTGTTATCTCCAGTTATTATTTGCAGAGAATGGTTGTCATAACCTATAGAGCAGAGAAAGGATTTGTAGTCCAGTGGGGATAAATTAAAAACGAGACCCGGGTTTAGAATGTGGGTCGGGTCTATGAAGCCTGATCCAAAGTCAAATGGATTTGCTGGAGATCCTTCTGGATCGGAAACTATAGCGTTGCCCTTCTGATCCGCAATTGTTGCTGCAAAAGATATAATAAACATGTAAAAAAGATTTTTCTTCATATATAACATAGTGGTTTAATATATACAATTATACAAATATGGTGAAGTTATGCTAAACTTTTGCTATTTACCAATTTCAGACATGGGCTTATTATATAAATCTGTTTATTTGAACAAAATGGCATAATGCAATATAGCATACTGGATCGATGCAGAAAAAATCTGTACAACTAGAGGCAAAATTTTCTGGAAATCCAAATCATATTTTGGCATTAAAATTAAGGTGAATTCAATCAAATACTTTTTGAATTGAACCAAAATATTAGAAACTAATATTATAATAATTAATAATACCGTTAATCTAACAATTAAAATAAATTATTATCTTCTAACCTGTAGTCATTATGGCGGATTTGATTGCTGAAGGAGACCATGTAGGATAAACAGCTTTTATCAAAGCTGCGATGCCGGTGACATGGGGACAGGCCATTGAAGTACCAGACAAAACATTAAATTGCATACGCTTATCTTTTGCCGGAGACCATGCTGCCAGTATGTTTAATCCTGGCGCTGCCACATCAGGCTACAATTGTGCCCAAAATAAGTAAGCTTATATATTCAAATTTTGGTACATAGGGCTCAGATTAAATTTTGGATGCATTGTACCTTTAGAATGTGTGGTGTTACTGAATTGGGTCCTCTCGAAGAGAATGCTGACACACGAGGAGCAAGTCGGGATCCCAATATGGTACTTGCTGGTAATATTATTGACTTTGGCCTCCTACATTAATTTTTGCTTTTATAGTACCAAGTTTATTCATTCTTGTCAAAAAAATAATAATAATAATAAATAATACATATGAGCCTAATTCCAATTAGAGAAGTTCAATCTGAGTATACCTAACCTTGTGGTATTAAGATAGGAGATGATTTTATCACCCACTTCTCTATCGACTGAAGTTGCTGGCAAAACAAAAGGAGCTGCAACATGGTAGCCTGTTTCATCTATAAGTATCATGCCAGCAGCACCCGCTCTTTTAACAATCTCGCTCTGTTGCACTGTTGAGTCTGACGAGCTTTCACTATGCCGACACACTAGTATTTTCCCTTTCACCCTTGTCTCATTTAGTGAGCTATCCAAGCAAAAGCTAAATTCATCGGAGAAAAAGGTTAATTATTTGAAAAATAAGATAAAACACCCTTTTTATTTTTCTTCAAATGTTTAAAATCTAAAGTTCAAAAGTACCATCTAGATTACTGGTACAAAGTGAGATTGCTTTCTGCGGAAGACTATTTCATCGAAATCTTATTACAAAATTATACTTTATATATGAATTGTCTCCACATTAATTGTAATTTTTCTTTTTCTGATATTGAGCTTATCTATATTCAGTTTGTAACTGATTACCTAGATTGATAAGGGGTGAAATATGTTGCATTGGCCTCAGAAGCAGAGATGGTGCTGATTGATGTGTTCATGTTAAATCTGGTCAAGCTATCACCCTGAAATTCAAAACATTAAATTCAACAAATAAATCTACAGATAGAACAAGGTAAGAAAACATTGCAAGCCTATATTAATTTATTATGTATATATGCATTTGGTCTTATATGATTAATGCATATTCATCCCTGTATGAATTCATCCACACACACACAAATTACCATTATCTTAGTGCCATCACCAAGCATGACTGAAGATTCGAAACCCCGGTCTGTGGATCCAGATGCAACAGTGAGCAACCATGGAGCAAGATTGGTTGTGGTCCCGTGACCACCAGCATTCCCGGCAGAAGAAACTACCAAAATACCCTTACTAACTGCATGAAATGATCCTATGGATATTGGGTCCTTGAAATAGTCATCTTGTGGCGGATCCGGGCCTAGAGAGATTGAAATAATATCGACTCCATCTTTTATCGCATCATCAAATGCCGCAAGGAGATCTGCGTCGTAGCAGCCCGTTTCCCAACATGCTTTGTAAACGGCTATTCGTGCCATCTGGGCCCCGCCTCGGCCCCCGCCAGCACCCAATCCTTTGTAGTTCATGTTTCTCACGTAACGGCCAGCAGCAGTTGAGGCAGTGTGGGTCCCATGACCCAAGGTGTCCCTTGGTGAACTGGATTTGATTATTTCTTCGATTTTGGTGTCTTCTTCTTGACCTACTTGATATTTTTGGTGCTGCTGTTCTTCTGCTTCATAGCCAGATAAATAGTATCTAGCTCCAATTATTTTCCTGTTTTGTATGTTCTTCGTTAATTAATGTGTTAAGCCATAATTCGATGAAAGAGGCCTGATAATGACTGTCAATCACGGTATCAATAACAAAAATTGTGGCCTTGGAAAAGGATATACTGGATGAAGAGATGTATTTGCGCATTATATATGTTCAACAGTAATATTATTTTTCTTTACCTTGTGTCTTTCACTTGATACATCTTCTTTAATTACTTTTAGTGATATTTGTATGTTGATTTTAATGTCAGTCTAAACTTGTTAGGTACAATATTCATAACATGTAGAGCTAACAAACGGAGTAAAAAAGCTGATGATTTACTTGTTACAAGTGAAATTTGAAGAGGGGTCTCCAACTTGGCAACTGCCTTTCCATCTCGAGGGAACTGGAGGCATCCCTTCGTCGTTAAAGCTTGGAGATTCTGGCCATATTCCTACAATAGAACTGTATATTGATTAAGTTTTCCTTTTCACACAACATGCTGAAAAAACAAAGAATAAATACTTTAGACATAAATTCTTATGCAAAGTCGACGGAGAGGAATGCATCTTATCCTGGTCACGATTTTAACGTATACTGTCAAAGAAAGCTCACACACAGGTTTTTGACAAATTTGTCAGGTGTATCGTATACATCCAAGTAGAGAATTGTTGACCATATAAGTGTAAATATTGGAGATTGCCATGGTGAAAGAGCAAACTTTGAATATAACAAGAAACAAGTGAACTATCATTGGGACCTACACCTTTAATATATAATTTTATTCCAAAAAAGAATATGAAATGTTGTAGTATTACGGCCCAATGGATAAATAACAGAGTATAAGAATGCGACACTCTAATAAGGTCAAGGGGGAGCACAAGAAGCTTAAATTGTTCCACATGATATGCTCATCTGTCAATTAGCTAAACTCCAATCAGAAAATTTCAAAAAAAAAAAAAGTTTGGTAGGAAGCTTCTACATCACATAATTATATAGCAAGCCTATATATGTTCTAATTTCTTTGAAGTAATGGTTGGAAGTACCACTGATAAATGTGAAGCTGGTAAAATTTGTTCACTGTTGAGTCATATTTGGATTGATTTCAAGCTGAAAAAAAGAAAAATTGAGAAAACATAAAAGAGAAGTTGTACCAGTATCGATGAATCCAATTATGACATTTTCTTGGTTCTTTGTGGAGTATCCAGGTATTTCCATTCCTTCATTTGTGTGTAATCTGATGAAGTCCCATGAGTGCGTCGTATGGAGCTTTCTTTTCAAATTTGGTAGAACTGATACCACACCAGGCATCTCTGTTTGTCACAAAAAAAAAAATTGAATTTAAGGAGCAATACATAATGAATATACTGTTAACAACTGAGATTAATTGCTTTTTCGGAGCATATAAGCACGTCAATATAACTGCTCACCGGCCAATGCTGAAGCCTGCTCTTCAGTTAATTTTGCGGCAAAACCCCTAAAACCTTCTCGATAAGTATATATATGAGATGCTTGTGCCTTCTCTAAACTGAATAACAAACAAACATATAATTTTGATACTTCCAATTGGAATATGAATGCTAAAAAGTAACACCCTTTATTTATCTCTTTCGAAAGATAAAACTTTCAATTGAGTATTATAATAAACAAAATCAACATTTTTTTTTCTTGTTACCTTCCGTCGTGAACAGAAGCAAGCATTTGATGGTCATGGCTCAATGCATCATCACTGCTACTAATTTCATTTCCATTTTTTGTAGAACTTCCCATATAAACCACATAGACCTTGTGATTTTTGGAAAAAAAAACAGAAATATCAAGTAGAGAAATGATAAATATTTCATAATAAATTCTGAATGCACTGGTTAAATTCTAAAATAAGTAAAATAAATATGTAATCAGCATCATAGAAAGGAACTAATTCTAGACGGACAAGCAGAAAATGGTAGAACAACATATTGCATTAATTATAGAAAAAGAAAAAGTAGAACTTGGTTTCCCAATTCATTTCACAAATATTAGAGTTATTATTGGTACCAATTAATGTAAATAATCCAGATTCTAACACTATGGTAAACTAAATGAAGTGTACATAATCAATTGAAGGAGCTTAGGAGAGAGGGGTATAACCTGAGAAGATAAAGAGCAAGTAAACTGTGCGAGTAGTATGGAGAGAGAAAGGATGATTATGGTGGCAGAGAGAGAGAGAGAGAGAGAGAGAGAAGCCATGGGCATGGGGTGAGAGTAGAGAGAGGTGGATTAGATATTTCACAATGGTGGTGCAGTGCTTAAGGTTAAGTGCCAGGTTTTGTGCATGAACAAACAAAAGTAACCAACTAATTGAAGCAAAGGAAAGGAGAAAAGGGTCTTTCCCCTTGAAATTAAGTTGAAAGAGAGATGGAGGTTGGTGGAATGCTGGCGGTTATCTAACTACTAGTTGAGAAAATTACAAATAAAAAGGAGAAATTATTTTTATATTTCATATTTTATATTTTTATCTGCATATCAAAATTATTTATGTTAAATTAAAAAAATATTTTGTATCTAAATTTATAAGTATTTATAATATTTATCAGTTTTTTCTTAGATAATTATAGAAAAATTAAATTTAAAAAAATTGTGGCGCAAATACAAGTACTTATATAATTTTTAATTCTAATATAAAATATAAATATTTTTATTATTAAATATAAATATTTTTTTTAAAAATATAATATATCTAAAACGTAAATAAAAAATATAATTAAAAAATATAATTACCACTCCTAAAAAATATATATACACACACACACACGAGGGACAATGAAAAGCATAATGTCTTGGTATTATTATACATGTCTCAGTTCCTTCCTAAAGAAAAAACAAAAGGGGTCTTGGGATTTTGTTTATTTATTTTATAGGCCTGGCTAGCGTAGCGTCGCAGAGTTTTTATTGGGCCATATTTTTATTCAATGTGCAATTGGTTCCTCTGTGGCTCTGTGCGTGCGTTGAAGTTCTGGCCCAAAATAAAGACAAGGCCTGGCATAGTGTAAGTCACTGCAAGCGGGCCCCAGTAATATGAATCCACCCGCTTCAGTCTTGACTACTGCGGGTGGGACTCATGCGTCAGCTTCTTTGGACAGGAAATAATAATGAGATTAGCTGGACCTGTTTTAGTAAGCCGTATCACCGACTCGTCAGCTCTTGTATTCACTAGCGAGCGGTCTTTATGAACCGAGCTTTCGAAACAAAAAACAGTAGAGAGCGGTCGGTGGGACCTACCACTTCTTCCAACGGTCATATTCTCGAAGTTCGAATCAATTCAAACGGGTATCTTATATCTTATCTAAGCAAAGAGATGCCAGAATTAAATGCTCTCTCTTTTTTCTTCCCCAAATATTAGAAATCTTCCTTCCTTTCTTCCCTCCGTTCGAAATTATTTACAACCAGAGTTCTAATTAGCGGCTTGTCACCTGACTAATTGGAGAAGTAGAGGTTGGATCTCCCGCAATTTGCACCACGAAGGTTCGTGCTTCCCTCTATTTGAACAAGCTTTCCTGTATCTCTCAATCTCTCTTTATCAGGTTTTCTTGCTTTCTTACACTACATTATTGTCTTACATTTTCCAGTTTTACAAGAAAAATGGAGATCTTGAAGGACGAAGATGTTAGAGCGATGATGAATGATGAGGTTGTCCAAATGAAACTGGGGAACGTGGAGCTGGGGACTGAGTGGGAGATGTTTAAGGAAAACATTCGACCTCTCAAGCGCGGTCGTAATATCTCCATGCTCAATCGCTCCTTAAAAGCTCAGACCGATCCCAAGTTCAAATCACAACTTATTCAGATCAGAAGGTACCTCTATATATATTTTTACTTCTTAGTGCGGAATTCGGCGGTACCAATGTTTATGAAATTCCCTCTGGAATAGCTCTGATTAGTGTGTTAACATTTCTTTTCTTTATTTTTCTTGTTGTTATTTTAGAAATTAAATTGATCTACCAAAACCCTAAACCCTGACTTCTCATTCCAGTATCCTAATTACTCATACAGTTATACTTAATTATAATTTATTTTTTCATGAAATAGGAGAATGATAGAAGCAATAGAAGAGTACGAAGGAGATGACCCACTTCAACCATGGATTCAGTAAGGCCCCTAAAATTCACCAAAATTTCAATTTTTGTCCCTACAATAACTTTATAACTGAACTATAATTTGTTACCGATTGGTTAATTTGTTTATTGTATTGACAAATTAAAAGGTGCATTAAATGGGTGCAAGAATCATTTCCAAGTGGCGGCGACTGCTCAGGTCTCGTTGTGATATATGAGCAGTGTGTCCGCTCCTTCTGGCATGAGCCTCGATACAAGGAAGATCTGCGGTACCTGAAAATTTGGTTGGAATATGTAGGTTTTACACTCTTCCTTGCAAAAATTAAAACAACTTTTCTTCAATTATTATCATGGTTTCTAATTTCCTTCCGACTAGAAAATGTTACTGACATAATATTTGTTTTAGGCTAACAACTGCTTGGATGCCGAGGTCATCTACAACTTTCTGGAGGCAAATGAAATAGGCCAGAGTCATGCAATTTTCTATTCTTCTTATGCCTTGCACATGGAAAAGAAGAACAAGTTTAGAAAGGCCGATGAGATCTTTAATCTTGGTGTTGCTAGGTCAGATGCCTATTTACTTCTCATAACTTTGCACAGATGAACATGTTATTAATTAGGACCTTATGTATGAATTGCCGTAAGTGTGTTATTTAACTCTATTTAACAATATGAACTAGATCCATACTGGTCTAGCATGCTTTAGTTCCTAGAAGAAGATATGTTCTCTTTTGGTAATGTATGACTGTGTACTGATATAAGAAAGTTCGTCACAGGCTTCCACTAACAGTGTATTGTTACTAAATTAATAAGAGAACGTTGGATATACTAATTTCAATCTTATATAATATTGCAGGAAGGCAGTACCATTGGAAAAGTTAGAAGAAACGTATCGCTCTTTTCTCTCCCGGTTGATTAGGAGAAAGCAGCAGAAGGAAGAAGAGGTTCTTAGCTAACTTTACCAGTATTTTGATTGTAAATTAGGAGCTGTCTTTTCAGCATTTGCATATTTGACCGACCAATTCTCATATATACATAGGAGAACTCAACCAATGATAACGTGCTGCCAGTGCGTAGCTTTGGGACCGTCTTAGACACTGGAGGTAACAGAAGATATTATTACCTTTTTGATCAATAATTTGAGGACATGGTTTCTTTAACTATTCAGCATTATTGGGAATTCAATAGTTTGTATTCAGGTTGAATACAAAAAGGACTCAAAAAAACAAGCTTGAACAAAATTTAAGAAGTTCCTTTTACTATATATCTTCCATATAGCTATATAAAAAAATCAACAAACATGATTTAAGAAGTTCTAATTTAGGAGCAAAATGTTCCTTCTCTTTACTCTTTTTTGTGTTCGTATTGTTGCAGCAACAGCTCCTGGACAAAATTCAAACCTCAGTACACCGCGTCCCTTACAAAGGTGAGCCAATTGTTTTACTAATTTTATCATATCGTATCAAGTATTATAACTAAATTCAACTTGATTGATGATTTTGAATAACAACTAAAATTTTAGGATCGATGCAAACACGAGGAAGCCGCTATCAATATATAATGATGAGAATAGCTTGCCAAGTGGACAAAAAAATGAGAAAATGAAATCTGCTGATACAAACTGTAAGAAGCCGTCCTGGTACAATTTAGGCACACAAGCTACTCGAAACAAGGAGAACAACCCTATTCCTGCCAAATGGACTTCTTATAAGGTTAATTTTTGCTCTATTACTTTTAAATTGTGCCACTAAGATTGAATTTCTTACATCACATTTAAAACTTGTGTTATGATTTTGATCTTCATGTTTTTCTTTTTTAACATTTCGGCTATTAAAATTTGCAAATCATTTTTTCTTTCTACAATGCATTTTCATTGAAAATTTTCAAATGGACACATTTTCCAAATTCTCCACCTCTTTTCTTGGAATCAATGAGAGATTTTTAATTCAACTTTTATTAAGGTTTCTGTTTGCAAATATAAAATGACAAAATCATAGAAAAAGTTGGTTAGGCTTGCAACGAGTTTGTATTAATACCTTTTTTGGTGTGGATGCAGAAGAATTCCAACATTTTTTACGCTGATGCTGTAGAATTTTTAATTGCAAAGGAAAACACCTTAAATTGTGACTGAGTTTTGGTGACAGGTGAAATTATAAATTACTATTCTCACTTCTATTAGGTCCGTCCAAGAACGGGAGCTGTAGCAGCACCAGCTCCTCCGGCGTGCCTAATCGAGATCTATCCTGACGAAGAATGCAGAGAGTAAGTGAAGCACTTTATTCTGATCTTGCTGTCCTGAATTTAATGCCAGGAAGCTTATTATTAGTACTGGAAAAGACTCCATTCAAGATTATTAACTAATTCTGTCCATCACAGTTTTACCCTTAAAACTCACTTTTTTTCTTCAAGGTTGTCAGCTAATTTCTTTTAGTCTGCCATTGAATGTTTCATTTCAAATAATGTGTAATATATGTTCAGTATATACCCTTACGGAACCTTGTCGGCGTATCTCCATGCTGGTTCATTGTTGTCTGATTAGGCGTTAATTTGGGTTCTACATTATTTTATTCCATTTTATTGCTAGGTCACCAAAATCCGGGAATGAGAAAAGCTCGAAGCAATCTGGTGCTGGGCTGAAGCTCAGGAAAGCAACAAGCAAGAACTTGAAAACGTAAGCATTTTATACTCGGTATTGATTTCTTTTAGTTGATTTGAGATGGTCTGCGGCACTTAGCTTAGCCTAAATTGAGGGCAAATCATTTATAGCACAGCAAAATAACAAGTTGTAAGTTTCATTCAGTTGATGACTGAAACATTTTTTAGTATCCCATAATGTAGGGTCATTCCTGTAAGATAGAGACCAGCAAACTTGTGTATTTTGTTAATCTAGCATAAAATTAACTATGAAATTTGGTTCTATTTCTTCATTTTACATTTAGAATTGCAATTATTTCTGCATACATTTTAATCTAGATTTTTCTTACAAAAGCTAATCTTTGGTTTCCAGGGAAACGGAGTTGCTGAGGGAGAATCCCTTGCGTAACTTTCCTCCGAGCAGTTTCAGATAAGTCTCAACCGTGAACCGTCCGTATATAGTGTGTGTTCTCCAGTTTTTCTGATTGGATTGTATCTGCTCTTTTACCTTGTTGCAAGCTTTCATCTGCAAAGCTTTATTTTATCTTGGGGTTGTTATATGTGTGTGTTCTGTTTGCATCCATTCCAGATAAACAACTGTCTTTCTTCAGTCTTCACGCTCTGTATTCATGAAGCTATTTATAGTTGTTACTACTCTTATGGATACTAATTTTGATTGTTATCAATAGCTAATTTTGATTGTTATCAATAGCTAATTTTGATTGTTATCAATAGCTAAAGTAGAAGCATATTTTTAAATAATTTATAAGCCCTCGGTATGAAGTTTTTTACATCGAGTACGTTATTTAGACTGGTTACATAAATTATTAATAGCTATTGCAATTAGTACATTTAATTTCTTGAAAGGGTATGAAGCGCATGATGCCTGACATTTCCTAATGTACATCTCTCTCGTTGAATCTATTCGTAGTTACTTTAGCATTTGTTTATATCGAATTGATAATTGAGGTAATTATTTCTGATAACTATAGGAATTTTTAGAATTATGTGTATTTAATATAATGGCTATTTATACTAATCATTAAACTTATGGTTCTCATTACAATACATTTTTTTAAGTATTGGACGAGAACTATTTAAATAGAATGTTGACGCTACATCTACTTAATACGACGCAACGAAATCCTATTAGTTATGTTGAATGAAAACAAAAGTGGAAATTAAATTGGTATATTCTTGTTCATGCACTGATGAAAAAGAAAAAATAACCAAAACAAAGTAAATAAAATTAGATAACGCGCGCGTGTGGCCTCGCCTTGGGATCAAGTAACAGGAAAACAAAGTGAAATGTCTCCTATGCTCTGGTACAATCATTACTGGTGATTGGGGAGAGAAGAGAGAGAGAGAGACATGAAGGTGTGTGATGACTGGTGAATCCGTGGAATAACCATGTCGAATGAAACTTTGTGATTATAAATTCTGTTGTAGAGTTTTAAATGTAATACGGCGTGTTAACGTACGTTACGGTATGATATGTGTCGGAAGCGACATAATACGACACGGCATATCGATATATACTGTGCCGTATTGAGTTTTCGTCGTCAAAGGTATGGCACGGTACGGCATGTATGGTTAAAGGGTTTGATACGGTACAACGTGGCACGGGATACACATAAGCACGGTACGGAAACACACGTAGACACGTTAGGTATGGATAGACACAGATATGTACGTTTAGTACAAATAGATACGGTACACATGGATCGTAAGCCGTTGGATATTTGATCAAACGGTTGATTTTGTAATTTTTTGACGGGATTTTGTAGTGGGATTAAAAAATAGGTTATATATGATATTTGTCCCCAATGCAATATACCATGTAGCACCCACACCTTCTTAGTAGTGTTAAACATTCTAAAATAATATACCTCGGTAATTGGTGAAATTTTTCTATGACTTCTCCTAACCCGAATGAACATAAAAAAAATATAAATTTGTATTTTTTTTTAATGTTGCACTCTTTTTTGATAATATTTATCCGAATTCGAAAATTAAATGGTTAAAAATAGATATATGATCCAAAAAATGATGAAATTTTTTCTGTGGTCCCCCAACCCAAATGAACATAAAAAAAATGGATTTATAATTTTTTTATGTTGTACCCTTTTTTGGTAATGTTTATACCCAAATCTCAAAATTAGATTTTTTTATTAACATAACTAATATTTGATGATAAATTTTAATGTAGATTTTTTTCGAAAGGCAAAAACCCAAAAATATAAGTTTTTCCTAAAAATCTTTTATTTAAAACCCTTTAAATTTTATTTCCCAACATAAGTCCTGATTATGCTAATATAAATGCTGACGATAAAATTTTCGACATTCTACAATTATGGGATCAAATCAAGGGTGTATTCCCCATTTTAGCATCCATGATTATTTCAATGCAGCTAATAGGGTTCTAATAGACAAAAGAATGAGATTAGGTCCTAAAACATTCGAGACTCCGGTTGTACTGAAGGACTGGTTCGATGAAGAAAGAAGACTTCATGACAAGTTTTGGATGTACACAATTGAACTAGACGAAGTTGCTGGCACATCGGATTCTAATCCAAGCAAACCAAGTCACAAGATGTTAAAGCCAGATATGATCCAACCCAGTGAGAATCAATATCGGTATGGGTCGAATCCATATATGTACGCTATGAAGAATATAGATATTCATACAACTAAGACTGATATTAAATTTCAATTTTAATGTAAATATATAGATTTTAATTTTTTTAAATTATACTAACCTATTTTTAAGTTTTTAACTTCATCTATATTTCTAACATAACCGGTCCCAAGCCCGGAAAAAGGAGGGGGGGGGGGGGATTTGAAAACAAAATATTTTAAAAATAATTTTCAGATTTATTTAGATTTTTTTAGGATTTTACAAATTTTTTCCTATTTTTTTTCCAATTGTTTTTTGAATTTTTTAGCAACAAATAAGTTTAGAATATTTGTAAAAAAATTTCATTTTTCTAATTTTCCGAATTTTTTACGATTTTTTACAATTTTTTCAAAAAAATTCTCGCCGAACACGTTTAGTACGGTTAAAGCGTATCATGTTTAACACAATGTGCCAAATCAACACAGCACGTATAGCACGTTGTGCTTTAACCGTGTTATGCCGTCCCCCCCTAATTTTTGACATGGCACGATACACACACAAAAAAAACCCCGTGCCATGATGTGTTTTGACACAACACACACGTTTTGAGAATACTATTTTACTGTTGCCTTCCTCCTGAGTCCACTACCTTGTTTTCTTTCAAAAGAGAGAGCGAGATATGAAATAAGAGGAGAGTTCTAATTTCACAAATTTTTTATGTCATAAAATGTCACAAACTCCTATTTTATTTATATTTCAAAATTTAACATTCAAAAGTAAAATTTAAACCATTGATCTTATTTATTTTCATGAGAGATGCATGCGTATAAAATTTCATAATTTTTTAAGTTCATTTTATACTAGATTAAGTTATCATAAAATAAATATATTAAAATTAATCAATCATAGTTAACAAGATTAATTCATTTTCTAACCACTTGATATACTATAAAATAAATTCAAAAAATCATGAAAATAAATAAGATCAACGGTTTGAATTTAAATTTTGAATGTCAAAATTTGAAATATTAATTAAAAAAATTTTGTAAAATTTTGTGACATAAAAATTTATAACATTGAAATCCTCCTCATAAAATAATAACAATTTCAATTGACTGTTTTGAATCTTCAAACGAAAGCGTAGATCGAAGGATCACTTAAAGAGACGTCATCTAAAAATGAAATTCAAAATCTCTATGTTAGAAACAGAAATTATGTTTGGAGACAGATTGGGGACAAGACACTGGGATAATAATATTTTTCCATAAATTAAAATGTTATAGAAATCTCTCTCATCATAAATTACTAATTAAATTATACTATATAAAATATTATACATAAATCGATCCCACAATAATAACCATCATGATAGTAATAATGATATATTATATAATTAAATAGATGATTAAAAATTATTATATACTAACAAATACGAAAGAATAATCATTATCTATACTCTTACTCATGAGTTAATAAAAAAAATTTCTCATCCATACCTAAATACCTTTATCCATTAACGAAAGAAAATTCTTATCCAATATCCATACCCGATACGAATAGGATACCAATAGCCCGTAAATCCATTCGGGTATTCGGGTAAAAGGTTTCCTTGACGAAAGCGGGGAGGGATTCTCACACCCATTGGACCAAAATTCGGTCGGATATATAAAACAACCGTTCGATGGCATTAAGATTCGCACAAAATTTTGCTTAAACTTTAATAATCGTGTGAGTCATCAGATCTGATGATCCAACGGTGATTTTTGCATTATAGAAAAATATGGTCCGATGGGCATTGGAACGCCCTTCGTTGACACCCTACCCGACTCCCTCCCCTCTCATCTCCTATCCGCTGCTTCGAAATAGAACTCTCTCGTAGCTCACGCCACCACCTCCCTTTCTCTTCGCCAAATTCGCACCCAAACTATTCTCCAATTTTCACCTTTTTCGTCTTCGCTTGATCCCTCTGTCTCGTTCCTCTTTCTGGTATCATCCAGTACTCGGAAGATTTAGCATTCTGTTTTTTCCATCTCCTCGCTTCTTCTTCTTCTTCTTCTTCTTACCTATACCTGACTGTCCGTGCCTGCTGATTTGCTCCGCATCTGATTCTGGTTTGGATCTCTTTTCTCTTTTCCTTCTCTTTCTTCAATTTCAATACTTTGTTCTTCCTGTCAGTGGTTAGTTGTTCAATTGTAATAACCTTTAGATGCTATAAATGTAGGATACACTATAGAGTAGACCATCGTGCGTACATCTCTAGAATTACCCTCGACATAGTATCATGCCAAAAGATGAAAATAGTTTAGTTTGATAGTAGATGCATGAGATCTTGTAGTAGATTTAATTAGTGGTTGTATAAACTGCCTCTTTAACTGTTCATATTCTTCAAGAATACGACAAGCCTGCACAATTTTGATAACCAAATTGCATTATTGCTCACGTAGAAGGGCGGTTTTGTCTTAATCATGTGCTATTTTTGTAGGTAGTAATTGAACATAGAAGAGCAATTTGTCACTTGGAAGCGAAGCTCAACCTTGTTAGATAAAATTTTTGAAAGAGGCAGAAAGAAAGAGACTAACAAAACCAAACAATAATACATAAAAAATCAGATGGCGTGTGTCTTATCTGTTGCCCCCTTCTCTTCAATTTCACCTTCAGTTTCTCAATCCCAATCCCCATCCCCGTTTGTTCCTCGCCAAGGCCTCTGCCGTGTCTGCTGCACATTTCCCAGTAACAACAATTTTGGTGACTCTTTTGGGAAGATTGGGAGGCTACGTCAGCTGCATTGGAAGGAGAAGCGGCAGAAGGAGGAGAAAAAGCAGCATCAGAAGGCAGATGCCATTTCTGACCAAGAAGTGCTTCACCTCTTCGATCAGCTGTTGGCTACCAAGAACCCTCCAGCATCCATCCATCAAATCAATCAGCATCTCGTTGTCTACACCAAAACCTCAAGTAACCCTTACCCCACTGCCTTTTTTCTCTTCACCCGCTTAGCCCAAGCTGAAGGAATTCTTCCTGATGAATATACCTATGCAATTTTGATGAACTGCTGTGCACGAACAAATCAAGTCAGCCTAATGTTTGGTTTTCTGGGACGGTTTATCAAAGAGGGTCATAGAGCTAATGCCGTGATCTTCAGTCCAATACTTAAAAGTCTCTGTTGGGAGAATAGAATTGCTGAGGCTGCATTAATGGTGTTCGACAAAATGCGTAAGTTGGGATGTGTACCCAATGTAGTATCATATAACATTATTATAGACGGGCTGTTCAAGCAAGGTGAAATTGAGAAGGCATTGGATTTTCTGAATGACATGATTTCCAAAGGGATTGATCCTACTGTCGTGACATATAGCACTCTTATAAATGGGCTGTGCAAGAAAGGTGAAATTGAAAAGGCGCATGACTTTCTAGATGTCATGATTTCCAAAGGGCATGAGCCTAGTGTTGTGATGTACAACACTCTTATAAACGGGCAGTGCAAGCAAGGTGAAATTGAGAAGGCAATGGATTTTCTAGATGACATGATTTCCAAAGGGCTTGATCCTAATGTCGTGACCTATAGTATTCTTATAGATCAGTTTTGCAAGGAAGGTAAAATTGAGAAGGCATTGGATTTTCTAGATGACATGATTTCCAAAGGGCATGATCCTAATGTGGTGACCTACACCAGTCTTATAGATGGGCTGTGCAAGCAAGGTGAAATTGAGAAAGCAATGGACTTTCTAGATGACATGATTTCCAAAGGGCTTGATCCTAATGTCGTGACCTATAGTACTCTTATAGATCAGTTTTGCAAGGAAGGTAAAATTGAGAAGGCATTGGATTTTCTAGATGACATGATTTCCAAAGGACATGATCCTAATGTGGTGACCTACAACAGTCTTATAGATGGGCTGTGCAAGCAAGGTGAAATTGAGAAGGTAATTGATTTTCTAGATGACATGATTTCCAAAGGGCTTGATCCTAATGTCATGACCTATAATACTCTTATAGATCATTTTTGCAAGGAAGGTAAAATTGAGAAGGCATTGGATTTTCTAGATGACATGATTTCCAAAGGGCATGATCCTAATGTGGTGACCTACACCAGTCTTATAGATGGGCTGTGCAAGCAAGGTGAAATTGAGAAAGCAATGGACTTTCTAGATGACATGATTTCCAAAGGGCTTGATCCTAATGTCGTGACCTATAGTACTCTTATAAATCAGTTTTGCAAGGAAGGTAAAATTGAGAAGGCATTGGATTTTCTAGATGACATGATTTCCAAAGGGCATGATCCTAATGTGGTGACCTACACCAGTCTTATAGATATGCTGTGCAAGCAAGGTGAAATTGAGAAAGCAATGGACTTTCTAGATGTCATGATTTCCAAAGGGCATGAGCCTGATGTTGTGACCTACAACACTCTTATAGATGGGCTGTGCAAGAAAGGTGAAATTGAGAAGGCAATGGATTGTCTAGATGTCATGATTTCCAAAGGGCATGACCCTAATGTCGTGACCTACAACACTCTTATAGATGGGCTGTGCAAGAAAGGTGAAATTGAAAAGGCGCATGACTTTCTAGATGTTATGATTTCCAAAGGGCATGAGCCTAGTGTTGTGACGTACAGCACTCTTATAAACGGGCAGTGCAAGCAAGGTGAAATTGAGAAGGCAATGGATTTTCTAGATGACATGATTTCCAAAGGGCTTGATCCTAATGTCGTGACCTATAGTACTCTTATAGATCAGTTTTGCAAGGAAGGTAAAATTGAGAAGGCATTGGATTTTCTAGATGAGATGATTTCAAAAGGGCATGATCCTAATGTGGTGACCTACACCAGTCTTATAGATGGGCTGTGCAAGCAAGGTGAAATTGAGAAGGCATTGGATTTTCTAGATGACATGATATCAAAAGGGCTTGATCCTAATGTCATGACCTATAGCACTCTTATAGATGGGTTGTGCAAGGAAGGTGAAATTGAGAAGGCGCTGGATCTTCTAGATGTCATGATTTCCAAAGGGCATGAGCCTAGCGGTGTGACCTACAATACTCTTATAAATGGGCTGTGTAAGAAAGGTGAATTGGGGAAGGCCTTGGATTTTGTAGATAACATGATTTGTAGAGGGCATAGGCTTGATGTTGTGACCTATAGTACTCTCATAGATGGGCTGTGCAAGAAAGGTGAAATTGGGAAGGCAATGAATTTTCTAAATGTCATGATTTCCAAAGAGCATGAGCTTAGTGTTGTGACCTACAACACTCTTATTAATGGGCTGTGCAAGCATGGTGAAATTGAGAAGGCATTGGATCATCTAGATGACATGATTTGTAAAGGGCATAAGCCTAATGTTGTAACTTATAATACTCTTATAGATGGACTGTGCATGAAAGGTGAAATTGAGAAAGCAATGGATTTTCTAGATGTCATGATTTCAGAAGGACATGTGCCTGACGTCATGACCTACAACACTCTTATAGATGGGCTGTGCAAGATAGGTGAAATTGAGAAGGCATTGGATTTTCTAAATAGCATGAATTGTAAAGGGCATGTGCCTGATGTTGTGACCTATAGCACTCTTATAGATGGGCTGTGCAAGAAAGATGAAATTGAGAAGGCAATGGATTTTCGACAGTACATGATTTCAAAAGGCCTTGAGCCTGATGTGCTCCTATAAGTGCGCTGTGCATGGAACTTGAAATCGAGAAGGCAATTGGAAAGGTGTGCTGATGGAATTACCTTGTCAGGGGTGGTAAATTTGTTTGTTTGTTTGGAAAGGATATAGTGTTCTATTTATGTTCCTTATTTTCTTAATTTTTTTTTAAGGTTTGTGGGCGAATGCCATCAACATTTTGTATTAATGAAGGCAAAGTTTACATATAAATATTACATTGTAGTCATGAAGTAAAAGGTACAGCTGGCATAGAGCAATATAAACTTGCAGTAAGCATCCTTCAACAATTCTGGTACCACTGATGTGTTTCAAGAGGGGTATCATTTACCAGTAGTGATGCAGGTCGGCTCTAGCCTGAAAACAGCCTCCTGTTTGTCTCTCACCATAGCGCCCCATCAACCTGCAGCCCAGATAGTGTCCCATAACCTAAGCACTGATGGTGCCAAGGCCATCCCGTGATACCACCTTGATCTCACCATAGGAGTTTGTCGGGCAAGAAAAATTGAAATGGCCCAGCAAAGCTTTCCATAATCTGCATGAGTAGGAGCAAAACCAGAGTATGTAATCCCTTGTCTCTAGTTGAGTGACATGGCACAGTTGGTAACCGGGTGAGGCGCTGACGCCTCTATTCTGCAGTGCCTGCTGTGTGAGGAGTCCGTCTCGCAGGACCAGCGAGAAGGTTCTCACCTTGGTCGGGGCCTTCAATTTCCCGAGTATTCATTGATAGATGCACCTGACACCTCTCCGGTGCATTATAGCATATGCTGATGAAGTTGTGAACTGTTCCATGTTGTGCCCAACGCCGACAAATTTTCTTAATTGTTGTATGGATTAAAGTACTTGTTAGTTGTTTCTATTTCTATTATGATTTTCTATTTCTTGCTGATTGGAAGTTTTTAAATATCTTTCTATTATTCTTTCCAGTCTTTTTAAAAAGAATTAAGGATTTTGTCCTTAAGTTTTATTTAAAAAAATCATGTTGGTTCTTGAATTTTTATTTGACCAAATTAGTCATTACATTTTTAAAAAGGAATCTAATTAGTCCTTAAAATTTGAAAAGATTACAAAGGTAACCCTTGAACTTCTCGATGAACTTAATTGATCCCTTGATTTCAATTAAAAAAAATTAAGTTAGAAATATCAATTTAGTTAATTAAAGAGAAGTTGAAGGATTAAGTTAATATTTTTTTAAAGTTGAATGACTGATTTGATTTAACCCAAATTTTAGCGTCCAATCTAATTCTTAAAAATATTTTCAATATTAATATAGTGCAAATAAAAAATTCAAAAATGGATTCATCAAAAGAGTACATGCATGGGAACCTGAATTTCTTCCGATTTACTGAATCCAAATGAGCTTTGTTTGCACGAATCACGAAGCTGGTCTATCCAGTTTTAGACGTACGGATTGCACTGGAAAATTTGGGTCTGCGTGAAGGCGAGAAGAAAAATACAGCGGAGATAAATTTAGTTTGGGAAGGGATAGCTAATTATTTTGATAATTTTAATAATATATTTTTAAATTATTTCAAAAAAATAAAAAAGTTTATAAACTTATTCAGATATTATATTTTTAAATTATTTCAAAAAAATAAAAAAGTTTATAAACTTATTCAGACATTTTATAAATCGATTGTATTTCAAATTTCATATAAATTAAATATCGTTTCATGTTTTATCATACATCATTAAAATTATATAATATTTATAACGGTTCATATTTAACGGTTTTTAATAAAATATTAAATTATTTTTAAATTATATGAAATTTAAAATACAATCGATATATAAATAAAAAAAATAAAGTTATTATTATTTTTTTAAATTAATCCTGAAAGTTGTCAATGGCGAATGATTCCCTCCCTCCCATTTAGTTTTAGTGAAAGACATACGTCACTTGCCACATTTCCATTTGGTATTGGCCTTCTTTGATTTCTCAAATTCTAACTCATATATTCATATTATATAATCATATTTTTCCACTTCATTTGCAACTTGCAAGTGCGATGGAACTGCTCTAACCTCTCCTGCCACTAGAGAAATCAGATAATAATAATAATACGAGCGCGAGAGAGAGGGAGAGGGAGAGAGAGAGATCAGAGATGGAAGGCACAGAGAGGCCGAGAGTATGCGTGACTGGAGCAGGTGGTTTCGCTGCTTCATGGCTGGTCAAACTGC
Source organism: x Bolboschoenoplectus mariqueter (assembly GCA_037678475.1). Taxonomy (NCBI): domain Eukaryota; kingdom Viridiplantae; phylum Streptophyta; class Magnoliopsida; order Poales; family Cyperaceae; genus x Bolboschoenoplectus; species x Bolboschoenoplectus mariqueter. Next base: position 342,317 of record CM075244.1, on the reverse strand, counting down.
TTCTCTCCAAAGGATTCCTCGTCCATGGCACTGTCAGACACCCTTGTCTGTTTCATGCTCTTTTCCCAATTCCATCCCTAATTGCTCAATTCGTTGTACTTAAAAAGTTTTTGTTTTAGGAATTGCTTCTTGTACTTGTACTTTAGATGTATCAATTTCATCATTGAGTTGTTCGCTCCTGAACCAAACCTTCTCTTTCAATTTGGATCTCTAGCTGATGACAAGTGTGCACACCTCAAGAGACTGGAGAATGCCGCTGAGAATCTCAAACTTTTTAAGGCTGATTTACTCGACTACGGCGGCATTGCATCGGCTGTGGCGGATTGTGATGGTGTCTTCCATGTGGCGACTCCTGTTCCTTCTTCCGAAGTTTCCAACCCGGAGGTACTTCTGCACTATGAATTCTGACATGTACCAGCAATTATATGGATTCCAATCCAATTTTTCTCCACAGTACTTATGGCCACAGACAAGGAAATCAACCCTGGATCTTGATAATTTGGAAAGAAAACTAAGAAAACTATATTTATTATCACCTGATACAACACAATTTAGGTCGTGATTTTTGAACAAGCTGTTCTCAGTATCTGAAAGTGAAAATCAAGTATTGTTTAATTGTTAGAGAATATTCAACAGGTATATGAACTGGACCTCTAACACATGAATCAGACCCAGCCCAACTGAAAAACTTAAAAGGTTGATCAAATATGAACCTAAATGACCCAATAACCAATGATCTGAACTCTATTGACTCAGATTTCTGTACTGATTTACACCTTTATTTCTGTTCAATATGAGAAACTGTAGGTAGAGGTGCTTGAACCAGCAGTAACTGGTACAAAAAATGTACTGAAGGCTAGTCTTGAGGCAAAGGTGAAGAGAGTAATCGTGGTGTCATCTGGGACTGCTGTATACATGAGACCTGATTGGCCAAAAGGTCAGGTCTTGGATGAGTCATGCTGGGCTGACGAGCAGTATTGTAAAACCATTGGGGTTGTCTTTTTTCCTAGTATTTCTTTTTCTTCCTTTAAACCTTTTTTTTCAAACTAAAAAAAATATTATCTTTACAGTACTGACAAATTGGACAAATTTTCTCATTATCTGCAACCAGATCTCAACATTGTTTTGGTTTATGGCAATTTTAATCCAATATGAGAATGTTTTCGTATATTTACTTTTAGTAATATTTGGTCAAAATTGGAATTTAAGATGTTTACAATCGACTCAGCTTTTCTCCTGTTGGTTTGAGCAAATTTAATAGCTTTTAATTATGGAAACTGGGATTTGAAGATTACAAATATTCCTATTTAAGATAATCTGCAAAGGAAAAATATTGTGAATGACTGCAAAAACACCAAAATATTTGTCTACATGTATGTTATGATATACGAGCACAATCTTTACACTCCGTTTTGTTTCTCCAGAATTGGTATCGGCTGTCAAAGACAGTTGCAGAGAAAGAAGCAATTGATTTTGCTTCCAAGAACGAACTAGATGTCATAACTGTTTGTCCAACAGTTATATTTGGGCCAATGCTTCAATCTACCGTCAATGCTAGCAGTCTGGTGATTATCAATCTATTGAAAGGTAACAATGCTTTAAAATGAATACTTCCACTTTGGCCCCTGCAAAACTTCATATCTCATGCATGCCTATGCAAAAAGGAATACTTTGAAAAAAAAAAAGAAAAACATGCATGATCCATGTGCCCCCTTAATAAAGGTTGAGAGATATCCCAGATCCCATGTTCTGTCCCATTTTTTCAGAACACTGCCACAACTGCCCGCAAAATATTGATAAATATCTCCTAGGTCATGTAGCCCTTTGTTGTTATATTGTCAACATAATACCAAATGACCCCATAAGTAACATTGCCTGATATGTTGATTGATACATCCTAGACCTATTATTATCTCCTAACATTGTCAAAAGAAAAAAGTAATGAACAACGACCCCCCCAACCCCACCCCCCCCAACCCACCACACACACACACACACACATCATCTCATGCATGTGCACATACACACCCCAAACATGCACAAAAGCATTTCACTAGAGTATTAATGGGGAAAGAGGGTAGTATTGGCAGCTTTTGAGCAGATGAAGGATGAGAAGTGGGTTTTAGACGTTAATTCACATATTTCTAGGATGGTTCCTTGTTCTGTGTGGGTATGCACAAATTTCTCATATTACAAGGTTCAAATGGATTTTCTAGGTTTGGAAGGGTTACACACGGAAATATGAAATATTTATGGGTATTTAATGAAAAATTTCCTTTTTGCAACAAATCATGAGCATTTTTCTGTGAACCTCAACAGGGGCCTGTGAGTCGGTAGATAATACCACTAGAAATACAGTGGATGTAAGAGATCTGGCAGACGCTTTACTTTTGGTGTATGAGAAAAAGGAGGCGTCAGGTCGGTACATTGCCAGCTCAGACTGCATTAATACGCGCGAGTTGATAAACCTTCTGAAGCATCTTTTTCCAAATTATAATTATCCGAAAATGTAAGTTTCACAGGCTAGGTCTTTGACAGTTCTAGCGTTTTACTGAGAAGAAAATAAATTTGAAGGATTCATTTTTGCAAATTACGCCCAATATTTTGAGATGTGTAGAAAAAGAACTCTGGGAACTGAACCAAATAGCTCCACATGCATGCAAAAAATACTGAAATTATAGTTAGTCAGACGGAAAATGCATCTTGAATTAATATTGGAAAATATGCCCCTATTTTGTTATGTCCTTTAGTTTATCATTCTTGACAAAATGTTAAAACCAAGAGGATTTAGCAGTTTGGGTCCAAGATGTTTTGAACTGTGAAGCAATCTGGTCTGGTCAAAAAGAAAAAGTCAGGGATAAATGATTCAATTGTTGTAGTTTGAGTAACTTCTCGAACTTGGAACTCAAGAAACCAAATGCTTACTTTTCAGATATGTCAAAAGATCTTGGTTATTCATCATGAAGAAAAATCTCCAAGAATGGTTTTGAAAAAAATAAAAAGTTTTAACTTTTTGGACCCACCTAATTTGAAAAATAATTTCTTCTTTCTGTTTTCTTTCCCTTGTACCTTAGCATTTTAGAAGCAAAGGAAGGAAATGTGCTGAGTTCCAAGAAGCTCCAATTGCTGGGATGGAAATACAGGCCATTAGAGGAGACCCTTAGGGATGCTGTCAATTGCTACCGAAATGCACACCTTTTGGATTAATTTTTCAAAAATTACACTATAAATCTCTGTTGGTTTTGTCACTCGGTACAAGGATTGATGCCTTGCTGATTGCTGCCAATTCAATGTGAATTAATTATGTATATAAATAAGGCTAGCTCTTGTTGCTTGCTTTTGGAAAAAAGTTAGTTTCATTTTTTTTTTTACCAGAGTGAAAATAATTTGTTTGAAAACACTTCTAAGTTTATTTGTTTTTCCTTTCACCGCTGAAATATTTTTCCTTTTTTTGGTTGAGGTGTTGTAATGAAGTTTTTTTAAGAAAAGAATAATAAATACTTTTTCAAATCTGTCTTCTATTTGTGTTAAAAATTAAAATAAACGTATTCATCCGTATCAATTTTATCGGTTGTTGCATAGATATTTGGTCTTGGAAGTGAATAAAGTGCATGATGTTTATAATTATCAATATAATATTGCTTCATATTTGATAATGAGTAATTGCGCTCTTTGTTCAGTATTTTTTTCCTATAAATATATTAAAAATATTTTTTAATAACTTAAAAAATGCAAATAGTAATTTCGTTTTTTTAAGATCATATTTGGTCATAGATTATATTATAGTGGGTCCGGTCATTGATTATATTAGAGGAATACCTCGTGTTGCTTCAGCAGCATTAATTGGGATAAATTGTGTGAGTTGATGAAATAATTGTTTAAAATTTTGTCATTAAGTGTATTCGTAAGAATGGGAAAATACAAAAAAGAAAAATTGAAGTGATAATAAGTAAATGTAAAAATCCTACATATTCAGGGAGAAATTAGCAAATACAGAATTTTAAAATTTGAGTTTTTTTTCTTTTGAAAAAGTATGAGAAATTGAGAATATAGAAAGGCGGATTAATCAATTGAGCTGTTTTTTTAATAATAGAAAACAAAACACATAGAAAAATATAATGTGTGAATGAGTGAAAATAATTCATAGTAAGTTTTAGAAATCTTATCTTGCTATGCGTTCTTGTTTTTATTTTATATTTTTTTGAGAGAAATCAGGGAGTAAAAAATATCTGAACTTAGAATTTGTATTAGAAAAAAAGGAAATAAGGAGTAAAAAATCTTGGCTGCACTTAGAATTTGTCGTAAATATGAACTTTTGCTATAATAATTTTTTAGAGACTACTTACATATGTTATATAGGATACTCTTTAAATCATAATTTCTCTATATGTTGCTAATCGTATAAATATCTGAACTTTCTATATTATACAATTTATTTTATATAATATTTTTATTATTTAATTTAAATATCATTAATTTAAATAATAATTCATTTAATTTATATAATAAAAATACTACATAAATAAATAAAATTATTAATTTAAATAATAATTTACTTAATTTAAATAAGAAAAATAATATATAAATAAATTATATAATAATAATTTATTTAATCCGAATAATAAAATTATCACATCAACAACAAATTTTTTTTTTTTAATATTGGCAGGAGTCTCTCCCTCCAAGCAGCCGGATTCCATTTGGTGATCCACATCTGATCCTGACCGTTCTTTCTTATATTTAACGGTTCAGATTAAAAATCACAATATCTGCCCCTTCTGCCCGATTTCCGTCTCGGTGGATAGGCGCCGTCGTAGTACATTTCTCTAGACCGAGCGGTTTCTGTTTTTCTCTTGTTTCTTCTTTTTATATATATAATAACTAGACCGAGAGAGGTTTCTTGTGAAAAAGCAAGAACAAAATAAAAGAAAAGAAGAAAAGAAGGGGTTGAGAAGATGAGAGTGTGTGTGACAGGAGCAGGAGGATTTGCTGCTTCATGGCTTGTCAAGCTGCTTCTCTCCAAAGGATTCATCGTTCATGGCACCGTTAGAGATCCCTGTCAGTATTTCTTTTTTCAGCTGGAATTCTGATTATAAACCTTATGTATTTATAAGAATATTTGTATCTTTTAGTACCTTTCTTGTTTTCTTTTCTTTTCATGCACCAGTGTCCTCAAATTTTCTGAAATGTCAATTTTATTACTACTTTTTGGTTACTTCTTGACTGAACTGAGTTTGTGTAGGATGTATCACAGAATTTTTGTGAAAGCTGCTGTCAGTTTTGTAAAATTCTTTTACTGGTCTATGTCAATGTTTAGGACCATTTAATTTTTCTCTGTTCTTTTCTGCATAATTTTATCCTAGAAAGTAGAAATTCCAATCTTAACTTTTATCAAGTCTGAAAACCAATATTGTAGAGTTCCTTTTTGTTCAATTTAAACAGACCTTTTGTCTTAATTTGGGTACGCAGCGGACGAGAAGTATGCACACCTTAAGAGATTGGAGAACGCTACAGAAAACCTCATACTTTTCAAGGCCGATTTACTTGACTATGTTAGCATCGCATCTGCGGTGGCAGGTTGTGAAGGGGTCTTTCATGTGGCTAGTCCAGTCCCCTCTTCCAGAGTTCCCGATCCGGAGGTATGTGTAGACTGTGTAATTCTGTACTGGCCGAGGACTGGCATGGTTGCACTTCTTGGCCAGTCTCGGGGTCTTGCTAATATGCTGGTTACGCCTTCGGCCTTCCTATCCTGGTATCAACCAGAAAAGATTGAGCCCATACATATTGAGTAGATACTGAGCCTATACCATGTAGATGCACAATGATGTTATACTTGTTTTCATTATACAAGGTGCCACACTGTACCATACTATGCCGGTACCAACAATCTGGTACAGTAGATGTTTTTTGGCAAATGGGCTCAAATTGGTATATATCAGTGCTTCTACACTTGTATAATATGTTGACGACCCCGTCCGTGCTTCCTCCAACACAAACCTCAAGTTGAATGAGCAGAAGGAACCAAAAAAAATAAAACAATTATCATATTATAGCTGGAAAATGTAACCTGATGGAAGTTGACAGCTCTGATCTGGCTAGCCAATATTGAAACTTCAAACAACACTGACACAGCCTGACAGATAATCTTTTCAAAAGTTGATTGGCCTTAGATCAAAACTTGAATTTTTGTAAGACGGTATTTGAAACTGATGAATAGATCTGACAAAATGTAACAACTCCATAAGTTTCCACTTGACCGACCCGAATAGGAACCAGACCTAAACTTTCAGATACCAACGAATCTGTTAAAAAGACTACCCATGTCTTAACCAAATCCATTTGACTTAAGACTCAAAATAATCCTACGCTGAGACACCTGGAACACAAGTTTACCCTGATTCACCCACATATTTGTCTTTAACCATATTTTCATATGAATGAAGGTAGAAGTGATTGGACCGGCAGTGACTGGTACAAAGAATGTACTGAAGGCAAGTCTCGAGACGAAAGTGAAGAGAGTTGTTGTGGTTTCGTCTGCATCTGCCATATCCATGAAACCAGATTGCCAGAATGGGGAGGTCCTGGATGAGTCGTGCTGGTCCGATGAGCTCTATTGTAGAACCACTGAGGTTCCTTATCGATCTGTTTTATGATATTTTAAGTTGAAAGGAATTTTGTAGATTTTTCCAAGATTTACAGAACTTACAAATCAAACCCAATCACCTAACACTCATCTGCATTCAGTACTCAATGTTATACTGGTTAATTTGCAGTGATTCTTGTGCGATCTTTTCTTGTGCTTTTCTTGTGCATCATTTAGAGTAGATTGGTTGCTTTCAAATGACTTGACCCTCTTTTTGAAGGGGGTTGTTTGTTAATTTTTTTTTTCTGGTAAATAAATTGTACTTAGACTGAAGTGAAAATATGTCATTGGCTTTTTGGGCATGAATATTCATGTACAGTATAATCTTGGGTTTTTTACAAGATCTAGCATATTAGCAAAAAAATTTTGGTTCAAAGCACAAGCGTGACATCTTCTTTTTCTGTTACCAGAATTGGTATTGCCTATCAAAGACAATTGCTGAGAGAGAGGCACTTGATTTTGCATCAAAGAACGCACTGGATGTAGTGACAGTTTGTCCAACCCTTATTATTGGTCCAATGCTTCAATCAACAGTCAATGCTAGCAGTTTGGTTCTAATCAATCTTCTGAAAGGTAAAGGGAATTTTCTAATTCTTGCCATGTAAAGCTTCAAAATCTAATGTTTGATCCAGAAAAACATCCACAGATAAATTTTTGAGATATAAATATTTCAAAAATACAAACATTTATGCCTTCTTGATGAAACGTCAATTGACATCACCTCTATTATATTCACTCGCAATTTAATTGACACAGTGCCATAATTACCCTCACAAAACTGAAGAGAAATATGACTTGGTTCCTACATCCTCTATCCTGACCTAGATATCTCTCATGTATATTGCTAGTCTTTGTTCCTCCATGTCCAAATTTTGTAAGAGAACAATACCTAGGATTGTCTTCATTTTCTATGCCTTATTCTGGTAGAGTAGAATACTGTGAACAAAGGGTTCCAGTTCCACTGTGGGGAAGAGAGGTGCACACTTACAGTTTTGAGGGATCACACATGAAAACGTCAAACTTGCAAAGGCGTATAAGTAAAGGGTGGGGATCCTTTGATAACTATTAACTTGGTAACCTTGACAATGGATTTCTAAATAATTTCGGTTTTTAAAAATTATTAAAAATAGAAAAAAATTGATAACTATTAGATTGATTGTATTTCAATTTTCATGAAATTTAAGGATCATTTGATGGAATGTCAAAGACCATTAAATTTATACCATTACAAATTTCAAGTAATTTGATTGTTTTTTGATCAAATATCAAATGACATTTAAATTGCATGAAATTTGAAACAAAATCAATCTATGAGTTCAAAAATATGTCTGCAAAACTTTTCTATTTTTAAGATTTTTTTTAATTTATTTGAAAATCCGTTGTGAAGGTCGTCAAATTAATAGTTGTAAAGGGATCCCAATCATAAGTAAAAATGTCCTTTTTTTGGCAACAAAATTTACTATAATTTTTAATTTTCTTTTGAACTATGAACTGGAACAGGGACCCGTGAAACAGTAGAAAATACCACTAGAAATGTAGTGGATGTAAGAGATTTGGCGGAGGCATTGCTTTTGGTGTATGAAAGGAAGGAGGCATCAGGTCGGTATATCGCCAGCTCACATGTCATCAATACACGTGACTTGATTGGGCTTCTCAAGCGCCTATTTCCAAATTATAATTATCCTAAAAAGTAAGTTCTGAAACTGCTGTGGCTTATAAATGTTTAGTGGTGCACTGACAAAAAAAAAAAATTGTATTCTGGATTCTTTTGCAAATTGGACATAGTATTCTGTGGTACTTGGAAAAAAGCACATAAACATTTATTGCTTATGTGAGTAGCACCGAATTGTTTTTGATGATTCAAAGCAGCGCTCAACTTTCAATTAATTTGAGTTGAAACATGTCTTCCGTAGTTCTTTTTGTTAAACTTGCCAGGAAAAACTTCCCATTTTTCAAATTGAAATTAAGCTAAACCTAACAATTGGCTTTCAGATATTTCCAAAATTATTTGAATTGGATTCTGAGCAATCTGGTTAAATTGAGATGAAGAATTTGCTTCTAAATAGCGTAGTCTTGCTATTCGCATGCAATGTTTCTCTACGAGTGGCTCAGAAGATGTTGAGTATTATTTATGAGTGTGTAATTGCAAAGGCTCGTGATTTCCACTTAATTGACAATATACAATTTTCTAATTTAGCATTGTAGAAATAGAGGAAGGGAATATTTATAGCTCTAAGAAGCTTCAATTGCTAGGATGGAAATTCATGCCATTAGAAGAGACTCTCAAGGATGCTGTCAATTACTACCAAAGTGCACATCTTCTGGAATGAATATTTTCTTTTTTTTCCCTAAGAATGAATATTTTCAATGTACACCAAACATTGAGGTTATAGACATAGCTTCTATTGTTTGGTGCAAAAAGTAAAGCACCTACTTTGGATACTTTTTCCTGGTATTTGCTGTGATATTCAATGTGAAATAATCCTGTATCTAAATCATGCATTCTTTTTGTCTCTTGATATGGACAAAGGTTTTTCATTGGTTTCAGACCTTAAATGGAAATAAAGATTGCTATACCTATGATTTAGTTGAACTTGCCAGATTTTCCTTGTTTATAATACTCTGGTTTTTGGATTCTATGATTCTTATCTCTTATCTAATGGTAATTCTCAGAGACTTTGCTTGCTGATTGTCAAAATATTTCATGGATATTAGGTTTACAAATAAGTATATTTACTTGCATTCTGAAATGAAGTTGCTTTTGTGGGAAGGATTTGTATCTCCTGTTGTGTTGTCTATCTGATTGCATTAAGATTCGTACAAAGTAAATCTCAAAAAAAAATCCTTTTATAATCTACATGTTTGTATATTATATAATGCAGTGTTATATAGTAAAAGATCAGGACTCTTGTGGGAAATATGAGCAGTTAATTAGACTATTGGAAATGCTAGGATTTTTTTTGTCTGGGTACTCTTTATAATTCTTTTTTTTTGTTTTTGGACAAGTTGATTGTACTTGCACCTGTACTGAAATGTTGGTTTGGAGACGAATGTTTGTCAAAATCAAAAGACATAGCAATTTATTAATTCGATTATTAAATGACCCTCTTTTTGTAGCCAAAACTATCTGAAAAAGACCTTTAGCTAATACAAAGGTGTTCCCGGTATGAAATAAGAAATCTTAATTAAGTAACATTCTAGAAAATGCGTCTTCTTTTTCTTACCTAATGGTCCTCTTTGCTCGCTGCATCAACAACTTCAGTTCATCCAAAACAATAAAATTTGTGGCAGCAGTTTACAAGTGTAGCAATTTACAAGTATAACATCCGCTAGATTTTCTATGTTAATGAAAATTGACATACATGTAATGTAAGTCATAAAATTTGAAGGGGATAAACTTTTTTTGTTGGTGACTGTTGATCCAAAAACTTAACTTTGCTTCATGAACTGTGTAGGGGCAAATTGGTACTTCTTTGGGCAGATTGTTGACACTCATGTTGTTTTTGGGTCACAAAAATTCTAGACGTTGTTGACAATCACAATCACAAGCTCTACTAAAGATGAGTTAAGGTTTTTTGACCCCTCATCTCATACTTTGAAAAAAGGAAAAACCAAAAAAAAAAGGGAGACTTCTTGGGTCATCAAATTGTTTGCAATGTTGTTAACTTGTTATTGAATTTCCATAGGCTACGTACTTAATTATCTTTCACAGATTATGGCAATTTGGAACAAACACGCAATCAACAGGACTTCGATTCCTTTCATTCCTGATTGCACACAGACAGTTGGTTGGTGTCCAAATTGAGTCCAAATTAACCAAATCCTCTCTCTAAATATTTTAATTGAGACAACGGTGTGCCGCTAATTGTTTCACGGAAGGAGAGGTGGATAGACAACCATGAGCTGACTTATTTATTTATTTATTTATAAGAGAGATATCTATATATTTCTATGCAAAAAAACCAGGGACACTGCCTGTAGTTTTGAATTACTTATCAGTGGATTAGCTTTCTCTAACATGTACTTGTGCAAATTAATTAAAGAAAGAAAGAAAAATAAAACCAAGTCAGTGATTATGTAAGGGAACATCCTCAGATCCTCTACAAGTATTTGGCAATTACCTAACAAAAAAAATATATATTATATATGTGCCATCTCTATAAGCACTAATAATCTAGGTGCAAATGAATTTATATTTAATTTCTCCCTATTATATTCTTAATTACAGTTATATTTAGGGGTTATTAATTAAATCATCCATTTTTATCTTATGTGTATCATAGCATTGTTTTTAATTAGAAAAAATATACAATTTTAATTGATAAGAATTTTAACAACAGGAAATAAAAACAATTTGATAAATTAACCAATTAAAAATATCATACAATTTTACTTGGTCTCAAAAAAAAAATCATACAATTTTACATTTTCAGCACTCAGGCCTGGAGATTCCATTAATTAGTGCTTGCTTTTGGCAATGGTCAAGATATATATGGCACAGAAATATCGGAGCATTTTGTAATGTTTATTTCTAATTGGTCCAATGAGCCAGTAGAAATAATTAAAGAAAAAAACATATGTCAATTTGAGTCACAATTATGTTGCATCATATCTTTTTTTTTAAAGGTGGAAGTATATATGTATATTGCATCATGTCAGCTTCGACTACATGTTGAAAAGAGTCCTATTTCTTATATACTTGTATCTTTCTCTTTCACACACGCGCATACACATAAATAAACAGATGTCATAATCAGAAATATATAAATATGTGCATTATTTAATTAATATAGATTAAGTATATAAAGGCCTAACATGCACACATAAACCCAACACAAATTAACACAACCCCTCCTTTCCCCTTCAAACAACAAGAATTCCAACACTACATTTTAAGGTGCAAAGAAATGAATAGTACTACTCTGAAGAGCCCCTACAGAAGAATTCATCGGAGACGCAACAGTGCAAAGATCTTCTTTCCATTGCGGTTACATTTTAAGGTGGTCGGCTTCATCCGCAACGTCTTGAGATGCATGCAAGGGATGAAGAGTTGCCGACAAAAGAGCAAATTAATCAACTGCAAAAACGGTAAGAGCAGCAACAGCAGCAGCTACTACATTGAGAGAGAGAGCTTGTTCTACAAAGTAGCGATCGAGGATTGTCTCGAGTTCATCAAGCAGTCGCACCGGCATTATCCGTCGTCCCACGGTAATCACCAATAAGAGTGAATGATTTTGGTCTTGAAGTTTGAATTGTCTCACATGAGACCTTTTCTTTTTTCTTTTTTTTTTGTTGCAATTTTTCTTCTTTTGCAGTTTTGGTTGTTTTGCTTAATTAGTTTAAACCAATATATATATAATTCTGTAAATGCTTTTCTAATTATATATGTATGTTACTGTTTTTATTTTATGATGAAAATCATACTTTAAATTAATCATGCTCCTGCTTAATTAAACATATATATGAAGTGCGTCTTAATTATTTCCATGTGTTCTTTTTTTCTTTTCTGAGCATTGGCCTATTGACATTACACTGAAATTATAATTATTTGATTTTAACTAGGATAATAATATTCTCTGTCTCTATTAATTATTCTCTATATTCAGGTCCATCAAGAATTCAAAACCCAATTCCTTGTTGGATTTTAATATTTTTTATCATGTCAACATTAATTAATCAAATGCCTAAACCGATCCACCGGATAACCTTGCCAACGGCAAAGCCAGAAGAATTAATACTGATTCAGACTGATAGATACTGATACTGATACTGATGTTGTGATGGCCTCAAGGGTTAATACTGATTCAGACTGATAGACTGATAGAGGGAACTCAATATATATAGCAAGAACCTAATGCTACAAAAATTCCACCAAATTGATGTTCTCAGATGCAACTACAGACCATTAGCTTTTGGACCGTTTAATCTGTCATATAGAAGGAAAAGTAAAGTTTATGAGAGAGCACTGTTTACAAGGAGTACTGATATGAATGAAGAAAAGACCCAAAACCCACACCCACAATGTTCTTTCTATTTAATGGCAGCTAGATCTAATTATGCAAACATTCATACTAACTATTTATCACCATCAACAGTGAGAAGATTAGTAAACTATACAATAAAGAGTGCTTCACTGGTGAGAATTAGAACAAGCCACTGATTTAGTTACCTTAGTCTAGTTTAAGCTAGCTGGCACTGAGTGAAGATACTGATCACTATGGACTGGTACATGTCAGGTCCAGTACAATAACAATAACAAATTACCGGGCAACGGTATTATGTAAAACAACAATACTAAAATAAATCAATAAAACTGGAAAGGACTATAAAAAGATGTTTAAAAACTTTTTAATCAGCAAGAAATAGCAAACTCATTCATAATAAAAGTAGATAAACCTAACAAGTACTTTAAACTATACAACAATTAACAACATAAAGAACACAAATAACACACCATATCCTTTCTTAACAAACAAGAAACAAGAACCATAGAAGAACGAACATAGATGTAGAACGACCCTAACGCGTTAATTTCAAGGACATGACAAGAGGAGGATTGAGGGAGAAGAGTCCCCCCATGAGAAAAGAAAAAAGTAGCAGACAGCCCACAAAGACCAACGTTCACTTTGCCACCTTTACAATAAGCACTAGGGTGGCACCTTGACAATAAGTAACGGACAGACCATGAAGAAGTAGTAATGTGCTTTCGATAAGCACTAGCTTCAATCACTGGGGCAGCACCTTTGGAAATGCACACTTGATAGCAACCCCGATCTTAGGTCCAGCTCGGTCACTCTCTTAGAGTGAAAAACATGAGAGTCTCCCCTTTCCGAGAGGAGAGACTGAGTACTTTTACGATAGCGCTAGAGAAATGGCTAATGTACCTGAGAACATAAGCAAGAAGATGAAGGCAGAAGAAAGGATCTCGGGAATACTGACCTCTTACGAAAACTATACTCGGTTTGGTTACGGCGGTAATTTTAAATCCCCTATGGATTGTTGGCGACATGGCAGTTCCATCACCACGTCTTTCCAATTGCCTTCTCAAATCCAAGTTCCATGCACAGCCCACTTATAAGACGACATCGGCTCAACACCTTTAGAAATCAAGTAATGTCGAAAATCCATTGCTTTCTCAATTTCACCTTTCTTGCACAGCCCATCTATAAGAAAGGTGTAGATCACCACATCAGGCTCGTGCCCTTTGGAAATCATGACATCTAGACAATCCATTGCCTTCTCAATTTCGTCTTTCTTGCACAGCCCATCTATAAGAATGGTGTAGGTCACAACATCAGGCTCATGCCCTTCGGAAATCATGACACCTAGAAAATCCATTGCCTTCTCAATTTCACCTTTCTTACACAGCTTATCTATAAGAGTGTTGTAGGTCACGACATTAGGGTCATGCCCTTTGGAAATCATGACACCTAGAAAATCCATTGCCTTCTCAATTTCACCTTTCTTACACAGCTTATCTATAAGAGTGTTGTAGGTCACCACATCAGGCTCATGCCCTTTGGAAATCATGATACCTAGACAATCCATTGCTTTCTCAATTTCACCTTTCTTGCACAGCCCATCTATAAGAATGGTGTAGGTCACCACATCAGGCTCATGCCCTTCGGAAATCATGACACCTAGAAAATCCATTGCCTTCTCAATTTCACCTTTCTTGCACAGCTTATCTATAAGAGTGTTGTAGGTCACGACATTAGGGTCATGCCCTTTGGAAATCATGACACCTAGAAAATCCATTGCCTTCTCAATTTCACCTTTCTTACACAGCTTATCTATAAGAGTGTTGTAGGTCACCACATCAGGCTCATGCCCTTTGGAAATCATGATACCTAGACAATCCATTGCTTTCTCAATTTCACCTTTCTTGCACAGCCCATCTATAAGAATGGTGTAGGTCACCACATCAGGCTCATGCCCTTCGGAAATCATGACACCTAGAAAATCCATTGCCTTCTCAATTTCACCTTTCTTGCACAGCTTATCTATAAGAGTGTTGTAGGTCACGACATTAGGGTCATGCCCTTTGGAAATCATGATACCTAGACAATCCATTGCTTTCTCAATTTCACCTTTCTTGCACAGCCCATCTATAAGAATGGTGTAGGTCACCACATCAGGCTCATGCCCTTCGGAAATCATGACACCTAGAAAATCCATTGCCTTCTCAATTTCACCTTTCTTGCACAGCTTATCTATAAGAGTGCTATAGGTCACAACATTAGGGTCATGCCCTTTGGAAATCATGACACCTAGAAAATCCATTGCCTTCTCAATTTCACCTTTCTTGCACAGCCCATCTATAAGAGTGTTGTAGGTCACGACATTAGGGTCATGCCCTTTGGAAATCATGACATCTAGACAATCCATTGCCTTCTCAATTTCACCTTTCTTGCACAGCCCATCTATAAGGGTGGTGTAGGTCACGACATTAGGCTCACGCCCGTTGGAAATCATGACATCTAGACAATCCATTCCCTTCTCAATTTCACCTTTCTTGCACAGCCCATCTATAAGAGTGTTGTAGGTCACGACATTAGGGTCATGCCCTTTGGAAATCATGACATCTAGACAATCCATTGCCTTCTCAATTTCACCTTTCTTGCACAGCCCATCTATAAGGGTGGTGTAGGTCACGACATTAGGCTCACGCCCTTTGGAAATCATGACATCTAGACAATCCATTGCCTTCTCAATTTCGTCTTTCTTGCACAGCCCATCTATAAGAATGGTGTAGGTCACAACATCAGGCTCATGCCCTTTGGAAATCATGACACCTAGAAAATCCATTGCCTTCTCAATTTCACCTTTCTTGCACAGCCCATCTATAAGAGTGTTGTAGGTCACGACATTAGGGTCATGCCCTTTGGAAATCATGACATCTAGACAATCCATTACCTTCTCAATTTCACCTTTCTTGCACAGCCCATCTATAAGGGTGGTGTAGGTCACGACATTAGGCTCACGCCCTTTGGAAATCATGACATCTAGACAATCCATTGCCTTCTCAATTTCGTCTTTCTTGCACAGCCCATCTATAAGAATGGTGTAGGTCACAACATCAGGCTCATGCCCTTTGGAAATCATGACACCTAGAAAATCCATTGCCTTCTCAATTTCACCTTTCTTGCACAGCCCATCTATAAGAGTGTTGTAGGTCACGACATTAGGGTCATGCCCTTTGGAAATCATGACATCTAGACAATCCATTACCTTCTCAATTTCACCTTTCTTGCACAGCCCATCTATAAGGGTGGTGTAGGTCACGACATTAGGCTCACGCCCTTTGGAAATCATGACATCTAGACAATGCATTGCCTTCTCAATTTCACCTTTCTTGCACAGCCCACCTATAAGGGTGGTGTAGGTCACGACATTAGGCTCACGCCCTTTGGAAATCATGACATCTAGACAATGCATTGCCTTCTCAATTTCACCTTTCTTGCACAGCCCATCTATAAGGGTGGTGTAGGTCACGACATTAGGCTCATGCCCCTTGGAACTCATGACTCCTAGAAGATCCATTGCCTTCTGAATTTCACCTTTCTTGCATAGCCCATCTATAATAATGTTATATGAGACTACATTGGGTACACATCCCAGCTTAGGCATTTTGTGAAGCACCGTAATTGCAGCCTCATGAAATCTGTTCTCCTGACAAAGGCATTTGAGGACTGAACTGAAGATCACAGCATGAGCTCCATGGCCCTCTTTGAGAAACCGTCCCAGAAAAGCAAATATTAGGCTTACCTGATTTGTTCGTGCACAGCAGTCCATCAAAATTGCATATGTATATTCATCAGGACAGATTCCTTCAGCTTGGGCTAAGCGGGTGAAGAGGGAAAAGGCAGTGGGGTAAGGGTTGCTTGAGGTTTTGGTGTAGACAGCGAGATGCTGATTGATTTGACGGATGGATGTTGGAGGGTTCTTGGCAGCCAACAGCTGATCGAACATGTGAAGCACCTCTTGGTCAGAAATGGCATCTGCCTTCTGATGCCGCTTTCTCTCCTCCTTGTGCTGTTTGCCCTTCCAATGCAGCTGACGTGGCCTCCCATTCTTCCCAGAAGGGTCGTCAAAATTGTTGCTGCTGGGGAATGCATGGCAGAGAAGGTAGAGGCCTCGGCGAGAAGCAAATGGAAATGGGGATTGGGAGAGTGAAGGTGGAGGTGAAATTGAAGAGAAAGGGGCAAGAGATAAGGCACAGGACATCTGATTGGGATTGGATTTGGTTACAGTTTCTTTGTTTGTGCCTCTTTGTAAGATTCTTTCGTGAGAAATTGAACTTGTGTGTTCTTCAAAAATAGCACACAATAAAGACAGATTGTAAGCAACAATGCAATGATTTGAGTATTATCATAATTGTGCAGCCTTGCCATATTCTGTCGGAATATGAACCTTAACCTCAATTAAATGTGATTAGCATTAAAATGAAAGAAAGAAAGAAAGAAAGAAATAAGGAAAAGAGAAAAGAGTCCCAAACCAGAATGAGATGCGAAGCCAAGTAGCAGGCGAGAAGAGAGGAGAAGGAAGGAACAAGATGCTAATTCTCCTGCGTCTTCTCTCTGCTAGTTCCTGGAAGAAAAGAGAGAGAGAGAGAGAGCACAGAGAAGAGAGGGATCAAGGGAGAAATTGAGGATAGTTTCGGTGTGAATTCGGCCGAAGAAAGAGGGTTAGAGCTTAGACGGAGGTAGTGTTTTCCTTTATTTTGATGCTGTCCGGACTGCGGATAGGAAACGAGGAAAATCTTCCTATGGAACAACTTTGTACGCTTTGTAAGTTTAACGAAAAAAATATTTCAAATGCTCAAATGAAAATTGATAAAGCGTAACATATGATATACTTATTTGCCTTCAAAATTTAATGACCGTTTTAGGTTTTATAAAATGAAATGCACTGACATTAATGGTTTGTATTAGATATCTAATGGTAATAAAATGATTTTAATTAAAATTCACTTGATTCATCATATCTCTAACTTGTAAAAAAAAAAAAAAAACTAACTACCATATTCTGTTCTCCAACTAAATATAAAATGAAGAATAATTTGAAAGAGATGTTGAAAACACAGGCAACCCTGTATATTTTTACAAGTTTTTGAGGAATGAGAGTACAAAAGTAACTCTGGTTATGATGAATTAAGTGAATTTTTATCTCTCCTGCAACTAAACGGGAGATGGTGAAATACAAAATTCACTTTTTCAATAAAAAAAAAATTTTAAAAAAAATTCGAACTAAATGAAGAAAAAGAACAAATACAAAAGATTCTTAGTTTTTCTGGAGAATTAACTAACTTTAGAGTTTTGACAAGTAATTTCAAAATTGACACATAAACCATTAATTAAACCCGCCTCTCCATAGAGTAAAGAGTATCCTTTTAAAGCACTAGGCATGCCAATTCCACTACTAATACACAATGTTGCATATACCAAATACAAAGAAGGCGACCTATAATACATTAGCTATCCAAAAAATGAATAAACAAAAAGACTAATCTCATGGGATCCACATATTTTGAAAGAACAAAATCATCATGGAAGAAATTTGAGACTGTAGTCACTATACAGTAAAGAGAGGGAAACCATACTTTACACGTTACAGCAAAACTGACATCTCTACTAGTGGGGCTTATTATTTTGTGTCATCTCCTAGAGAGGATCAGAGCTCTCTTGCCTACTTCGAAACCTACAATACATCAAATGAATGAATAGATAGCTAGATAAATAAAAGAACAACTGCAGTAGAAGCAGCAACAAGAAATTACAATCGGAAACATCAATTACCTTTGTAAAATAAGTCTTCATGCCATGCCTCCGAAACCGTAATGATCTAATTGACCTGATCATTTATTTTCACTCTCTTAACAACAGCTCTATGAACAAAACCACCAACTAAAATACAAGCCTCCTTGAAGCTTTTTGTATTGTTACATTTTCTCTACTTATGAACAAGAGGAAATCACGATCGGCCCAATGGAAAATTCAAAAATCTCATGCAAAACCTTTTGCACTTCCCCTGAGCCATGTTCACACCTAACAAGACTCACAAACAAGGGGAAAAAGGATGTTAAATTTCTTTTTAAAAGGTCCCTCTCAAAACCATTGATAAGTTTCATCACCAAGAGCACTAGAGAGGTACGTGCTGCCAACTCTTCCTTTTTATCCCCAACTGGAAGTACCCAGTGCAATGTTTTTCGTGTGCCATTTTCATCTTCTGGTTCAGGCTCAGTTGCGCAATTGAGATACATTTTAAGAATCTTTTCACAGACAGAGATAATTTTGGGCTCTATTTGCATCTCTACAGAAAGAGGAGGGTTGTTGCGAAGGATGGATTGGAGGAGTTTCAGGTAATTATGGTACGAGTCATTTTCAAAATGGATAGAGGCTGGCTCGGCAACTTCTAGAAGAGTGCATGCCTCATGGAACTTAAGTTGCAGAGAGGTCTCACTAGTAATCTTGCTCGCATGTGAGGTAATAGAGGCAAGTGTTTCTAAGAGAAGAGAGATGTGAGGCAACGAGAAGTGTCGGTGGTACGTGTTGTACACTGTAGAAATAGACTAATAAAAAGAAAAGAACAAAAAAATAGAAAAGAACATCTGTTAGGCTCGTTTCTAGATTGTCTTCTGACTTATAACTCTTTCAAAGACCAATTTCTAAGGATTAAGTTCATATACTTTTTTCACGATTGGGATAGGTCAAGGAATTTATATCCAATCTTGGAACCATATAGTCAGATCAGCAACTCTAGCAGAAATAATGGTACAAGAGGTACATTTTCACTCAATACTTCAATTAGGTAAGGTCATAGTAGAACTGAGGATCACTTCCTGGATTTTGGTACCATAACAGTGAGGTTCTATTTCTTGGATGGCAGAACCACATACCAATCATGCGCCAGAGTCATCCAAATATGGATTCTTACTATGTCTTTGTAGTCGGCCTATTTAGTGGATCTCTAAGCCAAACTTACTTTGCAATATATAGAAAAGAAATATTTTTATTATCAGATAAATGATAACTCATTCCTTTGTTCAGAAAAGTGTACCATATACCCCAAGAAAACCCCAACATATCAGTTACCTCTGCAAAAGGGAACTTGTCATATGCCCCAGCAAAACATTTGAAATATCACCCGGGTCTCTCCTCCAACATTTTCCCTTTTTCTAAAACACTCACAGTACCATTAGTTTCATTTATGTTGATCCACTAAGCAATAAATGAGATTGGTCAGCTACTTTTATTAAGAATGAACAAACAAGGAATTACCAAAGACATTTTCATATTTTTACAGAATACACACAATAATTCTAAGAGTTCATAAGGGTACTTCATAATTTGCAGGAGAGGAACATGATATGTTGAGACTTCAGACCTTGCACGCCATCTATTTGTAAAGTTAGTTGTCCCCTTTTACACACACATAAAAATTGAAACAGGGTTTGCAACAAGAAGATTGCTGCTATATCAACCCTTCATATTAAATGATACGAGAAATGATACCTGGACAATGGACAGTAGGAGAGCAAGGTGGCCCTTCATCTTGATAATGGCATAGGATGCGGTTTCCATGTTGGCCTCTTCTTCCTCATTGACAAGCTCGCTTTCTGAGTATATCTCTTCCTCTGCATACCCCTCCACCTTGTCCTCAGGGATCTCCACATCTTGCATCATCCGCACAATTTTTGTAAAAACCTCAAAGTTTGCCTCCACTGCCTCCTTCAGACGCCCCAAGATCATCTCCCATTCTCCTGTATATTTGCACAGTCTCATATATTAGAAGAATTCACAAAACCTGTACATCACTAGTTTTTTCTCTGTTCCTTTTTTTCCTTTTCTTCCTTTTGTGTGTGTGTGTGCGCGCGCGCGCTCGCGTGCTGTGTTGGAGTCTGTTCAGGACCCCTTATCACCACCACCAAAAATATAAGTGGGAGCTTCAGCAACTGATATTATCTATTAAATTGTTTGTTCATCTTGGGATTTTTAATAGAAACGAAAGCGTACATACTGGTACAAATGAATAAGGTCAGCATAAACATTTGTCTGGGTCTCATACATATTCAATACATTAGAGATTTGAAAGCATCTCCATAACAGACATAAATAAAATTATAAATAAATCACTCACTTCCATTGAGTTCACCACCTAGATTTTCCGTCAGACGCTGCAACTGGGCCACGCCAGCAGTAGCAGCCTGCTGGTATGGGCTCTTAATGAAACCAACCACTATCGTCATGACCTGACTCAACTCAGGTCGGACTGCATCAAAGACCTCGCAGTAGAGATCCACAAGGCAGCGGGAAGCCAGGGTCTGGGTTTCCAGGGCTCCAGAAGGTTCTTCTTCAGTGTTACTGTCAGATCCACCATCAGGCTTATTTGTAAATATTGGGTAAATAACCGATTCAAAGATACTGGCCCAGAATGGGGGAGAAAAGATGTGGCCATGGTCCTTTAATATGTCAAAAAGAACCTCCAAGGCTCCTTTTCGGATAGTTAATCTTGGGTCGGTTGTCAGCTTCGCCAAACCTAAACAAATTAGTAAACATGGATAATCAATGAAAGAGCCAACAAACAAATAGCCCGTCAAATAGCAGCAGCTATTAGAAAAAACAAAAATTGAAAAGAACATTACAACATTACAATGAGCTTATAAACAAAATACAAATCAGAACAAAATTTAACAATAAGTGTATATCGATCAATCAATATAAAGGTCAAATCATACAAGAAATAAAGAAAAGAGTACCATCGAGGAGAGGGACCCAGAAGTAAATATGGTCATCCTTGCTTAGAATACCATTCGCTTCTGGAAGATGACCACTGTTTTTCGTCACTTCTGGATCTGTACTGAACCCCTCCTCAGCCAACTTCACCGCACAAAATCTCAGAAATGCTATGGCATTCAAACTTGCATCACTACTAAATTTACTGCTAGTGAAAGTGATCAGACACTTTACACAATCAGTAAAGGTCCTGGTCTCAGTCTCTGTTATGTAAGGGAAGTAGTCTCTAACTATTTTCTCCATAGTTTCAAATGCTAGCAGCACTATGGTCTTCCTCTCATCAGCTGCAGCCATAGTGAACACCTATAAGAACAAAAAAAATCAATTAAGGCCAAGAAACTCATCTCAAATTTCAGCACACAGTAATCAAATTTTCATTGTTAAATTGACACTATTTGGGGGCTAAAGCATCCAACATTATAACATTGAAAAGAAGGAAATAACCTTCACCTACAATACCAATGAGGGGTACCATCATTGTAAGGTAAAAGCTTGGCTAAGGCTCAACACGAATAATGCCAACAACAGCTAAAAAAGAAAAGAAAGAAATGGAACCATCCTAGGCAGATAACTTGCTGCTGAGATTTATTACCAGACTTTTTTTTTAAATTCTTTCAAAGAGCATATTCCTAATAAGGTCTTTCAAAACAGCTATAGTTTAGTTACTATTGATGGAACATTAGAGCACGTAAAAGATCTCTCAGAACACTACTATGAGAAAATAAAAATAATTGTGTAAAGCATTATCCAACATACCGTGAAAACACTCTTCCATCCTGATTTTATATTATTTACACGACTAAGCACCATCTGGGAAACACACCGCACAATCAGCTCCCGCACCTCCAGCGAAGAGCTCTTTTTCATGACAATCACAAATGGCCTCAGGAACTCATTCTGAAAGTTGTAATTTGCCAGCTCCTCCCTTTCCAAAAACTTCATTGCTAGCTGGCGCAATGAGTCCATCACAAAGATGGCCACTGAGAGGCTCTCTGAGAGACCAACTGAGACGAAGAAATCAGACAAAACCTTCCATATACGGGACCAAACCAGCCGTATTCGGTTCATGTTGTAGTGGCTACAGAGTTGAAGATAATGAATATAGACTGATTTGTTTGGTTAAAACCAAAATGAACTAGGACTTCCAAAAATGGAAACCATTGTGATATCTGAACATACTTCTATTTGGTTGTCGGTGATGTAAAATTTGATTTTTCTTGTTCTGTAAATATGCTTGCTAATAATTTTTAGTAGTTTTTCATCAATGGATGCCAAGCTGAAGAGTCCATGCAAGCACATTTTGCAAATATCTGCCATCTCAAAATACCAACCAATTCTTGTACAATTCTAGATTTTTTTTTTTTGGGAAAAATAAACTATCCAACTGATCTCTTTTCTAATATTCTAATTTTTTTTATCTTTGGGTGGGGATTTATTGACAAATAATTAGTTTGACAACCTTGACAACATAAAAATTTATTTATATTTCTAGAAATTCAACAATTAAAATCCAATCTATACTTCATGCATATCATATACATGAAAAATGATGAAATTTCATGCAAGTTTCACCATTCATCAATTAACATGAAATTTGCAATGGTCCATATTTAATAGCATGTGATGGAATATCGAATGATTTTTAAATTACATGAAAATTGATAAACAACCGATCTATAAGGAAACAACATGTCTATAATTTTTTCATAATTTTTATATTGTTCTGGCATGGTTTGAGAAAGCATTGTCAAGATTGTCAAGATAATTATTCTCAATGGATCCCTACTTTTTTTTAACTTCTGGGATAGTGCTAATTCGACCATACCTATTTGGAAGTCCAGCTTTTTATTAATGAATGTTATAATGTATTATTTTGACAATTATATGTACTAAAAGCGGCAATGCGCACAACAGGTGCAAAGTTCTGTTCTTTAAGAAATGAAATAAAAAGAAATCCTTACGCAATTTCAACTATTTTTGTGAGGCAAAAGATTCGTGGATCAGTGGGAGATTGTAGCTCAGTCATGGAAACTTTACAAAGAGCCTTAACAAATGCCACAATTGCATCGCCATTCAATCTCTGACTATGTGCAAATATATGGTTCAGCTCATAAATCCCAATCTGGTCCAACAGATTCAACTTTGAAACAAAGATGTTTATCTGTTCCGGCGTCACCAGTGGAGGTGCACCCCTTGCGCCAGTGGGACCCACACTATCATATGATCCACCACGTATTGCTGCCATGACAGAAGGATTTTGGAGGGCTCGTTGTTTGGAGGAGGGTTGGTTTTGGGGAGTAGTGGGTTTGTTCTGAGGGTTTTTTTCATCTGTCAGAAAAGATGCATCAGGAGGAGCCCCCTCGCCTAGGAGGTGTAGATGCTCGAAACGGGAGAGGCATGTCAGTATGTGTTCCCAGGATTCTTGAAGGTAGTCTCCATCTTCCAAAGCAGTTAATATAATTGCCTATTTGAAACTCACAGATCACCAAATAAATGTAAGACGAGGAAAATCTTCTAAGTATGATAGCAGAAGAATTATTTCATGAAATTATGATGCATATACGCACCAGAAATACAACCGGAATCACCATAGAAGAATAGGTTAAAAAAAAAAGTTCCTAGACCCTTAGCACATATCAAAGGTACTTCGAACCGATTTGGTATGAAAATGAGTCAAGAGTGTCAAACATTGGCAAGGATTATTTTTAATTATTTACCCTTTCCTTAAGGGGTCAACTTTCTAATGTTGCATATCCATAAATTAAGAAACAACATCCCTCCTTTATTAAGGATTAGTCAATGAAGCCAAAAGGAGCTAACAATGCCTACTCAAGGAACTAGTCAAAATCCTTGCTTTTGAGTTCCAACATACCTTCACAGCATCAATGTTTTTCTGTTTCATGTCAGCAGCACAGTGGAGGTAGGTGAACTTGGCAACGGAGGTGACAAAGGCATCACGCTGAGTTTGCATGCACAGGACGGCAGTGACATGGATTGCGCCTCGGAAGCCAAGAAGGCACTGCGCAACAGCTGCACGGTCATCAGAGCGGTCAAGGGTGACACTGAATGCAGCCATCAGTGGGGCCCAACATACTTCCACCATGTGACGAAGAATCCCAGTATCCATTATTGAATAAAATACGGACCTATAATCAGAGAGAGGATAAGCAACAAAGACCATCCCATATCCAGGGTTTCAATGATTGTGCAGGAACAATGCAATTCATCTTAATGGCTTTAAGTTATCCTAGTTGAGTAATGAGAATGACTGACAATGCAATTCATTTGGAAGCACCTCAGGTGACCCAATTTACAAGTCCTCTCATCAACTACAGTTCAAAGTATCTATTTCGTATTCTCTAAAAATAGTTTTTAGACTGTATCTATAAAGGCTTCCCTTGACAACATATTATGACAATCTTGAAATATTTTATCTGATTAATGTCAAAGACATGCAAAGACATAAACAAAAGTGTAAGTTCATATGCTTGTTCTCCACAAGGACCATAGCAGCTTATGAATTGGGTAAGCGTGCTACAAATGTAATCACTTTTTTCTGCTGCGCGTGATCTTAAATGATGTAAGATCACAGGCAATTCTTGAGTTTTATTTAGGAGTCTGATGAGACCAAGCTTATTTAGATTCTGAAGTTAATTAGGTTCTTCCCACACCAACATTCTCAAAAGCATTCGGTAGTTGCTGTAACTAAACCTGGCAAGTTTTGACCTGTTCAGTAGCCACAGTGTTAAAGTTACCTAAAACCAACTTACTCAGATTTTCCACTCTTAGCCTTGAACTGCTCTTGAATATGCTTGATAAGCAAATCATTCGCGCCAACAGCCTTCTCTTGGGTCTGACCCCAGTTGACGAGACTGATAATGTTATCCAACCCCAGAAGTTTGCTAATGCTGTTATTTGTCTGCTTATTTTGTGTGATCGATGAATCAGCTTTCATCTTTATCTCATTTTTAACGATCTGCTCATAGAGAGAGGAAAGGTACACTTCTGGCAAATCCTTCCCATTATCAATACCTCTGTTGTTTCTAATGAAATCAGCTTTTGACATCTGCATAATGAAAAGATGTTATTAGAGTTCATGACCTTCTTTCCTTTCTCTTTAAAAGTGGCCAAATAACCCTGCATTAATTCAACAGTCCCAAAGATGAAGGATTCCATTTGCTTCTAATGAAGACAGGCACAAATGCTTAAAATTTTTCATAGCTGAAGGAATGAATTGCATTGGTTTACAACTGGCGATTTTTTTGCAATGAAGTAATAATACAGCTCCTTTGAAAATCCACCATTCATCTTCCACAGATCAAGAAAGACAATTTTCAAGAGAAGTGCAAAAAACATACATAAAAGAAAAATATACTTGCCTTATCTTTGACCATGGTATTGTGGGCATCAGTATTCAACATGATTACTGAATATGCAAGTACGTATGCTGTATCAGCACTTGTAAATGCATCAGGATTACATTTACAATATCTTTCAGCAAACTTCTCCATTATCCTATCAATCTTTTGTGCCTCTCCGGGCAGCCTAAATCCTCTCAGAAAATACCTGATTGCCTCACCAAAATCCTTCTTCTCAAAATCAAATGCATCAACATAGGCATGCATGACCTTTATGGGGAAGTCTTCACGATCACCGAGGTAGTCCCCAATCATGGTTGGGTTGAGACCACTGGAGGATTTAAGGAAGGCTGCCACTGACTCAGGACTAGATGATATCTTTTTCGTGTTGATAAGGAAATCTATTCCCTTTGAAGGTTTCCGGTTGAACAAGGAGATGCCTTTCTGAAACAAATAAGAAGAAAGAATTCTAAATGGCACAAGGGTACAAATACAAGTATAGTTAACAATTTCCATTTACAGGGCACACCAGTCACTCAGTCAGACATGTCCTGTTGTGGTACAACAACAGAGCTTGTACCTCCTAGTTTCAATGGTTCATATACTACCTTACAAAATTGTCTCTGCATCTTGAGTAAAATGCATATATGACTGCATGCAATGTGTTGATTTTAGAAAACTAAATAATGTGTTTTCAAAGTAAATTATATTGAATTTTAAATCTTCATCAGACTGAAATACAGTTTTTTTTCTTTATCTGGGATACATTTGTACAAGTATATTAAAGATAATAAGAATAGTCCATGGCCTATAGCTGTTGTATATATAAAATAATGGTGTCAAGGTGTCCATTTAAAATTTTCCTACTATCAATTAATTTAAGTTCAGTTTGTTCATATATAATTGTCCATCTTCAATACTACGAAAAAACAAAGGCTAAAAAAGGTTCCATGCCTGAAGCTCAATCTTATATACACGCCTTTGCTCAAGGGTTGATGTGTCAGACAACTCCGAACCAGAATCTGAAATGTTTGAGTCAAAATCGCTTCCACTTCCTTCCTCTACAGAGAAAGAACCAAAACTATCCACTGAATGTGCACCATCAGTCTCAGTTTTGGGAGTGAAGTCACCAATTTTCAGTTGCTGGTCCATCCAGACACCCATTGACTTGATAACAGTAGCCAGGCATTTAACCGACTCAATGCGAAATGTCTGGTCTTGTGCCGGGGAGAGAGACGTGGCAGTTCCAGGGGGGACACCCAATGCAGTTTTCACTAACCCATTCACAACCCTGTAGGATTTAATTTGAAGTTCAATAATCTATAGTTTTGGCACGGTGGTTGGTTTAATCAGATATAATACGTCTTGGAAACTGGTAAATTATGGTACATGTCAGTCCAATAAAAAATATGGTCCATGTGCAATTGATACTAATCAGTTAATGCTTGGTAACACATGATCATGCTTTTTTTATCTGGTCTGATTCACTTCTGCTGTATGCCTTCAAAAGCAGTACCCTGCATAAAGGGGCGGAGGCAAAAAAAAAATTTATGGGGGTAATATTATGAGTCATTATATCATCATAATTAAAACTTAATTTGTATAAATTTAAGTATGGAGGTCAACAATGTAAAATGTTTGTGAATATATGGGGGTCAATAATGATCAATTTACTCATTTATATCAAAAATATAATAAAATTTTTCATAAATTAGTGTTATTTAAAAAATAAATGGGGGTCAATTGAGCCACATTTGCTTCACTTCCATCCGCCTCTGCCTGCATTTCATATCTTGTCCATCCGATTCCAATCTAAAGCAGAATGGCAGGCCCTGTTTTTCAAGGCTTGAACAACAGGGGATTCAGTTCCATATCTGCAGGGCTTTTTTTAGACTATAAATAGAAAGTTATAATATTGTATTTCTCATACATTAGTAATACCAAAGTGTGTAGCATAACAGAACAGGAGACCTCATACACTGATCATTGCATGCTACGTACTGCATGAAGTCAAGCAACCACAGATATATGAAATAAAGTAAAAATAAAAATATAGTTCTTGCATGGGTTCATACCGCTCAAAAATATTAGGTGCATCCACATCACAATCATAATTCACAAAAATATCAACAATGGCTTGTGGATCCTGGCATATCTTCTCTAGCAGGTTCAAGACTGTCATTTTCTGAAGGAAACTAGGCTGGGGTACATTCTCAAGTACTCGTAGAACAAGCATGGGGAAAAAGATACCTATCTCCTCTTTCAACCCCGACCGAAATCTCAAAACCAACCCCGTAAAAATGGAGCATAGAAGCTGGAACACACTCATCACTGTTAATGCACTGTTTTTCAAAAGGGATAGACAAAGATATTGCTTGACTGCCCCAAGATACCTGTTCCAGAAAGCAGATGAATAAATAAGTAATAGAAGCTGATAAAAAACAAATTTTGTTAAAAAGGGGTCTTCCCTCTTCACACCAAAAAAAATTGATTACAACATTTTGTTAGGATGTTGGCACATGACTCATCTATAGACATTCTAACACCAAAACTGTCTTTACAATATCTTTCAAGCATTCGTATGTACCATAAAACCAGACTCTGAGTATAGTATTGGCATAAAGCGAAACACTTGAGCAAGGAATTGAAATAGTAAAAAGAAAAACAAACTTTTCATTGTTGCGCCAGAAGGAACCAGCATTCTCCACCACCATTCTAAGCAATTCCAAGCTGAGCAACTTCCCTCTCATCAAAACCGGGTCATCAGTATTCTCCTGGCCTGAATTTGACCCGGCACCCGTGCTCGAGAACTTCATTGACAATTTACACAAGTTCTTAAACACCACTAGTCCATCCTCTGCTGCCAAATCAGCATCCGGGCCGGCAAGGTCAGCATCAGCCCCACTCCAATCCATTGCCTCGTTAATGAAGTTCTGTGCAAAATTGGAGAGACTAGAGTCGTTCAAGCTCTTATCTGACAAATCCATCATGTCCATAATAGACACGGTGCGTGCCTTCACGCGCTCAGCACGTGCGAACAGAATAGCTAGGGTTTGTGCAAGAACCATCTTGGCGCAAATCTGGTTTGCTAAACTGTGGCTTCCTAAATAGATGTTGAAGCAGCATTTCACGAACTGGCTGAGGACTTCCCCTCTGAGGCCGACAGACGGGGCCCGCACGGCAGATATGAGAACCTTTAAAACACCTAGTTCAATCGATTCGTCGGAGAGGGACGCGGGCAGCTTGAGGACGTAGGAGATCAGCTTCGAAACGGGCGCGGACGAATCCTGGCCGTCGATCTCGCCGTGTAAAAGGTTGTGAGAAAGAAGCTTCTGGAAGCATTCGAGGGAGATCAAGGCGAGTTTCGGAGGAGTGGTGGGGTCAAGGGAGATGATCAACGGGTCAAGCAACGACGGGTCGGATTCGAGCGGGTCCTGTGTCGGATCCGAATCGGAGA
Source organism: x Bolboschoenoplectus mariqueter (assembly GCA_037678475.1). Taxonomy (NCBI): domain Eukaryota; kingdom Viridiplantae; phylum Streptophyta; class Magnoliopsida; order Poales; family Cyperaceae; genus x Bolboschoenoplectus; species x Bolboschoenoplectus mariqueter. Next base: position 313,064 of record CM075244.1, on the reverse strand, counting down.
TGGACGGGAGCTGGTCCAGCGAGTGCTTGCATGCGGAGACGAGGGCCGGGTGCCGCCGCCACGTGGCGTTTTTCTGGAGCTTGTCAAAGGCAGGCCCGAGCACGCGGCCGAGTCGCGAGGGCCCGCCCAAGGCGGTGGGTCCCGACATTGCGAAATCGGATCAGTAGCGAGCTCGTCGGATCCGATTAGGGAACGGGAGACATGGAAGGAAGGGAGAGGGGCGAGAGGAAGGTGGAGGTCTCCGGTCTCTGGTCTCTCTCTCTCTCTCTCTCTCTCTCTCTTTCTCTTTCTTTTCGTATGACTCCTGCGCGCACATTGAATAGGAGAGAGGTGAAGAGGGGTATTTTGGTAATTGGGCGGGAGATTGGGATGGGGAGACCGTGGAGTCGTGGACCAATAGTAAAAGAATAAAAACTCCAGTTAGTGTTAGTGTAGACCACGTCTTGGGAAGGATAATTCATAATTACGTGTCTTCATGTCCTGGGCTCTCCTTTGGTTGAATTTTTCCTTTTTTTTCTCCGCTGGTTTTTTAAACCTTTGACAAAGAGACAATGGCATTTTGGTTAATTAAAACATTTGACAGCTTCTTATGTACTTTTCTAATGTATGTTTTTGAGAGTTTATATATTCACAGCTGAAAATATATTAATAAATGCATTTGTTGCATATATTTGTTGCATATATTTTGCAGTTGCAGAGCCAGAATTTCATGTTAGCGGTGTCAATTAATATAATTAAAATTAAATTAAATTTATTAACATGATTTGATATGTATTTCAGTTCATATGTTAACAATATTATTTTTAAGATTTCACCGAATCAGGTGGCTCAATAAAATCTTTAATTATGTCATAATCTTGTAATATACCAACTTTACTATTTTTAATTTTTTTTTATTATTTTTAATGATTTTTTTATAGATTATCCTATCAAATATATTCTCTTTTAAAAAACATTAAACATACTTAAAAAAATTTACTTTAGTAGAAATGGTGTTCTACTAAATTTTGACATAAAGATTTTTATCGAGCTACTTGAATAAATCTTTTATACATGAAATTCTAAAATTTAACTCATAAGCGTACAAACGAATAATTCTAGTATACATCCAATTTTTAATGCATTCAAATCTTGCGGTATATATTTTTAAGAAATATTGGTCAAATGAAAAAAAAAACTAAAATCGTAGATGTGCTTCTGACTATTTAGATAGAATATGTATTAAATTTGGATCAATTTGAAAGAGATTTTGCCTTCCATCAAACAGTTTTAAAATTTTAACAGTGGAGTTTTAGTGATTTTGTGATGCATGACCAATTAAATTTTAAATTGACTCAAAATTGATACACGTTCTAAGTAATTAGGAATGCATCTATAATTTTAATTTTTTTAATTTGAATAATATTTCTCAAAAAATATATCATAAGAGTTGGATGTACGCTAAAAATTAAATGTACACTAAAATTACTCCAAACAAAAAAACAAATGGAAGCAAATTAGTCTATTTCAATTTAAATATACAAAAGAGATAAATTGGTTCCGTAATACAAACACAAAGTTTAAATATTCTATTTCTTTTCATATAAAAAAACATTTTTTTTGTTTTTTTCCTAAATTGAACATATGAAATTCTACGTATTGGTAACAATAAATTATTGCTTAAATATACAAAGGAGATATATTTTTTTCAGTAATACAAACACAAGTTTAAATATTCTATTTATTTTCATATAAAAAACATTCCTTTTTTTTTAAATTGAACATATGAAATTTAATTTATTCGTAATAATATCTGATTGCTTCATTATTAATATATACAAAATTTATTTCTCAATATACAATCATTCATTCATTGTTTCTCTCTTAAAAATATCTTCATTTTCATCTATGGAATATGACAAAAATGAGCATTTTCAGACAAAATATCAAAGTCAATTTGTAAATTAGCATAAATATATATATATATATATATATATAACTGATACTGGAGTAAGTATTGTCACTTTTTATGTTATGAACGAACTTTTCAAAAAGATAAAAATTGGCAAAATTTTGCGTGTATTGTTTGATTTATTTTTAAAATATCTAAAAAGATTTTGTAAATTTATGATCATAAAATGAGATCAAACTTATTTAAAAATAAGTATTAAACACATACACGCACTCATCCACACACACAAAAGCGCTATAAATGCATTATAGCATAAATTTTAAGCATATAACTTGATGTATTTGTTTGATTTTAAATGAATAAACCCTAAGAAAATGTAAATGACATAAATTGGTAAGTATGGTTTGAGCTTATAGGATCATGATGATGCTCCCAATTTAATTAAAGATATGGAAAAATACACATAGATATATTGCATGTAAATGCATTTTAATATAACTTATGCATACTATTCAATTTATTTGTTTGTTTTTGTACGAATAAATTTATGAACTTGAAAAGAGCATAAGTTAAAGATTGCATGTAAGTTTTGGCTTTTTGAGGATCACAATTGTGATAAAATTTAATTAAAAATATAAACAAATACAAGCAAAAACTCACTGTAAATACATTATGACAAAAATTTATGCATATTGTTCGAACTTTTGTTTAATTTCATACGAATAAATTCGAACATCGAGGGGACATAACTTAGAGGTTACATATATATTTTTGTGAATTTAAAATTATAATAATGGCCTAAATCGATTAAAACGTAAACAAACTCGCATAAATTCTCGAATAATTATTATATTGTAATATCTAAAAATTTGCATTTATCACGTTGTTTATGTTTTCCAACTAATTAAAGATTTGCATGTTAGTATAAATTTTACTATAATAATAGACAGACAATAATTTTTTATTAGGGGAAGAAAACAAATAGGTAATGGTGGAATTATAGGAAAACAAAACATAAATATAAATATAGTATTCATTATTAGTGTGACACATATATATATTGAGGAGTAATAACCGCACTCTAAGTATTTGAAAACGAGGGGTGTAAAATTGAAGTGTAGAATATAAATTTTGAAACATATATATTTTAAAAAAATATTTATATTTGATGCAAATAAAAAATACAGAATTTGGGGTGCAAATTTTTTTTTTCATATATATATTTAAGGTTCTTTTTTGTACACCTTTCTCACAAACTAGGTTTTTTTTCATTTGGTATTCATTTTGTAAGAATTGAGGGCTTCAAACATAATAATTGATTTTATATTGGATGTCCAGAGATAATGCTTAATTAGTCATTATAATTGACTCTTTTTTGCGTTGAAGTCCTTGCAAAAATACGAATCTTTTAGTAACATCCTTCGTCTCCTTTGTAGTGCTTCGATGAAATTGGCTCGATTATTCTTCAAAAGAGTTAAAAAAAAAATCAAGTCTTCCTCTCCTCTCCTCTCCTCTCCTCTTCTCTTCTCCTCTCACTCGGCGATCGCAGTGTCTCTTCCTCTCTCACTGGACGGACGAGATCACGCCAAGCCGCATCGCTCTCTCTCTCCTTCTCTCTATCTGAACCGGAGAGGTGATTTGATCGCTGTCTCGCCTTCTCCTTCCAGCTGGTTTAGGTTTAGGTTTTTATTTTTGTATTTATTGTTCCATATTGTTGCTATTTCCTGTTCTAGTTTTTTCAATGGAATGAACCAGCGTTGTTTCTCGTCTAGAACCTGTAAGGTAATAAGACTGACTGCTGGTGCAAAATTGTTTCCGATGCTTTTGTTGCAATGTGTTGTATCAGAATTGGAAAAAAAAGAAAAGAAAATGTTAGATACTTTAGTTGTGATTGTGATGTATGATGAGTAATTACGGTTTAGTGATACTGGTACTGATTCTCCTGGTGGATGAAATGCCTATTCCTATTTCTCATATCTTTGTGAATTAATGGAGAATTTTGCAAGGGAAAAAAAAAAGAACAATTCTTTGTTTGAGACCGTTGGAGTATTCCAATTGATAATTCCAAGTCATAATTGGAGCAGAAGCTCCACGTTGAAATCAAATCATCATGTGTGCTACAGTCTACAGATATGCTAATCTCAATTAACCATTAATCATGTTTGGCTTCTCAAGGATGTATAAAAAGGAATTTCCTTACTGTAGGTTTTTGTTGATGGTAGACTTCTAAGAGATTCTTGGACAATAAAATAACAAATGGAATGTGTTGTGCAAGGTATCATTGAGACTCAGGTATACAATGATTAGCTTATCCTCAACTCATTACATGCCTGAAATTATCATTATACGTCCACATGTATGTCATATTTCAAGAATTTATGTAGCTTCTGTAAGTAGTTTAAGTTCTGTTAATTATGTAATGTTCTAAAGAGGACCTTCAGATCCTTAAGCAATCAAATGATTTAAAGATGATGAGAGAAATTTCTATTGAAGTATTGTGGTCTACTGTTTGGTGGTAGCATTTCTCTTGTATAGCCACCTGGTACTTGCTGCGACAAACTAACTTTTTTTTTTCGTCTTTAATTTATAGCATGTGGAAGCGCTAGAGACACTTCTGGTAGGGTTATGTGGTGCACCTAAACAGCGGGTCAGAGTACATGAGTTGTGCCTTAAAAGTGTGCCTAATATAGGTCTGTCTTCCATGCTAATATTTCAAATTGTGTGCTGTAAGCTAGCGTAAATTTCATTATTGCACGCACTGTGTGAAATTTCTGTTTGCCATCTCTATGAATTAATATCTAATGGTAATGTGGTTAGGATGTCCATGAAAAGAAAATTTTCCCTGGGCATGCGTTCAAAACTCAAATTATATCATTCTTGCTTTTATAATTTATGGTTTACAAAATATTACATATCTAAATTTTGTCTTTTACTTTCTGATGAATATGCAGTGTCATCTGAGGTCCGACTTCTTTGTGACTTGGCACAGCCAACTCCATCCTGGTACCTTTTAATTTGTAAAAATATCTTTTGAATATTATCTCACTTACATATTTATGGGTATTAAGTATAACCTACTAGCAGGTCATATATATTTCTGACTATTACCCAACCTGTGTATCGTATTATTCATGTTAAACAATTCCATGTTGTGTAAATCCTAGGATTCTAGTCATGCTTTTTAGCTCTCTCTGAATGCATGAAACATATAAGTGCAGTGAGCTAAACACTCAGATGGTATGCTTGGGCTCATGGATGAGCTTCTTCATGAAGAACAGTAACAACAGTTGTTTGAAACTTGCTCTTCTGTAGTTTTCCTCATTTTCAGATCACACGTTACTTTTGTTGAGATACTTCCAGAATAAGAAAGTATATCTGAGGTAGAAATATATGTTCTTAGATAATCACAATCAAGGCCACAACTGTAGTGAGGTTCAATTTCACTGAGCATGAATTTGAAAATGATTTTGATCTCATTAAATTATGATTTCAAGTGATAAATTGCTATTTAGCAGGTTGGTTTTGTAGTATGGAAAATGCAGTGCAATACTGCCATACTTTGCTCGACTTAACCTTAAATTTAATAATTCGGTGTGTTATCTAACCCAAGAGCTACTTGCTATTGGTGCATATGAGAAACTAGTGCTGTTTGTTATTTGCTGATTTAATAAAATATTGGTGAAAGTTTCATAAGATTATTAAACTGTAGTCCTTGTTCCAGGACTATAAGACATGTTGGTGGAGCCATGCGTGGGGCTGGGGCCGATCAGCTATCAGTACTAGTACGACCCATTGCAGAATCGAAGGCGAGCAGTACTGTACTTCGCTTTTTCTATGCAATAGGATATAAGCTAGACCACGAGGTGTTGAAAACTGGCTTCTCTTTCCAGTTCCAGAGCCGTGGTGCTAGCTTGACAATCAGCGTGACCTCAGTCAATAGAATGCCACGGCTACATGCAACTGACGAGGCTGTGCCCATCACACCTGCCATACAACTGGTTGCAATTACTGCACCAGCTGCGCCAGAGAATTATACTGAGGTGGCATTGGCAATCACATCCTTTTGTGAATATCTCTCCCCGTAAGTAATTTACCTCTCTATGTATGAGCTTGCCCAGGAATACTGGTAGCATGCATAAGTGGCACGGTACAGTGCAGAACCAAAGTAGACCTCTGTTAAATTTTTAGGCTTTTCTCAAGAGTTATGAGACCATGTTTTCAGCACAATATGCCTGTACTGGCAAGGTACAGGTCAAAGTCACTGCAACCCATTTTATTCATGTCCTATTTTACAGAAATAACCCAAAATAAGATCAGAAGAGAAATAAAAGAACACTTGATCAATACAGTGCTTTTATTCGTACTGAAACAAGAAGTTCAAATCTGTGTAATATTTTTGTGTTTGCGAAACAATTCATTTTTATTTTTATAATTTAGGCTTATACATCTGTCGAAGCCTGGCATTTCTACTGGTATTGTGGCAACTGCAGCATCAGCAGCTGCATCTCTTATGTCTAGCGGCGGGGGAAGCATGACCTTATAACATCATGCTCAGTTTATTATCTTGGTTTGTTAGATTTTTTTTTTCTTATTTTTTCTTATTTTATGCTGTAGTTAAGACCTAGTAATTGTTGTAGGGAAGAATTCTACCGGTGCACTAGATATGCAGACCATACAGTTGTTTCCATCTAAGCATGTCTCTCTTAAGCATTGAGATTTAGCTAACTAGACAAAAGACACCTTCCATTAACTCAAAAGTTAATGTTAAAAAAGACCAAGGAGTATTTTGTATGCGTCAAACTGTCAATGGAAGCAATTTCATACCATATTTTCTTTTTCATAGTTTAGGTTGTTTTGACGTCATTTAGTTTCATTTAAAGTTTATCTCTACTTTACTGTTTTGCTTCTATTAATAATACGTTGCTGCCTGATTTTAAGTTGGTCTCCCCAGCTATTACCTTATTTTTCTTTTTTATTGATTTTATCAACAATCTCAAATTATATTTGGAAATTGCTTTTCAAAATCAGTGTTTCAGAAACTGATTAAGAACACTGTTACTGTTAACAATGAACTGACTGGGGTTGCGGATCAGGTGAAGCAGAGCATGGTGATTATTGGGTATTAGCTATTATGATGCCATGGTGACATGCATTCTTGAGGTTCATTTGACAACATAGGGGATAGTATTAGAAACATAGTAGCGGAAGAAATAGTTATGGTCGGTGCAGAATCTGAATTAAGGATGCAGGTCAGGTGCTAGTTATGGTCGGTGCAGAATCTGAATTAAGGATGCAGGTCAGGTGCGTGCAGGGTCAGATTCAGACATTATAACATGAGTCAAGTGAGGATGCACGTGGTGCAACTAGGACTGCATGCTGTTTGGTTGGAGCTATCGGCAGACGAGCTTGATATCAGAGAAACTCTTTATCAACATCCATCTTATAAAAGAGAGTTAGAGACATTAGATAACTTCATACGCTGACAAATAAGAAATAAATATAATAAGAAATTCAATACTAGATAATCTGAACATAAAATGACTTCAAAAATTGAGCAGTCAGCGAGGAGAGACACTTCACAACACAGTTGCACCACAATTTCCATCAGTGACGAATCAAGTACAAATATTTTACAAAACCTAACAGATAACCTCTAGACCAGTAAATGCACCATGCACCAGCTTCATTCGAGATCTTAACCATTTGCAATGCCGCCGCAGAAGAAACAACTGCTCTGACCTACTATATCTCAGATCAATCTCCCCTTTTGGATTTTTTGAGGCAGTGACCAGATTTGTTACTGGAGCGGGACCTCTTCTTGGACTTATCAGAGTCCTTGGAGGAGCTTGGAGCAGTGTTAGGAGGGATAATAAGAGGCACCATACAATGCTGACTAGCCAATGCAGGGAACCCAACTGCAGGGGTTCTGTTAACATAAAACAAGAAAGAAAATTTCAGTTTGAGATTATTTTGCAACACCTGCAGGGTTTGTAGCTTCCTGAAACAGCCAAAATAAGGACCTTATACAACAATATTTTATAGATTTCCACAAAGTTATCTAAACGACCCATTCTTTGCATTAGGTTGAATTCATATTTAATTGCAGTCCAATTGCAAAATCAGGATTCCAATTCGAGCAATTATACCAGTGTCAAACAGTACATACAATTATACAAAGGATATGATAAAATATTTATGTTTGATTAACTTACCCAAGAAGAGTACTGCTGACTCCCGCATCGCCACATCAGCACGGTGGGGCTTCTTGTCCTTTCCTGCCACCATTTCCTTAGAGTGCAAAGTCTGACGAAGGGCCATATTCTCAGACATAAAACACTGGAGAGTGTAGTTGAGGCGCTTGCACTCCGATTCTAGGAATCTACTTTTTGTCTCTAGTTCCTTGATGTACTGTTTCTTTCTCTCCCTTGATGATTTCGCGGAGTCTCTGTTTCTGATTTGTCTGTTAAAATACAGGATAAAATATATTTAAAATAAAGATTTACTATTATCTATTTAATTTAATTGGACTTGCTTTTGTTTCAATAATTTGTGGCTGAATTTGGATTAACTGATTCAAAAACTACTTTGAAGTAATGGTACCCCTCCCTTTCAGACTGCTGGTACATACAGGTATTGAAACCCTGGAATTTGTATTTCTTACTTGAAAAGCTACATTCTTGACTTATTTAATAACCAATCTAAAGTCCTAAACTGATAAGGTTATTTGATTAATCTGATGCACATGAACACATGTACCGTAAACAAGAACAAACCACCGGCATGGGTTAAACTTGAATTGAATTTCAGACTGACAATACTGATAATCGACATAAAAAGATGTGTTACAATAAGGCTGAATTCCAACCATAATTCATGCCATATGTAAAGAAAGGGATAAAATTGATAAAATTCCTGAAAACACAAAGGAGTTACCTTCTAATTTTCTTAGCCACAGGATCATCGTCGGAATCCCTCTCCTTCTCTTGATCCTTCTCGACTGAATCATCCCCGTCGCTTTTCACCTGATTGCTCCCATCGCTCTCCGTCCCTAATTCGTGCACGAACAATCCATCGAAGAAACTCTCTTCAATTCCTTCTGCAGCCGCTTGATTCTCTCCTTCATCCAACATTAAAAACCGCTCCAAATCGCCCATGGACGCCGCCACCTGATCGGGATGGGGATCGGCTATCGGATCGGAGGAGATCGACACCGGCGAATCCGAATCCGATAAGGGAAGCGGCGGCGGCGGCTGGTCGGAGAAGGAGGATAAAAGATGATCAATGTCATATTCTCCCAATAAGAAATTTGACCCTCCTTCCATTAGAGAACACTAGAGAAATCTTTTCTTCAAACCCTCAAAAGAAACAAAAAAGAAACAAAAAAGGAAAAAAAAATGATCTTTTCATGAATCCAAGAATTTGAAAGGGAGATTTATATAGGAGGAAGAAGGGGTCAGATGTTTCTTCCTCCAGAAGGTTGTGATGAAAAAGCTCGGGTTCTCAGTAACATAACTTTGTACGTGTTTTTACAATTGTTGACGTGGTCAATTACTATTAGAGAATGTTGCCATCTGGGGTCCATCTGGCCCGACGTTAGATGTTCGTAAGTTATCGTGAGTATTTGAAGCTGCGCGTAAAAGCAGGCGATATTAACTGGCGAGAAAATTTGTTCGGTCCAGGAGGCAAAAGCGCGTTTAGAGCAAGAACTTTAAACGGGACCCACTTTGCAGTTTGAGTAATATTTAATCCAGGTGCTGAGAGAACATTATTTAGGAGGAGGGGAATTTCGTCGTCACTCGACCAATAGGATTGCTAGGATTAGGAACGAGAGGAAAATAAAAAAGTATTGTATTAAGCTCGATCTTGACCCCACTTGTCAGTGACATCATACAAAGAGCATCTGCAGGGCTTAGTACTAAAAAAAAAAAAACAAGAGTCAGGTTCCCTTTGTTGTTTTCTTAGTTTTAAAAAAAAAGGTGGAATGATAAATAAACAACATTCGGAAATAAATATCAGAAAAATTAATTATATTTGTTAGTATTTGAAAAGAATTTTTTGTACTTGTTGGTTTTGAAAATACGATATTTTTTATACCACTTACACTTACAACAATATAAATGGAGTGGGGTATTGATAACGGATTTTCAAGTAAATAAAAAAAAATCTTGAAAACATAAAACATTCATAAACATATTTGTAAACTTATCGATTCATTATATTGCAAATTTTATACAACCTAAGTATCTATAAAAAATAACAAAATTACATAAAATTTGTAATAGTCAAAATTTGATGATAAAAATTGCATGAAATTTTAAAACATGATCAATTTATAAATTTAAAAAAATATGTATATAAATTCTTTTTTATTTTTAATAATTTGAAAAATTATGATCAAAATTGTCAAATTAACTGTTATCAAGACCCCACCCATATAAATTAGACTAAAGACAAAACAATATCAGCAGTGAATATCATTTTCAGCACTTGACATGAAACAATCATCATAACTCTGCAAAAGTTGATAAACACTAAAAATAATTATTAATTCTGATAATTTTATGACTTTAAATGTGTAAATTTGATTAAAAACATACCATGTAACATGCTATGTAATCATTTTTGCAACATACATTTTGAAAAAACGAACTTGATGTTTCATTTAATTTTTACACAAATATATTGTGTACATACATAGTCTATAACTTTAAATCATAGAGAATGATTTTGTTTCCATGTTATCAAATTAATAATAGCACTAAGTTAATGTTGTTCTGCAAACCTAATATCTCTGATAAAATAGTAAACCGAGTTAGCACTATTTTCAAATTAAATTCAAATGATATTGTACACTCCCAAACGAGACAAAGCAACCTTTTTTTTTTTTTGCCTATTTACATATAAAAAATCAGGCATTTCAACATTATTTTATTTGACGTATTATTTTCTCTATACACATATAAGAAATTATGACATTTTAATATTATTTTATCTGACATAAAGAACTTGCAAGAAATATATAGATGCAGATAATTTTTAAACATCGATTTCTTAAGTTATTGATCCATATAAAATGAAAGTAAAAAAAAAATAATTTCTTTATGTACATGAAAAAAATAATAATATTGATCATATTTAATGATTTTATTTTATTATTTGAGTTCAGAAATTTGTATTGCTAAAAAATTAAAAAGTTTTGATAAAAATATGAAAATGATAACTAGAGCCTTGGTAAACTATTCTCATGCCAATTTTCTTTTCTGAAAATTTGTACTATTTTTTCACTATGCAAACACACACACACACACACACACACACACACACACACAGAGCCTCCCAACTTGCGCTGTACGGAGGTCTGAATATTACTCGCTGACACACGGGTCCCACCACGTGGGTCCCAGCGCTTAAGCTTTTTTATAAATTGAAGCCCTATCTTGAAGTCCCAACTCCGTCTGACAGACGGGCCCCACTTTCCCTGGCTCAAAATTAAAAAGAGCGTATAGACCCAGTTCGGTGAAATCAAATTTCAAATCGATCGATGCGTTCTCCTCTCCTCTTTTTCGAACGAACAAAAGCAATCGCAATTAGAAATTAGAAAAGAAAATCCCCAAACCCCTAGTAGAAAGGAAAAAAACCTGATTGTGTCTCTGCTCTCTGTCGCCATCGGAATTTCAAGAACTTGATTTCGTGTGCTTGTGTGGACTCGGAGTCGGTTGATGCGTTTAAGTTTTGCGAGAGAGGAGAGATGGAGGCGTTAATGGTGGAGAAGGTCCAGAGCAGCTTGGGGCAGTTCATGCCTCGCAATGCTCTTTTTCTCTGCGAGCGTCTCTGTGCGCAGTTCCCTTCTGAGGTCCATCTTACTGTTTCACCCCTCTCTTCTTTCTCTATTTTCTTTACATATCCTTAGGGTTTAGTAGCAACCAGAAAAGAGTATGTGTTCTTTTCTGTGAGCTATCATCCTCCAATTACCCTCATTTTCTTCTCTCTCATTTTACAATTTCAACAAAATTGAGGAATCTTCCGCCCCCTTTTTTCTCTATTTTCTTCTTAAGCGGCTTGCTTTTGATTAGTTTATTGAAATACTTGTCAGATCAACTTCTCGTATGAACACAATAATGTCTTCAGGAATGGTGTGAAAGAAAATTTGATGTTCAATCTGAAAAGTTTGTATCGATTTTGTTTCGCCTCTGGGAGAAAAATTATATATTTGCTATTTTCTGCGCTCAAATTGAGTGAATCTAAAACTACAACTGTATGTAGATATTTATGAAGATTTTGAGTTGTATCTGTTGTCAATTTCAGATAAACCAGCAACTGCTAGCTACTTGTTACCTTCAAAATAACCAGGCTTATGCGGCTTACAATATATTGAAAGGTGCTACTTGCTGCTTATTTCTTATGCTTTTTCTATTTGCGAAGTTATTTTATGATAGAATTAGTTGGTCTTATTGCAATAATAATCAATGCTTTACTTATTTATAACAACATCAGACCGTTAAAATCAAGGTTAAATTAATAAAAGATGACTAAATTGTGCCCGACTCTTAACTGAACCAATTTGCTCAAGTACGAGCACATGAAATTTCCAACCTAGCGTCTCTATTCTCTTATTTGGTTCAATTAGTTTTGTTTGAACTTAGGAAAGTATTGGACTCATGAAAGTAGGGGCAAAGTTGGCAATATTAAGGGTTGCACATTTTGTGTTGACCAATATACTGGCGGGGGTTACCACGAAGTTTCATTTTCGGTATTATACTATTATTAGAAATGCCCTGATAATATTGAGTAAAATTATAGTAAGATGTAACAAGTATTCCCTCTTTTCTTTCACTGGAGTGTTGAAATTGTCAATTTTACAAACTGTTGGGAATTTATCTTTTCTTTGGATTTTATATGATTGTATTTCTTTTTAAATGAATAAGGTCTAAAAATGCCACAGTCGAGGTATCTATTTGCATTATCGTGTTATAGAATGGATCTAGTCAAGGAAGCAGAAGCAGCATTATATCCCCCTAATGAACCTAATTCAGAGGTACTTACCTTTCTATATTATGCAGAAAAATGTATTCTGTTTGCTACTACCATAATGGCATCTCGAACAGATGCTTAGGGTTTTGTGGATTTCGTTGAACAATTTAGGGCAACTGTAGTTCAAAACTCCATTGCTGATCTTCTAATTTATTTATTCTTTTCCTTTTTTTTCTTCGATAACTTTCTTACAACTTGCTTATTTGTTTTGTTTATTGGGTTCTTTTTAAACATATGATACATGCTTGTTAATTCCTCGAGATCGGTGGTGCATTAGTTCTTCTTCACTTATTTTCTGATTATGAAACATTTATCATTTTTTAAAGTGCTTGTAAATTATGTATTGGTAGGTTCCAAATGGTGCAGCTGGGCACTATCTTCTTGGGCTGGTTTACAGGTTATTTCTTTCTCCTTTCTTAGTAATTTGCGTGGTTTTGTCTAGAATATCAAGAGCATTGTATTGGTTCTGAATGTTTTTAACTTTTTGGCATGTCTGAAATTTTTTTAACAGGTTTGTTATTTATTAATCATAGGTATACAGGTAGAAAAAAGGCCGCAATAGACCATTTCACACAAGCTTTGGCTGTTGATCCCCTTTTATGGGTTGCATATGAGGAGCTCTGTGCTTTAGGTTTGTGCATGTGGCAAACAGTGAACATTTAATATTTAAATAATAAGGATTCTTTAGAAATTAGCCTATAATTTAATATGTTCACAAATCAACACTTTGACGTTTGCAATAATGAGGTAACTTCCTTGATCATTTGTCAATAACACCTACCTTAGAAGTGGAAAAGGTTTGTTCTGTTAAATGGTGGCGGCATAATGTGTGTGTGGAACAAGCTTGTTGTTTGTATACCTAAACTGAGAAACTGAGGCAAGTAGATTAAGGTATTGTTCAAATTTGCTGGAACTGTTTGTGGAATTGTAGGAATTAGATAGATGTATAAGGGTAATCTAATTACTGTTTGTTGAGTTAAGATTGACATATTAGGCTGGTTGTGCATCACAGAAATGTTCGGAGTTATCTATTGTTATTAATTTGGAATTCCAAAAAGGGGATTAGATCCCTTGACAAAACTAACTTGACAATCTTGGAGATATCTTAAATCTAGATACAAAAGCAAAAATACAGTATTCAATTTTTTGGTTGTGCGTATCAGTAATTACCAATCAAAATTTTATGGAACTTCAGTGCAATTTGATTGTCCATCTGTGTTGTTAAATACAGATGTTGTATATATTGAATTGCTTGATGAATGGTAAAGCATATATCAAATCTCATCAATTATTATATGCACAACATATATATTGTGTACTCTTTAGATCACATGGATAATGTCAGATTTTTACTTTAGAATTTATAATAGTTTTTAGTTTTTTTTTTTTTGATACCAGAAGTTCCTTTACGGTAGAAACAGTCTTCAAAATAGTTTTGATATGATTCAGGTGCAGCCAAAGAAGCTAAGGAATGCTTTGGTGATGATGTTGCTCCACGCATACACCAGCAACATTTTTCAGATATGACCTCAAAAAACCTAAACATATCCATTGATAAACGGGGTTTAGCTTCAAATGTGGAGACAGAACAGCAACTTTCTTCTCATTACACAACAGGAAGTGGTAGCATGTCATTTAATCATTTCACGCCGTATGATACCCCTTCACCAACTGGGCATCAGGTTAGTATCTTCAATACTAGCCTTCTTTTATTTTTCAGTATGGACCATGGATCAGAAACTGTAAGGCTTATTTCAGATGTGCTCCTCCAATTTTGGAGCCTTTATAATACATATGAAATATGAATGCTGTAAATATTATTTAGCAGTGGCATAATGTGGACATGTAAAGTTAACCTGTAGCGCTTGTAATGAAAGTGGATGATTTCACTTATGCATGGCATAGTGTGGGTTGGACGAAGTTATTAGAATGATTAAAGTTTGCAATTATTAAATATTAGAAAGATTCATGTGATTATTCTTCTTTATATAAATTTCAGATAGCAGGGAATGCAGTTGCCCCGCCGCCACTTAATAGAAATCTCATGTACTTGAACAACAATGCATTAGGTGCAGATACTCCCACAAAGTCGAATCCAAATGCAACAGGTCAAGCTCATAGGAGAAAGTATGTGGATGAGTCCAAGCTAAGAAAGGTATCTTTTGCTCTTTTGATTTGTGCAGACCTATGCTGCAAGGATCCGTATCCGATTTGATAGGGATATGAAATATTTTATTTGATACAATATGGATATAGCGATACAACAATTTTAAAATTTTTTAGGATAGATAGATCAGTGTGGAATATATTAAATTATAATTTCAGTGCATGAAAAATAATGCATTAAAAAAAATTGGCCATAAATTATTTTTGTAAAAATAAAATGTGTAAAATCTAAAAGTATGAATGTAAAACTTCTTATTCTTATTGAATAAATATGCTAATGATCATTGTTCAGACATACTACTGTTTGAATTAAATAAAATAGTTGGACATAAAAATAAAGTAAAACAATTTAACTAAATTTGTCATTTATGTGCAAGTAGTATTTGCATGTATATCAGTGGCTGCAGTAAAGGATTGATTGAGTTAAGACTTGATGTTGGTATTTTATATGCTAATTAAAATCTATTCCCTACGCTAATAGATTCGTCGCAAGCGCACAACCTATCGACGCAATATTTTAGGTGTCAGTCCACAGGGAAACAAGGCAAGTATCCGTTCATGCAATTTCAATAGCATATATAGAACAATTCAATAGCACAATTTGCAAGTAAATAATAAATAAATCTAAATTATGCTGAATTCTGGCTACAACTAACCCTGCATGAGGAATCAAGCATCTCATAAGGATTTCACAAGCAACAAATTTGATTTGAACAAATTAAGTGCGATTACAGAATTGAAGGATCAATAAAGTAGAGAACCCTTAATCTTCTGTAAAATCCCTTGCTTGACCTCCCTTGACCAACCAAATTCTTCTTGGAAGTTCTCTTAGTGCTTGAGGATGACTTTGTATGAGAGGGAGAGAAATATGGCTAGGGACTTTTGGATTGGAAGAGAGAATGCCTTCCTATGCCTCATATATCTTCTACCTCATGCAAGAAAATTACATTCCAAAAGTGTCCCTTCCCAGAAAAGTACAATTTAAATCCCTTCAATTTTACTGAAAATCTTCAAAACCTGCAAGAATAGCACAGAAAATGGCTAGAAAACGGCCGGAAGATCCTCAAAACCTGCAAGCAGAATACTTGGTTTGTTTTGCTCTGTTTCACTTGTTATCTTCACCAAAATTTCTCCAACTCAAGCACTTGATTTCTTTTGTCATTTCCTGCATGAAATAGAGCAAAAATGTGCAGTGACCCTATCTTGGACAAAATTCATAGTAAAATGTCAAAAATTAGTTGAATTGAATTGATTTTTGGATCAAGCTTGCGTCAAAATACATGTCTATTTTATGTTTTCAATATGTGCATGTTTCCTTTAGTGGAGGAAAGCAAATTTTCCTCCAGTGAGCAAATGCCAGACTAAGCTCTGTATGCTTGTAGTCTCTTCCTTTTATGTTAAGATCTCGACTGACCTCTATATAATCACACAGTTTTAGTTCCTACATGCTACTATAGTCTTTAGGAATTCGCCCAGATATTCTGAGGTGGTATGCTTTACTCTAGCTCGATACTATTTAACATTTATATTAAAATATTGGACATGCCTTCTGGTGTGTCAGATACATGTAGTATGTGTATTGTATGCACAGATGTATCGGATAAGTATCTGATGTGGGTATGTCAGCTCAGCTGGTAGTTTCATTTCTTGTGGTTTTCATTTGACCTTTTTAGCTACAATCCTGTACTATTGCTTCAGGTGAGCCGTTAGCCACAGAATGCAAAATTTACACAATTAAACCTCTTGAATTTGTATTAAGATTGTGCATTTTGGGATTAGGCAGTAATTATGTGGAGGACCGCTTCATAACAAAGAAAAGAAGAATCTTAATCTACTCACTTATATTCTAGTTATCCTAGCTGCCCTACCTAATTGTCACCAGCGGGCATGTCCAATCCCGTGCATCTTACGGTGAAAGTGAATATTTGCAGGTCTCAGAGAGACTGTTTGAAAGTGGGACCCGACGAATTACAAGGAATTCAAACAAGGATTCTACACCAAATGCAAACCCTAGCACCACTGTGAATGGATCCCACCACTCGCCTTCGGGGAATAGGCTGTTCGGGAGTTACAATCCCACAAGTAGGAGCCTCAATGCGCTTCGCTCTGTCACTCTCAGGCGGGGTCCTAATCGATCTTTGGAAAATTTTGATGAAGGTACCTATTACAAAACTTTATTTTCTTTTGGGCAAGAGAGACATTTGACTGGGCTTATTTCCCCTTCTTTTCTGGCATTGCTGAAAAGCTTTGACCTGGAACTACTGATCAGGTAATTATTTCATAACAAGCCTGGTCACTACTGGGACAGTGCCAGTACCTTCATCAGTATGGATTGGTTGCCTCTGTTGTTATTTCATAATAATAATGCTGACCCATAGTATATGAAACTGGAATGTAGCATGTTAATCACAACCAATTTTAAAATCTAAATTTAGGAAGAAGACAAGATGTGTATGAAGAAATGTGGACTCCATCTGAAAACAATTTAGCAACTACAAACCCATGTTCTACATCATCTTTGGCTGATGCTCGATCAACTGAGCAGGAGAGAGTTGGGGGTGTTTCAGTTATTTCTTCCCATGACTCGAGACTCTTAGCTGGTATAAAGGAGCTTTTGGAGCTTCTAAGAATCCTCGGTGAAGGCTACCGGCTATCCTGCTTTTACAAATCACAAGTTAGACCTTGTTTATTATTTGCAATACTGCTTTATAAATAGTATATACTGGTCTTGGATGTGATGGTTTGATTATAGATGTCAGTTTGAATCTGACCAAACTCATTTCAGAGATATTACAGGTTGGGTTTGATATGCATTATGACATCGTTTATTTTGAAAATTAGGCATTTTGCCTGGTAAAATCTTATTAATCAATGAAAAGACTGTTAGTGCATAAGACAAAAAGCACAGTAATGAAATGCCAACCTGGGAAAGAACACTATATCTAAGAAAATTGAAAAAGAATAGATGATTCTCAATCCAAGTTGCAAAAGAAAATTTCCCGGAGTGATTGTCAGAAGGCATATATTAGTTTTGGGTGCATGGAAATTGTTGTTTTGCCTTAGACCCTTATTATTTTATAAAACACTGGAAGCACACACATGCGCACACATTCACAAAACAAGTCTGGCATCAGTAGTAGCCTGTTTGGTAGAGTACACAGATCTGAACTGGAATATCTTTTCTTACAAGGAGCAGTACATGTTATAGAGTACTAATATCTTCTCCCAGATTGATGGAGCATTGTTAATATCTATTATTTTGAAATGAGCAGGAAGCACTGGAAGTTTATCACACGCTTCCTGAGCAACATTTTAATACTGGATGGGTGCTCATTCAGGTAACTTCTATTTATCATCATCGTCATCATCATTAATTTATTTGTCACTATTATTATTATTATTGTTGTTGTTGTTGCTGTCATAATTGTCATTTATATTTCTTGTTTTTAATGTTGTTTTGTTTCTTTTTGATTGTGTCTGTTATCAACTTGTTTATCAATTTGTTTCTCCAATTTGGCCCTGAACTCATAGCCTGCAACTTCTATTTTCTTTTCTATTAGACCATTCCAATGGTCTTTCTAATAGTGCCAATAGTGAAAGGTACAAAAGGTCTACACATTAATTATGATATGTGGCCCTCCTTTTCACATTCCATTAATCACATGCCCAAAAACCCCTGTTTGTTAATTATTTAGGAAGGATAGAGAGTTAGTATTTTTGAAAGAAACAAGAAAAATAATTTGAATGGTTGACATGATAGTCTTCATTTTTGGGGAGGATGTTTGCTTTGAGGTTTTGTAGTTTCTCTCCATAATAAAAAGGTACAAAAAATGAATTAAATATGCAGGTTGGCAAAGCATACTCTGAATTGTTTGAGTATGCAGAAGCTGATCGTTTCTTTGACTTGGCGCATCGATTGTCACCACACACTCTAGAGGGAATGGATGTCTACTCCACTGTTCTTTTTGTAAGCTTCTTTATTTTCCAATAAAGTACGAAATTCCACACAAATGTCACCCATAAATCACATCCTGACTGCTATTGCAAAGTATCTTATGCAAACACAATTGCTTGTTTTGTTTACAGCATAGAAAGGAAGAAATGCGGCTAAGTTATCTTGCTCGTGAACTTGCTTCAATTGACCGCTTGTCTCCTCAAGCCTGGTATTCATTATGCTTTTATGTAATTTATGGGGCAGTTTTTGTTTTACCTGTGCAAAACCTCAATACCTGTTATACTAGAGAATATTCATGTGAATGTCTACAAAACATAAGAATAAAGAATATTTTATTTATATATAGCTCAATAAACATCATCTATACCTTTTTCTCGTTTCATTCGAATGAATGGCCCACCCATGAAAGGAAGATTCTTTTGGTATTTATGTTTTTGGAGGAATGAGTTGAGAGGGATATAAGTTATAATGTTATATAACCATACTGGTAGGCATGACAATATCTTCGTGGGGTCACAAATGGAAACTTGAGATTTGTTAAGGCATTAATGACATTATTGTTAGTTCATTATGCTTCTTTTAGTGTTCTTCTTGATTTACCTTAAATCTTATTGTTGGATTTCACTAAATTTCATTTAATTTTTTTATTTTGTCTGGGAACAATAAAATATTATAGGTGTGCAGTCGGAAATTGCTATAGCATACAAAAGGACCATGAAACCGCTTTGAAAACATTTCAACGGGCTGTACAACTTGACCCAAGATTTGCATATGCTCATACTCTTTGTGGCCATGAGTATACTTCTCAATCTTCACCTTTCAAATTTTCCACTCATTTTTATTCTTTTTCTTGGTTATCTTTGAAAATTTATCTGAAGACAAAGTAACGGTAACCAACAATTTCTACCTTGGTCATTTGTTGGCATTACTAGCATCAAAACCCTCCCATAAATGGAAACTAAAGAAAGGTGATACATGATGTTATAATCCTTGTATTTGCAATATTTACTGTATTTTCAGGCCTTGATCCTCTTATCACCAAATACAATTTAAATGAAACATAAAAAGGCCAAAAAATAAATACTGATAATACTGTCGAACCTTTGAACTGGCAAAAGAGCACACTTGTATGCTGGACATAGGAAGTTTGATTATGATTGATTTTCATGTCCAAAATCCTTCATTTCATTTATTTAACAATCTTCTTATGTTTATGATGAGATAGGTACACAGCAATGGAGGATTATGAGAATGGGATAAAATGCTACATGAGTGCTCTGCAAGTGGATGAGCGGCACTATAATGCCTGGTATGGTCTGGGTGTTGTGTATCTTCGCCAGGAGAAGTTCGAGTTTGCTGAGCACCATTTCAGATTTGCATACCGCATCAATCCTATGTCGTCTGTCCTTATGTGCTACCTTGGCATGGCTTTACATTCTTTAAAGGTATGCATATTTTTATCGAGTGACAAATGTCATATGTACCCTGAAAAATGGGAAATAACATGCATACCCTCAAAAATTGCCAAGAAGTATTATTCATTCTACTTAAATGTCAAGTATCAGACACAGTCCTCAAGCTCAAAGACAAGAAACAATGTTCGTGAGATTTGATTTTTTAATGGTTGTTTGTGATATTTAATATTTCTGAGGCTAACCTGGAATAATTCCTTCTTAAATTCTCAATATAAACTTTCCAGAGAGAAATGGAGGCACTGGAGATGATAGACAGGGCAACGGAGGCCGACCCCAAAAATGTTCTGCCCATTTACCAGAAAGCCCAGATAATGGTATCACTCGAGCGTTATGACCTAGCATTGGAGGAATTGCACCAGCTAGAGGGGCTGGTACCTAAGGAGAGCACCATCTTTGCACTGATGGGGAAGATCTATAAGCACCTTAACATGCACTACAAAGCCATGTTTTATTTTGGTGTTGCATTGGATTTGAAGCCTCCTGCTGCTGATGTGGCAGCCATTAAGGTACCTAGTTTGTATCGTTTACTTTTTAGTGATAGCTCTGTTGATGAGGGTTGCTTTGTTTTGAAGTTGTAGGTAGGATATCATGGGATTTGGTTCTTTTTTATAAATAAAAATGGACGAAAACTCTTCTAAAGTTGTGCCTTAAACAGGTTGGGAAACTTCTGTGATTGTCTCTTGGGGTTTAGGGTTCAGGATCAGGTTTGCAGTGGAGTTCATATTAGCTTATTATTCATGAAATGATGGTTGACTGTTGTGTATAGTTTTTGGGATAGTCAAGTTCAGGTTCTTGGGACTATCTGGTTTTAGGGTTTGTGCACTTGGGTTTCGGCTCCAGGTGAACCTGATGGCCTTTCTGGGTATTTTTGGTCACTTCGTTCAGGACTTTCTTTTTTATTTTGTGTTAAACAACAGGTTAGGTTGAAGTTAAAACTGGTATAATTCAAGCCACCCAAAAAATGTATCCCACTCACCAGGAGCCAAACCTGATCTGAGATTTGTTGTCCTTCTTTAAATCGAGAACCAGAACCAAATCTAGCCACCACTAGGTAAGGAAGGAGTTGGTCAAGTATGACTTTATGTCAGGTAGTACTAGTATCAGGTTTTTGGTTAGATTGAACCTGCATGAGATCGGATTAGTAATGTCAGATCTTAGCTGTATTAACTTGTACCATTTTATATAAGCTTTTTTTTTTAATTTGCCTAACAACTGTATTATGACTTTCTATTCTGTTTGTTCTTCCAGGCGGCAATGGAGAAACTATATCTGCCTGATGAAATGGATGACGAGTAAGAACCCCTCTATGGATGTTGAGAAACCTTTGACATTACAACTACTCTGTACTTTATGGAGCAGTTCAACGATGTAAATGGCACATAATTCTTTGGACAGAGGTGGAGAGAGATAAAAAGGAAGAAAAGCCTCCCTTTTTTATGTTTTGCAGGTTTAGTTTTAGATTATTTTATTGGTAGGCTTCTTAGGCTTTTAGGAGGCTAGTAATTTTCTAAGGCAAGGAAATTGAGACAGGTATATTATCTCATAATTTGGGCTCTGATGCATCCTGTTTTATGAACAAGTCGCCATGTAACAAAACAATCTCTTGTTTTATAATAAGCATAATTATGTGCAGTCGGTTGAATTAATTTTAGTAGAGGATAGTACGATATAGCAGCCTTTTCTTCGAAAAAAAAGGTTTCTGATAAACATTCTCTCTCTCGTCTTATTTATTTTTGGCATGGTTCTGATTTGGGTGGTTCAGTAATTATTGTATATTGCAATCCAGTTGGACCGGCTAATCTAGAATTAGTACAAGTTTAATTCCTTAAATGAATATCTGGAATGACTGAATCTTATAGCATGGTATTTGTTTGTTACTGAAACAATGTGTGATATAGATGATGATTGCTGCTGCTTAGTGTGGGACTGTGGTCCATAGCAATGGTGCATATTTGCTGTATTGCTTGCATCTCAAATTACAAACTCGATGTGACATTATTACATTAGCGGCACATGTACCCAGAATGATTATGCTACTTTGTAATTATGAATAGTTTGGTAAGGCTTGATGTGATACAAATATAATTTGAAAGTAGTTTGTGTTCTTACAAATAAATAATATATTAAAATGTTGATGTTTTGAAAAAAAAAATCATAATTTTCGCTAATATTATAAGATAAATGATGGATTGTTTTGTATAAGTTGTTAAATTTGAGAATAATGTGAGGATATATTGACAGTAACAATCAGCTATAATATGGTTATTGCTATGGAAAATGGTACCACTGTATGTCAGCATAAGGTTCAGGGCTCATTTGATAAATCGGAACAATATATTAGATTACCAAGTATAATACTATTTGGAACATAATTGAAAGATTGTTATTCTTATAATATTGAAATGAGTTGTAATATCACATCTTTTTGGTACAATACTAGTTAGAAAATAACGGAATGATGAGGGGAGTGCAAAAGCACAAAATGCTTTTATTGTACGTCACTTGGGGATTTTGTATAGCTCTTTAGGCACATGATATCAAAGTTTGCATCTCAACTCATGCGGATGTTTTTACATGCAACAATTACCCTTCATCTAAAACATCAACCGGTTAATTGGGAAATAATAAATGTAGCATGCTCCTCTTGATAAATACAACGCAAAGTTACATTATATAACTAATTCATGATCACATGCCATCGATTAATTGCATGCGGCGTCAAGTTGCAAACATGGAATTAATGAAGTATATATTGAAGTGCAACGCAAGGCTGCAAGCGAGAATGCACTCCATTGCTCCTTTCACAATCCACCTCTCTGTTCCCTTAATTTATCATCCACTTTCTACTCGATATATAATTATATACCTAGCAAATCATAGCTACCTCCTTTTTCATAAATATAAATAGAGTAACACTTACACAGAGGACCATGTATCACCGCAGTTCGAATTTAATTTGTACTGCTAGGAACAATGGCGTTCCCTAAGAGAACTATCTCTCTGTGTCTCTTTATGTTGCTTTTCCTCCTTTCATGGGTCGGAACATCTCGTGCTACCGATCATCCAACTAATGAAACAGTATCAGGTGTCCAAACTGAAAATGAAATTAATGAAGTCAGATATAAGAGGAACAATATGTTGGATAGTGGTAGTCAAGGTGCTATTGGGGGTGGGGGAGGTGGCGGTGGGCCCAACGGAGGTGGTGGGGGAGGCGGTGGAGGGGGAGGCTATGGCTGGGGATGGGGCTCCAATGGAGGTGGTGGAGGTGGGGGCGCCGGTGGCGGTGGCGGCAGTGGCAGTGGCAGTGGCAATGCTAGTGGTGGCAGTGGAAGTGGCTTTAGCGGAAACACTGGTCATGGTGCCAGAAGTACTGGTGGCAATGCCAATGGCAGGGGCAGTGGTGGTGGTACCGGAAATGGCAGAGGAAGAGGAAGAGGTAATGGTAGAAGCAGTTGTAGCTGTAGCAGTGATGGCAAAGGTAAAGGAGGAGGTAGAGGTGGTGCACAAGGTCACGGGAACGGTGCCAGGGATGGAAAAGGCAGCGGTGGTGCTAGCAGCAGCAACGGCCGCACCAAAAGATGCCGAAATAGAAATCACAAAGGCAAGGGTCCTCATGGTATTATCAACGGTAGATATGGTGATCGTACGGGCAGGGAGCATGGTCGTCATGCTGATCACGGTGTGACATTGACGGCATCGTTGCCGTAGATAGCAGTTTATAAGAAGTGAATTATTCAAATTTAAGCTTCTTTTATGCCTATAAATTATAATGTATTGTGTGTGAACATGACATCAAACAATTTTTATATCCACGATCTCTAGAAACTTGCTTAACCGTGTTGCACGAAAACCATGGAGTTTTAGGAATGATGAATTGTGGTTGTTAATTTTATCCACCATCTGTTATATAGTCATTACTAGAAACGAGTCATCTGCTATTTAAATCTTTGATGAGAAACTAAACTAAGTATTATAACAAGTGGATCAATAACACGATTCCTCGGCCAATAACTAGTTTAGTATAACACAACTCGATGATGCTATTTAAACTTGTAAAATCGATAAAAACAAAAAAAAAGTGAAAGGGAATGTGATCAATTTCTACACCAACAGCAGCATATAAGTCTTCTTGCAATCTGTCATACCATAATGTCTCCACCCTTCAGTGAGGAAATAAATTATATATGGTATTAGATGATCCCATCTATCATACACAACCCATTAAGTGGTTCCCAATTTCATAACTAGTATCTGGAAGCCTCTTTTAGTTTGTCTAAATCTGTCACTTGATATCTCCAATGCTCAACACACAAACTTCATGCAAGTAATAATTCCCTCCTCATTTCTCTGTACCTTTAGTTAGAAGGAAGGCAGCTACTGAGGGTTGATCTGGTTTAAGATAAAACATAAGTTCAAAATCCTTCTCATGAACAATTTTTGGCTGCTACTTCTAAACATTAGTGAAATCGGGCACCCGATATTAATTAATACAATAAATATCAACTAATCATCTATATAGCTCCATTGACGGGATACGATGATGTTACATCTAGCTGGGATTTAGCAGGAGAGAACTATCATACTAGCTAAAAAAAAAAAAGAAGATCAATTAAAACTGCACCATCCAGCAAAGCTAATAATAATGTTAAAGAGTTCAAGGCTTGAAGCCCAGTAAAAGAGCCAGTAGAGACCAAGTCACCAAACCTAAAAAGGAAAACAAATAAAAAAAGTTTAATCAAGGAATTAAGAAAAAGAACTGACAACTTGAGAGGAAAATAATAAGAGGGGTATAAGAAATCACCGTACTATTGTTAGATGATTAAAAAAGGAACTTCATTTGTTACTAGCATTAGTGGCAGAGAACGGGGCACGCACAAGTAGCTGCCCATGAAGAGTTACAACTGCTGATGTGTTATGTGGGTCAATGCAAGATGGCAGAGTTATCACCTACAATATCAAATACAACTGTACAATTAACACCTCTTCTGTACTTATTTTGAAGTGACCTCTTCTGCATTTCGACAATATCAAAAGGTAAAATTGCAACTTTAAACCCTACCTATAATCACAGCCACAAAATATCATGCATACATTTCCAAAACAGAAAAGGAAAAGACTTGGCATTCCAATGAACCACAGAAACAGTATAGAAAAATATCACAGAAAAGTAAAAGACCATGCAGTTTGCTTCCTCAATTTTCTTCAAAAGATGCCCCGACTATTATTCTTTTTGCACTGCTCTGGACACGAGGTAGACGGATGATGTTATTAGTTTGGGTATCTTTTGGAAAAAGAATGTTGCAGGTTGGTGGGTCAGATGATGTATTAGTGAAAGAGCTTGCTTTAGAAGTTTACACTACATTTTGAGGACCTTCTAAAGGTGCAAAATGAAATTTCCATTTAACAAAGTGAACTATCTGCTATTAAACTATAGAACCTTCTTGAAGGGAGTCACACCCCAAGGATTGTCAGGCTGCTCTGGCTCCCCTGAAACTACTAGTCGCCCTGAAGGATCTGACTTCACTTGTACCTTCATTGCATAATTTATAGTAATATTAGTTATGTAAATCTCACTTCTAAAAAAAAAACACCAAACATACTCCCATGCTGTCCATACTGTCCTTATTAATTTCAAAATAGGCCCAAACAACCAATTCTTACTATTTATCAGCATACAAGACACTAAAGCAGATTCATGTTCCTTGTCTTATTCTAGGAAGTCTTGGGAAGTTATGTAGTGCATTCATAAATCATAATTTCATATTGCCTGTGTGCAATAATGTTCATACTCAAGGGGGGCATAATAGAAGTTTCAACTTTAGCAGTGGACAATATTTGATGTCTTTACAGCAATGGCATAAATTGAAGTCATTCCTCGGAAAAAAAAGAGACTGATAAATACATTACATTTTTGCCCCCCAATTCAAATACAAGGCATTGCAAAAAGAAAGTGCTTTGAACAAAGATAGGGATTCTACATTTTACCTCTTCTCGCAAAAGCCCTGGAACTAAGGCATAGACTTCATAGCAGTCTTTCTACACAAGTGAGTTGAAAGACAAATAAATAACAGATTGTTTGAGTAGAAAAATAGAAAAATTACTAGAAAATACATCAGAAAAGGAGGAAGCACTTACAGCTTTTTTGACATTAATTTTGACCCAATCAGCCGGCGGTCCCTCATCGACAATGCTTATATCCAATCTGTTAATCACCATTTTACTACATCAATCAATAAATCAATTAAAATATAAATGTAACAGTATGGAACTGAACTGGTGTGGAGAGGAAAATTTCTGAAACTATGTTTTTGCTGAAAGGTAGGATAAAAAGATATATTTAGCTTAAAAGTTCTCAATCTCTGAAATTATATTATTTCTGCACACATCTAAGAGAGGAAAATTCCTTTTCACCGAAGCGTCAACAAAAAATTTCACTTTCGTGCATTTGTGTGTGGAGAGAAGAGAGAGAGAGGAGAGAGAGAGAGAGAGAAACTGAACTGGGGTTTCTCAACTTTGATAAGAGCTAGTTTGTTATCGTTTCGATCAGGAGTGCAGGGTTTTTTCCTTTTTGCAGAACCTAAGAAACACATCCAACCATATAAATAACATGAAGAAGAGTAAAATCTGATAATACATATTACAAGCAAATTTGTAGCAAACTACCACTGCTTTTCAGAAATTTGTCCTTCTTGGTAAAGGAGGGCCTGTCCTGAAAATTAAGAAAACAAAACCTATTAAACTTCTGTACGGATAGTTGGGACATTAAGTATGCAAATAAAACTGATATTACTGAATTTGCAAATGTAAATTGAACAATTGTGAAATGCGCATCTGACAACAGAAACTTTGGCTAATTTGTAAATAACATTAGTCTACTAAAACCAGTGTTTAGCAAAAAGTTAACAATTCTACCGCTAAATTTTTATTAGCACGATGCCTTCAGATTAACAGGTGCAATTTAGAAGAACAATTATTTGTATCTAGTTGGTCTTAATTGGGGTTTATCTTGGTCAAAGATAAAAAGGACTGCCCATCACAAACTTGGTCTCAAACCAATCGTGCTTTTTCCGTCACAATAATGTAACAGTCAGTTGGGTTGGTGGAAAATATAATAATCGGCAACCTATTGTTCAACATAATACACTGAGGTTGTCATAAAAAATCAGCAACATGAACAAATACATAACTTTGCTACACACCAACTGAAAGTTGTATGTTTGCTTCTGAATTATCCAAATCCAGCTATATGGGTATCTAGTAGAAAAGTGTCATTCCTGGAACCTACATGGGGACCTTGTCTAAATGCACCAAACTAATATAAGCAATATGGATATAGATGTTAAGTTTAATGGTGATAAATGTTGAGTTCAAAATGACAATGTGGGTAGCGATTTTGTTAGTGTGCTTCAGTTAACCTTGACTTGAACCAGGGTGTTCGTTACAAAAAGAAAACACTGGATGTTAGTCACAAAGATAAAAATGTTGAGTTTCTTTGGATAATAGAAAATAATAAAAGAGAGAAGTATAACAAAAGAATGTGCAACAGACCTTAATGATTGCATCAGCAATCTCACCATTACCAAGCACCCTCTGAGAGTGCCATCCTTCCATTGCACGAGCAGCAGCATCACGCCTTGCCCTACCAGAAGCAGATCCTCCTTCATTTCCAGCCTATATTAATTTAAAGCTAACAGCTAAGTGTATGAAACAGAGAAAATTTGAAAAATAGTACACATAATATAAGAAATAAAAAAAGAAATATATTTAATTCTTGCAATGTCGGTTCAAAAGCACTATTATTTGGGAAAATTTAGCAAAAGTTAATTAAAAAGCCAACTAAAATTACATACTTTCTACCAGAGTGGGGGTCAATTGATCACCCACTAACTTGCATCTCTAGAAGTTAAATATTGTCCATGTAGTTAGCCCTTAAAAGACTAGTTGATAACATCGCTGAGTACTAACATATGATTATTAATTCTAATTTTCTTAAGAAAATCTTAAAAATATAGAATAAACAGCATTTTAAATATGGCCAGGTTATAAAATATATACAAACCTACATGTAGTAACCTTTTTGTCATCTTGTTTACAAAGTAGGGCATTTTGTAAGTTTCTCTTACAGAACTAACAAAACACCTTAGATAGAGAATGTGTGTGTGAGAGAGAGAGAGAGAAAGAGAGAGAGAGAGAGAGACAGGAGGTACTGGAAGTTCTGGCATGGCAGCATGGAGCTGTCCAGTCCTTATTTTGTGCTTCTCGTACTCCAGCAGTGCCTACAACAAAATAAATTAAAAATAGAACGATCTTTCCCCTTTCCTTAAACTTTACCAATTAATATCTTGGAGTACCAGTACCATTATCTGTGACCATGGTCCAAAGCATCTTAAAGTGTTGAATGACAAGCATCAGCTTGAATTTCCAAGAAAGAATGGAAAAAAGTAAAAGGCAAGTAATCAGGAAAAACATTTAAATACCTTCTCATAAAAACCCCGAAAGGTCCAAGAGACAGTTGTGCATGTCCTAAAATTGCAACACACAGAAAAAACAATATAAATAAGAACCAAACTGGAACTAGGCATTCATATATATGCAAGAATAGTCAACTGCTTGTATAATAAATAGAGGATTTTAGTGTAAAAAATGAGGATCAAGTAATTTACTTTGGGGGATTAAAGGATTCTCCAACTTGACGCCAAAGCTTTTGAGATGTAACCTAAAGATATATTTATACATTATATATTATAAATTACACAAAGATCATTAATTACATGACTTTGTACAATGGAAAAAATAAATGATGAAAACTTAAGCAATCTTCTGGTATAAATTGCATATATCATACCACAATGCATCTTACTGGATCGTATGTACTGGGAGACTCTACCCATACTACAAAACATATATAGAGAAGAAAGCAAAACAGAAAAGTGTACCTTTTCATAACAACCCAATCTCGTGGTTTGTCTCCAGAGCCTGAAAAAAAGAGATTCTGCTTAATTTATGGGTGCTTGTGAGCATCTGTTATCTTGTGATTTTCACCTAGTCTTTTTTTTAGTGTTTTCTTTTTCCTTTTTGTGAAGTAATTTCTTGTTGTTCTTTAGTTACATGTAGTGGGGACCTAATTCCATGAAGAAGGAACAAACACAACAAACAGGCCACTTTGAACCTTCAATTTCACCTCAAATGAAGATAAGCAGATCAACAAGTTGTTGTCTTTTGTTCTTCAATGGTACCAGTTGCATGAACATTTATATGTTTCAATGAAACAGGTGGGTTTCCCCCACTTTTATCAAATTATATAAGTAAATTCAGAAAAGAAAAACTCACTTCAGCAAATTCAGACCTTCACCATAGAATTTTGGTGGCTTAAATTCCAAATTGTTCTCTTGATAAAAATTCTCTACTTCCTTCATAAAAGCATTTTGTTCTTCTTCAGTGCCTGAATCATCTCCGTCAGACCAATAATCAAAATTGAAATTACTGATATGTGCTTCCCCTTCCCCTTGCCCCCCTCCATTATCACTAACATCCTTCACATTACTAAACTCCAAATCCACTGGGCTGACTCTGTTTACGGTTTTAATTTCAACTTGCAATTGAGGTCTCTCTTGTTCTACTTCTCTTTCACGCTGATTTTCTTCTGGCCAAACAGTGCTCCTGTTCCCATTTTCATTTTCGTTTTGAGTTTCGCTACCATTCTCTAACGGGGTTTTCTGGATTATTACTTCCTCTCCAGATTTCGCTAGATCATCCCCAGACTCGGAGCTTTCTCTGGGATTCTCCTCAAGCGGAGTACCCGTCGACCTCTCCTCGGAAGCTTCGCTTTTGTGTTTCTCATGCTCGACGCTCTCGACTTGAGCTTCATCCTCGGATTTTGCTTCAGTTTCAGAGAAAGCAGAGGCTTTGCTTTGGTTGTCAAGATGCATCATCTCCTCTCCTTCGGATTGAGCAACATCCTGCGTTTCTCCCATCGACAAAAGGGAAGGAAATCCGACTTAAAACCTTAAACCCTAGTTCAGAGAGAAGAGACGAGCGCCAGTCTCTATTCTTGAGACAGAAATACAACTTGGAAGTGAATGTGAAATCGTGACCTGTGGGGTTTAGGGTTTACAACTGGCGCTGATTGGGTCGAGTGGGCCCGTATAAATGCTAAATGCTACGATCTTGAAGAAATTAAACCAGCGAACAGTTCGTAAATTATTTTTTCTCCTCCCAAAATTTTTAGTGTTCGACGTAATGCGCTTAATTTCGAAGCACATACTTCACAAATTCTTTTTTAAGTTGATTCGTCCGGCATCTCTTCTTCTATTTATCCTCCCCTGCTTGCTCCATTAGCAAAAGGTACTGATTTTGTATTTTAATATAGTCTACGGATAGATATATTGTATTAATAAAAGTACGTCATACATTGATAAAATACGGATTATATGTATCTAGGGATGATCAAAATACGATACACGTGTTGTGTTTTATGTGTCACATATCATACTTTTACAAATGTTATGTTATATGTTCGAGTGTTTAACTGATATATGATATGTCAATAAAATTTTAAAAAGTAATTATTTATTTTTAGTAGTTGTTACGAGCAAATTTTAACAAATATAATATTATAAAAAATTCCTCCATCCTATGAAATTTTTTCTATTTTTTTAGATTTTTTTTCGAATTTTTAAATATTGTTTAACAATTAAAAATAAATTTTTAATTAAAAAAATTTAAGTACGTCCAAACACGTGTAGGTACAACGTGCTAAGACACATCGTGCCGTTGGAAGTATCGTTCTTAACACTATTGTAAAAAACACACAACATGACATGATACATGTTAATCTTTATATGTGCTTGCATAGTACGACACATTTGGCTACACGTACGTGCTTGGTATGTAGGCAAAGCACAACACATTTATAGATCACTCAACGGGTAGATTATAGAGGGTTTTTTTTTAGATTTATTTTGCACGAATCTTAACACAAATCTGACGGACAACACACTGTACTGTATGGTGCAGCACAATAGAGAATATAAATCCAATTACCAATTGTTAATTTTAAAAAGTTATTTTATTCAATTATTGAGCAACAATTTTTTAAATAAATTAAAAAAATTTTAAAAATAAAAAAAATTATTATGAGATAAGCTAGCATACAAATATTTATATATCGGTAAAAAATATAAATGGCTCAAAATCCCTTTTTTGGTGTTAAAATTTAAATTCATATTACTTAATAAATTCTACATATAAAAAACTTATAAAATGTAATAATTTTAAGATTTTTTAACTATTTTTTGTTCAGAATTTTAATATTATGCACTTGATTTATATCTTAATTACAAATTAAAGTTCACATGTTAAATAAATTAGTCCATATAAGCAAAAAAAATGATTTAAGAACTAATTCAGTTCCTTTAGAAAAGTTAAGGGACTAATATAATTTTTTTTAATTTTAAGAATTAAATAAATGTAAATGAAAGTCCAATGATTAACTTAATTTTTTTTTAAAATATTTGAAGACTAAAATCCGAAAAGGAGCCGATACATAGATACAATTGTTGATACTGTTATCGATATAGATTTTATTATACACATTAAATTAGTTATTATACATATTAATGATTTTATTTTTCAAACTCATTTTATACGGTACTATTATTTTGCAATTTAAATGAATTATTATGTATATTAATAATTTGATTATGTAAATTGTACATTGTCATCAGACAACTTACATAAATTATCATACATATTAGTATATTTAAATTAAATAATAAAAATATTATACATAACAAAATTATTAATACGTATAATAACATATAATAAAATTCTAAAATTCGTTTTCATGACAATATAAATATTTCTATCACATTTTCCAATCCGAAATTACAATTTCTAACTGTGTTTATCAAAAGAGAGAAAATGAAGAATTCTAAGAACTCCGGTGGTTCCCGCCGCCGCCAAAAATCCGAGCTGGTGAAGGTTTCTTCTCCAATCGGCCATGAAAATATCTCGCAGCTGTTCTCTGTATCACTATAATCTCCTCTCTCGCAAAACCCTCTCCACCTCCACCTCCCCCTACCGCGTCGCTCTTTTCTGGGACCTCAGACCCCTACCGCCGACCACCACCCATCGCCACCTCTCTCTGTACGACGCCGCTGTGCGCCTCCGCCTCGCCGCGGCCTCTTTCGGCCATCTCCTCTCTCCTTCCCTCGCCTTTTCCCCTTCCCATCGCATTTCCCAATCGCCTCCTCTCCAGCCCCCCTTCCCTTGTCGCCTCTGCGGCCGCGCCTTCCCCTCACACCAAACCCTGACCCACCACTTCGCCTCGGTTCACTCGCCTGAGTATGAGAGGCGATTGAAACGGCTGGGGTCCGCCACTGGCCGCCGCCGATGCATCCTGTACGGCCAACTCTCGCTAAATCTCTCCAGATATGAGAAGGCGCACAGAGAGCTGTTCGGTCGGTGCGAGAACTCTATTGATGAGGTAATGCGAGCCGGGTTTAGGGTTTTAGTCGGAGGAGATAAGACTGTCCATTTTTGTACAGAATTGGAGTACCAGCAGCGGGTTAACTGTGCTGTTATTGTGTCAGATGATCTAGAATTTGTGAGGGTTTTAGGAGAAATGAGGCGGAAGAGCGTGAAAAGTGTGGTGATTGGAGAATTGAAAGGAGATCATGGTATTAAGAGGCATGGAGACGTGGGGTTTTGTTGGAGGGATGTTTTGGCTGGGAAGGTGAAAGAGGAGGGGCCCAAGGTGGTTGTGCGGTGGAGGGAGAAGGAGATGCTGGAGAGGTTGGAATGGAGATATGATCCAAGCAAAGATGATAATGAAGAAACTTTGACTTGGGATACTGGCGAGGAGAAGGCAAAGGGTAAACCATGGTGGAAGCTTGGCAATAATTTTAGTAATCAGAAATGCTTATGAGGTGTTTGATCAAAAGGCTGGAGGTATATACCTACAGAAGTTCTCCTTTTTTTTTCTGGTATAATATGTGTATTTGTCAGTAGGGACTTGTGTATTGTTTTGGTTCATTGTAGTAAAGGTAGTAGTTGGTGAAGGTGGAGATAACTTGATTTGATTGGTTTTATGCTTTCTTTGGGCATGTTTGTATGGCCGAATAACTCACAAGATGATAGTTAAAATTTGGTAAATATGCTGGATTCAGGTGCTAATTTGATACATTAGATATAGTAAAGCTCGAACATGAGGTTCACTGTTCATTTTTTTGTTGTTGTTGTTGTTTTGTGCTTTCTTGGTGGATGTCTAATTTGTCCTTTTTTTTTTCTTATGTTCTTTGGTTTGTTCACTTTTTTTCCCTGAGAATGGGAAAAAACAGCAGAGGTGTGAAGAGGAGGGACGACAATTGTCCAGCAGACTAAGGTAATTTTACCTCGGAGCCAGTCACATCTAACATAAACTTTACAGAATATGATGGTAACTTTTTGAGAATTATTGCACCATGTTACTTATTTACCAATATGTCTGACCTTATTACTTTTGTAAAGGTTTCTTGAGGCTTTGAAAAGATTATTCCGTGCATGGATGGCATTTACGGTGAAGCTAATTAATCAGTTTCTTTTTCTGGTTACCTTTTAGGTCAGCTGTACAATGCAGGCAGGTGCATATCTCTCCCCCCAGGCAGCACATATAGGTAACCCATGTTAAATAAGTGCAAAACAAATAATAGAGCTCAACAATACAGATGATTCTTATATACCAAAAACTAAGTGAGACTGCATTTTGCATGCGGATATAGCCAGTGCCGTCGTGGTTTAGGTGTTGTTAACTGTTGGTTGAACATACGGTGCTTCTTTATGGGGATGTTTTGCCTAAGTGACGCCATTTTTGTAATGTATGTTAATAAAATATAATAATATAAAGGGTAGAATTTTATGCATTTTTTCACATTTAGTGCCCTCACTAATCAATAGCATTGTGGTACTTTCAAGGGAAAATTTGCAATATTCTGTTTCTGTAGCGAGGGCCGCAATGGCAGACGGAGGGAGCTTTACGGGTTATTTGAGCCGTCTGATTAGTGATTTGATTAATTCAATGCAGAGCAACACGTGTGAATAAAATTTGCAGTTATATGGTCAAAATGGAGATTGCTTTTCCTTTTTAAGTTTCACTGCATGCCTTTTATGTTGCTCATGTAGTAAGTAGGTTAGTGTCAGTTTGGATAATTTTTTGCTTGCAAAGAAATCACTGAATAAATACAAGTTCAAATTGAAGATTTAAATAAAATCAAAGGATTAGACTCTGAAATTCTGAAGTGGATCTGAATTCATAATCATGACTTTTAAACTAGGCCACATATATTTAGAGATTGGGCTTTTAAGATGCGTGTAGGCTATGGCCTCTTCATGCGACAATATGAGCTTTTATAAAATTTTGTCCTTAATTAGAGAACTTAGGTTCATACAACCCCAAACTTGAGAATAATAATGACTATGAATTGAATTAAAAATTAAAACTGGTAGCAAATAATACTAATTAATATTGTGATTATATATCATGTAATAATTTAATTAAATACTGTCCATTTAGATTGAAAACAAAATAAAAACCTTAGCATTGACTTATATTGGAAAACAAGGGTTCGCCAAGGGAATGCCACGTACCAAAACATAACTATTTTTTTTTTCTTTCTAGAAAGGTGCCATAGCCACCAACATTGGTGTATATTTTTCCTATACACCAATGCACCATAGACCAATTGCATCGCATGTATATATATGTCCACGTGTCTGCTGAAAACTAGCACATGGCATCCTCCGGTTATCTAAACAATCAAGCTATATATCAATCACAATATTGCAACATTAATCACTTCTCCATTTCTTAATTTCAATCACCATTCGCTTCCTCACACAAGTCCCATGGCGCTCAATCCCAACAATTCCAACAAGAAATGTCGCGTGTTCTTGATCCCTCAGTTGTCAAGAGGCCACATCATCCCGATGACAGACTTCGCCAAGATCCTAGCAGCAGCCCATCCCGATGTAGAACCCACCATAGTTGTAACACCGGGCAATGCAGCACTCATCGAATCGTCGCTCGGCCAATCCCTGAGCTTTGGCCAAGTGCAAATTCTCACCTACCTCTTGCCATCTGAAGGTCTAAAGACCAGTGTCGAGACTATGGGAGTTGGTTCGAAGGAGGAGACGATGCTGATCAATAAATCATCAGGGTTGATTCGTGCAGCCGTGGAGGAGCTTCTCAGCAAACACAAGCCAGATGTTGTGGTGGCTGATGTTCTATTTCCTTGGGCCCCTAGTGTTGCTGCTTTATTTGGAATCCCTTGTATTCTTTTCTTTAGTAGCAGTGTCTTCTCTCTTGTCGTTTATCGACGTATATATGAGATGCAGCCGAGTATGGGTGTTGATGACCGTATACAAGTTTCAGATCTCCCAGGTCCAAAAATAGAGATGCCAGTCCGTGAGATACCAAATTATCCCCTCGGGCAAGATGAGGTTACGAGCAAAATTCTTGATAGCCTGTTTGGATCTTGGCCTGATGTTTTCGGCATCGTGTTCAATACTTTCTGTGCACTAGAAAGAGAGTACTGCAAGGAGTACGCAAGGGCTCAAACCAAAAAAGCCTATTTTATCGGCCCGGTCTCCTTTTGCAATGCAAGCAGTGGAGATGGAGGAGCTATTCATCGTGGAGGAGAGGGAGACACTGCTTGCTTGAGGTGGCTTGACGGCAAGGAGGACGGATCGGTGGTTTTTGTCAGCTTCGGCAGCCAGTGCTACTTCAAATCCGATCAGCTTCATGAGTTGGCTAAAGGGTTAGAAGGGTCTGGAAGAAACTTCCTGTGGGTCGTCAGAGGAGATAATGTCAAGGAGTGGATGCCGGATGAGTGGGAGGAGAGGATGGCCGGAAGGGGATTTGTGGTGAAGGGATGGGCTCCTCAGGTGACGATCCTTTCGCATCCGGCAACTGGGGCCTTCATGACTCACTGTGGTTGGAATTCGGTTCTAGAAGGCATATCAGCGGGCGTGCCAATGCTGACTTGGCCTTTTGCTTCGGAGGAATTTATCAACGAAAGATTGTTGGTCGAAGTGATAGGTTGCGCCGCTAGGGTGTGGGATGGAGGAAAGAGGAGCACTAAAGAGGAAGAGCATGAACTTGTGCCGGGAAGCGCAATAGCTCGCGCCCTGTCCAAATTCATGGCGCCTGGAGGTGAATATGCGACAATGCGTTCCAAAGCACAGAATGTCGCAACCTCGGCACTGGCTGCCGTGCAAGAGAATGGGAGTTCTCGTGGCGACATCAAGACTCTGGCTAATGATTTGATTGGATTAATGAGAAGAAAGTAATGTAGACTAATTAATTAATTAAGATCAAAGTGTTTATGATAAGATTAGTAAAGCTGTGTGGGACTTTCGATGTAGCACCGAATTATTAATAAAATCTTCTCCTAGCCTTTGAATACAATGTTTTCCATTAACTACTAATCCTTTTAGAATATATTTTGGCGCCGTAAGTTAATATTTTGTATTATGAGTGGTTTCAAGTATATATACAGTCAATGATATGTCTGGACTGAATTGTGGATGTTTTTATTTTAAGAGGAGATCACTTAACAATTCTTCGTTTTGATAACAATTAAAAGTAAAGCCTAAATTTAAAATTCAATATTGCAATAATGACCTACGTTATCTACGTATCATGTATATAAAGTATGATAAAATTTAATACATGTTTCACGGTACATCAAATGACTTGATAATTTTTATTTGAAAGAAGGCCTCTTTGGATTTTTATTTTCCTTGATTTCTCTACTAGCTTGTTCAACATAATATAAATGTACTAATAATTTGTACATATATGCACAAACAAATATTTGAATTTGTTTAAACATAATTTTGTTATTATTCTTTTTTATTTATTGAGTTTTCTAAGAAGAATTTGCAGTAATTCAGCTTTTAATTAATGGTTCAATGGAACAAAATCTGGAGATTGATATGGAGAGCTTTTCAATATTTTATAACAATACTATTTGTTAGATTTGCTGCTAAACAAAACAAAGAGGATACATATTTGAATAATAAATACCGGGATTAACGGAAGCTTTTATATATATATAAAAAAAAAGAAAATTATCCATCGTTCATCTCCAACAGTTGAGTGTATCTCAATTCTTAAATTTTTTTTTCTTTTAGAATTGAGTGTCCCAGCTAGATCACAGCTTCCGGAAGAAAATTGAGATACACTACACCATATCAGAATTAATGCATGGTATAAATTAGCGTATCTTTTTTTTTTCCTTTTCTTTTGTTTCTCTTTTTTATTTTTTTTATTTTTGAAAGATGTAGTTTCAGTATATCTTCAATTCGACAGATAATGGATAGATAATGGTACAGTGTATCTTGCTTTGTTTTCTCATTTTACTATATATGATTGTGGATCTTAAACAAGAATGAATATTATCTATTATAAATAGTAAGTGAAATAAAAAAAAATCAAGAGATGAAAATATTTATTCTTACCCCTCTATTTACCCATTTTTTTTATTTAAGAAAATTAATATTTAAAATTAAATAAATAAAAAAATCGGATGAAAAATCACAAATATAGGAGGAATGGATTTCCAAAATCCGTCCCAAAATGTACTTTTAATTTTTCTTTATAAAAAATAATATTTTAATATGGGACGGGATTTTAAAATTCATCCCCCAATAAGACGGATTTTGAAACTCTGTCCCATAAGGAAAAGTTTTGAAAATCTCGGAATGAGAGACGGATTTTGAAAATCGGTCCCTCAATAAAAAAATATATTTTATTGATGGATGGGGTTTTAAAATCAGTCCTTCAATAAAATATATTTTTTTTATTGAGGGACGAATTTTGAAAATCCGTCCCCCAATAAAATATTAATTTTTATAAAAAATGCCAAATCGCGTATCGAGCTTCAAACAGACATAATTTTTGATAAGAAAGTCCGTAGAAAACGTTTAATATTAATTCGGAAAGCTCGTAAAATAATATTTCGGAATTGATATTAAACATTTTCTACGGACTTTTCTATCAAAAGTTATGTCTATTTGAAGCTCGATACGAGATTTCAGAATTTTTTATAAAAATTAATATTTTATTTTTTGAAAATCCGGCCCTAAATCAAAAAATATTTTTATTGAAGGATGGATTTTAAAAACCCGTCTCTCAATAAAATATTTTTTTTATTAAGGGATGGATTTTAAAATTATGTCCTATATTAAAATATTATTTTTTATAAAGAAAGATTAAAAGTATATTTGAGGATGGATTTTGGAAATCCGTCTCTCCTATATTTGTGATTTCTCATCCAATTTTCCTATTAATTTAATTTTAAATATTAATTTTCGTATATAAAAAAAAATCGGCTCTATATATGACCATGCATCTCCTGGAAAACATTTAATTTCAACAATTAGTTATAAAATACAAAAACCACAAGTCATCTTCTCATTTCTTTCAAGCATTTAATTTCAATCCGTTGCTTTCCATGGCATTCAATCCCAACAATTCCCACCAAAAATGTCGTGTGTTTTTGATCCCTCATTTGTCGAAAGGCCACCTCATTCCAATGACAGACTTTGCCAAGCTCCTTGCGGCAGCTCATCCCGACATAGAACCCACCATGATCGTAACACCAGGCAATGCAGCACTCGTCGACTCGTCATCCGGCCAAGTGAAAACTCTCACATACCCCTTCCCTTCTGAAGGTCCAAAGACGAACGTCGAGACGGTGGGAATTGGTTCAAAGGAGGAGTCATTGCTGATTAATCAAAAGTCATGGTCGATTCGTCCTGCCGTGGAAGAGCTTATTAGCAAGTACAAGCCGGATGTCGTGGTGACAGATGCTCTATTTTCCTGGGTTCCTGGCGTTGCCGCAGAACACGAAATCCCTTGTCTTATTTTCTTTTGTAGCGGCATCTTCCCTCTCGTTGTTTATCGACGTATTTGTGAGATGAAGCCCAGTATGGGTGTTGATGACCGGATAACAGTCTCCGATTTCCCAGGTCCGAAAATAATGATGCCGGTTCGAGAGTTACCAAATTATCCCCTCGGTCAAGATGAGGCATCGGACCAAATTCTTGATAGTACGTTTGGATCTTGGCCTAATACTTTCGGTATCGTGTTCAATACGTTTCGTGAGCTCGAAAGTGAGTACTGCAAGGTGTACGAAAGGGCTCAAACAAAAAGAGCGTACTTCATAGGTCCGATCTCTTCCTACAACAACGGTGATGATGGAGCTATCCGTCGTGGAGGTGAGGGAGATGCAACTTGCTTGAGGTGGCTCGACGATAAGGAGGACGGGTCAGTAGTTTTCGTTAGTTTCGGGAGCCAATGCTACTTCAAATCCGAGCAGCTTCATGAATTAGCTACTGGTTTAGAGGATTCTAAAAGAAATTTTCTTTGGGTTGTTAGAGGAGATAACACGGAGGAGTGGATGCCGGATGGATGGGAGGATAGAGTAGCCGGTAGGGGACTTGTGGTGAGAGGTTGGGCCCCTCAAGTGCTGATCCTCGCGCATCCGGCAACTGGTGCTTTCATGACTCATTGCGGGTGGAATTCGATTCTAGAAGGCATCTCTGCGGGCGTGCCGATGCTGACTTGGCCTGTTGCCTACGAAGAATTTATTAACGAAAGATTGCTAGTAGAGGTGATTGGCTGTGCTGCGAGAGCGTGGGATGGCAAGAGGAGCACCAGAGAGGAAGAAAATGAGCTTGTGCCCGGAGGCGCAATAGCTCGCGCCGTATCGAAATTTATGGAGCCCGGTGATGAATACGAGTCGATC
This sequence comes from x Bolboschoenoplectus mariqueter, assembly GCA_037678475.1. Lineage (NCBI taxonomy): Eukaryota > Viridiplantae > Streptophyta > Magnoliopsida > Poales > Cyperaceae > x Bolboschoenoplectus > x Bolboschoenoplectus mariqueter. The sequence continues at coordinate 272,756 of CM075244.1, read as the reverse complement.
CGTTCTGAAGCACGGAATGCTGCAACCTCGGCACGGGCTGCCGTGCAAGATGGCGGGAGTTCTCGGTGTGACATTAAGAATCTAATTAATGATATGATTGGATTAATTAATGGGAAGAAATGAAGTGATGCATCCTAATTGAAATTGAGTGTTTACGGAAATGTGTCACTTTTAACATGCATGTTGGTGTTAATTAATTAATAAAATCTTCTCTTTTCAATACAATAAATTTCATTAATTCTCATTATTTGAAGTGTTTCTTTGTGACGGTTTTACGTGCCAGACAATATCTAAAATTAAACTCCAATTATACTTTTTCATTATCTGATTGTTAATTATCAATATCAAAGCATAAATAAAAAGCCAACTTATTATATTTTTTTAAATCAAACAAGATATAGAGCACAGAAAGAGAGAGAGAGAGAGAATTGAATATATAATATGGCGAAAATAATGGATGTTATTTAATATTACTTATCTTAACTTTTTTAAGATGTTGATAACTATCATTCGAAAAAAATAGTTTAGATCTCATTCAATATGTAATTCATCGTTTTTCACCTTAAATTTTGTGTATGTGTCATGTTTTCAAACGAAAAAAAATGAACTATGTACGTATGATTTTTTTCAGGCAAGTAAATTCATTACTTTTTTTTTCTTAAATTGGAAGAATTAAACGCAGAGAAAAAGCGCCGTGTGGGATAGAAGATGCTTGTATGTATGTCCACGTGTCTTCCAAAATATAAGAGAATCACACGTGGCAACCTTCAATTATCTAAATATGAGATATCGAATTCCTATTTTGTTTCCTAATTAAAAATAAATAAATAAAATTAGATCTTAAATTTTCATTTACATCAAATTCTTCAGAAAAAAATAAATTGGTCCTTAGATTTTTTTAGAAAAATAAAATTAATTATAAACTCTTGAACTTTTGGAAAAAAAAAATCACGTTTTAGTACATGAACTTTCTCAAAAATTAAATTACTCTATGAACTTCTATTTTTGTCTAAAAACGATAATTTTTGACCCAATTTGACAAGTCGATCTCCCCCGACTTGACCTGATATGATCTATAAAAAATGGAATCAAAGAAGAATTTAGAAGTTTTGATATGTCTGAAGTTGGGTCGACCCATGATCTGTTCAGGTGAGATTTGGATTAAAAAAGTTTAATCTGTATTGAGTTGGGTTGGTTTTGATTTGTCTAAGAAAAATAATCAAATTAATAATATTGATCCAATATGTTTAAAAGTTAATAAAATAATGTCAAGTCGGGCTGATATTATTTTGTTATTATTTTTAGACAGACTGAACCCAACCTAATTTGACATGGGTGAGATCAACATTATTTTTTCACGAGACATGCTACATCAAGTCATGACAAGTTGGGTTTGATCAAGAAGATAAGAACTAATATTTCTAAATACAAATAAAAATTTAAAGATCAACGTGATTGTTTTTTAGAAAGTTCAAGGACTTAAATATAATTTTTTCATTTTTTTTAAAATTTAAGAACTTATTTGATGTAATTTAAAGTTTAAAACTTTAAAGAATAATTTAATTTTTCTGAAGAAGTTTAAGGATCAGGTTGATTTTTCTAAAGAAGTTCAAAATTCAATTTAATGTAAGTGAAAATTTAAAGATCAATTTAAGTTTTTTTAAAGAGTTAAGAGATCAAATAATATATGAATTCTCCCTTTAAACTATCAAACAATAACAATCACTTTCCCATACTTCTTTCCACGATCTAAAATTTCCATCAGTAGCTTCCTAATACAATTAAACCCATTTAATTAATCTGCATTATTGTATATTTATATTTTTTTTATATCGTTTTTCTTGGCCTTGTTAATTAGAGCCAAGTGAAAGTCTGAGACACATGCTTTTACAAAACCATATACTTTTAAAGATATGAATATCATATTGCTGATTTCTACTTGGCGCTATTTTTAAGATATGAATATCAGGATTTCAAAAATCATGCATGTCAAATGATTTTCCCATCTTCATTCATTTCATGAGCCGATGTTCTCTCTCAAAACAAAAATATCTGCTCTGTTCATACAAGAAAATGGCCAGAAAGAAAAAGAAAAAGAAAAAGGAACAGGAATATCCAAATCTTTTTAATACTTGCTATTACTCGGCCTATAACAAAGAAGACCTAAAAATCCAGAGAGAAAAAGAAAGAACTGATCGATCGAACAAAAACCTATCTAACATCTCCCTTATAAAAAGGCAGATCAAAATGCCTACATCACTAGGAATATGAATGCTTGACAAATGATTTGGTTTCCTTGAGTTTCTTAGTTTCAGTTTTCTTGAATTTCGTAGGTTTAGTTGACCTCATCATCAATCCTTCCTTTTTCTTCCTCCCTTTACTGTGAGCGCTCATGTGTCCTCCTAGTGCTTGCGGGTTGGCAAACTCCACATTGCAGACAACACAACGATACACTTGAGCCACGTCAGTGCCAGGCCGCACATGGCCTGCCAGAAATGCACTGATTGCCTCCCAATTTGGGTCCAGCAGGTGGACGTCACCGGCATCAAAATAGTTTGTAGGGTCATGTAACGGTACGTGTGAGCTATTGTGATCACTTGTGATATAGTATGGCAAGGGGAATGATTCAGGTGGCATCATGAAAGGATAATTACTTCCGGTGGTAGAGCTCACTGCAAAATTGTTCATTGGTGCCAGTGGTTGAAGATACTGTTGGCCCCAAGCAGCCATGTTGCTTTTCAGATTGTCATTGTGGGTGGTGGTACCGGTGATGTTGGAATTGTATAATGGAAAAAGATTTGTTTGTTGCGGACCGTAGCTGTGGTCAAGGAGGAGGTTGAGTTGATTTGAAAAATTCTCGTTCTCATCCATTAAATTGGTCAGCAGGTTTCAAAAAAAAAAAACAAAGGAACAAGGAGATGGTTTAATAATAGAGAGTGGAAAAAAAGAGGCGAACCGAGAGGTAACTTGAAATGAATGACATCGAAGGAGAAGAAACCATACTGATTTTATAGACGCGGAGATGAAATCTTTATGGATCTCAAAGCAGAATCTCATCTAGAACAAAGTCAAAGGGAAAGTGAGGCAGGGAATAATGCAACAATTAATTCACTAGATTTTCTTGTTGTTTTTGCATGACAAAACTCAGAAATTCAATGTCCCGAATAATGCATTTTGCATGGAGGATTCAAGCAATGGTTTTCATAGACATTCTAGGGGTGGAGAAAAAACGCGAAAATATCTTTTCCAGTTGAAACTTGAAATAATTTTATTTTCAGTTTCTTTTATCAAAAAATAGGATTATGATAATCAATGCATATGTAATTTATATGGTAAGAATCACAGGAAGAATACACTGGTTACAGGTTTATTGCAGTAATAGAACTAAAATGAGAATATCGAAACAATAATATAATTTTCTGAAAGATCATATATGTTTTATGTTCATGCAATGTAATCTCTTTTTGATCTGACCTGATCAATTATGCTTGAGCAAACGACAGATCTTTGTATCAGTATATGTGCATATACATTTAGAAAAGGTGACGTCATATAGTGAAAATATAGGAGGTCCACGCATAGAATAGCCTACTACACATTAGTTAGTCTCTTCTTTCATATTTTGATACCAGTATCACCTCAAATCAGACTTGGTTAGATTTGCTAAATTCACTTTTCCTGAAAAAATTTGATGCCGGTATCACCTTTATCCAGGGCTGATTCTAATCGACTTGCCCGATTTAACATGGACCCGGATGAGTTAGAATTATGTTACTGATTAAACCGAATAACATTAAATATTTTATTGTCTAGTTTGTCTCCTTAACAGGATACCGGAATAGAGATTTTTGAGGGTCATTTGAGTGAAACATATGAGACCATTCAAGAACTTGTGAGTAATAGCATGCAAAAGCAAAACAGGGGGTTTAGTGAGATTACAGTGTGCGGTAGCTGTAGCATGAATTTCTTTCAAGCTCATTTGTTCAATGCAATTTTTCTAGAGATACACATAGATTTTGCCAGAGTCTATAAAAGCACATACAATGTTCCTTTTCAGTTCCAACACTGTACTCTCTCCTTCTCATCTTTTTTTTCCCTCTTAGTTTTCTCTCAATTTTTGAGATAGCGGTTGAATTCAATGGATGAGAACAATGACATTGTCAATCAACTGGAATTCCTCCTCAATGGATACAATGATCCAGCTTATAACAATCCTTCTTGTACTTTCAATTATGAAAGTACCAACCCAACCAATATCACCGCAATCAACTATCAAACCAACAATGTGTGTTCTTCAAACCAAGAACCATACTTTTCTCTTGAACAAGCTCTGAATATTCCTGGAAATGTTAGCACTGGCAATTATCACCATATAGTGATGCAGCAGGCTCCTGTTTTGACCCCGTTTAATGCAGTGAATCATAATCTGTCACTTTTTCCAGTACAAAATCCAGAAAATTACCATATTGCTAATGCTGCAACCTCACAAGAACCAAACTGGGAGGCCATTAATGCGTTTCTGCATGGCCAGGTACGGCCAGGAACGGAGCGTGTTTTCCAATGTGCTGTGTGTGGTGCAGAGTATGTAAATGCACAGGCATTAGGAGGGCATATGAGGTGCCATGGCAAGAATAAGAAGCAAAAGAAAACATCACTTACTGCAACCAAAACTAGAAAATCCCAAAAAACTAGGCATTCTTAGAATAATCTTTAGCTTGTGATAAAATTAAATGGGAGACAAGTGTACTAGAGCATGGAAAATTAATTGGGATGTATTTGCATTCAAGAGGAGAGATGTTGGAGCAATTTGAAAAAAATGCAGTTGTTGGTTTTTTTAAATGCTATATATTTCTGTTCTGAAACTCTACCTAAATCTGTTGGAAAATTTAGATTGAGTTTGATTTTCTTATAATTATCATACTCACTGTGTAACAGCGATTTATGTCCTTTTTGTTCCTCAAAGAAACCCCGACAAGCCATAATATTTTGTAACTTTCTACTCTGTTGGAGTATACATAATGTGAAGCTTGAACTCTTACTGATGGCGTCAAATCACAGGGATTAAACTAATAAAACGTCAACTGGCCAAATTATACATTGACTAATTTAAAAATAATTTTATTCGGTTCTCTGGTTATTTTTTTTACATTTTCATTGTATTCTAATGGTTAATTATATGAGTGAAAAATTATCTTAAAACAGTCCTAATTTTTAAATAAATCTTTCTTATAATTTCTTTTTCTAATTTGTTAAGAACAAAAGCAATCAGAGTCAGCCGATTTCTACTGAGTCACCTGATTTCAATTTTACAGACAACATGCTGATTCTGATTTTGAGTTTCAGAGTCATTTCTGTCTTTGCATATAAACTATAAAGATAATTGTAGATCCAAAATGATTAAATTGCAGAGAATTAAAAGATGTTATACGATATTTGTGCATACAATTTTCTTTAGGCAAAAGATAGTTTAAGTGTCGAAATGAATATAGCATGGACTGTACTATCGCCCATTGATGCAAATTAAAAACTCATCAAAAGATGATGCAGATTGCATTTTAGGTCTGGTACAGGTTTGTACCATACAAAAATCTGAAAACTATTTGAGTATACCCTGTTTTCACATCTCTTACTACTTATATTGTTCTAGTTTGCTTCTTTCTTTATAATGACTCATTTAGGAGTCTCCAATTTCACCACATTTTACTTCTACGCCCAGATAAATATTGTATGTTGGCAAACAAAAACAATATGTTTTATTATTGGAACTGAATGCTGCATCAAATTCTTCAACTCAAAAGATTATTTATTTTTGTTGTGATGTCGTCATGATTTCACTTCAAATTCTTGGAAGGTTTAGAAAAGAAATTTGAATACATTGTACTTGTTGGTTTTACTCAGCATACCCACAATTTGGCAAATTAAAATTTTGTTCCTCTATAATGAAATTCAGCATTCTAGATACACTGCTCTTAGCTGGTACTATCTGAAGAATTGTGATCTACGCCAATAAATTTTAGATTCCTTATATGTAATGAATACTGTATATACTAAAAGTTATCAATGTACAAACATCGAAGAACAAACGAACCCAAATCTTTGTCAATTACTCACTAAATAATTCAAAACATACACTAAATACTAGTGAATGGATTTTATTCATTTTCAATTCTATATATTCACATCCCATACTAATTCACATTTTGAACTAGCTCCCACCATTAACTTACCCTTGTCCAGAATCCATTGATAATATGCAAAACAACAGAAATAATACTGATGATCTCAAACTAAGAGAAATGATGCAGCCACCGATTCAACCTAGAAGTGATTACAAATTATACCCTTGCTTACTGTGTGGAAAATTATTCAGCAGCCCGCAAGCATTAGGAGGGCACAAGAGAGCACATAGAAAGGAAATGGAGGAGATGAGAATGAACCAAGCCGTAGCATCATCCGCGCAGACCAGTGGCGATTATATGAAGACAATTAGCGGAGAACAGGTCGCCATGGCTACTAACGTGGAAGGGATTGATGAAGTGTCAATTGACTTAGAGTTGAGCTTGAGGCCTTGTGGTGTAGACGACCACCTTAGCTTGAGACTTTAAATCTATATATTGTCAATGAATTATTAATAGCCTGTTTTTACTTTACTTTACGTTATTTTATTTAGTTTGTTTTATTTTATTTTCGGGTTAATTACTGAAGGAAAAAATTAATAGGGCTTTATTGACAAAAAGTGTGGTTAATAATTTTGTTTTTCTAATTAATAAATCAAAACCTTAACACTAATATAGTATGTACATTCTCGTTCAGTAGTTGCTTATTTATTTCTTCATTTTTTGTGTCAAACAACGTAATTTTCAGATTATCCTACACTATGATTTATCCAAAGGCCAATATCATGTACACTATATTCCATCTTTCCATTTTAAGGATTGTCCTCTGCATGGACATTGATTGAATGTCATGCACTAGATATTCTATACTTGCCTGCTTCTGGAAATGTCAAAAGAACACTACATCTCTCGGCAACTAGGAGGTGACAATTGCGGAAATCGCCTCAGACTTCATTAGTAGGACACCTGACCTCATTGTTGCAGCTTTGATTCTGACTTGATCTTTAATCTGAGTGAATACCAGGTTCTGACTGATTTGTGCCGAGTTTTACTGATTCTTTATCCAGTGAATTGAGTGTATTGAGGTTGGAATTGGAGGTTACCGTTGAGTTGACGCTGTTTGACTTGGTCAGACAGGGGAGAGAAGGAAGGCAAAATTGGGCCGGGCGAGGAAAAGAAAACTGACAAATTGGCCTCGACCTATCAGTTTTAACGAAGTGGGAACAAGCCATGAGAGTAAGGGCCCATGGGGCCAGCAAGAAGCAACACAGGAGGCATGAGTCATGAATGGGACCGGGCACTGGGTATTGGGGCCCACTCTTAAAGTTCACTCTGTAACGGCTCACATACTGAAACCTGAGACTGGAGAGGATCTGCAGATAATGCCGGTACTATTTCTTTTCATTATGTCAAATTTGCTAAAAAACTTTGTATCTATTAATTCCCAAATATTATTGCCTTACCAAAAGTTCCAAAAAAAATGATCTGATTTCTCTTGTATTTCTTAAATTAAGCTGGGTCATGCTACTTTCTGAGTCATCGTGATAATAGGGGGCATCTTCATCGGATGACCAATGTTTCAGCATTCAGGCATGTTTTCAGTGGTTCTATCAGACTAAGTCCCAGGCCATAAGATTTACTCGGTAAAACTGGTTAATCAGTAATTTGGTCACCTATAAAAATTGAGTATTTTTGGGCCAGAACACCGCACCTTCTCGAAGAGTGTCTCCTTGTGTCTATAGATAATAGATTGGACCTTCTAATTAGATTAACACGGTCTACACTCGTCATAGTCTATCCATAATGTAGAACATGCATATAAACTTTCCACTGAATCTAAATGATGACAGTGTTCATGTGCTATCAGACGTGCCCAGTGACATCTACATCATGCGCTGGCAAATTGTTCATAACGACATGCTATATATAGATATCATTTCTTGCACCCACAAACCGACAACCCCGTTAAACTTCCCACTGCCACTATGTCAGCCTATTGCCCTCCTGTGGCGACACAAGCAACCTCCTGAATGTGTAACCTCACCACACACACAGATAGACATAGTCAACATGATGACTCATCGATAATTTAGTGCTACAAGTTTTCTTCATTCCCCATCGCTTCAAAATATGGTTTAATTATTCTGTACTCTTATTTTTAAAATCACCTTTTATGTCTCCACTGTTCAAATTTCCCTTGTTGTTCTGTTGCTTTCAAAAATATTTGAAGTCCCTTTTCGCTATTTTTTTCTGAACCTGTCAGAGTTCTGTGCAATACTGACCTTACATTAATGTTTCTTTATTTAATCTCCATAAAATCACTTTCAGTCTTGATGCACCTAGCTAACAAGCCCAGGTGTTTACAGACACCTATAGCTCAGTGTACCTGTTGACACAACCAATCTGTGAGATCTACGTTACTTTTTTTAAATTCAAGAGAATTGCATGTCTTTATTAACAGGGGCAACGATGATATCAAGATTGCCTGGATCACAACGGGACAAGGTGGTATGAGAGAATAAAGGCAAAATAAAGAGAAAAAAAGGAGCAAGGATGCTAGACAATTAATCATCAGGTCTGTAATTCTGTCACTTTGATTCATGTCAATGCTTTTCTGACCACAGAAGTTGAGATCATTTCTAAATAACTAAATTTAGACAAATGATCTGATCTAGATTTGGGTACTTCAGGTTCAGAACAGTCCAAAGATTGATTTGTTCCAGTGTAAATTGATTTTTTTTTCTTTTTTGATCCATCAAAGTTAATATTCAGATGAAATATTTGTCATCTGCAGATGTACTTTTGCTGGAGTCTGCTTCATATTTGTGTGAGTTTCTAGTCTGTTAATTACAGTTTCATTAGGTATGTGAAACAATAAGATAATTATGAATCAATACAATGGTAGTTTAATTTGGTTAAGCTAATTTTGGTTAGGATCATCAACTTTTCAAATTCTACATTTACTTTGGTGTTGTGTGTTAAGCATCCAGCACGTAGAGTTCAGATTTTGCTAGTTATGTTTTTCTGGTATATATGCTGTATATGGCTTGTCTAACATAGGAATTATATAATGCACCATTTTGCAATTACCTGAAGAGTTTCCTTTAGCAGAAAAATCTGGTGCAGTTGATTTTGAAATAATATATAGTTCAGTTAATGCCAATGCAGAAGTTTTAGTGTATTCATGCTTGGAGGCATCACCAATTAGTCTTGACCAAAATTATGAAGCGGGCGATACCGACCGAAAGATCGCAAGTAGAAAGGAAAAGTGGACTATAGTTGAAAACCCCTTAAATTTAATTAAAACAAGTAAAAGCAAAAAAAATACAATTGCAAGAAATTATATTCATTAGGTAATCCTGTCACAGCTTCCCCCCAAGACAAATTAATGTGTGCAAAAAAGAAAAAAGTTATTAATTACAACAATATATAACTTTTGTTGTTATTTCCTAAATATGATGGTGATTGTATCTAGCATGTTGGATCCTAAATATGAAATATTTATTAAATATGCTAAAATTGTTAAGTTTATTCATTTTAAATGTTCCTTTGTATTTTTCTCTAATGTTAGGAATATAATAACCAATCAAAAGAATTGGAAGAAAAAGCTTTCAACGACATCACGGGGATGCCTATAGTATAGCAATACATTGTTCGTCTGTAAGAAATATATTCTTGGTTTAAGAATTGCATTCTTGTTCATATCTATTTCGCTAGTGATCGATACATAGCACTGGTATTATCAGAATTGAAATTAGGAGGGAGGATGTCTTCAACAAGCAGGAAAGAGATGAGTGAGGTAAAGGGGACTGGGGATGAATTAAAATCACAGAAATAGATCATGAGGATATCAAAGGCTAACTTAAAAAATCTTTGTATATAGAACTGCATCTGATTAACGATGTAAAAAGGGAAATGAAGACATGGACAATCTGAAAAATATTCAGTAAATTTCTTATGTTGTTTTTCTCACTTCAATTCACAAAGCCTTGTTCTCTACGATACCTTTCACCACGAGCCTAGGTTTTTCTTGAGTTTAAAACTGGAGGGTAAGATATATAGATATACTATGAAATATAGTTGCTTGTGTTGTTTCAGTTATCCTGAATATTAGATTTGTCCTATTAATGCAAGCAAATCTTATATAAGATTTAGTACCTTGAGGATAGAGTTGGTCTCAAATTTTATTAGATTTACTCCATTGAAAATTTTATCAACTGTACATGTTCTTTAATGGATCAATTTAAGTTCTACAAAGTTTAAATTCATATATGTTAAATTAGTTAAGGAACTATAAGATTGGTAGCATTAATGCCCTAAACAAATTAAGTTAATATTGATTGAACAAAAAAATCACTGTAGTTTCATAATATCAGTGAGACTCAATCATTTGAAATAACAATATCAAGAGAACGCAGGAACGTGCAAATTACATATATAGCATGCAAAGACTTTCACATATCTACTGAATCTAATTTTGGTGATAAAATTTTGGATAGATTTTGTTAGTGTTCATTGATTTCAATTACGCTTCATTGACTCAGATTAAGGAAACTGAATTATAAAAGCCCCTCATTACCTCTTAAGTTGTTCGCAACAACTACAACGCTTTCCCATCTCATATTCCTTTTTTTCGTCCTTGTCTCGCTTGTACTTCTGATGGATGATGATGAAGACCTCCACATCCAACTGGAGATCCTTAACCAATTGACTGATCCAGTCGAAAATAACCTTTCGAGGATATTCAACTCTGATAATACTAACGACACCCCCATCAGTAGCAACAATCTGATTGACAATACATTTCCCTTGGACCAAACATCACTTTTTGCTCCTACACCAGTAAACATACCCATAAATCCTAGAACCAGCAACATGGCACCAGCAATTATTCCGACACCTTGTATTCCAATTCCAACCTCATACACACCAACATACTACAATGCCTCATTTACACCAAACCAAAATCCAGCAATCTGGTCAAGCCCTACTGTGGTAGAGAACCTGGAACCGAACTGGGAGGCAATTAACGCATATTTGAGGGGTCAAGTGCGGCCAGGTGCAGATGTGGAGCGTGTTTTTCGGTGTAGTGTGTGTGGAACCGAGTATGCAAATGCACAAGCACTAGGAGGCCACATGGGCATGCATAGAAAGAGCAAGAATCACAGGGGTGAAGAGACTTCGTCCAAAACTGGCCACTCCAAGAAACCAAGGCGTCGCTGAACTCGCTGTTCATCTAATAACTATTATGTAAGCAGAAATAAGAGGAATTAATGTCTTATAATGAATAAAAAAGAAAATATTTAGTAATGAAATTAAAGAAATAAGTAGGCAGTTGCTGGTGCTCTGTAATCAGTGCATGGTCACTAATTACTGTATCAATGTAAGTTTGCAATTGCTGGTTAGTAATAAAAAAAAGTTAATAAAAAGGAGAGAAGTTTGCAACTGCTCGTTGGTTAGTCGAGTAAGACACTTGATGCTGTGCTGTTCATGTATTTCACTTTATAGCATGGAAAATTCTATGCTTTGGTGCTAATCAACTGATTCTGGTCTCAGTTGTCTGATTAACAAGTGTCAGTCCTGTACGAGATGAGTAATGTTCATGCCTGTTGCGCAATTCTCATTTTTTTCCTTGAATCTGGTATCTTAGTTCAGTGATCCAAACTGCTTAGGGATTCTACATGCGAAATGGAGAGTCAATAATTTGTAAATAATTAGTATCTTTCTTGTTTGCACCATGAAAGCAAATCATCATTCTTCATGTCAATCTTTTGAAGACAAAAAGTTCCAAATTAGGAAAATGATAGTAGCTCAAATTTTTTTGGGATGTTGAACGCTGTAGTATACTTAGAATGTTTCTTATAACATTAAAAACCGAGCTCAAATTAGACAAGTAGAAAATGACCATACTTCCATTGCGATCAACAACACGTGTACTTAGCTCCATCGTGAACTAACTACTTGGCTCCAAATGTCAGAACTTAATTGAAGCCATAACCGATCTAGCAATTTGAACATTGATCCATTTCAGTCTTGAGTTTTCTCTTTAGTTAGATTAGATATGCACACTTGTTATGAAGTTTGTTTAATTACTGCAGAAATTACACTCTAACATTTCAACAAACATGACGTGCATAACATAACAGATAATGCACCAGCCAAGAATCAAGATTTATTAAAGAAAGGTACCATGTACCAGTTTAATTCCTCTAACAAGGAATTGTGACGTAAGAGAAACATACAGAAATAGCGAACATATTTGCATAGAGAGAGAGAGAGACTAACCGGACTGTACCATGATTAGATGATTCCTTTTCTTTTAATTTTGCAGGAATAAGACGCTCTTTGATGCATATGCAAAAATTCTTCGAGAAATTGAGGGATCTTCTTCCATTTTATGCAGACATACAAATGAATTGCGCTTGTGTTATTCGTTCTCTAACTTTGCGATACCATCTTATCTTAGAACGCTCTAATAATTTCATTTCCTTTAGTATAGTATAGTATAGTATAGTATAGTATAATATGCATAATATGCAATTGTGCGTTGCGCACGGTGTATTGGTTTTGCCAATTTTCAATTTAGCCCCTTAACTTCTTAATTATGGAAGTTCTTAATTTAGGTGGGTTTTTGGTGTTTGAATGTATATATATTGTGCTGTGGATTTTCGATTAGGTCAAATATATTGCCTAATGTCTAACTTATTTTATGATGAAAAATGAGTTTCGTATTGAATATATATATATATATATATATATATATATATATATATATATATATATTTCATATTGAAAATATTGAAATTTTTTCTTTATCAGTATATATTTCTATATGAGCAACCCAACCAAAAAGTTTGGTAGAGTATATCTTAAATTGTACCAGCTTGTCAAATTCTCTCTTATATATTTACCCTCTCAAAAAACAAGGACTTCACAATTGAGGGCCTGAGCCTAGGGCCCACAACTTTGTTATTTACTACATATATATATGAAATTCCCAAATAAACATCTGAGAAAATATTAAATTAATTTCGAGTTTTGGAAAGACTGGGCCTTGGCACAATATTTAAGAAGGCCAGATATGCACATATGACCTTGTATGGATCATTTTCTTCTCCAAGGAAATTTCAAGGAAAAGATGTAGTGATAAATATTATTTATATGACCATGGACTCTATAGCTTGCTCTCCTGATTCCAAAATTCATTCAGATATGGTCATACAACCACCAAATTAATTCGACCATCGGATCGATCGGTTATGACGTTCATGCACTGAAAGCAAATAGAAATCAGTATTATAGCCAGCTTCTTTTCAGATACAATGCTTCCAGGTGAATATATAGCCTTCATTCCAGCAAATATATATGTAATCAATACTCTCCTAAAATAACATATAGGATAAACATTGAATCTACTTCATATATGAATTATACACTGCACCACTGCAAAATACACTGATGCAATGGTATAATAATGTCATTTTTTTTTAACTATTTATAGGCACAGCCATCTTAATTCACAAACTTAAAATTGACACCAAAACCCACCAATATTAACAGTCAAAATCTCGCTTGATGCCATGGCGGAGAAGGGAAATAATGCATATGATCTCCAGCTAAGACTTGGGTTCGCGCCATCCCGGACTGAACCAACGGGTAAGAAGTTGTACGCTTGCTCGCACTGCAAAAGAACATTTGTGAATTTACAGGCATTAGGAGGGCACCAGACTGCTCACAGAAAGGAGATGGAGGAGTTGCGAAAGAGCTACGATGCGGCTCTATCTGGGCCCTCCGATGCTCAAGGAATTGCAAAGATTAGTGATGATGATACCGCATCAGCTGACTTGATGTTGAGCCTGCAGCCTGCTGGTGTAGACCTCAACTTGAAGCTTTAATATCTGGTATCACTTTCTGGTTTATCGACGGAGAGGAGTTTGGTTAATAAGCATCTCTTGTCCAATAATTATGATGTTTGATGTTACTAGATTGTAAAAGTTGACTCTGGAGTTTTGTGGTGCTTTTGCAAATGGTCAACTATGCTTACAATTTTTTAGACAACTTTTAGTTACTTATTTAGAAAATTAGGAGAAAAATTATCAGTTTATTTTTCATTTTTTATCTCAGATACAGGTACAGAAGGCTCTATTATTTGGAGATGGTCAGCTAATAGTAAATTTTCAATACACTCCTTATACTATTGGCTGGAATTTGGTGGTGTACCAAATCATGTACTTGATACTATTTGAAAGTTCAAAATGTCCTCAAAAATTAAGATTTTTCTTTGATTAGTTAAAAGAAAAAAAATATTGACCTAGGACAACTTAATTAAAAGAGGCTGGCAGAGTTACCAATCTTACTCTTAAAAGAAAAAAATTATATATTGACCAAGGGCAATCTAATCAAATATAAGAATTAATTACTCATGAAAATTTCTCTTCCTCCCCTTCTTTTCCTTTCTCTGCTCTCCGTGCAAATAAGGAATAAGTGAATGCAACCTTGCATATTTTGCCTTAGCTAAATCGAAAGTGAGGATAAAAAAATTGGATTTGAAAATGACGAGATATATAAGAAATATAAACTTTTTGTTGTGAATATTTACTACTTAAAAATTTTGATGGACACATAAATAATTTTCTTTTAAACTAAGTTTTACTTAGGAATAGTAATTGTATCCATTAATTACACATTTTATCTACACCTCAGAAGTATTTGCATTTCTCTAAAAGAACGCTTATATCTAATAGAAAAATATTTATACTTTACAGTATTTTTATTCATACAACAAAATTTTTAACTTGAATATTTTTATATCATTGATGTCACATCAAGATCAATAAAATTAAATTTTAAATGATGGTTGTTAAATTCTTAAATAACAAAACTAATTAATTGAACATTTTATATATATCATATTATATGAGTACACAAAAAATTATATTATTTCAACTTATTTTGATATGCATCAAACACTAATAAAAATCAACATACTAAATTTTATGATTTCATTCCCTCTTAATAACTACCGAAACAAAAATCAAAATTCAATAATTTTTCATATTCATGTTATTAAAATAGATTAGAATATATTTAACCGCTTATATATATTAATTAAAACATACATGAAATAGACACCATAAACATCAATAACCATGAATATTAAACCTCTCCTATTTTTTCATACACAGTTATATTTTAATTGTTCAAAGGAATAGAAGAATCATCCAGATCAATAAAGATGTAAAATCAATTAACTTATAGACATAATTAATGTGTGGAGGTCGTTATGAATTTATGATGTGAGTTGTTGAGTTGACACCCAACTTGTGGAGATGGGTCTTTTCTTGCTGGTTTGCTAGCAAGCAAAAATCCTTGCTATGAAATGAAGAGGAATGTTGGAGGTAAAAACAATGAATGTATAACTAAGCAGGACAATCAACCATGCCCATGATCACCAACATCTTTATTTAACCAATTTCTACCCTACAAGTTTTATGGCACTCTAGAAAGGAGCTCTCAGCACCATTTTAGTGGTACTCCCTCAAAAAAGAAAAAGAACAAGTTTCTCAACAGTAGCATGCACTTATTACAAAATTGCCATGTGCAGTCACCATCCCAGATATGTCTAAAAATCTTCCACAGGAAGGGAAGGAAAAATCAAGCAGATTTTGCACAGTGCTTCTCAAGCCATTCCATGGTCACACTCTTCGGCCTCTCCAATGGAAGACCAAGAGCCCGGTCCCACACCAACTGTACAAAAAGAAAATCCTTACTAAGTCCTCTTCTTTCACACTCACTCTTCACATCAAGCATTATTTGGAACAGCTAGGACAATTGTGCAAGTTTGTAAACACTAGGGTTATGAACTAAAAATCTTACCTGAGATCCTATTCCAATGCTTCGTGAAACGCCAAAGAGAACCGTGTAATACCTGCACAAGGAATGGAATAAAACATTACAATAACAAATGATGGATCCTTACTGTCTGTGAACGCATCAGGTAAACCCTAAACCCTGGTTACATATACAAAAAGAAAAATTGATAATAATAAAACAGATAGACAAATGGATTAATCATTGAACAAATAGTTTGACTTAAAATAATCACCTGGCTTCAGAGAGACCGAAGTGGTTCAAGAGAACCCCACTATGGGCGTCAACATTGGGCCATGGGTTCTTGACCTGAGCAAACAAATATATGCAGGTATTAATTTATTTGATCACATGACCAATCCCAACAAAAATTTATTATTTGCAATTACCTGAAATAAATGTTTACATAAATTATATGACTAGTTTATTCTTATTCATTTATTTTATTAACAATGCTATTTGTATTATATTCTGAATAAAAAAAAAGTTTGATTGTTGTTTGTTGAATTAAACTGCATATTTTACTAATGTGTTAATTTAATCCAACTATCTGCAACTACTTATTGTATGATGAAAAATAATTACTCCTTATTTAATGACTACATTTTTGCATTGATTCTATCATCAGTCAGAAATGAAAGAATGAGATAGTCTAGTAAAGGAATTGTTCAATGATGTTATGCAAATATAATAAATTTATAGTAAAGGAATTGTTATCAGGATAAAATAAAGTTATACAAATATAATAAATTTCACATCAACTTTAAATAAGATGACAAAGAGGTTAAAATTAGCTGAAGATTTTATTGCATTTACCTTGCCGAGCTCCGTGAGAACAGGGGGGACAACTTCATACAACTTTGACACCTGAAAAGTATAATATCAAGGGTAAGGCATACTTTGAATCCAAAATAATCAAATTTGTAAATCAAAACCTTATAAATTATTTTATAGCGGCATACCAGTTGGAACAAGGGGTCTTCTGGTAAATGCTTCAAGGCAAACTCTCTTTGGCAAGTGTAACGGGGGTCCGTTTTGCGTAGCACTCCATGACCAAATCCAGGTACCACCTGAAGGTGTACATAAATGAATAAATAATCAGACAGATCATAG
Organism: x Bolboschoenoplectus mariqueter; assembly: GCA_037678475.1. NCBI lineage: Eukaryota > Viridiplantae > Streptophyta > Magnoliopsida > Poales > Cyperaceae > x Bolboschoenoplectus > x Bolboschoenoplectus mariqueter. Next base: position 255,657 of record CM075244.1, on the reverse strand, counting down.
GATTTTTGCAGATTACACCCAATACATCTTTCCTTTGCAGCTATCATCCAGAATTTTGCATATCATGATGAGAATAAGACTAAAACCATTACATCAATGAGATTGAAGAAATTATTCCATTTCTTTTTGCAAAACATTTCCTACTACATAGAAATTCCCTTTGGTCAAGTACAAAATGATCTGAAATCAATTCACATGGGTCAAACATGTTTAAAATAGTTATAGTGCAATTAATTTGAAAGGATACAAAATGCTCAAGGAGTCAAGGTTAACACAAAAACATTCTTACTGTACCTTGGTTGTGCAAGTTATGACTCATTTGCCAAGTATTGTTGCTGTTAGTTGCAAATATGCATAATGCTGAATGTTTACTCACAAGAACAGTCAAAAGTTGTGCAATTCGCAAAATTCATAATAAATAGGTGAAACAAATAAATTTAGTACAACCTTGCCACTATTGAGGGTTTTCCATACATAATCCTTAAGCTGATCCTTGCTTATGTTTTCTCCACACTCTTCTACTACTGATTTTATCCACAGCAACACTTCCTATACAATCAGACACAGAAATCCAGGCAAGTGAGCACCCCACACAAATAAATATATTACATATTACTCTAAGAAAATAACAGCAAAAGTTACTGACATGAAGCCATGAATCAGCTAAAAATTAAGTTCTAAAGGCAGCTGATTTTCATATTGGGGAAATATGCTGGTAAACTGAAATTATGTACCTGGTTGGCAAGGCCATGGAGGGGCCCAGCTAAGCCATTCAGTGCAGCTGCAAAAGAAAGGTAGGGGTCTGATAAAGCACTCCCAACCTGAAACCAAATATTCATACATGCATGTTAGTGTTAGTTATTGTACTTCTCTCATTTCAATCTTTACACCAACATCACAAAAGTTTGTTGCTAATTTTATAAATGATAATGTTCTTCTGTTGGCATATGCATATCTAACAAAATCAAGAGCAGCTATGCTGACAACCTGAGTGTCTATGATAAAAAAAATACGATCCCATAGTTGGATCTATTGCATTTTAAACCAGAAATATGCAGAATTGACAATTGACTCATGCAAAGCTATATTCTTTTAAGAATACTATTCTCACTAAGAAATATTGGAAACCAAAGAATTTATGATAAAACTTACCAGATGAGCTGTATGTGCACTGACATTTCCACCTTCATGATCACTAGAAAAGTTGTTCAAAATAAAACAAAATATAGAAAGTTAAAATCTCCACATTAGGAAATTATTTGCACCATTGATTCCCTACTTTCTACGGAAGACGCCCAAGCTAGTTACCCCCAACTGTTTGTCAATTCTCAGTGCATAGGAGGGTGAAAGTGATCAGCTTGCAGACATTTTGAAGAAAGTGTGATAGGCTTAAATATTAATAGGTTTTTTTCCTTTTTAAACATAAACATGATATTTTGAAGCTTTGTGGGCACATGAGAAACAGTACTAACATACACAAATACAAAATTTTACAACAAAGTTGCAGAGAAAGATTACGTGTGAATAGTGACATAAAGCCTCATTAATTCAAGCATTTTGGGGTCATCAAAACCTAGCATGTGAGAGAAATTTGCGCCATAGTCCAGAGACTTGTCTGATGGAATAACTTTCCCATCCTTGAATATCCTACAACAATAAAAAAAAAAGTAGGGTTACTATTATGCATATACAACTATGTGTCAGTTCAGGTAAAGATTTAAGTCTGACATCCATAGTCACTTCCATTACTAAAATTCAGATCTCCTTCAACAAAGTCTGTATGTCAAACCTACCAAGTGGATCCACATACCAGCACCACACTTTTTGAATCACCTGAGTGATTCATATCAGAGAGGAAAGTTGAACCTTCTTGAGTTATGCCCTGGACTATTGGCCAAAACTTTTAACACAAAACTTCAAGAATAAACTAGAACAAACAAGATAATACAAATCTTACCCAAAAATGGTTACCAACAAAGTACATACGAACAGGAGTACAATATTAGGAGCAGATTTAGCTAATACCTTCTATACACATACGAAGCTACAACCGGAAGGCGGGCAATCAAATTCATGACATCCTCATATGTTGGTTCCCAAAACCTACAGTATATGAAAAATTTTAGATAATTCTATCTACTATAATTGCATGCTCAAAAGAAACAAAGCAAATTGTTAAGACATCTGGATAAATATGCAATAACATTACTTGGTTTTGTGTATCCCCTTCTCATATGCCTTCTGGAATTCACTCTCAACCTAAAAAAAGCCAGAATTTTTCTTTAAAAAGAAAAGAAAAAATGAAAAAGAAGGGACTTGATTACCAAATGAAATTTCCGCATTTATATCACATAAAAACAAAAATTTGAGAAGAATAAAAAATAAAATGCATATCCTGCAAGATAGAAATGTCAGGGATTGCCCCTAAATCTCTAACAAATAAATATACCCATAGATTAAGAAAGATGGATAATTTTCTAAAAAAATGTCATGTTGATAATGTTTTATGGGTATCAATAGCAATTGTACTCTTCAAGGAGCATCCATGAGAATTTGAGATTTGATAGACCACCCACGAAAAAATTCTAATAATGAAGATGATGATTGCAATACTAATAATAGTAGAGTAGTAGTAGCAGTACTAGTAATAATAATAATAGTAATAATACTTTTCATAATTATAAAATAAATAAACACAATTATTTTCCAATTACCTGAAGTGCCATTACTCCAGTGGCAAATTGAGTCATAGGATGAGATGTAATTGGGAGCGCATCTATTGCATTGAACACATGGTCTGATACATTACATAGTTCACATTTTTTTCATCATTAGTTGCTTGAGAATTTAACAAACAGAACTCCACAAAAGAATAAAGAGAGAAAACGAAATATAACCTGGCACTCTGCAGCGGCTACGTAATTCACTGGTTAGTGCACTTGTTTGCTCCTTGCTTGGTACCTATAATATAAATGCATAAAATTATCAAAAAAATAAATAATATAAATGCATAAAATATGATAATAAATTGGCTCATATAGAGGATGTTCTCAGTAAGAAAACATAGGTGGAATATTCAGAACCAGTAGGCAAGTGGTTCATTAGTTAACTACAGTTTTCAGAAAATTCCCAAAAAATTTACTAACCAACCATCTTTTAACTGTACCTTTCCAGTCAAGAGAAGCCAAAGGAGACCTTCAGGCAACGGTTCCCCTCCCTCAATAGCTGATGGCAACACCTTTTGGCATTCAGGAATTGACAATCCCCTAAACCTAATACCCTTTTCTCACAAAAAAAATGGATTAAAAATTAGAGGGCCTCTTCTGCAAGAAAGACTCAAATCTTAACCAGAAAGAAGAAAAAATGTCTGAACACGATACCTCCTCAGGGTCAAGCAAAGATGTCTCCCAAAGCAACCCAATCATTCCCCTCATTCCACCTATCACCTTCAAAATAAAAGCACAAAAACAAAGTTAATATAATATATGGTTTTTGTTAGGAAATAGAGCCCTAATAATATTTATGAAAGTAAAAAAAAATTAAAAAAAGTCAATTTTAGATATACCATGTCAGTAGTGATGTTGCCAAGTTGGACCTTGCCATATTGTGATTTTATTTTCTTCAACCGATCCTAGAATAAAAGAATGAAACATTTTATGTCATCCACTGCATGGAAAGACTGTGTGTCTGCGTCTGTGTGTGTGTGTGTGTGAAAGAGAGAAAGAGAGGGCAGTAAAAGTGACCTGCTGTTCTGGAATGAGTTCCTTCAATTGAGACTTCAAATCCTGGATAGGATAACATATGCTTTAATTTTTCAAAGTTAAGACAAACACCAACTATATCCAAAACTGGTAGCCCATGATACCATCACAAATTTTGCCAGTCACAGTCAGGTACCAATGGACAAGCTGCTATTGTTTTAAAATAAATTGAGAATTTTAAACACAAACCAGCTCTGAAGAACTCTGCATTTGCAGCCATCTGACAGAACCCAACAATGTAGTTTGTTCACCCTATATCCAAAACCAAAACCATCAAATTTAAATTTCAATCAAGACCGACGGAAACCATGTTACCCATATGGCAAATTTGATACCTATTCTGCTTGAAGGAATTGGCTAAGATTTCAGAATTAAAAACAGTTATCATGGTATAAGGAAGGGTTATGGCACCCAACTTTCTTTTCTTTACAACCTTAAGTTTAAATTATAGGACTAACACGATAAAATGTTTAGTATACTCGTCTACAAATAATAGCCCATGCTATTACAACTAAAATTGTTCATATTTTTTCCTGATTTGAAAACAAAAGTCGTGCTGAAATAGATAGATAGATAGATAGATAGATAGATAGATCACTTACAAGGCGGGAGCGATACTTGGAGAGAGTAGATAAAGAACGGAAGAACGCCATTTCTTGTTTCAGTCAAGCCCTACACAAACCCAAAAGAACAAAACAAATAAGTTTCAAATCGGAGGAAGCGGAGGCAAACATTTGGGAGGGGGATTTGTACAGATTATCTTACTCCAAAATCTCAGGTAAACTAACGAAGAAAAAGTTAGCTTAATTTATTACTTTTCTCACCTGGATTTGGCAGGGGGAGAGAAGGGGAGACCAGGTTTTGCTGAAATTAGGGATGGATGACTGAAACAGCTATTATTTGGCTGGATTGATGAAATTATATTGGGAAATTCAGAGAGAAGAGAAGGGAAAGATCGAAAGAAAGACGATGCGAAATTCGCTCGAACGAACGATCAATGGCTATTATACGTATTCCTACTTGACCTTTTGACGATTTATTTTTCTGCGAAAGGTTTTTCAAAAGGAGACCTCCGAATAATTGGAAATTTATTCGTGCGATTCGTTAGTCATTGGTCATTGGTCATTGGTCGCTGCACATTTGCACCTACCAACGCTAATGCTGGCTGCATCCGGAGCACCGCTCTCACAACTAATCCAAACTTCAAAGTGGGGATAAATTTATCACCATCACATTAAATATATAGTTTCTATTTAATATTTTTATAAACTAAAAAATCATCACAATGTCTAATATTTTCTCTATAAAAAAATGATTTGTTTTTTTGTTAAACCTGAAAAATGTGTTGGTTTAAATTTTTTAATCCAAATTATTAAATTCAATATTGATTTTTCGCTCTCATTTCTGACATTATATAATAAAACAAATAAGACCAAATCTCCTTCGTTTTATTTAGATGATATTATACAATTGCTCAAAGTTATCTTTCACATATTGTGAAAAAAAATCCAATTAATTTGGGCTTTTCTACAAACCGGAAAATTACTCTTAAAAAAAAATAAACACAATAATAACAATAAATTAAAAAAATAGAAAAAGGTCGTAGACCGGGTCTAAAGGAAAAAAATTCCCCAGTCTAATGGAGAAGCTTCCAGCTGTCAATCTGTCATGGCGTGCGTGCCGCAGCACAAAACTCAAACTTGGATTCCAGAGGAACTGGAGAACAAATCTGGTCAAGGGAAAGGGAACTATTTATTCTACCCTACAATTCAATCCAACGGTCAGAAATAACCAATCAATCAATCAATCAATCAGAACAGGTCAATAGAATATAACTCCGGCTCTTAGTCTTAGCCCATGGGCCTTGCAATCAGACCTACCTCTCACTGTTGCAATTTCAGGCTGTTTTATTGTAGGCTTTGTCTGCTCCGTTTCTTAAAAATCGTGCGTTTCAAGAGCCCAAATTGTTGCGCCTAGATGTGAAAACAAAATAATGGAAGCGATCGTTTGGATACTCTGTAACAAATGTCCTGACGTATCTGAGGAGTGTCCTTATCGTGTCAGTAGTAGTACATTGACTGTGTCCCGTATCAAAGTTGTTCATATCGAACGCGTGTCGGTGTCGGACATGTGTCTGACACTCGGTGCAGCTTGTTTCTTGAAATATCGTTGGTACATAGCCTACGTCTTTTACTATGTGACCCCAAGCAATCATGCTCCATATTTTATCATTGCAAGTTGACAAGGCCAACATTAAATGTTTGTTTTGTCTTCTCTTTGGGTTTATATATATATATATATATATCATAATAATAAAGAAGGAGAAAGGCGTTGACCCACCCAAGTCAACGAACATCGGCATGTTATTTGTTTGTTTCTTGTAAGCGTCAAGCCAGCCAGGTACCATGTACCGTTGTACCAACCATCCCAATCTCAATCTCTGTTCATGGACCCACTATCTATATATATACTTTAATAAGATTTTTAAGATCGATGCATTGTCCACTTTCGGGCCTCCCATTCTTTACCGCTTTTAAATCTATAAGAGAATCAGTTTTTGGTCTAATGACAGAAAATAATATTATTTGTATGAAAAGTTACGGGTTTGAAATCTGAATAAAAATCTTTTATAAATATTTAAATTTAAATGATTTTGAACCTCATTTTTATCTAAAAAGAAAAAATCTCCAATAAAGATATTAATTATAACCTTGAAGGAAGGATATATAGCTTCTCAAATGAAAGAAGCGAGAGAATTTCAGTATCCATCGAATCAAAATTTAGTTCGATAAACAAAATAATCATTCAGTAATATCAATATTTGCATAAAAAAATTTGCCTCCATACTTTAATAATCGTGTGAATTATCAGATTTGATGATTCAATGATGATTTTATCCATCAGATCAAAATATGATCTGATGGACATTGAAACGCCGTCCATTCCGAAATGAGGCAGTACGGGAGATGTTTAAGAATATCGGTATCTTCAAAACATGAGAGACGAAGACTTTGCACATTAAATATCTTCAAATCTTCAACTAGGATATATATATATACAATTTACATATTATAATTAACTAAAAATTGCACAATGATGCCAGCCACATGACATCATAATCTAAGTGGTGCCAGCTGATAAACTGCTCATTAATTGCTAGATTAAGCCATTTAATTAGTTGATTACTATTGTTGTAACGTGACTCCACATATTAATTAATTAATTAACCCATGTTTAGTTTAGTTGTGCTATAATTGCTGAGTTTGTTGCTATTATTCGTTAATTATTGGGTAGTGAAACAGAGATCTAATTATATAATTTGAGAAACAAAACAAAGGTAAATTAGAGGAGAGATGGTCACTTATTTTGACAATTAATATTGACGATAAATTTTAAAAAAAATACACAAAATTAAAAATTAAAAAGGAAATATGGTGTACATCACCAAATTTTCATCATGTTTTATGAACATTATATGTGGATAATATCGATCATGATACGTGGTTAGTATAGATCATGCTTATAATATTAGATTTAAAATTTAATTTTTATTAAACTCCTTAACCACTTCAACCATTTCCGTTTTAAGAATCGGGCATTCTCTAATTACTAATTAGGTTCTAACTGTTCATTTTTTAATTTGAATTTTTATTGTCTGGTACGGACCAAGTATGGCTTGACCACTTGATAGAAATCCGATCAAAATTTGAGTTTATTTAATTTAATGGATTTTCAAATTTTACTTTAAGACCCTGAAAGTCCAACCGCTATATAATTAAGAATATTAATACCGCGCATTCAAATTTTTATTCTACATTCTTTTTTTTAACATACATTTAATTAAGAACTGAGAATTTAAAGTGGAAAAATTTGACAAATTTTTAATTATTCGAAAAAAGAATATTTTCAAATATTAATTCTCCTTAATTATATAATAGTATTGTCAGTTTTAAACTTTTAATACAATACTATTGAAAATTTTTTTTCTGATATATAAGAATTAACGGCTATTAATTTTTCTTATAAATTATATAAAAGAGTAATATTTGTGAATGAGAAACCAAAGAGTAATATTAGTTACCTAAAAATTAATACTTTTCATTGGGAAATTAACAAGAAACATACTTCAACTAATTAATATTTTAAGTGACTTGGATTTTGTTTTTAATTAACCATCATTAATTATTCCATGTAGAATGAGAAACAATAAGAACACATATGTCTTTTTAAAACCACAATTACTATATAGGGTAAGCCTCTTAATTAAAGCCACTTAATTAGATTTAAAAAATTTTGTTTGGTCCCACATACATTGAATTTTGATTTATTAAAAAAGTAAAAAACTTGTATACTCAATAATATTGTTGGATAAAAATTACACAAAAAAAATCAGCATGATATCTCAAGATCAACAAAGGATCAGCGTGATGTTTATAATATAATTTGAACATATTTTGTTAAGAAGAAAAAAAGTTAATTTATCAGCGGATCATTTAGAAGTACAAGATATTTGAAATATTGTAACTTGCAAACGATTTGATGCTTTGATTCTTGTAGATAATATATTAAAAAATTATAGTATACATGTAACGTTTTATCTTAGCAGAATAGATATCAGTGAAATTAATTAAGGAAATATGAATACCTTCTGTTGTTATAGCACTTAATTAGATGCAAATAAAAATTTTGGCTTGACAAACAAGCTTATTCTAATTAACCAATTTAGTTGGAAGATTAAAAAAAGGACCATTGACTTTAGAGCCAACAAGTTAGGGATCTAAGATGACAACTTTCTCTCTTTACTGATTAATTAATAATTAATTGATCTATGTTAATATATATATATATATATATATATATATATATATAAACTAATTATTTGTACGGAGACATTGCCAGCCAACTACTCCTTTTTATCAAAAGGAAAACATCTTTAATTAATTAGTTAACTAATTTTGTTTAATTTAGAATTTTAGATAGTGTTAGTGTCCGCCATGACCCAGACTGACTGAACATACATGTCTATTAATTTATTAATTAGCACCTATTCTTTTACTGTAGAAATATAGAATTATATAATGTTTTGCTAAAAATGCCATTAGGCCTATAATATTTTACATATTTCTTTTGCTACAACTATCAGAATTTGAACTGTGGCAGTGTGCGCATGCACCACTGGCAACATCCTAAAGACCTAATTATATTAAACAGTGGTTCTGGTACTTATATATACTAATAATACTATATATATGTACTTCAAATCTCAGTCAATCCCATGTCCCCTCAATCTCTTTTGATCTTGGAAAAGGACTTGTTATATAAGCTCCAAAAAATACGACAAACACTGCTGCCTCTTGTTTTGTCATTCAAGGTGCATGTATCATATATATATCTACCTAAAGCTAGCTGGGTAGCTGGGCTGTACTAATTATATAATATGGATTAATGTAGGAATTCACTGTTACTGATGTGGAGATTTTTTTCAGAGAGAAATATAATAATTGTTCATAGATATAGCAGTACCAGTATAGGAAGCACTAATGTATGATCAGTACTCCCACAGAAAATGGGAGAAAGAGACAAAAAGAAATTTAGTATTCACAAGTTATAAATTTTCTAGTCTAGAAATATATCTCTCTCATTCTCTCTATCCAAACAATGCATGCTATGATGATCAGGAGAAAGGCAAAAGAAAACAAAAGTTTAATTATACATGATGGTGACAGTTGAGGAGGACAAAAACACAATTTTCAAAAGAAGGGGGTCATATGACAATTATTTATAAAATATTTAAATTATATAAAATTTTATATTTAAGCTATTTATATGTCCAATAATATATTTATCAAATTATATACTTCTTAGTCATAAATTTTATTTAGATTTCTTAAAATTCATTGTCAAAATTATCAAAATAACCATATATTGTCAAGTGATCCCTCTACTTTTCATAATCTAGCAGTACATTTTTAAAGGAAATAAAATTGAGATAAAAAGAATTCTCAATAAAATAGCTCGAGTATAGAAGGAATATTTTTCTCACTGTTTACTTCCAAAAAGAAACAAAGAAAAGAAAAAAAAAAAAAAGAATCTGACCCTTGCTCATGTCCCTTTTTGTACTTGCGTCAATTCCACATCATAGCGTTTGTAACTATGTTAATTTCTCTAAAGTGATCTAAACAAATGGATAAGGTGCACCAAGATATACCACGTGCCAATGCACAAAATAATTAAGACTCTTTCACCTTTTAACCCCCCCCCCCCCCACCTCAATTAATTACCGTTTAAGCCCTTTATATTATATAATCCCATTTCTCAACACTCCAACCCACCCCCACATCTCTCTTAATTTAATCTCTCTCCTAACTAGCTATGCTTAATTAGACCTCTCTCTCTCTCTCTCTCTCTCTCTCTCTCTCTCCAATCTTCATCCATTGAAACCTCCAAACCTCTCTCCCCCAAACCAAAAGAAAAAGGAAGGAAGAAAATAAAAGAAGAACATGGAAGGAACCATCTCAGGCCATCATCAAAGAAGGCATCAAGAAAGCACCATACCCTTACACCACACTTCTCACACCATCTCAAAGCTAAAACCGAAGATACGTGTCATCCACCTGATCGCACCGGAGATCATACAGACCGACGTCACCAACTTCCGCAATCTTGTGCAAAAGCTCACCGGCAAACCCACCACCAACAAGAAGAGATCTAAGAGTTCCTTGAACTCAAACCCTAAAAGTACGGTGCATGATCATGATCAAGACCAAGAACAAGCCTGCATTGACACAGTCAAAGATGAGAAATTTGTGAAGTGTGAGGATCAATGGATGAATATGGAGGGGAGTTCAAGTGGAGGGTATTTGAGTTATTTAGAGGAGGAGGAAGGCGAGGTTGAGGGTTTCTTTCAACCGTCATTTATCGGCGATTTGTCCTCGTTATTTCATGTCAGTTCCTAGCATTTTTTTTCTTTTTTGAGGGTTTTTTTTCACAAATTAAGTACCATATAAAACAAAACTATGGTTTAGATTTGCCGCCACTTATATAATTACAATTCAACTTCAAACAAATCAAGAAGTTGAAGTTTGGGGTGGCTAATTAAGTAAGGTCGAGATTACCGATAGTTTTATGGTGTTGAAGCCTGTAATTAATAATCCTATTTCGGGTAATCTGGTTTAGTAATTAGGAGGATTGGATTTGTAGATTATTCGGTTAGTTCTCAGTTGGATTTGTTTGATTATTTCATGTAAGTTTTCTTTTTCTTTTTCTTTTTTTTTTCATTTCTCGTTCAGGTTTCTAAAATATGTTTTTGTGTATATATAATGCAATTAAGTTGTGAGCAATAAATATCTTTATTGTAGGAAAATTCATATATATCTTGTCATGTTATCCTTTGCAATGTTCTGAAATTGCTTTTGGAAATCACTAGAGAGTTTGGAATTTTGGATTTATGTGCATGTTTGTATTCGCCTGAATCAAGGAATAGAAGATATCAATTAATTCGGACTCTTTCTATTTTCCTTCACAATGTTCACAAACTATATATATATGTAAAACTTATGGGTAATTTAAAGTTCAAATTTGAGATATTCAACAAGGACACAAGAAATTTTCATAGATATGGCTAGATTTTATAAATTCTTGAAAATTTAAGACCTTTTAATTAGAACATTGTTTTTCTCTAAGCTCATGCAGCATATGGTTATTAATTGAATAATTTTCTGATAAAAGTTTAGGGTAGTGTATATGTTTTAATTAAGTTCTAACAACCCAAAAATATTAATTTACAATTACATATATAAGATATTAATAAATACATTGCGTTCCTTATTTCGAAAGAAAAGTGTGTGATTTATAAAATGAATAGTTGAGAATGATTGATGGAAACAAGTTGATCTCTATTTTATTTAATTAAGACGTGTGATGATAACCATATTGGGGCATATTATTATTATTATCCTACTTATAAAAAAATATTATATTCAAAGTAGGCCTTACAGTATAAACTATATATATTAATATTTAAACCTCAAGCATTATAAAATTTGCAAGTAGAAAGTTATTACAGTTTCATAAATTGTGCATCATGTGGATGTCTTATATGTAATTTTTTTTTAATTGGTTGCATCCCAAGGGCCCAATGGAAGCTTGAATAATAAATATAATTGAGACCAAACAGAAATGTAATATTAATTTTAACAAAAAAAAATTTATGTGTTGAAAATTAAATAAATTTTGAAAGGATCAAAATAGTAGTTTTATAGTCAAATGGTTGTCTAATCTTATATATATATATATATATATATATATATATATATATATAGTTTCACATGATAGATAAAGATATGCACTAAAAAAATGTATGTATGAAAAATGTAGATCCATATGTAACATTGCCCGTTTAAAAAACAACAGCAATTAATTAATATGTTCTGCAAAAAAGGTATCTTTCATTAAATAAACTTTATTTTAATAGAAGCTTAATATTATATTGATAAATTAATGGGATGGAGCAGCCACCAAACTTGCAATTTGTATAACTAAGCCGGCGGCTATCATAAATATTTGAAATTTATTTTTTTGAACGAAAAATATTTTAAAATTTTTGTTAACAAAATCATTTTCTTTATTGAGATTTGAGAGAGCTTAGTAGTAAGCATATTTTTTCATAATCTCCAATTAGACATATCATTTCAATCATGATGGTATAACCTATCAAAACCACGCATCGATCCATATAAATGAAAAATAGAATATACCATATTAATTTCACCTAAAAATATATATTCAAAAGAAACACAATATATATAATATTATGAGTTATGGGGATTGATCTAAGCTTGAATAACCCATGTTGGATCTAATCACGAAGAAAAAATCTTAATTATAGAGAATTTGCTTGATATATGGATCAACCAAGTTATTCTCAAACAGCTGCTGAGCTCGCATACTAAACAAAAGGAGGTTCTAGAACTTATCCACGTGTCAGACGATTCTGGTAAAATCTACAAGGCCTGCTATGGATGTCAAGACCTGGAGAACGTTATCAGCGCTATTTTTTGTTTTCGCTGCAAAGAGAAATTATTGAAGCCGTTTCTAATTGTGTTTTTTATTATATATAATTAATTTAGCAATTAGAGAACAATTTTGGCCCCTCAAATCTCTATCCTCTAACTCAGTTTTAACTGTTAACTACTTCGTTTGATTAGAATCATTTTTTTTTTAAAATGTGTTCACATTTTTTAAGATTATGATGAAATCCTCACAGTTTACATGCAATCATATATAAGTTTTTATATCTATTATATTAATTCTTAAAATTAAAAATATTAAATTTTTATATTGATAATATAATATATCATATCTTATATTTTTCAATTAGTTTATATTAAATGTTAAGATTTTCTTATACTTGATATTAAGACTTAACATTTATTAGCTATTAAAACTTATTTGTATTAGAACTAGTATTAGAAAAAGTATATTATATCCCGACTTTAAATCTCTTAACCCAGTCAGACTAATAACTATCTAATCCACTTTTTATATATTTTTTCTTTACTTTCTCCTTCTATCTCATTTAATTCTTCGTTCCATCTTTATTTGTTTTTTTTTATGCTTCTCCTTTATCTCTTCCTACTTCTCTTCGCTCCTCTTTCTTTTTCTCCTTCGATTGTTTTCTTTTGTTCTTGTGCTTCTTTTTCGCCTCCTTCTCCATCTGTCACTACTTCTAGTATTTTTCACTCTTCCTTCTTCTCTGTCTTCCTTTATTGCACATTGGACCTCTCGATCAAGCTAATGTAAATAATTTTTTATTTATTTCAAAATTTTGTAAAAGAACATTTCAAATGAGAGATTTATTTTTGCATACAAATTTCTCATTTATGAGATAAATAATAAATCATGAATATTGTGATCTTACTATTAGTATTAAGAGTTATATAGAAGTACTATATAGACTTGTTATTTTTGATATAAAAATTGAATTTATTATGTTGTTTGCTTAACAATGACATTGTTGTAATATATTGTGATATAGTTGAACGATGTGATATTTAATATTAAGATTTGTCTACTATTAAAATAAATTTATTTTAGTTTTACTATAAAGATATGTTATTATTATTATAAAATTATCATTAAAGTAAATTGTTTTGACAATACGAACACTTTGATATTTTTGATATTAAGATTTGATGTCTTTATTACTAAGAGTTCATGTAGTAGATATAAAAGTTTTGGTGCTTAATATTAAGAGTTTCTTTATTATGTGGTATATTAAGAGTTAGGCTCTTTGAAGTGAAAAATATTACTTGTATAAGTCGGTATTAAGACTTTCAATATAAATTATTAAGAGTTTTCTTAATAGATATAAAGATTTTGTTGTATATTTTGATATTGAGACTTGATACCTTTAATATTAAGAGTTCATATAATAAATATAAAGACTTTGGCTATTAATATTAAAAGTTTCTTTAGTATGTGGTATATTAAGAGTTGGATTCTTCAAAGTGAAAAATATTACTTGTATAAACTGGAATTAATACTTACAATATGAGATATTTAGAGTTCATTTAATAAATATAAAGATTTCGCTGAATTTTAGTATTAAGACTTAATACTCTAAATATTAAGCGTTTATATAGCAGATATAAAAACTTTGACGCTTCTAATTTAAAAAAAAATGAATTGTATTAGTAAATATTAAGACTTTTAATATGTGAAATTAAGCATTCGCTTAACAAGTATAAAAACTTGATTGAATATGACGGTCTGCTAAAACATGACTTGTGTAAGTTGATAGTAAAACTTGCAATATAAGTTAAGAACTCATTTAATAGATATAAAAACTTGACTGTAAATTTTATCCGTTGGTATTCTAAAATATGATCAAGTCTATTTATTGAGAGATTTGATCGAAAATTGAGTTGAGAAATTATTATCTCATTCCTAATAATTAATTAGTAGGTCGGCTTCACCAGTATTTCTAATCAAATTGTTAAACCCCAGCTTGAGAAATACGACGTCACTATTGCTGACGTCAGCACGCAACTTTATACATAAAATAAGATTATCAATTTTTCTTCTTCCTTGCAGGAAAGAGATGAAAATATCAATCAACGTTATGGCGACACTAATCGTATAGGACAAGGATTTTCTTTATTAAAAAAGAAAGTACAAGATATTTTCATCCAAAAAAGAAAAAGAAAAGACAAGGTGCTTTCTGACTTTTAGTTTCGAACGGATTATATAAGAAATATATATTATCTTTCCTTTTAAGTTAAAAAATATACAATATCACCATCAAAGTGCGTAAGAACAGAATAAATGCACAAGAAACGAAGGATGCAAACACAACTGCTAATATTATATAGCTCAGTACACCATGGTTGATGTTTCCATTTGCAATTTTGCATAGAAAAGTTGAACTGTCAATTTTACATCGCTATATATAATAGTATTTTCATTTATTTAATTGCAATGACCCCTACCTAACAAATTACGAATTGATATTTTAACGATGATAACAAACAGCGGCACAAGAAAACCAGGTCGCATTAAGGCATCCGTTTCTATTTGCTAAATGTTTCTCATCTCCAACATCAAAACTCAAAACTGTAAATACAAAACAACTCAATCAGGCTAAAACAAATGCACCCAAAAAAGAAGAAGGAAAAAAAAAGAATTAGAGAAGGCACTGTATCAAACTATAAGCAAGAGGTGCTGTATAGTAGTAATTGTACAATACACATATTTTGCATATACCTAAAAAAAATCTCCAATAATTGCATAAAGCAAGGTTCATGATGCAAAGCATGTAAGCCAGTTTGAATTCTCAACCAATTTTCTCTACACGCAGGAAGAAACATCTGAAATACAATGGAATTTTTGTTTTCAGCATCAAAATGTGTCAAAAGTATCTAGTATCTGCGCCAACCTATTAGTTTCTGTTACATCCCTGAAAGATTACTACATGAGCAATAACAAAACCACCCATTCTGACCTGTTTTTGCTTTTTTTCTGTGAAATATTGAAAATAAAATATACCTCTCTGGCTTCTGCAAAGGGTATCTTTATCTTACCTTTATACTTATTGGTGTCAACATTTGAATCATGAAATAAAGATATTTCCAAGAGACAAGGATTTGTCGTTTCTTGACTGTACTGCTTGCCTCCTCAAAGGAGGTGCATAAACAGTAATTGGCAGGACCCATTCCCCCTTCTCTCGTGTCTCTACAAGTGAAGGATGCTCATACCTGCCAATCCACCCAAATATAAAAAAGTCAAAGTATTAGATAACTAATCAATGAAAGAACATTTCATGTATACTCCTACAAAACATTAAATCACCGTGTATGTGAACCTTCTGGGAGTGTGGAACAAGAAACAACTGCTATACCACCAAAAAAAAAAAGATAACCAGAGGTGAAGCCACATAGTGAAGCGGGACCATATGGCGCACAGGAATTTGCAAAATTACCATGTAAATGTTGAAAATTAATTAATCTCTTTCACCAATGTTCTTAAATTTGTTAATGTTGACCCACTAAGAATATTTTCTCCTCTGCCACTAAAGGTAAATATCACCATTTCCATCATCTCTTTATTGCTTCAAACAAAATAGAAAAGATACACAAACAATCCCTGGGGTTTTCATGCATTACTAAAGGTACTGGGGACCCTGGGCATCTGTCGAAAATGAGGGAGGTTGCTTTCCAAAGGTATATTCCACACTTTCCATTTTTGCATGAATAAATAAAAAATTAAAACATGTGGAAAATGAAGCAACTTTTTGGTATGTGCCCCAACAGCAAATTTGGGAAATGACAATATATAATACACCCCTAGGAAATAAAGAAAACATGAACCGTCCTCTCCCTCATCTCCAAAATTTCTTCAAAGCCGATAAAAATTGAGGTGGAAAGAGGGTCATTTAAGCATATACATAGAAAAATAAATGAGGGATGGCAGAAGCATATACAACCTTTCTGTTTCTATTAATTGCTAAAAATAAAAGTTCACATTAGATTACATATGAGATTGCTCCATCAGATAAAGCAAAATGTAAAAGATAAAAAGGAAAATATAAAATTGTTACCTTGATAGATCCAAACCCTCGGGGGTGGTGAAAAACTCAAATTTAAGAGACCATTGTACAGAGACTTTAGGGGTAGAGAAGGTCATGGGCCCATCAATTGGTACTGAAAACAGAAAACTCGTCTGGCGGATGTCAGCCACAACCACATGATGCTCACTATGTACCTAAACCATATAATATAACATATCAGAGAGAGAGAGAGAGAGACCATGCCAGAAGGTGAAAAACTGTAAGGCTGCCAATCAGTACATGTGGATTTTGTAGACACTGAGCTCATATAGTTTGGACTATGCTGCTTTTAAATCATAACAGTCGAGGCTTATACTTATTGATTAAGTTAGTAACAACTATTTTGTAATTATTTTCTATCATGTTTTGTGCTTGTACTAGGGTCTATGCAAAATTGTCACCTGATACCAGAGCATACCACAAAAGCACAGTAATAAAGCCAAAGTGTACCTTTGTTATCATAGGAGAGCCCCTTCTGGAAGGATGTATGTACTGCTGATTTATTGACTCTGATGTCTCCAATGTAACAGAAACCTTCACAAGTTTTTTAAGGCCAGAATTTTTTAAAAGCAATATTGATACTTAAAAGATCAAATAAACCGAGGAATAAGTAAACCGAAGATATTTGTTTTCTTCATTTACTTCCATTACCTCAAGGCATCGCCGGGTTGCATCTTCATGAAAAAATTTAAGTGTGCCCCCAATCTGCTTGGCAAAAAAATTTCACAATTTAAAATAAAGCAACATAGTCATGCAAAACTTTCTTTTGTCATAAGATCATACCAGAACTACACGGGCAAAATCAATGGTGAGCACCAAAGACTAATTGTAACCGAGATAAGGATGCAGGTATTGGAGTTGGGGAAATTACCATATCACCGAAGTAATAGGTGGAGTCAGAGTTCTTAGGTGAGAAACGTAGAAGGACATTATCATCGATTTTTATATTGTATGATCTCCCTCTAATGAACCCTTCTGCTGCACAGTAAAATGTAATATAAATATCTTCATTGCTACTGAATTCAAGTAAGGAGTTTACAGGCTCATCAAGAGGGATCCCCAAGCTGAACCTCTTAAATTGCCAGTTGTTCTTCAAACAAGCTTGACCATTGATCAAGATCTACTTCAACAGCGAGGCACATAGACCCCAAGTTTGCAGATTTAGTAGCTCGTTTGTACAATGTCACCAGTTCAAAAACTTCAAAAAATTAATGCGCTGAACAAAACTCTCATGCTTGCAGTTCTGATTATTTTAAGCATGTACAAAATGGACTAGAATTAACAAATTTGGGACGTGCAAGAATAAACCATGGAATAGATCTTCATCAATAGATTAATTGTTTGAAGCAAACTCAAAAGCCTTGATCATCAACCCCTTTAGTGAGCTTAGGAACTCCCCATTACTCTTACTATTGTTGAAGTTTCATTTACTTTTTATTTCAATATTCCAGAAGACAATAATCCAACATAGGAACTTTTTATATACCAGAAAGCTTACAATAACAGTCCCTTAAAAGAATTAAATTTCAACACATGTAAAGATCCCAACAGAGACCCAAACATAATAAGGTAATCTCAAATGCAACAAAATTCAACATGCTGATGTTAAAGTAATAGCTAAGAACCTTTAACAAGCACAAATAAATGGTAATCAACCTCGCCTAGTTGTTTGTCAGGTCCACCAAAAACAAAACAAATAAACAAAGAAAGGGCATGACTAAAACATTAGTCAATGTTTTAAGCTAGCTCTGCAATTCCACCAGTTTCTAGACACTACCCGTCATTCAAAGCTAACCACAAGTATACCAAAACATATTATTTCAATTTTAGCAGAAGGAAAGAGAGAAAATGAATTTTTAACAACTCAACTTACATGAAGCTGGATCTAGATATCTAGGTGTAAAAGGAGGTCCAGGGTCCTCTTTAGAGAAATTACTTTGCAAATCCAAAGAATTCCTTTCTTCATTTGAGGATATGTTAGACAGAGATATGCTAAGTTTTCTTTGAGGTGAGACTATACCTGTCAAGTCACATTAAAAAATCTAACAGTAAGATAATTTATTGGTTCTTAGTCACACTGGTCTAGTACTATACAAAATGGAATAGATACAAAAACTAAGCTTTTCAAGGTACCATTATAACTATTAATTCACTTATGCGAAATCAAAACAACGGCAAATGGTAACAGACTAGTGCTTGATATACACAAGGGTAGCGTACTAGCAATAATCAATTATTTGTAGTTAAGTATTTGCACAAGCTTTCTAATCATATTATTACTTATATTATTATTATTATTAATCTCCTGGGTACTTCCTTCAAACTAGACAGGATACAAACCATACAAACCTGTAGAACAGGTAAGAATATCACATTACAATGGAAAAAGATTTGCAAAGCATTTATCAGAAATAAAATTAAAAAGAAATCATAATAGGCCCATAGGGTGATAAGTACTAGGTCCAAATCATGGAACCAATGCTTTGATACCTCATTCACACTTTAATTTGTGCTATATTTAATCTCAATTTAGGCTGGTTCTTTACCTGGACTAGGTTCTTCCAAAATCTCTGAAACAGAGAGCTGAGGCAATTGTTTGTATGAAGGAAAAATGGGGCCTGCAGAAAGCTTTGCACTAGCAAAGGACTGGTTTGAAAGGGAATTTCTGAGGGATGAGAATTCGAAATTATTTGAAGGGTTATACGATGAAATTGATGACACCTCATCCCTCGCGCTATCATATCCTTCCTCTGTTCCCTCTCCGTTATCATTAACCCTTGTCTAAAGAAGTCAAAAGATAGAAGAAAAATAAGAGTAATAAACAGAGAATCACAAGTATATAATTCTGGGATCACGTTGGTCTATTTTGGCACTGCCAACTGGTTGTTTTATTTGCTACTTTATGCTGTTCTATTCTATGGTAAATTTAATTATAAAATACAAAACAATGCAATTAAGATAACTAGAAAGTACAAAAATAAAAATAAAAAGAACTAATAATGCAAGTATTTTTTTTTTGTTTTTTTCTCCAACTGCTGCTGAGACTCATTTTTTCTGAAAATCAACAAATGGCCAAACAAAACCACCAAGAAAACCAGTAACATGATTATACAACAAAATATTGACTCACAAAAAATAAGAAAGTTTCTCAGTTCTAACCCATTCAGAATCTTCATCTTTCCCTTTCCAGTATATAGACAACTGATCTGAACTCACTGGTAAATCTCCTGAATAAAGAGGAAATGAAGAAAAATAATTTATAACTCTTGTAGCTATATGCACTACTGGAATTAAAATGACAAATTTTACCTTCCTCACTCAGTAAATTGATGCTTTTCTGAGAAATCCATATCTGTAATGGAGCTCTAGCTTCCTTCAAATTTAGTCCAAAATGGAAAACAAAAATGAATTAATAAGGTCAATGTCAAGTTGGACTGAATTTCCTTATTTTAAAAAGCCTGATTTGGTGCCTGTTGATAGTGCGGAGACTTGTCATCAGGTGACACCTCAACTTTATTGCCAGAGGAATCACAGCCCCAATTGGTGATATAATTGTAACAATAAAATTATCACAACTAAAGCTATTCAACTTTTTACTAAGCCTAGTGGGATTGCATTTCTAATATTCAAGTTGATTATAAAAATAATGAAATTCCACAGCAGAGCTCATCTATATGGAAAATAGGTCCAACATAGACTATGGATTTTATGATCCAAAATAGTATCAATGCATATTATGATCTTAGATGGACTGTAGTTGCATTTATTGCAGCCAAGGCTTCCTATGTATATATACTCCGACCAACTAGGTCCAAGGTCCAATAACAAACAGAGGTTTGAATAAATAAGAAGAAGAAGAGCTCACCAACTTGAAGAGGTTACCCATAGGCCCATTGTTGTGGTGCTCGGCATCTAAAATAAGCCACTTAGCATATAATGTGGCTCTAACATAGTAAATGTATCGAATGCTGGTACCCCTATATGAAGGTGGCAACAACTTCGGCAGCTCCACTCGTAAAATATCTAAAAGAAAACATCATTTTAATGGTGGCTAAATAGCAATTGCTAGGGTAACCATCCCCTACTAGCAGCATCCAAATTTTTTGCTTCATTGGACTGTTTTCTTTCTTTCTATTTCTATTTTTTTTTCTTTTACTCTTCCGTTGTGTTGATTGAATGACTTTAGTTAGATACTTCAGCAACAAATAGAATTAGTGCAAATCAAAAAAATTAAACTAGAATAAGTACAGAAAGCAATTTGGTACGTGTAGGTAACAGTATGGGAATCACGACCTTAGCTAAGTCAAAATGAACAAAAAATTCAATTTACCTGAATGATGGTTGAATAGCATCCTTTCTATTCAATTTCTATCTGAGAAATAAGGGGATGCAAGATAGAGTACTTACAAGCTTTTGTACTTCCAGAAGAAACAATCACTTTAGAAACTACAGATGACGCCAAAGAGTCCAAAAACACATTCTCACCTATGTTAATTAAATTAAACAATGAAATAAGCACCAGATTACTAAAAGTATAATAATGTATTATGGTCAGAAAAGTAACCCAATCATTCAGTACTATCTCAACCAGCAATTCATTTTTCTATCCTCTTCTTCCTTGCATCTACAGACTAAAATAACACTTTCGACTTCCTGCTGTTATTTTGAGGTATTTGTTCAGAGTTTGGAAAATAAAGCCTGTAAGTAAAAAAGGAAAAATTCAAAATGTGGAATTACCTCTTTTTCCCTTAGAACCTGGTATGGGCCTCTGAGTTGCATACCACTGGCTGTCAACCTTCTCTAAGCCTTTAACCTCAAAAGAAAGCCCATCAACCAAGAGACAGATACCATTCCCCTCCTCCTGTCCATCTCCTTCCTGTTTAGGGTTAAAGATCTCTATACTGACTGTAACAGCCTCTCCCGGGCGATACACCTCCTTGTCAGTACAAAGCTTAATAGATGGGGAAACATCTCTCTTTTTAGAGGAATCGGTGTTGTTTTCTTCACCCCATACAACACTTTTGATGAGAGATGAGAGCCTTAGAGAAGATAATGACATCTTTATTGGAAACAAAATATACCCATTCAAAGGGGGACCAACTGGAAAGACAAACTGTTCAACTAATATAGAGAACGCTTCCCTTTTGTTGATATCGCAATCTAAGTGAAAATAAGACAACAATATATCGTCAGTCACTGTTTTTTCAACCTGAAAGGTTAGGCAGTTTGAATGGAACTGTAATCTTGGATCCGAGTACTGTACAGGTAAGACTACGTAGAGGCACCTGCTGATCAATACACAACCTTTTTCCCGCAAATGGCAGAATTAGGGTTTAAATGAAATTCTTCGAAGCATGCACCTAGTTTTGTTCATATCTTGAGTTACTGCTCTCTAATCTTTATTGTTCCTAAAAAGGACAGGTAAAATTCATCCCAGTTCTCAGTGCATCTCACAGAATTGAACAACAAGGGAACAATCATGTTGTAGATGTGCATTGCATCTTAATTAGAGATAACCTGAATTGAGCTTAAGAATGGCATGATGGTAAGCAAGCAGACAGTATGGATTCGGATAAAGAAGAAAATTACCTAAAGGATCCAATGTGGGATGAGGAGCGGTGAGGTCACCAGCGTAGCCTCTGACAAGGAAAGACCTGACGGCGGCGAGATCTGGCGGTGAGAGTAAGAACTGAAGTACGCACAAGGGGAGGAAAGAGGAGAGGGGAAGATGAGAGAGAGTAGTTGAAGGTGTTACAGGGTCGGGTTCGGGCTAGGTTTTACGGATCCCGGATCCAAGACCCGATCGGAGAAGCGCAAATCGCCAAATCAGAGAACGGAGTATGAAATGAGAAACGGAGAGGTACAGTACATAGGATGAAATGGCGTTTATTCGGAGAGAGAGAGAGAGAGAGAGAGAGAGAGAGAGTGAGAAACAGGAACCTCTTTCTCGCACGATCTGGATCGTCCGTTAGAATGAACGGGCCTTGATCGTTCCATTTTTATTCCATCATTTCTTTTTCTGTTTTTGAGAAAATTCCATTATTTCTTACCACAGTATCGCAGTGTTGAAAACACCTCCTATATTTTTAAAATGACAAAACTATCCTTATCTTATTAAATCTATTTCATTTTAAACTGCTTAGAGCTGTGATATGAATGTATTTTATATGGTTGTATGTAATGCTATTTCATTTTTAGGAGATGACGTTTTAAACTCAAACAAAAATTGTAAGTGGTTGTCCTCAAAATTGTACTGATTAAAAAGTTTTTAGTGGATATCTTAATAATTAACAGTGAATAAGTTTTTTTGTATCACTCAGTTTGCCGGCCTTTAAACTCTGACTATGAGAATTGCCTAAAAAACTGTTAAAGAAATATTTAATCAATTCTTTTGTTTTTTTAACAGGTGAGATGTTATTCCGCCAAAGACAGAAACAGGATAGAAAGGAAATGACAAAAGGGCAAATTTGTCTAAAAAATTAAATAAGAGTGTTCCCAGAACATTGGCCAATGCCCAAAACAACCCTCATCTAGCATCTTATCTGTGAATTTTTATTATATATTTTCAATAAAAAAAGATGTCAAATTGATTAAAAACGTGTATAATATGTTCAAAAATGTTTTAAACGCATTTTATTATAATTATTTGAAGTGAAATATAAATCATAACTAATGAATGAAACTCCAAAAATATATATAAATAATAATAAACACATCCAAAGCTTTTTTGTGAATTGTAATGATATTTTGATTAGAAATGAGATCAAATTGATTAAAAACATATATAAATATGTTTAAAAGGGTTTTAAATATATTTCAATGTAATTTGAGGTGAAATATAAGTCATAATTAATGAATTAAGTGCTAGAAACACATATAAATAATAAATAAATATATCCATAAGCATTTGTGTGAATTTTGATGATATTTTTGTTAGAAATGATGTCAAATTGATTAAAAACGTATATAAATATGTTTAAAATCGTTTTAAATGTGTTTTGATGCAATTTGAGATGAAATATGGATCATAATTATTGAATTAAGCTCCAAAAATACATATCAACAATAAATAAAATATATTTATTAGCTTATGTATGTATTTTGATGATATTGTGATGAAAAATGAGATCAAATTAATTAAAAATATATATAAATATGTTCAAAATGAATTTGCTTGAGACTTGTCAATTTAAAAGAACCCTAGAAATTTCCACCTTTTATTTATTTAATAATATAAAAATAAAAAATAAAAAGAACAGACTTCAAAATCATAAAATTTTATAATTAAAAAAATTTACAGACAATGTTCACGAATCAGATAATTGATTCGCAAATATTATCTGCAAACTCATTACACACAATACAATATAAATATATTTACAGATATTATTCACACACCAATAATCTGATTTATACGATCTTCTCATTTAAAGAAAAATATGATTTGGGTTGAATCTTAACCCATTCAAACTTGAATGAGACAAAAAATGAGAAATTTCATGGCAAAACTGAAAGAGAGAGAGAGAGACTTTATGTCTTAATCCCAAAAGAAAAAGAAAATGTTAAGCGCCGTTCAAAATACGCGGTACAGATTTGGGTCTTATTTGCAAAATTACCACTTTCTTTTTTTGTCGTTTTAACCCTTTTCGCTCTATATTTTATTGCTTAGGAAGACTGAGCTTTTTACTCTTAGCGTCAACATTCGGCGACGACACTACTAGACTGCTCTCGGCGACGAAGCTGAGGGGGGCAAACGGAGATTCCAACGAAAGAAACAAAAAGAGACGATGATCTTGATCGACAATCATCCCGTCTCCTTCCCCAATTCATCATCGCAATCTCAGGTTCTCTTTCTCTCTCCGTTGCATTCTGCTAATTCAATCCGATTTCTGTTCTTGCTATCTCGAATCAAGTTGATGAAGTAGGCCTAGCAGAAATAGCGAATTTACCTGGTCTTGTTATAAATCATGCTATGTGAGTAGATATATAACTGATGTTTCAGACTTAGAGCTAAGATAAGAAGCTCCTTTCGAAAAATCATGAATATTATACAACAATGCTGTCTTATGGTGCATTACCTTTTTTCCATTTCTCAATTTCATCCAGGGAAAGGGACTGCTGGACGTATTATTAGAGAATCCGACACTGTTATCAGCCTCCAATCTGTTCAAATCTGAACCAGAGAGAACAATCTCTGACAGTGGACCCCGGATGAAGCATGTCTATGTCTTTCAGAGAGAGTTTGCCACTGTGGATCCCACAATAGTCCAGGTAAATTTTCCTCTATCTCTCTCTTTCTCCCCCGTCACCCCCGAAAAAAGAAAACAAAAAAGAATGAAATAGAAAATATAAAAGGAAAAGAGTTGGGGTTAGATTGGTAAGTATACTGCTGTACTTATCATCGTTGATTCTTTTTTCTTTTACAGATAGTGGGGACAGATGAGGCAACGACCTGTGTCGGCCTAGTAATTCGCAACAGAAACAACGGACTGTTAGTCATACACCCGAATGCTCACATTTATATATTCCAAACAATGTAAATTATGACAAAAAAAACAAGAGTTCGGTGATCACAAGTGATGATATTCTCACTGATAATTTGAAGTCTGTTGATAAAAGAAGGAAACTGAATTACCGCAATAGTGTGTAAAACTTGTATGATTCTTGTATACTTTTGCAAATTAGTTAAAAAGACTCATGTTATGTTGTTATTTTAATTAATTTAGAACAAGTGTAAGCCATATGGATTTTCCAGAAGTTGTAGATCAAGGACTCAACCAAATGTTACAATCAATTAATGACCCTGAAGCAATTTTAGATGTACGTCTCCTTATAGAAAATCTCTCTCTCTCTCTCTCTCTCTCACTAAATCTATATCTAAATCTCTCTCTCCATCCCTGATGTGGTTATTATTATATTTCAGGTACACCTCGTTGGTAGTTTTGATGATTCTCCAAGTGAAGTATGATTCATTCGTTCCAGTTTATTAACCATTAGAATATTTTTTTTTAATGTTTGATTTACTCTGCTAGCTGGAATCTGTTAGAAACCCTTCAAATTGGTCTATTTTTGCATGTATACCGGCATCTGTTACTGGCCCAGTTTTCTGTATTTGTCAACATAACACAAGGTTTAAAAGTTTTCAACTTCTAAGAGGGTCTAGTTTGAAAGAATGCAAACAAATAGACAATAAACAAACAGATTTATAAGGACAGATGCAAAATAATAAGAAAAAAATATATATCTTTTTTCTTTTATGCAGAATGGGCATAGAAGGAAAACCAAAAAAGGGGGGTATTCTCGCTTGTTATGCCACGAGATAATAAAGGCCCTTCAGGACAGACCTGAAAATTTTCATCTCTGCCTTTTTTTTGTTTTGGGGCATAACACCAAGACTGACTCAAACGGCCATCAACGTCCAATTTTCAGTGGACTTTTCGTAAGTTGGGTTTTATTTCAGTTTTAAGTAATGACTGTTAGATATGTGCCAGACTATAACTATGTCATGCTGACATGAAATCTTTTTCTCATTGGTGAAACCCATGGGTATTGATACCTTATTTATTTTATTTCACCTTCTATATTATACCAGTCTTGTGATGTGCTACTGTACTATGGCTACCTATCATTTCCAATGCATGTAACCCCCCCCCCTCCCCCCTTTTCCCCTGTTGTTTATGGTTGTTGGTGTAGGTCGAGACCGGAACAGGTCGGGTATTGCCAGCATGCTTTGAGAACCGTGTCAGGTCCCCCGATGAGATTGTCAGAAGGATACTTGTCAGTGTCTCTTCTGAAGATCCAAACTTGAGAGGAAAGCTACTGGACATATATGACACAAGGCGTGACATTTTCACTATCCCTTGTGTTCGATGGTATAAGTCTTTTTAACTTCTTTTTTTTTCCCAAAAAAAATTCAACCAATAATTATGATGAGTTCTTTCAACTAAGAAGTTATTTCTCAGTATCACAACTAAAACACCTTATAGGATTTTCTACAATAAACACAACACTCCATTGGTTTTCAATGGTTCCTAATTTTAATAGTTTTGTAGCCAAAGACGAGTCAAGCAAGAAATGACCAAGAAACTTTTGCATCGAATGAACTGCATTGTTCCTTTACCAGTTCATACAAATTTACATCACTTGGCTTTAGTTTAGTTCAACCTGCAACTTAGGGAAAATAGACGATCATGTCAGAGACCAATTTGGTAAAAAAATTGATGGGTTGATTTCTTTTTTTCCGGGCTCGCAATTGTAATGAATATACTATTTCAATTGTCGCATAAAACTATTTTAATTCAAATTTGATGATGAGTAATCTTATTTGGAAACAAGTATTTGATGTAATTTGCAAAGGAACAGTGAAAAATTATTGTGATCCAGACATGATTAGATAATAATCTAGGAAGTTTGAGCCTATTGGCACCAGCACTGCTTCAAGGATTGGATCTCTCAGGTCCTTGGAACTTTCACCAATCTTGTGTACTGGAGCTTGTTCCTTCTTTTTTACCTTGACCCACCATTTTGATGACCTTTTTGCTTAACAGGAGCTTCTTTTGGAGTGAGCTTGCATTTTCACTAAGCCAGCTTTCTGACGAAGAATTTCTTTTGGAATGCTCTACATCTCCTTTTGCTGAGCCACCTCACTTTGTACAATGCCAAAGAAGGTTGGTAATCATGCATTTCAAGACTATATGTAACGCACCTTGAACTTGTTCCAATAGACAAAAGTATTAAATCGGGTTTTCCTATGCCCTCCTTAGCAAATATGAAAACAAATTAGCATTAAATGTAATATTGACTATTTCTTCTTTTGTTGATCAATGCTTTAGATTTTAGATATGAAAAATGAAAACGGCTATGATGGTGGAGAACACCATAAGAAAATTTATGTAGAAAACACCATAGCAAAATCCTATTAAATCAGCTTTTTGTTTGACGGTGACACTGTCACTGGATTAAACCGAATTTTGCTGAATTTTATCTTTTGATATTTTATTTCAAATCTTATTTTTTCCCCCTTCTTTTATGGTTGGTATGGCAGGATAGGGAGATATGTAATAGAGCATCCGGACTGGAAATATACATTCCCTAGAGGAAAGCCACGTGTCTTTCAGAGAAACCATGACGGAACATGGATTAAATGTGACTAATCATGCAGCATTTTTTTTTACTCTTTAATTTACCGTTGTGTACTATACATGGGAAGAGAAAAAAAAATACACATTCAGGTTTGATATGGAAATATTGAAGCAAGCAATTTATTAGGTGCTGCACTGCAACCTGTCTGCTTGGATTTTGAACTCGCTTACTTCTTGGGTGCAATATTCTTTTTAATTAAAACGAAGCAATTGCTCGACCTTTCTAGTTTACTTATTCTTCATTTTTTTTCCAATATATGCCAAATTTACCATCACGAAGCAGTGATTTTAAATAGTTATATAGGCTGCCATGGATTGCTGCTATCCGGTAGCTTCCATTACAGAGGTTCTAATCTATTAGATGTAAGGCGGGACCCGCTGTATGGTTCTTAATAAACACTGAAATCCCAATTTCTGAGTACCAGCTGTACGGTTCTTAATTCTTGTTAAACAACTACATATTAGGTATAAAATATGTTCCTATAAAACAACGTTTTCAATTAGGAACTCCATAAAAAGCATTTTTCAGAAGACAACTTTGTGAATTTTTCAGCGGCATCCTCAGATCATAAAAATGCGGTTCCAGTTCAAATACAGAGGAGTTGATAACAATAGAACAAACTATCCAATGGTCCAACATGCCACATATTAGTGCTTAGAAATCATACAACGTGACAGAAACAAACACTACTACCCACATAAACCGCTGCACAGCCTGAGATGAGCAAAACAAACATTCAAAGAATATCCCACAAAGTCGTACAATAAGTTTGAAGATATTCTACCTAACATCACAAATTGCATCCAACTACAATTAGAGAACACCTGCCCCAACAATCATTCCTCTAATCCTCTCCTCTCCTTTGTCTTATCTCAAGCTGTACCAGTACCACTCTGACGCAGCTCATTTGCCCCATGGGCAAAATTACACTTCTCCCCAAATGTGCAAACACCCTTTGCAAAATTGTCACACAACTTTGTCTTGAAATTGCTTCCACCACCTGCCATGTGGGCCCCACCTGGTCCTCTTACTCTCTGTCCACTCATAGACCCACTTACATTAAAAATCAATTCTCTCACCATACCGCTCGCATGATTTATCTGATCAAACGTCCCCTCCAGTTCAATATTTTTCAGACTGGGGTCTGATTCGTGATCACGGATCGCCAGCTTGGCACCTGTTACTCTACAAATTTGCTTAGTATTGACCCCTCCTTTTCCAATGATCGCACCAGCCAAGGAGCCCTCGACACTTATCTTGGCCGTGGCTGACATGCCAAAGCTTCCAGGTGATGGGGCCCCACCACCAGCGGGCATTGGCGCAGGAGCCATTGGAGGAATCATTGGTGGACCTGCAGCATAGTCATAAGAGGAGGCAATTGGCCTGCCAAGGTCTCTCTCTCCATGGGCAAACCGACACTTGTCACCAAATTTGCACCCCTCAGCAGTGTTATACCTAGGTTTTTTTAAAGATTAAAATTTTCAATATTAGAGTCAGACAAGGACACTACTAACATCATGTAGTATTGCATTTAAAAGGTTGTTATTCAGCATTTTATATTTTGCTTCATTTTGGTTCAGCTCAGTGTTTGTCAAAGTGTTACCCTGGTCAGATATGAAAACACAGTAATACACCTGCTACAGAGTTTTGACTTGACAACTGGGGAATTGGGACCGGCAGGGCCTGCTTGGAACCTTCCAGAAGGAACTGCATGTGGTGCCACATGGTGCTGAGCTGGTGCAGCATGATTGGTCATCTGCAGTGCCGCATTGTATCCGCCCGGAACGTGGTGCTGGAAATGACAACCGTCTCCAAATGGGCACCCAGCCATACTACATTTATCACATTGTCACAAAGTCAATTTAAAGTAGTGATGGTACTGATTCTTATAGTAAGAAGGCAGAAATGGAGATGAACCAGAGTCTAGGACTATAGTTGCTAGACTTGGTACTGTTTTGGTCAAGTCTGTAGCAGTATACACCACTCTATAAACGATTGCTGCTTTACCAGTAAATAACATTTATTTGGTTTCTTTGGTTCCATTTTTCCACTTTGTGCTTTCGATCTATGTTTAGTTGAATTCTTCGATGAATAAAAAGACTGTCATTTAAATAATAGAATCAACCAAAATGCACAAAACGTTGGGATCAGAAAACTAGAAGAAGCATCTCCCTCTCACTTCAAGGTTTTCTTTATTAACATCTTGGCTTGAGTTATAATTGCTCTAAGAAGAAGTATATTCTTCCAAATGTTTGATAAATTAATTGAACCTGGAACCACAACCTTTAACTGATCAATTAGGAATTTAGGAGCACTTCTCAGTCCTCCAGAGTTAAATGATTATAGACTGTAATTAACCAATTTTAGTAGGTTAAAACTTTGAACCTGAAAAACTTAGTGCAAGGCTTCGATTTGCTTCCCACATCAGTTGCTGTTCCATCAAATTTACTTATTAATAATCAATCAATTTGTTCTTCTCCAAATTAGAATGATTTTCTGAATTTTACTCATTTAAAGTTTGGATAAATGGATATTACCTGTCAAAGGAAAACAAAATATTACGCTTTTAATACTGTCAGAATTATCGATAACATTAAACGAAACCTTACAAATCAAGATGAAATAACCTGCATTTGTTTTGAAATTATTATGCCATTAAATATAAAGTCACCATACTTTAGTGTTGAACTAGCATTTCAGCACATCAGGTTAAAGTTCAATGAATTGACATTAATTTTCTATATTACTGTTCCTGCACAAATAATTAAATATTCAAGCAACTGCCAGTTTCTGATACTTTTTCTGTGATAAAACCAAACATTCACCAAAATATGAACAAACAAATGTGGCTTCAAGTAAAGTTTACTTAATGTGATGAAACTCAAGACACACCTCTTAGTTATAATTGACAATGAATTTTAATTTGACAATCTTGACAATCTTTCTATATGGATTGTAATTAAAGTGAAAACTATGAAAACCACCCGTATAGTACTTGTATCGTGCCAATACAAATTGATAGACGTTTTAAGGTTCCCCAAATCATTTTAAATTTGAAAAGGGTCTACATCTTGAGACTTCAAGTGGAATATGAACTATTGAATAATAGCATAAAATCTGATAGCCAAGCAATCTATAAGACTAATGATTTTCTACTAAACTTCTTCTTTTTAGTTCTGAAACTCTTTTCACCTGATTTGATAGACATTGTCAAGATTTCAAAAGTTTGTCATTGTCAAGAAATTACTCTTTTAAGACAGTTATGCGCTTAAACTCTATTATATCTACTAAAGAGAACTAGCTTTAACAAACTCTTCCAAATAAAAATATGAAAAATCCACTTATAGACGAGCCTTACGAACTGATCCACACATTTTACGCACGAGGATCTAACACTTCTCAACGGACCTAAACTAAACAAAAAAGAACAAATGAGAGAAATCTAACTTATTAGAAGGCAAAACAGCAAACCTCTAGTCCGCTTGGCGCCGCCGTTCGTCGCCACTGGTCTCATCCTCTTGCGGGTGTCCATGGGTTTGAGAGAGACGGAAAACCCTAATTCGATGCTAGGGTTTCTACCGACAGACGCAGAGCGCGAGAGAGCGAGAGAGAATTTGACTCTGTTCTCTTTTCTTATAAAAATGATGACGAGAGATGTGACTAAATAATTATTGACGATAGTAAATCAGTACTAGTAGATTTTGCACTCTGGCCATTTAACTTATCCTAAATTGCAATAGCATCCCTCCAGTTAAATTCTGCTCTCTTCTCTGGTTGAAAAAGCTTGGAGGTCCCTAAAACCACTTTTCTATTTTATGTTCATTCAAGCCCAAAAAATAGGGCCCAATCATCTAAAATCTTGCTTGCCGACCAGAGCAATTATGGTTTAATTGGCACCTTATATAAGGTAATTAGTTAAGGTAATCATATTAGTTACATATATGATACGGAAGTTTGCTTTAATTTAATAAGAGCAAGACTAAATAGCATTTTATTAGTGAAACTTCCATAAATATCACATTTATTCTCAGGGGTGGAGGCATGCGGTACCAAATTAAGTTGCTCTAAAATAGCATCAGGTATATATATTTAGGATGACAAATCTATCATCTTTGCATCAGGTATAATATATGCTGTTTAATAGACTTAAGCTTTAATTACTACAGGAACCCGTAATTAATATATATATCTTGCTACACCGAAGATGAAGAGTTCGTCAATAAATTCCTTTTGAAATTAAGGCATTCTCATGGATTCAGATTCGCGCCCCACTGTCCGAAGCATCCGGCCATGGTTCTTGACAATCCTATGTGTGATGTGCTTGTATTATGCGATGATCGCCATTCACTGGCTAGAGGATCCACATAAACTAGCAGCCTTTCATATTATGTATGATTTTGCTGTTGTTAATCTGTTGCTGTTCAAGCTGTCGGAGCAAAACAAGAGGAAAGAGGCTGAGAAACTGGATCTCCCAATTTGTATGTCGTCAAGCACGGAATTGGAAGCAGACAAGACGAAATCTGAGGGGCAGAGATGGAAGGGTTTGATCTTGAATATTTTGGAGGTAATAATAGTGATAGCTCCGACGGCTTTTCCAATTTCAGCTCTTCTTGCTGCTGCGTTGCGACATGGACCATCTCGTGAAATTATTATGTATTTGTTTGTTGTTGTACTGTCTGCTCTAACAATTCTTGGATCATTTCTTGCTATCGGCATTGTCAGCAAAAGAGGGGCACGTTAAGACATGCATGCTGTTAATTAAGTAAGACATTGGAAACCTTTCTTTTGGGCATGATTTTTCTTTTTCTTTTTTATTTATTTATCTATTTATTTATTTATGTTGCCAAAAGGCATTGTTGGTGATGATGTTATTCTCTTCTACCTTAAAATGGCTCAGAGCTGATATTTGATTGAGAGAACAGCAAGTTCAAAATTAAGTCACCTTAGCAAACAGCAATACCATTTTGCAAGTTATTTTCCATACAAAAGCAAGCACGGCCTAAGAAAGTAAAAGTAGCCTGATAAGTAACAGCTACAAGCCTACGAGAGAGGATTACCTCACAAATCAGCATACATAACATTGCGAGACAATTAAACAAATTAACACAAAATACTTAGTAAAAATCAAAGCCCAAGAATCATCATCAATGCTTGTTCATACAGTATTATGCACTTACAGAAAAAAGGAAAAGAAAAAAGAAAAAGAAATGCTGTTCATCCCTTATGACAAAATCCCTCTCTTTCATGCATTACGGTTGATCTAAAGCCCCCCTTCTTTTCCTATCAACTCCTGGCAAGAGACCTGAATTTCTCTTTTAGGTGTTGTGTGGCAGAAATAATACCTGATGTAGTTACAGGTGCCAACTTCAACATAGCACAAAAAACAAGAACCAGAAAAAATGCAAGGAAACCCAAGACGACTCTTTTAATCACCAGATGACGTCTATTTATGTATCCCATACTGCCCATGTTGCTGCGATAGCTAGAAATATCAAGATGAAAACATCCGAAAGAGAGAGAGAGAATACCCCAAAGCCTCAGCCAAGCTTTGGGCATTGAAGGAGAAGGTGTGGCATTGGACACATCATGTACCTCAGATGGGACTCGAATTGCAATGATCCCCACACCTGTTCCAAGCAAAGTCGCCAAACCAACAACTATCACCAGGAGTGTATCCACATCATGGATTTCCACATTAGGAGCACCAGCTTGCACCCCATTTAGTGGATTGGGTGGTGGCCCGTTTGGAGGGATTGGGTGCTGAAGAGCCATCACATTCATAGCTGTTGGTGCTGTGTCTACGACCCCAGCAAGATTATCTTTGGCTGGGGCCACTGGGGAAACTGTAGTTCTTTCGAGCGAGCACGTTTCTGTTTGCAGAAACAGATGTGTCAGGCAGAGCTTCTTCTGGAGCAATGCACTTGCCCGGCGGACTGTCTAGCACATTCAATGCCAGGCCATGCACCTTGCGCGTTGGTGAGAGAACGCCAACTGGATTGCCAGGGTGGACCAAGGGTACAGATGAGGCTGGACTGGGCTTCAACACTTTGTCTGGGGCCAGAGGTGGAATCGTAATAATGTGCATGCTCATGGGGGCCTCCTGTTCCGAGACAACACCATCCCTTTCTGACAATAAAAAAATTTAAATTACTTTAATTTCTGATTACAACAGGTGTCCACATCATTGGACGTTATTCATTAGTCATGATACTAAAGTAAAAAACCAAGCTGACAAAGTCATTCTTTCAGTTAGCTAAGAAATCGATTGAACGAGCATGCAACAGTTGGCACTAAATGCAGAATATGAATGATACATGGTTTTTATTTCAAAATTATGCCTCTGCACGATTTAGTACTCCAATATTTCACAAAAATACAGCAGATTATCAAGAAACTGATTTAAAGAGATCACAGTGAAGTAAGACAATAAAGCAGATTATCAAGAAATTAATTTAAGCAAACAGAACTCACTAATTGAGATTCACTTTACAGCCAAGGATTCGACCAGAAATTGCATCTAATAGGTAAAAATGACAGCTTCCTAAAATGCAGAATATGGCTGGATTATGGTTTTTCTACCATTTTTACTACTAGAGTATGGAAAATTAAGGGGCTCCATACAGTTTAGTATTTCACCTTGGGAAACTGCAGGTCCTGGCACAGTCGTGTGTGCAGCAACTGGTCCACACGGGAGATCCATGGGTACATCAGAGCCCGGACCAGGAACCTTCGGCAGAGGCACTTGTGGGGAAATGACCTCACCTATGGGACCCCCTGCCCCATTCGATGCAGGGCCATTCTCCTCAGATATTGGCACACCGTCCTGGGTAACCACCTGTCGGAGGACGACATCATCCATTTCTGAAAAATATAAGAATTGAATTGTACTCAATTAATAATAGTACTTAAAGTAAATACTAAGCCTACATGACGATTCTTTTAGTTAGCCGAGAAAGTTACCAAAAGTGTACCTGATATTGGTGGTACATGGTTTTTGTATTAAAAACTGAGCCTCTGCAAAATTTTTAGTTCACTGTTCCACAGAAACTTACCCAACTTTCAACAAATTAATTAAAGAGAAGAGATTAGAACTGAATAAAAGAACATCAAGAAATGCAAGAAACAGACATTAAAACTGACTAGCCAAGACTGAGGCATTCAATCTACCGACAAGACAAGGAATCAGCCAAAAGATATCCTGGCAGGTACATAACAGTTTGTAACAATGCAGAACATGGTTGGTTTATGGCCTCTCCCACATTGATTCAGCCATCAAATCAAATCGTGTTCCATTCCTTACGATCATACTTGATAGCAGCCATCTTCTCGATCTCCGTATCAATTTCAGTGACAGTAGCACAATTAATGCCGCTATCGTTATTGTGAAGATGCAATCGGTCGGCGGGGAGGTCGAGGGAAGGGACTGAAAGGAGGAGAGGCGAGGAAGATAGATTTGACGAGGGTTTGGGTTTTGGTTTTGCGGGGGAGCGAGGAGACGACCAGGACCAGCGAAGCGAAGGGAGAGGAGGAAGAAGAAAAAGAGACGTGTAATACTAAAATAAATGTCGTTAAAATGAGTCTCCCAATTTAAATGAATTCGTGATCAACAAAGAAAATGAGCTAGCATTACATTATCGGGCTGGTGAATCGGTAAATTTTAATATTTGATATTGCAATAAGGAAGAGAGTATTCGGCCTTTTTGGCCCAAGTTATTTTGTAATTAAGAGAGAAATTGGAGAGCCCGAATCTAATTTGACGAAGAGTTTTTAAGTTTGGTGAGAGGGAATCCGATGAACGGCTCCATTGGATGGTTAATTACCAAAGAACCATGCCTGGGTTTCTTTAAGTAAGTTTTACTCTTTAATTGCCCCTCTCACTTCCTTCCTCTCTTCTCTCCTCTCCTCTCCTCTCCTCTTCTCTTCTCTTCTCTCTCTAGCCCTCCTACATCTTAGCTAATGTGTTGAGCATGAAATTCCTCTCAACCAATGAAGGATTAAAAAATTCAACCATGAACTCATAATCCTTTATTGTTGTAAAAAAAAAATTCAACCAATGAAGGATTAAAAAAAATGTATAATTTAATTTAATTTGATTTTGAGGCGATCTATATGATGTTTTTAAAGCTGAAGGGTTTGGATCGATTAATTGTCATTTTGGATGCGTCTCAAATAAATGTTTGAACGGAGAGACGTATTCCATTATGTCTATATTGTCCTTCATTGATTCTCTTAACTTTGTTTAATAAGCACCTTCTTAATTGCCATTTAATTTCTGAGAAAAATAATACGTCTTTTCAGTCCTTTCAAGGAAAGAAATCTTTTGTGTTCTAAAATCTCTCAATACCTTTCTTGCTCTTCCGAATCTCTCATTGATCAAATCTAGAAATTTTTTTTCTTATATGAATCAACTCTAGAATCTTCCTTTCTCCCTTTACAAGAAAGAATGGAGATGAATGAAAAATAAAAAGATCATCGGAGGTATAAAACAAACCATATACTTCATTACCTGATCAAATTCAAACAATAACACTAGCACATAAAATTAAACAATCAAATTCAACCAAGAACACAAGTAAAAACGAATCAAATTCAAGCTACTTATGTTGCTCACGGAACTCGATCAAAAGTTCATGCTTTAAGGTACTTTTTTTTTTTGTTGAGAAAAAGTAGGAATCGAGTCCCTACTTTTGTATTTTATTGAGCGAAAAGTTTTATGTTACAGAAGGATAAAGCAAAACTAGTGGAGTCCGATGAGAGTTGAGAGACTTTGCAAAAATGAAAAGACATTAATTAAAAGAAAAATGCAGATAAAATTAGAAATAAAAAGAAGAAAAAGGAAGAATTCAGATAGTTCTCTTCAAATTATATTGTAGCTATGATTTGTCTTTTTAACACCTTTCATTCTTCAAAAACTTCTTCTAAAAATGATAATCAAATAATATTTTAAGAACTAAACTAATAATTTTCAAATTTTAAGAACTAAAATGATAAAAAAAATTATACTTTTGGAGGCCATTTGTACAATTTACTCTTTAAAATTTGATACTCAAAATTTGAATTAAAATTGTTGGTCTTGTTAATTTTAATGAAAAATATATCCACATAAAATTTTATGATTTTTAGAATGTATTTCATAATCAATCATAGTTCATTTTGTATAAAATGAACTCTAAAAATCATAAAATTTTATATACCTACATCTACCATTAAAATTATCAAGATCAAAAATTTGAATTTCAAATTTTTGTGTCAAGTTTTGAAATATAAATTAAAAATGAATTTATGGTATCTAGAATCCTCCTCTAGCCTTTAAGCCAGTTATTTAGTGATTAAATAGGCAAAGTAAAATGTTTGAAAAATAATTTAGCAAACGGTTAATCAATTGCACTCTCATTAGTTTTGGATATAAAATTGAGTGCTATGTGTTCATTTAAGTACCATAATCGTGGTTTATATTTTTATAAAATATGGCGTGCTCTTTGAGTTCTATTTTTATAGCCAGCTTTCAGGTTTAAAGGTGAACATTCAAAAATCAGAGATGCTGGTAACAGCCGCTGAAGCAGAAACAGTGAGTAACCTAGCATCCGTAATTGGCTGCTTTAAATACTTAGGAATGCCTCTGTCCAACAGAAAACTCACAAAGGAACACTTCATGCCGCTGGTGCAGAGGATACAAAACAAGTTATCAGGTTGGAAGGCATCACTTCTGTCAATTTGGGGAAGACCAACACTCATCAATGCAACGTTAATGGCCATGCCATTGTTCTTAATGGCTACTTTCACATTGCCTTAATGGGTAATCAAGAAAATAGATAAGATAAGAAGAAAGTTCTTGTGGCATGGACACAAACAACAATCGACAAACAGATACAAGAGTTTGACCCCTCGGGCAATAGTTACAAGACCAAGGGAAATTTTTTTTGGTTGGGGGGGGGGGGGGGGGTATAAAAGATCTCAAAACCATGAACCAAGCGTTGAGGGCAAAAAGCATGAGGCAATGTGTTGAGATATATTGTATGTTTCTAGGGTTTAGATAATTATAGAGAATTCTAGGGGGTTATTTGTAAGAAGTGTTGTAAGGCTTATAAGAGCCCAAAACCATTAATCAAAAAAATCAGGTACTGTTCACGGGTACTGTTCACCCGTTACTGTTCACGCGTTACTGTTCAATATGGTATCAGAGCCTTCTATCACCCTTCGCGCTGCCGCCGTCGCCAGGCTAGGTTAGCCACAACCCCCCCTTCCCGTCGCCGCCGCCGTCAGGCTGCTGTCGCCGTCGCCAGGCCGCCAGCGACTCTGCCCCTGCCCTTGATCGCGCACTGCCAGCGCTGTCTCCGCCTCCGCTGTCGCCAGCGCCGCCTCCGCCTCCGTCGTCGCCAGGTCGCCAGCGACTCCGCCCCCATCCTTGATCGCGCACTGCCAGCACAACCTCCGCCCCGTAGCAGTCTCCGCCCTGTTCTTGTCAGACGCCGCCTTGGCAACCACGGCTCCGCCTCCAACCGAACCGGCGCAGACGTGGCGGATCCGATCGCCGCGAGATCGGAGAGGGGGAGCAGAGAGAGGAGGGTTTAGAGGAGAGCGCCAAGAGACGATTGGATCGTGCACATGCCTAGGAGAGGGGCTTGTGTTTGATTAGGGAGAAACAGAGACCAGTTTGGAGAAAGAGGAGGTGAAAGAGGTGGCAGCTGCCATGGAAGAAAAGGAGGAAGGTAAGAATCCAATGGAGGGGGTGATGGCGAAGCTGAGCGCCACTGAGCTCCAGATGTTGATGCGAGCATTCAGTATGGCTGCGAGCGATAGCACACCTAGACCCGTGCAGAGGATAGACCTTCCACTGCTTGACAGGAAGCTTGATGGACCAGCTTCGTACTTGAGCTGGTCGCGTCGAGTGAGGTACACTCTGGAGGGTAAGGATCTGGAGG
The DNA here is from genome assembly GCA_037678475.1 of x Bolboschoenoplectus mariqueter. Classification (NCBI taxonomy): domain Eukaryota; kingdom Viridiplantae; phylum Streptophyta; class Magnoliopsida; order Poales; family Cyperaceae; genus x Bolboschoenoplectus; species x Bolboschoenoplectus mariqueter. The sequence goes on along the minus strand of CM075244.1, from coordinate 216,727 downwards.
GGTATTTGACCGGGGACAAAAGGGAGCCAGCTGAGGGATCTCCAGAGAGGGCAGAGTGGAAGTCCACTCACATGACGATATATATGTGGCTTCTGAATTCATTGACTTCCTCTATCGCATCCACAGTAGATGGCATAGATCGGGTCAAGGATGTCTGGGAAAAGTTGAAGAGAACTTACGATGGAGTGGGAAATAATCTGAGAGTGTTCCAGATTGAGAGAGAGATAGAAGCAGTAGTGCAAGGAGATAGATCGATTCAGGAGTATGCCACAGATCTGGAGCGACTGTGGGCAGATTATGATCATTTCTCGCCAGCCGCATGCTGCAAAGATCCTGAGTGCAAGAGAGGGGCGCGCGATACACAGAGGAGGACTATGCACTTCATGAGGGGATTGAACCCGGCATTTGAGCCGAGGTGTGCAGTATTGCTAGCTCAGCCGAAGATTCCCTCCATTGAGGAGACGATCTCGGCTATGGAACAGGAGGAGAGCAGGATTAGGCTCCAGTCTAGTGTAGCAGGACTTCCAGGGGTAAAGTCGGCACTTGCAGTCTCCAAGCTAGGTAACACAGGGTACAGGAGCGAGACTCGGGAGTGTTACAACTGCGGCGAGGTAGGCCACCTGAAGCAGTTTTGCACTAAGCCACCGAAGGAGAGGAACTTGGGTGGAAGAGGCCAGTCTGGAGGTCGTGGTCGAGGCAGAGGTGGTCGGAGGGGTGGCAGAGGAGGCTACCAGGCACATCTGACGGTAGCAGAAGGAGAGAGTGAGGAGACCGTGATATTTACTGAGGAGGATCACAAGTTCCTGGAGATGTTGAAGAGGAAGCAGAAAGCAGCGAGTGAGGGGAAGTGTGTGCTAGATGATGCGTCCACCTCAACTTCAACAAAGGGTAACATTGCTTCCTTTGCTCACTCAGCCACAGGTACTTGTGATACACTCGCTCTTGCATCTATATCTACCTCCAGATCACCAGATTGGATAGTGGACTCTGGTGCGTCCCGACATGTGACTGGTGCTGCTAGGGAGTTTTCGTCTTATACTCACCTAGCAGTCCCAGAGAGCATCCAGACAGCCGATGGTACGGCTCGACCAGTAATTGGTAAGGGTACCGTGCAATGTACCAACACCTTGACTTTGTCCAATGTTTTGCATGCTCCTTCCTTTCCTGTGAACCTTTTATCCATAAGTGCCATTATATCACAACTAAAATGTGTCGTTTTATTTGATATTCCAAAGGTGATCTTCCAGGAGAAGGAGACTGGCAAGAGGCTTGGGACTGGCACATGGCATAGTGGCTTATGGTACCTGGATAGAGAGAGTGTGGACTCGGCTCTTTCATCCTTTCTAGAGGGTATAGGGGATGTTGGGAGACGTGTGGAGGACTTACTGCTACTTCATCATAGGCGTTTAGGTCATCCCTCTTTTTCGTTATTGAGTAGGTTGTATCCGCCTTTGTTTGAAAAGGCTAATAAAGAAAAACTGGTATGTGATGCGTGTGAGTTGGGGAAACACACTAGGAGCTCGTATTCTAGTTCTGGGAGTAGGAGTTCTCTTGCTTTTGACTTAGTGCATTCTGATGTATGGGGACCTTGTCCCACAATTGCTGTGAACGGATATAAATATTTTGTTTCTTTCATTGATTGTTTTTCTCGTGTGACTTGGCTTTATCTGATGAAGAATAAAAGTGATGTGTTTGCTTGCTTCAAAGACTTCCATAAAGGGATTCAGACTCAATACGGTGCAGTTGTGAAGGTATTAAGGTCAGACAATGGGACAGAGTACACCAATAGGGCGTTTGGGGAGTACCTGTCATCCCAGGGAATACAACATCAAACCACCTGTCCATACACACCAGAGCAGAATGGGGTGGCTGAACGAAAGAACAGACATCTCCTTGAGGTTACCCGGAGTATGATGATGTCAATGAATGTACCAAAATGCTTGTGGGGGCAAGCGGTCCTGACAGCGACCTTCTTGATTAATAGGATGCCCTCGCGGGTATTGGATTGGAAGTCTCCGATCGAAATGCTGAAAGGTAAGAATGAAGATGTCTTGCCTCTCAAAACATTTGGCTGTGTGTGCTTCGTACAGGACAACAGACCAAATGTGGGAAAACTGGATCCAAAGGCTGTGAAGTGTGTGTTTGTTGGGTATTCGGCTACCCAGAAGGGGTATGTTTGCTGGAGTCCGATTGAGAGGAGATTATTTGTTAGTATGGATGTCACGTTTCGAGAGCTTGAGCCATACTACTTAACTCAGGTTGCATCGCCCTTTGGTGACTCGCTCGATACAGGAGGTATGAGGCGAGAGGGGGAGGATGATAGTAGCAGTGAGAGGAGGATGATACCAGATGATAGTAGCAGTGAGAGGAGGATGGTGAGTGTGGGGGATATTCCCTGTCCACTTGTGGAGTCGGCCGAGGTGCCTGACCAGGGGAGGACCGAACCAGAGAATGGTGGGACTCAGGCTCAGGGGGAGCTAAAGGTGTACACGAGAAGAAGAAAGCAGGGTGAGGAAGCAGTGCCTACAGTGCCACTTGTGCCAAGTCCTTTGTCACTGCCTCCTCTGACTCCTGAGACACCTACACCATCCGATCCCGAATACACAGGTGATATGATTCCTCTCTCTCCTCCTCCTACGCCCTTACCGATAAGGAGGACTTCTCGCAGTTGTGCAGGAGTCCCCCCTGATCGGTATGGCTTTCCACATGATATTGCCCAGTTTGTCTCTTACTCTCACATATCACCTGTACATGGAGCATTCATTGCATCTTTGGACATTGTCTCTATCCCTAAGTGTTGGCAGGTTGCTAAGGATGATCCGAAGTGGAAAGCTGCCATGCTAGAGGAACTTGAGGCTCTGGACAAGAACAAAACCTGGGAGCTCGTGTCACTGCCACCAGGCAAGAAGGCAGTTGGTTGCAAGTGGGTCTTCACGGTGAAGCAAAACCCGGAGGGTCGAGTGGAGCGCTACAAAGCCCGTTTGGTAGCAAAGGGATACAGTCAGACTTATGGCATTGACTATGATGAGACCTTTGCACCCGTGGCAAAGATGAGCACGGTACGAACATTGATTTCCTTAGCAGCGAATGGGGGTTGGAAGTTACACCAGCTTGATGTGAAGAATGCATTTCTCCACGGTGACTTGTTGGAGGAGGTGTACATGGAGGTACCACCAGGTTTTGGCACGAAACAAACAGTTGGTAAGGTGTGCAGGCTCAAGAAGTCGCTCTACGGGCTGAAGCAGTCCCCTCGAGCCTGGTTTGACAGGTTTAGAAAAGCTATGGTAGGCATGGGGTATCGGCAAACCAATGCAGACCATACGGTGTTCTTTAGGCGACATGGAGCTCACATTACAGTGCTCGCTGTTTATGTGGATGACATGATTATTTCGGGAAATGATGAAGGTGAAATTGCGTTGCTGAAAAAGAAATTGGGAAAGGAGTTCGAGGTGAAGGACTTGGGACAATTGAGGTACTTCCTTGGGATTGAGATAGCTCGTGGTGCAGAGGGAATTGTCTTATCCCAGAGGAAGTATGTGCTAGATTTACTTACGGAGACATGTATGATGGGGTGCAGACCCGCAGTTGCTCCCATTGACCAGAAGTTCAAGCTGAGTGCTGAGGCAGGAGAGCCAGTCGATAGAGAAAGGTACCAGAGGTTGGTTGGTCGCTTGATTTATTTGAGCCACACTCGTCCTGACATATCCTTTGCTGTGAGTGTGGTGAGTCGCTATATGCATGATCCCAGAGAGGGTCACATGGATGCTGTGTACCAGATTCTGAGGTATTTGAAGAATGCACCAGGAAAGGGGTTGATCTTCAGGAAGAATGGACATTTGAACATTGAGGGTTATTGTGATTCAGACTAGGCTAGTTGCTCGGATGACAGGAAGTCCACATCTGGATATTGCATGTTTATAGGGGGCAATCTGGTCTCCTGGAAGAGCAAGAAACAGACTGTGGTTGCGAGATCCACAGCCGAGGCAGAGTACAGGGCCATGGCCTTAGGCGTGGCAGAGATGTTGTGGTTGAGAGCTCTGTTGGTGGAGCTCAACATAGATCAAAGGGCCCAAATGAAGTTGTGGTGCGATAACAAGTCTGCTATTAGTATTGCCAACAACCCTGTGCAGCATGACAGAACCAAGCATATCGAGATTGATAGGTTCTTCATCAAGGAGAAGTTGAACAGTGGACTCTTGGAGTTAGGTCACGTTTCAACTAGAGATCAAGCAGCAGATTGTCTGACGAAAGGACTGAACTCGTTGGACTTAGCTAGAGGGTGTGACAAGATGGGCTTAGTGGATATCTTTTGCCCATCTTGAGGGGGAGTGTTGAGATATATTGTATGTTTCTAGGGTTTAGATAATTATAGAGAATTCTAGGGGGTTATTTGTAAGAAGTGTTGTAAGGCTTATAAGAGCCCAAAACCATTAATCAAAAAAATCAGGTACTGTTCACGGGTACTGTTCACCCGTTACTGTTCACGCGTTACTGTTCAATACAATGGATCTCATCAGGGGCACTACAAATTACCCCTCACACTCAACAGACTGACAGACCATGGTTAAACAGGCATGCAACCACACATTGGAAGAATCCAACTTTGCAATTTCCGTACAATTCCAGGTACACAATGGAAAATCTGCAAGATTGGTGGAAAGATGAGTGGAATGGGGCCATACTCAGTCACAAGTATCAGTTGCTTTTCACATTTTGTGCAAAACCCTAATATAACTAACAGTTCAGCAGGCATTGGTGGATGATCAATGGGAATCACAGTTAAGGCAACCCCTGACAACAGATGCACAACAGCAAAAGCAGGCACTCCAACTAGAGTGCATCTCAATGATCAGGAGGAAGACACAGTCATATGGAAGCGGAGTAAGTCCAAAAAATAGACAGTCAAGTCATGCTACACAGCAATTCAAGAAGGACCTTACGTTACAAGGTATATGGACTCTCAAGCTGCCAACAAGAGTCTCCATCTTTACTCGATTTCTGTTACAGAACAAGATAATCACAGTAGACAATTTGATCAAGAGAGGGTGGAATATGCCCAACATATATTACCTGTGCAGAAGTGAGGAAAAGGATGCAAATCACCCGTTTGGCTACTGCCGATGCACGCAACATGTCAGGCGATTGGTAGTAGCGCACTTTGCAAACACCATTGAGTTTAGCGATGATTTAACTCAGGGTAGATACAAAGAGGTGGCCCTACTACAGGGTAAAATGAAGCAAAAGAGACTACAATTCACAGTATGTTTTGTAATTTGGAGAGAGAGGTGCAGTACAATTTTCAGGCAAGAACAAAAAACATCTCAGGCGCTACACATGGAAATCAGAGAAGAAATGCGTCACTGGTTCCGGGATTAAACCTTTTACTTTAGCTTTTTCTTTCCTTCTTTCTCTTTTCTTTCTTTCTATTTAATTTTCTCTTCTTTCTTTCTATTTAATTTTCTCTTATGTACATAGCTGGTATATTAATGAAATAAATAAAATTTGAGAGTGTGATCCTTATCTTTTCACCAAAAAAAGAAAAAAAACTTATTTGGTTTATACTTTTTCTTGTAAAAAGAAAATATCAATTGCTTAGTAAATCGATAGCCCGACATATGTATACATCATGGGCCCCAGAAGGTGATACTCGAATAAATTTAGCTAAAAGCACTGACGTGCAATAATTTAGTAAAGGACCTGGGTCAACGTCAACGTCAACGTTTTGCTTTTGGAGTGCAAAGAAAGATCGAATATTAATTAATTCTTATGCGCAATTAATGCCCATTCAGATGGACCCAATTAAATGTACAAGAAGCTAATAGCTAGATCATGATTGAGCCACATATATAATTAATCTTATTTTCTATTCTATTAATTGGTGATTAATTCTTTTTTTTTTCTGCTTACAAAAAATGTAAGTTTGTTCTATTCTAATTTGGACATTCAAACTCACTTATTACATAATTATTTTTGCTTCGTTCTATTGTATTTTTTTAGAATAAAAAAAATTACAAAATAAATTCACAAACATGAATAATGACTTATTTAATTTGAATAACAAAATCGGTATCGATGATAGCATCAATGATATTATTTACATATCAACTCCCAATTATATATATAGCATATAAATATTTACTCCTTATTTGTGTTTGTTTAAGATAGATTTAGCTTTATATTCGTAGTTTAAAAAAAAAATCAAATCGGACCTTAAACTTTAAAGTACATCAAATAAATCCTTAAACTTTGAAAAAATATAAGTTTTAGTCTCTGAACTTTTATTTGCATCTAGAGATGTCAATTTTTAGTCTCATCTAATGGATCAATTTTATCCAACTCAATCTGATCTAATATGACTTCTTTAAACTGAATCAGACACAAATATAAATTATTTGTCTTGGGTTGGTCAAGACAGGTTGAATATGCTCCGATTTGATCTGAATCGAACTTAACTCGTTTAAAAAAATAATAAAATAATGTCAACCTGATCCGACCTGATCTATTTATATCTTTATTTACACCATTATTATTATTATTATTATGAAAATAATTAGCTGAAGGTCTATCAGGTTAAATAAGATCCACCCGTCGGGTCAAACCAAGAACTATCATATATAGATGCAAATAAATGTTCAGGGGCCAATTTAATTTTTTTTGAAAAATTCAGGGACTAAAATTTACATTCTTTCAAAAGTTTAAAAATTTATTTGTTGTAATTTAAAGTTTATGGATCAATTTAAATTTTCTGAAAAAAATGAAGGACCAACTTAGTGCAAATGAAAGTTTAGAGACCGACTTGATTTTTTTTTTAAGAAAGTTCAAAGACCAAAAAGTGAATTTTCTCAAAATATTAATTAATTAATAAAGTTTCATTGTGTTTAGTATTTCACTAATTCTATTCCAGACATAATTCTAATAAATTCCGCTGGATATTGAAAGGAGCTATAGTCTTGATGGTGGATCCATAACCCTTTATCTAGAAAACAGAATACACCTTAAGGATAGTGAAATAATGATCCGGTTCTAATTTATTTTATGTTCATTTTACAATTGTCTGAATTTTATTCAAATTTGTTCCAACAATTAAATGCCGATATAGGAATGGCAACTTAAATTGTATGAATGTGGAACAATTATGAATTTATAATTTTGCTGAAGTTAGTAATATTTGGAAATTATTATGTCACGTTAAGCCTAGAACAGACCCAAATCTGATCTTACTTAATCCATTATCATCTCTAATTAATTCCAGAAATTCTCATCCATGTATATAAGCAATGGTAACAGAGAAACCAACCCATATATAATTAATTTCCACCATGCAATAAAACACAGGGTCCCACGCTGTTGGTGTAAATAATATCTACAATCATGAAGTGTTTTGCAATTAAAATCAGGCTTTTGTTGATGTTAATTGAAAGTTCTGTCGATAAATTAATTAACAGTGATTGACGTTGATGATATAGTTGGCTGTTGACTAGACCAGCATCAAAGTCAACGTCAACCTTTTCTTTTTTTCCCTTTTAATCCAACTTTATCTTTAATTTTGTGAGAAGTTTTCTTTAATCCAACTTCGTTATATCCCTGGATAATTATTTGTTTTGAAAATTATCTATTCTCACTTGCCGGCATTCATTATTTTATTATTATTTTAGAATTATTTTTTTTAAAAATGAAAAAATTAAATAGAAAATTTTAAAAATAAAAAAATTTAGTATTCTACAAAATTTTGATATAAAAAAATTTATTGAGTAACTTAAATTTATTATTTGAAATCGATTTGATAAATTATAAATTAAAAATACTGAGAAATCCAGTACTTTTAGAAACATCCTTGCTTTATTTATATATATGATTGCTCATCCAACAATTTTGATTGAGGTTTATTTCTAATTACTTCAAGCTGGCATCCCATCTATACTTACAAAGAAATTTATGTCGACATAGCAGTTATAATTTTAATTGTATGGATGTAGAGCAATTGCTAATATTATAATTTTGTCAAATTAGTAGATTTGTCTAAAACTATCACATCAAACTTTTCAGGATAGTAAGAAAGAATTTTCAGGACTAATAATTTCAGAGTTGCTCATTTGCGTCACAAAATTAGTATTTGAAAAGTTTGATGTGCCACTTTTTTTTATAAACTTTTCAAATATTAATTAATTTGGGGATGCAATAACAGAAACTCCAAAATTATTAGTCCGGAAAATTCATTTTTATCAATAAAATTCAAATTATAGAGATAGAAATATTTTGAAATTGATGTCAAAAAAATACTAAATTGTTGATTTTACCAAAACATTCATTTTTTTTAATTGTAGATCGACATGCATGGTGATGCTCATATACAATATTGATGCAGATATAGCTTAGAAGTTTGTCAGGAGCTTAGCATCCACAGTTGTATCTATTAGAATATATTCATTGAAAGTGCTGTCAGCATATAAAATTTACAGCATCAACTTGTTGCATCTCATATCTTTTGTAATTGATGTTAGTAGATCTTTCGTTTCAAAAATTTGTAGGTCATTGAGAGATAATATTGCGTCAAATGAACTAGATTAATCAAAATTTTAGTACATTTATGCTAATGATGCATTGGTCTAAGAATTGAAAGCTAGGCAAATTTCATTCTCTCTTATAACTTATTAATTATAAGGCCACTGGTCAAGTAGTCAACACGAGCTCAACTAACTTTCTAGGACACCATGCATGTATGATATATAACATTTTTGCGCCTCTTTTTCCATTTGAAAAACTAGAATTCATGTTTCTTTCTATCCACTGAAAAGGAGGCAAAACATCAATCGATCGATCGATCGATCCGATAAATGATGAGCACAATATCGCATTCTTCCATTCTAGTAAATCTCCTCTTTCTTCTAGCGCTTCTGCAGCAATTCCTCTCACAATCTACGGCTCAAACTTATATGAACATGACACGCAATACGGAGCTGAGCCCGTCGGGCCCCATATCTTCTATAGCCTCTCGCTCCGGTGATTTTGCCTTCGGCTTTCGGCCTACAAACCAATCGCATTTCCTCCTGGCAATTTGGTTCAATGCTACTTCTCCTCAACCAATTATATGGTTTGCAACGACCAACGACCGCAATCCCGTTCTCGTGTCTGCAAAAGCGAGTTTCCTTCTCAATAATGCCGGATCGCTTTCTCTCACTGACCCTGCCAACTTGCTTTGGAATCCAGATCTAACAGATGCTGAGTATGCAAACCTCAGTGATGAGGGAAACTTAATCCTCTATGATGGTAATGGCAGCCCCATGTGGGGAAGCTTTCAATATCCAACTGATACAATTGTCCCAGGCCAATCTCTCTACAACGGCTCTCAGCTCTGGTCCAAGCTCACCGACTCCGATTTCTCTAAAGGGCGATTCACCCTAGCAGTCCAACCAGATGGAAACGTAGTCATATATCCGTTGTCCCTTCCCAGCTATGACCGCTACACTGCGATCTGGTCCTCAGGGACCTATGAATATCGAGAATATTTTGCCCACAATGCGGCAGTTCTGCTAGTTTTCAACTCCAACGGCTCACTATATATACAGATTTCCAATTTCACTTTTAATGTCACGGCTGCCCCCAACTTTGCAAGCAGTGAATACTATCAACATGCAACACTAGACCCCGATGGCGTCTTCCGGGTGTACGTCTACGCCAAGAGGCCTGTTGTTAGTGAATGGAAAGTAATTGGGAAGCAACTTCTTGATGGCTGTCGCTTGTCAACCAATGGAGGGAGCGGGGCATGCGGCTTCAATGCATATTGCAACTCCAACAATGCCAATCAGACACGTTTAGATTGTGCATGTCCTCCCAAGTACTCATTTGTTGACCCAGAAAGGAAGTACGAGGGTTGCAAGCCTGACTTTGCCACACCAAATTGTGAAGATTATCAAACTGAAGATTTCGATTTCATAGAACTGCCAAATACAGATTGGTCGGTCAAGGACAGCTATGAGAACTTCACGTCAAACAATGGTCAAGAGGGGAACTGTAAGAACTACTGCTTGAATGATTGCTTTTGCATGGTGGCAGTGTTCGGAGCTGATGGCTGCTGGAAGAGACCCCTTCCTCTCCAATTCGGCCAACGCGGTAGTTATATGAATCGGACCGCATACATGAAAGTTCCTAAAAACAAAACTGGCTCACTAATTACAGAGAAGATGAGTAACAGAAAAATATTATCAAGAAGAGGCGGTTTTATTTTGCTTGGTGGCTTAACAGTTGCAGTAGCTCTTTTGTCAGTCGCAGTGTTCTTCCTTGTATGGAAGAAAGCTCATATGAATTACAACTTGTTGGCAATAAAACCTAGAGGTTTCTCTTACAAGGAGCTCCGACATGCCACAAGGGGCTTCCGAGAAGAGCTCGGTCGAGGGACATATGGAATTGTCTATCGAGGATTCTTGGAATCAGAGCCACAAATAGAAATTGCAGTGAAGAAGCTCGAGATAGCAAACGAGGGTGAGCGTGAGTTCAAGAGTGAGGTGTGCTCTATTGGGCAAACAAACCACAAAAACTTGGTGCGATTGATTGGTTTCTGCAATGAAAGAAAACATAGGATGCTCGTATATGAGTATATGAGCAAAGGCTCCCTAGCTAGGTTCATTTTCGGTGATTTGAATCTCGGATGGAACCAACGAGCCCATGTAGCCTTAGGAATTGCAAAGGGACTGCAGTACTTGCACGAGGAGTGTAGCTCTCAAATCATTCACTGTGATATAAAGCCCCATAACATTCTCCTTGATGATAATTTGGTACCGAAAATATCAGATTTTGGGGTAGCAAAACTCTTAGGTGCAGACCAAACAAGAACTAGTACCTTTGTGCGGGGGACGAAGGGCTACCTTGCTCCAGAGTGGTTCAAGGACCCGGCGATCACAGCAAAGGTTGATGTGTATAGCTTTGGTATGGTGCTACTAGAAATTATCTGCTGTAAAAGAAATGTCGAGCGCTGGGCCTCGGAGTGCCTTAGAACAAACTCTAATTGGGAACAACTGGTGGAAGGTGATGAAGAAGCCCAGGCTGACATTAATCGGGTGGAACTGTTCACAAGAGTAGCCCTTTCTTGTATTCAAGACGACCCCGCATTAAGGCCAACGATGCATGAAGTGGCACACATTCTCGCTGGTGACATCGTTGTTTCGCCTTCTCCAACTTCCCTGGACTAGCTAGAAATGACAAGTATTTTCCCTTTAAATATATAGGCAATAATTATATATATGAAGTTATGGTTAGTATGCTCTGTTGTTTCTCACTTGTTATTAGTATGTACCACATTTTTAGCTGTGTCAAATAGGTTTACAGTATCTTTCTAGTAGTAAGGTTTGTTGTACTAATAAACTAGTTTTATTTTTCACTTAATTTGGTTGTATCTGTTATATTTATATAGCCTATTTTTGGGTTAATTAATTTCTCTTGTGCCATTGCAGCTCCATGAAGTTTTTTGATATATCATATATGCCTCTCAACTCTTAAAATTAATTCTTATTCGTCCTTGAGGATAACAATAAGGGATTTATCAATATTGGAAGAAGGATTAACGAAGTTTTAGATTATGGATTAATTTTCTCGGCATGGCATGGTACAAACTCATATATTACCTCTATCTTTTCGTTGGCATCAAATCTTTTTCATGCTTATATATACTTGATTATTGAGTAATTAGCCCAAGAGTCGACACTTAATTAATTAGACTTGATACTAATGGTGCAAAAGCCCATCAGAGCCTTAATTAGCTCCCTTCTAAAATATTGGGCTTCACCTGCACGTTATATGCTAAATCATGCAATATCTAATCACAATCAGATATATGCTACAGGATAAGTCCAAAAATTGTTAAGAACATTCTTTTTAACACTAGCGATATAGCTTCTTTGGATGAAAATTAAATGATAATTAATGATTAACTTGATGATTTTATAATAATTTTGCAAATAAAACTAAAAAGAATTAAAATAAAGAATTTCATAGACTGAGTACGTCTATGATTTTTTTTCAATATTTTATTTATTTATTTAAAAAAGCCATTGTTAACGGATCTCCACCCAATTTTTTTAAAATAAAAACAGGACAAATTTTTAACTTTAAAATGCCCACAAAAAGTTCTTAATCAAATTTTGAACATGCAATCTTTCCCACAAATAGTATTGTGTTAACCACTATGACAAATTTTGGTTCTCAGCACTGACAATTTGGAAGGCACTTTTACATATTATGAGAAATTACGAGGGAATGATCAAATTACGAAGACTAAATTATTTTGAATTGACATCTTCTACATGACAAAAGGTAAATCTCTGAAGGGTATTTATTAAAAAAGATATTAATTTAAAAAAAAATTACAAAAGTTGAAGATGCATGACGGAAAAAACTTTGAAGTAATAAATGTTGTCGGGATAAATCTTGTGATTGATGTACTATTTAAATTTGTTTAATTTAATTGAATATTCCACTAATTTTCTTGTGATCTGAGTTGATTCTTTTAGTTAATACTGTATTGGGAAGAACCTCATATCTAATACAGTAGTGATAAGTCTCGTCTCTTTATAAAGAGGTGCAGATCAAATCTCACAAGAGATATTTGAAAAAGATTAAATATCGGAATTAACGGTAGTCTTTATATCAAAAAAAAATACTATATTGGGAAACTAACGGCAGGTTTTTTTCCTTTTGCTAGTTTTGGTTTATTCATAACTAATACCTTTCAAAAAAGATCTATTCATAATTAATGCAGAATGTATATATTTTTTAAAATAGTGGTCACGCCAGCTGTTTTAATTTGAATCTAAAAGATAGGTACCACATAACCCCGGTACCAGTAGGGTTAAAGTTTGTACTCTGCTCTACTAACCTTATTCTAATAAAATTTCTTGTATAAAGTTTTAAACATTTTGTATAATTAATATGTGTGACAAGGAATTCCTCTGCAGACGCGGGAAAAATAGGAAAATTAAATACAGAAAGCATGATAGATGTATCCTCCTTCAAATACACAAAACCTAAACTTTGGTACTGGTACCAGGAGTATGTCTTCAGATTTCATAAGAAAGACTTTGTATTCCTTGGCTTTTGATAAAGAAATTCTACATCTGGCAACCAAAATTTTAATAAAGAATAAATCAAATGTTTCTCCAACCATTATTATATTAAAATGCATTTTGTTCAAATATTATGGTTGTCACGATTTCGAAACCAGCACCTACCTTTCACGATGCAATTTAAACTATATTAACTGGCCATATCATATATATATATATATATATATATATTAAAATGCCAACAACTTTCCACTAATTAATGGTCTCTTGTTCTCTGTTATATATAAAAGGTGCATAATCTCAACGCTCCTCCTACTTAATTTTGATTGCTTAATCTTCTCCACCCCCTTCTTCTTCTTTTTTTTTCCAGCGTTCTGTTATCCCTCTCTTGAGATAAATACTCTTTATATTCTGAAAATTGGAACGTTATTACTGTGTACATTTTAATATTTTGATTTGGTTACAAGTAGCAGTTGGGGAATCAGAAATATTAAGTACAGTATTTGTAGTGATTGTACTTGTACAATTTCATATTTTGTTCACACTTATTATCTATGCATGAATATGCATGAACAACACTGCAGCGTCTTGCTAAATGGTTTGAACCAAAATAAAGTAGAAAACTATTTAAATAGATCATTATTTGTTCTGAAAAATGTTTATTTTCTCATATTTATCTGATTAATATAAGAGCCCTTCTGACAATACAATAGTGTAATTAATTAGAGGGCCTCTGCTTTAGTATACAAATTTTAAATGCTAGTAATTGTCTAGCTTAGCTAGCATCCATGTTCTCTAAATAGTGTGTTAAATGCAGAATTTAGTGCAACGAAACTCGACCACTGCCAGACCAGCTGATCAAAAGCTCAACTAAGTTTACAAATTACAACACGGTGTGTGTGCCTCTTGTTTCGTTTTAAATTCACATTATGAATCAGACAATTCATTTGAAGCATTAAAAAAGGGAGGTGAAAAACCAGCAAATTAACAATGAGCAATGTGTCGTGTTCCTTCCTCCTAGTCAATCTCCTCTTTCTCCTAGCAATTTCTTTGCAATTCCTTGTACAATCTACTGCTCAATTCTCTGATATAAACATGACGAAGGGAGCAAATCTGACCCCCTTGACTGCTCCCCTAGCCTTTCCCTCTGGTGACTTTGCTTTCGGCTTTAGGTCCGTCAACCAATCACATTTTCTCCTAGAAATTTGGTTCAGTACTACTTCCCCTCAACCAATTATATGTTTTTTAAAAGATAGTGCTGTCCCATTTTTGTGACCTCAAATGCGAAGTTTAAGCTCCCCAGTGATGGAACACTCTCTCGAACCGACCTTGAAGTTCGCTTGTGGAATTCAGACAAAAATGAAGGTCAGGTTGCTTGGCTTAGTGACGAGGGAAACTTTATCTTCTATAATATCATGAATAGAATAATCTTGTGGCAAAGCTTTGATAAACCAACTGATACAATTGTCCCAGGCCAATCTCTTCCCACTAACTCTCAACTGTTGTCCAAGCTCACTGACTCTGACTTCTCTAAGGGACTATACACCCGAACAGTCCAACCAGATGCAGACTTAGTCGTATATGTTTTGTCCCTTCCCAGCTATGACCGCTACTACCCTGCCGCCTGGACCACAGGCACCTATATACGAAACACTAGTGACTCCACAGACTTTCTGCTATTTTTCAACTCCACCGACTCGCTATATTTCAAGTTTCTCAATAGAATTGTTAATGTCACACATGCCCCCAACTTTGCAAGTAGTGAATACTATCAACATGCCACCCTAGATCCTGATGGCGTCTTTCGGCTTTACGTCTATCCCAAGAACACCACTGTTAGTGAATGGAAAGTTGTAGGGAAGCAGCCTCCTGATGGTTGTCAAATGCAAATCAATGGAGGCAGTGGTGCATGTGGCTTTAATGCATATTGCAACTCCAGTAATGCCAATCAAACACGTTTAGATTGTGAATGTCCTCCAAGGTACTCATTTGTTGACCAAGAGAGGAAGTACGAGGGCTGCATGCCTGACTTTGCCCCACCAAATTGTCAACATTACCAGGCTGAAGATTTTGAATTTATACAGTTAAATAATACAGATTGACCAACCAAGGATAGCTACGAGTGGTTGACCCCAACCAATGAGCAGAACTGTAAGAGCTGCTGCTTAAATGATTGCTTTTGCATGGTGGCAGTGTTCGGAGCTGATGGTTGCTTGAAGAGATCCCTTCCCCTCGCATTTGGCCGACACAGTACTTATATCAATCAGACGTCATACATGAAAGTTCCTAAAAACAAAACTGTTCCGAAGATAAATTTCAGAAAATGGTTATCGAGTACAGGTGGTATATGTTTTGCTTGGTTGTTTAATAGTAGCAGTAGCTCTTTTGTCAGTTACAGTGTTCTTCTTTATATGGAAGAGCGCTCATCTGAAAGCTGACTTGTTGGCAATAAAACCTAGAGCTTTCTCTTACAAGGAGATCCAACAAGCCACAAGAGGCTTCACTGAAGAGCTAGGTCGAGGAACATATGGGATTGTCTATCGAGGGTTGTTGGAATCAGAACCACAATTAGAAATTGCAGTGAAGAAGCTTGAGATAATGAACGAGGGTGAGCGTGAGTTCAGGGGTGAGGTGTGCTCTATTGGGCAAACGAATCACAAGAACTTCGTGAAAATGATTGGTTTTTGCTATGAAGGCAAACATCGGATGCTTGTGTACGAGTACATGAGCAAGGGCTCATTATCTGGATTCATATTCGGTGATATGAGGGTCGGTTGGAACCAAGGGGTGCAAATAGCCTTAGGGATAGCAAGAGGACTGCAATATTTGCATGAGGAGTGCAGCTCTCAAGTCATTCACTGTGATATAAAACCCCAAAACATTCTTCTTGATCACAATTTTGTGCCGAAGATATCAGACTTTGGAGTGGCAAAACTCTTAAACACCAACCAAACATGAACATGCACCTTCATCCTAGGGACAAGAGGCTCCTTGCTCCAGAGTGGTTTAAAGATTCGGAGTTGTTTACAGATGCAGAGATCACTGCAAAGGTAGATGTCTATAGCTTTGGAGTTGTACTACTAGAAATCATTTGTTGCAAAAGGCACATGGAGCAATGGGCCTCTGAGTGTCTTTCAACAAATTCCTGCGAACAATTGGTCGAAGGTGACGAAGAAGCCATGGCTGATATAGGGAGGGTGGAACGGTTCGTACAAGTCGCCCTTTCATGTGTTCAAGACAATCCCGCTTTAAGGCCGATGATGCATGAAGTGGTACATGCTCTGGCTGGTGACATTACTATTTCTGCTGAGCCTTCGCTGTCTGTCGAGACTAGCACCTTTCAGACCAAAAAGAGCAATTGAAAAGTGGATGCCTTTTAATGTCTGCAATCAATCATTTGGCATGCCTTGTTTTCTGTGAATTGTCATTAAATTGTTTTCAATGTTTGTATGAAATTAATTTGGTATTCTTTGGGTGATTTTATTAGGTGGTTACCTGAGTTTATTTTTGTAACACTCATGTAGTATTTTGGTGGCAATTGATGGCAGTACTAGTGGTTGGTGCCACTGATTGGTAATATTGTTGTACTGTTTTTATTGAGTGATGGTATTTCTTTGCTTGCCCCTAGATACGAGTGACAGTTGATATTTTGTTTTACTACGACCTCAAACATCAAATTCTCCTTTAAGATGTTTGAAGCACTCTTTTCAATTGAAGCACTCTTTTCAATTGAGATTGAAAGAGGAAAATTGTCGACTCATTTCAATATACCTAAAACATGAAGAATCATTTCAATATTTACTGAGAAACTCCCCAGATCTAATCATGAAACTTCTTTTAAAAGATAAATTAAAGCTTGGTGGCTTGATGGTCAAAAATTACAACAGATCTAATGCTCTAAGACCTCACAATATTTCAACAAGCATATCTCCTATGCCCCTAACCAAAACATGAGCAAGGTCCTCTAGATTCTTTCCCTTCTAGAGACATGATGCAAGGACCAAACTTCATAGCTTCAACAATTTCTTCTCAGACCAGGGAATATTTTCATATTCTGTAGGGGCAAGAGATTTCATCATATTACAAGATTTACCTGTATACACAACAATATTCCCATCTGGACTAATTACTAAAGAGGCGCCTACACTTCCTAGCATCAACAGAACCAGCAAACTCTGGTGACTCATCAACCACAGCTGAGTCATCTTGCATGACAAAGCCTCTGTTCCTTGTGAACTTCCTGATTGGAGTTCTTTGTGTGGCTACCTCTGTTTCTATGGGATTTACAACTGGACGGTTTCTGTGTGCCATCAGTTCTTCACCCGGCACGACCATTTGTTTCATCAACTTCATGTGAGAGTTTTGACAGAAAGGAAATGTCAAAAAACTGTAATTACAATCATAATTAGGGGAAAAGTTGCAAATTTGGCTTGTTGAAGTACCTTCCAGTCCTTGAAATCAAATCTGAAGACAAAATGGCTGTATGAGACATCCCCTGAGGCAACTGCACTTGCTGGTGGTGCATTTCTCGGTGCTGAGTAGCATTTTTCAACATAAGAAAATTCATTTTAAGAGTATTGCATTACAACTTAGAAGTTATGCTTTTCTGTTGTTGCTGTAGTGGAATACCTAATTTGATTCAAGACGATCAACATTACAATGTGCTAAAAAAATTGACAGAAATTTAATCACTTACAGACTAGATGATGGCCGCTGTCATTGACTGAAATTTCAACTCTGCCATCCTTCACTAGGAAAGACAAAGAAAAAATATTCTCTACTGTTTGGGCAAAGGAGTTTCTGTTCAACACCAAATTTTCTAATCTCACACTCTTTTTCCTTCTCAATATTTCAAAAATAGCTAGCATATTTTTATCTGTGTCAGTTTTAGCCTCCTCTTCCCGTTCACCAAGCTGTAAGAGAAAAAAATGAAACAGTTTAGAAATCTGGCAGTTACTTGTAATTTTTCATTTCAACCATAATTTTGTGGTTTCCAATTACTATTATATCTAACTACATTACCAATGTTACCCACAAATGTACAGTAGCAATGGATGCCAGTAGCAATAGAAAATGGCTGGTACAGCAATCCTTTTACCATTAGGTGAAACTGCAATGTTTATATAATTTAAAAGAAAAAAGGACTCCATCAGAGAGATCTTTAGGGGGACAAGTTTCTTCTCTGATCAGCACCAACCAAAATTGGAACCTTGAAAGTAATCTTTCAGTACCTCCTCAGGGTGAGTGCTTTCATTTGGTCGACTTGCTCGTCGCCTTTGATTCGCAACCTTTCTTTGTTTCACTTCAGTGTTCATCGGCCCATTCCTTCATTAAAAAGGATAAATCAGAAAGAAAACAAACAAATATGGTCTCAGAGTTCAGTTAATTTAAGACTTCATATCGGGTATTTCACAGACAAGTTGCTTGTTGAATAGCTCACATATAACTCAATTTTCAGAAATTCATACAGACATTGCCTCACAGTATAAATGGTGCTTTGCAAATTACAAGCAACAACACACTGTATTTACAGCACTTCCAACAAAATATCCAATATTTCACAAATTAACAACACCCAAAAATTTGGGTTATCTGCAAAATTGCACAACAAGATACAGAAGTTCATATTCTATAACTATTTTATCTAGATTTTTCTTATCATTTGTATTTATCACTTTCTAACCAACATTTACCTGCCCCAGGGAATTATTCCAACCAAATAGGACCAAAAGGTCAAATGTCATTTGCAAATATGAGAAATATTGGACATTATCAACAATATTGCACAAATGCACATGTCAATGGTAAAATCAAAAATAGAAGGAAAAAACTATAGACAAGGCAAATTACTGACATGGTACAACATCCAGACCCGGACATGAACACATGAGAAACACTATGTCCCAGATCTGTCCAATTCAAAGCAACTGGGCTTTCAATTTCATCATGTAAGGGGTTATTTGTTTGCCCAAATTTCTCCAACATAGCCGTGACAAAATCAGATGGTGTGATTCCTTCACTTGACTGAGACCGCACTGATGTGACAAGAGTACTGGCTATATCTAATAGTGCCTCAGCATCAGCAACTTGTTCTCTTGGCTTTTGAACTGGAAAATAACCATGGAAATAAAAAAAAAGGGGTAAAGACAGTAATTTCAGAGCCATTTATGCTATAAATTGAATTGCTCTGGATGCTAACCCCCACAGTTTCACTGGATCAGAAAAAAGTAGCCAGATTTTTTTTTTATATTAGCAACCTGAACTACACTAGTAGTTGTAGCAAATAATTGTTAAACATACAAACCAAAAGCTAAGTCAAAAAAATGTCAAACCCTGCAAACTTTGGCACCATGGTTTAATCAATGACACAGGAGGGGGCACAGGAGGGGGAGTTCTTCAAATTTATTGGAACGAACCCCTCTTACCCCCCAAAACCAAGGAACACTTGCAATGTGAACACTGAGATGCAGATATACTGGTTGTTGATTGCAAAGCATAAGACTCTCATCAATCCAAAATTACAATTATATATGAAGAATTTTACCAAATTGATGCAGGCTCTCGACTTCAGTGATAATATTTTGGAATTTGGTTGAATGGGCTTTCACCATGTCATCCTTCTCATCTGAAATAGGACATTCAGAAAAAAACAGTGAATCCATGTAAAAGAAAACTGAAAAAGCCAAGTTAGCTCCTAAAATAACAACAAGGGTTTGGTTTTACACCACAAGATTTGAACTTCTGTGATCCAAGTAAAAAGACACTGAAATGACCGCACAAATTTAGTTCTTTATCGCAAGCCCAACCCAGAAGCAAGAAAATTCAAGAGGGTTGAAGAAAAGAGGAAGCAAGAAAGCAAGAAAAAGGTTACCATTTATCAAATTCTTCATCGCTAGATAGCGAGATCGGAGGCGGCGGCGATCAGCCATGGCTTGCGTCTCGGACTCGGTTGAGCCGGAGGCATCAGACTCTCGGTCTTCTCCATCCCTCCCTCTTTTGGTCGCTCCGGCCATCGGAAAGAAAGACGGGGAGATTTGAGAGGGAACTGTGAGGTCTTATGGGAAGAGAATGGGAATGGGAATGGGAATGGGGATGGGGATGGGGATGGGGATGGGGATGGGGATGGGAATGGGAATGGGAATTGGGAGGGAAGGAGCGCTCGAACTCGATTTCGGCAGTTTCAAAATTTTGGGTGGGATAGAGAGACGATGCCTGGCGAGGGAACGGGAATTATTATCCTCGATCAATTTCGTTTGCTCTCATCATGGGAGAGGTCTGCTTAGAAGTGGGCCTTGATGGGCCTTTTTGGGCCTGTTGAGGTGGATGTTCATGTGTTATAGGCGTTGCTCCTCCTATTAAATGCTGCTCTATGTTTTCTACTGGAGGAATCTCTCTCTCTGTTTTGACGTTTGGATAGTGTTTATCTTTGTTTGATGGGACTGCTTCGTCTTATGTGCTTTGTTCTATCATGAAATTTGATGTATTTGGTGAAATATCAAATCGTTTTTAAATTATATGAAATTTGAAATACAATTAATCCGTGAGTTAAAAAATATATTTGTTAACTTTTGTTTATTTCTGAGAATTTCCGAAAATTATTTCAAAATTTTCTAAAAATTAATTATCAAATTGTCAAAATAATAATTGTCAAACGATCCCCTCCTATTTATGATAACTTATAAAAACAAACACAATTTATGCAGGTACGGGTTGCGGCGGAGCCGCAACTAACCCTTCGAGTGACTAATTAAATAGTATAATCAATCAACAAAACCAAGTAGCTTCTACAGTTTGGCCAAGACCAAAGCAGTTGTGTGTGTGTGTGTGTGTGTTCAACGCATAAGCATTTCATTAATTTTAAAGGAGATCTAAAGTAGCAATGTTGCACCATAAAAGCACACATCAAACAAGTTCAAATAACACTAAAAGATATTAATTAAACCCTTCTTAAACTACATCACGCGTCCGTCTAGTTACTTGAACATCCATTAAACCCTTCACTAGCCTACAATATATCACAACTACACCCTAATTTTACAGACAGCACCAACAATAATACCCCAGAAAACTCAACAGCTAAGTTTAAGGTCAATCAGTGATTTGCAAAATTTGCATTACCTCAGCTCTTGCTTCACTTATCATAGCCTTAAAAACCCTAAAGGTATGTGCAGATTTCGAAGCCAACTTGGCAAGTTCTTTCAATTCCAGGTATAATAAGGATGCAAACCTGAAATGGTTATCTTTTGCTCCATCAAAATTAATTTTTCAATATTTTAAATTCACGTGCTTTTTTTTTTTTTATAAAATCGGTAGATGAATGCATTTCAAAATTAAACATGATGTTGTAAAGTTTTGAAAACAGTAGCATTTTTCTTATGTAAGAAATCTGAATAATTTTTATTTTGCTAATAATAAATATATTTCCTAGTAATAGCAGCACAATCCATAATATTAATATATGATTAATAATTCATTAGATTCAACAAGGGATTTTTTTTATAGTGAAAGATGACAAAAAGGATATAAATATATGCAGATGTGCTCTCAAATTATTTTTTTCTTAAATATATAATATTATAGATGACTCACTTTGTATGAGGTCATTGCGGATATTTTGTTTATTTTGTTGAGGTCTGATGTTTTGTTTATTTTATCCTCTTTCTAGTATTTGTTCTTTTGAGTTTTTCTAAGCATGCTTGCATATATGAGAAATTTTCTTTTATCTCATGTGGGCAACAATAAAAAAATGATACATGAATCCAAAGAGCATTTTATTTTTTATGAAATTCAAAGAGCAATTTGATGTAGTCACGATGGATGTGCACCTAGCACATATCTGAACAAACACAATGAATATTCTGAACTTTGCTTAAATTAGCCATTTAAATGCACAAGTTGTGTTGTGATGAGTAAATTGTGAAAAATAAATGGGAGTAATTGACAATAATTTTCAAAGAGGGGTATTTTTGTTTGATCTTTTCTAAAGGAAGCTCATTTTATAAAAGGGAGCTATTATATAGATATTAAAATTGATACCGATTTTGTTATTCAGATTAAATGAGTTATTATTCAAATTAAATGAGTTGTTATTCATATTGACAATTTTATTATGTAACTAATTTGTACAGTATTTTTATTATTCAACTTAAATGAGTTATTATTCATATTATTGGTATTTGAGTTGAATAATAAAAATACTGTAAAAAAATAAGTTGCATAAATAAAATAATTAATATGAATAATAATTCATGTAATATGAATAATAAAGTCGATATCAATTTTGATATTGATTTTGGTATACTCCCAAACATTTTCCTTTGTAAAATTGTCCCAAAGAAAATTGAAAGGCATTTGATTTGATTATTGTGAACGGGGTCGAAATTTTTGTTAATAATTAAAAAAATAACAAATCACAAAAATAACCCTAATGGGTGGGAAATTATCAAAATGACAATTACTCCAAAAGATTTGGCGTACAGAGTGAACGATAGCAAATCTGGTGTACAGACTCGTTTGACTCGGGACGTCAAAACCTCAGGTGTATAGATCCGTTTGACCTGAGAATGCCGAAGATTTAGTCGTGCACCCCCTCCTGTACACCACAAATCGTGGTGTACGCCTCAACTCCCCCCAGCTGAAATTCTTTTATGTTTGCCAACTTTTTCCATTCCTTTATTATGACAATTTATTATTTTTGAATTTTTTTACCGAAATCTTTACATTATTCACCGAAAACCTTGAATTATATTATTATTATGAAAATATAAAAAATAATTATAAAAATAAAATTCAAAGTTTCAACAATATATTACAATATTTTTTAACAATATGATCATAAGAAAATAATAAATATATTTTGTTTGATTTCTAACGTTATATAAAATTAATGTATTTTTTTAACATCTTTAGTAGTATTTGTTAATTTCATTCATTCCTAATGCTAAGCAACAAAATTGAAATTACTTTCATCGTTTTAAATAAAATCGAATTCAAACAAAAATGAAAATGGTTGATTACTTGTCTTCTTTGTAAATAAAATATTAAATATATTTTATATAATTCAGATAAAATGATTGGTTACTTTACTAGTTGGTATTCTTTGCAATTACATTTATTCATTCTTACTAGTTGGTATTCTTTGCAATTACTTTATATAACCGAGTCGCAGCTCACCGCTGTTGTATTCGCCGTATCCTCCTCAGCCCTTGCTGTTATATGCCCAACACCTTTCTCGATGACAGTAGGACCCACATTGCTCATTGTTCATTTTCCTGGCATCATCATTCTTCATGCCACAGCGCCCACGCGGAAATGTTCATTTTTCAAACTACCTTCATTTGCAAACAATTGAATATACTACTTTTATTTGGTTGCATGTATATATATATTATAATTATAATTATTGCTGTCGAACAGTATGCGCTAGGTTCAGGGAATAAAGAATTTCCCGCCGAAAAAAGGCCTACATCGATAAAAGGGAAAGTTCAAAAACACCGCTTGTGTCTCGATCCCGAGCTCTCCATTATTCCTCCAGAGGCTCTCAGCCGCAACCCTAATTCCAAATTATTATCTTCCATCCTAAGAATAACATGGCGTCGATTGCTTCCTCCTCTCCGTCGTCGTCTTACCCGATCTTTGCTAAAGGCGGCCAAATTTCCATTCCCAGGGCACCTCGGTTCGTGTGCTCTGCGGCTCTTCCTTCTCAATCATCACCAGTCAGTTTCATCTCTCTATTTCTCTCTTCCTTTTCCCTCTGATTGATTACATATTACGATTCTCAATTTTTCGATGTTGCTCTCTTCTACCTTGTAGAAATGCGACAGTTCAAAATTGTTGCAACTCCCACTCAACGGGAAACCTAAATTGGGTGAGCTCAGCGGTACTGCCTCGTTGCTCAATTTCGAGGCTCAACTGCAGGAGAGGGAGGTGTCTCGGAATCCTGACAACAGGTTGCGTGTCTTCTCTGGTACTGCTAACCCGGATCTTGCAAAGGTCAATCTTTTATTTAGTACTATCAACTTTTTCATAATTATTAGTTAAGACCTCGTGATCCCAAATTTCTGGATGCCCATTTAAATTGGTATGGGCTCTACCAGGTATGATTCGTATTTTGTCATCAGCCGAACAAATCGACATTTAATTTACTAGTTCGTGAATTATTCATTTACTACGCGTATTATAAGCGAATTTAACATATCAAACACATTTTATTCTCCTTTTTTTTTTTTTACGGTGTGGTGATTTGGTTTGTTTTTATTGTGGTCGGGACCTTCAATGGGGGGAGAGAAAGTGAAGCATGAAAATGACAATTAATTTTCTCTCTCATTAACTTCTATAAAGCAATAAACTTATATGCAGTAGACACTACTAATTAGCCGTGATTACTAACTTTTATCTATTTTTTTAGACATTCAAGTCTAACAGGCTCGTACACCGATGTTTTCTTTTTTTTTTTTGATAAAAACCTACGCTACAAATGATCACAGTCACCAATTGAAATAAGAAAACTTATGGGATTATCTATGGCAAGGTTATCTTTTTTCCTTATAATTTAAATTTCAACTAACAAATATGAAATATCTCACTAACTGAATTTGTTTATTGAAATGCATTTAGAGAGAGATTGCTATAATCAGAAATAACAGAGATAAAAAGATGATAATATGTAATGGAATTTCCCATTACATATGTGCTATTCAAGGATATATACATATATATTTTATTTGATTTCTACAAAATATTAATATTTTGATATGTTGTTTATATTAGAAAAATGAACTATCGCCGAATTATACCTGAGTCATGAATATTTAACCTTGCCGAACTATTCCCGAATCATTCATTTGTTACTATGGTTTGTCTCAGTACTGTCTTATTAATGTTCATTTTGATTAAAGTAAGATGTTAGTCGTTGGTCAGGTGATCTCTCGGGTTTGGTAAGGTTGTGCTGGTTGTCAGGTTTTGTTAGAAATGTCCATCTTTTTTAGATTTTAACAGTATTTAAGAATAATCTCTTTTTATTTTGGTTATTTGGAAAATGTAGAAAAGAAGATCAGAAAAACTGTTAGATTTTCATCTGAAGTTCATTATTAGTCATGTAGTCACTTTTACAATACTAGAACTATTTCTTCAGTATAAAATTACTTTATACACACCAGCGGCAGGGTAGTGTTCGATAGGACTGTATGTGTCAGGTCTAGATGTGACCTTATCCAACACATAACATTTAATTTGTGGCGGTAGTGTCTTGGATTGGTTGGGGCTCTCCATAATTGAGCTCAATCAGATGAAAATATTACATCTCTAATTATAATGGTAAGGCTAGCATTGACATATCTTGATCATCCAATTAGGTGGGTTACTCTCTACTGCAAACACCTAACCAGTTAAGTTCGGCTTGACCCAACTTGTGCATGCCAGATAAGGCGTCCTGCATATTGTGGTAAAGAGAGAAAAAAAATAGAGAAAAATTTGAGTTGGTTCAGTCTACTGGATCCTTGTCCTGTGCCAATGCTAGCCTCTTGTTATACCTGACATTCTTCATTAGGCGGATATGATGTGCGCCTTCATCTGGACCATTTTAGTTAATCCTGAATATGCCTGAATTGCACTGGCTTGGCCTTCTCAAGGATGTTACCTGGGCTTTTGTCTACCTGACCTAGCCTAGTTCTAATCTTCAGATAAAAACTATGTGTTTATTAGTGTATAGTGTCAGAACCTGATCTGCACCAACTGATCAACTTTAACTAGTGTCCTGATTTGAGAATTTTGGGACATCAAATTATCTGAACCTTGCTAATCCACATGTGCCTTAACATACAGCCAAACTTTAATATTACATAATCTTAAATTCCAATATTTTTTTTTGTTGATAACAGGAGATAGCTTGTTACTTGGGATTGGACCTGGGGAAGATAGACATAAGTAGATTTGCAGATGGGGAAGTGAAGGTGAGACTGCAGGAGAGTGTCAGGGGATGCGATGTATTTCTGGTTCAACCCACATGTCCCCCTGTGAATGAAAACCTGTTTGAGTTATTTGTCATGATTGATGCATGTAGAAGGGCATCTGCACGAACTATTACAGCCGTCTTTCCCTACTTTGGGTATGCTAGAGCGGACAGAAAGGTATGTTGATTGTTATATATATGTTTATTTTGTAACTTTTGGAGGAAAAAAGTGCTATTAAAATCAGCAATGGCCCTCATTTTCTTTAAATATTTTTTGTATCATCTACAATATGTTTATCAGTTCTCTTTTTATGTTTGTATTTGTATTTGATGATGTAGACACAAGGAAGAGAATCCATAGCAGCAAAGCTAGTTGCAAATCTAATAACCGAGGCAGGAGCTAACAGAGTGCTAGCATGTGACCTTCATTCAGGTCAATCCATGGGTTACTTTGATATTGTTGTTGACCATGTCCCTGGCCAGGTATATCAACAAATTTTGTTTTACTGAATTTTCTATTATTCCTGGTTTTGGACCCAAATAAAAAATAATTTGGACAATTCTTGTGAAGCATACGCTCTTGCAAAATTTCATTAGTTTCTTCTACAGTTATACACAATTAGAAATATTATGCATGTCCCCAAAAAAGAACTCGAATGTGATAACTAAAAGGAACTATATCAGAAAACTGGGCAAACTTCATAACCAGATGGAACTAGACCTGAAACTCCCTTCCATTTATGATGAGAAGATGCGGATACCTTCCCGTTGTCTCTCTCTCGATAAGTGAGGGAGAGAGAAGGGTAATTTTGGCCCTGTATGTTTCTGGATCATCTTCTGTTGTTGTCGCAAACAAGAACCGATGCATGAATGATAGTTCTCATGCTTTTTAGGACGCACTGCTGCATGATAATTTTCTCTTTTTTATGACTAAAGTGAGTCTCAAGGATCTGCAGACTTTCACAAAAAACAAACAAAGAAAAAAGAAAAAAAAAAAAGAAGAAAGACAATTTTATCAAGGAACATTGATCTTGTATGTTCTATTAATATATTTTGTATGTGCATTTAGCCGGTGATATTGGAGTACTTGATGAAGAAGGTCAGCCCAGAGGACCTTGTTGTTGTATCACCAGATGTTGGCGGTGTGGCACGGGCCCGTGGTTTTGCCAAGAAACTATCTGATGCACCACTAGCTATTGTTGATAAGAGGCGTCAAGGCCATAATATGGTTGAGGTACTTGTGTTCTGCTTTTTGGAAGGACTGTATATTAGACAACTTCAAAACACTACTTCTTTTTCCTGAAAAATGATACATTATGTAGGTTATGAACTTGATTGGAGATGTGAATGGTAAGGTTGCCGTCCTGGTGGATGACATGATTGATACTGCTGGTAAGTTGAAACACTCCAAAATTTCATGTATATTTCAATTTTCAGAATAGGTCAACTATATGGCATGTACTTTAATGCTAACTAGTACTCGTATTGCAAATATATCCCATATTTCAGGAACTATAACAAATGCTGCAGCACTATTGAAGGAAAAGGGAGCCAGGGCTGTTTATGCCTGTTGCACTCATGCTGTTTTTAGGTACTTCAATAATTTATTAATTTTACATGTGCTATACTTACTGTGCTGCCTGATAATGAACCTAGTTAGTATGCTAGAGCATCAGTAATTCAGTACTTTTTTTTAGTTTTGTTATGGGTGACCATTTGATAATCGATCTTAGTAAGCCTCCTTTTCTTCCCAAAACCTTAATATGTCCAGAAGCACCTAATTGGTTAATTGGTTATGCTGCATATAACTGTGCTAGTGTCATGTGGTACAATACTGACTTTTGTAGTGATGTGAGGATGGTAATTTGAGTATTTTTCTATAGTAATGAGAAATGGAGGGTTATGTTGAAACATCACTTTGAGATGATGCTTTGGTTGTCATTCTTCAAAAGGAGATGGAAATGTTTGTCTTATTAGGAAGTTTTTTAAACAATGTTTTTGACAAAGAGTATACATGATTCATTGTGATGTTTTGTGAATATGCATGGTGGTACTGTTTGCCGGGTGAACCTGATATTCAACATTTGTGAAGATAGACATGAAAATTGCCTTATAAATGTAATGCATGGCACTTAATGTGGGAATTACTTTGTGCAGCCCTCCGGCAATTGACAGGTTGTCAAGTGGTGTATTTGAAGAAGTTATAGTCACAAATACAATTCCTTTAGCTAAGCAACAGGAGTTCCCCCAACTGACGGTGCTTTCAGTTGCAAATCTACTTGCTGAGACGATCTGGCGTGTCCACCGAGATGGTTCTGTTAGCAGCATATGCCAGTAGAAAGTTCAGTTTATTTATTTATCTATTTTCAAAATTCATAGTAAATTATAAATACCGAAAGGATGGCAATTCCTGAAATAGTGGCTTAGGAGTTGCTTGAATAAGGAAAGGTGGCTGGCTTGGAAATGCCAGCATCATTCATATGGTTTGTGCTGTGGAATAAATGAGAGGTTTGATCTAGTGCATAAATTTTGTCTGTTGGTGCTACAGCTTTTTGTTCGTGTCCTGAGATTTCGTAATTATAGTCTGCTCTTTTAGTGCCTATTGCCAGGTTTATTTGCCAAGAGCATGTTTATTTTTTACAGGGACATCAAATGCTGGAAACGTTGAAATAGAAAAGGCTTAATATGGTATATATGCTCTTGACATGTAATATTCTGTCTGTACTCATTAATGTATCATACATCTCTAGCTCTTTCATAGTCTATCCATATTATTGTGAGAATTAAATTAGACTAAATGTTGTTAGTATTTCTTGTATTTCGTCTAAGAAACACACGGATTGTCTGTAGATCTAAATTTGGTTTACGAGTACAAATGTACAATGCAAAAGCGGTCAATTAATCCTCAACGATCCGACGGATTGGGGCCTACGAGCTTAAACTCTTAGGTTTTTTGACCAGTCAATACTTTCAGCAACGAATCTCTAATCTCCAACAGATATTTATCAGAACTTCTATAAATCTCCAGCAAATTAAAAAAATATATATTTAAACAGCACAATAAAACATTTAATACAAATAATAAAACAATTTAATGATATAGGAGCTCCGTTTCTTTTTTAGTTAATAGTGTGCATTTCATTGTACAGTTTAGTTTAGTAATCAGTGTATTTTGATTGTATAATTGAAGTATTTATTGTATTATTTAGTTTAAAAGTTTGTATTTTAGCATAGTTTGTGAAGAGTACCATTGGAGTTGTATGAAGCATCTGGGGCCGACAGCATAACCACCTCCGCCTCTAGCAGAGCTCCACGTGTCCGCTCTGCGTAACGGCCATCACGTGAGGTGCACGGGGTTTCCTTTCGCCACCTATAGCAACTACCAGAGCAGCAACCAGCACCTTGCTTCTTCAATCTTCCCTCCGTTTTGAGCTTCACATTTCCAAGCATTCCAGAGAGCGATCTTCTCTCTATTTCTTCCGATCGGAGTTTCCTCTGAGTTCGAGTATTATTTGAATTCGACTGCTCACAGTCACAGAGTGAGTCTTAATTCGTTCTCTGTTTGTTGTCGACCTGCCTTTTCTTTTGAGGTGAGTTCTTGAATCTTTCTTTTCCATCCATCTCACTCTCCTTTTTCTTCTTCTATTTCTAATTCTAGCTGCACATGATCCAGTTCCTACTGATTTCTTTCTACTTTGAATCAACTTTTTAGTTTAATTGCTGAAAATAACTTCATTTCGATTTGGAAACAAATGACTTCCTTCTCTCACTCGAGTCCATCTGTCTATATAAACAAGAATAGAGTAGTTGATGCTTCTTGTTCCAGTGTAAATTATTTGATAATTCTTTTATTTTTCAAGAATCAGGATCCAGGAGTGATGTCTACAAGAAAAAGAAGAGATCTTCGGTCTCTCTGCTTGTATGGAAATGCGCTTATCCTCTTCTTCTACTTTGCATCAGCTTTCACGGATCCCTTAGATGGTAATTAATTCTATCTACTGCTCATCTTTTATTTTAGAGACTCGTAATAGGAATCTATGGACTGCACTTAACAAGAGATTTGTACTTAATGTAAGTAATATAGTATAATGTATTAATTCAAGCGCTATTAATTTCCCTTTTGGACCACTTAAGGTCAATTGCCTACTTTATTAAGGGAACTATACTAGTATTATTTTTTCTTCTGATTTTATAAATTGCTCTGTCCAGTGAAAACAATGGAGGATTTCTATGGATTGTTGAACCAGACAACTCAGTTAACTGGTTGGAAGGCAACTGGAGGGGACCCGTGCGGCCAGAACTGGACAGGTGTCTCTTGCTCTGGTTCTTCTATCACTTCCATGTAATAATATCATCTTGTAACTTAATTCAGTGATATTTAAAGACCAATGCAAAAAATTTAAGATTCTTTGATTGATATGTTTCGGTTACATTATTCATGTCAAACTTGAACAGAAAGATAAGTGGGCTTGGACTTGGTGGGGCAATGAGTTCTCAGCTGTCCTCTTTCCTTTCACTCACTCAGCTGTAAGTCCATTTTCATGTATTTTCCATTTTCAGATATTTCCAATTTATTAATTTCAGTATTCTAATTAAAACTAGCGTGCCTCTATAATGTTTTGCAAATTATCATTACATATTTGGAACATAAGGATGACCTCCTTATAAATACAGAAACTTTGAAACTGTTTGTGTTTTATGAAAACTAATGCACTTGCTTATGTGGTGCAGGGACATGAGCTACAATAATATTTCTGGGGAAATACCTTCTGGTTTACCCCCAAATGCTACTTTCATGTAGACTTCTTGCTTTCTATAATATTTGAAGTTTAAAATTGACATCCATAATTTAATATTCTAATCACTCTACTGCTCTATAGAAATTTGGCAGCTAATAAGCTTGTGAGAAACATCCCTATGTCATTGCCTTCTTTGAAGAATCTCAAATATCTGTAAGAACCCTTTCATTAAAAGAAGCATCAAAGGATGGAGAACATAAGAAAGGTCCTTCAAAGATGCATTTATTGATTTCATCATTTATTGCAGAAATGTGAGCTACAATAATCTGTTTGGGGTGGTTGGCAATGCGTTCACAGATATGTCGAGTTTAGAAATATTGTACGAAATCTGAAGTAGATATTCATTGAATAAAAATTTTGCATTTTTATTTGCAATATTTAAATCCTCCTATTTATAACACATTTCTTTCAGGGATCTATCATTCAATAGTTTCTCAGGAGATCTGCCAAGCTCATTTGGTTCATTACAAAATCTTCACTCTCTGTAAGTACTCTCTGTAGTCTACCTTATCAAGTAAATACTAATTAATCTGTTGACATTCTTCCCTCCTGCTCTCTCAGCTACTTGCAGGATAATCAGTTCACAGGCTCAGTGACTTTTTTAGCAAATCTCCCACTAAAAAATCTGTGTGTCTCCTCTATTCATCTTTTTATTTGTAAAGTATTAAGATCATTTAATATTTATTTATCAGTTCTCTAAGCACTTATATTTTGTTCTCAGAAATATTGAAAATAACAACTTCAGTGGTTACGTCCCAAAACAATTCGAGCTCATTCCCGAACTCAGGTATGGCTTGATAAAGTAAAAGCTTACTAGTAAAATATAATTGGAAACATACAAAGTGAGATGAGTTACTTTGTTGAGATGAATTGATGATATTTGTACATGGATCTTATAACATACCAGAGATCCCCAGTGAAGTCTGGTATGTTGGTACTGTTAGGTACATACTAGTACTGCACTTGACTGCTAGGAAAAAAGGGTTCCTTTTGCCTCAATCCTTGATTGCTTCTACAATTGGCCAATATATTGCATCATATATTTCAGAGTTAAATTATAGTCTTTCTTGAGTACTCTCAATCTACATAATGTACATATTTTCAGGATAGAAGCAAATCAGTTCGAGCCATATTTCCTGAACCGAAGCAGAACTGTCTACCTTCCACTCCCATCAGCAGACAAAAATGTTAGCCACACCCCAAAAGTTACGTACGGAGTTCCCCATCAACACCTGCACAAAAGGAGCAATGTGGCTGTTGCTCTCATGGCAGCAGCTTTCAGCTCTATTTTTGTCAGCTTTGCAATCTCCTTGGCTGTGTATCTCCTTATTCGACAGGCCCGCAATGAAGAAGAAATTACAAATATTATGTCATCCCCTTCTGTCATGTCACAGCCAGTTGGTAAATTTTGAATGATTGCATATTTCTAGGATGTTATGATTTTTGTCAATACAATGAAAAACACTTTCTTTATGCAACTATTTACTTGTTCCTAAGTCTGTACATATGTTCTGATGAGCGACTAGTGCTATTCTTTAAAATAAAATCGTCTTCAGATAATTAACAAAGAACTAATTAGTAAATGTTTGGTTATTACTGGTATCTAGTTTGAATTATACAGACGTGTACTATCATTGTTGTAACTTGCTCATTTAAAAAGTAGTAAAGTAGTAGATTCATAAATCCTTGTAACTAGTAGTTAAAGAGGTACTTCTTTAATTTAGTTTGTTTAAATTTTCAGGATCAAAGTGTACTTCAATGGCAAGCATTCACTCTCCTTTCCTCCAGGAAATAAATCCTAGAAGAAGTCACAAAATAAGAGGAAGGATATCTTTCTCTAATAGGTTTAGAAAATTTCCACTTTCGAGGCAATATTTTGCTTCAGACCTTTCAGTAGCCACAAATGACTACAGTAGAGAAGCACTTATTGGTGCAGGTCCCGTCGGTTCAGTTTTCAAAGCACTGTTTCCTGATGGTCAGGTTAGTTTTCAAAGTACTGTTCCTATGAATTTGAATATGGTATTAGTCAGGCTTGGTTCTAGCATTTATGTTCTTGTCCCAGTTAAACCAAACACATGAAAAATTGTGCTGAAGACGATTGGTACAATACAATACAATATTGCATATGGTCCAGACAAGTAGGTATCTATGAACCAACATTTGTCTTCCATTTTATTAGAATTTACTACATATCAATTTAGCAACCTTCTTTTTTTTTGGGTACAATCTCTATGACTTCTCCCTCTTAAACCAGGTATTGGCAATAAAGAGGATAGAGGTGGTACACATGGACCAATTGGAAGAAGAACAAGAGGAATTCCTCGACTTGGTCTCGACCATGTCTGATCTAAAACACCCAAACATAAGCATTCTTAAAGGCTATTGCATGGATCCAGGTCACCATGCTTTATTGTATGATTATGCACGAAATGGTTCACTTTACAGTGCCTTGTTTTCCAAAAACGGAGATACTCAGAAGCTTCTTTCATGGAAATTGAGGCTTAGAATTGCTTTGGGTGTTGCCCATGCTCTAGAGTATGTGCCATTTAAATCTTTTCGACAATTTTACTTTTTGAGATGTTTTTTTTTCAGGAAAAAAAGAAAAAAGACATGCACTAAATGTGTCTCACTAATTTGATGTTTTTTCCCTTTTTGACAGGTATATGCACGAGATATGCTCACCTCCAATTTCACATGGGAATATTAAAGCTAGAAACGTTTTGCTTGATGAAGAATTTGTGCCACATGTTACTGATTTTGGCTTAACCATGCTTCCTCAAATCGTCTCTGCTGCCAGTGGGGTATTGCCCATTTATGTGCTTATATAGTGACCAATTTTTCTGCTTTCCCTCCAGTTTGGATTGATGATAAACCATCTTTCTTTTGCTGTTCCGTAATTCAAATTTGGGAACAAGAAAACTTATAGAAATTATAGATAGCTATTTCAATTTCTGTGATATAGGATTTTAAGATGTTTGAAGGGTCGAAAGGGTACACAGCCCCAGAGATGAACATACCGGGTTCAGACATGATAAAAGGCGACATTTTTAGCTTCGGTGTTCTTTTACTCGAACTGCTGACAGGACTTAAGGCCTTTGATAGGTAATCCCTTTTTGTTTTAACTATTTTAAAGTTATAACCAATATTTTCATTAATAACTCGAGAAAAAAAAAGTGCAACAGGTCAAATGCATATTCCTCATTGTAAAAGTAGATCTAATATTTTTTTTTTCCAACATATTGTATTTTGATAAAAAAAAAAATAGTGAAACTGGGGAAGAGGAGCAGTATCTGGTTCAGTATGCATCACCACATCTCCATGACCTGGACTCTTTACAAAGAATAGCTGACCCCACCATAAGTGACACGATCCCTTCACACTCTCTTTCCTGCCTAGCTGACATAATCCTGCTCTGCATACAAGTACTTTTTTCCCTTTTCTGAGCAAATATTGTGTTTGTAGACAGTCTTGAAAAATATCCGCCAGACCTGGTTTGCAAATAAGTATCCCAAATATTGGGGTTTATTTACAAAATACACTCTCCCTCTGGAAGCAAAATTTAGTCAACATGATGAAACTCATCAACTTGTGGAAAAGAGGTTGACAAAAGGCAGGGTAAAACTATCAACATTTAACTGGTAATACCTTTGTGGTAATGAAGTAGGAAGTAATCTACAATTGTTCAAAAAAAGAATTCAGTATTCACTAAATTTTGCAAAATGTCTGAGAAATGTTGGAAACAATAAAATATTAGAGCAAAACTGTAAAGTCTGTTAGGAGTTATAACTTGTCGTTATTTATTTATGCCCTAAACTACTGTTAATTTATTTTGAAAAACACAGCCAGTGCCAGAATTCAGACTGCCAATGAGTGAGGTAGCAGAGAGACTGGTAAGCCTTGTTCAGAAAGTTGGCCACCAGCACCACAGCTGCCTGGCCCCCAGCTGTCAGGCTGAGCCTCCAATGGTTGATATCGAGCATGGTCCCTCTTTCTGGACCACCAACTCCCACTTCGATCCTTCCTCTTCCCCCTCTACTGCACAGGCTCCAGCTGTCAGGCTGGTATCACAAGCATTTGAGGTCAAATTACCATAACTCACTGACCAGAACTCAGAACTTGGCTGAGGAGTTCAACGAGATAAGTTGAACTTGTATATGTTAGTGTACAGTGTGTTGCATCAAATTAATATTCACAAACAACCGCGGTACCTGTCATGTTTTTTTGCCACATTTTTTGTTACATTTCTTGACATACACACTCTAAAAATTGGACCTTCTCTTTTGAAGTGAGAAAAAGGAGGTGGAGCTTTAGTGTTTTTTGTTTGAATGAATCTAGCTAGAGAAGAAATTTTCCTAGCTGAATTGGTTATGCTTTTAAATTAGATTTGGCTTGTAGAAATGCTAACAGTACCAATGTAAAAGACCAGACCAAATCTGTTTAAAGCTTCATAGAGCACAAATGCGCTTAATTGGATCCAATCATGGTTAAACTAAACAGAAGAGAAAAGGGACTCACGGAAACGCGCGTGCAGACACACACACACACACACACACACACACACACAAAAGAAAGCAAGAGCAAGAAGGAATTTGCACTGGGGTGTGCAGTTGTAGTTGGATTTCCAGGAGAAAAAGGAAGGCGCAATTAATTGGGCTGTAATTTGTAGATTCTAACCTCGCTGGACTACCCTGGGCCCAGAGAGACCCAGGATCATACGACTTAATTCCAAAATGGGTATTTCTAAAGCGGACTGAAACAACTGGGCTACTTCAGACAAACAAAACCCAATATTGATTTATCGATCTTACTCATCTCCAAAGCACCTCCCCAGTTGCACAGAACATAAACTGTGCACTTATTACTACAAGCACAAAATTAGACTATCCAAACCCAAGCTCTAATTATATTCGGCTGAGCAAAGCCTTATTCTCTAAATCTGATCTCGAATACATATTTTTTTTTCTTGCTTTTCAAATTTTTTTCCTACTCAAATAGAGATACTGTTGGGAATTCCCTTGCCGGTGACACCAGGACCTGAGAAGGGCTTGAGCAATTCATACGGGACGATCCCCGCACCACATCTATTCATCAATTTTGTATCCAAGTTTCTCTCATCTATTATCCCCTCTATCTCCTTCATTCTCCCATTAAACCTCTCAAACGCCGCATTTATGGCTGGGTCGGCTTGCCAGGCAAGTTCTGGTTTTTCACCCATATACTCTTCATCTGGCGAGTGAGATGACAGTATGTCCAGAATTGCCATCACAACGGTTGCCTGAATTTGAGATGGAAAGCACTCCAATAAAGCTCCCTCAGGCTTATTCCAGAACTTTTTGAAAGATTCCAACGTGGTATCCTCAACCGGAATATTCGTGCGAGCTATGGTTGGTCTGTTCGGGAAGTAACCAGCATAGTGGTATTGACCGAAATTGACTGCTGCGTGGTGGCCTGAGGTGACCCAAATTATGGTGGTCAGAATGTGGATTAAGTCATCTTGGTTCTCCAATTTGGGCCACCAAGGCTCGTCCTTTTTGTCAGCATGACCCTTTGTTCTGATCTCTAACCACCATTCCTGGATCTCAGAGTCTTGTAAAATATCGGTTGGTGTTTTGTAGTAGTGATTCACATAATCTGTGACCCACTGCTTAATCGATGCCCATATGAGTAACCCGTCGTTAGCATATGGATAGTCTTCTATGGTCAGCCTTAGTCCGTGTTCTGCACTCGGATCCTCAACGGCCATCCCTCTACCAATTATGGAAAAAGGAATCAACAAAACTGATTAGCTTAGTTATACGTCCTGTGCGCATACTTGTTTCTATGTATGAAATCATGGTAGTTGTCTACCTTCTGATTAGATCAGCTGGCAAGGCCTCCGTATCGAACTGCCATTCCAGGCCATATGCCACTGCGCTGATTTCCATGGAGTACTTTGCTGGTGAGAAGCTTGTCTCGATGATACCCCCAGCGCTAATCAGGAACTCCCGCGCAAGTGCATTGATTTCCATCGTGTACCTAAAATGCGGGTGCAGCAGTCTATATATAGGGTGCATTGCGCTCAGTTGTCGGTTC
This sequence comes from x Bolboschoenoplectus mariqueter, assembly GCA_037678475.1. Lineage (NCBI taxonomy): Eukaryota > Viridiplantae > Streptophyta > Magnoliopsida > Poales > Cyperaceae > x Bolboschoenoplectus > x Bolboschoenoplectus mariqueter. Next base: position 179,852 of record CM075244.1, on the reverse strand, counting down.
GATGCTATAATGTATGGCTCAGTGCAACAATGCGTCCTCAACCTAGTACCACCAGATAATAGGAGAATATTAGTTTTGTAATTATATACACTTGTATGTCTCTTCTATATATTGCACCTTACAGCACTTTTTAATTGAATAAACCATCTAATTAAATAACCAGGAAAAAATTTAGAACTTGTGAATCACTTCATCTGGTTTGGTTCGGTTTCAGTTTGTACATATGTAGAGTCTGATATCGTTTGTCCTTACCAATGGCTGACAAGTTGGTGGTAACCAGAGTCATGTGCACAAACATGTGTTTTTGCTAGCTTCCACAGCCATGCAGAAGTCGCATCCCAGTCGTCCGTGAAGACTTGCTTCCATTGCGGGTTTGTAGGTGATGCCGGCCGGGTTAATTCAATGGCTATTGGCATAAGAGTGCCCTCATGTGTGAGAAAGAATACAGTGCGTGAACCGTACAGAGTCTTGTTCTCCAACTCTCGTACTTTGTACACGTATGGAAGCAGGAGGTCATGGTAGTCTAGGATGAAGAGTTTCTTCTGCTTGATTGCCTAAATTAATTTATCATTGAAACAAAACATGATCAGTAATTGCACAGAATATATACGAGAATACTAAAGAAATGATTCAATAAGAAAAATTAAATTATGCTCTATAGTTTTTACTGAGGATTTTATTACACGTGGTTAAGATTGTATAAGTTCCAATCCCATATGATGCATGTATTAATTGACCTATTAATTGTCATAGTTAACAAAATCCAAGGAGAAATTGAGGATTCTTGAACTAAAATGATGATGATCAATTTCGGAATTAAATAGTAAGATCGGAAGTGCAAGAAAGAAGCATTGCTTTCAGTTCGGTACCTCTTGCGCCGTCATGGCTCCCTTTATTTCTCGTTCAATGAGTTCCGGTGTGATGAGAGACTCTGGTGGGCCATAGATTGCAGGATCCAGCTTGCTTACTATAGGTAGTTCCTGTTACACATACAATAGCATGTTCAGATTCTCTCCTATGACCTAGAATTCAATTGTTCTAAAAGCTAGAACCTGAGTTGCTAAGAAGAAGGTATCAGCCAAAATTCACTTACGTCGGTTGAAAATATTTCATCTCAGAAATTATATATCAAATACTAAATATATATAATTTTTTAAACAAATCAAGACCGCTATGGAGACTTGCTGCATTACTACCCTGATTATTTTTATTTTACAATTCAAATTTGACCAAAGTTGCCATAAAATCAATCAAAATTCCAAATTTCATTTTGTGAATTTCAATTCTATTTGAGTTCAATAAGGGCAGGAACTGTCACCAGTATTCCATTATTCCGATCCCAGGCCAAATGTACTTACTGTAAGCAGCTTAATGCTTAACGGATTGAGACCGGCTAGAGTTTGCCGGGAGAACTCCTCATCTCTGAACCATGAGAACTTATCTCCTGCATTTTCATGTTTGAATAATATTATTAAGTAGCAACGGATATATTAATTAATCAATCAGCTTTAAATAAGTGACCTCTGTCTCTGATAAATTGTGTTAATTGAATTTCCTTTCTATTATAGCCTTACATTCACAATATGTAGCAATTTTCTTTTGGAGACCTCTTTTAGTCTAGAAAAATGAAAGCAAGAAAGGACATACTATCAATCATCTCCGGAGTCTCGAACAAAAGAACATTTTCAGTGGTATCTCGGAGTGCCTTGATGATTCGAGGGACAAGAGTTCTGAAAAAGTTTAGGCCTTCTTGCTGGGGTAGTGTAACACCCTCATCATACAATGAATCGATGGCAGTGAAGTATGGAAACCCTAGTTTGGTATCGTAGATAGCTGTCTCTATTGATGGTACAACTGCATGCAGAACTGAACGCAGGGTTTTAGCCGAGAAGGTCGTGTTTTTCACTTCCGAAAAAGCTTCGTCTCTCGGAATGTAAACAGCACTACTCCTTTGTTCTGAATGGGGATCTGCATTGCATATATAAGAGAATTAATGCATGTATTAATTGCACATCAAGAACTTTGTTCATTATGGGTTATATACTTAATTATATTATATTATCCAAACCATATAATTAACTAAGCATCAATTTCCATTCATGTAACAAAAATAAGGCAACTCATCTTTTTGGCATGTCATCTTAATTTGTGTTGAAAGCATCATCAAATTAAGAGCAATTGAAATGAACTTAATTTGTTTCACTCAGGTGACAACATGTAATTAGTGGTGTACATCAAATCCACTTTGTTGACGATGCGTCTGGTGTTTATTGACGCGCCAAAAAGATGAAGATATTTTTATGTGGCTATGAAAATAATGTTGATTTGAGGACCACTTTGATAAATGATTAATTAATATATCCGTGATAAACATTTTCAGATTAAGGCACATATATATATATGGCATTAAAATATCTCTACTTAAATTATATATAGTTCAATAGTTTAAACTACATTTTAATAATCAGCAATATATTAATCTGAGTTAATGTTGTCTCCTTCGTTTTACAACTTGCTTATGAAATATTTTACCTACAAGAATACTCACTTATCTTCACCACATGAAAATTCAAAATACACACGTGCCCCTTGCATGAATACAAATAACATTGTTTCTGTTAGATAATTAATTTTTCCAATTTTTTGGATTGGATCGATCCGGGTGAAGACCAAAGATCCGGCAAAACAACTTTTAATTAATTAGTGAAATTAAGCTTGCATTATATTTTTCAGGTTTTACCATTACTAGTATATTATAATTTTAAGTTATGAACCTTATATATTCCTATGTATCTCTTTGCATAAATGGTATACTTTCCTTATTAATTAATATGTAATTTCATGGCATTTTCTGAATAACTTCTGAAGAAGTATACATAAATGTTCTATTTTTTTTACTAATTAATATCATTAGTGTCTAGTAAAAGGAAAAAATTGACAGAAAGAATGAGTGTATATGCTTAATTAATCTATTGCATGCTTGTTCTTATTATCTCTGACCTTTCTTGGTTCTAGGTCGACCAGTCCGGCAGCGTCTTGGATAGGGGAATTCCTTACTACCACCAAGCACTGGTCTCGCCATGTCATCGTTCGTATCTGGGTTCCCGAGATCATTGTAGACATCATAGTCATATATGCGCTCAAAGCTCTTGCGCTCCCCAGTGCCATCACCTCGTACAGTCTGGAGATCTTTGCTTCTCAGCCTTTCGAGGCCTTTGGGAGTTTGAGATGGCAAGTAAGACTGCAAATATATATATTTTTAGGACAAGAGTGTTAAAATAGAATTAATTCAGAAGCAATAAAACATATCATCAAATAAAATAGTAAATTATTCCTGTAAATTATAGATTTAGAAGGTCAATAAAGTGTTATATATATATATAGTTCAAATATATAGCTAGGTATGTTTGGACTTTTCTTCCGTTAGGTATATACCTAGTGCAAAAGAACATTACTGACACATGCCCTTGGAATTATCCAACATTTTCTGATAATATTTCATGGCAAAATTAATACCTGAAAAATTAAATTATTAACCGAAATATATATGTTTTTCTTATATGAACCTCAATGCTGAAGAAGATTCTCTTCTGAGGGTTATCAAACTTAGAGTGCACCCACGATTCACAAGCGAAGGTAATTTTGCTGGCCTCGTCGTTGCCGGTGATGAGCACAATATTTTTTAGGAAGATCTCCTTGTGGTGCTCATTCTGCACTAGGATCGCCCCGACTCCACCAAAACCTATCGGAACCTTGAATGTGCCCTCGTACTTGACCTCATTGCCTTCTTTGCCCTCCCTGTGTGCATATGCCGATATAGGTTCCCATTCCTCGCCCGTCTCTATATACAGAATGTAACAAAGAAAATAGTTGATTATATTCCCTATTAAATATATATATGCATTAATTACAAAGAACAGTAATTAATTATGATGTCAGTTAGGTTACTAGCTACTAATATATGTCTTGTTGATATATATTTAATTTAGATGACATCATTTGATGAACTTTCTTGAAGGACCAATTTATTTATTTATTTTGGAAAAATTTAGAGAGTAAAACTTATATTTCTTCAAAAATTCAAAGACTTATTTGATGTAATTTAAAGTTCAATGTCTAATTTGGATTTTTTTTTTAAAAAAAGTCTAAGGATCAACTTGATGTAAATGAAAATTTAGGAATCAACTTAGTTTTTTTAAAGAAATTCAAACACCAACTTGATACAAATAAAAAGCTTAGAGATGAACTTGCTTTTTTTAAGAAAGTTCAATGATCAAAACATGAATTTTTCCTAATAAAAATAATTAATTTTTACATATAAAAATAAGACATTTTCAAAAATATGAAATAAATAGTTAAAAATTCTAAAAAATAGAAAATTTTAGTATCATACAAGATTTTATTATAAAAAATTTATTGAGCAATTCGGATTTGTCATTTGAAACCGATTCAACAGATTTTAAGTTAGGAGTACCGAGAGGTTCGGTGCTTTTAGGAACACGCTAGTTTTATTATATGATATAATACTATTAATTTACTAGAGCGTTGCGTTTTAGAATAATTAATTATTTCTGTCAGGGTTAATTTCAACTGAAGAGTGTTATTTGGTACGTAGAAAAAAAATTTAATTTTCCATGCATATATATTAATTATAGACTTATAGCTAGCATGACGCATACTTGGATCAAGCTCGGAACTGACAAGCTCAAGCAAGAGACTCTTCCCTAACATGTCGGTTATGTCATCCAACCCTCGGTTTAACCCGATATGCGCAAACATTCCTCCAATGGTTGTCTGCACGGTGACGATTGCCTTGATGGTTACTTCTGTTGGAGCTACCACTGCCATACTGTACCCGGACTCCTTTTCACATTTTACTGTGTAAGTGAGTCTCGTTGGATTTGGTCTGTGGTGAGTCATTTTGCGGTGTGGGGTCCATGGGGCGGAGGTGGAGGGGCTAAATAATGGGGAGAGGAGAGAGGGAGATTTGGGCTGAGTGAGAGATAATGATAATGTATTAGGGTTTAACATTTCTTCTTATCTTATGTTCTAGCTTCGTCTGTTGTTGTCTATAAGGAGGAGAGATTTTTAGGGTTTCTGTTAGTGGTGCTTCGTGAGAGGGCTTGGTTGTTCATGTTTATGTAGAGAGGATATAAGCTGCTAACGATTGACAGAGTACCAGTACACGAAAATGTAAGGCTGTGAGGGAGAGTTTGTGTGAGGAGCAGATCAGATAACAGTAATTTCTCTGTCTGATGACATGACAAATTAATTAATAGCTCAAACTATAAATTAAGAGTACGTACTGATGAGATAAAAAAAATATATATTTCAGTTTGAAGTAGTAACAACTGAAAGCTTAATTATATGCGAATATAATAATATATGAGTAATTCTAGCGTACATTCAATTTTTAGTATATATCATACACGCTATTATCTACTCATACGGATACGCACACGCAAATACAGTTCAAAATTAAGACTATTGGCGTGTATATTGAAATACCCACGCTATTAATATTTCATACCTACGCGAATATTGAAAATTTTAATAGTGTATATAAATTACTCCGTTATCTTTTTCCTTCTTTTTTATTAAAAAAAGTTGCACTCTATTTTTTTTTCAAAAAAATGATTATAGCAAGTTTGTACTAATTTGAAAATTATTATGCTTGCTATAACCACACAAGAGAGTGCAATCATTTCTTTTTGGGAAAAAGAAAAATCGATGATCGAAAATGATTGACAAAGCAACGAGTAGATGAGGACGAGAAATAAGCACACACATGTCAAATGTGCAATTATTATTGCTTTTATAAATGAGAAATGAGATCGAGAGAGAATTAAGAGAAATAAGGTACAGACGGGTGACACGGAGAGGGATCCGGAGGGATCTAATTGGCTCCAAGTTTTCAAGAGGTAAATTAAATCCCAATCGTGGGAAATTATTGGATTTTTAATCCAACCACACAAAAGTTTTCACGTATGCTCGGTTGGTTTTTTTATTAGTGTATGGGAATGAAAAAAATTTATTTGGCTGAACCAACAAAAAAATTTCTATTTCTCATAAGCATATTCATTCTTTGATTATATTATATATACACATTATACATTCAATTTATTAATCATTTACATTATTTTTAAATAATTTTATGGGGTTTATCATTTTCTAATAATATTTTAATTTATGAAGTACTTGATTACACTTTCATTTTATTTTGTTCATCATTTTTTCTAATCATATTTTACTTTATTATGAAGTATTTTAAATTTTTGATCAAAGTTTTATCTTATTATGAATTTCATTTTGTAATTTCATATATGAAAAATAAATATTTTCGTAATAGTTCCTATGATACAATCGAACATATTCTCATAATCATTCTTATGTGCTCTTGTGGATATGGATTACTATAAAAAAAATTTTGAGTTCTCATGCTCATAAAAATTTATTCCGTATAATTTCATGATAAACAAATACGTCCTTAAAATTACTCAATGGTATTTACTGAGGGAGGGAAGTCCTATTTATCTCAATCTTTTGATAGTGACATAATTAAATCTCGCTCAAAAACCAAGAAAATAAAAATTAATAGCTAGATCTTGCTCTTATTAAAGAACAAAAAAGTGGGAATATATATATATATATATATATATATATATATATATATATATATATTGATAATCAATGTTAATTTCATAATTTATTTTGACTATGGTTTTTTAAGTAAATTGGAAAAAAAATATAAAAGTGTCTAGATACATATAATATTAAAAGACACAAACAACAATAAAAGAGTTAACATCGGTGCATGCAACATAATTCATGAATAAAATATTCAAGCGATTTAAAAAAAATTAAATAACACACAAAAAGAGCTAAATAAGCTATAAAATTTTGACCGTAATTAATTAAAGCTTTTGAAGGTGGTTCACATATAATTTATGTATGGTTAGTTGTCGTTCTCAAAAGAAAAAGAAATCGAGCAAGGAACAAATAAATCCCTTTCAATGAAAAGACTCAGTGATATATATATGGGAAGTATTAATTTATTGAGGAGAAATTAAAATGAGAAGGATTTAATATTGAGTGGTTACGAATTTTTGAAAAGGGGAGACGTGATATACGAGCTACCAGAGGATAAGATATACATAGGTAACACAACATACAAAATTATTATTCATATTAATTACTTTATTATACAACTTATTTTTAAGAATATTTTTATTAATCAATTTAAATATCACTAATATGAATAATAACGAAAATTATTGTATAAATAAGTTAATCGCTAATATGAATAAATAATAAAATTAATATGGATTGGTATCTGTATATCACCTCCCTTATCAATAAACGAATGGCTACAAACAATTCATCAAAAATCTGGATGTCTCCTACATTATCGGTCTTCCACGTGAACTTATTATCTATGGACCAATTAACTCGTCTATTTATATTCACGTGGGGATTTATTGATGGATATTAATTCTAGCTAGCTTAATTAACTATTTATTGGTTTAGTTTTATGGGATATTAATAAATTAATAGAAATAAATTTATTAAAAAATTTTGACTAGACGCCACTGTGCAGTGAAATCAGTATTTGACAACATCTTTTCGAAGTAGTACGTGAAAAGCCTACTGGTATTTGTCAACATTACAAGGTGACATGGATGTTGCCACCAATTTGTCGCCACCAGTTGATACTTTTCTTCTAGATTGGATGGCTTATTTTGAGGCTCAAAATTGCCAACAATTAAATTGGTAGTTCTAGCTAGAATCAATGACTAAAGTTTCATTACAAGTATTTTTTTTTTTGCAGCTTTAAATTCTGTTTTTTTTCTAGTTTTTAAATGACCATATAAAATATTGAGGAGTCTTCAAAGTAGTTGATTACATGCCCTTGAAGAAGGTCCATAGAATCATAGTTAAGGAAAAAGAAGAAGATATTTGATTACTTTGCTTAATTAATTGTTGCTTTCACAGAATACAAGGAAGGCACAAGAACATTGGTAAGCTTTTCTTTTCCGACGTAGTAAAAAAATGTCTAGCCTCCAATTCAGATTTTCGGAGAAGGGTGAAAGAGATCGTATCTAATTCATCTTTTCTTCTCTTGCAATGGTGAAGTTCAGAAACCAGGCCCATTATAACCGGGTCCGACCTTCATTATATTAAACAGCCCGTGATATTAACAGTATAAAGCCCGTGATATTAACAGTATAAAGCCCATTGGCCCATGAATGTAATGCCCCCCACCCCCCCCCCTCTCTCTCTCTCATGACCCCATTTCTTGTTCCTGCTCTCTCCTCTCCTTTCTCTCATTGGATCCTTGCGACTACGACCCCCACCCCCCTCTCTCCTTCCCGGTCTAAAATCCGACAAGACAACCATGAACCCCGACCCGCCGGAGATCACGCCGGAGATCTCGTCGGAGATGGCGCCCGAACCATCCACTCCGCCTCCTTCCACCACCCCCTCGCACTCTCTCTCCCTCCCTCTCCTCCGCCCCCGCCGCGAGGTCTTCGACCACGGCCTCCTCCCCATACCCAAGTTCTCTCTTCCCGACCCCCTCTCCCTCCTCTCTCCCCTCAAATCGAAGCTCACCGAATCCTCTAGCCCCGCCCACCGCATTGACGCCGCCACCCTCGCTGACTCCCTCCAGATCTCCCCGGAAACCTCCTCCCTCATCCTTCAAACCCTAGCAGGTGTCTTGTATTACGAAGACAAAGATTTAGGCCTAGAAGGGCAAGGCACTGCTGATTCGAGAGATGTGCTTTTGTTTCTCTATGTGCAAGGCTACAAGAGATTGGTGCCTCGTGCCAGCAAGGATTCACCCCTTGCCAATGAAGTCTGGCCTCATGCCTCAGCATTTGATGGATATCTGTCTGCACTTTCTCCAATCCAGGTTACAACTCTCTACGATTATTTATCTTCTTATTTTGTATGCAAATCCTTGAAAAGTCTAACTTTGTCATAGCACTCTTCAAAAAGTCAAAACTTTGTTTTCATGTACTTTAAGTTGTTGGTTTTTGGGATACATTGCCGTTTTCCAGCGATGTATGGCCCCCGCATATAGGCATTTTGATGGATATATGGCCACCCTTTATCTGATCCGTGATTATTATTTTCTAAATAGCATATGAGATCTGCTTATTGTTCAACTGCCCTTGAAAGGTTGAGATTAAAATGGATGGTACTTGGCATATAAGATACAGATACATGGGGCATATAAGTTATTCATGGATGAGTCCTTAGTGAAATGGCACGTAGAGGAGACTCATAATTGAATAGATTTTCTGATACCTGCAGCTTCTAATTTTATTTTCTGCACTGAGTACTTTACTTTAGAATGGTTGTTTTCTCATAATACTTGATATTCAACTTAGATAGCTTGTAATTACATTTGGCCTGATATGATTCAATTTATTCCAATGGCCACATGCCATACTGCCAAAATGTTGTTGACACATATGGATTTCTATTGGTTGTCTAATGGAAGTCGCTTGTACTTCTTTGATCATATTATATTTAGGAAGTTTATTTGTGTACAAATTAAAAGTTTTTAAATCAATTATTTTGGCAGCATGTCCGGGCTGTCAGTTTATTGTGTGACACGTGCAATGTGGTTGTTAATGGAAATGTTTATCAAATGTTAGTTTTGTAACGTAAATTTTGTCGTTTACTTATTTGGTTTGTTTGCTCTTGGTACAGTTGGTGAGGAGTAATAGTAGGAAGTTTGTGCCTTCACAAGCCGATGAGGAGGCTCACCAGCTCTCTTATCTGCAAAAGCACGTGGCAAACATTCTATCTGTTCTCTCCGATACCCTTGAAGGAGTAGAAGGCGATGATGCTCTTGTGTGTATTTTCCTTTTTTTTATTCCTATCTTACTCTTGAGTATTGGTTCCTGCTACTTGTTTTTTTTTTTTCTTTTTTTTCCTATGATGTTCAGGGATTTTAGACATGAGGTCTGTATCATTATTTTGATCATACTCAAGATAGGTCATCATATAAGCCAATCATATACTGTTTTGTGATGGGTTATTCTTGTTCCCCTTCACCCATCATTTATTTGAAGAACTTTTCAGATTTTACTATTTTAATCTGAGTGCCTGAAAAGTAAACCAAATTTTAGAAGGACCGCAAATGATCACAAAAGAGTTGCAAAAGGTGAATGCGATACTTGATCTGTACTAAATTGGGAACCTATTGATCGGTGTAACTCTAAAAGTTATTGATCAGCAATGCAATTACTTGGCAGGTGATAACTCAAGACACATTTGGCCACCTAGGGTTTCTAATGCAATTCTCAGAGGGTTTACCGATAACCCAAGCCTCCCCTTTCTTTGCAAATTCAGATCCTGACATGCCAGCTGCACCTGTGCCTGCCTCACAGATCCTCGAGTGGATCTCCCAGCAGATCACTGCCTCATTAGAAAACGCCATTGAAAAGGAAAAAGGAATATCTCCTTTAAAGGAGACCAGTGTTCCTAATGTAAGTGGTGGTAGCACGGATACTGATATCACCATGGTGGATGCACTCCCAAGTAATATTGGTGTGAACAGTAACAGTTCAAGAGGCCAATTGAATACTGGGAGCAATCCAGCCTATTATAGAAATCAGACATTTGTTGAAGGGTTTTCGAAGGCTTCTGTGGTTAAACATCCAGGAGATATAAAGGGGCATTCTATAAAGGTATGCAACCAGGGTTTTGAAAATTTACTTTTGTTAGGTGTTTGTATTGTTGTTTTCTTTTGGTATGTTTATATCATCGATTGTTATAGTATGCAGGGGATACCAAACGTGATTGCTCAAAGTTTGTACCAGCACTTTGAGCTCTTCTGTAAGAAACATCACTTCAATTTTTAAAGTTTAGTTCAGTTAAACCTAAGAAACAAAAATTACGCACATGGGGGGTCATGTTTGGTTACAAGCGGGTTCCCATACGTGACCAGAGTACCATACCATTTACTGGTCAAATTGATGATGATAAAAATTGGTGTCAACAAAATTCTGAATTATAATAGTTTGTCTCACTTATGTAAGATCTTATTTCTGTTTTCAAAGGTACTAAACTGTCATGATTCAATGATATACATACTAGCACCAGTGAGCTATGCTACTGTATATGGTTGTTCTGATGCAACCATTGTGCTCGGTGCCATTGGCAAGGTATAATATTTTCACATTTTTTAACAAATAACACCGTGAAGCTCCGCACTTTAAGAAATAGGTTATATTTCATCTAATGATGATTATTTGTACTGTGAATAGGCAGTAAAGATTGAGCACTGTGAAAGGGTGCAAATTGTCGCAGCTACGAAACGAATCTGCATCGCTAATTGCCGTGAGTGTATTTTCTATTTGGGAGTCAATCAACGACCCCTTGTTGTAGGCGACAATCACAAGCTTCAGGTTTTGTTATTTTTGTTGTTGTACTATTTGTTCTTGATTAGTTTTTTGATGAACTGAGTTCGTAAAACTTGGGTGAGCCCAATTTAACCCAGAAATCTGGAACTAGAAAAACAAAAAAAAATAAGAAGTCAGAAGAAAAAAGAGAGAAGACACAAGAGTAGTTGAAAAACAGGTGGAATCAATCTGTTTCTTGCATATCTATAGTGGTATTTTTCCCTGACTGACATGCATATCTATACTTCAGTGGTATTTTGTCCAACTGATTTGATACCGATATCTGGGAGTGAGAACCTTGGTGCATAAATTAATACTGGCCAGTGTCAAATTAAAGAATATCTTGTGTGCTGACAGGTAGCTCCATTTAATACATACTATGCACAATTGGGGCAGCACCTGGCTCAATCTGGAATAAACCCAAACGAGAACAAGTGGGACCAGCCTTTTGTTTTGGGCATGGTTGATCCGCATGACGCACTTTCCCACCCTGCTGGCGTCTCTGATGCACAATCAGAATCTGCCACCTGCCTTGATCCTGACCTCTTCACCAACTTCTTGGTACAAAATTTTTTTTATTTCAAAACGAGGTTACCTTGAAATATCATTCTTAGTCTTTGTTTCATTTCAAGTTGAAATATGGAATGAATTAACAAGTGATTATAAATTCCCGATAATGTCAATTTTGAATCTGTATTTGAAGTAATTTGGGAAATCTGCTGCTTATTCTTCTTTAATTTTATGTTTATCTGCAGATTCCTAGTTGGTTTAATCTAGAAGTGTCAGAACCAACGATCATGAATCCATTTTTATTGCCGGAAGCTTATAGAGAAGCCCAGAAGAAAAAGGTATCAATCAGGAACAAAAGAAAATACACACACACACACACTCTTTTAAAGAAATATGACAGCAAAATAATTAAATAAAAATTCTTGCAAATAGTAAGAGAAGTTCCAAGGAGGAATTATTCTGGAGGTATCCAATATTAAGGAAACTTATGATGCAGTATCCAATATCAAGGAAAACTTCAGATGCAATCAAGTAGATTTTGATTGGCTTAATCTCATTTCAGGAAGTGAACTTGAAGGAAACTGAACAAACAATAAGAAGCTTGCAACTTGATGACAATAGAAAACGGGATTTAGCATGTGCACTCCATGCCCAATTCAGAGACTGGCTATATTGTACGTATTTGTTTTGTATCCTTCTTTTTCTTAAAAATATGACATATATGAAAAATGAGGGATCCAACACCAATATATCCAGTGGCCAATCATGAACATGTTTTTATGTTCCATTAAAAATTCAAAATCCAAAATCCAAACAGAAAAATGTGAAATATTGATCTTGTTCTATCTCGTGAGTAATGCATTCACATAAAAGTTTTAAAATTCCAGTCCGTACTGTGCTATGTATTAATTAATGGTTCTATGGAATCGATGGCACACTGAGGCCTCGTTTTTAGAAAAAGAACAGTATGTGCTGGATCATGCTGGATCAAGAAACACAAAAGTCAACAGATCACTTTTAGTAATGGCGCATCAATTCTACTCATTGATCTTAATACAAAATGAACTCTAAATTTTGTAAATGTTGTGACATGAATGTATTATTCTTGAAATAGAACGAAATCAACAGTTTACAGTTTTTGTTTGAAATTTTGATTGTTTAACTATTAATGGAACAAAAATTATGGTTATGATGGGGCCAAAAACAGGGGCATTGGATTCCTTTCTGTGAAATATTAGTGTATGAACATAAAGTATTTGAAAAATACCACCTTTTTTTTATTTTCAAATTTACTAAAAAGATGCCGAGAGTGTGCAGCAGTCTAGATTGAAATCTTTGGGGAGCTAGGATACTTGAATTCTTTTGAAGAATTTAGAATTGGTGTATATTTATATTTTTGAGTTTGCAGCAGACTAGAATGAAATTTTTTTCTCTTATTATAGAGAAGTGATTTTTTTTCTTATTATAGAGAATTGTAAATCAAAAGTATATTTAGCCCATCATCCCCAACCCTCTAACTAGAACAAAGAAAGAACTTGTGACAAACCTAACCTTTGTTCATGTCTTGAATTTTCTGGAAGCTTGCTCTTACCTTGATGATGAATGTATAATTGACCAAAATTCCCTTTTCTTATTATTGTTGTGTTCTTCAGCTTCAGGAAATATTCGCCAGCTATATTGCTTGCAAGCCGACTAAGATAAGCTTCTGATTATGGTTAGTTATTGAACCTTTGCGAATATTTGTATTGACCAGCTCTTTGTGTACTCTTTGTCCCTTTGCAAAGACTACACTGGTGTGAAAACTGAGTGCTTGCATGTTAGCTTTATTTTATTTTTCTTCTGTATTTTTTGTTTTGTCATTTATTTTTGTACAAGGACAAATTGACTTCAAAATTTTCTTATTATGGTGAATATTTGAATAGGGTTGTGTTGTAAGTTGTAACCAATCAACTAATTTAACTCCCTTTTTCTTCCTAGAGTTATGTTATAAATATGAATATGGATGTTATTTTTTTTTTATATTTTCGTTTGCCTCATAATGAGAACATGCGTTGGGTTGGCATTGGATACAGGTAAGTAATTAACATAGTTTGATGAAGTGTTGTGAGAATATATTCTTCTGTGCTCTTAGTCCAGACATTTGTAGCAACTAGGCATAAAGGATTGAGAAAAAATAACTCTCTTTTCCTAAGCTTATTCAACAAGCGGCCCTTAAAGTTGCTTTAAGCTCTAAATTCGTGCGCTCCATGTACAAGATTCTCTCTACATTTTGGAGATGTTAGAAACTTAGTTTGATATGTTTTTGATTGTTTTGGCTGGTCGGCATTTCCAAATTAAAACATGCTAAATGGGCCCCTCAAAAGTCTTTATCGTATACAAAATATGTGGTAAACGAATTTTAGAGTTCGGAAGGATGTTTTTATGATGCTTTCCATGCTTCAAACTTCCACTTTTTTTTCCACGCGTCTAATTATAATCGCGTAATTGGTACAAATATTCGTTGCTTAACAGAGCCGATTTAGAATCAATTCCCTTCTTTATATCTCCTCATTCCTACCATCTTCTTGAAGTAAAATATCTCTGCATTTAAAAATGGTGAAAATGGTTCAAAAATTCGAAATCCAACATCAGCTGAGAATTGTTAAGAATAAACTATACGATAATACATGTATATTGGTCAAAAAGATAATACTTGTATATTGGTCAGGTATTGATCTGTGTACGCCTCGCCTTGTAATATTTTCTCCGATGCTATTTGTTGCTGAAATCCTAGATTCTAAAAATAAAATCAACGGACCGCAGGGTAAATTTGAGTATGTTGGAGTTTAATGGACATATAGTGGACTTTTTTGACCGTCCAAAAATAAATATTGGCTTTTGCATTTTCAGATCAGTCTAAACATGATGTAATTTTAATAGTTATATGGTCAAACTATTCAATTAAAATTCACAATATATAGAATTGCGATTGAAAAAGATTGGGTATAATATAATTTACTAAACAATGTCATCATAAATTCACCTGTCAAATTTGCAAGTCTAGCCTGATTTTTTTTAATTTGATGCAAAATTAATTGGTTAAAAGTTATCAAATTTCAAAACTATGAATACCATTCCGCAAAAAGAAAAGGGAGCTGTTACACAATGCGGTTGTTGATGCTATTGTCAATACAAGCTTTATTACGCACGTTAAATGAGTTATTATACATGTCATTTAGTGTAATTTTTTAAGTAAATCAATTAGCATCAAAATGAAAGTTAATGATTCTGAACGTGGGAGAAATAAAAGTTGACTGGTTGTAGTTGGATCATCTCAGAGGAAATTAATTAGGTTCCAATACTTTTTCTGATGCCTAAAAGCTCATTTTCCTCTCCCAGAAAGCAAAGTGTAGAGAGAGAGAGAGAGAGAGAGAGAGAGTGAGAGGGGACACATCCTATTTCCTATGCCTTGCTTCACCAAGAGCTGATCCATTGCACAAACAAGAGGCAAAGTCAAGTCTGAAAAGAGGGAAGCATATTGATCTCTCTCACAGTAAAAGGAAGTTTGTGAGTGGTTATATTTGAGTCTCTGAGAACTATCCATGCATGCAATTTTGGTAGTTTTGGAGTGCTACACTTGTTCATCACCATAACCTTCAGTAAGGTCAGATTTTACTACAGTAGTTCAAAATATAATCAGACATGGATTTCCATCGATGATAGTATTCATTTGCTTATTTCCTCTTCACATACATCCCTTTTAATTTTATAATACTTACAGTGAAAAGGAACCAGAGTTTGCAATGAGCCACCACCCCATTGTGCATCATGACGATGAACGACACCATGAAGACTTCCAACTGAAGGACACCAACCCGCTTTTGGGGGAGCGATGGCCGGCCATGGGTGGGGTCCGTGGCAGTGACAAGCTCACCAGCACATACGACCTGGTCGAGCAGATGTATTATCTCTATGTCCGAGTTGTCAAAGCCAAGTATGTCTGATTAATTAAATACATCATTGATCATCAAATTTTACTAGTGATATATTTTTTTGTTGTACTTTGTTTGTGACCTTTAGAAATAAAAATTTGAATACAATACATTTTTTTAGAAACGTAGCTCATTTTTAATTAGCATTTGTGGCTATAATATTTGTTGTATAAAATCACCCTTCTATTATGATCTTCTTTGCAAGTAAACGATGAGAAATTCTGATTTTGAGAAAAAAGGAAAATAAGAAAGCAAACAATTCCCTGGTCGAAAAAAGGAGTATACAAAGTTGGATTCATTTATCATCTCAGTTCTTCCTTCTCATGTCACAAGCATAACAACTTAACACAACTTTTATAGCCTCCCTAAAATGATGATTTAATTGTTTTTTCTTCAAATATAGGGATCTTCCCCAAAACCCCTTAACGGGAAGTTGTGACCCCTATGTGGAGGTGAAACTAGGAAACTACAAGGGCACAACACGGCACTTGGAGAAGCGTGTAAACCCAGAATGGAACCAAGTCTTTGCCTTTTCCAAAGATCGGGTTCAATCATCATCCCTAGAAGTTTACGTGAAGGACAAAGAGATGGTTGGCCGGGACGACTACATGGGAAAGGTCGTCTTCGACCTCAATGAGGTCCCCACAAGGGTGCCACCTGACAGTCCACTAGCCCCGCAGTGGTACCGCCTAGAGGACCCCCGACGAGTTGATGGGGTGAAAGTACGAGGTGAGATCATGGTGGCAGTATGGATTGGTACACAGGCAGATGAGGCATTTCCAGAGGCATGGCACTCTGATGCAGCATCAGTACATGGGGAGGGTGTGGCAAGCGTACGTTCCAAGGTTTATGTCTCACCTAAACTTTGGTATCTTAGAGTGAATGTCATAGAGGCGCAAGATGTGCAACCGGCCACACGGGCACGCACACCGGAGGTGTTTGTCAAAGCCCAAATTGGAAATCAGGTGTGTATACTTTAAATAGTGTAAATATTAGTGTAAATTTTACATATGAATGCTGCATTATTGGTAATTTTATTAATTCGGCACCGGTGCAGAATCGGCATATATTGAAGCCATTTGATAACTGATGTACAACATTGCTGTTGAAACTCTCAACGGAATTAATTGCATCATTGAGAAATTTCTCATTTGTACTACTTATAAAACCCTATAATTAAAGTAGTCTCCCCAACCAAAAGGTGGAATTTGTGCAGTTAAGAAAAACTGCAGTAGATTTTCTCCTTCTGGAGTATTATTTTCTAGTAAAAATAAAAGTTTCTTTCTGGATGCTTCAGGTGTTAAAAACACGCACAAATGTGTCAACCACACTTAATCCTAAATGGAACGAAGACCTTCTCTTCGTAGTCGCGGAGCCATTCGAAGAACAACTAATGCTACACGTAGAAGACCATGTCAGCTCTCGTAAAGATGACTTGCTAGGCCGAGTCGCACTACCACTAACCTTGTTCGAAAAGCGGCTGGACCACCGCCCATACGTGCAGTCTCGTTGGTTTGACCTAGAAAAATTTGGCATTCCAGCACTTGAAGGTGAGACAAGAAGGGAGCTACGATTTGCAAGCCGTATTCACTTGAGGGTTTGTTTAGAAGGAGCATACCATGTCATGGATGAATCAACTATGTATATAAGTGATACCCGGCCAACAGCTCGACAGCTGTGGCGCCCACCCGTTGGGGTTTTGGAGGTGGGTATTTTGGGTGCAAAGGGATTGCTCCCTATGAAAAATCGGGAAGGTAGAGGCACAACGGATGCATATTGTGTGGCGAAGTATGGCCAGAAGTGGGTCCGGACAAGGACCTTGGTTGGTATATTTAGCCCATGCTGGAACGAGCAGTACACCTGGGAGGTGTATGATCCTTCCACTGTCATCACAATAGGTATGAGAAAGCAACTACTGGTAACACAGACTGGCAATCCAGACAGTATAGGTCATATCCTGATATAATCCCTACTTGTGTATGTTTGTGTTTACCAGTTCAGTGATTTATGTAACTTGTGCCAACTATGAACTATTGAAACACTCATTGCTCATACTAATATACAATTGATATGTGACAAGAAAAACTGAAGTACTGACTATTGTACCAACACTCGGGACTAACAAAGGTATCATAAAACCTCTATTTTAAAAGTTGCTTCTCAGTGCCACCATTCTAATTAAGATTGAATTTAAGTAACATTAGGATCCAGAACTGAAATCTCCAGAAATTTATAGGTGTGTTTGACAATTGTCATCTCGGAGGCAATGGGAACTCAACCCGGGACTCGCGGATTGGAAAGGTCAGGATCCGGCTATCAACCCTTGAAACAGATCGGGTTTACACACACTCCTACCCGCTTATTGTTCTGACGCCATCAGGAGTCAAGAAGATGGGTGAACTACAATTAGCAGTACGATTTACCTGCCTATCTGTTGCATCAATGCTGCACATGTATGGCCAACCCCTACTTCCAAGAATGCACTATCTCCAGCCGTTTACTGTCAGTCAGCTCGACAGTCTCAGGTAATAGTTTAAGGCTTTAAGCATGTCAAATGTAGGTTGAAACTTTGACACTTACATTATAAATTAATGGTTATATAGCACACCTTTAAATTATATATTAGTGCCTTAACTACACATTATTTTTTCATTGCATAAAATATTCCAAGTCTTTATTCAGCATCTAAAGTTTTGCAACAAGAATCCAAACAGACCTCTCCTTATTGTCAAAATTTTAAATTGATAGGTACCAAGCTATGGGCATAGTGGCAGCCCGGCTAGGTCGCACCGAGCCACCACTTCGCAAGGAAGTTGTTGAATACATGCTGGACGTTGAATCACATTTGTGGAGCATGCGCCGAAGCAAGGCCAACTTCTTTCGTGTCATGTCCCTTCTCTCCGGCCTGGTCGCCATTTTCTCCTGGCTGGGGGATGTATGCAAGTGGAAAAATCCTGCAACAACAGTGCTTGTTCACATACTGCTTCTGATTCTCGTGTGGTACCCTGAACTTATCCTGCCAACTGTCTTCCTCTACATGTTTTTTATTGGGCTTTGGAATTATCGATCGAGACCACGCCACCCACCACACATGGATACCAAACTATCATGGGCTGAGGCTGCTAATCCTGACGAGCTAGACGAAGAATTTGACACTTTTCCAACATCAAAACCACAAGATTTGGTGTACATGCGGTATGACCGGCTTAGGAGTGTTGCAGGGAGGATACAAACGGTTGTCGGCGACATGGCAACTCAAGGGGAGAGGTTGGGCTCCCTGCTGAGCTGGAGAGATCCCAGAGCCACATGCTTGTTTGTAGTGTTCTGCCTGATTGCTGCTGTGGCGCTTTATGTGACCCCATTTAGGGTAGTTGCACTGGTGGCAGGGCTCTATTTGTTGCGGCACCCAAGATTTAGAAGCAAGTTACCACCAGTTCCAGTCAATTTCTTCCGACGGTTACCATCGAAGATTGATAGTATGCTATGACAAAACATATTTCAATAATAAACATGTAATTTGGCTTTTTCCTTGTTGGTTTGCTTTTGTCTTGAATTGGTTTTCTGGTTCTTTTATGTACTCTTTTTTTCTTTTTTCTTTTCTTTTTTTGTTATATAGCAGTACAGGGATGAATACATTGTTTGAGAAAGTTGTGTAAGTGTACGCTAATAAGTAACAACAGTTGTTTGGTTGAAAAACTTCTTCATTCCATCATCTGCTGAACATAGAAGGCACGACACTGAGTTTTATTGGTGAATACATAATGCTTTTACAAAATGATGTTTGGTTGAAAGCTTTGTTTAAAACACTATGCCCTTATTCCGGACTTTCAATCAACCAGAATATATCATATCACTGGTAAATTGACTTTTACAACATGAAATGTACACTCATTCCACCCAATGACCGAATTAAACAAATGGGAAAAATAATCAAATAATACTAAATCATACCAAAGAATGAATTTCTAAAGGTTATAACGAGGACTTTCTCCAAGGCAATCTATTGAGGCCATCAACAATGGCCTTGCGAAAAGCATCTCCATGTAGGAAAAAAGATGACACGTGGCCCCCGGTGACCCATCGCACCTCCGACCCAGGCCAAGCCTTTTGCAACTCTAATACCGAGTGTTTCGGTATGTACCCATCATCCTACATTCCAAAACGTGAAATTATATGATATGCAAAGCTTTTTATAGAAGAATCAGAGGGGCAAGTTTGCAATTTTAGTAAATTTATTTTTTAGTTAATTTGTTCATTTCAGGTTAGGGCTAAAGTCCAGCCCAAAAAGTGATAGTAAACCTTTTAGTACGGTGTAAACAACTTGAAACATAGTAGGCTGGGTTTGGCACCTGTATAGCCTTTATGGTTTCAACAGTGTTTCTATAGACAAAATAATACCCACCAACATTTGCAGACCAACCATCTTCCCATATTATATTTCAATTTTCAATTTTTCAAAAGGGTCCCACCTTATAGAACAATCATCTCAAACTAGATATATCCAGGTTGTTTGCTAGCATTACAAAATACCCCCAGAGAGATATTTGCCTGTTAAGACACATTTACCGACTTACTAATACGTGTTAAGGTGGCACAAGTATCATTATAAAATGAAGGAAAAAGAAAAACTAAAACTCACCGTTGCAGCCACAAAAATAACTGCATTTGGAGTTTTTGGCACAGGAAATTTGGTAACATCAGTGAGAGAAAGCACAGAGCGGAGCTTCTCTTTGACCTGTTCAAGTGTCACTTCGCCATTACATTTTGCAAGGGGATGTGATGCATCCTCCTTCAGAGCATCCCATGCTGTAACATGCTGGTACAGACCCTCACAAAATGGTACGACGGCAGAGTGTGGGGCCAGGAACGGTAGAGTGGCAATTGGAGTAGGATGGAGAGCCCCCACCATTGCTGCATGGACACCACCTATATTGAACAAAAAAAAAACATAATGAGTTTTTTATGAAAATGGTCCTTGCCCAGATAGTTGTGCAAAATATTTGTTTTGCCGTTTATCTACTCAACAAATATTTCAAATGACCCCTGGGGCCTGAGATATTACTTTTTATCTGCTCTTACTTTGTTGAAACAATATACTTTTCGTAAGCCAAAGAAAACTTTGCTGTTTAGTTTTGCTAACAAACTCATTTTCAAGTTTCAAAGTTACACATATTGGAGAGATGCCATTAAGCATACAACCATAGAGGTCGAGAAATAGGTTTTCTCGGGACTAGACTATTATTTGGAGCAAAGTCCTCTAAAGTATCTTTTGGTCAACAATATCAAGGATATCAAGGATAGATGGCTTTCCAGATCTTCTACGTCAAGTATGCTAAGGTGTACTGTAGACTTTTCCTGGAAGCATAGTATTCCTAGTTTAGCCTCATCCAGCTCAAAACCACTCCTAGAACTCCTAAAGAAAAGATAAATGAACTACTCCTAAAGAACAGAGAAATGAACTATATAAATTACCCTCCAATTAAGTATAGCTCCATACCTAATAGGTTCACATCAGGCATAACCATACCAAGAACCTGTAGGTACAATGTAGGCAGCTATAATCCTTGATATTTAAATTTTGTCATGATTAGATTCTAACACAGTAATGGAGAACTTTAAGAGACCAAGATTGGAAAAAATTAAGACCCCAAGATTGGGATATTCTGATTTCTAAAGTAGAAAAGAAGTAAGAAATATGGAAAGGAAAACTTTTATCAATAGGAGGTAGAATAACTTTAATTAATTCAGTTCTTTCTGCTATACCCTTATATTGGTTATCCATATTTAAATTGCCATCTAAAGTTAGGAAAAAATTAGACAAACTAAGAAGAAGATTCTTATGGTTTGAAGGTTCTTCAGTTAAGAAAAAATATCATTTAGTTTCTTGGAAAATTATATGTAATAATAAAGAACAAGGGGGATTAGGCATTAAGGACTTAGACTTAATGAACAAAGCTTTATTAGGAAAATGGCTTTGGAGATATCAAGATCCTCAAGTGAAAGGTCTTTCGAAAGAAATCATACATTTTAGATATAGCAAAAGAAAATCACTAATTGGGTTATCACCTTTTTGGTCTGGGGTATGCAAAGATAGAACTACATTTGAATTAGGAGTAAGTAAGATATTAGGTAATGGTAAACGTATCTATTTTTGGTCTGATAGGTGGATAGGAGAAATATCTTTAAAAGCTGCTTTTCCTGAGTTATTTGAGTTAGCAATAGAACAACAAATTAGAGTAGATAAGGTTTTTCACTATAATAGCATAAATTTACATTTTATAAGGCAAATAACTGGATCTCTTAGATTAAATTATGTAGAACTATATAGTTTATTATACTGTAAATATAACTGATGTAGATGATAAATTGCAGTGGAGATGGGATTCAAAAGGAATATTTACAGTTCAGTTTTTTTATTCATGGTTAGAATTTGGAGGGGTCAAAAGTAAAAGCATTTGATATTACTTGGAAAGCTCCTATTCCATGTAAAATAAATATTTTTATGGTTAGTTCAAAGGAAAAAAGTTTTAACTAAGGACAATCTGGTAAAAAAAAGAATGGAAAGGTAATAAACAGTGTGTATTTTGTTCTGAGGATGAAACGACTGATCATTTATTTGTTAATTGTTCTTATATACAATGGATTTGGGACTAGATAGCTTCTAATAATACTTTTCAATTCCATTCAACTACAATTGAAGAATTGTGGGATTTAGATTATAGTATGCCTCTTAAAAATAGTCAAATAACTGAATTGGTTAGGGGAGCTGTTTTATGGAAAGAAAGAAATAGAGTAACTTTTCAAGAGGGTAATTGTAAAACATTAAAAGGACTAGGTAGTATGATAATTGCTACTGCTAAACATTGGTGTTCTATTAAATATTCAAATTTTGTTAATGATTTACAATTAGTTTTGCCATATGATGTTCAGACACTCCCTTCACAAGTAATGCGGCACCAACATAATATAGTTTTAAATCTGGAATGGAAAGAAGAACTTGGGTCTGGAGGAGGAATGGCAAATGAGAATTGAAGATTTATCTAGTTTAAATAATTTTTGAATTATAGCTTGAGGCAGATTTAATATAACAATTAGTTGATGACTAGATTTACTCTTAGCTTCAATCAGTAGGCAGGTATCTTTAACATATTGAAATAGCTATATTTTGTCCTTTATCTCTTGTGTAACAGCTGCCTATGGGAAGTATATGGCAAAAAGAAATACAGAATCAGATTGGCAAGGAGAGTGAAGATATGGAGGTCCAGTGTGATGAAGAAGAACAATGCAATTTAGAACTTACTTTAATAACTTACTCATGATACCGGGTCGTGGTATCAAGATATCTGTTTTTTTGCTTTTTTGTCTAATTGCTAAACTCAAGTAGACAGTTAGTAAGAACTTGTTTAGAATAAAGTAGGTAAAAGTAAATCCCTAGAGTATCAGGGTTGTGATACTCAAAACATTTTATTTTCTAATGAAACTGGTGGTATTATACCACTTTTTCAAAAAAAAAAAACGGAGAACTTTAAGAGAGCGAGAAAAAGATCACTTCTTTCTTACCCATGCTGAGGCCACAGATACCAGTCTTGGAAAACCCAGCCTCAGCCTCCAACCAGTGCAAGAGGCTCCTTGACTCATCTATAGTAGCTTTCCCCAAAAGAAGCAAGTCACTAACACAAAGCAGCTTTGACCCTCGTTGCATTCTCGGCCGGCGGTTCCCGTAGTAGGGGCTATGCATTATTTAAATTAAATGACAGAATAATTATGTGTTATTTGTTTAAAAGATTTTGAAAAAGAGAGAAGGGATTGTGCTTTGACAAAAAGAAAATAAAACTTGTTCTAACATTGATAAGCACAGTCAACTTTGGTGATTTCTAACCCAGTGTTTGGCAAATTGAAGAAATGCTAGCCCTTAGATACTATAGTCCAGACAGAACTTTAATCATTGGGCCTCATGTAGGAGTCCAAACAAGTTTCTCCTAAAAGAATAATTATGCTCCTATCTTCCTTTTATTCATCTTGTTTCTCTAAAAACATAACACACATACCAATTGCGTGCTTATTTTTTAAGAAAAGTTAACCAATAATTTGTGAAAAGATAATGAAAAGAGAAAATTTGCTCAAGAGAAGTAAAAACCAAATTCTAAAGACAGGTATATTATTTCTTGTCCATCGAAATGGGGCTCTTTTGCAAATGCCAATCTTCATGGCATTTTCTGCAAATAAAAACATTGCTTCTTAAGGGGCTGCAGAAGCACTTTTATATTTTCATTTATATGGAGCCATAATTACCTTTCAAGCACCATAGTTGCTATGTTTTGCTTTAAAAGAGGGGCACCAAGCCTCAGTCTTCTTTCAAATGTGTGATCTCCCGTCCCTGCATTTTGTTAAATATATTCCAACTTCTAAGTCCATAATGGTAATAGACTAATAGTGCTTATAGTATAAACCAATCTGTATTAATATGAGTATAGAAAGGTACTCGATCCTATAAATTTGCTTCTTTGACAAAATTATCACCAAGCATCCATTATGAAAGTTGTGGTGGATTAAATTTGAGTCATGCTACTGAGCGTAAAGTTCCATTATAAATCATTGACTGAATTAACATGAATGAGCCGATTATAGTACCAAGAAACAAGGTAAAACAGTGAGAAATTGTTGCTGTACATACTGGTACCAGCCAGTGAGATAATGCAAGGAGGCCGGGTTGGTACAGATCAGCTGCTATGATTACGCAGTTTATTATACCTGCAAGGTGAACCACACAAGACATCTTCTCAGCTGGTACAGATTTAGGCACCAGAAATGCAACCCTAGCAGTACGGCTCTCAGGTGGCAATGCACACACCAGCTCGTCCTCGCACGGAGTGGCAAAGCTACCCTCCTTGAGACATGCATTGTTCGTCTCCCACTTTGTTTTCCAGGCGAGTTTGATGACAGCTGGAGGCCATGCCAGGCTGGCAGCATCGGGAAACAGCTGGTTTACCATTCGCTCGAGCAACTCAAGGTTGGTAGCGCCCCATCCCTTGGAGAAAAAGGGGGTGCCAATCTTGGCGCGGTGTAAGATTGTACCATATATATGGTCAAGTACGTAGTGTAGTACACCAAGGTTTACTGATACCATCTCCCAAGCAAGCAAAACCTCTTGATTTATTGAAGAATATGAGAATTACCGTTCTATTGTTGCAGATTTACCCGGGTAGGAAGCAAATCCGAGCGTTTTTCAGTGTGATTTAGCTGATCTGTTGTGAAGGCTTCCAAGATCGCGTTGAATGAGTTGGACGCCACTTCCTTGGTCGCTCCGGATCGCGAGACGAAAGGAGAATTGGTTGCGATTAGAAGTTGAGAAGCGAGGAGACGTAAACGGGAGAGTGAGGATGGCCCCTTTCAGCTTTTGGTTGAGATGCCATTCTTTACCAGTCTTCCAAAATCGTCGATTCGTCGTACGTGCTTCACATAATTACACACGGGAATTACATACACTACCAGCGACCGTAGCTCAGATGTCCCTTTCATCTCTCTATCAAATTAGACTTCATCTCTGTCGTCTGATCTAAATCAAACGATTAAATGCAGTGCGATTAAATGCAGTGGATCCCATTGGAAATGACGAAGACTAGTAAGTAGCCTGTTGCAGGGGATGGATGGGACTCATCACTCATCACTCATCACTCATCACTCATCCTTCATGGGATGGTTAGTGATTTGGAAACCCTATCCAAATCGGTACGACTTTCCGAAGAAAGATTACAGTTGTGACATGCTGAATGGTTTCATGAAGCTTCAGCTTCGGCAGTTAACGACAGAGATGCCGCGTCTCTGAAAGAAAACAAAGGAGAGTGGCATCTCCGATGGCCAGTGCGGCCGCGGCCAATTGCCGAATAAAGATTGACTCAACTGTAATAATCTTGGTTATTAAAAGGTTTCTAGTAAATTTGCATATTGAATTTTACAAAAAAAAAAAAGCAGTCTACAAATATTTCGCCGTCCATTCATCACAAAACTATTTCTTAATTTTCTCAATTACATCGTCTTAGCATAGTTTATATACATCTCACATTATTTGAAATAAATATGCCTTTAGTTTTTAGGGGGAGGTTTTTTCTTCTTATCTAACATTTCAATGTAAAGTGTCGTAATTTTAAATATAATTGTTTTACGCCGAATCAGCAACTTTAACAATAACTAATTTATTAGATAATGTCAAAGTACTTTTTTTTTTTTGCATTCTAAAACTAGAATTGCAAATCAATTGCAATTGATAATTTGTTAATTTGAACAAAATTTGCTATTCTTATTTAAATACATCGATCTTAGCATGCAGTATACTTATTAGGAGGTAGGATGCTGATTGAATGAGAAATATGCTTGATGCCGACCCTTAATAAGAATGCGTCGATATATGTACTTAATTCTTACACTTGCTTCTTAAATTAATATCACATTGTTCAAAGCAGAGTTAATTAATTTGCTATCGGATCCAGCACAAGATGAAAATACAACGTTCAGTACTCCATTACTTCTTCTGTAGCAATTACAAACTTGAGAGCAATTGATCGAGGCGTGGCACGGGCATGCAAACAAGTGGCTTAGCTCTAGTCAGAGTTAAGCCGGGTCCCTCCGCCATGTCAACCAACCATCCGCTGCTCAACTTCCACTCAAAACACTGTACCATAGCTGCTAGCGTGCTTTGTACCACTAGCATCGCTAGCGTTGCACCGGGACACACTCTTCGTCCTGTCCCAAAAGGCAACAACTGGTAATGCTGTCCTCTGACATCTACCCCATGCACTTTGCCTTTGTCAAGAAATCTCTCGGGATAGAAGTCTAGAGGATTAGTCCATGACTCAGGGTCTCTGCCAAGGGCCCACACATTGACAAATACAGTCATGCCGGCTGGCACAGTGTGACCATCAACTGTACAGGCCTCAGTGCACTGCCGGGCAATCAGGGGTCCTGTAGGATGGAGCCAAAGGGTTTCTTTGATGACGGCTTGTAGATAAGGGAGATGAGGAATGTTGGCTTCATCTACCAACCTGTCTTTGCCGACAATTGTGTCTATTTCTGTTACAAGCTTTTTTAGTATGTCCGGATGGTTTATCAGCTCTGCTAAAGCCCACTCTATCGTGAGAGCCGTTGTGCTAGTACCAGCTGACAAGATATCCTAGAATACAAAGCAAGTTTTAAGAATGTAAAAGCAATTATTATATTAAAGAAATATGCAACAAGGAGCACCAGCGTTTTGTTGAGATTTCTTCTTTTACTGGAGACATTAGTAATTTGGAACTACACAAATGTTACTTCTAATCACTGATTTTAGGCAAAGAATTATTAATGCTTTCATTGGCGAGGAAGTAATAAATAAGCTTTTATTTGATTAATTACTTCTATTGAGGAAGCTAAGTAGGACCCCGCTTTTCCATTTGGAATATAGCCGATCCGATCTGACCGTTTTGATTCAATGATCCGGATTGAAATAGTAGGGCCCTACTTTTCCATTTGGAATAATAGCGATATGGACTCATGTTGCAATATGCCAATTTCCTAATCAAAGTAAATTACTGCACCAAAAGTCTAAAAGTCTAAAATCTCAGCAAAAAAGAAAAAGTCATGACAAACATAGCTTTCTTGTCACCAATACAAAATAGGACAAATTTCTACTCAAAACTATTGACTAATTGAAAGCGTTCTCTCTGTAAAAGAGTAAGGATTTTGAAAACATTTTCCAGTAGAAGGAATGAGCTACACAGAGAATGAATCTACTCAATTTGTTTGACGATTATAATCATTAGGTTTCAATAATTTAAACTTATTTTTCAGCGCGATACAGTTTTTCATTTAGGCTAAAAATAAAAGGCATGAGTTGTGAAGCATTTTTCTGCCAACTGAATGATTTCAAAATGAAATATTCCGTATCTAAACAGCTGACAAAACAATTTCAAAATTTATTAATTCTTTTAAATAACCTACCTAATGCTAAAAGGGTCCTTTGTGCAGACTGACAAAAAGTTATGAAACTGGTAGCAAAATTGTAATAACATTCTTTCAGCTGAGAATGGCTGAGAAATGATCCTTAAATTCAATAGCACTCCAAGAAGAAACCAAAAATTAAATATAAAAGAGATAAAAAGGAAGATTGCAATTTTAATGGCCTTTTGGTGTGCATCATATAAGTATTTACAATTTATCTCACTAGATTGCATGTGGTATTGCAAACCAAGAGATGAGACCAGTGCTGCTAAAGCTTTGACTTCTAAGCCTACGGTCTAAATTCATTTAATTTAGTTGGCCCCACCCCATGGAGAAACTGAAACCAAATTGTTTTCTTCATCAAAGTTATTTCTGGGTTAAGAAAAACAGTTTTAATAAAAAAAATATGGTTTAAAAAATTTACCAGAATAAAAGCCTTGATGTTATCTCTGGTAAGCCTCATCTCAGCCCTCTCATCATCATAAACATCCATCAACATATCCAATATGTCCTTGCTATCTTCCATCATTCCCTCTCTGCCATCTTTCTCCTCTCTCTTACTTTGCCGAGCCGCTTCCTTTTCTCCCAAAATCCCTTCCACCATCCAATCAAACTGCCCCCTCACAACCTTGACTCTGCGCCCAATCCCTTGCAAATCAAACCGTAGTTTTTGGAGGACCCATATGTAGTCCTTGATGTCAAACGAGCCCAGGAGCTCCTCCACCTCCATGACCACAACCTTTAGCTCTGCTAACTCCTCATCCCTCCCAGCCCATTGCCTACCGATTGATATGCGTGAGACAATATTACTTGCTAGTCTGATGAGTTCAGTCTCTAACTCCACCTCCTCGATTCTCTTGGACTTATAAAACAAGGTTCTGACATAGCTTTTTGATGAAGCTCCAATAAGGGCCAGTGGGCAAAGCTGAAGTCAGAGCCATCATAAACAAGGTTTTGAGAAGCTGGCAATACTGGACGGTCCGAAAAGGAGGCTTCATGGGTCTTGAGAAAAAGTTTAACCACACGAGGAGAGCTGGCAACCAGGCAGCTGACACAGCCGAGGCGGAGACAAAAGAGGGGACCAAAGCGGAGAGAGAGGCGGTGGAAGGATTGGTGTGGAAGGGGACCAAGGAGGTGGAGATGACCTATGATTGGAAGAGCTAAAGGGGATGGAACCGTAAGGCTAAGATCAGGGTTGGTATTATAGGAGAAGAGAATTTTAAGAATAATGGCTATGGATATGACTGAGGTTAGCAGCAGAATTAGAGTAGAGGAGTTGATAAGCTCAAGTGTTGGTGCGAGTATTCCCATGATGAGAAGGGGGAAGAGAAAGAGAAAGAGATTTACTTGGCAGTGGCTGCCAAGATCTCAAAAATAAAAAGAGGCACAGCGACATGGGTTTTCTTCAAGGATCCATTGCTGTTGGAACTGCGACTTTGTAGCATCTTTGTATTTTAGCGTTAAAGATGTCTTGTTTGTCGCTTCGTAGATTGGGTGGAAAGTCAACACTCAACAGTGTAAAAACAATAAATGATAGGAACTTCCGAAGAGTTGAGTTCCACGTAAAAGAAGCATCAATTGTCAGTTCAATTTACTACTAAATTTGGTCAAAGACTTACAACGACATGGATGATGGATCTACACAAACTGAGCTAACATCTCCAAAACCTAATTAACAAGACCGGTTTCGGCATCCAACATTCTTCCCAAAACAAAAACAAAAACACGACCATTTATAATTGCCCTAATACAAGTTTTGAATAAATGGTCTCTTGATACCTAAATTTGAACATAATGCACATTTGGAAGCCTATTTATTTCCTCTTCTTAGAAGGCTTACGGCTTTCAAGGCGTTGCCTTGCCTTTTCAAACTCTTCTTCTGTTGGTTCAGGTTGCGAATTAGGGTCGCACTTTGAAATGATAGAAGAAAGAATGGAGTTAAACTGTTCCTTTCTTTGGCTTCTTCTCTCAGTTATTGCTAAGGCCACATCATCCATCTCATTCTTCCTTTTCCTAATTAAAAAGGTTGAAAAAAGGATTAAGATTGTGAGCAAATTACTAACTTCAGGAAAGTTGGAACGCCTATTTGAAATTTAAAAATGCATGTATTAAAAATTATCACTCTTTTCCTTTCCTTTCTTATTCTTTAATATAAATCTTAGAGATTCCCCATATCAGTACATAAAAATCACTCAGTTTTTTTTTTATTTCACTTTTTGTAGTTTTAGTTTGATGATCCAATTGTGCCTTTTATTTGGGGTTCTAATTGATTTATACATTAAAATGTATGCTTCCTCTCTTACATGATTTTATGCACCCAATTTCCATCTAACCGTAATTACTTTTTTATATTCCCTATGCATTCGAAAAAGTAAAATAACCCCAAATGCATCACCTACCAGCTTTACGAAACCATGTTAGATGCTTCCAAACTTATCCCACAAAGAAGATAGTATAAAATATAATATATGCTTAATGAATAGTAAATGATGACTCAAGGGCTTAATGATGCTGTGGTCTCATGGAATAATTAGATGCATTCTTAATGTGTGGTTATAAAGTAACATCTTACTGGAGCATTATAGAACTGATAAGTTAGGGTCATGGATATAAATTTCTAGAATAAAAAACATATGGTAGTTTGTAAATGCTAACTTGGAGGACCTAGCTAGAGGATTTGTTGGAGGCTCAGTTTTAGAAACCGTCTTAGCCCACTTCTTATATGCTCTTGTAGCTTTCAGTTCACCTGTCAACAGATGCACAACTTCAATACAAATAATTTATAAATAAAACGAAACAAGCACCACATAGAAAAAGAATAAAATAAACACATAGACAGCATCAGATTAAGCCTCCAAACAAGATTTTTGAGATAATTAAATATCACAAAACTAACTTTTGCAGCATTTCTACTCCATACATACCACTACCAGGTGAGCATATTGCGGTTTTATATATAAAGAAAGCCACCAGAGTTGTGTATCAGAAAAACAAAGACTCACATGAAAGCATGTGAAACACAATATTTACCCAAGCCACCCTAAACCTTTTTGACAATTGAGTAATTGGGTGTCACAATGCATCTTTTGACAGACAAGGGAATGGAGGGCATGTACTAAATATTTTATGGATATATTGTACTGTCCTTCTCAACTAGATTGTTCAGAAAAAAAATACCAAAACCGTCCCTCAACACCTGAAAAGAAATGATTGCTTTTGGCATCTTTGACGTACAACAGATTCCACATTTTCAAGTTTTGAGGTGAAAGGAGATTGCACACTTCAAACTTCAATAATTCCTAAATAATACCTAATATATTAAATTATAACCTTGGGATATAGCATCATCAATAATATCCTTGAACCGGTGAGAATCAAGCTTTTCATCAGAACATATCATCGAACAGAAAAGCCTGAAAGAGGTAAAATGATAGATCAGACCAAGTTATGGATTAGAGAATGATGTGTATGCCCCTCTAAGATATGGCTATTATTTAACTTTCTCTGAAAATTCCCTGTAAAATACCCACTTCTCTGCTTTTTCCTTAAAGAGTTCTAAACAATCTGGGAGAGAGCAAATTTGGGCATCTTTAAAGTTATATATATTATGATTACCCTTTTAAAATGAAAAATAACCATTTACCTTCTATTTCAAAATTATGTAAGAAATCTTGACACTTTGCAGTGATAAACATGAAATAGCCCATAAATAAGGACCTACTTTCCAATAGGATTGTACCTGTTCATACTGCCTTCAAATTTTGCATAGAGTTCCTTAAGATCCTTTTTCTCTGAATCTGACCCTCTGTAGTTAGCCTCAAACTCTTCAATATCCTCCTCAGTGACCTGAAATAGAGAACCAGAAACATTCACTTGAGTACACATCACCCTATATAACCTTTGTGGATTGCCCCCTTTTAACTACTGTCAAGATGAGAACCGAACAAGATAAAAGAGACCAGTTAAAATGAATTTGCTAGAACCAATTATACCAGAACCAATCTGAACCAAATCCAACCAGCATGGTTATCTAGTCGGGTTGAGCCGCTCAGGTCTAGTAAATGTGAAACCTTATACTACCTAAGTTTTGTATCCAATCCCAAGTTGAGTTTGAAACTTTTGAAGTATGGAAACGAGGGACCACTGGTATATTTTTCCTGAAAGATGTATTATTTAATTATTAATTGAGATATGTCTAGAAAAGTCAGAAAATGAAATCATTTATTGAGAATCCCATCTCCAAGTCAAATTTCAGGAACCATTTTATCAGAAAATGAAATCACTTATTATGCCTATCTAATTTATGAAGAACACAAAATGGTGGTTTGGGCCTCTTCCAAGGAAAAAACTTAAAAGGAGGTAATGTAGAGAATAGTTTTCCTGTTTGGCAACTCAACACCTGAAATTTGGGGTACTGCACAGTGTACTTGAAATTGACTCTTTATTAAGTTGGCCTTCAGTCATTCTCATCAAGACTATTTTCTTCCTTACCAAATACAGTTGCAAGTCAAATTTCAGGAACCATTTTATCTCATGTTTTAGATAATAGGAAATGAGCAAAAGCCAATGAAACCTTAAAAAATAAGAAAGGCAACTAAAAATTTAATGACCTACTACTATTGAACGAACCTTTTTGTATGTCCTTCTGAAAAACTCTTGGAGATCATTTGCAGTTTCTCCATTGAGTGCCTACACACAAAATGATTAAAATATTTTTCTAAATTACAGGTAGTCACTGTTAAATGAAAAAATTAAAAAAATAGGATATGCTCCTTTATGGAACCACTTTACAGCGGTAGCAGCAATACCTACCATCTACAGTAACTCCTGTCACTATCAGCAATTAACTACAGCTACATTATGGCACTGCAATGTGCCAGGTATTTTCATATAGGGGAACAGAACAGCTGTAGGAAAAAACCAATAAGACACTAGATGTCAGATTTTATGCCAACCCACTTGAAACTACTTAGTAGTGCAAAATGAGCAATAATCTGGTTTGCTATACCAACTGCCAGTTTACAACTGCCACTTGAAATGCTTCCTTAGAAATATTTTGGAAGGAAAAGTAAATTCCAAATTTAAGAAGGCAGATATGCAAGATTTTTTGCAAAAGAATCACTTACATCATCATCGGTAATACCAGTTTGGTCATATGTGGCTCTTTTCTCTTCATCTCCAAGTATTGAAATAACCTTCTGCAACAGCTGAAATTTCGACTTTGCATCCTGAAAGAAAAGATAACTTGATTTATGCCATTTAAAGACTTTTTCATTGCATAAGATAAGATAATTAGACATAGAGGTTACAAAAAATATTAGAACTAAATTGCTAAGTAAAATCAGTATCAATTCAGTTTACATGCCAATACTGGTACATATGACCAACTGAGACAGATACCACCACAAGACCAGCTTGTTCATCCTTTCCTTTTTCTCCAAACACTATGTTTTCAATTTGTCTTACCCATAGGTCACAGCTTAATTAAAGTTTGAACAGCAATATCCAGTTCCAACCAAAAATACAATCGTTAAATCGCCAATCCTGACCGTGGCATTATAAAATGTCAGTCCTACACCAGCACCTAGCAGTACAAGACAGTTAAATTACAACAATTTAGAGGTGACATCCTACAAAGAAGAGACAACTGGGTTTAGGATACCACTTAGCTTAATAAATGATTGGGGTCCTCTTTTCTTTTTAACAACTTCATGCAGGCTTGTATCGTATGTCATACTTATACATGCATTTTATAATTGTAAGTTTTCAAAATGTTAGGTTCATTAGAAATGCGTATTATACCTGGCTCTTATTGTTTTACACTTTTACTGTATTTGGAACTCAGATCAATTTTTCAACAGAGATGTAGCATCTTTTTTGTTATTTGCAAATAAGACCTCACTCAACTTTTCTGGTTTCATTTCCATAAACAATAACATCTCGTGACA
Source organism: x Bolboschoenoplectus mariqueter (assembly GCA_037678475.1). NCBI lineage: Eukaryota > Viridiplantae > Streptophyta > Magnoliopsida > Poales > Cyperaceae > x Bolboschoenoplectus > x Bolboschoenoplectus mariqueter. The sequence goes on along the minus strand of CM075244.1, from coordinate 146,036 downwards.
AACAGTTCATATAAACTTTGAAATCAACATCCAAATCCACATGGATTCAATTCAATTTCCTCAAAAATAACAAATAGAAACAAAAAGAAAAAAGAAGATCTCATTTCAGTTGAGATAATTAATCAATGATATTAAATCAAACCCACCTCGACCATCAAACTAATATAATATTGCGGTGTTAATTGCAACTCGCAATCATCTCAAAGCAAAGCCATGTGTAGATATTAAATATTAACAATTACAAGCGTTATTTACAGATCCAACAATTTACTAAATGGTAAAACAGCTGAAGTAGATAAAGGGTATTTAAAGTATAAAGTACCTCATCTCCAGGGTTTTTATCCGGGTGAAGTCGCAAGGCTAACTTTTTGTATGCCTTCTTTATCTCTTGTTGTGTTGCTGTTCTCTCTACCCCTAATATCTGTTCACAACAATAACAACTGATTACCAATTCACCTACTAGCTAGAGTTTAGTCCCCTATTTTAATTGCTCAACTGTGTGCTTGGTGAAGTTAGGTGTGGTCTATCTGCTCGTTGCAAACAAGTCAACTGAACCTCAGCTAAATACATCAGACCTGTAAACATTTACGACATGGAATTTGCCCACCTCAAAGCTTCAATATACATTCAAAATATGCCCCTAAACTTTTTCCGTGGCGCTACAGTTCCTTGTATCACAACAATTATGACGTTATATAAATTTAACATTTACCAAATAAGTAGCCCTTGTATACTGGTCTTTGTGAGCTTCACTGATTCCACTGATAAAAAAAAAGTCCTATTTTATCTCCTTAAATCAGGTCTAACCAGATTGAACTTGAGTAAGGCGACATGTTGGAACAGGGAGTATAAATGAAGAAACTAATTCCAAGGAAATCGAATTGAATTAAATGTTTTTAGCAGTGTGTTAGATCCGCACCTTCTTGCGTGATAGTAAAACGAAGTAGGGTTTGAATGAATACCTCGTACAAGCTCTTTCCGGCCGCGGCGGAACTTGGCTCTGCGTCTTCGGAAACCCTAGTTTTCTTCTTTCTCCCCATTTTTCGTCAAATACAATACAAGCGAAGTCTTCTCTTCTCTTCTCTTCTCCGAGAGGTGTTTCGACTCCGGACTTTTGGTGGATATAACGAACGTAACTAATTCTCTTCTCCGTTTTGCTTGAACTGGAGAACGGGGTTGTGCTCTCGCACTGCTTCAATTTCTTGTCTACTGGAGGGGACAAATATCGCGCTCACTTGCCGCGGGAAAATTTCCCGCCATACCATTTTTCGTTCCGGCGGTGGAAGAGTTGATCCACTGCTTGTGGGTCCCACCGCTGAGAGACCCGGGATGATTTTGCCTTTTAAGTTACCATTTTTAAGTGACACTCCCCAGAAGTCAGTTCACTTATGCTAAGAACATAATTTATTCGGATCCCTCGTCAATTATGTATAATAATGTCAATTTTATGAAAGCTCTTGAATTACATTTATATTCTTTATTACGTTGCATCATACAACGCAACGTATTATCTATCCGATTTTATTGAGATTTATATAAAATAAATTTAAAAAAAATCTTTCTATAATTCATCTGTTTATACATCACTGCACGGTGCAGTATTGTGTAACAAAAAATCAGGCCCCATAGGTGAACCATCAACTAATCAATCAATCGGTGAAAAAAGAACACTGAATATTAATTGGTATTTAGTATTTACACTACCAACTGTTCCAAACCCGAAATTTTTTAAATCATAATTGAAAATAAGATAACAGTGCCAGTAAGATCTTTTTGTGAGATTTTCACCTCAAAATTTACTATCTAGAAAAAGTGCTAAAAAGTTCTAGTTGAACTGCAATTACAAAAACTATAAATAATTACCGGTACAAAAAGTTAGCCGATTATGCATAAGAATTTGACAAAACTCAAGATACAGAAACAACACAACAACAAAGGACATATCTAAAGAATTCTTTCACATCCCAAGTTGGGTGAGCAGCTTGCGCCATCTTGGAGTCTCTTCATCAAAGATGTAAGTGAGCTTAGACACCAAGACCCCACTGCCCCCAATCTACAATCATTGAAGTATTGCTCAGTAAATTACAGTGCGTAGCAGATGTTTAGCATTGCTCTGACATGCATGCATGTTTAGGCTGGCTAAGGGCATTCTGTCTGAGGTCCAATTGCCTCCAGTTGAAAATTACTCTTAAAATAGTAGGGTCAATCCATGAATCACAATATAATTTGCAATTCGGTCATGTTCAAAACCTGTGTATGCTGTCTCTCTACTAGGTGATGCCAGTTTGATCACCAGACTTTCACTCTTTTTACTGTGACTTCTAATTTCACAGTTGAGGATGAATTGAAAAAAACTAGGTTCAACAGATATGATACTGAGCATTAATTTAGGAATTAATGATGCAAGAAATCATTTGATTAAGGTTTAGTTGCACAATAGAATTGCCTTGGGACTAAGAGGCTAAATTAGATATAATTAGAATGTATTGTCACCCTATTGTATGACTGATATGCAAACTGGATAAGAAAATAACAGATGAAGGTGGCCAAATAGATTTCGGAGAAGGCTGCTTAAGCCTTTTCAGGCAGCTTCTTTTTTTCCCTTTTTTTCACAAAAAGGCTCAGTCAAGCAACTCAACAAAGCCAGTCTTTAGCTTAATGTAGCCATTGAAAGTTTAGATAGATTGGGGAAAATTAATAGATAAAAGTTAGGTATCCCTTACAGATCGAAGTTGCTGGATGGACTTGTAAAGGGACTTCTGGGGAACCACAATGTTGATTGCATAATAGTCAACTTCTACATTGCCATTACGAAGGCAATAAACTGGACTGACGGTGGGTCCCTGTTGACATTGCAACAGCATACAATATTAAGTAATGGTATTTGATTTTAATTACATACACTGTTTCTGAAACTTCAACTAACAGGGAATTTAGTCTAATAATTCGGAACCATTTGGATCTCAAAATAGCTTGTACTGCTTCAATCTTGAGACATGAAGGAATCACATTTAAAAGCGCAATTTTCATTTACATTTTTCTACTATACTTGTTGAAGCTCAAACAACAAGACATAGCCAATTAAATATTAAAAAAAAAGATACAAAGACTCTGTACCTTGCTGTACCCATGAAAATAGATATTCACAAGTCCTGGGGATAAATGTGCTATGCTATTTGTCCATTTGAGAAAAATCTTACCTGTAAGCCAGACAAGGATGTTTGACTAATAACTCTCTGTGCCACTTCTTCTGCATTATTGCCCCTCATGTTTGCTGTTACCTGTACCAAGTAAAAGATCCATGTAAATACTAAAAGCAGAGTTATCAAGAAAGACTACCTCGTGGTTATGTCAAGGAAACAGGATGTATACCATTTAATTCATCTCTTGTTATATATTTCCCCTCCCAAACTGGAAAATTAGATTTTTATCCGATGCAACTGTATTCATTACTATGCATCAAAACTTCAATCCTGTTGATATTTCCCATAACTTAGTTAATTGAATAGCTATGTGATTTACTTTTTCATAATAATGGAAATGATGATCACACCCTTAGTCTTAATATAGAAAACAAACTGCCAATACCTACTTTTGACCTCCTTTGTTTTCCTCTTTCCACACTATAAGATTTCAAGAGAAGTTTGTCATTTTCATTCAAAGACTAATCACATGTTTAGTAATTTGACTCATGTTTGGGGGCATATCAAATGGCACACATTTTTGATGGGTAAATAGCTGATTCGAAAGCTTTGACGGGAAAAATATATGAAGTAGATAGAAGTGCTGTATATACATCCAATTTGGCCTTACAATATGATGAGGATATGAAATAATTTACCAACCATAATCTCTCCAGTGGCTCTGAGGTGGGCCTCTAGTCTCTCAAGCATCTCATGTGTAATCCCTAAAACACCCTCACGGCTGCTTAATGACCTCTTGCTAGCTACAAGTACTGCCTAAAAAAGCTTTTCTCATGTCAATATCAAGTTTGCTTATTCGTCTACTCAGAATACTATTTTTACTTTACATTCTTTTCGTTTTAGCTTCTGCATTGTAATTGCTTATTTGCAAGAAAATCTGACCCCTAAACACCAACGGCATAGCATTAGACGTTCATATAACTTGTTGAACAGATTCTAAAAGATCATCACAAACGGAATGGTTAGAAAATTTTACTTGGCTTTGTAAAACAGTCCCGCCTTCAACTTCTTTCAAATTATTTTCACGCAAGGTTGTACCACTACTGACAAGATCTACAATAGCATCAGCTGTGCCCATCTGAAGAATCAGAAAGCAGAAAGAGTTAAAAATGGGGTCATGAATATGTCAGAATAAAATATTTAAAGACTTAGTGCACATGCAGAGTTCGTTGAATTCTGATAGAAAAGAAAATATGTTTTTTACCATTAGAATGTAACAAAAAAGAGTTTTGTTCTAAAGTAATCTTAAAATTATCTAAGTTCCTTAACTAACTTGTATCAGATATTCTGTTTGTACCAAATACTTGTCTTGAAGATATGGAACTGTGTTTTTTTACAATTAGAATGTAATGAAAAAGAGCTTTGTTCGGATAATCTTAAAATAATCTTTTTTTAAAGGGTAGGCATTGCGCCTAATCTTAAAATAATCCATATTCTATCACTATTATGAAAGAGCTCACAGCAGGATATGACTCCAATGCTCCATCAGCTGTGGTGATAACCACATGCTTCAGACCCTTCTCTTTCAAAAATTTCGGCCCCAACTGTTATATAAGAAAAAAAAAGCATATAAATCAGAATTATAGTAATGGAACCCAAGAAAAAATGACAACATTCAAATATAATAGACAAACAAGCATACATATGTAAACCCGGTGACAACCCGCAGTGGTCTCTCTGCAGTCCATTTAGTCATCCTTGATAATTCATCAATGGAATTTACATTTTCAAAAATGCCCTCCTTTGGAATCTGATCAAATTAACATGTCTATTATAGTACTAAGCTCTGTATAGGAAAAAAAGATGGAGAATCTCGTAAACTATTGCAAATTTAAGAGGAGTTCACGTACCGCAAGAGCTAAACGACATGCTCCATACTCGAGTGCATCATGGACAATAACTAAATCCTCATTTCCCTGATAAATTGAAACCAGAACAATTTTGTTATCTAATACATTAGATAAGCACTTAACAGGACCAAAAGGTTCTCATACTAAATGGTTGGGAAGCTAGGGAGGAATGTAATAAGTAACAATCATAACTAAAGATAGCCATCTCACATTGTATAGCATGTATCAGTGGGTAACATCATGGTACCAACCATGCAATTAAGCCTGGATGCTGGAGCAGGTTTAAATTAAGTATCAGTTTGCAGTTGAGCCTCAACACTTCGTAGCCAATTAAACACAATGAAAAGGAAAAAAAAACATAAACAAAATAGCATAGAAATACAGAACCTATACTTGGCCGACATAAACTGGTTCATAGAGGTATGGCATGGTAACCAGCATTTGTATAGTACATTGCATTATTTATTTCCTTCGAAGGTCTACCTGTCCATACTCACAGACTGTATCATAACCAACGAAACCAAGGTCTAGATCGCCTGACTGCAACTTGCGAACAATATCTTTTGGCCGTTGAAACCAAACCTCTAGGTTAGGAAGCTGCACGGTAGCAACAATTAGCAATTATTAGTTTCATGACATATAACAAATGAAACTTTAGAAACCGAAGCATGATGAATGGTAGGTACTGCTGTTATGCGTATATCTAAAGACCATCAAGCCGAGAGAAGGAAATAACGCACCCCAAATGTTTCTCGGGGGAACTGATGTGCAATTGGTTAAGGCGAAGAAAAGGGATAAAATTTCAGTGCTAAAACAAGATGAGAGATCATAAATATCCCCCTTTATAATTGAAGTGAATATTATAGAAAAAAAATAGATTATAAAATTTACCAGATAACCAATTGATATACATAATTGAAACTTATCTCCATACTAGACATGCTTAGGATGTAAATTCCGCAGAAGAGATTACACAATTACACAAAAATGAAGTAAAGTTAAGCAGAATATGATTGTCTAAGAAGATAGATTTAGATTTTACCAGTGGAATGTCAGCCGTATACTGTCTTGGATTCAGCTGCCTGACAGTCAATTGGCAACTCTGAGAGAAGCAGAAAACCAGGTGAGAAAAAGCAAGAGGACGCTGAACACAGAAGCGAAGATTAAACATACCTTTAGGAGATTTAGGGTTTCCTCTGACATGCGACCCTTGCTGGGGAGGCCAAGGCGGACGACACCGCGCTCCAGCTGAGAGGACGCAGTGGGAGCCGCATCTCCGGCGACGACGGTGACGGCGGCGCAACAAGCAATAGCAGGGGTAGGAGGTCTCTTGAACTGCCTCCTTACAGTAAGCGGGGAAGAGGAGTGAATTAGGCCTGTGAGATCCAATGCAGCCGCCATGTGTTAACTGTTGTGATCTGAGTCGGATTGGCGGCGTTCTGAGTGCTGTTATTGCTTATCAGTATAGAGTTACAGATGGATGAGGAGAGGAGAGGAGAGGCTTGAGCAGCGGTACCGGTGTCTTCTGGTGTGTGAAGAGCAGAGGAGAGGCGAAACGCGAAAGAGGAGTTTCACTTGTCAGCCACGCTGTTAGCAGCTGAGTTCGCTCAGAAGTCCCGAATGAAGAGTTCACAATTTCAGAATTTCAGATAGATGCGAGGACATCGCCGCGTCGGATATTCCGCGGTCACGTGCGTAGCTCGAGAGTCTTTTTTTCTTGATTAAAGGTGTCCGAATTGCAAAGAGCCTCCCTGCCGCACGCTCGCACAGCACAGCTATCGAAGCTTTCGATCATTTTTCTGCCGTATTTTTTTTAACTAAGAAAATAATTATTTAAAATTAAATATATAGGAAAATAGGAAGGTAATTTTGAGATTTGGGAAGGACGGGGTAGAAATAACCGTCCGATAGCGTTGAGTGGATGGGTGGACGGGCCTCAAATCAACGACCTTGGGACGAGCCTCAAAGCCACGGCCCAGTGCTTTGGCAGATTCCTCGCGTCCCTGGGCCAAGCTCCAATGTTACGTCCTTGGGCCGAGCTCCAAAAGCCCGTCCCTGGGCCAAGGTCCAAAAGCCCGTCCCTGGGCCAAGGTCCAAAAGCGCGTCCCAAGCGCAGTTTCGGCCATCCCCGCGATTTGGGCCGCGATTTGCCGGCCCGTCCGATGCAGCTAATTTACAGGCCCAACTCGTCCCAGGTTCGGATTTTTTCGTCCCAAAATAATTAAGCTCGGGGACGTGTTACTGTTAACTGTCCACTATCCCGATTTTTTCATCCCCTTCAGATTACGAAATCGAATTCCGACCTGAGTTTAATTATTTCGGACGAATTTTCTCAGTGCGCCCCTACTTTTCAGAACCAATATAAATACCCAAAGAGACGCAGCGACCTATACACAAAATTTTTGGGGTGACATTAAAAAATTCTATTGTAGCATTATCGGAAATGAGCTGAATCTGTTGGTAACAGGATCTTATTAATCGGTTAGTTTTTTTTTGTATTTTAATTATTTGTCTTATATTTTCATTTTGAAAATGTATTTTATATATAATATATACTTTTATACATACAGAAAAAGTAATTTGTGTAAAAATTTGCAGATAAATTAAAAATGTCACTTGTAAGTGTTTATTTTGGGGGTGAGATATTTTATGGCCGATTTGGAGCCGAGTACACCATCGCTCCCCGATTAACATTCTCTGTGAATGAATCTACTACCTTTGAAAATATATTGAATGAAATATATACCGGATTACGGGTATCGAAGAGGCAGTACTCTCTCGAGATTTATGGTAAAGTAAATAGCGGGGCAAGTGGATATTGGTGGTTCACCATACTATCAGTTAATGATGAGATATCATGGAAAATCTTTTATGAATTAGTAACTTCCCAAATGGCATTGATTGAACTGTACATAAATCTGAAATCTGTGTTGAACTTTTGGAATGAGAAACCATTTTCGAATAATTTACCTGTTAGTAGCTCATTCAATCATGCCGGACCTTCATCCACCATAACGAATGTTAATTCGTCTATAGAGCTCGAGAAAGAAGAAGAAGACGAAGAAGATTCTGATGATGATTCCGATTATCAGATTGGGTCCGATGTGCGTGAAGAGTCTGATTCTGATGATGAGGATGACGATGACGATGAGGAGGAGGTACGTGCGGATATGTATTTATTACAACGTAGAAAAGAGAATAATCCATTTATTAATAGAGGTATAGAACATCCAGTTAGTATGATAAATGATGTGTCAGGTTTTGCACGTGCCGATGTTGATTTCATCGGTGCACGTGCACGATTGGAAGGTCCTCTCGTGGAGAAAAAAATATTTCTCTCAAAACAACACCTTATCCTTGCAGTCCAAAGATTTCATATTGAAAAAAATAGGGAAATAGTCGTAACCGATAGTAGCACGAAAAAATATAAAGTGAAATGTAAAGATTCAAATTGTAACTGGAGTTTATATGCAACACCAACAAAAGTGGGTGATGCATGGGCTATTAAAACATGTCGATTTTTACACTCCTGTACCACCACAGTAGCTAGAGTTGACCATGCTCAGCTCACATCTCGGATGATAGCTGACATTATTAAAGACGAATTGAAAGATGATTTAGGAATGTCAGTTAAAACTGTCCGTGGATTGGTAAGAAAAGTATTCCCAGGAATAAATCCCGAGTATAACAAGTTGTGGCGAGGAAGAGAGCTCGCGATAGCACAGTTATTCGGGTCATGGAATGGCTCGTACGCACTTTTAGCTCGATTATTTAATGCTATACGTACGTCTAATCCGGGTACTAAAACAGAGTTACAATCTAATCCCACGGCAGATCCTGCTGTGCGTCAATTCACACAATGTGCTTGAGCATTTGGCTCGTGTATTGAAGCATTTCGATTCTTACGTCCTGTTATAAGTATAGATGCTTCTTTTCTACACGGACGGTACAGTGGGAGGTTACTGGTAGTTGTCGCTTATGATGCTGAAAATCATCTGTTGCCACTTGTATTCGGACTCGTTGAAAAAGAAAATGGTGACAATTGGGGATGGTTTATGAGATGGTTGCGACGTGAGGTTGTTGGAGATAGACGACTATATGTTATTTCTGATCGTTATGCAGGCATTAAGCATGTGTTTCATAATCCTCAATTTGGGTGGCACGAAGAGCAAAACCAAGTCGTCCATCGTTTATGTGCACAACATATCGCTGAAAATTTATTAAAAGTATGTAGAAATCAAAATGCAACCGATAATTTTAAAGCAACATGCAGGAAGCACAATCTACGTGAGTTCAAACAAGGCATGAATAAGATAAAAAATTGGAGTCGGGAGGCGGAGGAATATTTAAAACATGTCGGTAAACTAGATGAAACAGACAAAGAAACAGAATTGTGCCCTCAAAAATGGTCTCAATGCTATGATGGAGGATATCGTTGGGGCATAATGACAAGTAACGGTGCAGAGTCACTTAATCGGGTGTTCAAAGTATGTCGGGGCCTTCCGGTGTGTGCTATTGTCGAAACGACCTACTATAAATGCGTTGCTTGGTTTGCTAAAAGAAGAATAGAAGTAGCAGAGTTGGCGCGTAAAGGTCAGTTATTCTCTAATATGGTTACTACCAAACTTGAGGAAGGAGTGATACAAACACAAAATCTTGAAGTCACCGAATTTGATGCGGTCAGAGGTCGATATGAGATTATCGCTAAAGGCGAACGAATCACGCCAAATGGTAGGGAAGACAGAAGCTACAGAGTTGATCTAGTGGAAGGAAGGAAACCCAAATGTAAGTGTCGTAAACCGGATAATACATTCATTGCATGTTGTCACATCTTGAAAGTATGTGCGGTGCGTGGTTATAATCCGAATGAGTACACTCATCGGTTTTATAGCACCGAAGCGCTGGTGAACACATGGTAAGGTCAGTTCGAAATTTTTGGGAAGGAAGAAGACTGACCAGTATATGACGGTGAGACAATTATTCCTAACAAAAAGTTAGTGCAGAGAGGTAGAAGGAAACACACACGTATTCCCATGATGATGGATCGCATGGAAGGTAGGAGAGGTCCTCCACCTTGCGAGAGTTGTGGCTCGATCAACCATGGAACAACTCACTGTACACAACGAAACACGCAACCAGGTTTTTATTCAATTTGTTAGTTAAATTTTATAACAATTTTTATACAATACATACTAATATGGATCAAAATGTTATATTTTTGTAGGTTCGAACGTGGATGGTACCTCACGATTGCGAAGGTTACTGGCTCGTGCTCGGAGGAGTATTTCTTAGGATTTTGATGATGTATTTATTAAAATAATTCAAATTTTAAATTATTATTACGTATTTGTTAATGTTTTATTATGTATTTTTTAATTTATGTACTTGCTACGGTTGTACTTTTGTACTTGATTTATTAGGTATTTATAAAGTGCCATAAAATATAAAGGTAAGCCATAATCGAAAGTGCTCAAAATAAATAAAAGTACAAAATATTTAAGAGCTGGTAAGTAACGTCATCTAATACAACACAAAATAAATCTAAGAGCTGCTTGGTGTATATTTCGATGCTGCCTGCTTTCTTCGAAGTCCCCGCCCCATCGGAATTGTATCTTCTTGATCCCCAGATGACCGCGACACATCATCTTCGGCTGGGACATTCTGCAAATTAAAAAATATATTTATTAAATGGTAATAATATAATATTATTGATTCCAAAATATATGCACATAAAAATACCAACGAATGTGACGGAACTTCAGCCGTGCATGCATATGAGCTACCAGGGGGAACCTGCGGTGCAGCCGTAGGAGGCTCTGATGTCGGATCTGCGAGAAGGCTCTGGAATCCAAACCATGTTTGCGGCGCCTCTGTCATAGGAGGTGCTTGTGCCTGTGTCTGCGGGATCTGTGACACGGGCGGCACCTGCCACGTCGGATATGCCTGTGATATCTGTGGCTGTGTCGACGGCATTTGTGGCATGTGGGGGATATGCTGCCACGTTGGAGGTGCTTGCGCCAAGGGGACCGGCGGCACCTGCCACGTCGGATATGCTTGTGATGGAGGAACATGATGTGCAAGACCCCAGCCGTATGTCTGTGACCGCGGAAACCCATAACAAGGCTGTGTCGATGGTCCCGAAGATGGATATGGATAATACGGCGACCCCTGAGGTGGATGTGGATACGGATATGGATATGGATAATGCATCGACCCCTGAGGTGGTCGTGATGCCTGTGTGGTCTCTGGCTGTACTTGTCTTAAGATATCATCAATTCCGAACTGTATCGAAATATCCGAGACTTCATGTGCAACAGCAGAAGGTCCAACGTTTGAAGGCTCGTCATCCTCATCTGGAATAGCATCAATATTGGTAGGAAGACCGGCCTCTGATAACACACGATCCATCTCATGCGCCTGATCGGCATCCTGTAGCATACAGTGTAAGCTCTTTAAAAGAACTTTACTGATGGCTTTTGTGTCGCGCTTATACAGTTTCTTAATAACATGTTCAACTTGTTGTAACGCTCTGATACCCTAAAAAACAATAAAAATATACAAATTAAGGTGATCCAAGTTAATTTAAATAAAATATGTTAACTTTAAATAATTTAAACATACCATGCGGCGCAATCTCGGACTACTAGGAACATAGCCGAGGACCTCTACAGAATCTCGTGGTGGAGGTAAAGGCATGTCCAGTCCAGCCTCCAAATGACCTCTAATATAGATCGAATACATCCCCTGTTGCTGATACAACTGACGATACTCCATTAGACGTGACAAATCATATGACCGCGTCTCATCAATGAAATGTATCCGAGACCACATACTCACATACCGTCGATGGTGATGAGCCCAATCCGATGAAGTACGCGATGTATAGGCAACTCGATCTAGATCTCGAAGATCAGTCCAATGATGTGGGTCAGCTGGTGGTATGGTCTGATATAATCCAAACTGGCGCATGACTCTCTCCGGATAATGCCACGAAACAACCCAAAAATGTATCAACGGCATCCGAGCTAACAAGTACTGTCACTCTCGGTGCACACGATCGGGAAGCAGATCAAAATACCGTTTATACGGCTCCCAATTGACATGCTCATCAACTAAACTCTCGAACTGATTGCGATAATATGTCAGTGAGGCTCGGGCCGGACAAAAGGCATAAGTATGTGGAATGACCCACCGCACCGCATAGCATGGTCTCAACTCGGGATCCTCGCCGCCGAAGGGAGGATCTGTACCTCGACAACGGGGTCGCGCAATATTGAAATACGTCCAAGACCACTGCTGGAGCAGTAAAACTGGCCCACCGATTGTTTTCGTCCGCGATAACGAGGCTGTACAAAGATGTCGGTACATAACAGCTAGTACACCTACACAGTAATAATTTTATTTAATAATTACAAAAATGGACTACAAAAAAATTATTAATTTTCATATAAGTACATATTTAAATACCTGCACCCCAATTGTAGATCGGTGGATTCTGCAAATCGGTTAGAAACTGCAAATACATCACCGGTACACTATCCCCAGACGAGTCGGGAAAAAATGTCGATCCGAATAAAACAAGTAAAAATGCTCGAGTGTACCTATCCACCTGCTCCTGGGTTGGGTTATCAGGCATCTGACCAAATGTCTCCCTCAGCCATCTCAAGTTAATTTGATATTTCGAGTAAGATACAGTCCCCTCTTCATCGTCTCCGCTCTTTCTCTTCTTTTTCTTCCATGCTTGTAACGGGACATGTCCGAGACAGTCATCCACCAACTGCATGTTCCCCAGTTCACTATGTCCGGTCAGAGGGAGACCGCATATCGGCAACCCCCATAAGCAACTGACATCTTGTAGTGTAATGGTAACTTCACCGACCGATAAGTGAAAGTGTGCATCTCTGGGCGCCACCGCTCTGCAAGTGCGGTGACTAATCTCGGATCAACCTGCATCTGAGACAACTGGGCAATCTGATACATCCCTAACTTCCTAAGTGCCGGCTCACAACGCTCATGATAAGGAATGTGAGGACGGTGTGCACGTGAGTTTAAAACTGCTTCGGGCTAAAAATAAATTAAATAAAAGTTAAACTATAAAACAACAATTATATCACTCAACTATGGTATTTTATCGAATAAAAACATATGATATATTTTCGACTCACCTCCTCGTGTATGTCAAATATTCTATGATTGCACATAGGCATGGCCAGTAAGGCAGTGAGAGGTCGTCTAAGGGCCTCATCAGCTTCGCTAATATCAATCTCCCGCTGAGATCGGGCACTGCTGCTACTACCGACTTCTTGTATGTTCGCCATTGTTTTAATTTTCTAAATAATTTAAAATTCGACATTACTTATCTATTTTAGTTACAAACTTACACAAGACATACAGAAAATTCAGATAAAGTATACAAAATTCTATAATCTCTACAAAAATATACAGCAAATGAAATTTATAAAATTCTAACTAATTAATCTTTATATAAATAATTACGGTCATCCCTTTCAAGCAAAAGTATAAGAAGTAATAATTGATATATTAAAACAGTTAATGAAAATTAAACTCACATATACGCCAAAATAAGTATATATCATAAAAATAATTCACAATTTATCCAAAGTGCCGATATCACAAAATAATACTAATAGTAATGGTATATATTCTTAATTTCTAAAATTTAAAAATGATATGTTTTCCGATTTTAAAAAGTTTCATTTTTGTATATTTCATTATGACATAATAAGCATGCATAATTTATAAAGACATTGAAAATATTCCTAAATGTCCAATATGTTCATACATTAAACAAATTGTAAATGTAAATTGTAAACAACCCAAAAAATCTATCGTACAATTATATAATATTAATACTTGATACCAATAATTCCGATTCGTTCATTATTGAAACAAATATACAATGTGAATATATTTTTAGTTCATCATTAAATTGTAATATAAATATTTTTTCCCCGAACTACATAAAAAAAATTGAATAGATTTGTCATTCTATCTATATTTTGAAATTTTCAGAAATCAATAATAATATATATTATTAATTTCTAAACTTTGAAAATTCTATTTTTCCAATATTAAGAACTTTCATTATTTTATATTTTACGAATATTTATTAAGCATGCATAATTTTCTAAATATTCTTAAATGTGCAACATAAACTAAATAAAAATATTATTGCTACTAATTTTTTAACTAAATATTATTGCTAATTGTTTATGCAAAAAAAAATTTAATTTGTACTAAATCACAAATTCTATAAATCATACTTTAATTATTTCTACTAAATTATAATTTACCTGGTAATGTCAGAGGGAAGACAGAGAGGTGGCCGAGAGTGATCGACGGCGGCTCGACGGGGTGCCGACAGTGTTGCCACCTTGGAGGCAGAAGGCAGGAGGATGGCTGGTGGAGGAAGAAGGGTGGGCTGTGGGGGAGGGAGTGTGGGGGAGGAGGGTGACTGGGCTTCGGGGTGGGGGGAGAAATAGGCCCAAGGGACGGGGTATCCCCCACCGCCCCAAGTCACGGGTCTGCTGAGACGGGCTTCCCAATAGCGCCCCAAGTCACGGGTCTGCTGGGACGGGCTTCCCAACACCGCCCCCACTCACGGGTCTTGGCTTGGCATGGCCTGCACTGATTCCGTGCCCTGCACGGATTCCGACGCGTCACTGGCGTAGTCACGGGCTGGGACGGTTCGGCCCAGTTCGGACGCGGCTCCTTTCCGCGGCCCAAGCTCTGGGACGAGCTTCACAGCCTCGTCCACTGGCATTTGCATCCGTTGGGCCTTCTCCAAGGACGTGGCTTTGAGGCCCGTCCAGCCCACAATTGGACGGTTATTTCTACCCCGTCCTTCCCAAATATCAAAATTACATTTCTATTTTCCTATATATTTAATTTTTAATAATGAATTTCTTAGTTAAAAAAATTCGGCATTTTTCTGACTCAAAACACGCTTATATTTTTTTAAGATGATTTACAATAATTTTAATACATTCTTTTTTTAACTGCTCCATCATCTAATATAATATAAATTGAACTCTCAAAATTATAAAATTTTAGATGCATACATTTCTTATGAAAATAAATAAGATCAACACTTGAATTCGGTATTTGAATATTAAATTTTAAAACATAAATAAAAATTTTCGTGTCAATATTAACAACCAATTTTGATTTTTCTTTTCTTTTTCCTTTCTGTTCAAACGCCAAATATTTATAAATAACAAAAAACAAAGGAAAAGGAGAATCCTAACAGCATTAAAATTTTGCAGAGTGAGAGTAGTTGTTTGGTAGGTCCTGTGTAACCGTCGCACGCACATACCAAAGACAGAGAGAGAGAGAGAGAGAGAGAGACTCGTCCGGAAGCATCTTTGGTGCCATTTTACACGTGTAAGGTGCACAATTTCTCATGGCAACCAAACCCAAAAGAGGTTGCTTTCTAACTTGAACGTTTTCAATTCAACACTATTGATCGCATGGTTTTGAGAAATCAAGTTCTTAACATAACATAAAAAAATCTAGATATTTTGTTCCAGGATTCTCTGATTTTGCATATGTGATATGATATTGACATATATGATATGATATGTCCGTGGCCGGGATTATTAATTATGATTATAATTGCATCAAAATGCGTACATCCGAATTTATGAATTAATTTTATACGTTTTCCGAACTTGAAAAATGAAAAAGGTTTTCGAGCGGTATTTCTATTTTCTATTTCGCATCTCCATTTTTAGAAAGTTCTGTTCGCAGCCTTTTCTAATTTCTGACTTACAAGCGGGTCCCAGGATCTAATAAAGTAATTTCCTCACCGCCTCTGTCTCTCTCTCTCTCTCTCTCCCCCCTTCGGGTGGCCTTTTTATCTCTGCTCCACCATCGAGACGCGGAGAGAGAGGAGAGAGAAAAACCATTAATTTTGAACGCTCGGGCGATTTCCTTTCAGCTAGGGTTAGGGTTTCCTTCGATCTCTTCTAATTCTCCATTCTGCCTTTACCATCTTCGTTTGATTTCAGTCCGATCTATTTATTAATCTCTTTCTTCCTTCTCCTCTGGTTGTTTATTTTCTTTTTCTTGTTACAGCAAATTTCGCTGCAGAAAACTTTGCGAGAGGAAATCGCCATCTCGAAAAGGCTCAAATCTTTAGTTCGAAGCAGGTATCCTTTCTACTGTCTTGTTGATTTGTTCTTGTTAGGGTTTGGAGGTTTCATCGTCTTTTGGCCCCAATCTCATCGGCGTCCCTGGAATTTTTTTTGAAACTTTTTTTATGAAAAGGACGATTTTTGTCACGAAGAAGATTTTATCCTTGCTATCAGAACGGATTTGATTCAATTTTGGAGTTGTTTATTTTACTAGCTGCAATTGTTTGAGACGGATTTGAACCTTACCAATATTGCGTGTTCATCTATCCTCATTAGAAAATTCGTTGGGTTTCTTATTTAGCAAGGTTTTCCATTAAAATCCGGATTTAAGGATTAATAGGATTTGTTGAGATAAAGACTCTGGGTTTGGGATTACAAGGTTAGCAAACCTATTGCAGAAATCAGGAACATAAGTTGACACTTGAACAAATTGTAGCAAAAATCCGGAAGCCCTCCCCCAAGACACAAAAAGAAGGAACCCCACAATTGTGCTACATATTGGGAATTTATAGGAACTATTTTCTTCTTCGAGATTTTATGGGTAGTGTCTGATAGTGTTGCTGGTTTGCAGAATTGTTACCAAGCTAGCTCCATACTGTTTTTGATTATTATTCTATTATAGTAATCTCCTTGAAGTGGGAAAGACCTCATATGCTGTCTCGCTTTTTGTCTGCAGTGTAAACAACACAATGGACAGGAAGGAGGAAACAGGATGCCAGACTCCAGAGGGCCCAATCCTTTGTATTAATAACTGTGGGTTTTTTGGTAGTGCCACGACTGCTTACATGTGCTCCAAGTGCCACAAGGAGATGCTTCTTAAGCAACACGCATCGTCTTCCATAGAAACCCTCATTAACGGCTCTGCTACCTCCGGAACTGTTACTGACAAAAACGGAGCAGACTCGGTAATTGGTGGGAAGAACCCAGTAATTGTCTTGCCTTCCTTGTGTGAACCGAAGACCTCCATTGTTACTTTGGTAAGTTCGTTGTGCTTTTTTATCATTTGTTCAACCCCCATGGCACTGAATGCTTTGATGATTGTCATGGTACTATGTTAAATAGATTATCTACCATATTGTACTGTCATATAATTGCTAGGTGGTAGCACAATAAAAGAAATTGCTACCTCCATATAATTGCCACCTAAATCTCCAAGCACTATGTGTAATTAATTAAAAGATAATTCCTAGCATACATTTATCCTTATGATACATTTATTAGCATCTGTTTGGGTAACAATAAATTATAAATTCAAGTTGTTGATGTGTTGTCTATCGCTATGTTTTAATTTTGATCCAATTTATAAGAAGTTAGGTTATCCTCAAAATCCAATAAAACTAATTTGATTCATTTCCTATCTAAATGATGAAGAGCAGATGCAAAAGTTTTATTTTCTAATAACTTACACAATCCCGTGGAAGATATCAAATAAATGTATAATAGAATAACCCATGAATTCCTATCTATTTGGTTTAGTCCACAAGTAATATTGCAAGGTAAAAAGGTGGGTTTAGAGAGAGAGAGAGAGAGAGAGATTCTGCAGGCGGGTCCATCTTCTCGGGGCTGAAGTTACTGTGATATTTTCTAGGACTAACAATAAAGATATTTATTTATCCTTTGGGTTAGAATTCTATATCTGTTATTGATACTTTGAGCACTAAGACTAGTGTTGCGCGAAAGCATGAGATTTTCTATTACAGGTGTGTGGTTTAAAATGTTTTGCAGCTTTCCGGAATCATTTATTTCTCTTAGAAGAATTTGATACTACTTTTTGGCATGTTTCTCTTATAAAAGTCAGGAAGGTGTTATTGGATATTATTTTCTTTTTTATATTTTGGTGTTGAGGGTGGGGGGGGGGGTTGGAATAATAGGATGAAATTGGGAGTGTGGGTGATTTTTCTTGATGGAAATTTTTGCAGGGTTACATGAAATTTTTTACAAGTGCATAGAATTAGAAGGTACAGATGGCACATATGACACATATGACATATGTGATGGCACCTTACAATAATCAAATGTTCTCCATTATAACTGGTGTGTTGTTCTTTTTTAGCTGCCCGGTACCGTAGGCTCAACTGAGGGAAGTTCTGCTGATGTGACAGCAGCAGCATCTGCATCAGCTGCACCAGCAAAGGAGGGTGGCCCAAAGAGGTGCTTCATGTGCCGCAAGCGGGTAGGGCTTACAGGCTTCAACTGCAAGTGTGGGAACATCTTCTGTGGGGCCCACCGATACTCTGACAAGCACGAGTGTCCCTTCGATTACAGACGCGCAGGTCAGGAAGCTATTGCCAAGGCCAACCCAGTCGTCAAGGCCGACAAGCTTGACAAGATCTAGAGAGAAAGGAATGGGGATGCCATGATGGGTTTTGATAGGATTCCAGAGAGTGAACCTGATCAGTATAAACTAAATGTTGCAAACTTGAATGTTCTCTCTGGATCTCTCTTGATCACTCTCTCTAGAATGTGATTTGAATGTGGCTCGATGTGTGCTCTCTCTCTCTCCCTCTGATGCTCTCTTTGTGTTTTCTGTTGGAGTGGTGTCACCGTTTGTCATGGAACTTAATGTTATTATCTACATGCATTAGATATAAGATAGTGTGCTTGTGATGTAATGCAAAGTCATTTTTTCAGTGTTTGATTTAATGTATGTTCTGGCTGTGCTAATTACTTGTAGTTTATATCTTCATTATGAATAGCAGTATTCTTATTCGTCTTGTAAGTGCCAGCCATAAGAAGAACCTTCTTCTTCAATGACGCTCTCAAAAAGAATTTTTTGTAGGCGGATTTGGTTGTTAATGATCTTTTATGTTGAAGTCCCAGCTGAATGGTTCTAATGTTTGGTGGTGGTGCTATTATCGCGGGAGATTGTAGTTGTGGAGGTATGCGACTTAGTATAATCGAGGATATTAAATCAAAGATCGTGTCGTTAAAATTTGTATATGAGAAAGGATTACGACAATGACCTAATAGATTCCAAGACATGTTTCGTTACTTAACAAACGCCAAAATAAGCAGAAAAGCTGTTTTACCACAATGCTCAAATGAGATGGCCTGAATCAATTTGATTTTTACCCAGCGAAACCTTAGAGCTGCTCTGCTCAAATGAAATAACCTACGGCAATGACACCAAAGAACAAAAGGAATGCAGTTTTGAGTTCTCCTTTAAGATTCCTCAATTACTGTTCAGTACATCTTGTAATATATACATTATAAACACCTGGCCATAAGATGCAAGATTTTCAACTTTCAAATTAGTTTAAACAATATAGACATCTGGCCATAAGATACAAGATTTATTCAATAAACAGCCAATTTGTTCTTTTTTTCTTGAGACCCTATGTCGAAGTACACAGTATAGAACTCATCTCGTAATCCCATCAACGGCTCTAATATGAAGTTCCTATCTTGTCCTTCAGCTACAAAACTTATTGAGTTATAGCATCTGTTACCATTGATAGGCACAAAACTGGCAGCTTTGTTGAATGAAGCATCATCTTTTAACTGACTTTCGCCTTTACAAAGGAATAGCACCTTTTTACCATGTGCATTACTTACTTCCCCAGTAGAAACATAACATCCGGGCTGTGTACCTAACTCGAGAGAGATGCTATTCTCAGTACCATCCAGCCCAGGTACAAGTCGAAATGTAGAGCCAGGCCCCTTAGTATTACTGGTTATATTCAGTGTATTTGTAATAACTGTTCCAGGCATGTCAAATGGTTCGATCATGACGTATGCATCTATGTGAAAATAAGAACCAATGCTATTGTTACCAGATGGGACGATGACATGGTTGTTTTTGGAATCTATGTGGTAAATTCGAAATGTGGTTTCAATTGATGCGGGGGATCCAGCTTCGGGCTTTTCTTGCATTGTAAGAGAGAGATTGGAGTTGGAAATGAATAGTGTTCTGTTTGAGGATTGTTGAGTGAGGGAGACCAGTTGTGAGTTGTAGTACTTGGGAACTGGAGAGATCCGGTCCGACACTAGACTGCAGTTGCCCAATTTCGCATCCTGGTTGCCTCTTGTCAGACCCGCTAGTAGGTATGGGCCAAATAGGAATGCTTTGAGAGAATTGAATTTTGGCCTATCATCTACATACATTAATAATTAGGGAGAGAAAGACGGACAAGTAGTTAGCCAATTGTAGTTAAGAATTTAGAGGAAAAGAAACAAAATTGAAAAGATCAGGAACAAGGACCTTTAATTTGCTCAGTGCGTGTACCAATTGGGAACTTGAGAACTAGATTCTCATCTGAAGCCCAACTTTTCTTGATGGAGAGAAATTGTCCTGCAAGTACAAAAGCGCACAAAAAAAAATGCAGAATAGAGGGAAATTGAACTTCCTGAAGTTTCCAAAAGCCTGGTAGAGGCAAATACCATATTGTTGGTAGAACTAGAAAGGTGTAGGTAATGCTGGAAACATTGTTGTGATGTAAGGGCCAAAGCAAGAAACAAAGAACAATGATTACCTTTGAAAGTTGGTACTAATTTTTTTGAATTCAAAGTGACTGCAATGGAGTCTAAAGAGGTCCAAGAAGGGATCCGCATATTCAAGGTACATGCCTGGTTGTTCGCCTGCATAAAAAGGAAAATAGTTGTTTCAATGTAATGTACAGATTATTCCTGCATCATAATAAATAAATGAACTGTGATTAAGGATAACAAAATAGTTAAGGTTAATATATATTTAGTAGCCATGACCATACCTGATTAGTAGAAATGGTTAAGGAAACATGATAATGCGAATCTGATGACGTCAGATGTTTAATTTCTTGAGAGACGATAAGTCCTGCAGATCTCCAGTTGACGGTGCTTGGTATAAACTGTATGATATAGAGTGAAGGCGAACTTCCTTTTTCCTCAAAATAAATAGAATCTCCTAATTTGGAGAATGATTCAATACCTGTATGGACAAAAAATGGTTTTAGGAATTAAATGAAATTATTATTTATTCTGAAAGAATATGTGCAAACTATTTGAATTATGTATGTTTAGTTTATAAAAGCTGTAGTATTTCAATCCAAGTGTGTGGGCACATGGACCCATGAATCCCATATGTACTTCGTCTGTGCAAATTCAAATAATGTTTGCTTATAGTCCTATCCAAAATAACATTGTACTTCTTGGGTTCTCCTTTCCAAAGAGGCATAGGTATATCACACTATATTTCAAAGTCCAAAAGAAACAGAAAAAAAGTTGAAAAAATATATACCGGATAGATACTTTTTCCATGTCAAACAGTCATTTTAATTGCAGAAAAATAAATGCTACAATTTCTGCAACAAATGCATTCACTTCATACCAAAATATGGATAGTATGTGTAAAAGTATATTATCTGATATCCAAACTGCTGACATATAAAAAAATAGACAAAGATATGAAACACTTTTGCAGGTCATGAACAGAAAATTGACATACCAGTACCATAACAACACCAAAATGAATCAAATTTGGTGCCCCACCCATGGTATGAAACAGCTTTAGACGAATTGGGCTTCATGGGGAGCATATAAATCATAATTCCTGGCTGAGCTCCTCTTTGGATGCTCAATACCCCATTTATGAGGGCTTTTTCATAATAATCTGCATAAGACACCTCCTTTGTCCATCTAAACAAATTTCGAGAAACCTTCAAAATAACAGAAAGAAATATATTCATGTTAGAGGTGCCAAATATTCAATTAATTCTGTGGGGAAGCTATTGTTTCCCAAAATGAACAGAAAAATTAACTACTTTTGCACGTCACATAGAAAAGGACATTCCATATTAGAAATGTGGAATGCAAATAAGAAATTTTTTTCTGAAGTTTGTGAAACTTGGGCACATTGTTCCTGATTCTTTTATGTCAACAAAATTAAGCCTCAGACTCCCAGAAAAGATTAAACTAATTTTGAGAGTGTACTCTTGAATAAAATTTTCTTTTGGCATACTTGAGAACTTTGTTAGAAATGTTATTTTATAATTTGTTTCTTTTCTTTCTTGGGGTTCTTTGTAATTGTAACGGATAAATAGATGTGCACTCTATAAGAGCACATACCACTGCAGATCCTTCCTTTCGAAAAGCAATAATTACCCGAAGGCAAATTGTTGTTTCCAAAGTGTTCATTGACCATATGTGGAATGTCTTTCTGAGAGAACTGCAATTACCTTGAGCATGTTATAAGTAGTGCATGACTCTTGAGTTTCAGTCGATAGTGTGTCAGCCAGACGTTTTGGATCTAACCTGACAATAAATGATTGACGGATTTAAAATTTTAAAATTCATAATTACAATTGACAGAACTTATTTTCTTTATCAATTAACTTTATATAGGGAAGTAACAAATATGACTAGTTACCAGAGTTCACCAACTGACGTCCCTCCAGTTGCATAGGCATGAGAAGAGTTAACTATGTCCATAAAAAAGATCCCAATTTCCTGTTCCATTTATTAATGTTTTGTTCAAACTATCCAATCAGAATTAGCCGAAATTATGTACTCAGTGAAATTGACTACACATCTGGTTGTGATTTTGTCATATATGTTACCTTGTATAAAGCATCACCAGTGACCTCATATCGCTTCTGTGCCCCTACAACTATTGGTATATGTGTGTTGGCATGAAAGTTTGACAGACTATCAGCCTGAAAATAATAATAATAATTAATTTTAGGGGGCTCTGTACACAACCAGTGCACTCAGAAAGAGAGAGAGAGAGAGAGTTCAAACCTGAACAGCCAGTAAGCCAAGAAAGCAAGGTTTGTCGAACAGATGAGCGAGTATTAAATGTTTCTGATCTTTCTGCATTGATATTAAGATTAATCAATTCCCTATACCCTTCCTGAGAGCTAACAGATGACGAAAGTAATGCAAAACCCACCAAATTCTCAGCTACCAGCTGCTATAGATCTGCTAGGGCAGGTCACTTTTTTTATCCATCTTGTAATGGCGCATCATACCAATTAGAGTGTGCATTTGCACTCTGATCGGGCAATAAAACATATAATACAGTGTGGTATTTCTTATTACACCAAAAGATGGGTATTAGCTCTCAGCATTACAATAAGTGGTACCAAATCCAAGAGTGGAATCTCTAGCTGGAAGAATACATTGATGCTCTCAGTAGTACCACTAAATGCACATAGTGAGCCAGTTCAGGACAGCCCAAACCTGTTCGGTTAGAAAAAGACATTAGGTTACCGTTATTGTGTAAAGCTGATAGAGAACATCATTCATGCCCCCCGTTTCTTCATTGAGGGAAGTATAGTGCCTCTCTATGCTATATTTCTGTATCACATTTTTTACACGGTTTGCAAAGTACTCAGCCATCCATTTCACCATTCCTAATGCCTTTAAATTTCCTGCATATGTATACTGGTCTAGGAGCCCCTGCATTATCTGTCAGAAAGGAAAGATTGCCAGATTATTTATTTTATACCTTCTAGTTTTTAGCAGGGAATGTGAGTGCACTGGTTGGTGCCTTGTTGGTAAATAGCATGTTGCAACCAGATTTTACTGATCCAGTAGTATGTAGCAGTACTTGGCCTAGTAGTGGCATTTCTTAGCATTCATCTAAACAGAGGCTTGATATTATACCAGAAACCCAAGTAATCTGAGTGGCAGCTTGTAAGGACCACGGTTGGTACACAGTCATTCAGGCTCTGCACTTAGCTGGTTGTCTGGTTATTTGGCTGAGATTTTGGTCAAAAGGTTCTTGAGTTTGTCCAGAGTGAACTTGGATCAGGTTTTGGCTCAGTTTTGAGCTATATTTGGATTATCAAATTTTCAAAGTACTTTTGCTCAGGTTGGATCAAGTTTCGGTTTAAGCATGTCAGGTCTGGTCAGATCAGTTTTGTCTTTGGGTGCTTCGTTCAGGATGGGTCTGGATTGGGGCAGATCAAGATGGGCCAGTTTGAGTTCCCGCTTACGCAAGCAAGCTCAGGCTTTTGTTATCTCTTCATATGTGTCAAATTTTCTTGTCAACTTTTGAGTACTCTAACTAGGTTTCTCCCCAGCTGTATCCAACCAAAGGCCAAAGCCTTCAGTAGACAAATGCATATCAACAGCAGCATTGACATAAAAAGTCAATTTGAGTATATTGGTGGGCAATTATACCTTGTGGATTGTATAATAAGGTGCCCAGACCGGCTTTATTGCCTCAACCCGATCAAAAAACTCATCTGGAAAGGCGGAAAGGTATCCTGTACCAATAGCATTCTGACAAGTGTAGAGTGCTTCCACTAAGGAAGTCATTTTTGCAAATAGAGTCACATTGTGTGTGCTAGCCCAGGCCATTGCTGTTGCACTCATGTAATGCCCTGGAAAAAGATACATCAAGTTCAGTTCTATAATCTGATGACAGCTTTTATTTTCATTTAACTGGTTTTGTATATGATTATTTTAGTTTTACTACCCTTAATCAAGGCTAGTCCATCCAGAATGTTACATACTGGTACCAGTTGAAACCACCCAGTAGGCTGGTATGGTGATCCCTAGTACATAATACTCTCTCTTTCTTCTACAGTCCTAGGGAACATTCAGAAAATAAAAAAAAATATTACTTACCGACAAAATGTCCCCGAAGCTCCATATTGGCTGCTTCCCACCCCCCATATGGCGTACCAGGTGTTTCCAGGCCAGCCTGTTTCCTGAAACTCCATACCAACCTGTCGACATCTAATATCAAGAGGTACTCCAGATTTGTCTGCTGTGCCTGCCAGTAGATTGAGTCCGAGGCGAGCCGTACATCATGAAGAGATACCTCTGACAAGAAGTCACCCCCTTGTTTCCAAGAAGCGAGACTGGCGTGTGAGCCCTTGATACTCCTGCAAAATAGAGGTGTTTTTGTACTGGTATGAAAGGATTTTGCCGGGATGGCACCTATATGCACAGTTATGGTGAGAAAAAGACTGGCATCCGTATGAGATTCACTACTAATTGATACTATAAAAAAGACTGTCCTGTATCAGAAATCTGAAATTTCAAGCCTGACGAGTAATTTTAGTTTCCACTGGTATCAGAACTGACCACTGGGCTCTTGACTTACCTATGTAGCATGAGCCAATTAAATTCTTCGACATGGTGCTTCTCGGGGTTTGTATTGCTATCACCACTTGTACTTCTATGTAATAATATTCTTGGCATTAAATCTCTCCATGCTGTCTCACCAGTGGGAGTCAGGTGTAAGTGAGAGTGAAACTCTTCATGCAAGGCTGTGACTTCCTCCGCTGACAGTTGGGCCCGCACAGTGTGAGAGGTCAGCTCGGTCTGTGTCGGTGAGTTGGTGCATTCCTTTATGCATAAGACCTTCCTAGAGAGGGGAGATGCCAGGAGCAGCAGTAATATTTGTACAAGTTTTGGAATGATGCTTGTTCTTGTTATCTAACAAGAAAAGGAACATCCAGTCAATTGAACCGGACAAAATTTAATGTGCTACTTGTTACAAAATAAATTTAATTTGTAAATGAGGGTGATCTTGCGCAAGAGGGATGATTTGCGCAATGTTTGTTTTGAAGTATGGGAGTATTGGATTTGGTCTTCGCTGGTTTAATAAATTATATCGTGGCACCTACATCAACAAGCAACTATCGCTACAAAATTTAATCGAGATAGAAGCGCAAGTAATTGAACGGAGATCAAAGGACAAACGGAAAGAAGAAGGAATAATATCAAGCTAGATACACACATGATCTTCAGTTATGTGCTCCAATTTCATTTCTTTTTCAAAACTAGAAACTTTGAAACAGTAAACACGGACTTGAGAGAAGAAAGGAGAAGCCGATATTTGATCGGAGAAGTGCCTCTCAACTTGAGAAGTAAAACAGGTGAAAGAGACATCTGTGGTACCTGACTGAAGGAGTTCGCCATGTGTTGCTCAGTTGGTTTTGGGTGCGTGTGTTCAAGTCATGAATCACGATCGCTCCCTCAATTTATAGCAAAGAACTGAAGCTCCCTCAATTTATAGCAAAGAACTGAAGCTCCCTCAATTTATAGCAAAGAACTGAAGCTCCCTCAATCAAGGGGATGCACTTATCGTTGATTACTAATCTCACGCTATATTTAGAAATCACAAAGGATAAGAAGATTACGAATCCTAGGGTCATTGACACATATCAAACTGTCATTTACTTAAATTGGAAATTGGCACGATATTTTTCTTTTACGCTTCAAGAACTGAAATTTAACTTAAAAGCTTTCATATTTGTACGTACGTACGAAGAACCATGGTTCAGCTTTTTTTCATATTTAAAAATTTGGAATGATAAACCCGTTGTGTTTTGAATTAAGAGATTACTAGATTTAAGTTTGTGCAGCTACAAATTTTACTTTCTTGGAATCTAGAAGGTGCTCAAATAGTCAAATCTCAATTTTCAAAATTATTAAACATTAATAAGGACAATAATAACTCAATTTTCAAAATTCCTTTTAATTTATATCAAATTGATCATACATTTAAAATCCATTGAAAAAATATTAATTTTATCTATTATGACATTATTTGATGCAAACAATAGCTTTGTGAAAATATATATAATTATTAACGGTATAAAAAAGTGATGGTCAACAAATAATACAAAAAACATAAAAATAAATTTAATTATTCATGTCATCGAATATTATTATAATTATAAATAGCTTTAATTATCATAAGATATATAATTATTATGATATGAGTGCGAATATGAATTTTTCTTTTTCTTTTGATTAATAACAATTATAGGACCAATTTGATATAAGTAGAAAATTGTATGGACCAAAATGATAAATTAGTGATATTTTAAGGATTAAAAATAATACATTTGGAATATTGAGGACCAAACTGATAACAAAGTGATATTTTTAGAATTAAATTAATATTTTTGAAAATTTAAGGATCAAAATGATAAATGAATGATATTTTATGGACAATTTGTGTAATTTACTCTATAAAAAAATTTCCAAAATTTCAAAAAATTATAAATAAAATATTAAGCTTTAAACATGCATAATTTTTGATAGGAAAGTCTGTAAAAAATATTTAATACCAATTCGGACAAAAAAAAATCGTATGAGCCATTTAAATTTAGGATTTAATTTTCTAAAATTTCTAAAGTTTTTTTTATATATCGTGTGAAATTTTTTTTTATTGTCAACTTTGACTGTATTTTATAAGACACGCAGGAATTATTAAATTTCAAAAATAAATATTTTGAATAAAGAATAATTATTAATAAAGTATTATATATTATTTTAGGTTGATAATTTTTTAAATATTTTAATAATAAATGGTTATTATCTTAACTTTGAATGTAATGTCGTAAGAATTGAAAATAAAAAAATAATCAATTCGAGATAAAAAAAATAAAAGAAATAAAAGAGATTATTTTATATAAAAAATATTAACATAATACTCCGTATGATTTAGGAATGGATTTTAGAAATCCAACGCTGCTGTATTTATAATTTTTGATATGATGTTTAATTTAGAATAATAATTTTCTTAAATAAAAAAAAATGGGGTATGGGTGATGCATAGAACGAGCAGCCAGCAGCCAGCTGATGTGAAAGAAGAAGTAGAGTTAACAAGAACGACGATTCCAATGAAGACGACGAAGAAACATAGGGAAAACCCAGTTATCACAATCTGTCCCATATCCGGTATAATATTGTTTTTATTAACAATAGCTTGAAAAATAATGCTTTTGATAAGGAATTTTTCACGAAAGCGCAGTCAATAATTTCCAAAAGAGAGTGGCCTTTTTCTCAAGCCCCTACATTGAAATATACAGTGTAAAACTCATCCTGCAGACCCATCAGAGGCTCTAGCAGGAAATTCCTCTTTTGTCCCTTCGCCACAAAGCTAAGCGGGTTGTACTGCCTCGCGCCATTTACTGCTACAAAAGTTGCAGCTCTCTTAAATGCCACATCATCACTTACTTGGCTGCTTCCTCTGCAACTAACCTGTAGCTTTTTACCAGTCGAGTAATCTACTGTTCCGGTGGATATATAACACCCTGGTTTTGTACCCAACTCCAGAGACACGCTGTCGGCCGTACCATCCAGCCCTGGTATAAGCCTAAATGCGGAGTCAGACCCCCTGGTACCTGATATGCTGAGTGCATTTGTTATTACCATACCAGGCATGTCCAACGGCTCAATCATTACATAAGCTTCTGTGCTGCTACCTTTGCCCTTATTGTTGTTCGACTTGCGGGAAGAGATGAAAAACTGTTTGGGTTTTGCATCCTGGGGATAAATACGGAATGTAGCTTCAACTGACGAGTGAGAACCCACTACTGGGATATCTTGCATAGTGAGAGAGAGATTGGAATTGGAGACGAATAAGGTTTTGTTTGATGATTGTTGAATGAGAGAGATGAGTTGTGAGTTGTGGGAAGAGGGCACTGGAGAGATCCAGTCGGAGACTGAATTGGAGTCCCCAGATTTCGCATCCCAGTCGCCTGTTGTTATACCGGCAAGCAGGTATGGGCCAAAGAATATTGCATGGAGAGAACTATACTCTGGTCTATCATCTGCATTAATTGAAAAGCAAAATAACTAACTGATCAAACAACAACAAGTAACTTGATGCCACACTATGGTTATAGAGGGGCAAACTGGTAAAGAAAAAAGGGGGAGATTTTTTGAAAATAAGACTATCATCCTATCATCCTTCCTCACTTCTAATGATGCACAGACCACCCCTCCTTCCTAGTCGTTTATCTCTACACATATGAGAAGGAAAAGAGGCATCATTTACTACTTTAGAAAATCAGTTTCCTCTAACTTTCTTAATTTGAGCCTCCTTTAGTCTTCTCAACCGCTTAATTCTTTATGACACCAGCTATTTGGAGTAGATTAAGATTACCTCATTTAGCATCCTTAAATCCTATTTCTTAATTCTTACCTATATTCTTAAGGCACCTCTATTTATTAATTGAACTTCACTAGCCATGTTTGCCTTCTAATGTCTCTTATTCCTTAATCCACAATACTGACACAAACTCCTTAGCAGAGATCAAAAATTTAATTCTGTAGAAATCCTTATAGTGATTTACAACGTTTGTGTGGCATAAGGATAATATAACAAACACCTTAGCAGAGATTAAGATTTAATCTTTAGAAATCCTTATGGTGATTTAGCATGTTTTTGTGGCATATGGATAATATAACAGATCTTCATGTTTTGTAGAGGTGCAAATTCTGTAAAAACTGTCATACCTTTAATTTGTTCTGTACGTATGTTAATTGGGAATTCAAGGACTAAATTGTCATTGGATGCCCAATTTCTCATGATTGAGAGGAAGTTCCCTGTAAAGATGACAACAACAAAAATGAAAAACGTTAAAGGTCCAATCACTTCATTTTTGGGGTTTATTTTCGTTACCCAGTACCCTTGGTGGGTACATGGGTTAGTAGCAGTATGGTTAATTTGGGCATGCATTCAAGCAAAGGGACCAATGGAGGGGGGTACAAGCTACTATGATGTTTTGTATGGGGCACCTGACATCTCTGTTGTTTTGTAATAACAAAACCAATTTTACTAGTTTGTCGGATATTATGTCATTCCAAAAAATTTCAATATAGTAAACAAATATTATTGCTATTTCGTTCAAACAGTAACACAGAGGTATGAACTGTATATTTAGTCTCTCAGCAGACAAAACAAGAAAAAGATGATGAAGGAGAATGTACCTTGTACTGTCGGCACAAATTTTTGAGAATTCAAAGAGGCTTTAAAGGTTTCTAAGGAGGTCCAAGAAGGGATCCTTATATTTAGAGTGGAAGCCTGATTGTTGGACTGCAATAAGAAGGTACAAAAGGATATAAATATAAATGCAACGTATGTTTCCTAAATCAAACAAATTGATTTTTGGAGCAAAATACCATCGTAGAGCTCAGTGAACAATTCAGCCACAAGCCTAAGACAAATAAAAAGAGGCATCGTATCTATTATGAACTGGTCAAATTTGATCCAACCCAAAGAACCAGCCTGAACCCAATACCAGACCAGACAAACTCAGCGCCAGACTTTGACAAATCAATTCTTCTGTTTGCATATTAAGTTTCAGTCTAGTACCTGATTGGAAGAAATGGTAAATGAAATGCGAAGAGCTGAGTCTGATGACATCACAGGTTGCATATGCTGAGAGATGACAAGTCCAGCAGATTTCCAGTTAAAAGTACTAGGTATAAATTGGATGATGTACAGTGAAGGTGAACTCCCTTTTTGCTCGAAATAAATAGAATCTCCTAACTTAGAGAAAGACTCAATACCTATATTGAGAATGGATATTGTTTGTTACAACAAGGACTTGTTTACATCTGCTCGAACAGAATATTCAAATTAGGATGCATAACCTGCAAATGAGTAGTCTAAAAAGCCCTTACAAAGCACAGCACAAGTCAAATATCTTTATCTGGTAATTTGTAGAGGTTAATGGTGAAAAATAGGGGCATTTCGAGCAACTTCGGAGAAGCATATTTACAATTCGTGTGAACAAAAGGTAGCAATATGCACAAAGAGAAAACGTTCAACATTTCTTTGTGCAAAGATGCAATAATATACCGGGGACAAAAAATTATGTTCCAAGTATGGTATATCAAATCCATGCACTTTATCAGTTGGCTTTTTAGTGAAAAATTTACTTACCGGTACCATAACAACACCAAAACGAATTGAACTGTGTGCCCCAGCCATGATATGACACTGCCTTAGATGAGCCAGGTTTCATGGGAAGCATATAAATCATGGTTCCTGGCTGGACTCCTCTTTGTATGCTCAACACCCCATTTATAAGTGCTCTTTCATAATAATCGGCATATGTCACATCCTTTGTCCATCTAAACAAATTCCGTGACACCTCAAATTACAGAGTGTAACATGAATGTCAGAAAGGATAAAATAGAATTAAATGAAAAAAATAATCTAAGCTCAAGAAAACACCCTCACAAGATATGTAGTGCACACTAACTAAAACAAGACAAAAAATAAAATCTAAACACACAACATGAATTAAAATATATCAGACACACTGCTTTTATGTTACAAATGTGAATGGATGACAATCTAAAGCTAAAAAATCCAGGTAAATGAAAAATAGCTTATGGTGCTTAATCTTCTAATAAGAAATGAAAACCTAATTTGATTTTAAAAGTGTCAAGGGACTAGATAGTAAATATTCTTATTCTCTTAGAAATTAAATAAGCAAGAGAAGTACCTTAAGCATGTTGTATGTAGTACAGGACTCCTCATTTTCTGTTGTTAGCAAGTCAGCTAGGCGCTTTGGATCATACCTGAACCAAAATTGGCATACAAACTTACAAAATTTTAAATCCATATCTGGTTTATGTTACAGGCCTTCTATGAATTTCCTTGGAGGAGGAAAAAAGAAATAAAAAAATGGAAAGTTACCAGAACTCACTGACAGAGGTTCCACCAGTGGCATAGGCGTGAGAAGAATTAACAATGTCCATAAAAAAGGCCCCAATTTCCTGGTGATATATATATATATATATATATTTGTTTATTATTTTCTTGTTATCTTCTTTTAGATATCATTATTATCAGATTTAGAAATTTAAAGCTAACCTTGTAAAGAGGATCTCCGGTGACCTCATAGCGCATTTGGGCCCCAATAACTACTGGTATGTGTGTATTGGAATGAAAACCTGATAGACTATCAGCCTGAAAAATTGATAATTATGAAAAGGGATTATTTAGGTGTCTATTCTACAAAAATTAGAGAGAGAGCTCTATATTCGAACCTGAACAGCAAGCAAGCCGAGAAAGCATGGTTTGTCAAAGAGATGAGCTAATATCAAATGCTTCTCATCTTTCTGCATTGATGTATAACTATTTTGAGTCAAAATAACATTCCATTAAATCTAAATTGGCAAAAAAATGAGGTTACATTGGAGTGAATTTATTCCCGAAATGTCCATGAACCCCAAATACCTTACTAGAGGTCAGTGTGGTATAAAATTCAGGTATAGTCATTTTGGAATAAATACCAGTACAAGACCACTTAACTACTGATGCAAGACTACTGCCACCATGCTGCCGAGCAATATGTGCCAGTCCTGGACTTGGCCATAACTTAAAAGTTCTGATGGGGCAGGTACATAACACAAGAAACATACTGTTATTGTGTAGAGGCGATAGAGAACATCATTAATGCCCCCAGTTTCTTCATTGAGAGATCTATAATGTCTCTCAATGCTATACTTTTGTATCACGTTTTTCACACGGTTTGCAAAGTACTCAGCCATCCATGTCACCATTCCCAGTGTTTTAGAATTTCCTGCATATGTGTATTGATCTAGGAGCCCTGCCATTATCTGTCAGAAATAAAGTATGAAATTAAGCAAGAGCAATGCTGAGAGGGTTTGTGTGTGGTCTTGTGCTAACCAGAAGGAACTGGTAGAAAAACAGCTACTGCAGGTATATAGCTGTAGTGAGGTGTACCTTGTGAATGGTGTAATAAGGTGCCCAGACTGGCTTCACTGCCTCAAACCGGTCGAAAAGCTCATCGGGAAAAGCTGATAGATATCCAGTACCAATTGCCTTCTGACATGCGTAAAGCACATCAACCACCGAGTTCATCTTTGTAAATAGTGTTTCATTGTGTGTGCTGGCCCATGTCTTTGCTGTTGCACTCATGTAATGCCCTGAAAATGATAAAAAAAAATATTATATAGGCATAATGGTAATTTTCATGATTTGAAGCATATATTTATTTTCAATGCAGAGTGGCACAAGACCTAGCTTTCTGATTCAAATATTTGTTTCAATCTCTTGATTGTATGAGATTTTATGGCTTTACACTGCTTTAGTTCAGGCTAGTGTGTCTAATGCGGTGCCATAAGCCATCATTTTTAATAGTGTTGTACAGTGCTCTAGTTTAGTCTTTACATTTTGTCTATGTGAAGAAGTAACAATGACAAATTTCAGACAGCATAGTGCAGACATTACAAGTTGTAATTCCCAACTTTTTTTCACAAAAGATTGAAATCAGCCTGTTGCCAGTTTCTGGACAATTTAGGTGTTACATTGCAAACTTCCCAATAAAGATATAATGTACCAACAAAATGTCCACGGAGCTCAACATCAGCTCCTTCCCAACCCCCATATGGTGTGCTAGGTGAGGCCAAGCCAGCTTGTTTCCTGAAATTCCATACCAGCCGGTCAACATCCAATAAGAGGAGGTACTCCAGATTCGTCTGCTGGGCCCGCCCATACACAGAGTCTGTGGCAAGCTGTACATCGTGGAGAGACACCTCTGACAAAAAATTGTCCCCTTCTTGTACTGCTGTGGGCCCCATACCTGACCCCTTGACACTCCTGTATATGAAAAGACAAATTAATAGCTTAGAGAAGTGTTTATAATAAATCCAATTGACATAGGCTACGATGGCCATGGCTGGTCGGCTTCTTAACTTAGGTAACTGAATTAAACCAAAAGGTTCAGCTAGTGTTGTGCTACATTAGGCCCCATGACTAAGGCAAACCTGACCGATAAAGTTTCATTTTTTCGAACCTACCTATACAGCATTAACCAATCGAACTCCTCCATGGGTCCATGATTATTGTCTAACAATTTTCTTGGCAGTATATCCATCCATGTAGCCTCATCAGTCGGCGTGAGGTGCATATGAGAGTGGGAGTCTTCATATAATGCATTCACTTCTTCGGCTGACAGCTGGGCCCGCAAAGAATGAGATCCCAGCTGTGTTGGTACGTTGGTACATTCCTTTAAGCTTAACACAATACTTACGAGTGATGATACTAAGAGGAGTATTAATATATGAAGAAATTTAGATGGCATTTTTCTCCTTGTTATCTGTCAGATGGAAAAAGAAGAAGAAAAGGGACAATTAATTAGTTATAGCCCAACAAAATGGACACTAGATATATTTCTTCTTGCTATCTGGTTCAATACTCTTATATGCTGCATTGACAGTTTTAATCAGATAGTTATTATTACCAGCAGTCTATTTCATATACCAGTACAACATGACCTACAAGCAAAGCAAAGCTCTATTGAGTGCTGTTGCATTTATACTGTGTTTCTTTGAATAATTAAGGGACATTATCTCGATATCTTACTCGTTATGGCACTTCATTTTCTGTTTAACTAGGAAAAATATTTTTTTGATTCAATTGGCAAGCGACATCCAATTTAAGTAATTAAAACAACAAAGGTACAAGAGCACTTGGAAGAGTTTTTAAAGAGCAACTGATTTGGTCTTCGACATGTAATAAAATAATTTCTTAAACAGGAGCAAAACTATTTATCCAAAATAACAAAAGACCATCCACTTCACACACAAAAATTAAAGGAGCAAACAAAAAAACAAAAGACCAGAGTGAGAACTATTCAACATTTTTCTATAATTCAGGAAATAAATATCAAGTATAAAGAACTAATGACCAAAATTTTTTTAAGAAAAACAATGCTTGAAAGCAACGATTGAAAAGGACATGATATTGTGTACCTTCATTAGAACTGCGAGGGCCCCACAAGATACTTATGGAGATGCATCAATGATATGACAAGGATATTTCTGGAGATATTCGGTTAAGGATATCATCATATTCTCTATATATATGAGTTTGTGTGCACAGATGGGTGGGCATATGCATTTCCCATGAAAATTGGAGGTCATTTTTCCATCAACAAGAGAAAAACTGGATGCAGAATAAAAAAAAAATGCTAATCTCATGAAGAAACGAAATCCAAATTAATTGCAGTTGTGTACACTTTTATTGCAGGACAAGCCAGATAATGTTGTGCATATATCAGACAGGTACCATAAGGCACTACCTTAACCTATTTGCAATTTTGCATCATGGTCCCTTGCTTTTGCAATATGCGAAGTACACCAAAATGGTGTTGAAATGAAGGTACATAATGCACTTTGTTTTGTTGCTCAGATATATTGAGTACAGATGATTGACATTATGGTATTGATCTATATAAGCAAAAGATAATGTGAGGTCTGATATATATGCCCAATTATATCCCAGAGAAAACCATATCTTACCATTCTAATCTAATCTTAACCACCACAAAGACTATTCTTACAAGCAAATGCAAACTCCTAGTTAACGAGACCATCTGTCTCTGTCAGTCTATATATATGCCTCTGGAATGGCCTTGGGTGGGGAAAGATATAAAGATATTGTATTTCAAAAGCAAGAAGAAACTTAAGAAAGTTAGTAGAAACGAAAACGACTTCTAAAAGAGGAGCTTCCTCGCACTGTAACAGAAAATAAATACTCTCTTAGAAACTGAGACATAACGGCGGGGCAATAAAAATAATATTACTACTCAGTTGTGAGGTTTGTAAAACGCACCTTCTCTGAGTAGAGTACAAGCAGTAATTCTTAGAGCAGAAATTAAGATTCATCAATTATCGACAAATTAAAGTAATGCAATGATGATCATAAAACTGGAAACTATATATGTGGTAAATTGCACAAACAAACTTAGAATGTGTAATGTAATTAAGCCCAAAGTATGAAACTTTCTTTCAAAGTGGAGGCAAATTGATAATAAGAGAAAGAGATGAGAAACCATACCATCAGTCCAATGGTGGGAGGAAGAGAAGTGCTGAGATAATTTTCTCTTCCAGTTGTGTGTTTCTTCTATAATGGCAGCAAGAGAGGTACCTTGGAAGCAACAATTGATAAGAACAATATACTGACTATTGAATAAGAAACAAAGGACAGAGGAGTCTGAGAAAGAGGAACAAATGGATAGAGACTTATCCTTCATTATTCTTAATTACTTGTATTGTATGTATATTATTATATAGTCAGACTGAGTCCCCACTCCCCACCAGGCCACAATGCATACTGTCGCTGAGAGAGCATCGCATTCGCATGGAGACAAAATGTTTACATGTGTGATCTTAGGAACATACAAAGTGATTCGAATGTGAGACAGAGCACCAAAACAGACACCGAATTAATTGATTAACTCAAAATTGGACCTAAAAATTGAAAGTGATTGGATTGGCAAATGGAACCGGAAATTAATTGGTCATAATTTAGTGAAGCCACCGACTTAATTACACTCAAATATCGGTAATTTAATCCATGCATTCTCGGATAGAGAACAAGAGAAGCAACGAAGCGGTTGGAATATGGAATGGGTTATTGAGGTGTCAATTTTCTTTATTTTAATAAAAAAAAAAGATTCAAGTCTTTTAGCTTTAAATACTTACAAAAAGTTATTAAATTAAGATTTGAATCTATAATCTCTCACACCACAAACATCATATTAGTTACTAAATGGAAGGTTAATTCTTGGGGTGACAAATTTTGACTCAAAACTAAGAGACTCATTTAATTTGATTTGAATCTAATATGATTCGACCTAATTTAAATTGAAAATTTGATGGTTAAAATTTGACTCATTTTTTATGTTCTGCAAATTGTATTAGGTTTGAATTTGAGTTAATCTAAAATTCGAATCCGACTTATCTAACACGACCTGAACTCGTTCAATCCAAAATATAATTTAGTTTGGTTCATGAGATAATCACTATTTCTAAATTAAGTTTTGTGAGGTTAATAACTTTTTTTTGATATAAGGGCTCCCGTTAATTCCGACATTTATTTTTTTTAAATACTTCTTACGAAACTTAAACCTATGTCTCTTCATAGAAAGACGAGATCTATCACTACCGTGCTAGGCCTACGGTTCTTAAAACAACATTTATTCTAAACTATTATGTGTGAGGTTAATAACTTAAAATAACATTTTATGCTTGTGAGTTGATATAAAAAAAAAGATGAACAGAAAGAAGGAAAAAGAAGAAAGAAAGAGAATATTTATTTTGTTACTAAACTAAAATTACAGGGGAGAGAAATAAAATATTGAGGACTGAAAGAATGTGAATGAGAAAAATCTTTCAATTCGTTTCTTCGCAATTTATTCCTTCCTTATTTAAAGGATAAGAGATTTAACCTCCTCATTCATTTCCATTTTTCTTTTCTTAACTCTACTATTTGAAATAAAAAACAGACATGATGCAAAAAAGACTGAAAATTTAGAAAAAGACCAAAAATAACCTAATACTCGGAATTACTAAAACTTAAGAAACCAAAATCGAAATTCGAATAAATGATGATCCAAAAGTAAAATAATTGATCTAATCCGATCCTAGCCGTATATTTGCCAACTCTAATCTTAGCAACAGTAGAGACACAATACGTTTGAAAGTGAGCAAGATTGTAACCTTGATGGTCCAACTGGAACCTCAGCTAAGAAAGAGACATGTCAATAATACAGAAATCGAAGAAATCGATGGGACATGGGAGCTTAAAATTGAATAGATGCAATGCAATGTTTTAAGAGGCCACAAAGTTTGGAGAAGCGTCGGTTTTGAAATGAAATTGATTAAGAAGTGGGTCCCTTGGTTTTTGACAAATTTATTTTATGATACAAGCCTGAAAAATTGGCCCAAGCAAGCGAAGTGAAAGGAAGGATTGTTGTTGTTTGATGGGTGAGGACGGAGGCGGCGATTCACGGGTTGAAGTACGAAGGGAGAAGGCGATTAAAGGACCGACTTTGTTAGTGGGAGATTAAAGGACCGACTTATATAATATGGTAATTCGGTCAACAAATGATTCACCTCCCCTTTTTATTTATTTTTTATTTTTTTACGCCGCCGCGGCAGATTCACCTTGCCAGTCTGGCGGAGCAGACAACAACAATCTCTGAGAGAGAGAGAGAGAGAGTCTCATCGAGAGAGAGAGAGAGAGAGTCTCATCGAGAGAGAGAGAGAGAGAGAGAGAGAGAGAGAGAGAGAGAGAGAGAGTCTCATCAACAAATGATTCACCTCCCCTTTTAAACACAGTCACGGGATGCCATGCCGTCAGATTTTCCTTTTCGCAACAAATGACTCACCTCCCCATTCACTCGCTTGTGGAGCACCCGACAATCCCATTCAATGCTATCTATATTAGAGTTGCCTTGTTTCATTTGCTGCTCATCACGTGAACACTTTATCTACCGGCTTCTACCTTTCTTTAATTTTTATTTAACACTTTATCTACCGGCTTCTACCTTTTCTTTAATTTTTCTTTAATTCTCCCAGCACCAACGAACAACCAAACTAGTTTAAAACGGCAATCCCACTCTACCAAATTACCAATGCTTTTATATTATATTACTTGATGGGCTCATAACCCTTTTCTTTTTGGGCCTTCTCTCTACCTCCCTCATATCATATCGTTCGCTCTTTTCTTTGCTCTGCAATCAACTACAACCCAATTCAATTCACCAACTCCTCGCTCCTTACCATCATCATGCTCGCGTCTCAATCGTCACAATAACAAAAAATCATGTAAAACTGACAAGCTTCAAATGCTAATTGCGTAGTACAAATGGACTGATAGACATCAGCAAATTACACCTACATAAAGGGACACCATTAAATGAACTAACTAACTAACCAAGCTACATAAGACTGATTATCACAACCTTTTCTCACAAAGAATGCTTTTAACAACAAATGGTCCAGACTTGGTCTTTCCTGTCATCTACAGAACTGCAGAAAATTCCCAATACACCTAGACAAAAATTAGTGTATCACATTTCCGACTCAAACCCAATATTCCAAAACCCTTCTGGGGTCAGAGGAGGGGCATACCGGTAACGATGTCTCGACACCCCCTCATGATGCTCGCACCTCAAAGTGTTACCTATACCATCAGCACATTGTTCTCCCCCTTCACCATTTTCTGGTAAAACCGCATCATAGAATTTCTTGCACTGCTTGCACTCGATCCCCTTCAAATTCTCTCGCTCGGCCTTCTTTCTCACTGGCTCAATAAATTTGAAGCATTTTTCTTTGGTTTGAATTGAAATTTTGTTTGAAGTCAAATCTTGAGTCTCTTCATCTGAGTTCTTAAAGTCCATGTCTTGTGGTTGTGGAACCTGAAAAGTCTGAAAGAATTTTACTTAGTTACAGAAGGCCTCCCTCTACAGGTACAGGTGGAAGAACTGGAGGAAATGGAGGGCATCCATGCGTGTTGAGACAAGATTAATATAGTACACTTTGCTGCTTGAAGAAATGTTATGTCGTTATATTTCTTGGGTTCCTGTTGTTAGTCTGATTTGCATCCTGTTTGCTTGTTTTTCTTTTTGTAGGAGAATGTTTAGTTTAGTTGGTGTATTGAATTGAAGTTAGGTTGGCTACTACTTTTTTTGGTATGATGTATTGATACCAGTCGTTTGGTGCCAGTTTGTAATGAACTCAATCTGCTTCAATGAAACAGGTGGTCTATAACCCCCCCCCCCCCCCCCCCCCCAAAATAAAAAAAAAAAAAAAAAAAAAAAACCACTTTTGTCAAAACAAAAAAAAAACAAAAAAAAATTACTTAGTTATAATTATGTCAGACTTTGGTTAAGAACAGATTGTTAAGTTCCAGTCAGTTCTTAGTGGTATTGATATCAAATATTAAATGGCCAAATACCAGTAATTAATCTGGCTGAAATCCAATCTAGTTCACTTTAACAAACAAAGCTAGCAAATACCTAAGGTTGCACACAGACCTGTCAAATTTGGTTGAGGTCAGGTCAAAGTAGACAATCAATTATTTTACTCTGAGGTCAGATCAAATTTTGGTCTTAGGTCATTCATTTTTTGAGAATATAACTTTTC
Source organism: x Bolboschoenoplectus mariqueter (assembly GCA_037678475.1). Taxonomy (NCBI): domain Eukaryota; kingdom Viridiplantae; phylum Streptophyta; class Magnoliopsida; order Poales; family Cyperaceae; genus x Bolboschoenoplectus; species x Bolboschoenoplectus mariqueter. Next base: position 106,184 of record CM075244.1, on the reverse strand, counting down.
AGGTCGAGGTCAGGTCAAAGTAGACAATCTATTATTTTACTTTTCAGGTCTAGGTCACTACATTTTTGAGAGTATAACTTTTTGCATATTTTGGGTTGCTGATTTGTGGGATCTGTTTAGATTGGATTTAAGGTTATCATTCTTGAATAGATAAGGTTCAGGTTTCGGTAAGTCAATATGATTCAGGTTCTTTTCAATTAAATACATTAGTTTGGGTTGGACAAACCAGATTGAAAGTTGACCTGGTTGAGGGTTGATTGCCCACAGATCGCTCTGGGTTTTGTTTTGGGTTGGGTGTGAGTATAGATTTTGCTCTCTACATGTATATGGTACCAGAGTATCAGATATTACTAAGTTTGTGTTTTGAAATGAAGTCCATACTGTTGGTTCTTCTACAGGAAGTTTATCTCTACATGGTTCTTGACGCACTGGAGTACCACGAGCTGAGCTAGTGCTACTTTTGTCAGACTTTGATGTTCGTGCCATCTCAATGGGTGTATCAAGGAAGTCATCATGCAGGTCTGGGTCGGCCCCAGATGGTTTCTGATGTGCCCTAGTGTCTCTCCATGTGGTTGGTCGCTTTTGACCCAATAAGGTTTCTGTTGGTTTAACAGAAGTGGACTTTGAGTGAAGTCTGGGTGAAGTAGAAACTTTGTTGGTTTGGCACCACGATAGCTTTTCTTCTTTGTCTGAAAGAAAAACACAACATGAGAAGTGATATTGGCCAAAAGACAATTGAGCCTTTAACCTCAAAAACACAAAACAGCAGAGTAGTATTCTAGAGCTCAGTGGCCAAAAGACAATTGAGCATTTAACCTCACATTGCATACAGTTCAAACTAAAATACGTGAAAGAAGAAAGAAAAACAATGCACACAGTATTCAGGTAACTGAATTGACAGATGTAATTGATGGAAAAATTAGATTTTTGACTTGAAGATTTGAGGCTTAAAGTTCAATCCAATTCAAAGCAAAAGATGCCATATTTGTGTAGGTGTAACAACTGAACTGGAACCACACTGGTGGGACTCGAAATTTTGATTTGCTCATACCATAAGTGCAGTTTGGGTTTGGTCGAGTGGAAGTAGACAATGGACTGAGATTAAGCTTTGGTTTTCTCAGATCAGTGCAAGGACTGATTTCCTTTGTATCGATTTCATCAAAATCTGAAAAATTACATTAAAAAAGAATCAATATTTAAGTTACTAAAATTAAAAAAAAAATCAAGAAATACAGATCAGTAAATTATTAAATATTTTTCTGATTATTACTTTAGAGCTGAGATACTTTCAAGATCTTCAGCATTGGATACTAGTACTAGTATGCCACTCAAAGGACTGGATGGACAACCGCTATTAGATTTTCACTTTTTTCAGATTTATATTCAGCATTGTGAAGCTTTCATGGTTAATGGTATTAAAATTACAGCAAAGTTACACTACACTGCTGCATGACCATCATTTCTCTCTAACACCAAAACTTGTTAGAAAATGTGAAATCAACAATTTGAAGGGCGTAAATGCAAAATAATAACTTGCCTTGATGGCTTCTCTTAGAAGAATGAGATTTGACCTTTTTCTCTTCAACTGCGGTTTCAGGAAATTTCAAATTTCCTGGGTGACCCTCTAATTTCCCGATCAGGTAAGTATACTGGGATTTCAAGCTATGGTACCTATCCTTAAGTGTACCAAAATCCCGTACCATATCTCTTCTCTTGCTTTGTTCAGCAACCAAACTTAGATCCCTAGATTCAATCTCTTCCATCAGTCTCTCTCTCTCTCGTCTCTCCTTGAGCAAAGAGAGTTTAAGTTCTTCAATTTGGGTGGAGAGATTTGCTTCTTTCTCCTTCCAGTCCTCTTGGCCTCTCTGGAAAGATCTGGAATTGGAGTGGAATTTGGGGAAGAGCTGGCTACAAAAAATGAGCTCAATTTGGGAGACGCGATCTTTGAGTTCTTGGATTGTGGCAACTAAGATTGTGCTGAGACTGCATATGTATTTGAAATCGTCGGATTTAGGGGCGAAAACTGGAAGATTCGGAGAATGAATTGGTTTGGCTTCCATTTGCAGGAGTTGTGGCAGGATTGAGGATCAGAAGAAAGAGGAAGGAGATGGGGAGTAAAAACGGCGAAAGATGCTCGTTGTAGCTTGGAACTTTGGAGAAGCGGATGAGCGATTCGCGTGAATGCGCGCGATGGAGAATTTGATGTTCCCGCCTGCGCCTGCGGAAATTCCTTCTCTCTGCACGATCGCAACGAGCTATCCATCCATTGCGGACCAGCTGGAGATGGAGCCGTCCTTTGTCAAGTCCGAGTTCGAGCGAACAGTGAGGCCCAGGCCCATTAGCACTTGGCCCATTAATTTAATGTATATATACGCCGACAAAAATAGTATCCGCAGCTGCATATATGAAAAAATAGAGCACATGGATCTTGTTTGAAGCATCTAAGCGTGTCAGGAGCTGAGACACACAGGGGGGATTGGTATTGAATAATAATTTCGCATGATGACACACACCATAAATGCAAAGTGAGACATATAGGGTGTGGTCTGGGCGCATCACTGTTGGAGACAGAGAGAGAGATGCTACAAAATGGTGACCTTGCCTTGCGGAGATCAACAACCAGCAGCTCCATCTCACCTTCTTTTTATTAATGTTGCGCTCTCAATATATTCTCTCATCACCTCAGAGCTCAGAGCTCAGAGCTCAGACACCGAGAACTGTACCATGTAGAAATTTCGTACACACGACTGTTCACATGTGGGTACCGTTCGTACGCAAAATGTATCATGCACAGGCATATCAATAGTTGGAGGATATGAAGTTGCTGTTCTTTTCTTTACAAAAAGATAAATTTCGTTCTGTATCATTTGTTCTCATATGCAATGCTTATGACAAGTCAATTGCCACATAGTTACACAGATGATAGACGGGACGGGCTTCATTAATTTGTGCACCCATCAATTATTTCATTTTTAGCAAACTAGCTCTTCCTACACCCTTCCAGTTTAATTACCGGGACAGATCGAATTAGCCAATTAGAAAATATTTCGCTTTTAACACAACAGCCACTAAAAGGAAGCTTGCTAAGGAACAGGCAAAATTTTTCCTAAAAATCAGTATCCGTCCCTCACCTAGAGAAACATATTATATAAATTGTCAGAAAGTAACTTTTATCTTCAGAAACATATCTATGCGAATGTGTTCTTTTTCTTTTCTCGCAGAAAATATGTGAACCATCCGATCAGATCAGGACCAAGGAAATGGGGATCATGCGTGGTCCACTAGAAATCTTTAGGTGAAAGCCTCCTAATATTATGAGATTCGCTGCGGCCCATAAAGCAACCAACAACATGACAATTCATTTCCAAACCCACAAGATACAGAAGTGATATCATTTTTTCTGTTCTGTATAATATGGAGTAATTATGCAGTACAGATGCAAATGGTCATTTCAAACTGCTCGATCCGATCTCCATATAAAAATACTCGAAAAATCAAGTTTCACAATTACTGATGAACGTTTTTTTACTATTTTATCGGTCAGAAGGAAAAATGACAAAATTGAACAGTCAAAATGTCACTTGAATGTTGTCCTTTTCGTTCACAGATAAAATAGTAAAATAAATTCAAATTTGCATAACTTGATTTTCTAACAGATTTTTTTAAATGGTCTATTATAATATTTAAATAATCATTATTTTATAATCATCTTAAAAAATCTAAAAAAATAGTTAGAAAACTGTAAAAATGAAAATTTTTTATATCATATAAGATTTTAATATAAAAAATTTATTGAGAAACTTAAATTTCTTGTTTGAAACTATTTTGATACAATTTTAAGTTAACATCACTAACCCCTTTACTGAGCTTAAATTCATCCTAACTTTACTCTATATATATATATATATATAGAGAGAGAGAGAGAGAGTAAAGTTACAGTTAGCTTAAATCATCAAGGGAATTGGTGAGTTTAACTTAAAAAACTATCAAAATCACTTCAAACAACAAATCCGAGCTGCTCAATAAATTCTTCATAACAAAATCTCGTAGAATAATATGATCAGATTGGGTGCAAAAGATTCATGATTCAACCTGGATTTTATGAAATCAATGATAAAAAGATAGAATAGTCAAGCAAACTGGAGAGTTTGATTTAGTACACTTTATGTTAAAAAATATTCGAAAAATCTTTTTCTCCTGTAATAAGGAGTATTTTATTAGTCGTAATAGTATATTATTATTAAGAATACTATAATTATTAAATTAGTATTAAATTCCATAATTATCAAAGTGATTATACTAATCAAACAGTATTTTGTAAGGATATGTGGGTATAGTTATCTATTCATCTGCATATTGTATCTTTTTTTGTAATTGAATTTGGAACAACAGAGATAGATTAAGTCACGTTATTTATATCATAATTTTTTTTATTAAATACTTTCGATGCCGTCCAAAATAAAAAAGCAAAATTCATTCTAGCTAGAGATATTATACATAAGAGAGAAAATGAATTAGAATCTGTGTAATTTTTTCTGTTCCAGGGTTTACAATGAATGTTTTTATATGGGAATAGGCTATTTATAAAAAAAAATGAAAAAAAAAGGTGAGAGAATTTTAAAAATAGAAAATTTAATATAAAGAATTTATTGAACTACTTGAATTTATCGTTTGAAGCCGTTTCGATCATTTTTTTGAGTTAAACTCATCAAAAAATTTGATGAGCTTAAAACTCACGCTAGTTTTACTATATATATATTGAGCAATTGTGATTGTCCATATAAACATTCTAAAGTGAAATTAAGACTAAATTACACGAATGGTCCCTAAAGTATCACTTTTTTACATTTTGATCCTTAAAGTTTGAAAATTATCAATTTGGTCCTTAAAATTGTACTTGGTTATCAATTTGGTTCTTAAAGTTTCAAAAGTATCATTTTAATCCTTCAAGCCTTAAATTTCTACCAAATTGATCCTACATTTAGTACCCATTAAAAAAATAATACTTATACTTATTACAGTGATTTATTTTAGTATTAAAATTAATTTAGACATAATTATTTAACAATGTAAATAATATAGAAAAAAATATAATTATTCAAGACAACAAATATCAATTAAAATAATGTTAACATTCATGTTGTGGCATTATAAATTAATTGAAATAAAAGTTACATATATTTTTTCATATATATAAATGTAAGATCAATTTGATATAAATTAAAAAATTGAAGAACTAAATTGATATCTTTAAAATTGTAAGAATCAAAATGATACTTTAAGAATCAAATTGATACTTTTGAAATTTGAAAAATTAAAATGATAAAATGAATGATATTTTAGAAATTAATTTACGCTGAAATTAATATGGACACGTTGTACGAAAAGATGCTAGAAAACGTTGTATTTTAGTCTCTCTGACCAATGTGAGCTGTTGTTGATAGTACTTTTTCCAAAGAGTTGTCATCAGGGGCAACACTAGCTAGTACCAAAATTCTTTTGAAGAAATAGTTAACAAGCAGAAGATGTTTAATACAGAGAGATGAATGCACGCACAGTGTATCAGTAGGCACGTTGCTACTGTTGCTGCTGCATATGTATTTGCATCTTCCGATATAATTATTCGAGTACCTAGCTAAGCTAGGCAGCTGGCTAATTACATGCCTGCTTCTCTTAGAATATCGTAACATCCGTAATATATATAACAGACAAGAACGTACTACTTCCAATGCTGGCTTATTTACCCCATGCCAAACAAAACTGCTTCTCTACACCACAATTGAATTTAATTTGTTGCATGCGATGATTAATTTGGTGAGTTTAATTAAAAAAAATAATTTTAAATAATAAATCCGAGTAGCTCAATAAATTCTTCATATCAAAATCTTATAGAATACCGAAATTTTCTATTTTTAAAAATTTTAACTGTTTTTTTTCAGATTTTTTTGAAAATAATTTTTCTGTTTGAAGTCAATTTTATATATTTTTCAGTTAAGAGCACTGAGAGGCTCCGAACCCTAGGAGCACGTTAGTTTTATTCTACACACATACACAGTAAAGCCAGCGTAAGCTATAATAAGAAAAATAATAAAATTTTGCATATAAAAGTAGGGCATTTTAAGAAAATATGAAATAAATAGTTAAAAAAATAGAAAAAATAGTACACTACAAGATTTTAATATGAATAATTTATTGAGCTACTCGGATTTATCATTTGAAGCCGTTTCGATAGTTTTTTTGAGTTAAGTTTACTAATAGCTTTGGTGAGCTTAAGCTCACGCTAGTTTTACTCTCTCTCTCTATATATATATATATATATATTTGAGATAAAGATAAAAGTCAAAGTCGTTTAATTTAAATGTCTATAATAATTTTCTCATCCGGATTTCGATAAAGATGAGAGTCAAAACTATCAATTTTAAATATTTATAAAAAAATTTCGTTCGGATTTCAAATCTACCGCATTTATCTTTATCCTGTATTTAGATGAAAATAGCTTGATTGTGGATTGGACACATTATTGGTGACAATAGGATGGAGCTGTTAATGCTATTAGTGATGCGACAACACATTACTAATTAACTTGCTTGGATGCATATTATAATGTGTTGCTGAGATCTTTCGAGAATTTATTCACAGGGATATGAATATGATTGGATGCATTTCAATAAATGATTTCTATACTATCAAACTCGAGGAAGATCTTTAATATTTCTTTTCTGAACCTTTTTTTTTTCTTGTTTATCTGCTATAATTTAACTGCTTAAGTAATTTGCATGTCATGATTTTGGTTTGAAGTTTGCTATAACCGTAAGATTTTAATTATGACGTTACTACTATAAAAATAACTTTTGCAAACGTTTTTTTAGTAACGATTATTTAAGAAAATCGGTGTAAAAAATATCTGGTAGCAATTTAGAAATTTTTATGAAATCTTTAAAAATGGTTGTTAGGAAACAATTGTTGCCAAATAGCTATCAAGAAAAAAAAAGAAAAACTTTTAGCACCGGTTCATACAAAAAATCGGTGCTGAATATATATCATTTAGAAACGATTTCTTACAAACACCGTTGCTATTTTACAATTAAAATAACAAAGTGGGAGAAAAATCAAAGCAGGTACTTTTGGCACCGGTCATTAGTAATAACCGGTGCTGAATGTGTGATATTTTGCAACGGTTATTTATGAATAATCGTTGCTGAAGGATAAAAAATTGAACGATCAACTCAGACTTTTCTAGAAAAACTTTTGACAACTGTTGTTGGAAATTATTGTTAGTAAGCGACAGTTGCCAAAAGCTTATTCTCGTTCAATCCAGAAAAGAAAACTTTGAGCAACTGTTGTTAATAAACAACAGTTACTGAAGGTTAAAATTTTTTTTTTGGCAACTGTTGTTTACTAGAAACAGTTACTAAAGGTTAAAAAAAAAAACATTTTGGCAAACGGTTGTTAGTAAACAACAGTTGTTGAAAGTTAAAAAAAAATTTTTTGGTAATGGTTGTCAGTAAACAATAGTTGCTGAAAGTTACTTTCAACAACGATGTTTAGTAAATAACCGGTGTTGAAAGTTGATTATTAATATCGATTATTCAAACAACCGTTATTAACTTTTAATGACCCCGCTATTAACATTGATTTCATAATCGATGTTGAATGCATTTGAAATCGTTATCAAAGTCTTTTTTTTTTCTGATATTGCGTGTGGTAAAGTACATGAGAATGTTTGGATTGCTTTAATTATCGATCAAAGGACTGTATCTGTTATCAATGAGTGATCGATTCGATGTGCATCATTGCTTTACAGATTAAATTACGTATAATCAAAGTACATAGCTAATTAATTGCTATATAGCTAGCTAGCTCAAAGAAATGAGAACGACCTGTTTCACAATTATTTTGTGCTCTATATGGCAACTGACTTTCTCCGCTCACATGTCATTATCTTAATTATTTTTTTCCGGATGGATGAAGGTAGAATAAAATCATTCAACCCTACTCTAACTAGATGTCTATAAAAAAAATTTCATTGGAATTTCCGACCCACGACCATCACTGAATATATAACTTTCATCTATGAAATTTCCTACAACAGTTTGATGGTCATATTTGTTTGATCCCTATCATACAAAATTACAGATATATTTTTTTAGTTTGAAGTTTGAACAGACTTAAGTTGGGTGAAGATCGGTACAAATTAGGTTTGAGAAATATCTATGAATGTTTGTAATTGAAATTGAGCGGTGTGGGCAGATGGAGGAGAAGTAGCATGCATATTATATCAGATAGCACATGATATAGCGGAGGGACGACTGCTGATTAGATTCTCTGCCACTGTTCTGTTCATTTGTATTTTATTTGTATTTGTAGAGGACCACTCTTTTCCTTTCCTTTGTTCTGATCCTCGATGCCAAAAAAATACCCCCCCCCCCCCCCCCCCTTGATAAATATAGAAAGTGATTTAAATATTTTAAGACACTTTAATATATTAAACGGAGGTGATTTATGAAGCAGAATAAATTTAATTTACTACACTTACACTTGCCAATCGGATGGATTAATTGGACCATCCTAGCTCTCAGCTAGTATAAGTATAATTTGTTACGGACTATCACTTTTACGATCCTTCACTGTAACAGTGATTCCTCTTTAAAAATGACAGGCAATTAAAGATTTTGAAAAATAAGTGAAGGCTAGAGCAAGTACGCCTTGAAGTTGCAAGCTCTGGTAACTGGATTGTTCCTCTGCAGTGAAATCCTATAGCATGCAGGGAATTGGCAGCCCTACCTAGATCACCACAATCTACATTCTATGATGAGCTAGCGCTCATCCAACTCCATCTGATCATGATGCCACCAACCTTAATTGATTTCAGAGAAAAAGGAAAAAAAGAAGGCACCATGACGTGACCAACCCAACAAACTCTACAATTGCGGAGCCGACATGCAGTTCGGGTTAACGAATCAAGTACCCGGACTTAATTAATTAAATGCTATGCTTGTGTTCTGCCTCATCAATTAATGAAATATATTTGAAAGGGTGTCCTACAATGACAGAGTGCTTCGTTCATATGTATGTTTCACAAGAGTTTTCTCACCTCTGCCATGCTCTACCCTCCGTCAATTACATATACTTTTAGTCCACTCAAGACAAAAGTAAAACTAAGTAATTAAGCAAAATACAAATATCATGTCAACCCAATGAAGAGTCAGTGGTGGGTTGGCTTCTACTTTCTACTTTCAACATTACTTGATATATATATATATATATATATATAAATTAGGGTGCTTTCATAAACACTTCGATCCGAAATATTTATGGATCAAATTTTAAAATTTTGTGTCTGAAATGTCGATTTAAATAGCTCAATAATGTTTCATATCAAAATCTTGTAGAATACCGAAATTTATCATTTTTAGAGTTTTTGAACTATTTTTTAATAATTTTTTAAAGATGACTATTTTTCCCATTCAAATATTAATATTTTTCTATTATTTTTATGATCATCTTTCAAAATTCATTAAAAATAGTTCAAAAATCCTAAAATTGTTAATTTTGAAATTCTACAACATTTTAATATGAAAAACTTATTGAGCTACTTAGATCAACGTTTTGCACACGAAATTTTGAAATTTAATCCGTAAATATTTCGAGCCAAAATGCTTATAAAACACTCTAACTCTACTCTAATGTATATATATAGCTCTTTGTCCAGCTACTAGTATTCTAGTACTATATTATGAAATTCATTGCACTGGCTGTTGGCTTTTGATTGGTGCAAATTAAATTTTATGCCTTGAGCCTGTTTGTCGGTTGAAGCTACATTTATACCCCCACAAAAAGCTACGCTAACGCTACCTCTTTAATTTATTGATTTCACTATTCATACCAATTAGGAAAAGCTTCATTTATTTTTACAATTTATGAACAACTTCATCTTCATGTTCTCTTACGTGTATATAGGCATATAGCTAGCCATACTAGCTAGTTCCCCTCCGAAATAAACTTTTATATGCATCCGAGTAATACCGATCTCCAAAGTTTTTATGCGCCTCAAATTTGGAATCAAACCACGGACATATGCGCCTCAATTTTGGATGTGCCAATGTACGTATTAATTAACCGCCAACAGAGACCCAACAAGGAGTCCAATTAAATCTCATATTTATTTAGTATATACTTCTGGATATATTACAGGTATATAGAGAAAGTAATATAGATATGAGCAACATGCCTGTTTAAGCATATTATAAAAACGATTGAATTTTACAAATAAAAAATAAATTATGATAAGATGCAAATGTCATGTCAATCCTTCTGCAGGTATTTTCAAATTTGATAACTAGCCATTAATAGAATCCAAAAATATGGCTTAATTCAAAACCTTAAGATTGGTTGTTGAAAAGCAATGCTTTAGTGTTGTATATTATTATTGTTTCTATTCTCTAAATTAAGTTTAATTTGTCCAAGCTCGGCTAGACAGCTATTACATTTGTCTCTTCTACATTAGTGCATTGTTGTTGTCAGCATCCTTTTTTATATATATTAATTAGACTGGTTATTGTAATGTTCCGTGATTAAATCATATATTTTCGTCGGAAGTTTCATTTAGATGATCAATTAAGCGTCACAAGGATTAGAGTTATATATATATGCAGCCGGGAATTGGTCTTTATTATAGTTGGGAGTTTGCAGGGAGGAAATAATTAGTGGAAAGAAACAGTTATTTAATTTTGTAAGATCATGCTCCGCCCTAATTAATTAAATGTTGGAGTTACAAATAATTAGAAGCCTAGAACTGAGGCATGTATGTATAGTGCTCTAATAAATTAAAGAGTACTTAATTATATGTATCTGTGTGTGTGTGTGTGTGTGTGAAATTAGAGCCAGTATCAGAAATTCTGAGATATCTAATCTGAGTATGATGGAGGAGTACAGTTAATTTTAGTTCCTGCTGTCCCTGTGATGCATGCTGCATGATGCTACTATATACATTCAATTGGATGGACGGTGTATTGGCGTTGGATCAAGCTCTCATCTATATACGATCCAATTTCACTATTTTTTTAATTTGGTGCCGACTACTTGGTTTCTGTTAACTGCATGCCTCAGTATGAAATCTTCAGCATATGTATATAGTTCATGTTTTGAAAATGCAAGCGGATACAATCCTGTCCTGTTGAATGTTGATCACACATATAATTAAAAAATGTAACAGAAGTATTTAATTGTTCATTATTTTTAGCTCCTCATTTAATAATTTGTTTAAATGAACGCCTACTTTAAGGATGAATAGTAATGAAGTGGACTCTTCTTTCGCTCAAATCCAAGGGAAGATGAGATTGCCAATTTCTTTCATAATTAGCTGTTCTTTTTCAGAAAAAGAAAAAAAAAGGAATCTATTGTATGGAACTGTTTTGCATTAAATAGGCGTTGTCCCACGACAGAGCTTATAAGGGCATATTAGGCCCACCTACAGTGTCTATATGGGCCTCGCCTCTTGGCCCACTATATGTCCTTAATTTGGAGTCGGCTATTACATACAATTCCAGTAGTCTATCCTTCAAATTTTAGCAGTACCAACATTCATTTATGTTTTTTTTTTCACTCCAAGAACTTTATTTTATAGTCAAACTGTAAGATATACTAAATCACTCAAACTGTAAGAAAAAATATTACTTATAATTATGCGGAGTTGTGATAGGAAACATGAATGTGATCTTTTTCTTGAAATAATTAATAATTAATTACGCTACGCTGTTGCACTTAAAGTTAGAAGGAACTAAGAGCTATGCATGCCAGATCAATTAGCGAGTAATTAATTAAGTGGAAAATTGACTTAATCACACAAAAAACAAGAGCGGCTTAATTCGTTGGGTGACACGAATCCGTCTTCCGAAGCCAATGCTGGGGAGCAACCAAACTGCTCCCCCTCCCAAAGAACTGAAAAGCTAGATTACATCCTAAAACAATCAAAGGATCTATATTAAATTAATTATTATATCTGCATCAATAACAAGGTACTTGATAAAGTTAAGCACAAACAGACATCATTGATGATATATCCTCTCATCATCTCATGGCTTGGATATAAAATATACATGAAGAGTATATATTCAGGATATATTAAGGGTGGAAACTGGTAGCTCTTAACACTGCTCCCTAATTTATTAATTTATGCGGAGTACATGGAAAATTGGAACCTCTTACTCCGGCTTTGAGCTTTGAGGGAGACAGCACCTATTCATAGCATCTAACTTTGTCTTTGGGCTCTCCTCTCTCTTGATATCTTTTTGTTTGGGTTCTTGTAGGATGGGTCTCCAGTCCATTTTCTAAAGTTTTTCCTTGGATGTCATCAATTATTTTATGTTCTCGTGCTCGATCAATAAATATAAATGTTAAACTCAACTGTCTTTGTTCTCATGTAGCAATAATGGTGCAACTTTCTGTATGACTAGAGCATGCATGCACTTCTCACTTTACATAAGTGATGGGTTGCTCAAAACAATGATACATTTTTAAACTTCGATTATTTAAACTTTAATTTGTCTGGTGAACATTAGAGTAAATTGTGAAACGGCGGGAAGAAATATAACAAATGAAGTCAGTATATTTCTACATTTTCATATATATTATGTATTTGTGCTAGAAATAACACGATATTTCAATTAGAAGTTATAGCAGAAAAGTTATCTTTTTCATTTTGCTTATTAGTTGAATCATTGCTATATATTTACAAACATCAAGAATACAAATTTATTACACGACATAAAAATATTACACCTAAAACTATTTACACTCAAATGGTAATTTGATCTCCGAATATAAGACATTATTTCTTACTGCAAATTATAGTGGAGGCTAGAATAATTGAAGTTAATATTTGGAAATGATACTTGATAAATATATGCATTTTGTTGGGTTTATATTATCATTGATATGCTAAATACAGGATTTGAAGAAGTCAACTTATGATGATCTTAAAGTCAATTGATATTATTGCTATTGTATAGTAGGGGAAAAGAACACAGAAAATCAGAGAAGAGGAGGTTGGAGCATAGACGAGATACAGCTCCACATAGTTCCATGAAGAATAAGAAAGCTTTTATTCTGCCGAGTCCCAAAGATTACACCTCTCCCTATCTTATTCCCACCATCGACTGTTCCCTCTCCCTCCCTCCCTCCCTCCCTCTCTCTCTTCCCATGACAACCCCATCCCTCTAACTTTCCTTTCCTATTGACACTCCCTCCCCCTCCCTCTCTCTCCAGTCTCCATATCTTTGGCGTTCTCTTTGTCACCCCCCCCCCCCCCCCCCCCCCGATTTGATTTTACAGCTAGCCTTCCCTTTCCCTCTCAACTGCATCGATCTTCTTCTTTTACTGCTCTCTAGATCTCATTCTCTGTATGTGTTTAACAAAAGCCTCTCCATAACACAATCACTTCATCCTCCAATTCATTAATTAATTAATATCTCCATGGCAGGTCCATACACCAACTTCTTGAATGGACACTATTTCTTCAACAATTACACCCCCTCTTCTCAGCCCTTCAACCCCTGCTCCGCCAGCCTCTCCATTTTCAACCCGCCTCCTTCCCCTCCGCTAAGAGAAGCTCTCCCTCTCCTCCCCATGAGAGACCAAGTGTCTCATACCCTTGCCCATGACCGCCATGGCCATGACATCCATGACAAGGAGAAAGAGCTCGTGACCATAGCACTCAACATAGGCCCGCCGTCCGCTGAGCCCAGCGTCAAAGCGCATGCTACAATAGATCTGTTATCCAAGGTGGAAGATCAGAGGGAAAGAGAGAGTAGAGATGAAGAGGAGGTGATCAGGGAATTGGGGGGGGATGATGGCAAGAATTGCAACAATGATATGCAAGACAATAGGGAGCATAGTGAGGGAATAGAGATAGGCAGGGTGAACAAGGGGCAGTATTGGATCCCTACGCCAGCTCAAATTCTGATTGGGCCCACACAGTTTGCATGCCCCGTCTGTTGCAAAACCTTCAATCGCTACAACAACATGCAGGTAATTAACCAATTCAATCTGCCCTAATTAATTTTCTCGCTCCATCTACTTACAATTTTCTATGCTTCTTTATGACATATATATATATATATATATATATATATATATATATATATATATATTGGCATTCTTAATTCATCTGTTTAATTTCCATCATATATTGAGCACAAATCTATTTCTTTACCCCTTAACTTCTGTGATCTAGCTACGAGATAATTCTATCTAGATAACAATACAACGCAGAAACTCCTCTTAGTGATATAAATATATACATATATATATAGTTCAAATTAGTTTGCATTTATGCTAGGGAAAATCTTCTTTAATTTTACTTCTTAAACTATACTGAGAGTGAAAATGGAGAGCTTTATTTGCTCTGCAATCTGCATGCATGTTTCGATATCTTCAATTCTTCCAATAAAATACTGCATGCTAGATATATTTTTATAGCATCTTCAGATCCTTCAACTTTTGCCTTTTAAGTTATTTAAGAGATCAGAAAGGTACTGATCATTTTTTTTATTGAGAAGAAGATCCTGAAATTCTATAACTGATTTGCCAAATTCGGCCGTGATTCATTATTCAAAGGATTTCTTAGAAATAAGTTGAGATCACTGACATTTTCAATTTAAATATTTAAGAACTTTATCGGATTTTTTTTAAGAAGAAATCTTTCTAGGAGGCCGAGATGTTTCTAACCTCCATATTCTGTTAGATCTCTTTGTACTCTATATCTAGAAAACAAGAACAGTAGCAAAATTAATATAGAGAATCTTTCTCTTTTAAAAAGGTTTACTTTGTTTTTATGGTGCTGTCCCCTATAGATCTATCTGCTCTGATCAAGTGCTATGTTCTTTTCTCATTTTGCTAGAATAGATATGTAGTATATTCACTTTATATATACATCTCTGATTACAATTCCTTCAAATTCAAAATATCTCTTTGATCATATCAAGAATAATGTATATATCTTCTGATCTTCTCCTACACTTGAGACGACGTAAGTTCTTCATAATCAAATGCAAAAACCCTCTGAAACTTTCTTTTTCTTGTGGGGCAGGGGGTGGGCTTTTAATTAGTGCTGGTGCTTCTTTTATTGAAAATGTTTAATGTTTACCGTCCACCAATTTGTCCAACCCTTAATTATTAACATCAATTATATATCTGTTAATTATAAATACATTATTATTAACTAATAAAACTTAATTATTCTACATATAAAATGTATAAAATGTATGATTAAATTTTTTAGTTAATAATAATGCATTTGTATTTAGCAAAGTTCTCCGCTGCTGCGATATATGCGTTTCTGTTGGCTGAGCAGCTTTTGGATTTTGTGTTTGATGGAGCTCAGAGGTTTTCGTGCTGAAAAGTTCTTTCTGCCAGTGAGAAGAAATACCTTTCAAATAGACTCTTGTCAGTACTGTACTGACTGTTCCCAGTGCAAGATCTAGATACATTTACACCACACTTTCTCTCTCTCTCCCCCCTCTCCCCTTCGCCTCCACGTAGTTGCACCTGATGCCATTTACTTATTTTTGTAATTTTGATAGGTTTTCGTTCGCATGCATGTGAGTTCAATAGTAAGAATGTAAGATCCTATCAGCAGAAAATAGGGAAAAAGAAACTGTTGATGAGATATATATTGCACCATTACTATTTACTAGAGCTGATTTTGTCAATCCATATACATAAATACGTACACAGTTGTACCTCCATGTTGCAATCATTTCTTTCTTCCCAGCTAGCTCTTTGGAGAGATAAAAGGAACTGTTAATTGTACTATAGTCTACATATGCATATATTTATTATCTTCCTTCATATATGCTTACTGGCATGTGATGTGCACTTGATGAAAGTATCGATCAGGAAGCAGAATCAATACCAGGAGGCATCTCATTAAAGCTCCTATACCTCTCTGGAGAAATCCCTATTTTCGCTCTTTCTGTGATGCACTTGTATTCTATAATATTGCTCTAGCTCACTTTCTCTCTGTCAAGTTTCAACACAATGGGATATTAATTACAAGTTTGTAAAATGCAGCTAAAATACGGACAGAAACAAAGCGTTAAATTTTATTGTATATATGTTCCTACTGAACTTCCCGAAACAAAACATTAATATTGTAGTTTTGTGTTTTCTTTCTCCAATCATTCTGTTGTTCCTGTGAGAGCAATTGTCTAGTTTCATTAATTTGCCTCACTTCAGAATTCAAAGAATGGCGTCTTTTGAGGGATTTGACTAGCTAATTATAGCTTCTCTCCAATCATTCATCTCCACCGTTTAATACTGATCGAACCTAGCTAGCTAGCTAGTAACAAATAATACCTACGTGGCATGATTTCACGCTATGTTTACACCAAAATATTTCCCATTGCAATCAATCACTCCATCAGAAGATCCTATCCCCGTTCAGTTTCTTTTTGTTTTTTTTAGCTAGTGAAAATTAAAATAAAATAGACTTGCACGAGTTGTAAGTTATAATAATCACCGAATTAATCAATTACCATTTACCAGTGAATTAATGATAACGTTCCCAAAGACCACGAGAAGCAGTTTCTTGAATTTAGCGGCAGTAATATATATATAGACCTTTTGCATTAATAATTATATATATGGTACGAAGTATTTGATTCCCAAGTTAGTTTCCTTTGTTCCTTAAATGATCAAAGCATACTGACACGTGTATTTTTATTTCTAGATGCACATGTGGGGCCATGGATCACAATACCGCCGTGGCCCTGAGTCTCTTCGCGGGACCCAGCCGACTGCCATGCTACGCCTTCCATGTTACTGCTGTGCACCGGGCTGCCGAAACCACATTGACCACCCACGGGCCCGCCCCCTAAAAGACTTTCGCACACTGCAAACCCACTACAAGCGCCGGCATGGAATCAAACCATTTTTGTGCCGAAAATGTGGCAAGGCATTCGCGGTACGTGGCGACTGGCGCACTCACGAGAAAAATTGTGGAAAACTCTGGTAACATCTATATCTCATTATCTGATCATATGTAATATTGTCCTCATATAGAATTAATCATAATTAATGTCCATAGACGATATATCATGGATTTGAACATTGGCCCGGCAACAAGTAGTATATTCATGTAAACCAACCTGGTTGCTTTAAAAACTTAATTAATTCCCGATCAGAGCATAATATAATTCTTCTACTTTCATAATTTTCACAGGTATTGCACATGTGGATCGGACTTCAAACACAAGCGTTCGCTCAAAGATCACATCAAAGCATTTGGCAACGGACACGTGGCGCATGGCATTGATTGCTTTGACGATGTGGAGGAAGACGATAGGGAGCTGTCTTCTGAGCTGGAGCATAGCTTTGGTAATGGCAGCGGGTGTTGATTGTTAATTAATTACGATCAAGTGAATCAACAAATAGTAGGGATACATATATGTAGAAGAGGATCGAGATTTGTTTGTGTACGGGAACGAGGTGGTTTAAATATGCATGGATCGATGGATGATCAAGGGCTTGAGCTGCTAGTGCTTAATTAATTAAATAATTATGTTTTGTGGATGAACTTTGAAGGAATTCTCTAGTGAGTATGTTATCTTGTTTTGAATCGCAAATATATATAGCCAGGTGTGTTTATCGGATAGGACATCCCGAGTGTATATGCTAGCTAGCTAGCTAGCTGCATGCTGCTATGAATTATTGCATTTAATTTTAGCTTAACTGGCATGATACATATATGATTGCTTTAATTTCTTCTTTTAGTTATAATATCGGGTTGTGGTATTAAGACTATAACTTTGTTGTTTTGTTTTTTGCTTTTATCACCTGATGTGGTTTTTGTTTTGTTAATTCTGAAATACCCTATAGATATCGGGGTGTGGTATCTTTGAACAATCTTAGTTTCTCAAGAAACAGGTGGCATGACCACTTCTTTTCAAAAAAAAAAAAAAGAATTGCTTCTTTTAATTAGCGTGCCTGGTTTTTCCTAACGCTCTGGAAAACATATACTTAATTAATTAATATATAATATGCTAATTAATTAAGGACATTCTGAAGTTTGGATGGTCCAAACTTCGAAAGTGATAAATTGCAAATATATCAAAATCGGTGTGCACCGCTTACTTGTTAACACAAGAAATGTCGACATTTTGAAAATCATGGCTAGCCTGCCCATCCTTAATTTGTCAAAAGGAACAAACAAAACAAAAGGAAAATGATAAGGAATCACAGACTATTTTGTCGCTAATCAATATGGTGGAATTTCAAGTTAGTTTTGGGATTCACCAAAAGATCACTAAAGATTAGACCGATTAATGTATTTTTCAGATTACATCAAATTTGACACATATTGGATCTGAATCGTATGGATGTTATGAGAGCATGTGCTTTGAAAATTAATTTGTCATTAATTTCGGAGAGTTATTTAGTGTCAGATATTAAGTAGCTAGGGTAATATTGATAAAAATACCAAATAAATTCATGTACGTATATCACAATACCGATGTATGATAAAATTAAACAAATTCTTTTAAAATACTAATTCAAAGTTTTAAACATTCACTTCTTGGACTACTTTGTATCACAATTCTCAAAGGACGATATTCAAAAACTTGAAAAAAATAATTATAAATTCTAAAAATAAAAAATTTTAGCACCCTATAAAATTTTGATGTAAATAATTTATTGAGCAATTTAAATTTATTTTTTGAAGTCAATTCAATGAATTTTGAGTTAAGAGCACCGATAAATTCGGTGCTCTTAGGAGTACCCTAACTTTCTATATATGTTTATAATTCTTTAAAACAGTTGCATTATCTTTTTGGTAACAAGTAAATTTAAGTTGAAATGTGTCTACCTTTACCATGAAAAGAAAGATATCTAAACTAGTCTTGTCACTATTAGTCGTGAATAAAAGAAGTATATATTTTTTGCCTAACAGAAATATATGTTTTGCTCGACACTTAATTTGACAGGATCTGTTAATTAAAGGAAGCATATGCATGTACTTACTGGTAGAATAAATTTGTTTGACGCTAGCTAATGCGGTTCATTCTTGCTTATATAACCCTAATAAGCTGGTTAGCATTTGATTGATTACTAATGGACCAGTTAGCTAGTTGGGAAATTAAGACACTATGAGTATAACCCCAGCTAATTCATGAAGGTATATAATTAGAGGCCAAAATTGTCATTGAATTCAAATGGAGAGGAAGGTATTAATTAATTTCCTAGTAATGGAGAGCATGCAGTGCTTCGCCCGGATGAAAAGAAGAGAAATGATTGCCAAAATCTAAGGTCTCTGTTGTCACTTGTCACCGCGATCAGGTTACCCCTTTAATTTCAACCTCACCAGCACCTACCATATATACATGTATCAGATATTACATGTAGCAAATATATACCTGTTTTCTTTTGTTTGCGACGACCCGCAACAGCAGACTTATACATGCAGCAAAAAGGCTGAGCATCCAGCTTCCTCCTATGTATCCATGTCTTCCACTAATTAATGCGATCATTAAAGACCAAAAAAGTGCTTAAATCAAAGCTTTCCTTTATCCTTTCTCTTTACATTTTCCACTTTACCACTGACCTTTAATTAGCACTTACTAGTTCAATCTACACCTGCATTATATTAGGACTTAGGAGAGACATTAAATATATCATCAGATGCTAATAATTAAGACCTGGAAAATTACCAGTATTTTACTTCGGTATATTGGTCAACACCATTCAATTTGGTTCTTAATAATTAATGCATGGTCGAATACCGTAATTACGAATAGTTCATGCATATTAATTGTTATATTTGAGTGAGTAAGTATATATTTTTATTTCAATTTGATAAAAATGAAACTGCAAGTATCTTGGCGTTGGTGGTACTTGCATATGACTGATATTTCACCACTCATTATTCGGTGTCTTAATTAACTAAGTTATACTTGCTGGTATAGAATGGAAAGAAAAGAAGTGCTGTTTAATTAATTACTGATTGATCAGTCGGGGCATTTTCTGAAACGACCTTTTTGTTTGATTTTGTCTTTTTGCAACATGAAAAGCAGCTTCAAGTTATCAGAACATTTAATGAACGAAACTGACATTCACCTTTCCTAGTGCTCTATCTGATTAATTATTACCCTGATACGTTATCCGAGAAACTCAAACCCACAAAAGTACAGTATCTGTTCCAATCTTAATTTATATATATGTGTACCGTAAAAGTCACAGTGTATAAAATAATTGTTAATTTAAGTTTTGTGCCTGGTTTGAACTTTTAGTAGCTCACAGAACACAGCACTGCTATATGAAGTCCCAAGATAAAAAATCAGTAATAACTCTAATCATTGTATTCATTTAGGCATTTAGCAGCGCAATTTTAGAAAATATATACACAGACATATATCCAAGTGTTCTCCTCTCTACTTCTCGTTCAATGATAAATATATACACAGACACAGTATGCTAGCAAAACAATAAAAAAGAAAAAAGAAAAGATGTGACAGCAATCCCCAAGCTGTCTTAAAAAGTCCTCTATAAAAATATAAAGATATATATGTAGCCAATTATAAATAGACCCAAATGTTCACTGAACAATCTCTGATAACTCTTTGACCCACTATTTAAAATAAATATACATTTTTGAAATGGATTATCTATGACGACTGTTAACATACCCTACATGCGGAATTAGACTGATACATGTCAGATAATTAATTGGCTTATAGGACATGCGCAATTAATTCGCCATATTATATATGTATAGAAGAGTTTGCCATGACCAATGAGATTCTATATATGCTTTGACCCACATAACTAAACTATATATATATATGCTTACAGAGAATTAATGGTTACTTTTATACCCCTTTTTTAATCAACGTACATGCCTAGCTTACATTTGCATCGCATCCAAATCCTCCTAACATATACAATAGCCACACACACACGCACGCACGCACACACAAAACAGAAAAAGAAAAAGGTCCATCTCCACCGACTTTCCTAAACTTTTTACTTTTAACTTTGGATGTGCAATCGGCATACCCTGTATGAAAATCTTTTATTTGATAATCGAAAATCCTATTTAGTATAGGAATTAAGTGCTTAAATGTTTGTATTACATACCTATCTACTTAATTTTACTCTAATAAAGCAATAACAAAAGTTAAATTTTAAATAATAAATTTAAACTCTCAGATGAAACCAATATCAATTTGTTGAAGTAAAAATTGTATCAATTTGACTTAAATAATGGACATAAGAAAATATTAAGAAAAAAGACAGAACAGATATATCATTCACATAATTAAGACAATTTTATCTTCATAACATCGATCATAATACGTAAGAAAATAAAATTATATCAATTTATCATAATTTAGATGCATGCATATAAAAATATGATATAGATTGATAGCTTTAACGGTCCCATTAATTTTTATTTGAATTTTAAACATTATGTTTTATATTCAGATAAATGTAAAGACATGGAATACAGTCTTTCAGTATAAATAAGTCCTTTCATTTCGGAAAAGTGCGAAACATTTAATAATAAATCAATTTGATTTCTCCTAATCAGTATAGTACATACTGTATTTTGATCCGTTTGCTACTACAGCCTATCGTTATGAAATGTGAGAAAAAATTGGAGGTGGCAAGAATATATGAAATTATGTGGGGAGCAACACAGAAAATGTGTGTTGAGAATAATTGAAAAATTTTGGGGAAGTGCATGGTATGATTACTGAATCCTGTTAGAATATATTAAACAAATAAATTCTATGATCAGTCACATATATACATGGCTTTGACGCTAGCCTTAGCAGATCTGACAAGAGCAAGAGAAAAGAGCAAGAGCAGCAGAAGAGCAGTGCTCTCTGTGCTCGGCAGGAGAGAGAAGGCGAGACCAAAAGTACAGTCTAAGTTGCACCAAATGCGGTTGCATATGGAGGGCCTTTTCAATCAAACAAATCTTTCTTTCTTTATCAAATGGGAAAACAAATTCAAAGTGCAGCTTTTGAGAAAGGAAATTAAAAGAGATGGCCTTTTGTTTTGTACATGATGCTTCCGTCAGTTGGCAGTGCCTCGGGGCTGGTAAAATTTAAGAATGTAACCACTGAGCAGAGAGGAGAGGAGAGGAGAGGAGATGAGGGAGATCAGATATCAGATATCAGATATGAATAGTATATATACAACAATGTGTTTCATGGATGGGACTAGTGCCAATATCTGTTAATGCCATGACATATTATATATTCAAACCAAATGATTACGAGCTTACTGTCAATTGGCGCAGAGGATGGGGGGGGGGGGGGGGTAGAGAGAGAAAGAGACTTAGAAAGAGTAAAAAGGACACTAAAGCTATATATATATATATGGCTATGAAGAAAAAACAAAGGAATTGAGAAACTTGCATCTGGTAGCTGGTAAGAGAAAATGTTGGGTCTGTTACACTTGACACAAGCCTCTATATGATATTGGGTAATCTAAAATAATAGCATTAGAAATATTTTATATATCTATAATGTGTTAACCAAGATGTAAAATTTATATACATATGAGATGAGGTGGCAATATATAACCAGTTTGCATTATTATATATATCAAGTAGCAAGCACTCGTCTTGAAAAGTTGAGATGTTGTACATCAATTGAGCCAAACATGACATGATAGTATGATGCCAACTGAGCGACGGAAATTTCGATGGATTCAGGCAACGTACTGCCTCTACCTGCTATTAATTAATTAATTTCTGCATCATACTAACTCCACCTAGCTACTTAACTCACCAAATATATACTTTTATTTATTTATTTGCATAATATATATATCATTTTTGGCTTCTGGGGGGGGGGGAGAAGAGAAGAGAAGAGAAGGTAAGAGAGAGACCGTTGGGAATTCAAATAGAGAAAAAAAAAAAGAAAGAAGACGTCAATAGAGGTGGTTTGACAGGTCGTATCAGTCAGAAATTTGCACCGTTGGCCTTCCGCTTCCAATCCTCTGCAATTATGTTGGAAGAACCCTAGGTAGAATGATTGAGAATTTCATATGTATGTTCAAGTGCATGCATATTACACATGTATGGTACCAACGACCAAGTTCTAGCTCCATGCTGACACTGGACAAGATCAACCAATTATTTAATAGCTAGTCTGAATCAGAATTTGCTCCTGCACTGTGTTTCTTTTTTTTATTATTTGCAAATCCCCAAAAAGGAGGGACGGATTGAGGCATTGAGGGGTGCGTCTCCTCTCACCCGTACGGAATCATTAATTTCTTCCTCATGGATTTTGTACATATTCTCTTTTTCATACATCCTTATCGGCAAAGATCTTTCAAATAAACTTTAAAATTTTTTTAAATATAATAAAATTATAAATGCTGTCCTTTAATTTTAACCCATCTCATTAGAACAATTACAAAATTCATTTCCTACTAAAATCGTTCAACCCCTGCTATCCATTTTCCTGATTTTTATAATGGACATTAAAATTTGCCTGAAATAACATTATAAGTCCCATATAATAAAAATAAATATTAATAATATGCTGATGCTTATACTGATTGTGTGATGTGAGGTATCACACAAATCATCACCCACAGCCAAGTTGCTGCTTTTTTTTTGTTTTTACTTACTGTCTGAACAGGACTTTCGTAGCACCTCTTTGAACTATCAAAATCAGAGCATCTAAGACACACATTACACACGTACAGAAGATTCCTTCATCAAAATTTATACTTGGACAACTTCACCTAGTGCTTAACACTGGCGTCTCAATAAAAATTATTCTCTCTGACAAGTTCACTTCTGTACTATCATCGCCATAAACTTTTTTTTTACAAGTACACCAAAAAGTTTATAAAGCCCCAAACTGCAAAATTATCCAAGTCAAAATAAAATCTGATATGATTTGATTTGATTTGAAATAAATAATAAGTCTAACGGAACAATCAAAGTTACTTGTATTTTACATTAATTTTAATATAATACATAGTTCCGCAATAATATTTAGACCTTCCTTTATTAGGATTAACAATTTCCAAAGTTGTATTTGTTGGGCATCGTAGAAATCCGAAATTTATGGTGTAAATGCGGAATAGAAATTCAAAAATTCTTGTATATATCAAAGGATTTGCTTATGCAGTTAGAGTTAAACTGGATATAAATACAAACAATTTCGTACCTTTATTTTGCTAGAGCTTAAACGATAAATACTGATGCGGTTGTCTGTTACACCGTCAATGTTTCAACATAGAAAACCTCCATTGATATCTACCCGAGAGTTGTTAGAAACCGGCTGACTCCTTGCTAGGGGAGATCTTCGTCAGCAACACTCAATGCTCGAAACCAACTTTCACACGATGGAATAATAATGTTTCACTGTTCTGCACTGATCTGATCAGTGTTTGGAGTGTAAGGGATGCCTTGAAGCAAGGGGTATGCAACCCTTTATATAAGCAAGGCTGCCTTGGATCATACCCAAATTGATCAGTGTGTTACACCCCGTAACACCACGTGTGACACTATAATTAGACTCCTGATGTCGGCCAGACAATTTTGCTAACTTTTCTAGTGTGTTACGGTTAGTAACACATAAATATTCGTGCTCAAGTCGATTTTGATGTCGGCATACCGACTTAGCTAAGTGTTACGGCCCACAACAGTTCTCTTTACTGCCCGTAACACCGCCTATGCATACCCTGACATGTACACGTTGTGGCCCGCAATAACTTTGCTGCAACCTATAACACCATTATTACAGTCCATAACGCTCTGAATTATGGCCCATAACAGCTGTGTTACGGTCCACAACAATCATTATTGTGGCCCGTCACATTTCCGTCTGAACCCCAGTTTTGACATAGATATGTTTGCTATTTAAAAGTTGCCAGAAAAATACACAAATTAAATTGTATGAAATTAATGATATAATTTCACGTGATTTTCATACCAAAGATTTGAAACTATGAAATTATGTCCAATTTCATAATTCACTATATGTGAAAATTATTTCTTGAAATTAAAGAAACAATTTCATGAAATAGCCATGTCAAATATTAAATCATGAAATTATGTTCAATCTCATGATTTATTAAATCCCAAAATTATTTCTTGAAATTAAAAAAAATAATTTCATGAAATAATTATGCCAAACACCCCTTTCAAAAAAAATATATATACATGTGTGTAAAAAAAAAATCTATGCACAAAACCCTAATTATATGAAATCAAGAAACAATTTCATATGATTAAAGATGCCAAATTCAAAAATCATGAATTTTATTCATGAAAAATGCCCAAAATATTATCCCTTGGAATTAAAAAATGATTCTTTGGAATAATTATGCCAAAATATTAATTGTATAAGATTAATATGCCTAATCATATACAATTAATGATTTAAGTGAAATTAATGTCTAATTTCACACCCAAAAATACCAAAAATATTACCTAAAATAACAGAATCATGGAATATATTTTCTGTGATTTTTCAGTAATTTTTCGTGGATTTTTGTATGAAAAATAAAATAAAATGGAAAAAGAAATAAAGAAAATACCAAAATCAGAACTGGAGATAGTTCTGGGTGCAATTTGGGGGATGTGCAACACTCTGGGTACAATCTGGGGAGCTCAAACACGGCTTCTGCCCTTGGGACCCGCCTGTCATACACACAAAGTGTTAAGGGCGATGCAAATGGACCTAGTACACATGCACCATACCGCTGACAATACATTTTGGTGTACAAGAACCGAGTACACATGCTCCTTCTCTCCCCCAGGTCTGCATTAGGAACACGTGTAGGCACCTCAATGGAGAGATCTGAGCGCCAGTTAGCTGAAGGAATCTTCCAAAGACAAGCCACAGGCCAGCACAAAGCCTGGCTGGCTCAAATCTGGCCATTTGATCAAACCAAAGGCTGGGATGATGCCAGCTCAACCCTGAGGCTCAAACAATGCCCTCTGGGCTATAAATAGACCCCCAGTGAAGAAGAAAAAGAAAGGGAAGAGAGCAATATTGCCGAAACTCTGCCAAAATCACAACTCCACTGAAATTCCATAAAAACAAAGCTTAGCTGAGAAGAAATCAAGCTATGAATAGCTAGGTAAGGGATAAAGGAGCCAAGCCTTGAGCTTGGCTCAGTCCTAATTGAACTCAAGGAGTCAGTCTCACCTTGCTGGGTGAGATGACTAGCCCCATGGCTGGGGAGTTGCAAATGTGTCTCCCTCCTTCCAGAGCTCAGTTGGTGACTGAGCATGAGTCTCAGGAGCTCACATGGTGAGTTCACCATGGAAATTAACAGTATGCTTTAACCAATTGGCACATGCCAATCTTGTTTCATGGGGATGGGCACATGTTCATCCCCTTTCTCTCTCAAGCCCTGTGCACATGTGCAGTGGCCATGTAAAGCTCACCAATGGCTTTATACAAGCTGTTATACTGCCAAAATTCCATGGAGAAAACAAAATTCCATGTTTTCTGTGTGTATTTTATTTCAATTTGTTATAATACATGATGTTTTGGTGCAAATTAACTTTTGTTTCTACCTTTAGTTTCTTCTTTCATGTTTCTATGATATGCTTGATGGCTCAGAACCACAATTGAGCAATGAAAAGCAATAAACATCAGTGTTGGCTTGAGTCCAGTGCATCCCAGTTTCTGTCCAGCTGAGAGATCAATCCATATATCTCAGTCTGATTGTTACTTTTTCATTAAATTTCACAGTGATGTAGAGTAGGTTTATACTAACTTACAACCTGAATTTTATAATTTTTGGAATTTTCTGTGAATTCTTATGAATTTTACAATCTCATCTGTCAAAAACTCCAAAAAAGTCAACTTTGGGTCAAACTGAGAAGTTTATTCTCTTTTGATTCCAAAAATTCAAATTTTCTTAATAAATTCACCCTTATAACACCTCATGTGATGTTTTAAAGGGTTTAGAATAATTAAACCAGGCTTTAACACATAGGTTAAGCCAAATTTGAATTTTAACAGATCTGAATGGGCATTTCTGTCCAGTCTGGTAAATATTCAACAAACATACTTTATGTTCACTTAATTAATTTGAAATTTCATGAGCATCTAGAATAAGTCTTAATGCATTCACTCATCAAATTTTACCATTTTCGGTTTTTTCTTTGATTTTTTATAAATTTCTGAAATTGGATATGTCAAAATTGAAATTGAGTTAACTCTGGGTCAATACCAGAAAAGTGTAAAAATGAAATTAACTTGTGTACAAGTGAAATTCATGTGCAAAACTGATATAAAATCTTTCTAAAACATGTAATTTACCCAAATAAACATATTCCAGCATACAATTTGAGAGAAATGTGATAAAATAAAAAAAATCAAACTGAAATAAAACCAGAAATGACCCAATATGCATAAATGACAATGGACATCTAAATTGATGAAATTGATCATTCAAACATGTTCAAACATATTAAACGACACTGTTTGAGAGTCTAATTGAAAGAAAATTGCAAAGGAAAGCCATGAAATGCCATTTGATACCAAGGCCCCGAAACCAGTTTGGTACCAAATGGCCAAAGTTGCAAAATTGATGGATTAAACCCAAATTAAACCTCAAAAACTCGTTAAACATGTTCTGACGATGCCATATGACAAAGGAATCGAGTTAAATTGTCAAAAATCAACTCAAATTCCTCAAAATTTCATCTCAGCCAACTTCATAGCCGAAACCATATGGCTACCCTCATCTCCGGCGATCCAGGCCGCCGCCGCCGCCGAGACCAACACTGATGGACTCTCCACGCTTCGGCGATGCCAACCATACCCTCCGATCAGAGATCCGACGACGGCAGGGCCTCGATCAGTCTCGAAGATGATGAGCACGAATATTGATGTATCTCAAAGTGCGAATCTTGATGAAATTCAAACAATCCAGTGGAGACTTGATGCACGTTAGAGATCCAACCGCCCAGTTTAAAAGATGCTTTAAAAATTGAACTAAAGTTCAGATGTTGATGCATGAGTCCAAATCCAACGGCCATATTAATCCGTTTTGAAAATAAACTTCAAACATCAAATAAAAATGATTTGTCAAGCCCAAAAATTACGAAAAATATATCAAAAATCATGATTTCATTTATGAATATTTTTAAGGCCATAAAATGCCAATTTCAATTTTATTTTCTTTTATTATCAATAAAGAAAATTCAAGACATATGATATATGTATAAAATAAATTCAAAATATCAAATAGAACATTTAAAATAGATGGAAATTATGTCATATGAAAAATACTCAAAACAATTGAACTCAATTTCTGATAAAACAAATCAAAGTATTCAAAAATAATTAAATAAAATATTTTTGATAAAAATATTCAAAAAAAATGATTAAAACATGTTATATGTTGATAAATAATCAAAATATTCAAGATGATTGAATAAATATTATATTTTTATGAAATAAATAAAAATATTCAAAATAATCAAATTGTGTTATATTTTTGATAAAACAAATCAAAATATTCAAAATGATCAAAATATGTTATATTAAAAAATAATTGAATTAAATTATATTTTGATAAAACACATCAAAATATTCAAAAATGGTTAAAAATATGTCATATGTTGATAAAACAAATAAAATATCCAAGATAATTAAACATTTTTTTGATAAAACAAATCAAAATATTCAAAACAATTAAATTATGTTATATTTTGATAAAACAATTCAAAATATTTGAAAATGATTGAATCATGTTATAAAATAAATCAAAATATTATAAAACAAATCAAAATATTCAAATATGTTAAATATACCCAAATATTTGACCAAATATGTCAAAAATACAAATATGTCCAAATATTTGACCAAATATGTCAAATATGCAAATAAACCCAAACATTTGACCAAACATGTCAAATATGCAAATATACCCAAATATTTGACTAAATATGTCAAAAATATAAATATGTCCAAATATTTGACCAAACATGTCAAAAATACAAATATGTCCAAACATTTGACCAAACATATCAAATATGCAAATATACCCAAAATACTTGACCAAATATGTCAAAAATATAAATATGTGCAAATACTTGACCAAATATATCAACAATACAAATATGTCCAATACTTGACCAAACATGTCAAAAATACAAATATGTCCAAAACTTGACCAAACATGTCAAATATGCAAATATACTCAAACATTTGACCAAACATATAAAATATGCAAATATACCCAAATACTTGACCAAATATGTCAAAAATATAATATATCCAAACATTTGACCAAATACGTTAAAAATACAAATATGTCTCAATATTTGACCAAACATGTCAAATATGCAAATATGTCCAATACTTGACCAAATATGTCAAGAAAACAAATATGTTCAATACTTGACCCAACATGTCAAAAATACAAATATGCCGAAAACTTTACCAAACATGTTAAACCTACAAGCATGCTTAAATTTCTGACCAAATATGTCAAATATACAAATATGCCCAACTTTCTGACTAAACATGTCAAATATACAAATATGCCCAAATTTCCGACCAAATATGTTAAATATGCAAATATGTCTAAATCTCTGGCTAAATATGTCAAATATGCAGATAAGTTCAAAACTCGGTAAAACATACCTCATTTTGGAAATCAAATCATATCAAATCATGTTTCGAGAATGTTAAACTGGCAGTGCGCTTCAGGTTTAACATACCTCATTTTGGAAATCGATAAAGAATTATACATTCCCGATTTCTCCAATTTTCCTAGGTTTCGAATTGGCATAGCGCTTCAGATTCGGGATTTGGAAGGTTAATAGACTGTTTAGGACTATACGTTCTTGTCTTTGACTTTAACCTTTTTAGAGATCAAACATCTCTGGTTCTTTGAGTATCGAGTTGGCAGTGCGCTTCATATTCGAACTCTGTGAGATCAATAGGATTATATGTCCTCGATCTCTTATTTATGAGAAATTATACGTTTCTCTGACTTTAGATTATACGTCTTTAGTCTTATTATCCAAAGTTATACCTTTGGGTTATTTTAAGAATGTATTATAATAAATTGGAAGGAACAAATAAAGCCACAAATCTGATCCATATATTTTAATTAGTTTAGCCCATTAATCAGAGGTTCCCGAGGCGAGAGCCGGGTAATTAACGGCGGGGGCTTACGCCCGTCGGAAAATAAAAGTTCCCACAATCACCTAAAATAATAAGTCCTTGAGCGCACAAACACGCGTAGGGATGTACCTGCACCTTCTTCTCCCGTGAGCGAGGACGCCGATGCCTCGCGCGTCGGTCGCGAAAAAGGGCCGCACAAGATATTTATCTCATAAATATCGCGTTAAGTTCGTCATCCCATGACATAACTGAAGCATCACATTCTCGATTTAGCTCACTTTTATTTTGTGTGACCCAACGAGATCTATATCATTTGACAATAGAGTCGAAACTATGCCGATCTATAAGATACGAGCGGCACCTAACAATGTGCATCGTATCTGCCCAAACGACATAAATGATACTTACCATACAATACCACGATCCTCAAACAATACTTTTATCTTGTGTTAATTTCTTGTCACATGATATCCCGAATGAATTCAAGATAATCTTATGTCATCCTTGTAGATCCATTATTTTCTTGATTTCCGAAATAACTTTAGTAATTATGATTAACACTTAATCATATATACACAATTACTAAATTATTTTATCAAGTGACAAATAAATATCATCACTCATATACTAACTTATACAAGGGACACCGGTATTCTTGACAAATATATATTTGCTCCGCACAAGAGATACGCATCGAGGTAGAATTTGTATAGCTGTCAGTTACGGACAATGTTGGATAATACTCACAAGCATATATTCTTAATGTATGAAACATATTGTCTCACACTTTAGAATTAAGGCACATTGAAACATCAATGACACTAACACAATTATTATGATGTTTCATCTTGGGGTTAAATCCAATGTCATGTTCTCCAACATACATCTGTGCGATTAAACAAATAACAATTATCATATGATTTGTGAAACATAACCATTACATTAATCTACAAATCGTTTTTTATCTATCAATTAGTATTCTTCTCTAATTGTTAAAGTCAAGGACATTATTTAGAATAATTTTTATGTTCTATTATCAAGTCTCACATTTTGGGGTCTCAACCCAAAAGATCAATAATAAAGAAAATCTAAAGAACACAATGAAAATATATATCAAATATATAAATCATCCAGATTACATGAATTAAATTTATTTGGCTTTTAGAACACTATACTAATAGTATTTGTATTTATTCAACAAGTCTTTTAACTTGAATTCAAATAATAATTATGTTTTTACAATGATAAACACTTTATATGTTACATATAAATGATAAACCTCAATTACGTATATTTTTTTTGTTAGAATTTTGCTGAGCACTATTCTAACACTACTATTATTCCTTGATTTGTTGAATGGTATGGGTTGAAGTAAGCTTATCAATATATATTTGATTTGATTATAATTGAACACAAAAAGTAAAAGATTGGAGTCCTAATTAAAATGGTGCATGCAGTGTTTGTGGCAGGGAGACATTTCTTGCATGCATTGCGCTCTTCGCTCTGTCTGAAACTCTGCCAAAATTTATTTATTGATTTGTTTATTAATTGTTTCGGAGCTCTGAAACCATATGCAGTATATATAATACCAGCAAAATTATTATTTCGTAGAAAAATTGTAGCCTCTACAGCTGTTCTCTGTACCCGTGAGGATATATCGATCAGAACAATATATAATAACAATAATGATAATATAAGGACACGTGATTTGAGGATCATTTATAGTGATTTCTCCATTGTACCTGGAAATGGAGGGGAATTTAGAAAAGAGAAAAAGGAGAAATAAAAAAAGAGGGAGAAGGTTGTGACAAAAGAACATTTCTGTGCCTCTCTTTTACAAGTTTTCCTTTTTTTTTTTCATTCCCTTTATACGCGCGCAGGTCCACTCGGAGAATCAAAGGTAATATTTGACACCTTTGGGCTTTGGAAATCATCAAAATTAAACGTATCAAATTAATCCAGGGATAATGCTCTCTAACATCACATCACATCACATCACATGGCATATATGAAATCGGTTTAATTAAGAATGCGTAATGAAGAAAGTTAAAGAATAAACGTTGATTAGCTAGGCCATGCCATGTGATGATGTGAAACATAAAACCAAAAGAGAGGAAAAGCAAATTAAAGGGGAAGTCTGGGTCTATTTGCCAAGGTCTCTTCTACCAAAAGAAAAGAAAAGAAAAGAAATATATATATATATGTGTGTGTGTGTGTGTGTGTGTGTGTGTGTGTGTGTGTGTGTGTGAACTTTGGACTTTAAAGCGAAAGCATCCATCATTTTACATCTTGAAAAAGACTACTCCAAGAGACCTAGAAATTAAAGCTCCCATGCCCCATTGATTGATTATACGCTAGCTCCTCATATATACTTGATTGCTGATAGCTGACAACTAAACATATGTATAATATATATGTATATATTGTTTCACAAAAATTAACTTACATATCTCCTCTTCAGAATCAGAGGACACATATCAGTCAATGTTATTTCATAAATTACGTGCTACACCACCCACTATATAATACGCCCGTCCCCTATATGCACGCCACCATAACCAATTGTTGCATCTCTCTCTCGCACAAACACACAATCATATATACACATACATGAAGACACCAAATGATAATTAAGCCCTGTTTATGAATTCCGTACAGAATAAAAAAACATGGTTCGCTCATATCTTGTCAAGCTGCTTTTTTCATGGAAAAGGTGCTGATACAGACAGTGATTTGTTCATAATTACATCTTGTCACTATGTCAGCGTATATTACCTAACAACAGACGAGATTGATTTGTTCTTATCCTGTCAAGGTGTATTTAGATTTCATATATATGTTACCTAACGAATGAGATCATGACACAGCATCTTAGCATTTTTGTTAATCATAATTCCATGTACCATGCATGTTTTGGATTCCTCATCGCACTAAAAGCGCCCCTCCCAAGGCACCAACATAATATACATAATCAAACCAAAAACTTAAGAATCACAGGCAACTTTTTATTTGTTGCATCCATAGTCAACATCTCTCTCTTCCTAAAGAGATTACCTAGTGTGGGCAATACAAAGGCCATGCTCTATTATCTAGCTTGCTAAATTTGTGACAAAAGAGCTGCTCTTCAGAATCACAGTTTAGGTAAGAATCAAACTCTTTTTACCCATTATAGCTCATCTATGACTTTTCATCACCAAAAGATCAAATTGGCATGTTTTAGTAGAGACTTGATGATGTAGAATTTAAGAGAGAGAGAGAGAGAGAGAGCTGATGATGACCGCATAGAATACATATATATGAGATAAAGATAGCCAACCCACCACCAAGCTATGTTCAGGTTTTAACAGCTTCAAAGTTTTTATTTTTTGCGGGCACAAGCATTTTTTTCCCTTTTCAGGTATAAGATAACATCATTGATCCTCACTTAGTCAAGGTTTTCTTTATTGATGGGGTACTTTGGAAACACAACCAATTAAATTGGATGCTCATTTAGTTTTGTTTGCTCTTTTTTGTGACCATCAAGAAGTGAATAAGAATGTCGTGTTTTTATCTCTTTTTATAATTAGCATGGGCAGTAAGAGAAGCCATGATTGAAGTTTCCACAGGATGACTGAAAGGTGAGAGAGCGCATAATGTTTCAAGCATTGAGATACCATGCAAGTACTATTTATTAAAGCCCAAACAAGGCCCAATGAGAATTTACATCTTTTATAAATGACGGGCATTAATTTGGTCAACATGCCATTAATTAAGCTTAACCTTTTTCTACCAGATAAACACAGCTCATCACCTAAGATTCTAATGTTGAAACTCAATCTGCAACAAAACCAAAACCAAATACGCTGATTTATATTTATGTAGAGAAAATGAAATTATTAAAGCTAACTGGCAAAACGAGCAAGGATACTATTAAAGAAAACCCACATCCATCCCGACAGATCAGGTTTGAGTCTAATATTTGGTCAGGACTGCTGAGTATGGACTTGCTGTGTCTAATATTTGGTCAGATCCAAGTAAAATCCAAATATGGAACCCTCAAAAATACAAGCCAAAATATTATGATGCAAATGCTGATCAATCTCCTACATTACAGATGGATTATATTGATATCAAACTAATTTCACAAGTGACAACAGGCACGTAGTTTATTAAAATAGAAAAAAATAAAACTATAAATAGGTCCTATGTTATCTGGATAGATCGCTAATCTAACTTTAGTGCAATTTGAAAACCAATTGGTCAAGCAATTTGAAATATTAGTTTAAATTTATTGGCATTTAATTGCTAACCATAAATCCTCAAATTGCATCATGATTAATACAAGGTCATCTAACTGAGAATGAACTCATAAAATATTGTCAAATAAATTTGGTCTGTCAAATATATCCCTCCCCTCAAATTTAATTTATAATTTACACAGGAGTACAACACAACTATTTCAATATTCATTAACTATTTAATAAAAATAAAATCATAGGTTTTAATTTCATATCATGCTAACGGTCTGTTCTTATTTAAGATTATCATACGACTATATAATTCATTTGATTCATTAATTTGTTTGATTGGGCTCGTATGGCTACTACTAGATTCACTTTTAAGATCCAAATGCATGTCCAACAAGCGAATGGATACATTTCCAAAATCAAGATGTAGATCTATTCATGCCGAATCCCATAGAATAAGGACATGCCAACACGGATATTTATTGAGTGCTTGAATTATAAGGTATTTTGACATTCTTCGTTCAAGTTGCTATATTGTAGAGAAAGGTACTAACCTGTGTAAATGCTTCACAAGGGGCAGTTCGACATTTCATAAAGACATCTCCTCTGGCAGACTGATCTCTAAGAAATACAAGCTGCACAATTCAAATTGTTCACATTTAATTAATAGCAACGAGAAAACTGAAATTCTCGAGTACAATATAGAATTAAGCAATTGTGATTTTTGCACAATAGACAAGGGTGTTAACATCTTTTTGGACAAAACAGAAAGGTCCAACGCACAAGAGAAACCAGATCTAGACTCATCTGTGTTTATTTTCCGCTTCTTTTTTTTTTCCAAATTGCATATGGCGTGTTAAAACTTCTACTACAATACCAAAAAATGAAAAAAAAAAAAAATCTAATATAGATTTTCAATGCTACAATATATTTTTACAAATCAATGTTAAATGCTACAAAATATGCTGGGTCTATACAGAGAACAAGATTACCTAGCTGACATGAAGGCCATGCCAACAAAGACGGCTTTAACAGCTTGTTTCTGGCCAGCATAGTCAAATGCAAGAGGTAGCATTTCATGCAATGTCAAAAATGCCATTACACCACCAACTATTCACCAATAAAAGAAATATTATTACTAAACTCAAAAATCATGCAGATCATAATAATGATACAGATTCATATCATAAATTTGCACCCAGTACTTTGCAAAAGTATCTGCGAACAATACCTGACATTTTGTAACCAGCAACAGATACCCCCACAATATTTCAGTTACATGCAAAGAGCATTAACCATCAACAAGGAGGTTAACCCCAGTAAAACTCATTAAATTACCTCTTTATCCATCTTTATAAACCACTATATATAGGGGGAAAAAATCATGTAAACTTGAAACTACGATTTGGTTTATTTTGCTGGATTTTAAATCAAATTCAGCTTGTTAGGGTAAGTAAAAGCAAGTAGCAAAAGAAATTAGAGATATACAAATCACATGAAATATGGCATATGCTAATGGCCGGAGCTGGTTATATAAAAATTCTGGATATTTTTTACAATCCCTTTAATGTACAAAAGCCCTTCATATTTAAGGGTGGGAATCCCTAGACAACAGATTTCAAATAATTTCGAAACAATTTTTAAAAATTCTTAAAAATAGAAAAACTTTTACAGGCATATTAACTTATGGATTGATTGTGTTTCAATTTTCATGCAATTTAATGGGGCATTTAATGTTCCGCCGAAGACCATTGAATTTAGACCGTTGCAAATTTCATGTGATTTTGATTGTTTCTAATGGAATATTAAATGATACTTAAATTGCATGAAATTGAAACACAATCAATCTATACGTTCAAGAATGTCTATAAACTTTTTTTCTATTTTTAAGATGGTTTTTTGAATTTGTTTGAAAAATTACTAACAGAAAGTTACACACCTGATCCCAGTAACCCTTCAAGGATTTCTGGATTTAGACTGCTTGGAAACAAGTATGCTGCAAATATTAATTTGAAGCAAAGAAATTGAAAACATAATGTCTACATAAAAATATGAAGATACAAAGTGGCATAAATGTAAAAGTAGTGCAGAGAAAAAAAAATACCAACAACAATGACTCCAAGTGGCTCAGCAAAACCAGAAAGGGTTGCCAATTTGAAGGCTTGCCATTTGCTTTCAGATAAGAGCATAGAAAAGATATATAGTAGAGGTAGAAAAAAAGATAAGACAATATTAAATTAAGCAAAGTCATGGCTGTTAGGTACCTGTTTGTAGCAAAGTAAACAGGAAGAGCTACAGCAACACCCTGAAAAGAGGAAATGGGGAGTAGTAGAAATCCTTTGAATTTTATAGCAAAACTATATTAAGAACCAAACCTTATTTTAACCAAAAGAAAATTAACGTACCTCAGGAATGTTGTGCAAGGCTATAGCGAGCGCTAAATTAAGGCCAACACGAAGTCCCTACATGTTTTCTATATTTACTTATATAGTAATAGCAAAAGAGTACAACACAAAAATTTCTAGGCTTGTTTCAGTAGTCTGGACCACAAATGTTGTGCCATATGAACTTTAAACTTCTTCTTTTATTTTTCTTACTTTTCTGTTCATGTTTAATTGAGTGATTTCCTAAGATCAATTCCAGTAATGACTATAAAACACCATTGTCATCATTGCTGAAACTAAATTGTCACTGTACCAGCCAAAGTGATCCTAGTAAGGACCAGCCAGGATGTACTAGTACAGGAGCAGGGAGGTCCTGGTTCTATATCATAAATTGGAAATATTTTTCACCTAAGATCAGAGACTCTCAACTACTAAACAAATAAAAAGGAATATCTTCATGTATGCCCCTTAAATACAGCAAAAATATCACATATATAGCTGCAAAGCAAAAAAAGCATAGTTGGTCTAGTAAAAAAAATATATATAATTTATACTTTCTTTTACAGCATCTTTAATGCTATCCAAATTGCTCTTCTCCATGCTTATTTTAGATATAAAAACAGTAAAAGGAGGGCAATATGATGATCCTTTTAGTGATCAAATTATGAGTGTTGCTCTCTTTCATTTGTATTGAGTTACATGTGGCGATTCTTATGTTGTTCTAAAATGTGTAAGATCTTTCTCGCCGCACTAGTCATGACATTGTAACATTCTGCTTGGGTGTACAGTATACCCGAAATAACCCTTAAATAATTTACCTTGATGGAACCGAGAAAAACTGCCATTCCTTCAGGAAAGTTATGCAAGCTAATGCCTATAACAAAATAAAAAAGAAACATATAACAACAATAGCAACGATCCACAACATTACAAAATTCTCTCTTATAAGTCAAATTATAGTTCGTCTATGGCACTAAGCTACTGATGCTGATTTTACTCGCATTGTTTCATAAAGGCTACGGCCAAAAAATATCATATGAAAAGTGCAACAATCTCATTATATATATTGTATACTCCATGGAACAGGACAAATGTATGCAAGGACCCCTAAAATGCTGGGACACAATCACTTGCACCGTTGTATGCTCTCAATTCTCCCCTCTTCTCTACTACCCCCATTTGCAAGCAATGTGAAAAAGGGTAGTTTGGCAATCTTACACATATTTGGTGATGCAAGGAATAATTGGTTACATTAAACCTATAGATTGCCTTAGCCTGGTATTGCAGGAGTATTGAAGCAGTTTTCAGACTAGCAATTGTACAGATGAAGTTCTCGCTTTGTCAAAAACATAATTTACATCTGTCCCTGCAAAACTTTTGAAATGCAATCTATACCACCAGAACATAAGAAATGTCACACATAGCCCTTTACATAAAATTTTTGTTTGTGAGTCCACTGGTTGCACAAGAAAAATGGCCACTTCCTGTGTTTTCCGTTGAAAGATCATTATATATCATGTATATGCCTTGAAAACAAGAACTATAATTAACACCTATAAATCATGGAAATATCACGGATACACCCAATAAATGAATGGATCTTATGCACTTTATCCCTCTCTTCTTCAAGGTGATTTAGGAAACTTGGAGATATTAAGAAATTAGGAAAAAAACAAATCTGCATGCAAATTTTTTATATTTTACACGTGCATACATCATATTTCTTGTTTATCAGGATATTGCATGACATTTGATATATACTCATAGGGCATATTTGAAATAACTCCCTATCTACAAATGGAAGAGAAAGAAAATAGGAAACACAAAAAAAGCTAACCAACTGCAGTGATGATGCCGCTAAAGAAGACCTGACGACGATGCTTCTTCATCAAATCTTTTCCTGATCCTTCATCCTCTGTGTCAGGCTTCTGTTTTTTCAATCAAACATTAATAATCAAATAAATGACAAAATTATCAAATAAACAACTTGAAGTAAAGAAACAACAAGAGACACCATCATACATATTTGGCAACGCCAGTGGGTTTTCAGTTCATTCATAGCACTTTGGCAAATCGAATCAAACAGTTGCTTAGATTTGCAGATAACATCAAATATTGTCATATGCCACAAATACCCAATAATTTATTTATACATTTGCATAGATCACATAATATAGATTATAGTAGTGATAAAGGTAAGTTTTATTAAAAAAGTTAAATTCACCCCTCAGAATCAAATAAGCCATCTTTCCATGATAAAAGCTTAAATAAAACAAAGAAAATTCATACATTGGGTTTTTAGTTCATATGAAAGCCCTTTTGCTGAGAGAGATGAAAAATTCAGATGCCACATTGAAACATGTGTTTTGCAAATACAGAAAAATGTTTATAAGAACTAGCAAAGTGCCCTTGTTTGCAATGCATTCAGAACTATAGAGACAAAAAAAAAGGTGTTAAAAGAACTGACCATCTTTTTGTCTGTCTCAGACTGTGGTACGACAGTTGGTTCAGGGATAAAATTGACAACTAAAGCAAAGAACAATACCCCTGCAAAAAACTAGATCGAGAGCATATAAACTAATGAATAATTTGTCATAGTCATATTTAGGTACTTATTAAATGGTACAAACCAGCACAGCAACAATAATGAGGGCATTGTTATGTGTTTCTTCTGGAAGAGATTTTGATGAAAGACTCAATTACACCAAAAGAAGTGATACCAGACCAGTACCCCACTGGCAGATAAAAGTGCTGGATTGACCTGTCTAATGCTGGTGGCTAATACTGTGTTCCTATGTTTAGGCATAGAAGTGGATGTTATTATCTCTTACCCAAAGATTCCCTTTCAAAAAGCCAATGGAATTGAGGGCGTTATGTGCCAAGTCTAGAAAGGATATGCTCAACATAAGACCTGCCGCAAAGCCCTACAATACATATAAAATATAATTAACAAGAAAGGAACAGAAAATAAATCGGAAAACTCAAGGGCTATCTGCCCATCTTGAAACATTGCATTTCACACAGGCCCCTTAAGTTGTCAAAATATCAAGTCTTCCCAACTAAACAAAGAGATTATGGACAAACATAGAACATTGTCACGTCCAAATGTTTGAAACTATGAATTATCAAATATCGTATTCATGTGTACCCTTTGTTTGTTTACAACTAGGGCTGCACAAAAAACTCGCGGCTCGCAGCTTGCTCGGGATCGACTCGGAAAAAAGCTCACTTTCAACTCGCTCGAAAATCAGCTCAAGCTAATCTGGCTCGAGCTGATCCAGCTCATCAAGTTCACAAGCCGATTACAAGCTGTGCCTAGCTTGCTTGAGATCGGCACGTGTAACTCGATTTTTTTAATTTCGTAACCCTTTGTAATATATGGTATGTAAAATGTAAAATAAATTACCCTACCCCCAGGTAACTCAACCCAGCCCCAACTCCCAAACCCTAACCCCTCCCCCCTCCTCAGTTCTCTCTCCCCGATCCCTAACTCCTCTGTCTCCCTCTCTCTCCGATTGTGACTCAGCGCCTGGTTGTGTGTCACCCATCGACAATCGGCTCCTCAGTCCTCTCTCTCCGATCGCTAACCCTAACTCCTGTCTCCCTCTCTCTCCAATTGCGACTCGACGCCTGGCTGTGTGTCGCCCCTCGACAGTCGGCTCCTCAGTCCTCTCTCTCCAATCGCTAACCCTAACTCCTGTCTCCCTCTCTCTCCGATCGTGACTCGCAAGGTCGGCGCCTGCCTGCGCATCGCCCCTCAACAGTCAGCTCCTCTGCCTCTCCTAGTTTTACCACTGACGAGCTAAATCCACGAGCCACGAGCCAGCTCGAGCTCGAGCTGGGTTTTTAGCTCGTCAGCACCTCACGAAACTCGCTCGGCTCAGCAAGTCGTTTTCGTGATCCGAGTTTGAGCTGACCTCAGCTCGCTCGAATTCGGCTCGTATGAAGCCCTATTTACAACATAAAATGCTCAAAGGGTATGTGTACAATGTTTATCTTAACAAAAACAGGCGAAGGAAAGGGAGATTTTGCCATTCCGAATAATTAAGGATAGTGAGGAGTGATCCTTCAGGGATGCAAACACTGAAATCTTGTTTGTACAACCTTGGATTATATATATATGAGCCATTTAATGTTTGTAAGGGCAGATATACTGCTGTTTTATAATTAGCTAAAAGAAAGAAGAGAATATTGAGGTACCTGAAGAAGGCCAAGCATATTAAGGTTTGGTGCTTTATTAATTATCACAAACAAGGCACCTACATCCATGTAAAAGAAAACAATAAAGTCAGTTTTTGCAGAAACCCTAGCGCACAGAAAGAAAGAAAGAAATAAAGCGACGTAATTGCTTAATCTCTAGCACCTATAAGTACCATGACAACTACAGTAACTAGGGGTCACTGATTTAACAACAGAAGTCGAGTACATTAATTTGTTTCAGTATGTGAAATAAGGTAGTTGGTAATTTGGATACAGTTTCTGAATTGGATTTGTAGTCCAGGTGAGCAGTGATGGTCCTCTCCTCTGAGCAGTTAGAAGGAAAGAGAGGAAGGAGCGGAAGGAGGAAGCATGTGAATACCTAGGGAAGTGCTGAGCCCCCCCACGAGAGAGAGCGCGAGCGCCACCAGCACTTGAGATTCCATCAGCTCTCGTTGAAAGGATCTTTCTTCGCCTCCGAGTGCTGAGTGCTGAGTGCTGAGTGCTGAGTGCTGAGTTCTGAGTTCTGAGTGAACGCTCGATCCTGCTGGGCGAACCCAACTCTCTCTCTAGCGATCGATGGGCCGATCATGAATTGTCCTACAGCTACAGCTACAGCTACAGATACAGCTACAGCTACAGAGACAGCTACAGCTACAGATACAGCTACAGCTACAGATACAGCTACAGGCTACAGCTACAGGCTACAGCTACAGCTACAGGCTACAACTACAGGCTACAGCCACAGCCACAGCTTACAAATGCCCCGCCCAAACAAAATTGGACCTATAGATAGCCCAATAGCCCCTCTACTCGTTCTTCCGCACAACTTGCCCTCTTTCTTACTTTCATCCTTCATTTACTATTCTCTTCCTTAAATTTTCAAATAATATATGATATTATTTTTTCAAAAAATATTTACTTATTTTTTAGTTTATCACATATAAATTTATGATTAGAAATTACTTTTCTTTAACAAATATTTTTATCACATATAAATTTATGATTAGAAATTACTTTTCTTTAACAAATATTTTTATCACATATAAATTTATGATTAGAAATTACTTTTCTTTAACAAATATTTTGGGGATAAAACCCGAAAAATAGTCCTCGCTGTAGTTAATAAAAATAGCAAACTACCCCTAACCTCTATCTGAGCCCTAATTTACTAACAACCCAAGTAAAGAAATTATGTTTGCATAGAGCATCCAGGCAGCTATAAAAATGCACCCCTCCCTCTTCCCTCCCCCCTTAAGCCTGCCGAGCACCAGAGAAATTGAAAGAGAGCACCTTTTTAGTTTCAACCACAATTAATTAATTAAGGCAGGTTTCTACAAACAAACTCGATCCATCGCGGCAATGGAGATGAAGAAGGTTGCATGTGCTCTCCTTTTCGTTGCTGCATCCGCCACTGCTGCTCTGGCAGCTGAGGTACCCGCTCCTGCACCTGCTAGTGGGGCCTTCTCCACCTCTGCTCTGCCTGTCGGGACCGTCGTCAGTGCCTCCGTCCTCTCCTTCCTCACCTACTGCCTCAACTAAGTGTTTTCTACCTTTTGGAGTAACTAAGAAAAATGAGTAAAGAGAAATATGGATCATATATGTAGCTCCTTATTTGAATATTGAATTTTATTTGATATTCTTTTGTCTAATCTTTTGTCTAATCTCTTGCCTTAAAATTATATTAAAATTTATGAATAATCTATTCAGAGAACCATCCTTTAATGTAGTGGCTAAGATAATATCTTTCATACCGTGAAAGATCATAAGTTTGAAAACCTATTACAGATCCTATATAGCTATTTAAAATAGGAAATAACCTGAACACATCCTTATGTAAAAAACGAGTAGTCTATTTAAATCATAGAGGAGGAGATATCTGCCACCGGGTCACGTCAAATGAATTGTGATTTTTGCTAACCATGGACAACAGAAGAATATGGTCAAAATTGCATATTTCTTTACCTTAAATCTTATTATTTCTTTACCTTAAATTTTATTATTTCTTTACCTTAAATCTTATTATTTCTTTACCTTAAATTTTATTATTTCTTTACCTTAAATCTTATTATTTCCTTACCATGGACAACACGCATTGTGAACACATGGATTTTACAATCTCTCTTAAAGCTCGCCCACCAATAACATAATGCCACGCCGCCATTTAGCACAGATCTCAAACTTTGCTACACAATTCACGGACCACTAACACTGATGGCGTTTCCCAATTTTATAATTTTTTAAGGTTTGCACTTTTGACAATATATCATTAACACATTTTAAAACCACCCAATTCGTGCTGACAAGCGTCAGATGAAATTTCTCTGGCGAGCAAAATCTTTCCTCAATGTTAAAATGATTTAAGGAGAACAAAGAAAACGGTAACGAATTTAAATCTGCTCTAGACAATCCCATCCATGAGTTTTATATTGGAAGGTCCTATCCCCTCCCCACAAACAACATCCTATTTTTCTCATAAGAATTAATATATAGCAGACACGGACTCAAAACTCTTCGTCATTAAGAACAAAATTGACGTAAAAAATAAGCTGCACCAACGTTTCAACTGTGCATCAATAGCTTCATCTGTCGTTTATACAAGCATATTCCCCCGTATGGTACGATATTTCTAGAACTGAGATTAAAATCGCCACATGAATTTTTCTTTTGTAAATTACACAAGACTCCTCTTGCCAAAAAAAAAAAAGAATAGAAAATAAAGGAAGGAAAGAAAGAAAACAAAACCCAAGGACGAATGAATGAATGAAGGGCACACTGCCTTCTAGCTTTGCCTATCTATAATCCTAATACAAAAGGTGCTAATTCCGGTAACCCACACCAAAGTGGAACCTTCTAGCTTGCCTATCATTGAATGCATACTCCAGCCTTAATGGCCCCAGAGGTGAGTCTACACGAATGCCAACTCCATATCCATAACCGCTGCCTGGTTTTCCCCTTGCTCCTGCTGGGTCACCTGTGAAACAAAAAGGACCACAGGAAAACACCAATCAGCCCAACATGCTTTGGTTAGGGAAACAGCTCAACTTGATACTACTATCTTTTCATATTCAGTATACCCTTCTTTTTTTGCATTTATGTTTTTATAACTAGTATATATCTGTTAATCCAACATAAAATCACTAGTTTAATCAATACCGAGTTCACTTGCTTAGAGCTTCAGCTGTGTGCACAGAGAGAGAGAGAGAGAGACAACTGTCTGGATGACTTTATTATTGTTATTATAATTTTTTTTTGGTTTCTTGTTTTCTGTGTTATTTCAATCAGCAGTTGCTGCCAACATTTCACAGAGAGAAAGAGAGAGAGATACCAGGTACTTTAGGACCAGAGCCAAGATCACTTCCATAGTCACCAAACACCACCCCTTCTAGCGGCCCATACTATAAATAAATA
Organism: x Bolboschoenoplectus mariqueter; assembly: GCA_037678475.1. Lineage (NCBI taxonomy): Eukaryota > Viridiplantae > Streptophyta > Magnoliopsida > Poales > Cyperaceae > x Bolboschoenoplectus > x Bolboschoenoplectus mariqueter. The sequence goes on along the minus strand of CM075244.1, from coordinate 61,841 downwards.
AATGAGGATTATATTTCAACTCGAAACTCATTAATTATATCACATTTCTTAAAAATCCATTACAAAATCAAATCATAAGATAACCATTTGACCTAGTATGTTACAGAAACTACATACTGCCCCAGTATCTGTTTAGGAAGAATCAGCGTGTAACCAATTTGTGATCAATAGGCAGTCTTACATAGGTCAGGTAATACTTGTTAGATAGGATTGGCATGAAAAGTTTTGGGGCCGACTATGTCTATCACCATACAAAAAGAAGACTGTAAAGGAGCATTTATTACCATACGGAAAGATACTTCTCCACTGCCTACAGCATATGACCGACCAGACCCCACAGCTCCTTCCTCATATCCACGTACACTGTTGGTGCCACCAATTGCAAATGCTTCATGAGGTGAAAAGTTACCCTCCACGTGGCCACCAGATGCACTGCAGAAAACACACAGATAAAATTAGTAGGTCTTAACAGGTTCAGAATAAACTTTGAATATTAATAAAGCACAACAACTAAGAGCATCCTTTTCCATTTTCAATTTTCGACTTTTCAAGTAGCCAAGAGAATAAATTGAATTATTTTGAAGATTTAAATTAAGTTCTTGACAAAGAATCGCCGAGAGTTAGTTCATGAACACAAGTACCAAAAGTTTCAGTTCAAGGATATGCATTTTACAAAAAGATCAAAATGATCTGATCTAAAAAATGAAGAACTTTCTGAAACAACATTTAGTCACCATAAACAGCTCTTATTAGGGAAAAAAAAAAGAAGGTAACGCATAGAAAGAACAAAAAATATATAATATAAAAAGACTACCTAAAAAGTAACCGGGCTGGGCCGACCTCGAAACCTTGGCGAATACGGGCAGTTACTCGGTTGAAGCATAACCACTCAGGTAAAACCGGCAGCCCTTGTTCTACATTCAACACTAACTGCAACAAAATAAAAAATTTGTCGGATACATAGATAATAGGGACCGAATCGCATGTAAGAAAAAATATTATTGCCAGGGTATTGACATACTAACCATAGTGGAGCTATGGTCGCCAGAATCAGTATAGATGCTTTCAAATTTCGCAAGGAGTGTATCATCATATGCATTTCCACTGGAGTACATACATAACTAATAAGCTGGTTATGTGGCAGGAATAAAGGAGAGAGGAAGGGAGGGGAGGGGGGAGAGAGAGGGTAACCTTGGCAGCTACTGCCAAGTTCTCAGATAGAGAGAGAGAGAGAGAGAGATGAGAGGTTAAGCCCACCTAGCAGTAAGCTGGCAGTTGTAGAAATCTCTTATGATCGGATCGCCCTTGTCATCACGGGCACCCGTGTGCTTATTGAAGAACAACAAATATGTCATGACATGTATAGGTTCAATAGTCAAACAAGTAGCAAAAGTTCATAAGTAAGCCATTGCAGAACTTCTATGCATTTTCCTTTCAAATACTAGTTAGCTCCTCACTTTTATGATTTATCTTAGAAATTACCTAGTAATAGAAATAGCTCACCAGCCTATCTTCACACAGACATTTTTAAACTATCTTGTAAATACCTGGAATATTAATCCAAGGGTGCCACTCCACTTAGGTCTGAAAGGTCGGCTGTACTCCATCCCAGCAGTGACTCGACCAATTGTCAGGCCTACATGTCCAGTTTGTTCAGTACCATGTACCAGTGTACCTGGAGTTCTTGAGTTCTGGTACCAACAATATAAAAAGTAAACAAACTTTGAGAAAGATTTAAAAAACTATTTTTAGAGTACAAATATTGCAAACTATTTAGAGAAGATTTTGTTCTAAAAAAGATAATTAGTAAATACCATACAATAGTAAGTTCTGAGTTCTGGTACCGACATCCACTTCATGTGTGAAGTATTGGCCATATATAATACAAGTATAGAAAGGAGAGAGTGATCTAATTTGGATAAATTTAAAAGTCTAGTGCCTACATTCAGATAAATCAAAGTTACATGACCCCCAACAAAATTTACCCGTAGATAAACTGACCAGGTCAGAACAGATGGTACCGAAAACAGGCACTGCAATGTTCCCTCAAACGGAAAACTACAAAGGAAGAAGTAATTTGCTGACCTGAACCATAATAGTTCGAGAAGTTCTTTTGTTGTCACCATCAATCCAAGGGTCAGTGTAATTAATGCGAAAAATAGAGTCTATCTGGCCTCTTTCTAGAGAGAGATTTAATTTCTTGTTCCTCCCAAATACATTTCGATGTGAGTATGCAAAGCTGCAATTAGGCCAAATATGAGTGTGGCTGAAAGAAATGAACATCCTTTAAGGGCAAAAAGGGAAACACAAAATACCTGCCAATGAGCCCTGAAAGTGGCCCATTTGTAATCCTGCATAACAAATTGTAGGGAACTGGAGCTTATTAATATAATAATATAATTGAAGCTGCAGGTGTTAAGTTTATAATATTAATAGGTAACAATCCAAAAAAGATAACAATTTTAACCTATCCTACAAATATAGAATTGAGCCAGGGAATAACAGAATTATCCAGTTATGCCTACAAAATATGATAATATTCTCATTTAAACTATTCTTCTATTTAAATTGCTCCAATTCAAAGGTTAACAGAGGAAACACTTTGTGGAAAGATTTTAAAATGAGAGGATTGGAGAATTATTTAGAGCATCTGGGATATATATTATGATTTGCATGGTCTACAATAAATAGATGATAGTAAGATCTCATTAACACATCTGGCATACCCACTGGAGATGCCGCCGCCAGCTGAGAAACCACCTGAAGGCCTTTCTACAAGGTTCATTACAAGATCGACTTTGCTAGAATCTAAACAACAAAAGATGGGGAAGTTTTAGGAAAGTACATCAAGAAACAAATGTTTCACCATAGGAATTGAAAATTTTGTTATATATAAAAGTCTCTGTGACCTCCAATTTGTTGGGGAATAATGCTGACAGTTTCCATAATTCCCATTGTCAATATCGTCTCAACGTCTCTCTGAACTTGTTCCCGACTAAACACCTAATAATTTAATAGACAAGGAAAAGAAGCTAGTTTCAGTTTTGTTAAACCAACAATTGTTATAGGAGACAAAATAATCAGAGGATAAAATTTAGATCACACACCTGGCCCTTCTTTGTAGTTAATTGTTGGAGTATGGTCTCTGGTTTTGTCTTACCAACAGTGGGTTCACCCCTGAAGAGAACAATTTAATGTCAAACGCAAAATAGTACAGAAAGTAAAACCTTCAATAAAAATATACGGGATGAAAAAGAAGCTTACGTTTTTTTATCAAGGAAACGAATAATAATATTGTTAACCTCGCACTCAGATACCTGCATCCTAAGCATGCCCCCTGACAGAATTTCAACACCTGAAAACTAAAAAAAAAGAAAAAAGAAAACTGAAGGTGAATAAATTCTATAGCAAAACACATGAATTTAAAAATAAAATTGAAATGGGGCACATACTGCACCAAGTAGACCACGATCATCGTACCAATCGTTGATGGATTTTACGACTCGTTCAAGATGCCTTATGTTTACTATCTTCCCTGCATGACTTGACACGATTAACTTTTAAATAAGGAGCCCCATTTCAGAATTCACGTTTTTTTTTTGTAACTAATTTATCAACAAATGATACATAGAAAGAGAGACAAAAGTTGGAAGGGAGATAATCAGGAAAAGAGTAACACCTACCATATTGATCGCGGAAAGCATCTTGTAAGAACTTGGTTGGAAGATGATTTGCACCCTCACAAATCAACCCTCTAAAATCCTGATTTGGCTCTACCTGTAAAAGCAATTAAACTTTTTTCAACAAATCAGGCAAGTCTGCAATAAAACATTAACAAGAAACAAAGTCAATTCACTGCCAAAACTAATGCTATTGAGAACCAAGGAGTGTGATGCATGCAGATTATGGCCAATAGTAATAACTAAATGCATACTAAATGAGATGAATCATGTAAGCTTTATACTCTAGAGTCTAGAGCATGCAATAAAGTCAGGTACTCTTAAGAGTCTTTATTTGGATCAGGTCAGATATGGTTCTCATAATGTCAAAACTGGATCTGTTTTTTAAAGTCAGGCTGTCTCCGGTTTTGATCTATAGTACTTCTAGGTCCTTGGCTTTTAGGGGGTGTTTCGTATTTGGTTTGTGCTATCATTTTCTTACTTCCATCAATTTTTGTGGGGCATCTTACTGTCATATTCGGCAATTCACTAAAGGTATGTTTGGATTGGATAAAGATCAGTATAAGAATAGTGCAATTCAGGTTAGTAGAAGAGAATAGTCAAAAATTAGTGCTCCTCTGGTTAGTATGAGAATAGCACTGACCTTGTACTATTCGGGTTAGCACAAATGTTCTTCGGATTCTGTAGTTGGAATAATGATGAAGGGAATGAATAAAGAAAAGATAAATTTTATTTTTCTTTTGCAACTATTTTCAATATCTTTCATAACTTATTTAATAATTAATTAAGCATATTATTACCCAATTTCACAACTTCTATTAACTTCTGAATCTGAAATATATTTCAATGTTTTAGCAAGCACAAGCTCATTTCATATTCCTTCAGTTACATTATTTTTTTTCTTTTCTTTGAAAATCTTCCTTCTAGTTATCCTCTCTTCTGAGACAAATGAAAAGAACAAAAACACCTCCTCAAGTACCCCCTATTTGACAGCATTTTGACCCTCATAGATGGAAATGAATAGTTCCCAGTAATCATTTCCTGTCTATTTAGTGCAGCATGAACCTAACATCCCCTTAGGTCTTTTAGGTTGGGCCATGGCTGGGTTGTGAATCAGACCACTCTGGAGTTCATTCAAGTGGGACATCCTCATTTGGTCAGTTAATGTTATCACACAAGACAATAATTTTTAATGTTGGATTTTAATCAGGTTATGTTAGGTTCCGATTAGGTCTGCAATGGCTTTCAGGTCATCAGGTATATGTTATTCAAATCGTAACCCATTTCTGATCAGGTCAGGTTAACCTTCATGTTTAAACTTCAAAAAGGTTCTTCGGATGTCTCGTTCAGGCATCAGAATCTATCCCACACAGATTGCATCCAATTCCTAAAAAAAAAACTTTTAATCAAAAAAAGTACCTGAAAGACAAGACGGATGCCATCACGGGTGTCGAAGGCGATAGGCACACAGGCCCGGAAAAGTCCAGTCTCAACAATGCGGGTCACATCTTCCTCCACATCACGCGATGTCAGTGCTGTGTTTGCTCGACATGCTCTCAATGCCCCCTTTGCCACCTCTTCCAGGTCACTCCTCTCCAGCGGCTCCCCATCCTGTCACACAATTTCAAACCATGCTTCAGAAACTTTCTATTTTACCAGAATTGGGCTATTTTTCAGGCCAGTGGGAGGTGTTACTAGTAATAAGGCTCATAGCAAGCAATTGTTTTTGCAATTTTAAATTTATGCCAGAATCGAGATAGAGAATTATATAGGCATAAATAAGTACCCAATTTCTGTTTGAAATTGATGGCTGTGCAGCAGAAGAAATTATAACATATAGATGCAGTGAAACAGAAGTTTGCAGAGGTTAAATGAAAGGGAGTGACCTTAGTTCGTACGAGAACCTCGCTGATCAGGATTCTCTCTTCTTTAAGTGTACTAGTTTTGGGGTCGGAATTGGAGTTAGGGTCAGATATGGCTAAGGCGAGCTTAGGTCGAAGCTTTTGGGTGACAGTGGTGACATAGCATGAGAAGGCGGAGTGGACGGAGTGGAGGAAGCAATGGAGGCGAAGGCGCGCAAAAGGGGGAGCAGAGAGGATGGGAGGCACGGGGAAGGGAGAGGGAGCGATGGTAGGGAGCTTGATGGAAGAAGAGAGGAAACGAACCTGTTTGTTGTTGGGAGGAGCCATGGAAAAGGGAATGCTGATAGCAAGGGGAAGGAGGGTAGGGTTTTGAGGTGGAGAGGGAGGGTTTTAAGGCTTACGCCATTGAATTGATCGAAGGGGGGGTGGGGCTGGGGCTGGGGCTGGGGCTGGGGCTGGGGCTGGGGCTGGGGCTGGGGCTGGGGCTGGGGCTGGGGCTGGGGCTGGGGCTGGGGCTGGGGCTGGGGCTTGGGCTGGGGCTTGGGCTTGGGGGAGGGCGGAGAAAGGGAAACGAAAGCCGAAGGGGCAGCGTGTCTTGCTCGACTCTTCGAGTTGGAGCGCTAATCTGGGCCTGGGAAACTATGAACTATGCACTATGAACTATGAACTATGAACTAGTGTTTAGGCCTGCAATCGGTCCAACACGCTTAATTGGTGAGTTTATATACCATGACGAATGCTAATCGTATCCAAAGAAATTCTCTAAAATTATCCTCCAATTATTTTTACAATAAATGATAAACAATTAGTTAATATTAATACACATGGATATTTATATGTGATCATATAAGATATTTACACATAGTTATTCGAGTTTTTATACCTGATCATAAAATGTGAAAGTTTGTCAAAACTAGAAATATAGCTGAAAAAGGAAAGTGTCGAAAAGGAATAGTTGGGGATGATTTTGGGGAAATAAAATATTTTCTCATATACAATATGTAGTTGATTTAAACTGCTAATCCTAAATCCTTCCTTGTCCCAAATCTAAAATAATATAAATGTTGCGATGGTTCGGGCACTGTAGTTTCTACAGTGTTTTTGACAGCATTTTTTGTAATAAAATAATAATAATAATAATAATAATTTCTATAGTTGTTTTGACATTTTTTTTACATTTGTTTGAACTTTTTTTATATGAGAGCTCCTATTAATCCTAACATTTATTTTTTTTCAAAAAAATTTTTATGGGACTTAAAACCTACGTTTTTTTATAAAAATACAATACCTATTATTACTCTGCTGGACCTATGGTTCGGTTGTTAGAACAATTTCTTGAAACTTTTTCTGAACAGAGTGCTTATTTATTAATTTTTCTATATTATTTTTATTTTTATTTTACGTGTCTTTTTAATGTGTGTTGACTAATATATTATCATCATTATTTTTTTTTTATTAAAGATTATGTGTCATCTCACTTATTTGAAGTTGAATTTCTGTTGTGTCTTATTAGAAATGTTGTTTTTCTTTTTTTTCTCTGTTCAGCAATATAAAAGTATATTATATTTTTCTCATTCGAACTTATGAGCACATAATTTTTTTCATTATTTAACGTCTATTTAATTCTCCTGATTAATTAGAGTACTTCTTGAAAATTAAAAATTGTGCATTCTCTTCCATCTTTCTTTTTAGTTTTGTTGTTTTTTTTTTAGCTTTTACTCTAAGAAGTTAGTATTTTTTTTATCCACCTATTACGTTTGAAATATATTTCTCACTTTTTATTATTTTCATTTTACCTCTTATTTGCTCTTGATGGTTTTTCTGTATATACAAAATGAATAATTCTAACGTGCATCTAACTTTTATGATACATCTATTTTACAGTATATATGTTTGAGAAATATTATTTGCGTTAAGAAAATATTTATAGATGTATACATAATTATTTAGTTAGGTCATGTATCAAATTTGAGTCGATTTAAAATTTGATTGCTAATTTATCAGAAAGTCATTAAAACTCTATAATTAAAAGTTTTATATTGTTTGATGGAATTCGAGAGGAATTTCAAACTAACTTAAATTTGATATATCACTATCAAAATAATTAAGAATATATCTATAATTTTAACTTTTAATTTGAATAATAATGTTCTATTTATGATATATATATATATATCATAAATATTAAATATATTATGAAATTTAAATATAAAATAAAAATATTTATATAAAATAAAAAAAATATAAATACATGGTAATGAAACGCAAATGGTTGTTAGTGAAGTTGAAAAATAAAAAATGCTTTTGAAAAGCCCCGCACCCGCCCCTGCAATTAAAAAAGGAGGTTGATAGAATGGTAGTGGAGAGCGGAATCTAATTTTAGTGCGCTCTGGTCTTTGTATGTACGCCCCAACCCTCTTTCAATGATGGGCATCTCCCAATAATTTTGGCACCAAAGGACCAAAGCCTTGTCAGATTTTGTGCCACATATCAAACCTTTTTTCATCGAAAAGCCACCACCTTTTTCGCTTTTTCAGTGAAGGCGATCAACTAGAGGAAATTTTATTTTTCAAAACCATTAACATCTATATTTTTATTAAAATATTTTAATAACGATATATGTAATTGATAAATGCAGGCGTTTCTAATATAATTCTGACGCATATGCATTCATCGTGATCAGTTTTCATTAAAAAATATTGCTTTAAACGTATGCGTCTAGAACGAGGCTTCCTGAGCCCAGCTGGGCAATAAACAAAACCCAAACTATTTGCTATAAACAAAAACCCAGCACCGATCAATTCGTATCATCTCTGCATGGTTCTTCAACCCAAGATTGGTGCATACTTGGTATTTGAAAATTCACAAGTCAAACACATACGTTTATCAAATAGGTATATCGTTGTCAAAGATATTTAGAAAATAGGGATAGACAAAAGAAAAATTCCAGCTAGAGCAGAAAAGATGAATTATTTGATAATTTTTTATTTGAATACAATTTTTTTTAAAAATAATTGAAATGGAAATTGAAGATAGTTTGAAATATTAGGAATTGATAGTGATTGGTGGTGGTGGTAGGGGGAAGAGGGAATAAAGCAACATCACTTTCATTTAATTTCATATATTGATGAAATTAAGATGAAAAGAAGCCTTGAGCGAGTCTAATATTGCAGCATGAAATGGGGCGTTAGTTCGTCAGTCAATGGCAAGCTTAGCATTTGTTCAAATCATTACATTCCAGGTGTACCCAAAAGAAAGAAAAGACGGGCATCCGGTCATCCGGTCATCCGGTGACTCCGATTCCACATTGAATTCCACTTTTGGCAAAAGCAGCTTTCTTTGTTATCTGTCTGGGTACTTGTCTGTCATGGATATGCCTCAATGCCTCAATGCCTCATGCCTCATGCCTCGTGCCCCCACCGCCGATAGATATTATATGATATACATCTCCCAGCATTTTCCACAACAAAGCACAAACATACATAAGCGGCAGGCTGGACTCCTGGAGCAATCCGCTTTTATTTAATTTATTGATTTCATCAGCCGAGGGCCGAGGGCCGAGGGCCGAGGGCCGAGGGCCGACTTCACATAACAAGTCATATTATTATTATTATTATTAAACCTCTTAATTAATTCTTAAACAGCGAGAGCGAGAGAGCGAGACCGCGGGCGAGAGAGAGAGAGAGAGAGAGACTATCTTGGCAGCCGCTGCCAGGCTTTCAAAAAGAGAGAGAGAGAGAGAGAGAGAGAGAGAGAGCGCGCGAGGGAGTCACGACAGACTCAGACTCCCTCGCTATTTAAAAAGAGAGAGAGAGAGAGCAACGTTTTGATTTCTCATCTCCCCCCTTCCGCCTTCATCCTAAGCCCCAGCAACAACTCTCAAACACTCGCAAGTCCTTCCGATTTACTCTTAGCTCTCTCTCTCTCTCTCTCTCTCTCTCAGGTTATTCCTTTTCTTTTCCACCTTCTTCTTCTTTTCTTTTCTTTTCTTTTCTTTTTCATTCTCTCTCTTTTTGCATACGCTTCCTTCAATGATACTGTTTTTGACATCCCTAAAAGTTCTGTTAAATTTATACTAGAATCGTTTGCTTTTGTAAAATTTGCAGAGGATATGGCAGGATCAGATGGCCTTCGAACGCCCCTCCTCCCAAAAGACCGTACAACCAAACAAGTAATTTTCAGGGTCAAAGGTATAAAATGCGCCTCTTGCGCTGCTTCTATTGAATCTCTAGTTTCAAAAATTCAAGGAGTTGAGAGTGTTTCAGTTTCGCCTCTTCAAGGCCACACACTCGTCAAATACCGACCTCACCTCACAAAAGTATGTCAAATGAACTCTCTCTCTCTCTCTCTCTCTCTCTCTGTAAATCTTATTGGGACCAATTTTCATGTATTCACCCTTAATAACTTCAAAATATTCTACTCCCACGAACTGGAACATATTAGGTTGCTAGACAATCAGTCATAATTCATAATGCATTTAAATGAACTGGTATGATTTGATCTTGCAAAGTCATCAGGGGGACCTTATATTTTGGGGGCCGAATTTTAGCTAATATTAAAGAAGCTACATATGAAAAATGATACAAAATTTGAAAGTAGCAGTGAAGTTTACAAATGTATAGTTGTCTCTAGCAGGAGGGGTTTATTTCTATATGCATCTGCTGCTGTAGGTTATACTGTACAAATCTTAAAATGTAATAATTGTCAAAAGTTGAGTTGTACGCTACGAAACATTCTGTACCAGTAGCACAAATCCTTACCATCTTTCCGGAAGGTACTTAATTTCCTCTCTCTTCAGGTAGAGACCATTAAGGAATCAATCAAGGGCCTTAATTATGAAGTTGACATTGACTCGTCATCTCAAGAGATCGCAACATGTCGACTTCGTATTAAAGGCATGGCATGTACCAGCTGCTCTGAATCGGTCGAAAATGCTTTAAAGTTGGTACAAGGAGTCAAGACAGCCACAGTTGGTCTTGCCCTAGAAGAGGCCAAGATCCATTTTGACCCAAGCCAAACTAATCCAACCTGTTTGGTGGAAGCCATTGAGGATGCGGGTTTCGGGGCTGAATTAATTAGCTCTGGATTGGATGTAAATAAAATTTACTTGAAAATAGGAGGAATTAAGAACACAGTAGAAGAGTATAGTTTCATTGAGTCATTGTTGGAACAAATTGAAGGGGTGAGTACTGTAGAGGCAGACCCCACTTGTCAGAGAGTGGCGGTTTGTTATGATCCCGACTTAACGGGTCCAAGATCTGTCATGCAATGCTTGGAAGAGGCTGCCAAGCGAGGCCCTGTTTCATTTGATGTGAAATTGGACACACCTTCTAAAGGAGGAGATGTGGAACGGAATGGGGAGGCAAGGTGGTACAGGAATCAGTTTCTGTTGAGCTGTTTGTTCTCGATTCCTGTTTTTGTTTTTGCCATGATTCTGCCGATGTCTGGTTCAGCTGGGGATTGGCTGGAAATTAAAGTAAAAAATAATTTAACGGTTGGTATGCTTCTTAGATGGGTCCTCTGTACTCCTGTTCAGTTCATAATTGGCTGGAGGTAAAATTCCAATCTTGATCTTGTAATTTTGTTATATATTATTTTAGCACAGTTCACGACATCTTTCAGTCACTGGACTTGATTGGTATTGGTTCCAGTACCCCCACCAACAATATTACCCTTTTGAGTTATAGGTTTTAATTATTAATAAGCGTCAACTAGGTAAATTTTCTTTTCCTGGTAAAAGTTTAACTCATCTAAATATTAACCATATATCCTAAATTATAATCCCCTTAAACATAATGTAGAAGTGCTGTAGTCAGTACCACTCAGGTATTAGATCAAAGTTGCAAATTTTTATCTTGGTTTCAGATTCCAAAACTTTTTTTTCTAACATATCCATCTTTTTCAATGCCTAAAAAAGATTTTACATGGGGTCCTATCATGCACTGAGACGGGGCTCATCTAACATGGATGTGCTGGTAGCACTGGGCACCAATGCAGCCTACTTCTACTCGGTGTACATTGCGTTAAAAACTGCATTCTCGCAGAATTTTGAGGGTCAGGATTTCTTTGAGACCAGTGCAATGCTGATTTCTTTTATTCTCCTTGGGAAGTACCTCGAGTCTGTGGCAAAGGGGAAAACCTCTGATGCATTGTCAAAATTAACGGAGTTGGCACCTGAGACTGCATTTCTGCTCAACCTTGACAGGTTATTAACCTTGATGGTCCATGTTTCTGTTTGAATCTGAATTAACCATACAAATCAACCAGAAATTAAAAGGAATACTGAACAAGAAAAAAAAAGGAAAGTATAAAAAAAAAACTTTTAGCTGTCCTTGGGAGTAGAAACTAAAAGCGAAATAATGAAAAAAAAAAATGGGAAGGGGCAACTCATCATCTACTATACTGCAGCACCATGATCCATTTTTATCTTGATTTTTTTCGGTTTTGGTCTATTGATGCATTGTTAACTTCATAGTGTGTTCCCAGTCTTTATATATCTTGTAATTTATTTTTTCTACCTTCAATGAACAGGGAGGGAAATGTAATTTCAGAGACAGAGATAAGCACTCAGCTATTACAAAGAAATGATGTTATAAAGATAGTACCAGGTGCGAAAGTGCCAGTTGATGGTGTAGTTTTGAAGGGACAAAGTCATGTTAATGAGAGCATGATCACTGGTGAGTCGAGACCCATTGCCAAGAGACCTGGAGACAAGGTATATATCTCTCTCTCTCTCACACACACACACACTAAAAAAAAAAGTTAGTTTCTTGTTCTTTACGATATTGTTAAATATATACCATGGATTTGACTGTGTACTTTGGCTACAAATAGGCCTTTAAATGTCAGTTATCCAATAAGGCAAGCAAAACCTAGTAGATATATGAACCCAAGCTAGTGTTTACACTGGGCCTATACAAAATATAGAAATTCATTCAAGATTTTATGATTCTTTAGGTAATTGGTGGCACAGTGAATGAGAATGGATGCATACTTGTTAAGGCAACACATGTTGGATCTGAAACCGCCTTGTCGCAGATTGTTCAATTAGTAGAGGCTGCACAGTTGGCTAGAGCTCCTGTGCAGAAGCTGGCTGATCGGATTTCTCGGTTTTTTGTTCCCACTGTAAGTTACCTTTCTACCTTCAAGGACTTCAGTGTTCTAGAGTTGGTCAATTCTGACCTTTCAAATGATACACCTGAACATGAACTGAGATGAAAACAATTTGAGAAGACAACAAGCTGGCTAACTTTTCTTGTTTTTCTTTTATTATTTTTCTTTTTTTGTGGAAGACTCTGTACTTAGGTCTGACCTGAACTCAAGCTGACAATCTAACCTGGAATGATATTAAATGTAAAGCGGACCTGACCAGAAGCAAATATCCTAATTGACTTGTGAAAGCTTAAATGCCATGCTGAATTTGTCTTCTGTTGTAATAACTTGAATGACCTGAGACATATCATTGATCTGAAACCAAAATAATTCAAGCCTGAATATACCTGATTCAAATGAGTGTTCACTCATAATCTAGACGACCTGAATTATTTTATTTGACCTCATATTATTAATGACCCAATGATTGAAATTAACCTGAACTCCAAAATGAACCAATCATATTTAACTACTTTCTAGTTCTGGTATATTTTTGACAATGATTGTAATTTATCTGGACAACCTACCACTGATGTTTTTGATAGTGGTTCAACACTTCAACGGGTGTTGTGATACACATATAAACATCTCTATAAACAGTAACTTTTTATGCATTCACATGATCGTTTTCCCTTTTCACTTAGGTTGTGGTGGCTGCATTTCTTACATTTCTTGGGTGGTTCATAGCTGGAGGGATCCACCTTTACCCGAAGCATTGGATTCCAAAGGGCATGGATGAGTTTGAGCTAGCACTACAGTTCAGCATTTCAGTGCTAGTGGTTGCATGTCCATGTGCACTTGGTCTTGCAACTCCTACAGCTGTCATGGTTGCCACTGGTAAAGGTGCCTCTCAAGGTGTGCTTATTAAGGGTGGCCATGCCCTCGAAAAAGCTCACAAGGTCTGGTTTTCATTTGTTTCAATATATCCCTGAAGAAATCTAAATGACAATATACCCTTCCTTTTTGCCTCTTTTGCTTAGATTGAACAATCTGGTAAGAGGGATATTTAGGGCGCATTTTGTATGAAATGGTTTTATGCAGAAATATGGAACTGCAATGCTCGAGGAAAGTGGCTATTGTGCATAGCTTAACACCTTCATGTATTAATACCAGGTGAAAGCAGTAATTTTTGACAAGACTGGTACGCTGACAGTTGGAAAGCCCTCTGTGGTACAAACAAAACTCTTCTCCAACATAACTCTTCTTGAGATGTGTGATTTTGCTGCTGCTGCTGAGGTTGCTTCCCTTAATTGCATTATCATTTCTAATTTTTTGAGATGAGTACTTAAACCTAAAATAACCATTTGGTTTCACCAGGGAAACAGTGAGCACCCTCTATCCAGGGCTATTGTGGACTATACAAAGGCACTTCACCAACAATATGGATTATCCAATAATGACCTTTCAAACTTAGAAATCAAAGATTTTGAAGTACATGCTGGTGCCGGAGTCAACACCAAAATTGGTACCCGACTTGTTCAGGTCGGCAACAAGAAGCTCATGCACCTCTTCCATATTCCTATACAACATGAAGTAGAAGAATTTGTATTCAATACAGAACAGATGGCAAGGACTTGTGTTCTGGTTGCTATAGATGGTGAAATATGTGGGGCATTCGCAGTTTCAGATCCATTGAAGCCTGAAGCAGGTCGGGTTGTATCATGCTTGGAACAAATGGGTATTTCGAGCATTATGATGACAGGTGATAATTGGGCCACTGCACATGCGATTGCAAGAGAAGTTGGAATTCGGACGGTATTTGCTGAGATCGATCCAGCAGGAAAGGCTGAAAAGATTAAGGAATTACAGGTAGGGTTTGTGCTCTGCCAATTGAGAAGTACCTTAAAAAGAGAAAATAAAACATGAAAAGTCTCTCCTGTACTCTCACCCTGAACCGTCTAACAATTGTTGAGGTACACAAATCTTATGTGGTCTATTTAAGCTTGGTCAAATGCTTAGAAAGAAAAAGAAAATAAACAAAAAGACGAATATTTAGGTTATAAGAAACCTCCCTCTCAAGCTTTTCAAATCTTCAGTTTATGTAGTGGAATGATAGTCATACAAAATAACTGTACATACTGTATATAGTCCTAAATCCTAGCTTCAAATGGATTTCAAAACTAAAAGTCGAAGAAAAGCTGGCACCTACCATCTATAACTAAGCCAATGATTCACCTGGATTTCCTAACCTGTGCAGAAGAAAGGGCTGACAGTTGCTATGGTGGGAGACGGCATAAATGATTCACCTGGTCTGGCAGCAGCTGACGTCGGTCTTGCAATTGGTGCAGGGACTGATGTTGCTATCGAGGCTGCTGACATTGTGCTCATGCGGAGCAACTTAGGCGATGTAGTCACTGCCATTGATCTCTCACGCAAAACCCTTGACCGGATCCGCCTCAACTATTTCTGGGCCCTTGGCTATAATATATTAGGTGTGCCAGTAGCAGCAGGAGTTTTGTTCCCGTTCACTGGTTTGAGGCTTCCTCCCTGGGTTGCCGGGGCTTGCATGGCTGCTTCCTCTGTTAGTGTAGTTTGTTCATCATTGTTGCTTCAGACGTATAAGAAACCGTTGCGTGTGGATGACGAAGCAGTTGTGCCAGAACCTTCAGAAGGCCAGAGCCTGGTATGAGGTTGTTGGTTGCTTTGAGATGCTGTTGTTGTGGTATTTTTGGAGTTGGTGAATATATCTCGTTTAATGCTACTTTATTAATTTTTGAATCACTGGCTAATAGCGGTCAATCATCTATGGTTGTAGATGAAATAATTCTCATTTATATTTAGATAATAGATTCATCCAGTTAATGATCTTGAACTAGTTCCTAAATAGTTCCTAAATAGCTGAAAAGTGAGTTCTCCCCCACCCCCTCCTGGGTAAAACCGTTAAAATCATATTCGTAGTTGCATCTTATTAAGCGGATACAAAGAAAAATACGGATATTGAACGGATGTCAAAATTCAAAACTAAATCCGTTTAAATGAATACAAATATGGAGCAGCATATATGGATTTGTTCAAGGATATGAAACAAAAATTAATAAATATCACTAATAGATGCATATATATATATAGTAAACATAAGTATTTAGAACGATAAGAGAAATATTTTAAATAAACACAAATGACAAAAAAAATGCATATATTTTTTAATGTTCATAATAAATAACACTATATAAAAAATAAAATATGACAATATTTTAACATAAATAAAAAGGAATAAATTAGAAATTGAGATATACAAATAGAAATTTCGACAATTTGACACATTTCAAATAGAAAGCTTATAGCATCTGCTTTCATTTCGAATTCACATAATTCAGTTATCCACATTATTTTGATAATCCAAATCCAAATTCATATTTATATCCGCATCATAATATTCATTCCGTTTACGCCCCGACTCCCAGGCCCTCTGATGCTCACAACTTGTTGCCCTAGTTTGGCACATTGAGAACAGTTGAATTACAAAAATGAGATCGACAAAATAAAATCTGTGCAACTTGAGACTTAAATTAAATTGTAGATTTCCCTTGGTGATGCTAACACGAGCTTACTTGGTTCTCTAAAAAGCTAATTACAGATTAGATCACCGGAAGTTTCAAAAGTATACCACTAAATACAACTTGCATGCCCAATTTTGTGGCTTTGGTATAATATGAAGTCTTATCAGTTCAATTTATGAAAATTAAGAAGTCCTACCATAGTAATCCTACTGTTGAAGGAGTCAGCAAAAAAGGAAAAGAATGTTAAATGTTCCAATGACAAACTGCGCAATTTTCCCTTTTCTTTTTATAGAGAATAAAGAGGACTGTTACTAACTGTATCTCCAAAAAAAAATCTTCAAAATTATTTCCCAATTATTCTTACTATAAATGATAAATAATTAATTACTATGTCAAAAATGAAAAAAACCGTACTTAAAATCATTTCAGACTCTACATTCTATTCTAGAGAATGGTCAGTGCCTAATTATCGAGGAGGCATTTATACCTTGTCACAGAGGTATTTATATTTGATTAATATCTCTTGTGATTAATGACATAAACACAATCGCAACACTAAATTCCAAAATTAAATGCAAAACTCCTCTGACATTCAAATTGATACACATAAATGTTTATATCTAGTTATTGAGATATTTATAAATGCAAAAAATTATTAAAAATAAAAATATCGCTGAATAAGAAAAGTACGGAGATAAGAGAGCTGGTGAATGTACTTTCGTGATCAAAAGATTTTCTCGAGAATAAAATATGGCATTATTCTATTTGTAATAAGAGAAAGGATAATGATTTCTATAGAAATCAGCACTTTACACGAACTACTAGATACTTCCTTCTGATAGCAAATACTAGTGTTAGTTATGAGAACACGCTAAAAAATTGGCAAATTATCCGCCAGAAAAATATGTATGGTTTTTCCCTTGTAACTTCGCAAGTAAAAATGCTAAAATTAGAATGGCCTTAATTATGAGAACTCTAATCGAGTGCTCTACACGGATCGATTCTCTGAGAAATTGGCACCACCTCCTTCAATGTCAAACTAATTGTCGTTTTGTTTACCTTTATTAGAAAAGAAATTATCCTGGCTTGAAACAAAAATAAACTAGTGAGAAGTGTGTTGCAAGATGAATCAAAAGCTATCATGTTGCAAAAAATCCGAACAGGAAAACAATCAGAACAAATTTCTTGTAGATAAACAAACTCAAGTTACAAACATGAGCTCCTGTTCTCTCTCTATATAATTTCCAAAGCTCCCAATATCCCAACAAGTCAGAAAACTGGTATTTGAGAGGAAGTTTCTATACATTATTATTATTATTGCTAAAAAGAATAACAAAGAGCAGAAAGGAGCCATGGACTCCTGGAAGAATCTCAAGCGCACAATTCTGCTCTTTGTTTTCACATACGCCATCAATGCTCAAGAGTTAAGCTCAGCTGTCTACAATGTAATGAATTATGGCGCGGTTGCTGATGGACAAACCGACAGCACGCAGGTGAGTTCTAATTATTACACTCGAGCTAATCTGGATATGATTATAAGAAGGGTTATATCTGTATATACCTATCTGTTCAACAAATTTGTTTGATTCAGGACAGAGCCACAGAAATTCAGCGATCACATAACAACAGTATTATATATTTAATTTGTTGCCTCTTTATAAGCACTCTATGATGAATTTGTAATGTTAATACAAGTTATTGAACATAGATTCTTCATATATATCTGATCGCTGATGATATATTGATCCATAATAGGCATTTTTAAAAGCATGGGAAGGGGCATGCGGGGCTGACGGAGCACCAACATTGCTGATCCCTGAGGGTGTGTTCCTTGTGGGGCCGCTGAAATTCAAAGGTCCATGCAAGGGTCCTATGGCAGTGAGGCTGAAAGGCAACTTGTTAGCATCGACCGACCTCGGTCAGTTCTCAAGTAATTGGGTTGAATTTCAGTACATCAAGGGGTTGAAAGTCACGGGGGGAGGGACGCTTAACGGACAAGGGGCATTGGCTTGGCCACAGAACGAATGCCCGAATAAATCCAAATGCAAAACCTTGCCTACTGTAAGTAAATTAACTTCATTATCTTCTTCGAAATTTAAGTGATCTAGACGGAAAACTAGTCAACCATGGAGAAATAAAATTTGCAATTTGCAACTACATGTTGAGCAAAAGTAAATATTTAAATATTTCTTCTTCTTTTTTCCATCCAGTCCTTGGTGCTTGCCTTTGTTGATGATGTGATAATAAACGCCATACACTTGGTAGATAGCAAATTCTTTCACATGATTGTGTTCGCCTCGAACAATGTCCTTATCAACAAACTCAAGATCAAAGCAGCAGCAGATAGCCCGAACACAGACGGCATTCATATCGGAGATGTCACCAACATCAACATCACCAACACAATTATAAGTACCGGTGATGACTGTGTCTCAATCGGTCCGGGTAGTGCCAATGTGATGATATCAAATGTAAAATGTGGTCCTGGACACGGCATCAGCATAGGCAGCCTTGGAAAGTATTTGAACGAGAAGGATGTCAGGGGTCTCCGTGTGGAAAACTGTACCCTGACGGGAACCACCAATGGACTTAGGATTAAGACCTGGCAGGATAACCCTTCTCCTTTGGTTGCATCCGATATCGTTTTCGAGAATATTCAGATGGAGAACGTGGAGAACCCCATCGTCATTGATCAGAAATATTGTCCCCATAACTTTTGCAGTGATGCCGATGTAAGTTCTACGCTTAAGTACTTAAGTACAAGAACAATTTAATCATAATGTTAAGTTTTTCCATTGGATAATCACTCTATTAAGTCTTGTTTTCTTTCATCTAATTAATATTTCAGTCTCCTTCAAATGTGAAGATACAGAATGTCGCATTCCGTAATATCAACGGTACATCAGCCTCTCCCGTGGCGGTCGAGCTACTTTGTAGCGATGCGGTGCCGTGTGAAGGTATTGAACTGAGGAATGTAATTCTGAAGTCGGATAAATATGATTTGAAGACAGAATGTATGAATGTACACGGAGTATCAGACGGGAGCATGAACACCGCCTCTTGTGTTTGATTATTACATTACATTACATGTTGGGCGTTGTTTCTTATACGAAGATTGGTTCCGGGGGGGTTAATCCTCATGTATTGCATTTATTGGATTTGATTCATGGTTCTTTTAGCGTGATTTTCATATTTGGCGCAACGCAAGCTCTGCTTGAACATTTTCATTTGCCATTTTCGGCTAAAAAGCATTCATCTCCGCACTAACTCAAAATAATTTTATTATGATGTAATAATTAATAAGATAAATTATTTTTGCCCCCCCCCCCCCCCCCCCATTTTTTCAACTCTAAAATATTTATATTTTTGATATAAAAGTTATTAATATCTGAATTCACAAGTGTTATCTAATATATAAAGTATTTAATACTCTTCTTTTTCTTTTTCTGAATCAAAAGAAAATTTTAGTTAAAAACTTTGACGTAGAAGTAAGATGCAACTTTCCAAAATATTTGATTCTAATAAAATAAATATAAACACTTTTCTTATCACTCTTCTAATCATAATTTTAACTAAAACAATTATAAATTTTACGAGGTAAATAAATTAAGAATATGTAGCATATGAGCTTATAATAAATTTATAATAGACAATTATAAAGATGTAACTTAAAATTACAAAATGGGTAGCTACAAAAGAAAATTAGAATTAATTAGAAGGATTAAGATAATATAAAATGAAGTAAGATAATTAGTAAAATATCTGACTCGTTGTATTTAAGAATGTGAGAGTACATGAACGTATTGTTTTGTTAAAAATAAAAAAATTAGTATACGTGAATGTATTTTTTTTGTCAAAAATAAAAAAACTAACTAGAGAGATTTTTTGAGAAATTTAACTTGAACCACTGTTAATCGCTTTCTTTTGAGAAAATATGCGGGTGGTAAACCCAATGAGGCGAGGCGAGGGAATCAGGGTGCATCCAATGTAATGATTACGAATTAAGATCCGACGCCCTTATTAATGGGAGGCGCACTGGATGACTGGACGTCTGGAACCCACAAGTGAAGTAACCCAGCCAGCGATTCCATTCGCCTCTCCAAGAGACCAAGACGACATCCGCAATCAATCCATCAATCGCTTCCAAAATCACATTGCCCTCGATCGATCGATGATTGAAAACCTTTCCAGCGCCACCGACATGAACGATCATATTCAGATACCATTTCAAGCTGCTCAGATGGTCGAAGCAAGGAGCTTTCTCAAAGGATATCGCGCTGCATGGTTTCGTTGCAAGGTCAGACCAACATCATTCTTAAATTTATATTCAGTTTTGCCACTTTCTCTCTTGCCATGACTCATTCATTTGTTTGTCAGATCAAGAACACCCGCACCAGGAGAGGCTTTCTTCAATGTCATTTGGAATATTCTGACTTCCCTGATGAGAGTAAGCTAACTTTCTTCAATCTTTCAGTGCATTTTTTTTATTGAATCAATGAAAAACTGTTATTCCGTCTTTTGCAGAGATTAAATGGAGTAATGTTTATGAGGTGCCCCCAAAGGATTCTGCTGCCTCGTCTTCCCTGAAGCAGAGGAAGAAAGAGCTGATGCTTCGGCCTTCCTTCCCTCCCTTCCACAAAGAGAGCCAACTGCCGCCTCAACATTCTCCAGCTGAGGTAAGAGCAGTTCTTAATGATGCCTGGAGAGTTGGTGATTTGGTTGATCTCTGGTGCGATGGGTGCTTTTGGTCCGGAAAGATCATCAAGCTCCATGCTGTTGATTCCGTTGAGGTATTGGATTCGTTCTTTTTTATGTTTATTTTGTAAACTGTCTTCACACTATCATTGTGATTTTTCATTGGATAATTACATTAACTAGTTCGAACCAAATGGTACGAAAATCCCAGTAATTAGGGGCTTAATATTGAGTTTGGCTTGGTCAGTTTGGTTATGATAGTCTGAAATTTCAAAAGGTCTCGTTGGCTTGCTGATGAAGTGACTGATGCACTTGTAACAGGAGGAATGAAACAGATTGATGCATCTGACTGTTTCTCTTATTTCTTTTTATGGGGCATTGTTAGGTTGAATTGCCTGGGCCTCCAGTTGGGGAAGGCGGTGTCTACAAAGGGCTTCTTAAGGATCTCAGGCCTTCTCTCAGTTGGTCACTAGAAAAGGGCTGGTCAGTGCCTATCTCACAGGTCAACATTTTACTCTTCACTTCTTTTCTAATATTGTTTCTTCATAGTGGTGTTCTGATAATTGATACAAAATCGTAGCATACCAGTATTACCAATAGCCAAGGTTCTTTAATCTTTTAATAATCCATCTCTCTTTTGTTCATCTTTTTTTTTCCCTCTGTTTGGTGTGATTAAGCTGTTTTTGTTCGGTTTCACCTCTTCAAATTCTATACAAAACCTAGAACGAACTGAGAAGGCATGCTAATAATAGCCCTTTTGCTCTCACAGGCAAATGAAGATTCTTGGTGCACGGCCCGTTTGGTTCAACAACCTTTATGGAGATCCTTGAATGAATCAGGTAATTCTGAAAATAGAAGAAAGATCCAAACTTTAATAGAGTTTTCTGATTTTTCTTATTTTGTGTCACAGTATCCGAACTTACGTATTGACTTTCAGGGACTTTTTAGTAACTAGTTCCTTAGTAGAGCAGACATCCATTTCTTTTTTCTTTTTGAAATGAGGGATTCCGTTAGTCCCACCACCCTTTTTTTTTTAGATACCTATTGTGGGAATTGAATCTGGGTCTCTTTCTAGAGAGATGAGGTTGACATCTATCTAATACATTGATTTCTCTTTTTCTTTTGACAGAGATATTGCTAGAGGATGAAAAAAAAAATAGAATAGAATCTTTGTCAAAATGTGTAATGAGATAATGCTCAAGTAGAAACATAATATCTAAGAAAAATGTGTTGTGCCTTACAAAGAAAAGGGAAATTTTTAATTGACTTGAACTTTTATTCCCAGATCAAAGTACAGGTGCTGCAGGCATAGCATCTGATCCAAGCTACTCTGTCCTTGAAAGCAGAAAAGAAGCTCCTGCTACTTCCTATACTTTGTCTGGGGATTCGGACCCCAACTCCTTGTGCTTTACCAGGGATAACTGTAATCCCAAGAGCAGGTCAGTTGTTACTTGGGACTTGACGGATACCTCTTTCAGAAACCACAATGATCAGACGAGCAAGGATATCAGTTCTTCAAGTGGTCAGCAGAACTTCAGAGGTAGAAAATCACCAGAGGAGCAGCCTGTCATTGACATGATAGACGAGTCGATCATGGAGCTGGAGGAGGTGGTGAATAAGATTGGGTGGCTCAAAGGTCTTCTCCAGTTTGGCTTCGCTTGGTCCAACGACATGAGGCCATCTTAGAAATTCTTACCGGACTCCAAACAGTGACGTCTGTAAAACCAGACTGGAAAATTTTGAGTTCTCTATGTATCGATTGTTTCTGAGTGCACTAATTGTTTTTGTGTTTTTTTGCCCTCCCCCTTTCTGGATAATCACGAATAGTTGGAACAAATGAATATAGACAAGTGAAGGGGATATTGGTCAAAAAATTGAATGCAATTGTTAGAAGTTTAAGCAGACTGAAGGTAGAAAGAGGTTGATCATGACTTCGCCACTCTAACATAATAACATAACGCCAAGTTAACCTCCCATAGATGGGCTTTTGGTAGTAGCAATTAACGGAGAATGAAATCATTAGGATTTAATTATAAATTCATCACGATAGCAACATCAATTGCAATATATTATTATTTTAACATTACAAGTAATATGTTGTTTTGAAATATAAATAATTCTTAATTTTACTAATGTAACTATATCTTTCTTATAAATATACAATAAAACATATAAAATAAAAATAAAAATAAAATAGCAAATATATTATATAATGACTATTTAATTAAGTGTTTATAATGTTTAAAATAGTTAATAAGTTTATGTAAATTAAAAATTCTTATAACATAAATATTTTAAATATTATACTATAGATATATAAATTTATTTTGATCATTACATAATTTATAATTGAGTATTATATAGCAACTTAATAATAGAGGATTATTCGTCACAAGTACAATAATTTAGAGAATGTTTGTTCAAATTAAAAATTCAAGAGTCAATTTATCATAAGTCAGAAACTCAAAGGGCTCCTAGGACATTATCTCTTAAGAAAATTAACCAACCTATGTAAGGTGGTTATGAAAGGCTATAAATAGCCTAGAATGTCATGGTTGAACCATATCAAAAAATCATTTCAGATTTCAAAGTTTTTGAAATCAAATTATACAAATCTTTCTATTCCTAGTTAATTTCCAATAGCAAGTATTCACTTATTACAAATTACTGTAAAAATTTATATAGCAAGTATTCAATAGTTATATCAAATTTATGACACTATCTAAAGTTTGATTTCATTTATGTAAATATTGTCAAATAAGTTTCAATATTTTGAGAGATTATTTGTCATATCCGTTGCACATCAATCGATATGTAATGGGAACGATTAAGTCTTAAAAGAAACAACACTTAATAAGCATTTGAAGTAGTAAAATTTTTTACAAAAGTGATCTACAAGAACTATATCGAAAAATCACTAGCCTCCACAAGAGATTACATATCACATGCCTGATAGAATTATTTATGTTAATATCGAACGGCTGACGGATGTCTGGTTTCCTTTTCCTCGCCACTGGGCCTCTGTTCTTGCTTTGATTCATGTTTTAGCTAGGTAGAAATCATCATTTCCTAATTAAATCTTACACCTCCATCTATCTACCATTGAGAAATGGCAAGCGCTATAATAATCAATCCGTCTAATGTACCTTGATTCAGTAACAAGCAAAGCATGATGAAGAGAGATTCCCTTTTACAATAATCCATGTGCAGTACAATGAAAAAGTGCAAATCTAGAAGCGCCTTTTATTTTTTTTATATAATTTTTAGTTATTTACCCCCGCATGTTTGCTTTTTTCCATTTCTTTCGTGAAACAAAGGGGCAATCCAGCTCTAAAGACCTGACAAGTTACAAACTAACACATGGGGTTTCACTTTTTTTCTCGAAAACACTCTCACCATTCAATCATTAGGCAATGGCCCTGACCCCTGAGGCTGTGTTCTCAATAAATTCCACTTGATTAATTACCGATTCCAATCCTAGACTCTCAATCAACCTCCACCTCCTATACAACGAACGCAGGCAGCACAAGCTGACACTAAAACCAACTCTCAACTCAACCCCACCCAGCAACCTTTTTGTCAGATCCACCAATCAAATTGGGGCGCCTCTGTCTATCTTTCACCTTTTGCCTTTATATAAAGAGAACTGTTTTAATTAAGAGGAAGTTGGGCACATAACATAGAGCTATCAGCAGAACAATATATCTTGCTGTTCCAACCAAAAGGAGAAGTGAAGAAGGGGGAATTGATGTGAGACGAAACACTGTTCTATCACTATGGGTCTACCGGGAGGTTTGCTGAGGAGAGTCTTCACAAAGGGCCGCTCATGTGAATGCAATGTAATTTTGTGTTCCCATCTTTTAATTCCTAAGTGAGGTCTTAATTAAGATTTAATATCCTGGCTGTACTGGTTTGGTTCAGTAATAGCATATACCAGAATGGGACAGCAATTAAATATTTGCAACTAATACACAATTTGATTAAATTGCAGGGAAATTCCTCTAGAGGTGCTCCGAAAGTTAAATGGGTACATATTGTCGGAGTTTACCTATGTGGAAATGAAATAAATTCAAAGCCAATGCAACAAGAATTAGAAGAAGAACAAGAGTTGAAGGATTCTGTCTCTTATAAAAGCTCCGACACAAATTTAACCAGGAAACCGAACTTGGCAACAGACTCAAGCAACGATACAGTTAGAACGGAATTACACGAAGATAGAAGCCAGGACCACAATACGATGCAGGAGAAGTTGTTGCGGGAAGAAAAAGCTGCAATAGCTGTACAGTCTGCCTACAGAGGCTTCATGGTTTGTTCAATCTTGAGAAGTTCGGTGAAATTGTTTCTCTCTAAAAGTTTTACACCCTTGAAAGACGGTTAATCCTTGATTTATTATCTTTCAGGCAAGAAGGCGATTTAATGAGATGAGAAAAGTACAGCAGCAACAAGAACAAGGAGGAGAAGAGGAAGAAGAAGAGACAGTAAATAATGAATTGTATGAAAACACAGATGCAGCAACCGTGGCTACATCAACTGAAGCTCAAATAGGGGAATCATTTATAACTCTCAAATTAAGTGAAGAAAGTGTATCTCCGCATGGTAGGGGCTCTTCAAAAGGCCGACCCCCTGTTTTTAGAGTGAAGGTATCCGCCATCTCTTAGAGATAAACATCAAAAACATTTTATGTACCAATGCAAGGTCATAAATTTCCTATAGTATATCCCCATGTTTTTAGGTACATCTTACACATCCGCACCAGAAACTTTCCTTTTGTTTAGATGTAGTAATTCCATCTTATTATCATTTTATCAGGAAGAATGGGACGATAGCACAGTGAGTAGCAACATATCAAAAATGAGAATCCGAAATCGCCTTGAAGCAACCACACGGCGTGAAAGGGCCCTTGCTTATGCTTTCTCACAACAGGTACAACACGTGTTAAGAAAACCGGCCAGGCCAACTCAAACACCATTTTTCTTTTCGATTTTCTTTAGTTGACAGGTATTGATATGAAACCAACTTGATATAAATTAAAACTGGCATATAAGCCATCTGGCATTTGCCGTGAACCATTAACCACTATAGAGAAAAACTATTTTTACAAACCTGACTCAATTATCAGCTGAGAACTTGCAACCCAAAGAAAAGATCAAGCAGGTGTGACTCAACTGAGCCTAATGTGAGCTGGAGCTGGCTAGAGAGATGGATGGCAACCCGCACAAACCCGGAATCTGATAATCAGCAACACGATGATTGCATAAGCAAAAACTTCGGAGAGTTTTACACTACCACAAGCCGGAAAACAATCCTCATAAAGAATAGAAGGCTGGACATGAGTTTTGAAGGAAAAGAGAGTTGTGGGTCCAATGATGTTTCTGTGAATTTTGAGGGGTTTAATGCAAAAAGTGAGAGTAGCACGGCCAGCGAGCGTAATAATAAAATAGCAAAAAGTAAACCAAAGAGAACTGCATCAAGAAGCATGCCCAGGAAGAAAGTCTTGTCAGAGAGCCGTTGCAACAGTAGGTCAAACAAGGTGAGGAAAATCAAATATAAATATCTAGAGGCTCATATTTAAAGAATAAATATATAATAATAACATATTTTTTCATTTTTTTTAGGTGATAAAAAAGTAACATAATACGCAAGAAAAATGCAGCAACCTAGAAGAGGCTGAAGACTTCAATACCTCTCAGCCAATTAAATGTTGAATGTGTTTTTATATGTAAATAACTATCATTAGAGGATGAAGACGATTATATCACCTTTGTTTCTTTTTTCTGTTATTGGTGCGTTAATTTTCTTTTTTTCTTTGAGTTCACTTGAAAGTCTGGAAAGGACAAGCACCAATTTTCATCATCTTAATTAATCGCTGAAGAAACATATGCTTTTGTTTTATTTTAAAGCATTGAAGCAGTAGCAGAACAGAAAATATCATACTACATCTACAAAAACAGTACAAGGACAGCCATTTATTAATTGAAGTTGCAAATCTTATTGGAGTACACATTCTACGGCCTCTGACAAAGATCATAACCAATATAAGTACAAGTAGCATAGTTCCATTTACCAGAAACCTTCAGTCTGAAAACCAAATATTCAAGGCAGTGCAGGTAGGACCCGCCCAGTGCACATTCCAAACCCCACATGGTAGTCCTTACCCTGCAACACCCATATAAACAAGCACAAAAAGAGAGAGATTGTAAATAAAATTTCAAAGAGTTGATTTTATTGAATGCTTCTTGAGACCACCTCTCATAATAGGAAAACATCATTCTTTTTTTCATGTGCTCTTTATTATCTTATCTGTTATATTCCGTGCTCATCAACAAAAATCAGTGTTTCCTCGCCAAACAGACCCACACACATGTATGAAGAACAAAACAAAACAAAATTATTCTATTACCTGGTCATAATCCATCAATTCAAATAAAAATTTATCCAAATTTCATGAGATCTGTTTGTCTCAACAGAAAAACCCCTTGTTTTTGAGAAAGTAAAAAAATGTACACCTGTTGGGATATCGAAAATAATCCAAGAACCAACAGTGTTCTATTGGGTCAGAAAGCTACCTTAGCAGAGTATCTCTCTGGCAGCAAAAAATTGTTCCAAGATAACAAAAACGAATAGAAATAATGTACCTTGCAGCAGCCGGAAAATATAACCTCATCCCCATCTTCCAAAAACTTACGACCTGATTTTCCAACACTTACTGTTTTCTGTGCATTCCATGTGAGCTCTAACAAGCATCCCAATGATTCTGGTTCCTGAAAATATTAATATTATTTTATCAAGAAGCTCTGCTCAGATGCCTTGGACTAACCTTTACAGAAACACACTGAAAGGGGAAAAAAATAGTAATACAGATGTAAAAGTTCACTTTAAAACTTTTAGCTCAACAAGTAAAAGGCCACCGACCATATATAGTATCAAAGTGCCAAGTAATGAGCATGCTATAATATGGTTTGAAAATAAAAGCTGCTGAAAATTGATGAGAAATTGTTTTTAGTCTGAACTTACTTAAAAGTTAAAACTCAATCTAGCAAGACAAAAGTTATCAACTGTAAGGGTATCTTTGAGATGGACGCAAAAAATAGTCTGTTGTCTTTCATCTTATGAATAGATCCAGAATTTGAGAGGGAATGATACATTATAAAAATCTCTCTAAAAAGCACACTTTTTTTTCAAATGGAGAAAATATGATATTACGTACAGGTCCACTAATGGTGCCGGTTCCAAGCAGGTCACCCGGTCTCAAGTTGCATCCATTGATGGTGTGGTGTGCCAACTGTTGTGTTATCGTCCAATATCTGAAAAATTATATTATAAATGATTAAATCAAATTTGTACCTAAGCAAGGTAGTTATACGAAATCCATGTCTAGAGAGAGAGTATTTAAATTCCTTACAGATGCTTGAAGTTGCTCTTTGTGACAATGGAAGGCTCATCATGGTCCTTGGGTTTAATTGAAACCTATTTTCAAAGTTGACTTTATCATTATAATGAAAATGATAATTGCTATCACTTGTCTTGATCTGCATAATTGATAAAATAAAAGAGCATATGACCATCAAATAGTAGTAAGTACATACCTCAAGGGAGATGTCATAGTTTATATGTGCCTTTTCTGCCAAGTAAGGCAATGGCTCAGGATCCTATAAATATTAAACCATATTAGGGGCAAATATAAGGACTTCAACATTTACATCAGTACCTCTGCAAATACAAAATCTCAAAGAACCTGGGTTGGAGCTTGACAAGCAAACGGTTCAAGCGCATCTAAGGTGACAATCCATGGTGACACTGTAGTACCTAAAATTATGTAATGTTGCAAAGCAAGGATCAAAATTTCTGGTTAGGATACAAAATCTTCAAAAAGAATAAAAAAGCAATCAAATAGAAAGAAAGACACTCACAGAAGCTCTTGCCAAGGAAAGGACCAAGAGGCACACATTCCCAAAACTGAATATCTCTGGCTGTTAAAAATAATATTTTAAGCTCAAGTTTCAAGGGTGAATAAGCAAGACATTTTTAAGAGTAACTATGCAAAAGGTCTCTACCACTCCAATCATTCATAAGAACAAGGCCAAAGATGTGATCGGCAGCATTATTAATATCTATAGGCTTCCCTAGCTCGTTTCCGGGCCCCACTACCGCTGCCTGGACATTTCAATATAAAATTAGAAGCAACACAAAACATAGTTTGTGGTAAAGTTTACTAAGAATCCCAAGTTGTACACTATGCAAATGTCAGGTAGTGCTTGGAATGGGATCATTC
Source organism: x Bolboschoenoplectus mariqueter (assembly GCA_037678475.1). NCBI lineage: Eukaryota > Viridiplantae > Streptophyta > Magnoliopsida > Poales > Cyperaceae > x Bolboschoenoplectus > x Bolboschoenoplectus mariqueter. The sequence goes on along the minus strand of CM075244.1, from coordinate 32,680 downwards.
CAGCCCACTCGCTGTTGAGAAATTGAAGGTATTAGGAATAGCTATGGTACTGCAGGTATGCTACAATACTAACAGAAGTACAATGGTAAGTTCGATTGAGCATCTGAGCACTTCAGATTTAACTTATTTGTAAAACTAAGAAAATATATATTGCAATCAGTGGACAAACATACACAAGACATGTTAATGTAAAGACCATAATGTAAAAGGAAACACAGTAAGAATAAATTTATCTAACCATTTCAAGTTCGAAATCCAGCTTCAGAGAGGGCCCAAAATATGGGGTCGAACTTCCCATGGGAGGGCCTTGACCTCTTTTTACAGTACACACAAATATTTCCATATGTTAGACACTAACACTAGAACACAACTAGAAAGAACATTATAAAGTATATATACTCTGTAGGAGTGTAACCATATAATCAGAGACAGTATCACTACCAATCCTAGGTGGTATATTAAATGACTACAACCCATATAGTATAATTATTCTGGTTTTGAGTTTGCACTTTTTAAGTTTTGGGAACCAATTAGGTAATAGAACCATGATAGGCCATAATTCATTCATGAAAACCCCCACACAACAAACTAAGTTGATATTAGATAACAATGACTGGCACTTGTGCTGAATAGATGAATATACGTTGCTACTGCACAGTGTTAACATTTTAACAGTATTATAAAAGATGTTGTTAGGTGTACCTGGGGCGTATGACATCGGTGCCAGAAATCACAACAGAAGATGACCTTCCATGGTAGGCTATTGGAAGTTGATACCTGAACAAGTCCAATAACTAATTACTCTCTTCACAGGAAAAGCAAGCAGAGCATATAGATAGTTGATGTAATTGCTATTAATCACATCCAATGTTCCTTGTCGCGTTGATTAGAACATTTGAGACCCAAACACAAACATGGTACCTAACTATTTTGGTTTCATTGCATTTCTATGGATTTATTTCAATTGCTGTCTTTTCACTGTCAATGCACTGAGCAGCATACCGTCTTAGGCACATACCAGACCATGTGTGGCAAGAACCATGACAAATTGATAGCTAATAAGGTGAACCAACTAAGACAAACCAGCAAGTACAGTATAAACAATTTCATACAAAAATATAGGGTCAAATAAAAGGACATGAGTTACCAGTTAGGTGCAATTGCGTTGTCTGCACCACGAAACATGGTACCACAATTCTTGGCATGATGCATAGAAGAGAAGAAATCGGTATAATCACCTATCACGATAGGTAGAACCATCTCTACCTCACTCTGCACAGAACATACAATTAGTTATGAAAATTTATAATTTTATAAGTTAAAGTATTGGTACAGGTGTATGACAAAGGCTTAGGGAAATGTGAAACTGATTTAACTATAGAAGATGTGAAGGTAGGATTAAAGTAAAGTACCATTGGTACAAGGCATTTTCTCTTCAAGGCATCATTGTCACGTAAGACAGGCTCATGTGCTGAAAAAGGGAAGTAAAGAATAGTTAGTTACCACAATGTATTCGTTTTAATTGAGTTTGGATGTAGCAGCAGCACAAAAAATTGGGAAGAACTTTACCAGACAAAATGTTTTGAAGAGTAGATCGGGCCTCCTTCCAAGCAGGCCTTCCCATTTGAAGAAAGTTGTTAAGTGATGGCTGAGAGAAGCAGGTGGAGCCTTTGAGGTGGGGTCCATGGAACAGTCCCGCCTCAGCGACAGCGGAGAGGTCGAGCACGTAATCCCCTATGGCCACCGCAGGACGTGCCATGTGGGCCCCCTCCGCCGGAGGTTTTGGTCGGAAAACGCCGAAGGGGAGGTTCTCCAGCGGGAAGTGGGAGCCTTCGCTGACTTCAACAAAGGATTTCAACGCCATCGCTCTCTCAGTCGAAGTCACAAGGGGGGGAGGGAAGTCGAGGGAAGAGGAGAGAAGAGAGCGACTCTTTGAGCTTGCTTTCTTTTTAATTTAGTAGCTGAGGCTGAGGCTGAGGCTGAGGCTGAGGGCTGGGGCTGAGAGCAGGGAGCCTCGTGCTCGTTGATCACGCTCTTTTGGATTTTCCGAAACTATTTTAAACGTACCTAAGGTAGCGGGTAATTCGGAAAAGTTTGTAGAAACTGCTAGAGAATGCATGCACTGGAAGGAGATCCATCGAGTCTTGTATCTGGAGTCTCGACTGCACTGCGTTCGGAAACATAAATTCAATTCAATTCGTCACCAACCGCTGCACGAAACATCAACATCATTCGTTTCTTTTCTTTGGGACTAAACTCGACCACGTAGCACCGTCTACGATATTCCTACGCGCCAATAAGAAAACGGAGCTAAGACGGAAAAAGAGCGTAAACTGGGAGTATCAATTTCAGATGACTATGGAGAGGTTGGTAGCGATGCCTCGTTTGGAGGTTGGTGCGACCAACTACGAGAAGGGTAGTTCCGCAAGGGCTACGGCTTAGTTCATTTTATATCGGACGGTGTAAGTTAAGTTTACTTTTTTATTCCTAAACTAATCATAAAAATAGTTATTAGTATATTATTTATCAAATTTAATACAAACCATCAAATCTAAAATGAAGAACTCTAAAAGTTGGACTTAGATATTCGTGTGAAGCACAGAACAAAGAAACACCAATATTTAGGTGCAATTAAAGCTAATCAAGAATCTCATGGTCTAGATATGTAAGGTGAGTTCTTGAACGGTTTATACACGATATTAAGTCACGATAGTGTTAATTTTTTTTTGAAATAGTGGTCATGCCATTAGTTTCATTAGAAACTAAAATTGGTACCACAAATCCCCAGTACCAGTAAGGAGTATGTTTACCCAAAGTACTTAAACTTTCCTAATTCTAAAATAAGCAACTAAAATGTAAACCTATCCATATCAGACTGACAACTAGCTGATTGCAGTAGAACAAAAGTAGTAAACAAGTTTATGTACCACATCCCGATACAAGGAAAACCAGAGAACATGCAATCAGTAAAAAAAACAATATCATCACATCAAACAGAGATAAGATAAAATATCATCTCCTCAAATACTGCCTATGGTAGAAATTCAGATCTTTAATTTATCCTTCAAGGCATTCCTTCTCCAAACATAGAGCCTCCTCCTAAGTCCAAGAGCAACCTTTCATTTATTACATTTCCTGCAAAATGGGATATCTGCACTGGAAGTGAATATATATTAGATGGTAAAACTAAATGTAATTTAACTTGATCTACTGAGTTTCTAGCTGAATACCAATAAGTAGCTAAGGAGATAATAGAGTAACCCAAAGATTTAAGGAATTTGCTAACACCCCCTTTAAAAATAAGCATATTTCTTTCAAGCCAAATTGTCCAAAGAAAAGCTGCTCTAACTAATTATGTAATTTTACTATCTTTCAATGGTATAAATCTATCTAGATCGCATAAATCATGGATAATGATACCTAAAAAAGTAAAGTGATTATAGCTAGCCAATCAAGACCATAAAAAAGATGAAACTGTAAAATTAACAAAAAGATGATCAATTGTTTCATCCTCATTACAAAAAACACATTTGGTATAGCCTATTAAGTGGTATCAGAGCCTAAAGGTCTCAGTTGGGTACTCAAGTTTCGCCAATTCCACCACAACTCACTGTGTTTCACCATGGGTAAACGCACACATCATGGTACTGATGGCAGCGATGAAGCTAGCGATGATGTTCGTATGGAGATCAACATGGCTCTCATCCTTCTTCTCGATGAAATGCACAATACGAATCAAGCTTTCAAAAATCTCCTGAAAGAAGTCAGCTCTACCAGTCAAGAAAATGCAAAGAACCTCGCTGAGATGCAACTGATGCTCAAGGAATTGTTAAAATCTCAGTAGCAGCTTCAACTTCACTTGGGTTTGAATGACAAAGAGAAGGGAGTTGCAAGCACTTCAGCAAAGAGCTAGAATCAGGTCAATGGTGCCGGTAAGCATACCGGTACCTAGGTAAGAAATGATCTTGATTCTTTGCATATTGGTAATCACCCTATTAATGATGAAATTCATGGTAATGATGAGTATAGACGTGTTAGAGATAACAGGACCAATGATCAAGGCTTCAAAGTCCATGCTCCTAGAATGGATTTTCCTTCTTTCAATGGTTTTGCTGTTATTGATTAAACAGAAGATTGTGAAAACTATTTTGAAATCAACCAGACATAGAAATGTATAAAACACGCTTAGCTACCATGAATTTCATTGGTGATGCAATGGATCGGTACCGAGCATTCAAGAAAAATAACCCTGTACCATCTCCTTGGTTAATTTTGGTGCATGAGGTTAAAGAACGTTTTAAAGAAGTAAAGACAACCAACCCTTTTGGTGAATTGCGCAAGGTTAAACAAACTGGTACTGTCTCAGAGTACATTAAAGAATTTGAAAAAGCTAAAACTCGCTAAATTTCTGAAACAAATTGCAATGATGAATTCTTGTACATGCTTGGGTTTTTGAGTGGTCTCAGGGAGGATATTCAATATGCTACTAATAAGCATGAACCCCACACATTAAAAGAAGCTTTCAAATTTGCAAGACAAGAAAGAGCTGTTATTAGATACTCAAGAGCAAAGGTTGAAGCTTGCCTTGAGACCTCCTTTCAATTCTTCTTTTAAAGTCATCAAGGGTAAGGATATACGACTGTTACAAATTAAAAAAAAAATAGATCAAGTTCTAAGAATGCCGTAGCGGAAAAGCAACTTGAACGGAATAGTTCCTTTCACGTCCAATAGTTTCAAGTCTTCTCTCTCGCTATAAGCCTACTGAGAATCATCAGATGGAGATAAATCACAGTCTAAATCGAGTCTATCCCTCTATTCCATAATCTAGATGCAAAAACTCGAGATTTTCTTATTGCAGTGTTTTTATCTCTTTATGCACTCTTTTACACTATTTGATATCTAAAATTCCTTCTCATCAAATGAGTAGAATTTCTACTCTATTTATAGATAATTAATAGATACATTTCAGAAAAGATGCATGCATGTCGGAAGAGGATGAACCCATGAAATGATCCATTCGTGTCTACACACCAAAAATTCCAACAATCTCCCTCTTGAAGACTGTTAGTGAAAATCTCAAGAATAGAAACCGGTTAAGGCCAGCCTAGAGACATCAACCTCAAAGTCATAAATAGATATTAGTGTATCTCATACCCTAGATAAATGAACTTGCACTACATAAAGCATTTCCGATCCCTCAAGGAACACGTCTCCTCACTATTAACCTTACATGTATTCCCAATGAATACAAGTAAGCGCAAAGTATAATTCAATTTACCTTCCTTTCGCCCTCATGTCACTTGAATTGAAACCAACTACTTTCCCAGCAATTCCCCATTAGATCGAATCAGCCATGACCATAGATACCACACCAAAGTAGCAATATCAATCCCTTTTCTTACGACATAGCCAAAGTCCATAAGGGTATGTAATTTGGGACTCACACAATGAGAAGACAGGGATCTCAGAAATTAAGGTTGCTCGACTCATTTCCCAGCGTCACTCAAGCACACGTAGTATGAAATACATACTACGGTGGGTGATTTATATTACAACAAACGTATGTCTATTTAATATACACCATACAAGTGTTGATCTAGTTGCAACCCAAGCGCCTATGATGCAGGCCGCATCCAATGGAACTAACCCGAGTGTCCTCACATGCTCGCTTTTTCAAGCGCCATGGATAACTCTTTATCTCGGCTTTCTATAGGCATCATGAATTGTGGGAAGCACATTTCTAGAGGGGCAACATCATTACCTTAGGTCGGGATTGAAGGCCGATTTTGTGTGGAGCCCAAGCACATCCTCCAACGCGAATTGGTTAAAAACTATGCAATCTCGCGATTCCTCAATTGCTCATTCAATGGTCCAATTTGCCTCCAGACGAGTCTGCGTGAGAAGATGCTGATGTGATTCATGCGAAGTATCCTACTTTTGACCTTGAGGACAAGGTCTCTCTCGAGGGGGAGGGAATGCCAGGAAGGCAGGATGAAGAGTCGACCATTGGTGATTTAGCGTTGCTCAGAAAGGAAGAGGAGTTGGGATTTAACGAGGCGGCGTTATCAGAGTTAACGAAGAAGAAGGGAAGGGAGATTGAGGCGTGGGGCCAGAAGAAAGAAATAACGGAGACAATCAACGACTTCTAAATAACAATGACAAGTGGGTCCGAGGTTGTAAAAATGAAGTATGCCACCTTAGACTCATCTCTCTCATTTGGACAGCTGATGCGGCGCTCTCTAAAACATTAGAATAGGATTTTAAGTGAAATTTGTAATTTCTTTTTTCGGATTTCATCGTTATAAATAGTAGGAAGATCTATTGTAAGAATTATATTGAATGATAATAAAATTTGCTCAATTTCTTCATCGTTTCATTTCCATTTTTCTGCTTCGCCATTACTCATTCTTGCGAGTTCTTGAACTCTGAACCCAAATTGCATGCTCCATTAGCTTTCTAAGCTAGGTTAATTAATGCCAATCTAGGATTAGAACCCTCTCGAACCCAGAAATTATTAAAAAAAGTGAGAATCCAAGTAGATTAACTTGTCGGTTGATCAGAAAGCCAGAAACCCTAGACTTTGCTTTATTGAATTTTCTCTAAGTCAATTTCTAGTTTACTTTTTTTTTTGTTTGATTGACCCAAAACCCGCTAAAACTTGTTATTCTAGATTATTGAAATCGCAAAAACGAATACTTTACAGTATCCATGTGGATGTACACCCCCGCTACTATAATAGTAGGTCGCACTTGTCCAGGAATGGCAATTAATGTCAGATTTATAATGCTGTCAGTGTTGGTTTAGCATGACGGTGATAATTAGTATTAGATTTTTAGTCAAATAAGGAATGATATTTAAAAAACCTGACACCGATTATCACAATCAGCGTCGATATTTAAAATTTTGACAATGATTTGTTGTATATGAGAAATAATAATAAATTAAAGAATGTTTGTGTTAGGCAATTTTCAAAAATCTGAAAAAATAGTTATAAAATTCTAAAAATATAAAATTTTAGTATCCTATAAGATTTTTATATAAACAATTTATTGAACAACTTAGATTTATCGTTTGAAATCGATTCAATAGATTTTGAATTAGAAGTACCCTAGCTTTGCTTATATTATTTATATCATCATCATCATCATTATTGTTGTTGTTGTTAGTACACTTATATTATTACCATTATTATTATTATTAATATTATGAGAAACTTTTGTTATCCCCACATTCTGCACACCAATTTGCACTCTATAATCTAACACTAATAATAAAGATTACATATCATAACAATATGATTTCATATATGTCACGGTCCATAACAAATTACCATGCCTCGTACCATTATAGTCTGTTGTGTCATAACACATTTATATGTTAGTATAAATATTTTTATCCCATGTATAAACATATTTGAATGTTAGTATAAACACATTTGAATAATAATACAAACATATTTGAATAATAGTACAAATACATAGGAACATTAGTATAAATACATTTGAATGTTAATATAAATATTTTAGTCTTATATATATGCATGAAATGGAGAGTGTGAATCTTAAAAATTTTGAACATTCTTTCTCTGATCTACATAATGTGTCCAGAATTTTGTGGGGTGCAGAATTAATGTGCAATTATCACACCTCTAATATTATTATTTTTTTATTATTATACTTTTTGGACTGTATTAATTAATTCAATAAATTTTAATATTATGTTGTGGTGTTTTTAGTATTAAAATAAATTTGAAAAATTAATTAATAATATTTCATATAACGTAACATATGAAACAAGAATAAAGCTAATATATTTTATCAACTATCCTAATTCATAATACATAAATGACATTTTGAATTTTTCATGACACCATTCCATTCTTAATATAATTAATTTATTCACTATTCCAACTATCATTTTGCCAAACAACATTTCAGTGAAACTACAACGCTATTCTAATTGCACTAGTATAATACTAATAATTCAAGTTTTAATACTAACAATATTAAAACCTTTATATTGGTGAAAAGAAATGAGTCCTTCATATTGTCCAGGAAGCTTTAATCCCTAACCATTTAAGTCATAATACTAAAGGAACACAAGTCCTTATATCAAACACATTTTATTCAAGCAGATAGCTGATAGCAAATAGCAAATATATGGCATGTAATTTGCTACCAAATCATGCTGATTGCGATTTATGGTACGTAATTTGCCCACATAAGTGCGGAGTGAATAACTGCTAAGAGCAGCTAATTGTTTTACAAAATTAATAATCATCGGGCTTACTAAAAAAGGAAAAGATTTTGCTGATGTGGTAAAATAAGCCTCCATGATGAATTGGTACTTTTCCCAATCACTCATTTTATCTAGATATACATGATCAATAGCTTCAGGTAATTTTGTAGTTTGCATTTGTACCCTCATTTGTATTTAGATGCTTTATTTTTATTATAATTGTCATACCTACCTTCAAAAAGAAAAAAAAAAGCAGCATAATTTGAATCCGAGTCAGAAGTTACAAGAGGAACCTCAACATCATTTTTTCTAATCAGCACCACATTGATGTGGAGCAGTAAGGTATAGTACTAGAAAAATACAATAACCTACAAAATAAATTCGACAACCTACCTGAACACTAGCTCTTCTCAGTGAGTATTGCATATCTCTCTTGCATAATATTGTCAAAAGAAAAACAAAGTCTCATTTTTCAACAAAATCAAAATTTTTTGGTTGCGAAGTTGATACCATGAGTTCTTTCTCAGACTGTTGGAGAGGAGAATAGAAGAGATGCATTGGTCCCACCGAACCCAAAGGAATTAGATAGAGCAGCTCGGATTGGCATTTTCTTTGCATGGTCTAATGGTGCATAAGCCCCCTCAAAGACTGGATCTATCTTCTCTAAATTCAATGTTCCTGGAGCTATTCCCTAAAAAAGTTACCCTCTCATTACATATTTTGTTTTCAGAAATAAATTTTGACCTTCTTTACTAAGCTCATTAGCTGATGGCCAAAGGCGTGGAAGCACTCCAAAAACCACACATTAAACCCTACTTTTTTTTTATTTTTTATAATCTTATTGTATTGGTTTTAAGTTTTGACATGATATGCTTTATAGATCCTAAAGGGCTGTCTGTCAAGGATATATGCAATTATGCCATTGTTACTATAACTTAGATTGGTAAGTGACATTTCGTATATAATTTTTCAGTGTTTAATTTTGCTACTTGGCCCTTGGCATGTTGGCTGAAACCAATAAGGCTTGCAAGTTTGGGAAATCTGTATTGTACTGCATCTATATTCTTTTTTTCCCCTTTTTTCTTTCCTGGTATTTGCACCTGTCTGTGTAGAGAGAGAGAGAGAGAGAGAGTTTTAGTTTACAGGATAATCACAGACGCTAAGATGTGTTTAAAATACTGCTAGATGTTTTAGTTTATGTTTTGCTTCTGTGATGTTTTTTTTGGGATTGGACCTTGGCTGTTTTTTAGGTTGAGTCTTGGAGATGTTTATTTGTAAACAATTTATTTTATTTTAATGAAAAACCCTTGGCAGCCCCTGCCAAGTTCTCGAAAAAGAGAGAGAGAGAGAGGGATTACATGATGGATAGCAAGCACACTAAATATAGCCTCAACAGCACCAGCTGCCCCAAGAAGATGCCCAACTGCACCCTAAAACACATAAAACCATGTTGTTAGAAAGCAAACTAAGAAGATAAAAGACAAGTAAGATTAATACAATGAAATTTGCTGGCTCCCAAATTAGTACCTTCGTAGAGGATAAAGCCAAGGCACCTGATGTAGCATGATCAGAAAATACTGACTTTATTGCACTAGCCTCAATTGCATCACCTGATATAATTTTTCTATTAAACCAAAAATACGAACCACCATTGTAAATAAAAAAAAGGAAAAGACACCCAAAAAGGTATAGATCTTTAACCTAGAGGAGTTGATGTAGCATGGGCATTCACATAGTCTATTTCATTTGGATGAAGCCCCGACTGTGCATAATCAATAAAAAAATAAATTCATATGCTAATTTTTAAAAAAAAGGCAAAAAATAGTAGAAACTGATAATAACTTAGAATTTCAAGTCAGTACTTGGTCAATAGCTCTCCTCATAGCTAATATGGCACCTTTACCATCATTCTGTGGTTTTGTAATGTGATACGCATCCCCTGTAAAGTTATTTTTTCAATATAGAAAACATGGATTGTTAAAGGAGAACATCTTTTCCATTTCGGCTGACATAACAAAATGATAGCCAACAGAATATAAATTAGAAACAACACAACTAAAACAAGAAAACAATGGAAAATAAGCACCCAAGGAAAATCACCTACCTAAATAGCAATTGGTAAGTGTCAATGCTGACTCACACATGTGATTATCATACTAGCAACTAGTAACAGAAAACAGCATACCTATATTGACTAAATTGATTGATAGGAGACTCAAACCAGAGTACGGGTGCCATACCAGGCCTTCATGCATAAGGAATGGTACAGAAAAGTACATGAAAAACAAAAAAAAAGGGTTGTACCAGACATTCCGTAGCCACACACTTCAGCATAAATCTTTGCACCTCTTTCCTTTGCATGCTCAAGAGCCTTGAAATTTTCCCCAAAGAAAAAGAAGAACAAAACTTTTTACCAGAATCAACTGTCATTATAGAAAGAGAAAAGCTTGAATAAAGTACTGGCATACAAAGTCTTGCATGCATTATAAGATTAGTAAAGGCAGCAATTTCCGTGTATATCCCTCAAAAATGTGTCATTCAAAGTGTCACTTAACAAGAAAAGAATTCCAATATTATAAAATATTCTGCAAATGTGGGTTTGCATGGAAAGTTACAACCTGATGGTTAAATAGTACTGTGAGTAAAAGAACTGCTTACAAACACTAGGATGTTACTTAGTTCTAAAACTAACCTCCAATACCATGACACCAGCACCTTCACCTATCCTGGAAATAACAATTTAATTCATGAGCTTGAAAAACTTACTAAGAAAAGGTGTGAAATTTGCTATTAGCATATAGTTTCTTACACAAAGCCATCTCTGTCACAATCAAAAGGCCGAGACGATGCCTCTGGTTTAGCATTATATTTTGTGCTCAATGCTCTTAACCTGAGGGCCCGAAATAAAATATATTAATAAATATATTATACAATTACTAGAAAATAATCTGTCCCCTAATATCTGCCCATTCTTGCAGCCCAGCATGCTTGTGAAATCGTATTCTTTTCATAATTATTTTAAGATAAAAGCAGTTAGTCTTAAGATTTAAGATTTTCCAAATTGCAGCTTTGTTTATACTTACAGAATTGTTTAAGAGAATGCTACTTCATTAAATAACTGTAAGAAATTAGTAGAAAACAACACTCTCTCAAACATATCATGAGTTAAATGCTGAAAAGTTGGCTACTGCCAACTCAGGTTCAAAAGCCGTTGGTGAACTTACTTTCTTTTCACACAGTAATTCAAAGTTTTAAAAATCCATATGGTGCCAGAACTGTTGATCATGTTCAGAATCAACAAGGAACGCATGGAAATTAAAAAGCTAAATGAAAGTTCAACTTAGATGTAAACACAAAAACAGTACAAAAGATGACAAAAATGAAAGAAACATAATTTTAATGATAATGAAGTAAGATATAAGTAAAATATTATTACAAATACCTGGAGAAACCAGCAATGGAGAGTGCATCAATACTGGATTCCGTCCCACCCGCCACCATGACATCAGCATCTCCAAACTGAATCATGCGTGTTGCATCCCCAATGGAGTGGGCCCCAGTTGCACAGGCTGTAACCGCCGCATGGTTTGGTCCCTACACTACAATTATTTAATCATAGCATCCCCTCCCTCTCCAGGTACATATAGGTCATGCTCCTGCATTTTATTTATTTATTTGCAACTAACTGGGACTAGGCACTGCTGCCATGTATCACTATCAGTGTGACATAAGATGATAAGGACCAGTTAAACAAGAATTTGATGTACTATGACCAGTGACCGCCACACGGTTTGGTAAATGTATGTATCAGTGCTGGTTGTATTAGGCATCTAGTTTGACTAGCATCTGACGGTGAGGCACAAAAGTAGCAAGAGTACCTGGAATCCATATTTCATGCTGACATGGCCAGATGCCATGTTGATCAGAATTCTCGGTACAAAAAAAGGGCTGAGCCGCCGTATCCTCTAGGTACATATCAAAAGAAATTTCAAAATCCAGCAATTAGGTAATTAAATAACTAGCTAATATAGTGATAGCTGTAAAAGCCAGGCATTATTGCAAAATTACTGTTGCATCTTATAACATTTGCAAACCAACATCAACAACAACACAGCAAGAGAAAAGGAATAGTTTTACAGGGAACCCAACAGACTAAAATATTATACATAATCTTGCAAAAAAAATATATATGAGTACATGCAGCTGGATAACCCTGTAAAAGATAAGTCTCTCCCTCATGCCATCATACTTAAGTACTAATAAGGACTAAACTGCCCATTCTTCCACACCCATGCTTTGTTTGGGGACACGGAGGGTGGATGTTGGAGAATGAATGAGGGAAATTTTGGTGACCACCAAAAAAGGGGGTTAGTATTGGTATCTTGACAAAAATATGAAGGAATTTGACAGGTTTTTGTCCTACTACACAGCGGTGCATATAATATTTTCTGTTTCTCCAGTATCCCAACATTTTTTTGGGGTACACGTTAGAATACCAAGAAAATGTTTTACCCTTTCATTAATCAATTTTGACGCGTCTAAGATGTCAGATATGCTTCCAATCCCTCCACCTATGGAGACACCCTGATTATCATCAAATTGGCACATCCAATGTTAAAACGAGAAAAATACCAAGTTCCAGAACATCCAGTGTTAAAACGAGAAATATACCGTTTTTTCTTTCTTGTCAGTTTCATTTGGTAGCCAATTGGCATCTCTTAGAGCCTCGTCAGCTGCACAAAGCGCATAAGCTATAAATGCAGATATTGATTTGCTATCCTGTAAATTAAAACGGATACTTAATCAAATACAAGTAATACGGAAAGGACATGAAAGTGAAATGCAAGCTGATTCATGGGAATTGGGAAGAAAGAACTCTTGCACAGATGAGAACCTTGGACTGAAGCCAAGCTTCTTCGTCGAAATCCCCTTCGCCTGTCCCGCGAGGCACCGCCGCCGCCACCTTAGAAGGCAACTGCTCGTGAGTATAAGCTGACGTGGCTTCATCCACGCCGTGTATCTTCAAATCCTCAGGTCTAATTGCGCGAATGCCACACTTCCCGTCGATTAGGCGCCGCCATGTGCGCTCCACACCGCATCCAAGCGGCGTCACAGCACCGAGTCCTGGAGGAAAAGAGAGAGAGAGAGAGACGTGTACATATATGAGATGGCTGTTGGATTTTGATTGAGTCGAAGATACCAAAGTAGGGATTAGGGCTTAGGGTTTAGTTAGAACCGGTGACGACGACACGGCGGAGAGTGGCGACGGATGAGAAGAGGCGGCGGCTGAAGAGTGTGGGGATTTTGGTCATGCTCACTTCCTCGATTCAACTTTCCATCTTTAATATATTTTAATATATTATGAGAATGGATCGATGTTAAAGCGCGCTAATTATATTTTTTATATGGGAAAATTTTATATACCCTTAAAAATATCTTCAATTTCTTATTTGCCCCTCAAAACTTGAATATATTTTATTTATCACTAACTCTTATCATCATTTCTTATTTGCCCCTCACTTAATCAAGCATTAATTAACTCTAATTAAATTATAAAAGCTCCTGATTTACCTATAATTGAAATTATAAATGACATAATTGTCCTTTTCTTTTATTTCTTTCTTAGCACAGAATTAACGATCTTATCTTCCCACCTCTTCTCTTCTATCGTCTCTCTTGTCGGTGTTCTCTTTATCAATCTCGACCTTGAAAAACTCTTTCAATTCCAATTTGTGAAGACCATTCACTAGCATCATAACTGAAAGATAGTGGTTTCTCTCTTTTGTTATTCTCTCTCTCTCTAGCACATCTTCTCAACTCGAAGAGCCCTTATGGAAGAAGATCAAGTTGATCCGTTTGACTCATTGATAATTCATCCTCCACAATTTCGTTCTCATATAACTAATCACTCACAAACAATAGTAAATACAGATAACTTGACTACAATCACTGAAGTTGAGAACGTTCTGACTCAAAGGGATGCAGACTTTCAGAAATTGAAGCCACGAAGAAAGGGAAAATAAATTGCTGGTGCTAATTTAATGTAATATCCCAAGAATTGTTTTATTATTGCTTTGAAAAATTCTAAGAGGTGATTGACGATTATGAAAATTAACATTAGAAAACACATAGCACTTCCATTTTTTTCAATTATGAACAAGGAGACATAACCTTTGTCTGAACTGTAACACTGGTAAATATTTTTTAAATATTAATTCGTAGTTAATTGTCTAATAATTCAAAAAAGAAAACAAAAATTAACATTAGAAAGCAAACAATGAATAAGGTGTATGACTTATATTAAGCATGACATAAAAAGATCTTGGTTGAACACTATGAGAGTTAGCTCTATTATCTACATTTTATCAGCAAATTGATAGAAAAAATTAGACATGATAGATTAAGCGTGCACCTCAATTGGAATAAGTGCCTTGATAAATTTAGGCATTAGAAGTATGCTTCAGTATGTTACTAGTAATATAATTTGATTTTGTGGGATTTTTTTTGTAGCATTTTTGTATTTGATCAGTCTTTTCATTTTTTGTACAACAGGAGTGCATCTTTTTGTGGCTATAATGTTTTGAAACAGATAAACCAGTAAAACACCAAGGTGAGAAATTTAACAGCAAGTTGCTGATATTTATACTTATACCACCAAAGCAACCATCTACAAGCTATCATTAAAAAGCTGAAAAAAAAACCCTAAAATTGGTTCTCCATCAAAAGATTAGTATATAAGTCCTCCAAAATTTAACTAATTACAAAAATACGGTTTACATACGTAAACCAATTACCCTAAGATATGCCATCATACACCATATAGGTAGTTCTGCTCTAGTTAATAAGCTCATGGTGAACCAGATCCAGCAGGGTTATTGCTTGACACATGTGAAGCCGTATCATCCTTCGCTATTGCCACATAGTTCACAGGAGCAGATGGTCTGGCAGCATCCCTCCGCCCATTTCGGCTGGCAGAGCGGGACCCATTGTGATTCATGATGAGCCTTTTTCCAGTGCCTCCATTTGTCACACTGCTGTTGGCTCGGGGGCCACTAACTTTCTTTGAGCCCTGTGGCCGGGCAGGGCTGGGCCTTGACCCAAATAGTGTCTCCTGCTCTGTGGTCAACTGTTCATGAAATTTCTTCTGATCCTGCAACAGAATTAGCACAATTAGATAAATTGGAAGCAGTATCAGTAAACTGTGTCAGCGACCACATAATTAGCACAATTAGATTAATTCGGAAGAAGTATCAGTAAACTGTGTCAGCAACCACTGACACTGAAACCATAGTAATTTTTTTCTTTTCTCAGGGCCTTAATTCATGATGAAATAAGGTTAATCAAGAACAATGCAAATCTGAAACCATCCCTTTCAAATTATGGTAGCAATAGAAAAGCAGACCCACCGGTGATGCTATGAAGATAAACAATCACTTACCTTCAGTGAAGATTAAAAAGAAAGAACAAATTGAGACAAATCCACCGAAACCTAGATTTTTATAATAGGAGTAAAAGAGGATTGAGTTTATACTTACCCTGAGACGGCGTTTCTCCTCTTCTCTGTTGTGCCTGAGTAACATATATTCTTCTAACATGGCAAGAAGTGGGACCCCATCATAGGTGAAAGGCATGCCCTTTTCTGCCTCCCACACACGAGTCTTTGCTGCTAGTGTGTCAACTAGGGCTGCCATGTCATAGGTGACAACAAGATGTTATCAATGCAGTTTACACTAATTACAAGTCAATCTTGACCAATGGAAACAAGTCCGTATCCCCTTAGGTACCTGACTAACAAGAGCAGCATCCAGACCATCCAACCAGAAACAGATTCTTATGGGGTCAGCATTGAGATTTGTAATGGAATGGTCCAGATTTTGACATCATTAGTCTAAGTTTATAAGTTCATAACCCTAAGCCATTCTCATGCGGGGAGGCATTCTTCATGTTACAATGAGAAATTGAATTCTTAAAAATACCTAATTTTAAGTAAACAATTAGAGAGCAGGAGAGCCAACAAAGAAAATACTTGGGACAAATTAATCATGTTACAATGAGAAATTGGGAGGCATTCTTCATGCAACAAAGAAAATACTTGGGAGGCATTCTTCATGTTACAATGAGAAATTGAATTCTTAAAAATACCTAATTAAGTAAACAATTAGAGAGCAGGAGAGCCAACAAAGAGTACATCACAAGCTTTAGTTCATTAGGACAAATTAATCATATAAACATAGAAAGCTTTATTGTACCTGGGATTTTATTGACCAGGATACGGGCTTTCTCTGCACGTTTAAGGTTCAAATGTGCACCTCTGCCAGCATTATATCTGTTTTGATCCTGATCAAAGTAATGATGAAAATAAGAAACTACATTTCCTAAGGAAAAATCTGGATTTTAGTTTTTGACCTCGTACAGTTTTTTCAACGCATCCATCCTACCATGAACTTTCATTTTCCATTTAGTTAAGAACATCTCGGTCCTCATAGGAGAGAACAAAAGCCATAAATAACATAAAAAGTTTGCAATAAAACATACATAATTTTATATTTTACTATCTTCAACTCTGATGCAGGTCCCACCACTTGACATCTCATCATACATATTGTTCCATGCCAATTAGAATTGGATCATATTTAACTTGATCTCACTAAATGGTTTAAACAAATATAACAGCTTCTTAACCATTGCCATTGTATCAGTTGGACCTTGAGCAGTATTATTGGGGTACCAGTAAACCAACTTCAATATCAGATCGCTTCCAACTGCAGACCATTCTTAATACAACACCAGCAACTAAACCATCTTTCTTTCATTATCTAGTTTTGTTCACAGATCCAACCAGTACCTACACCAATATGATAACTGGAAAAAGAAGTTCAATACCTGACTGTAGTCATCAAGCCAGCTCTCCTCTTCACAAGATAACATCCACCTGTCAACCTTATCCAAAATCTCCTTTCTACTCATCGACTCCTCCCTGGCTTTTTCAACCAGCTTCTCCGTCTCTTGCAACATTTCTGATGGATCAAAACTACCTGCCTCAATGACAGCCAAGATGGTCTCAAAGGCTGCACTAGTGTCAACCTTCACATGAGCCTGTGCATAGATCTCTTCAAGTTCTAGTTGTTTCTTTAGTGCTATTTCCTTCATTTTGGTAGCCTTGAGCTGATCAAGCCTCTGTACTTCCACCTCCGCCTATGTTAGAACATGAGATATTTAATTAGTGGAAGTAAAAATTAATTATATAATATTTCTGCAAACAACAGCCAGTAATGTAGTGCTTCACTGTGGTAGCAAACAGTACTGAACCTAATGTCATGCTTGCAAATGTATCTCACATATTTCTGGGGTTTTGCAAATGTTGTCCAACAAATAAAAGGTTAAGCCAAGCACTGAAATGGGTAACTTGTCATTGCCCCTACAATCAAACTAAACCAGCCAACCACACGGTTATTTCGTACAATTTACAGCTCAATATTCAATGGGTTTGGTTCGATTCAGTTTAAATGTAGACCAAAAAAAGTGAACTCGATAGAATTGTGCACAACCATTGTGATATTTCAATGTCCTCTTAAATCATATTTCTTCACAATTAGGTCCTATTTACTATCCAAACAATGAGGTTAGAGTTGGTCAAATGCTAAGTGTAACTCAAGTACCTGAAAAAATGCTATACGTTTACTTCCAGAACACCATCTACTTCTTATTTATTTATTTATTTATTTTTTTTTACAAACTCAAAGCATGTCCTTCCTTTTTCCAATGTAATGAAAAGAGAATTAAAACAACAGACCTGTTCTAGTACATTGAGAGCTAGAGCCCCAGGAACCACAACCTCATCTACATCAGCTGAAACATGACATGTGACATGTGAAAATAAGTTCCTCTCTTCATTGGGTGCATCCATTAAATTCCATAGGTCCATTAGTTGAGTAGCAAGCTCTTGAAGCTGTGCATATGATATCCAAAAATTAGTTCAAGATAAACACAGTTTGAGTAACTCTTTTAATATAAATAAAATAATCCAAAATAAAAAAAGTAGAAAGGATACAGGAAGAAAGGTAAGAATATCTGTAATTGCTAATTAGAACTTTTTGTAAATAAAAAAAACAAAACACAAAAGAGTCCATATCAGAAGTTCATGATGCACATATTCGTGCAAGTTGTAATTGCTAATTCAGAAAAGATCAAGGAAAGAAAGCAAGGGGCAACAGGAGCACACAATGTATTAAAAGTGAATGCCAAATAAAAATCCATTTTACATTAATAGATTGAAAAGAAAGACAAAACGGGGATTACCTTTTGAAGCTTCTTAAATTTGTCCTCTTTAAGTGCAGCAAGTATTTTTGAAAGCTTCTCTATTGTTTGGTTAGTAATGCTCTTAGACTGGATAGAGGCCAAGGATGAGCTGTTAAGGCTGGGATCAACCTCAGTAACGGTGCCAAAGAAGTCCATACCCAAAACCACACATAAATCATGCATCATGCTAACCAGATCATGAACCTTATGCAATCTGTCACTCTGAAAAAAAGAGCAAGACGAAGACTAGCAATATATTAACCAAGAAAAACATTGAATGCTGCACATTTCGGTAAAAGAACTTTCATTTTGTACCTTTTCTTTCTGTAGCTCCTTTAACTGAGCCTGATACTCGTCTAGTTTGTCAAGCGACAAGTCTTGTTCGTCCACTTGTGGCGTACCTGTTACTCTCTCTCCAGTAATTTCCCCTTGAATGTTCTGGATCTGCAACTGAACTTGCACGAACTCCTTCACTCTCTGTTCCTTCTGCTTGCACAAGTGGTCAAGTGTTGGGGTCACAGAGGCCAGTTGCTCCTTTATGGTCCCAGTTGATTTCTCAGGCTATGGACCAAAGAAAAATTCAATAAAAATCCAGCAAATGATTGATAGAATAAAATAAAAAGAGTATTAATAATGCCAAAGATCATCTAAAAAACCCAACTTCCAACATGCTATTTTGCACACTCTAATATCTCATGTATACTACTGTAAAATGATGGAAGCCAATGACCCTCTAAATCATGGGCGATATCACATATATCCCTCTGCTGCTAATGTTTTTCTGTACCTAACATGCCCACATTTTTCCTCATGTTAGGGATAAAGGTTAATTGGGATACAATTATGAAGAAACAAAAAGGGAGGGCCATACAATTTTAATATCTAAAATGGATCTAAATGAACTGTCTTTCCTCCCTCAATTAAATGAGGAATCAGGCTTCGAATGTGAGAATCCACCTTGCATACTTTTATCATAGTTGCGCAAAAGGTTATACCATTAATTATACACAACACTGATGTCTATAATGCATCATTTTACACAGTCTATACCATTTTCAATAAATATTACAATCAAACATTTACAAGGGTTTTTAGCTATTTTGGTTGGGAATAAACCTTTGACGTCTACACAAAACCTCACTTAAACACCAAACAAATATTGCTCTAGGTCTGGCGGACACCAGAAATAATAATGGAGCAATGGATTTCAACTTACAATGTGGATGCCAGAAAGTGATTTATCTCCAAGTGCAGAGACAAGCCTGACAAGCTGGGCCCGTGCATCAGCCAATGACTGTAGAAGCAGTGCTCTCGACTTCGCAGCCTGGTCAACCTTTCTCTTATACACATCAAGGCACTCCTGCTCCAGCTGGAGCAGCATCTTATCTCTATCTTCATCACTTTCTCCCACCTCATCCCATATCATCTGCCAATAGTGTATTAATTAGAGAAGGGAACAGGCTGGGTTAGATGCAATATCCATGGTCCCAAGTTGCTTTGGATAATTGATCCACAAATTTAAAACAGACCCAGCAGTCCTAGGTCAGGTCAGCTGGTCTTCAAGAAGTAAGAATCAGTACATCCATTTCTTTTTATATTTACCAGAATGTAAGACAAATAATGGAATTCGTTAAATTAAAAAATAGTAAGCACAGAGTATGGATAGAGTTTGTTACATATGCACATTCTAATATTCACATCACGGGAGAAAACTTGAGAAACACAAACAAGATACCTGCAACTGTTGTAGCAAAGTACCACACGTAGTTCGACCTAAAAAGGCATTATTGCTGTCTCCCAGAGCCACCATTTGCCCCTGAACAACCTGTTTGTATAAATGCCACAGTGAAGATTTAAGTTAGTCCATCGTAAAATTTTATTGGAAAGGAAGAAGCTCTCTATACATAGATTGCAAAAAGGGAATTTCATTTGTCTCAATAAGATTCCCTGCTTGTATGGAGAAAATTAAAGGAAAAAAGTATTTCCAAAAGTTCCCCTAAAACCCGTGCTAAAGAACAAAAGAGGGAAAACTCACTTTTTAGGACTAGGGTTTTAACCAAGAATTGCATATAATCGCACAGTAAATCATAGAGAAAAGGTACATTTTCCAATAGATATTGAAACTTGAGCAATAAAAATATCCAAGTTCTTGAAACGCAGAGGTTTCCGAAAAGCGCCTTGCCTTCTTAAGAAATGTCGATTTGTTCAGATTTTTGGTAACAAAAGGATAATTGCGGGTGCAAGTTGGTTCGTTTACCCTGGTTTAAAGAGGATCAAGAAGGTCGCACTTGCTTCTCAGTTCCCAGAGAGCGAGAGAGCGAGAGACAGAGAGAGACTCGGAATCGGAGAGAGAGAGCGAGGGGACCAGATTAGAGAAGGAGAGAATCGGGTCAAAAGTGTTATTAATTAGCACGACCGTACACGCGTTCTATCACGTAGAGTAGATTAGACCTATGCCACTGCTCTGTGGGCCCAAATTCCCTAATTTCTTTGAGGACACCGTCAAAATGCTTTTTGGCAGCATTTAGATCGTACACGTTAATACCCTTGCAAATTTAATATGATATATGTTTCGGCAATCTTAACAATATTACATTCAAAAATTAAATCAAATTTATTAAAAACTAACAAATAAACATGTTTTAAATTACTTTAATATTAATATATTATTTTTTAGGTATTAGATATATATATTATATATTATAAAATTTTATTTGTATGATAGAAGATATATTTTTTTAAAATAATATAATTAATTAAAATGTCATTGGTAGCACAAATGTTTGAGGATTATAAATAATTGTATATAATGAAAAAATAATATATTGTTTCTAATTTACATTTCAAAAGATAGATCGAAATACATAATTTATATTATAACAAAAGAGCATAGGTGAGATGCTCAGACATGATATTGTCGATATTCATATTTAATTATATAAGGATCAGCTACAGATTCATATACAATATAAAATAAAGCGTGCTGCAATGCACTGTGAAAAATTTATCATTAACATATAAATAGGGTCATTAATTAATTGTATATGAATGTGAACAGTTTTTTTGGAAGAATAGTAATATGAACAATAATTATGAATAGTATTTTTGTTGGAACGTTATTCCTCACTACTGCGGATGAATAGTAATCTTTATAAGGATTTATATGTTATGAATAGTAATTGTAAATAGTATCTTCTCGAAACAGTAATTGCAAACAGAGTGTTTGTAAACAATATCATGAACAGTATCTCTCGGATTATCGTTCCTCACTACTGTGGATGAACAGTAATCTTCCTGAGGATTTATATAATTATAGATATATATAAATTTAATCAAAAGAGTTTTAAATATGTTTAATACAAATTTAAATAAATATAAATCGTATCACATTAGTTTAGTTTCGAAAATATATATAAACATTAAGTAATCATATTTAACAAATTGATTAGAAATGAGTATAGACATCATCAAATGCATTTTATAGACATCATCCAATGCATTTTAAATTGTGAACATAATATCTTCAAAATTTATAGATATGCTTCTAATTAAATATATTCAACATTATTATAAATTAATTTGAGCCAAATTAAACTATTATGATGCTAATTTTGTAAAATTTTGATGGAAAATAAACTTTGTTCATAGAATTAAATTTTTTTTTCTATATTACATCTGGTTCCTCACTATAGGAGACTTATACATAAACTTGTGGTAAGAGATTTATCATAGAGGAAACAAACGATAATTAGCAAGAAAGCAAATAATGAAGATAACTTGATGCACTGAATCTTCTGCATGTTGTCTAATTTCCTTCCAAATCTAACATTACCCCTCAAACTAGCGTGTGTAGAGCCGTAACACCCAACTTACTTAGCAAAAGATAAAATTGATCTCGGCCAAATGCTTTTGTGAGAGTATCAGCTAGTTGTCTTGAAGTAGAAATGTGGGCTGTAACTATCAAATCAGATTTTATCTTCTCCTAGATCAGATGATGATCTAATTCAATATGTTTTATCCATTTATGAAAAATTGGATTCGATGCTATGTGAATGGCTGCCTGATTATCATAATACAACATTATTGGAAAGGGGTGTGGATCAGTTAACAAATACTTGAACCAACTCAACTCATATGTGTTTGAGTATAAATTTTTTTTAAAAAAAAATTATTATAATGAAATGTCCAGTATTAGCTCATAGACAAAGGTCGGTTGACACTTTGCTCAAGTGAATATGAAAGATGACCTTATTATGGATTAATGAAAATTATCATCATTTGTGGCTGCTCATTAATGATCTAATGGTCCATATCAATTATGAATCAAATGGAGTATATGAATAAAAGTGTAATTCATGTCCTCGATCAATCTTGATATGTATTGATATTTTGACCATAAATCCTTTATACTATCTTAGATTGAGATGAACTAAAATTCTGTAAAAACTTTAAGAAATGACATATAACTTTTATATTTTAAGTTTTTACAGAATTCAAATATATCATGTCAAGAAAATATATATAAATTGTCATGCACAATATTTCTAGACTGATTTGTTTTGCATACCACTAACATATGTTGATATTTTGATCATAACTTTGACATCTTCACAAAAAAATATTTTAAAAATATCATTAAATGTCCAAAATAGTTTTGGCATATGTCAATTTTTTAGGTATAACATATACATATGATATCTGATTTAGGTGAATCAAAACTATATGGATAGTTAAGAGTGAGACCTACATGTTTCATGCTTTGAACTCCTTCAAATTCGGAACACATTATGACTGAAACTCTCACACAACTCGATAGACAGTCAGGTCAGTGGGAAGTTATGAGATAGTGAAGTACTTGTTAGTATTTCGGACATAACTTCTTCATACTGACTCAAATTGCAATGAAAAGAAGTTATTTGAAGAGATAACAAATATTCCTATAATTTCTATGTGTTTTAGGGTTTAGGGTTTAGGGTTTAGGGTTTAGGGTTTAGGGTTTAGGGTTTAGGGTTTAGGGTTTAGGGTTTAGGGTTTAGGGTTTAGGGTTGAGGGTTGAGGGTTTAGGTTTAGGGTTCAGGGTTCAGGGTTCAGGGTTCAGGGTTCAGGGTTCAGGGTTCAGGGTTCAGGGTTCAGGGTTCAGGGTTCAGGGTTCAGGGTTCAGGGTTCAGGGTTCAGGCTTCAGGGTTCAGGGTTCAGGGTTCAGGGTTCAGGGTTCAGGGTTCAGGGTTCAGGGTTCAGGGTTCAGGGTTCAGGGTTCAGGGTTCAGGGTTCAGGGTTCAGGGTTCAGGGTTCAGGGTTCGGGGTTCCGGGTTCGGGGTTCCGGGTTCAGGGTTCGGGGTTCCGGGTTCGGGGTTCGGGGTTCGGGGTTCGGGGTTCGGGGTTCAGGGTTCGGGGTTCAGGGTTCAGGGTTCAGGGTTCAGGGTTCGGGGTTCGGGGTTCCGGGTTCAGGGTTCAGGGTTCGGGGTTCGGGGTTCCGGGTTCGGGGTTCGGGGTTCCGGGTTCGGGGTTCGGGGTTCAGGGTTCAGGGTTCAGGGGTTCAGGGTTCAGGGTTCAGGGTTCAGGGTTCAGGGTTCAGGGTTCAGGGTTCAGGGTTCAGGGTTCAGGGTTCAGGGTTCAGGGTTCAGGGTTCAGGGTTCAGGGTTCAGGGTTCAGGGTTCAGGGTTCAGGGTTCAGGGTTCAGGGTTCAGGGTTCAGGGTTCAGGGTTCAGGGTTCAGGGTTCAGGGTTCAGGGTTCAGGGTTCAGGGTTCAGGGTTCAGGGTTCAGGGTTCAGGGTTCAGGGTTCAGGGTTCAGGGTTCAGGGTTCAGGGTTCAGGGTTCAGGGTTCAGGGTTCAGGGTTCAGGGTTCAGGGTTCAGGGTTCAGGGTTCAGGGTTCAGGGTTCAGGGTTCAGGGTTCAGGGTTCAGGGTTCAGGGTTCAGGGTTCAGGGTTCAGGGTTCAGGGTTCAGGGTTCAGGGTTCAGGGTTCAGGGTTCAGGGTTCAGGGTTCAGGGTTCAGGGTTCAGGGTTCAGGGTTCAGGGTTCAGGGTTCAGGGTTCAGGGTTCAGGGTTCAGGGTTCAGGGTTCAGGGTTCAGGGTTCAGGGTTCAGGGTTCAGGGTTCAGGGTTCAGGGTTCAGGGTTCAGGGTTCAGGGTTCAGGGTTCAGGGTTCAGGGTTCAGGGTTCAGGGTTCAGGGTTCAGGGTTCAGGGTTCAGGGTTCAGGGTTCAGGGTTCAGGGTTCAGGGTTCAGGGTTCAGGGTTCAGGGTTCAGGGTTCAGGGTTCAGGGTTCAGGGTTCAGGGTTCAGGGTTCAGGGTTCAGGGTTCAGGGTTCAGGGTTCAGGGTTCAGGGTTCAGGGTTCAGGGTTCAGGGTTCAGGGTTCAGGGTTCAGGGTTCAGGGTTCAGGGTTCAGGGTTCAGGGTTCAGGGTTCAGGGTTCAGGGTTCAGGGTTCAGGGTTCAGGGTTCAGGGTTCAGGGTTCAGGGTTCAGGGTTCAGGGTTCAGGGTTCAGGGTTCAGGGTTCAGGGTTCAGGGTTCAGGGTTCAGGGTTCAGGGTTCAGGGTTCAGGGGTTCAGGGTTCAGGGTTCAGGGTTCAGGGGTTCAGGGTTCAGGGTTCAGGGTTCAGGGTTCAGGGTTCAGGGTTCAGGGTTCAGGGTTCAGGGTTCAGGG